>OZ004694.1:5388063-6842893 GCA_963924545.1 Pogonocherus hispidulus
GCATCGGCACTATATCTTTTTAATTTAGTTTTAAATATTTCACATGAAAACTGATAAAATTTGTCTATACCCACTGACGCCTATAGATAAATTGCAATAATTTTTATGTATGTATGGATGTATATACTATGTACTAATGTTACTAGGAGAACTATCTAAGGGGGAACTAGCCCCTTGGATGATAATGCACTAAATACTATACGGGGTGTCTCATCGAAAAGTATCACATTTCGCCCTCTTATATCTCGAAAACTAAAAGAGATATCGTGATGCGGTTTGGACAGAATGACTTAAGATTTTTGTAAGTTTTTTTGGCACTGTTGTCAAATCTTCAAATATATTGGTAAATCTTTTATTGAATACGCTCCTCTTTGGAGTAAAATTATTTGATTATATTAAGTGGAACACCCTGTATATTTTGCCATAACCAGGAAACCTAATCACTTAACTTTTCAAAAAGGTATACATTATTTATATTATCTTGAGAATTGGAGCAACAAAATTCAGTTGAATGGGAGCACCTCTTACTTGAACAGTTTGTGAAGCTAGTCTTCGTTTTCACAGTAGCCATGAAAAACAAAAGGACAATAATAAACTGTATTATCAGTTGTGTCAAATATTTGAAGTATAGATATAAAAATGTTCACATTAGAAGGATCACACACTTTTGATCATTTACTACTAAGGATGCACAATAATGTATATTGAAGTAAATGGTGGGTTAAAACAAATTGTTTTCTAACTTATTCAAGTACTTTTTATTTATACAGTTATTTTGATTATTTTATCTGTTATTTTTATTACTGTCATTGTGCTTTGTTGTTATTGTTAACAAAACTTGTTCCTACCGGTTATTAAAGAATTATTCTTTTCTCCCTATATTTTTTCATTTAAAAAGCAAATGCAGTCAAGTTCCACATCAAGTTTGATCAGAGATTTTAAAATGGTAAAATATATAGGGTACTTTATTTAAAGTAAGTGTACAAAAACTTAAAAATAACTTTACAAAGAAGAAGGTATTTTTTCATTCGTAATAACCCAAATAAGAGTACTTCTAACAAATTTAATTTTGTGGCTCCAATTCTCAAGATAATGTAAACAATACATACTTTTTGAAAAGTAGAGTGATTAGTCTTTCTGAATATGGCAAAATACACAGGGTGTTCCATTTAATATAAGCAAGTAATTTTACTCCAAAAGAGGAGCGTATTCCATAAAAAATTTACTAACATATTTGGAGATTTGGCAACAGTGCCAAAAAAACTTCACAACAGTGCCAAAAGTCGTTCTGTCCCAAACCGCATCTCGATATTCTTTTAGTTTTCGAGATATAAGGCGACGAAATGTGATAATTTTCGATGGGACACCCAGTATAATAATATTTCGAGATGGACGAATTCTAAATATAAAATTCATCCGATTTTTGTATTTATGTGTGAAAATGTATGTATTGTATGTATGTATGTATGTATGTATGTATGTATGTCCAGAAAAAAGGCCATCAGAATAATAATGGGTCTACTGACAGGACACTGTAGGCTAAACAGGCACATGAATCTTATGGGACTGTCAGAAGAAGCAACTTGCAGATTCTGTCAAGAAGAAGAGGAAACCTCAGTACACGTACTGTGCCAGTGCGAGGGCCTGACAAGACTGAGATTTTAAATACTTGGGGAAGGAAGACCAAAAGCCAACAGCTACATGCAGGAGCCTCTATCAAGGCTGTGAAGTCTAATGCAAAGGACAAAGCTGGACAAGGTGCTCTAAATAGGTTGGGAGTGTCAGAATAGATCTTCTAGGTCGCGGTGGAATAGGCCAGGGGGCCGACTCCTATATAAATCTAATCTAATCTAATCTAATCTAAATGTATATATGACAAATATGGCGGTTGACAGATTCGGGAATGATGAATTTTTGTCCAAAAATGAGATATTGAAAACAATGCGAAATCTTGCAGGGTCGTGAGTTAGGAATTTTTGCAAAAAATTATAAATTCAATATGGCAGTGCTACTACTACTAGAGTTTTCAGGGTTGAAAATTACGATTTAATAGACAAAAAGATCTTTAGAAAGGTCTTTCATCTCACATGAAGCCTCAACCATCGCCGGGATGGTTGTCAACCCATCAATGCGAACAAGCCTTAATCTATGACTAGACAATTTAATTAAAGATTATCTGGTGGAATGGGGATTCGTACCCATGACCTCTGGGTTGAGCGATCGAGACACTAAACCCTGAGCCACCGAATGGACGACACGACTCAGACACAAAAGAAACAAATTACAATTAAATCATAAATTCCAGTGAGGGCAGGTATTTTAGTAACAAGTGAATATTCAATTTCGGTCTTTGTAAATTTTGGGATTACCATAAATAATATCGTAACATAAACCTATTTTACAAACCAACTGAATTACTGGAAAAGGTCAATTCAGTTTGGTTTTAGTGCACACAGATCTCTCAAGTTAGAGTAGCCAAACAGTAGAATACATTTACTCGGCTTCTATTAGATTATATCATAAAATAAATAATCTCAGAGCTTTCGTATCTCTTGCTGGCAACCAGCCTGCTATTGCGGACAGAGCTCATATAAAACTAATTTTGCTAAACTTAAATGGACTGGCGCTCCCAAGGAAAAGATTAAATGAAACTTTTTGTTCCAGTTCGTATTTATCGAATAACTTTAAGGAAGCTGGCCCTACTTTTAGTTTTCTGGCAAAATGTCGCCGTTGCGCAAAAACGTAAATTCCGCATGATGATGAAAATTAATTGCATCGCGGGAGTATGATGCGTCGGCGGGAGTGAAAAATATGCGCAATTTGCTAAACGGTCGACGACCTCAATTCCTGGATTCGAAGCGTATTACGTAATTTTGAACTCACGATTAGCGATGCATTTACTTAAATAGCTAGACGTGGAGAGACGAGCTTTTGAGATTTTGCTAATTAAGAAAAACGACGTGACAGAAGCTGTCCGTAGGTATATTTTGCGTCCCATGATGGAAATGAAGGTTCTAGATTATAAAGCTTTAATGTTTTTAAAAATACTGTGAATAGGTGCTATTTGTTGATTCATAGTTTGTTTTTTTTGTGATTACACCACCTGTAAAATAATAAAAAGCAGAAAACCAGAAGCATACAAATTAAATATTCAAAGTGCAGTAACAAGGCAAACTTCTAAAAACCACTGTATAACGTGTGATAAAATAATATTTGATATATTAACTAAATTTTATCAGTGGTTTTTCAGTTTTATACAAAATTCTATAATATTATATGTCATATTTTAAAATATGTCTAAATAGAATAGTTATAATAAAATTTAAAAGAAATTAAACACTTAACTAGCGTTTCGAGTTGATCCTCAACTCCTCTTCTGTAGACTGTTTGTACCTCCGATCAAATATGTATAGATAAGTAATTGCCTATTTTTGTCAGTATATAAAATAATGTCACCAAGAATAACAAAAAACATAACCTCAATTTCATGAAATTACCTGTCACAGTGCTAAACGGCATGGGCGGCTATGTTTTAAGGGGTGAAAATAATAATTATAAAACTAAAAGTACAAATTAGAATATTTTATTTTAGTAAATACAAAGTTTAAGATATACATATTCAAGGACAACAATTAATACACATATGTGTATAATATTTACTACACTATTTATAATAGTATTTAATATTTACTATTAAAAACAATTGTAAAATCATCGACGATCCCTCTCGCGATCGCCGATTCTACGTTTATGCATGGCTACTTACCAGTGTAAACCACGCCCATTGGTGACAGTCACAAAATCCCTAACAATTTAGGCGGTAAATTAAAATGGCATTTTTTGATTGGACCAAATGCTTGGGCACTAATGTAAACAAAAAGCCATTGTTTTAAATATTGTTGGTCACAAAACTGTGTTGCTATTATTTGTCTATATAATATTTGGTCGGATGTTTGTACGATAAGAATTCTTTATATAAAAAGAAGTACTTTTTGTCAGATTGACATTTTTAATTTAAATTGTAATCACATGCACTGATCACTATGATATTATTAATTTTCCATTGGTAACATCTTTTTGGAGTAGACGAAGCCATGTTTGATCTATGGATATTGTTTCTGATGAGATAAAAGGATCACCATTAAGTTTAATGAAAGCACTTTCTTTTAATTTTCTTTTAACCGATTTTTCTTCTTTTTTTAAAACTTTAGCCTGCGTCCAGTCAACTCGGTGACCGTTATCCCATACATGTTTTACTAAAGTAGACCTATAAACTTGGTAACCCTTAACATAATTTTTATGTTCGCGGATCCTTATCTATAATGGTCTAGATGTTTCACCAATATAATATTGATCACATTCACAAAGAATCTGGTAAATACACTTTTTTGAATTTTGAACATTATTAATTGGTTTTGTTTTAGTAAGTATTGATCTTAAAGTATTTTTCGTTTTAAATGTCGTTCTTATGTTAAAATCATTACCAAGCCTTTTAAGTCTTTCAGAGATCTCTGCAATATAAGGAATTGTAATGGTTGTTATTGGATTTTCTCTGTTTATTCTGGGAATATTATTACTCTGCCTATTTTCAATCTTTATAAATGTTTCCTCAACAAAATCATTAGGATGACTATTTTTCTCTAAGATATTCTTAATAACGTCTTTTTCTTTATTGAAAATATCTGAAGTTGATGATATTAATTTTGCTCTCTCATATAAACATTTAACTATACCTCTTTTGATACTTATGTGATGATTAGAATTAAAATTTAGATATCTATTTGTATTGGTCTTTTTTATATATAAATTAGTTTCAAAATTTGATTGTGATTCAGTTACTAATACGTCTAAAAATGGTAGTTTTTAATACGTCTAAAAATGGTATTATCATTTTCAATTTCTGTTGCAAATTTTATAGTTGTTACTACACTTTGAATATTTAATTTGTATGCTTCTGGTTTTCTGCTTTTTGTTATTTTACAGGTGGTGTAATCCCAAAAGAAACAAACTATGAATCGTCAAAATGCACCACAAATAAGTTACAGACATTATCTAGAAAAAAAGTATGGGTGCTATTTGTTGTTTACAGAAAAATCCGAAATGTAGTTGAGGTAAGTTAGATGTGTCTGCTTTTACTAGTAATAGAAGATTATTGTATTTGTATGCTTTTATGGATTATTGTAGCTTCAAGAGATTGTGTGTTTTATATATGATCTATTATTCCTTTATTATTCGTTATTAAATATAACATATTCTGACACCTAAAACTGGTATTTTTATTACAAATAATTAAAGTTATGTAAAATCTGATAAATATTTGAAATAGCATCATTAATGCTTTGTAAATATGTCTTATTTAAAAGATGTTCAAAATTTTATTTATGTGAAAATTTAATGTTAAAATTATCATTTACGGCTAAAATGTGTATGTGTGTGTCCATAACTCATTAACTGTGCGAGGATAAAGTAGATCCACCTCTCAAAACATACCCAAAATAAATTTGAACAGCCGGATCATTTACAAACTTTTGTTTGCATAAAATTAATTGGTTATAAAGTATAGAATGAGATATTAGTGAGAGTATAGAATGTATATTCATATAATTAAATGATAATAAAGCAGGTGATTACATCTGCTACATACATTAGCTAAATATTTCCGGTTTTAGCTAACTCTGCTGTGCCCACGCACTACTCATAGTATTAAAAGTAAAAGCAGCTAATTTTCAAAGTAACTTTATTTTTAAGTTTAATTGATTGATATTTATTTAACTTAAATATTTTTATATCTATTATACAGATATAATTTAATTTAATAAATAAAATAAATTAATAGATGTTTATACCTATCAAAAATCATAATAGTATATTGTGTTATTAGGATAAAAAGTGATATTTTTCTGACGAGCACTTGTTTGGTTTGCGAGGCGGAGTATCATTAGAAAACATTAGTTTTCTCTACCTCAGGTTATTATTATTTCTTTCAGCTAAATGAATGTTTGAATAAATGAAACAAAATAAAGATGAGTTAAGTTATTCTTACGCTGCATAACAAATATGTTAAAAATTATAAAAACAAAGCCTCATTTAAACCTTGTATTGTAGGTAAATTTCTACAAAATAAATGGCAATCTACTAAATAAATTAAATTGATGGCATTGATCCATTAAAATATGTATACATATAAGCCATAATATGAACTAAAATCTATTTGCAGCAAACAATATACCTACGTATGCAGTAAAGTGTAATTAATTAATATTTAATTTTGTCAGATTAAAACTTACTTGCTTTAAATACATTTTTACAGTTTTTCCTGTTAAATCTTAATAAAAAAATTGGTAAAATGGCTCAATATAGCATGTTAAATATTTGATGTAGTTACATCAATGAAAATATTTCATTGAATAAATATAACTAGGTATTTAAAGCAGTAACTGCGGCGATAGCTCAATTTTCTGGAAGCTGGTTGGTAGTAGGTAACAGAATAGTATGGACAAATAGCAGCTCTCCCAGGGAATGATTGTGTCACTGTTTTCTTCATGTGTACCCTCCCTCTACGCAAGCCTGAGGCTTTCAGAGGGAAGGTTGTCCATTTCTGTGGTGTGTTTTATGTTTTTTTTTATCTCTGAATTAATTTATTCCGTCAGTCCACGAACTTGACTTCCTTCTGGCCTTTGCATTATTATCCTTAGTAGCATACTTTCCTCAAGTTATTATTATTAGAGTACATAGTACTACCAGGTTTCAAGTTTCATAAAATCGGATACCTACAAAGCCGCTGCAAGAAGCCAAATTCTGGAGTTTGATGTTCACTATTAAGCTCGAATAGCCCGAATCTCATGTAACCTATTACCGATAATTTAAAAAGCCATTGCAGGTCACTGCAATGTTTTCCCCAAATCGTGTGTTAACATAGAAAAAACGAATTGCTCGAGTTGAAATAAAAGTAACTTTTATTATAATACCATTACTTTTACAAATTATTATCAGCTGAATAAAATAAATTTTCTTCAAGAATAACTGATATTTAACCAGTTCTTCCTCTACCTCATCTCTCATTCTATCACTTTCATTTTTTAAATATTTCGCTGGGGATGGGGGTCTTTCAATTATACTTATACAACATTGATATTCATTGATTTTTGGGGTATATATAATAAATGCTATGATTAAAGAGTTGCAACAAAGTGGGGTTATTTGTGACTACTAATGAGCTTAGCTGACCCCAGTTTTATAGAAGTTTTGTGCAACGATTATTGCATTTTTATGAATCGCCCATAGATTTTTGTCTCAGTGTGGTTGGTAGCTTATGACTAACAGAATGGTATATTGCGACGCGAGTTCGAACCTCGACAGGTGAGAAATAATACTTCTCCCAGGGAATGGTTGTACGTCTGCGTTTTTTTCATGTGTACCCTCCCTCTACACAAGCCTGAGGCCTTCAGAAGGCAGGTTATCCATTTCTGTGGTGTGTTTTATGTTTATGTTTTTTTCACAACACATTTTGTAGATTGTACTGGGAAAATTTTAACATCTATTTTACACTTGCATTTGATTTATTACTTTTGAATACTGTATGTATTTCAAAATAATATTTTGAAATACAATAGGGCTGCGCTAGGCATAACGCTGTTACGGTTTATAATTCTATAATTGATTGTTCATGGCAGGCATAGACAAAGGTACGGACAGAAACATAGCTATCATGTAACCTGTCAGATTAACATAATTTTGGATCAATTTACGTCTATCAGTAATTCAATACAAATATTTTAATTAACCTTTATCAGCGAATAATTGATCTACTGAAGTGCAGGCAATTAAAAATATAATAAACCATGACCATTTACGAAAATTCACTTTCCGTTATATCACTATTTTTGTTTTCGAAATATTTGAACTTGAAATAATTTTAAAAACCAATCAGTCATCACGTACGTCTATACAGGATGTCCCAAGACGAACTGCGGCGATCGATCTCTCGAAAAGTAGCCGTTGGCAAGACTGGAAGGAATGGAATGGAATTTAAAAATTTAAATCCTGAATTTATAAGAAAAGCAATATACGAATAAGTATGTCGTTGTTGTTGGAAGGCGGCACGGTTACCCGCAGCACTCAGGTCTTTCGATCCATTGTGCCTACCGCTAGTCGAGAGCTATTGGAAGAGACCTGTGCTATGCGCATAGGCCAACACCCGTTCTAGTTGAAGCTCTCTAATGTCCTGGGGCAGGAGAAATGCTCCACCCAGATGTTTGGGTCTCTTGACCATAAGGCAGGCACAACGAGAGAGGATGTGAATGGAGCCCTCGTCATCGTGTCCGCAAAACCTGCACCTTCTAGAGTTACTAAGGCCGATAGTATTAAGGTGCTTGTTGAGATGTCCGTTACCTGTCAGCAGTCCTGTGACAATCCTTATGCTGTTACGACTTAGCGTAAGTATTGATCGAGTTGTATTCGAAAGGCCCTTCAATTAAGATCCCAGTTACGTTCGACCATTCTTCCTCTAATCTTTTCTTGATCCAGTCTTCAATAGACCTTGTTACATAACTAGGCGGAAGCCCGAGTACTGGTTCGGGCTTGTGTTCGGTACCCTGTATAATGTGTACTTGAGCCTCTTAGCCAGTCCATCGGCCTCCTCATTTCCTGTTATGTTGTCATGACCCGCTATCCAGATCAATTTTACTTGGTTGTTTTGTCCCAATTGGGCCAAACCATTAATACACTCTAGGACCGCCCTGGAGGTGATCCTGTAGGAGATCAAGGAATATAAAACCGCCTGACTGTCGGTGCTGACTGGATATGGTGATTCATACGAATAAGTATTGTTAAGATGCCAAAAATGTCTGGAAGTTCAAGGACAAGTCAATATTTACTTCAGTTCAGTACTTCCGTTACTTTTAGTTGTTCCAACTAAAAGTAACTGAACTTAAAAGTCGTAGCATTTTTGTAATAGAAAAATGTTAAATTGCCATTATTTCGAAAACTACAAATTTTCGGAATAGTTAACTTTATACAAAGTTACCGTAATTTTTAATGCTGAATAAAATAAAATAATAAACAGTAACAACATCGACATATTAGCATACTACCAAACTACACCCTGTATGTTATTTATTTGGTTTATTAAATTTATGTATTTTAGATGTAGTTATCTGTTTGTAAATTGTAAATATCAAAACATTCCACTGAATTTTGTAGAAGACTGGAAGCTCTAACAGAGTTCTTATGTGACACTTAAGTGCCATACCTCTTTACGTTTCCCAAGTTACATCGCCTGAAACCTATATATTTCCTGAGAATATCAGATTCTACACAGGCCATTATTTCCACCAATGTTTATTTAGCCTATAAATAAAACAAGAAAAACGTTTGTTGCTTTGTACCCAGCAGGTATATATGGAATCAATCACGAAGACCGAATGAGCCAAATGATACAAGTTCGCTCTTGCGACATTCGGATTCAATATCCCGCTTAAACTCATTTATTGTATTCCTCTCGTTTCACGTCGTCTACTCGTATTACGGTCTTAGATTTCGATACTCCATAAATTGTGCTCGATTAGGTAAACAATAAAATGCCCGCTAAGGAAGGAGTAGGTACATTTAGAGGCATCTTCCTGAAGTAGATTGTAGTATTGGCATACAGGATGAAACTAGTTCGTTCCTAACCTTAAAAAATTTTTGCACAGGTGCTACAAGCTCTATCACATGACTCAGATTTTAGATGCGACGCAGATATTTTCATGAACAGACAGATATATAGTTAGACTTTTTCAAAAAAATTGGAAGAGCGATTTTTTGAGATTTTTAAAAAATGCACGACGGCTGTTACTTGATCAAGTTTGTTGACGTGTTTTTTGCTCCAAGACATGCACAACTTGCTAGCATTATCAAGTTTTTCTTGGAAGCAACAGTGAAAAAAATGTTAACACACAAATTAGACAATCTCCTATTACGTTATTTACAATATTAACACAAAAAATACTCATGAAACTATTTTCAAACCGTGAGCGGTAAGATCGATTTACCTATCTGCTGAGTTTAAGTTTAAATATTCCATACATCTTATTCTTAACATTCACTTCAACATTTCTCCCTTTTTTAAATTGGTGCACTTCACTCCGCTCTACCTTATTTCGCCATCTTCCCGCTCTTGTTCCTTCTTATTGTTACTCGCGCGCACCACAATAATTTGTTTTTTTCTATTATTTTCCCGCATAATCACAATTCATTAAAGGCAACCAGGATTACAGATAGCATGTATAAACTATTGCATAACCACAAACTACATCGATACAATATAGAAACAAGTATATAATATAAACAGGTCCGTCAAGTTAGCGACTCATATGTTGAAATTTTACAGTTGAGTTAGTAAATAATTTTGTGCTCATTTTGTGCTAATTTGTGCTGTAGGTTGTAAATTTTGTGCTCCATCCATTTTCGAGGTAAGCCAAAAACTAAGATGAGTCGCCAGCTTGACGCTGCGACTCACACATTGAATTTTTGGTATTTAATGTTTCCAACATTTTGTGCTAATTTTGTGCTAATTTGTGCCGTAAGCTATAAATTTTGTGCTCTATCGGTTTTCGAAATAATCCGAAAACTAAAATGAGTCGCCAGCTTGACGCTGCGACTCACATATCGAATTTTTGATATTTAATGTTTCCAACATTTTGTGCTAATTTGTGCCGTAAGTTATAAATTTTGTGCTCTATCGGTTTCTGAAGTAATCCGAAAACTAAAATGAGTCGCTAGCTTGACGCTGCGACTCACGTATCGAATTTTCAAGATCTAGCTTTACAAGTATTTTGTGCTTACTTTGTGCTAATTTGTGCTGTAATTTATAAACTTTATGCTTTATCTATTTTCAGAATAATTCAAGAATTAAAATAAGTCTATAGCTTGGTACTGCTACTCACGTAGCGAATTTTCAAGATCTACCTTTACAAATGTTTTGTGATCATTTTCTGCAAATTTGTGCTGAAACTTATAAACTTTGTGTCCAATCCATTTTTGAAATAATTATTTGTGTTATGCTTTACATATTTTGTGATTTTTTGTTTGTAGTGTATTATTAAATTCTTATATGAATTATCAATATAAAAGATTTTTGAAAGTTAAAAATTGACAAACATGAAAACACAAAACACAAAAAGGCATATCAATTCACTAATGACACTAAGCAATTTCTATAACTAATTGAAAACCTCTATAACCGTTAAAACAAACACTACACATCTATTTACTCATTACGCCATCTATCCGATTTAACCGCAACGACTACTGATGAGTACGTTCCCTTTAGTCAGGTAATGTTGAGTCATTTTTCTGCAGTATCTACTTGAAGAAAAATTAATTAAAAACATATTAAATTAGAACTTCGTTATTTTTAATTATCAATTCTATAAGTGAGATATATATATTATGTTTGAGATGGAACACAAATTGTTAAATAAAACGAGTTACTACGATTCCAATAACAGTACATATTTATAGCGTTGACGTCTAATTCGAGCTATATAGCGTCTTATTCGACGCCTTCTGTTGTTAAAAAATCGATACATGACTCTCACCGTCAAGCTGGCAAGTCTTGTTAGCTCTTAAATTATCTTTAAATTAGATAAAGCATAAAATTTATAAGTTCAAGCACAAATTAGCACATAGTAAGCACAAAATACTTGTAAAGCTAGATATTAAAAATTCGATACGTAAGTCGCAGCATCAAACTGGCGACTCATTTTAGCTTTCTAATTATTTCAAAAACCGATAGAGCACAAAATTTATAACTTACAGCACAAATTAGCACAAAATTCGCACAAAATGTTGGAAACATTAAATATCAAAAATTCGATATGTGAGTCGCAGCGTCAAGCTGGCGACTCATTTTAGTTTTCGGATTATTTCGGAAACCGATAGAGCACAAAATTTATAACTTACGGCAGAAATTAGCACAAAATTAGCACAAAATGTTGGAAACATTAAATATCAAAAATTCGATGTGTGAGTGGCAGCGTCAAGCTGGCGACTCATCTTAATTTTTGGCTTACCTCGAAAATGGATGGAGCACAAAATTTACAACCTACAGCACAAATTAGCACAAAATGAGCACAAAATTATTTACTAACTCTAATGTAAAATTTCAACATATGAGTCGCTAACTTGACGGACCTAATATAAACATAGGTAATCAAAAATAAAACTTTTAGAAATGTTTTATTTAAAAATCCAGCTCGTTACACCCCGTTTTCAAAGATAATAGCTGTCCAAAAACAAAACTGTTAATCCGTAATATATATTTGTTATTTCATAACAAAATTTTCTTCTTATTAAATGAAGGTGTGCGGGAGAGTAAAATACATAATGCTTTATAAATGTAGGATAAAATGTAATCAATTAGGGATGAACGCCTTGTTAATTCTGTAGTAATCGAAAACTGTTTATCCCAGTTAAGTGCCTTACGTGTGGAGAGGCATGCGTGCCTATATAAGCGTGTTAAATACATTTTAAGGATTATCTTCAATGGTAGAAAATTGGTCTAAATCCTTGAAACCGCGCAAGCTCAAAATTCGATTAGAGCCTGTTCAAGTCTATTATTATCCAGCTTTTGGCTAATACTGAGCTCCCCTGCCTTTCAATTTTTCAGTAAATAGGTATTATAAAGAGAGAATTGTCCTGCTAAGACCTCTTCCGGTTTTCTCCTGATGCCAATTAATTCAGCATCAATGAATCCTTGAAAACTGTTGGAAGGCACAAATTAAGGTTTGATATACACTGTTTCAAGGTAGAGTAAATCTTCTTAGATGTAGTAATAAATTGTTTTATACAGGGTGTTCCAGTTTTATTCTGAAAAATCGGGAGCATGAAGAATCAGTCAAAATAATGGGACGTTGCTATATAAACTTATTTCCTGTACCGTTTCCGAGATACAGGGTGTTGAAATTGAAAAAAAATTCTTTATTTATTTATATCTCTGACAGTAATAAGCCAATTGTTTTCAAACTTTATTTGGTAGTTGCTACTATGAATCTTTACTTCCACAAAAAAATTCATCTACATGGGAATAGTCAGTGGCGTGCAACGTGCACTCTTGGGAACCCTTTTTTAGAAATATATGTTACGCCACCGACTATCGTTTAAAGTAATATGATATTTCAATTTCACACTCATTTCTCTACAAAAAAGTATACCTATATTTTTATCGCAAAACACACCGTTACGGAGTATAAATCGATATTTTATGAAAATATGTCATGCCCTTTCCTAACAAAATCCATATATATTAAAACGCGTCGATTCTGTCTCGTTCTAAATTCTCTGTCGACCCTCTCGCCCCTTTTCTAATTTTTACGGCTTCGAGAACCGCTTCACGCGAAACTTCCGTTCTTTCTCTAATCCTTTGAGATTTTTTCAAGACCGTACGTCGACTCCTTCCACGTCTATTTCGTCTTCGAAAATCTCGAGTCGCATCCGTCTCAACTTCTTGAGACGGATGGTATCAGGGACCGGGATGGATCTCAGGGTAAACTTTTGACAGCAGGCGCGGTAGCGCAATGGGAAAGTCGTAGGATTCAAAACCTGATAATGCTGATTTCGCGAGTTCCAGTCACGCTGGAGGCGAATTTTTTTTTTTACTTTTTAATTCCAATTATTTATTAGTATTAGTGTTTAGTTATTCTGTTTCATTATCCGTAGCTTTTATTCTTTCTGCACGTAAAGTTTGGAATTAATTCGTTCATTTTAGCAGTCTGTTAAATTAATCATTTTAGCTTACAAAAGTAAATATCTACAATATTTTTGGTCCCATTGATAGAATTGATAATCCGGTTTACTTAAAAATAAATTCTACTTTCAGCACTTAAAAAATGATGATGTTTTACCATCAAGAATAGAGTACCCTTACAATTCATCATAATATTTAGAAAAATCGTTTAGTATAATTACATCATCATTCCAGATACAAAATTTCTTTAATATGCATTTTCTTAAAAATAATAGTATCCTAGATGCATTTGTCACCCGAAGGCTGACTGGATCCCCGGTAGGGCTAGAAATGTATAATGTATGCCCATTTCCAGTAATACCTTAAAATAAAATTATACGTAAATAAACACTTTTTGCTATCAAAGTTGCTTTGGAAATAATTTCGGTGGTCAAAATAAACTGCACGAGAGACTTGTATACTTTATAAACTGTCTTTCTAACGAGGAAAGCTCGTGTTCCATGTCATACTGAAGAACGTGCACCCTGTAAATGATCTGCGTCCAATAGCAACCCGTTTATGAACCCGGAACTTGTGACCCTTACATTTATCATCATTAATCTACCTGTATACATGCGTTTGCGTCCCTCCTGATTTAATGCTGAAATGTGGCGATGAACAAGGATTTCAGTCACACCCCGCAGATAGGAAAACAAACGCTCATCCATCAACTTCGCTTTCACAATAAACTACGCTATTTGTATGACTGGACTGTACCGCTAACAAGATGTGCAAACTGTAGACTTTGCAGCTTGCCGAAACTGAAGCGTCATTAAATACACTATTCGTTATAAATGATTTCATCGCAAGCCTAAATGTATACACAAGGTTTTGGGAGGGACTTGTTTAAGGATACGTATCAGAGTTAGGAGAAATGAAAAATAATTCAATATATTTCTTCAGTATATTACTAGATTAAAGAGATATTTATTGATCTGAACTTTCAGTAATTAATTTATGTTATGAAAACAAGAATTTACCATTAAATATATCTAGATGCAACACTACAATATTTACAAGGTCCTTACCAATAACAGTTTCATATAAAAACTGAAATTATTTCAAGTGTAACGGTCTCGTTTTTAGTAACTAATAAAATACCTTTCTTAGTTGATTTAAACTAATAATTCTTATCTCATTCTGTGTTTTACCTTCTTGTTAAACACCAATCCTGTATTTAAAGTATTATATGTATTCAGTGTATATTAAGTGATTATAATCCCAACTTCACTCTATGTGTTTGTGCGCTAGGTCTATCTCAATAGTCCTAGGGTTGCATAATCTAAAGTTCAAAACAATATAGTGACGCCATCTCGTGTTACGAACGTGAGAGAATGGACAAAAGGAGAACGAGGAGGAGAAGGAAAAAATGGCGAAGATTGGCATGGGCGAAGATTGGCATTGGCGAGCAGGTGGAGTGAATTAAGCAGCTCCCAAAGTTTTAAGAAAAAAGCTTGAAAAAGTAAATATAAAAGATGAATTAATCTTAGTAAACGAATCCTACATTCCCTAGTGTGATTACGAGAAAATAATCATGTGAGTACGTTGATTTATGAATTGGCAGCAGAACGTATGAACAACGTTAACCCCGAAACCAACTGTTCCTATGTGAGTACTTTATTAATTATTTTGGAAGTGCATCTGAAACCACGTTACTTATACCGTGCCTAATTAGACTAACTTACCCTATGCATAGGTCGTGTGTGCGAATAAATTTAAGGGCTCTTAATGTTATCTCGCGGACTGTAAATATCTAAAAGCTGCATTTCTTGGTAGATCTTTAGTACAGCCAAACTGCATTTTGTTGTCAAGCTTTATTGCTATAAAACCTTCACTCATTTTTGTTCATTTGAGTGTGTATGTCCTAATATTTAGATTTAAGTGTGTCTTTTTTATGTATGTACCGTTCGTAAATGTATAGTTGAGAGAATTATATTAAAAATTAATTTTGTTCTTGTCAAGTGTTTTTTTGCCTTGTCTTCACTTAGATAGGAACTATACCTTTACTCTGTACCATCAAAAAAGATCAATTGATGGGCTCAAGTTTGGCAGCTAATAAATAACTCTACCGTACCTCACTCTGCTCACCCCTGGAGAGTTTCATCGCCATAGTAAGTATATTTTGTACCGTTATCTAAAAATAATAAATAACGAAAGTTATCGTTAAACAATTGGCGCCCAACGTGCCGTCAATTATTAGTATATGTTGTACCGTTACCTATAAAATGTAAATAACGAAATTTGTTGTTATACAAGATGCTCTGAATTTAAGATGTGGTGTGATTTTTTATTCCTATTTAACATTATTTGTTCCTTATATTAATTACATTACAAATACCTCCAATACAAACTTTGGATTTATTATAATGCGTCTGTTGTTGGGAATTCGAAATATAGCATTCATATCTCGAATCTAGAAAAAGTTCAGAGAAAATACGATAATTATTGTTCAATATAAACACGTTTAGAGGCTGTAAAGCAGTTTTTATTCATTTAAAAGAAGTTTCCATTAACAGTAAGGCATGAGTCCGATTGTTGCGGATTCTCTGTTGGTAAAATTCGGTTGTTTCTGAAACCATTTCCATTTCAAAAGTCATTAGGAAGGTAATGAATGCAGGTAAAGAAGATCTCTATTAGTTTTTCCAAGTTGATTTTCTTACAGATGTTTCAAATAGACACACAAATACAAAAGTATGAGTTGTACTCACTCTAAAAGCTGAACGGCCTTGAGGAAATAAAGGTCGAAACAGCTGTTTATCATTTGGGGTTAGGAGTGACTGACATTCATGTGGTGAGGGTGCACAAACATCCAAAAACAATTATAAATGAGTCATAGAGTTTATATATTGTCAATATGTTTGATAATTTCACACCACAACAATTTTGTAAGGCCACAATAATTTTCTAATGAACATAATCGACGTTTTCCTGGCAATAATCTCAAAGTAACATCAAAAGCCTGAGATAAAGTCTTTGAACAATAATTGCATATTAACAGAACACTTTGCTGTATTACGGTACACTAACACCATACCCAGCAAACTGCTTTGATAGGCTTTCGTTGTTTGCAGAGTGTAGTGCTAAGCTTATTAGTTTATTAGGCCTTACTCTATTACTGCTGCCGTTCGTATATCGTACCACTAAGTTCTCAACATATAGCTTCTATGAATACATTCGTAGCTATGCATCTCGGGAATAATGCACCTTGCAGACTTAAAGAAGCTTTACAAAGATTACTTGGTAAATTTATACCTATCACTAATTAGGTATAAAATTTAATTAAGGGCGAAACCAATTGTGTTTTATTGAACTTACTTACGTAATTCTCAAAGCTTCCCAACTAAGTATAACGTTTTTAAATTAACCAGTCTATGACCCCTCTATTGTTTTCCTATTAAGGATGGTTTTTTAAAGTTACTTGAATAATCCGACATTAGTGGATCTATCTGATAGCAATATAGAGTCGGTCCCTAAACTAACTCCCCCCCTTTTTAACTTTTGAACGAGTTCAGATATTGACCTCAAACAAAATACAGGATGAATGGTATAAAAATAGTTATTACAAAAAATACACGTTTTCGGGACGAGGGAAAGGGTTGCCGGACGACGCGTAGCGGAGTCACCCTGTATACAAACCATCGGATTTGACTAACTCAGCATATTCTGAAGATAATTCATGTGAACGACACATCCCAGGTTCCGATGAGAAAGAACGGCACAAAATCTGTACAAAATCTCCACTAATAAATGTTAAAGTCTTCATGACTCATAGTCCCCTGATTGAGCCGCAGTTCCGCCATGGCCAACTTAACGTTTACCTAGGATAACTTGTCAGGGGCGATAACCAAATTAGCAGGATCATTATACCGGCTCAAATTAAGGGCTGGTTGACGACGGGGCCGCCGTTGGCAGAAATTACCCAATCTGGAGCTGCTGGGTAGATTTAATTTGCGAAATTTACCTGCGTGTTTGAACTAATTGCAAAATATGTCGGAAGTATTTAGTGTTGCCCCGGGAGGTGTTTCGATTTGAATAAGTTTGTGGTCTACGTCCGCACAAGTAGAGGACGCACGCACGCTTTTAATAATCAATACATTCTATGGTGTAGGACAACTACAATGAGATCCAGAATAATTGACCGGATTGCTTGCTGTCATAACTGGTTTCCACTTGTTAATATTATTTTATTTTCTATTACCAACTGTATATAGTATATATTGTGACGCTCTTTTTCCCTTCACTCTTTTGAGACGTCAAATTATGACTATCCCTTACTTTAATATCGGTTCTTACTCTTAAATAATCGATCGGTTTATTTGTTTTTGCCTCGAGCGCCACCATCCCCTGGTTTAATGTGGTGAATGATCCACGCGGACTCTACTCGCTTATGAGTAAAGGCTGGGTAGCTCCAGTGAAGAAGGTGTAAAATTACACATGCCAGAGGGTCAAATGTTTCACTAATTTATGTTGTGTAACTGAATTCATCTCCTTTATCAGAGATATCAAACAAATATTATTTACACCAACTTTTCTAAAGAAAGGTGGATCACTGCATATTACAGAAGAAGTTAAGCTCTTTTGGACTTTCTATAAATATAGTTGACTTAATTAAGACTTATCTCTGTAATATGGCACATCCTGGTGGTAAATCCTTCAGGGTGCACAGAACATTTAGATTTACTAAAGGTTTGATCCTGGGCCCCCTTTCATTCAGTTTATTTATAAATTATATTATTGAAAACTTATCAGTTAACTGCTTTATGAAATTTCTTGACAGGAAGGTAAGTTTCAACAACACATCTTAAATTTAACTGCCAAAACATGTAACAAGATTTGTTTGAAAACAGATGTATTATTATGCTAGGAACAAAAAATTACCTGTTAAAGGTTTATTAGTAGTTAAAAAGTTATTGAGATTAGTAACTTTATGTCAAAACAACTTTATCATACGGATTCATCAACGAGGCCTAACGTTAGTCCGACTAGCGAAGGTTACGCGAAAAATTTCGTCTTACGTCTCTTTCATGAATCCTTATGTCTTTAAAAAAATTAATTAAAAAAAGTGAAAGGTCTAAGCTTTTCGTCTTAAGACTGGCGATTTTGTATCCTCGTTCTAATTTTATGTTTAATTCTATTTTTTTTTAGTTCAAATTCTAATTGAGATATGATTTGTCTTGATTAGAATATTCCTTCCCCTGATTTCAGTACTAAAACATGTTTGATAAGTTAGATTTGCATATAAAGCATACTTTTTAAAAAAAATTAGATCATGAAATTTGTTCCAATAACCGTTTTCTTTTGTAAGGATAATAGTCTCATTGGAATGCAAATTATTTTACCTTTAAAATTCTCCTTTAGAAACGAGATTCGGCTAGACGGTTTACGATCGAACTGAGATTCAGATGTGGTCTTAAGCCTTCTTTTCTCAGGAAAATAATAGTTCCCTCGAGTTTCTCTGAACGAATGAACGGACGACTTTGATGGCTAATAAACTCTGTAGAAATTATTAAGAAAGATGTAAAGTATGTTTAAGTGGATACAGCGCACCATTTACGGTTTTTGTATGCTGTTGATGAGCATATCAACATTAAGGAGCGTATACACTTGTCTTTCATTACTCGATCATTATCTCTCTCGTTAGAAAACCAATTTTAAAAAACTTGAGAGCTAGCGAATAAGTACCTACAGTTTACCCTTACTTAGAATATATGCATATAAAGGAAATAACAGATATACGTCAGAAAGACTATTTTATAGATTATTTGTTTCTTAACAGAACGAGAAAAATATGGAAAAGAAATTACTTTAGGTTATTTCAGGATGAATTTCTAAGATAATCTGAATTATATGTAATTTTTATTTTATTTTATTTTTTATTTTATTCATACACTACCCAACAGATACATATCCATTTACAGAGTAGGACTTACAAAATACATACAAAATTCAAATACAAAATACAATAGGTACATGCAACAAATATACAATAATAAATACAACAAATTTATAAATACAAAATATATGCAACAAAGAATAACTGAGAAGGTCACAAAAAAGAGAGAAAACAATAAAAAAGACAAACAACAACTAAGTAAGTTACAACAAACAAAACATTAAGAACATGTTAATGAGATAAAATCTAAAAAAAATGAGGATTGATTTACATTAAACAGAAAATCGATTTTCATTCAAAATAAGGGAAAAATTCAGTCTCTTTATTGACGCCATACTGCAGTTAAATATGTCAATACTGTTGCTAGTCCTATTGCAATTTCTGCACATTCTTAATAAAGGAGAATGTTTTTGAAGATTAGTCCTGGCAAAAGCCAGAGAAAACAGGGCATTCTGTTTGGAGTTCACTCTAGGAATATAAAAGTTTAACTTATTAACTATTTCAGAGCAGTCATTACTACCGTGTATTACTTTGTATACAAAAATTAAGTCTGCAGTGACTCTGCGGCTTTCGAGGGTGATAACTGCAAATCTATGAAGAAGTTCTTGATGCGGAGTCCCTATGGCGGTATAGACACCATCTAGTTTGAAAGAAAGGAATTTAAGGAAACGTCTCTGGATTTTCTCTAAGCTATCAATATGAATACTATAAAAAAGACTCCAAGCAACTGATCCGTATTCCAGTTTGGATCTAATATAGGAATAATACAGAAGTTTAAGCGTATCAATATTGTTAAAATCATGGGAATTACGTATTATAAATCCTAAAGTTTTAAACGCATCACTGACGATATTATGAATGTGTACTGAAAACGACAATTTACTGTCGAAGGTGACACCGAAGTCTCGAAAATTACTGCATCTTGATAGAAGTGAATTGCCAAAAGTATAACCGTACACTATAGAGGACTGTTTTAAGGAGTATGTCATTATAAAACACTTACTAACATTTAATTGTAGTTTGTTCGTTTTACACCACAGTAATATTTTATTAATTGCTGATTGTAGAGCCATGCAATCATGAACATTATTGATCCTAGAGTACAGCTGAAGGTCATCCGCATACAACAGACAAGGAATATCCAAGTTGGACACAATGTCGTTAATAAAGATATTAAAAAAATAACGGACCCAAGACAGACCCCTGCGGCACTCCAGATTTTGTAACAAACTGTGTAGACTTTTCGCCACAGCACTCGACATACGATGATCGATTTTTGAGATATGATGAGAAGAATATCAATAGACTATCGGAAAGCCCAAACCGAGCAAGTTTATTCAAGAGGAGATTATGATCAAGTCTGTCGAATGCCTTGGTGAAATCCGTATATGGGTGGTTGCCTGTAAAGTGCAAAATTTGCAATATCGGTGATGCACTGTTCTTGGGTTTAAACTCTAATGTGTTAAATATCTGTTTTAAGCACTCTTTGCATTAGTTTTATTGGGTCGTTCATTATATTTTTTATAATTTTATAAAATTCCGTTTTTATTTAATATTTCAGGTGTAAATTGTCATTCCCCTGGGTTGTATTTTCATCGCTTTACAGTCTTTAAACTTAAATTGAAAGAGTATTTGGTATGCTTAAATAGCTATAAATTAAGATATACCTACAAAAAACTCTGTTTAAAGGCCGTAGTAGATAAATAAATAAAAAAGTTATTTTAGAAAGTCTTAAAAAAATGTTAAACTTATGTGCCCACAATATGTATGTAATTCCCCTGGAGATATAAAAATTCCGTTAATTCCTGAGAGATGGAGCCAAAGGTTTGTTTTACCGGTTGAGATCAAGTAGCAAGTTCTGCTCAGTGGGTTTCCAACAACTGATGGTTGTATGTGCATTTATTCTTAAGTTATACTAAAAGTTACCGGATTTTTTTGAGTAGTCACATTATAACTGTAATTCCCCTGGTAAGTAATAGTTCTAGTGAATATTGAAATTATGTTGTGCACTTGAGATAAATAAGTAAGGTTAATATTAACGTAACGTCTGGGTGAAGGCGTTATAATGACGCACAGCCCGTTCAAATTTAAGTGAACATAACCTCATATTTTGTCATTCCCCTGGTGTCACTACCCTGGAAAAACACTTCCAGGGGAATGATGTTTTTCCAGGGGAATGAGAAATATGAAATGTCAGCTCGTAAGTACACAATATTTTTACATAGGATCACTTTTTGAGCATCAAACATGGGTAAACCAAAAAATGACAGCAGAGAGAAGAAACTAAAGGAAAAACGAGAAGCAGAGAAGGAAAGATATAAGAGAATAATGGCTGATCCCGAAAAGAAAAAGTTGATGCAAGAAAAGGAAAAATTGAAGTACATGAGAAAAAAAGAAAAGAAAATTGTTCTCTCAATCACTGAAATGACACCCAGACAGCAAAGGAAGCAACGAAAAAAGTGGAGGCAAAATACAAAGAGGCACAGAGAAAGGAAGCAAGCTGTAATGCGTATGCAAGAATTTTTTAATGTATGCACGCCACCAGCCTCAGATGTTGAAGATGCCGCTGAAATGCAGCAGCAGGTAAAAGATTGCATCTAATTTCTGTACTTATCGCCACTAATAAAATAATAAAATTTTAGGGGCAACAAAATTTAACTCCGCGAATGATGGCGGCAAGAAAAAGGTCGCTTAGAAATCGAAAAGAACGAAGCAGACTTATAAAAAAAAAAGACGAAGAAATTAAAAAACTAAAACGTAAAGTGCAAAAATATAAAGCTCGTTACAGCAGAATAAAAGAAAAACAATTACCATCAACTCAAAAAAAGACTTCTACAAGCGCCCTGTCTCCTCCATCTCGTGTTAAAGAACTTTTGGTGCAGGGAAAAGAAAATCCTGAAAAAGTCTTTAAAAAATTGCTTTTTGCAGAATCTATAAAGGAACAATTAACCGAAAACTACAAGTGTTTACGTTCCTACAAAGAAAAGCAAGTATTTAAAAAAATTGTGGGCGGTAAAATTTTGAAAAAATATCGGGTTGCAAATCAATGTACTTCTTTTTTAAAGGGGCGTTTAGTACCATTGTCCTTAGTGAATCAAAAAAACAATATTTTATGTTATCATAGAAAGAAAAAGAGTGTACCAACAGCTTTCATTATTAAAATGAAAAACAAGGTTCGAGAGTTTTTAGAACTAGATATTAATAGTAGAGTCTGTCCTGGTAAAAAAGACTACGTTACAAATAAGAAACTGAAAATGCAAAAGCGGTTTTTAAACGACAACCTAAAAAATTTACACCGAACTTTTATCAAAACTCATGCCTATATCAGTTATAGGTCCTTTTGTAGATTTAAACCTTTTTATATATTACAAATGAAAGCTTCCAACAGAGAAACATGCAAATGTGTAATACATGCTAATCTGGAAAATATTGTGACTTCATTATTTAGATTGGGTGTAATGAAAGAAAAAACACCTTCAGCTGTAATAAAAAGTTTATGCTGTCCTGAAAAGACTGAGAGTTGTCTATTTAAAACATGTGATGTGTGCAAGAACTATAAAATCGATTATGCTGAGTTTGATGAAAGTGTTGAAGGTTTTTTTTTCAAATGGCAGGCTAAAAAAGTTGTGTATAATGACCCAAAAACTAAAAAAGAAAAAACTGTCACCAAAATAGTTAAACAAAGGAATACTTGTAAAATTTCTGAAATAATAACTGTATTCCAAAATTGTATTTCAAAGTATCTTGTACATGAAGGAAATGTAATTCATCAATTTCGAGCTTTACACGATTTAAAAAAGTCCCTTCAGCCTAATGAATGTTTAATACACATGGATTTTAGTGAAAATTATGCAGTTAAATATGCGGAAGAAACGCAAGGTTTTCATTTTGGGGGATCCCGCCAGCAAATAACTCTTCATACAGTTGTGGTATATTTTAGTGCTGGAGGTGTAACAAAAAGCAAATGTTTTTGTACGCTATCGGAATCATTACTGCACAGCCCTCCAGCAATATGGGCACATTTGCGTCCAATTTTCCATTACATTTCTAGTACACTTAATGTTGATACAATTCATTTTTTAAGCGACAGTCCAGCGACCCAGTATCGCAACAAAACAATGTTTTACATTCTTGCAGTTCATTTTAAAACATTTTATCCTAAACTTGTAAGTTTCACTTACAATTATAGTGAAACAGGACATGGTAAAGGTGCTCCGGATGGGATTGGAGGAGTTTGCAAACGAACAGCAGATAGGGTGGTTGGGCAAGGGAAAGATGTTTCTAATATAGACAAACTAGCTGGAGTGTTAAAAGAACATTGTAAAGGTATTTCGTTGTTTGTTATTTCCGATCAAGACATAGCAGAGGTAACAAGTATAATCCAAACGAATGATAGTACAAATATAAAACCATTTAACGGCTCTATGCAAGTACACCAAGTTGTAGGCGCATGTGAAACCAGCATTATACGCTTTCGAAAATTAAGCTGTTTTAAATGTGGTCCCAAAAATGTTTGTAGGCATTATGAAATGGGAAACCTCTTTTATCATAATGAGTCTAGTGAACAGTCTTCTGATGAAAGCATGAATGAAACTCCATCCACTTCATATAATAAAACTCGACTGCATTACTCAGAAGTATATAATTCTGACGAAGATGATGAAATTTCACCTAACGAAGTAACAGAAAAAAACATAAAAATAGGAACATTTGTTCTAACTAATTTCGTTACAAATAAGAAAATTCAGTACCGCTATGTTACTGTTTGTCAAAGTAATCTGGAAGAAGATGGAGAGGTTTCCGTTATGTGTTTAAGGGCTACTGATAAAAAATTTGACACATTTTGGGCGGACGAAAAAGACATTTCTTATGTAAGTTTCGACGACATTCTGGAAATATTGCCACAGCCAGAAATCTTTGAAAAGAATAAAAAACAGTTTTTTAAGTTTACTAAACCAGTAAATGTTTTTGAACAAAAATAATATGATAGATACCTACCTCAATAAATGTTTTCTCTTTTTAGTGACTAATAGTTAAATGAAAACTTGTTAATTTTCTACTCCTTAATGAAAAATTGATATTTTTATTTATTGTTAATACCTATTTTTAGAATAAATACTTGTTCTTACAGTATGAGTTTTCTATTTACGTTTAGTGTTCCCTTCAAATTGTCAAGTCATTTCCCTGGGAGTACTGTCATTCCCCTGTTGCCAAATTTAACGAAAAGCTAAATAAAATAAAAAATAATGACAAAAATGAACTGACTCCTCTAAAGATTTGTTTTTAATGGGTTAACCAAGCTTTTCCTCTAGTTTTCTCTCAAAAATATTGTTTTTGGTTTTTGACCAAAATGGAAAACTGTTTTCTCTCATTTGGGGGCATTCACCCATATACTACATCAACTTGTGAATTGTTATCGAAAGCATCAGTAATGTATTGAGTAATGCAACACAGATTTGTTGAAGTTGACCTTCCTTTTATAAAGCCATGCTGATATGCAGTGATCCTATTTTTAACATAAGCATAAAGTGGTTCATATAGCAAGAATTCAAAAGCCTTTGACAGATTATTAACAATAGTAATGGGTCTATAGTTAGGAATGTTTTTTTCCCCTTTTTTATATGTGGGAATAAGTTTAGATTTCTTTAAAATATCTGGGAAATGATTTGCTTTTAACGATATGTTGAACAGGAAAGCGACAGGCTTGGCCAAGACAACAGCACAATCACGCAAGAGAAATGATGGAATTTCATCCGGACCCCTAGTTACCTTCGCCTTAAGTTTTTTTAAGGCAACTGTAACATCACGTTCCGTAAATTCAGTACAATGGAGAATGTCAGTGTTTGACTTAATAGACTATCTTTGATAACTATATTTTATTTAATCAATTATTTGTTTATGTCTATATTACCTTCGTATTTGATTATTTATCAAATTTTGATATAAAAACGGTTATAAATAATGACTTAGAACAGTTTAAAGTGAACTATAGAGTTGAAATTTAGAATGCATTTTCTCTGATCCTTTTTAAACACCCAAACAAATTCTTTTAGGTTAAATATTGCCTCTTAGAGTCTTGCCATGAATTGTACGACGCATAAAGACATTGGCAGGAGAGTTTATAGGTGCTGTAGAGCCCACACCTGAGTTAAAATAAATTAAGGAAATAAATAGACATTGCTGAACGGGTAGATATTTCCTTGGATGCTCGTAGTGAAATATTACAAAGATACAAGGTACCTGCAGGAGTTAACGTTTCGTATCATGATTGATATTAATGGTGTGTGTTCCCAATGTTCGTAAATGCACGTAGCATTCCGCGACAACCACCAAAGGATCGATTCCTGTCTAGACTGAAAGGAAAACTATATGGAGACATACGATTTATTATGGAAATAATGACACGTTGGATGGCATTTTTAGACAGGATAGTTTGTTTTCATTACAGTTGATAAAATGATGTTAGGAACACTAAAATAATAATAATAAATTTAACGCTCATGCTCATAGATCGCTGTATCTTATATAGTATGCCCTAAAAATTTAAAATTTGTGTAAGAAGGGAGAACTTGTTTATTATTAAAAACTCCAAAAACGATTTATACTGATAAGCCCAAGACTTTTACCCACCACACCACACACTAAGAAATGGATGTTAATATTAATGAATCTGTAAATTTCAACGAGACTTCTGCATTGAGCATACATAATCGTAATGTCGATATTTAAGTTTTATTATGTAAAGTTTCATTGAATGCACATACCGGGATATCAAAAATTATCTTGGTCTAGGGTGGTTGTGGAATGTAAAACGTGTGTCTTACTTTAAATTTTTGAATATGTTTTGTTGTGTCAGAATCTGTCAAGTCATTGTGCTGAAATTTTCTAATCCAGTTTTTGAATCATGCCTCTTACCACACAGCACAAAATTTTCATGATTGAAGCCTATTTTCGAACGGGTGCTCTAGTTAATGGAAATTGGCAATACAGTCAACGTTTGTGTTTGGACAATTTTCGAGAGCACTTCCCAAACGTGGCAATATTACCGGACAATTTTTATGCGTGCCTTACAAATTGTGTTGAAGTGTTTCGAGAAACTGGTTGTGTGACTCATAAAAAAGGTGCTGGTAGACCAAGAGTTCGTACAGAAGAAGTTGTCAATGACGTTCGTCAACGTATGGAAGAGGAGCCTGCAAAATCTTTGAAACGTCTTTCTCAGGAAATTGGACTTTCTTATGGAACATGTCATAAGATTTTAAAGAAAGACTTGAACATGCATCCATATAAGATGCAAGCACATCAAGCTCTTCTGCCCGCAGATCACCCCAGACGCCTTGCTTACTGCCATTGGTTTGTCAATAATTTAAGGAATGACGATCTTCTGGACTTAACTTTTTTTTCTGACGAAGCGTGGTTCCACCTTTCGCAAAAGCAAAACGCTTTTCACAGCATGAGGAGGCGCGTCAACTTGTGCATCGAACAAAACGGGGGACATTTCCAACAATTACTGTAATTTAGTTTTTCTTGTTACTAAAACCGTTATTTCATAATTTGTAGTTCATTATTGTTTTACAACTGAAATAAATAGGTATGCAATTTGTAGGTTATTGATGATGTCAGTCTGACAGTGACATAATTATTTCAACTTTAAAGTAAGACACACGTTTTACATGCCACAACCACCCATGACCAAGATAATTTTTGATATCCCGGTAGTAAAATTTAGGCATTTTTTTACAGGTTTTATTGACTTGTCTTTCTTGCCCTAACTGCTTTGCTTTATAAAATAGAGAAAAATTGAGTTATTATCCTGGAGTCCTTACTAACGAGTTTAGAACTTTTGAAGGAATATGAACTTTCTTTAATTAAGGGTAGGAGGACTCAATAAGTTTTAATTTGTTTTATTTTAATTACACCTTTACTTTTGTGTGCCCTTATGAATTCAATTTGATTTAACCGGAACGAATTCTTCTTCAAAATTTCGAAGGGCTTTCCTGAGAACTATGCACAGACTGAATTTAAAATTAAAACATGCTAAATGAACCCCACGATTTGTGTCCTTAATTATATACATCTACTGGATCACATCGTGACATATCTTCTAATATTCATCTGAAGAAACTTTAATCCTTTTCTAAAACTAAATTGGTCAAAAAATTTGATTCAGCTGGAAAATTTTATAGAACATGCCATAGTTTCCAGTTATCTTCTAAATAAAAAATAGATATACCAATATATATGCCAATGTATATTCTCCTCAATATAATTTATATATTTGCGCAATACCACAAATAATAATAATAATAATAATAATAATAATAATAATAATAATAATAATAATAATAATAATAATAATAATAATTAATCAGTATTACTCAGTAGTTATTCACCCCACGGACGCGGACTTGTATAGTAGTTGTGGGGCTAAATTTAGTAGGGAGGAGACTATAACTAAATAATTAGCCGTTTAGCTCTGCTCTAGTAGTAACCGTGGGTTATAAAAAGCTGCAATCGTAAAATTTCTGTGATTACACCAGTAAATCAAAGCGGAACTGAAATAAACAGCTGTAGGCGGCATTAAGGATGTTAACGTTAGAATAAGTGAATATTAAGACTGTTCAAACACCTATTAAGGGGTTAGTCATTTATATATTCTTTTTTATTCGTTCCAATCAATTCGGCAGGCAGTTATTTAGAAAATTCTCTGAAAGTATGTCATCAGATTATGAACTTGGAAAGATATAAGGGTTATTTATGTAATAAGATATGTACGTACGTTATCATTGCGGTACTAGCCTCGAATATAATCATATCTATGTATCATAACTATTGAGAATGTAAGGTATACAAAATAATGCATATTTTGTCGGTTTGTCAACTTTTCGTTTTTAGCCAATAACTCTGTCAAACCTCAATCAATTTCCAAAAACGATGCACCAGTGTATTTGCAATGGAAAGCGCTTTAAAATGATGTATCTGTTAGAAATATCGTAATTTCATTTGAAATTTTAAAGTTGTGGATGCTAAGCTGTGGATGTTTTGTTAAGGGGATATCAAGTTGTCTTGCCTGTCAAAAACGCCCCCCCCCCCCCAAGTACAGAAACCGAGAGGTCTCTATAGGGGGGGAAGTAATGAAGTAATGAAATTTTCACTTATAATTGCACAACAGGTTGGTATTTTACCGGATAAATTTGGATTGTTTAATGAGAAACTGTTGCCAAGCAATTAGACGAGAAAAACTGTCAACCATTAAAAACGCGACACCGAAGGTGGAGCGTTTTTAGGTTGACAGTTTTTCGAGTCAAATTGCTAAAGGAAACCGTTTAGAATTTAAACAATACAAATTTATCCGGTATCAATACAAACATCGAGTGTAATTCGGCAGAACAATTTAATGAATAAGAAATTTACAAACATATAATACAAACTTTATTTATGAAACACTAAAAATAAATACATTTTTATTTGAGCATCACCGAATCGATTAATTGTTAGTGTTTAATAATTCAATAACTTGACCGAAAAGTCAAAATCTTTATTTTGGCAACGGACACCGCGATAATTGATTAAAAAATGCATAAGTGAAAAAACCACTAGTGCATTTGTCGCTGTAAAAGTTGCAGGTAACTTTTGTCACTGTCAAAGTGACAATTGCACTGTGGCGTATGTGATTTTTTATATATAAATGAAATTGTCGTTGAAACATCATGTATAATAAGAAAACAGCATATAATAAATATGAATGCTAGGTCAAAACACAAAAAAAGCTTCTGTTCACTATAAGATTACTTTGAAGTTTGAAAGTATTCTTGCCCAAGATACAGATTCCCTGTTAACACTTACAATAATTATCTACTCATCATATTAATTAAATATTCTGCCAAGAAACAAACTTTCAAAGTGCTGACTTTAATCTAACTCACTGCAGCTAAAACTTGATGAGAATATTTTCTAAACCATCATGTAAAATGAATCCGTTAAGTAATCAAAACTTTCTTGCTCACATCCTCATCTTCCTCTATTAAATACAAATATGGATAACGTTCAAAGCTGTCAAAGGTTACTAGAATAAATAAGGTGCCTCTCGTATAGCAAACTAATTCTGTTGATAAAGGTTATAGTTCAAACGAAAGGGAGTTGTACTGTTCAGATATTATCCAATTACATTTTAGTTGTTTAAGTAATTAAATAACTTGTAATCACTTTCCTAACTAAACTCATGTAATTTAACACAGCTAATTTACTAACAAAAATAAAGCTTTACCAACCCTGTTGGCTTGTTCGTTTCATTTATTACAATATGGACATGCATTTCATTCTTTAACGATAAGCAGATCTTATGATAACACTTTAGATCTTTTTGTAGTTTTAAGATGTAGTAAAGGAAGATATTAAATAGTATATATCTAGAAGTAAGTAATAAATTAAACTTACTTCTAATTATCAATTTGATGCTTTTATTTCAGATTATACTGCCACTATTTCGGAATCAAATATTTTAAATCGAATAAAAAACCTATGAGGTACTACCCTGTAATATGCACAAACGCAAGTATTTTTGTATTCATACTTTGTACAGGGTGTCCAAAATAAGATCCTCTATCCCCTTATCTCAGAAAGTATAAAAGATAGAGAAAAATGTTAAATACGAAAGTTTTTTGTTTTTACCTGAATTTTTCATTTTTATAACTTTCTTGATTACAGGTTGTTCAGTTTTTCTGATCCAGGCATCAACTTTCTTTTTTTAAATAGGACACCCTATATTCAATTACGTTTTTGAACTTTCCTTAAAATTCTAGGTCGACATTGTTAAGAGTACGCTATACCTATCATTTACCGTTACGAAGATATTAGCATTTAAAGAAAAAAATCTGTAAAAAACACCTGCTCAAAAAATCTCGGCAAAACAAATAAGACATAAAAAAAAGCTAAATAGGGTCTATTTCGTAGACAATTAGACTCAGAAATTACTTCTATGGATCAATATTACCTGATTAATATACAGGGTGTTTTTGACAGATGGCTCAAACATGTATATGTTAAAATTCCAAAAAATCGAAAATCTCTTATAGAACACCCTGTGTATTATTATATTTTTGGATTCCCTATTAAATTTTAACCTTACTCTATATAACATTCCCTATTCTTATTTTGCTTAGTTTTCAAGATATTGACGAAAATGTGGAAAAAATGTTTATTATCGGCTATTATTAAAAATATATCTACTATTATTTGGTATATTATAGTAAGTGTGCCCTTAATACGTATTAAGAATATATTATTTTATTAAATCTAATATTTTTTTAAATTATTTCATTAATTAACTAATATAAACAAATCTATGTTTGTAACTTGAACCACAAATAACTAACAATAATCAACAAGTAACAATAAAAATAATACATTAAATCAAGTGTCCTATATGTCCTCAATTTTCAGCTATGCATGTTGTGTATATAACTGCTAGTTTTCTTACAGCGCAATCACTTTGATTGAGCGCTTCAATTTCCATCCTGATTTTAATCTTTAAATCATCAACATTATTACTCTGAATTTGATAAACTCAGGTTTTCAAGTTACCCCATAAAAAGTTATCAAGTGGAGTTAAATCTGGGATCCTCGGCGGTCATGGGATATTCCCGTTTGGCCCTATCCCTTCCACAAAATAATTCTTAATAAAATTCTTTACAACTGCAGTATTGTGGCATGGAACTCCATCCATCTGATAGATGATCTCATTGGCATCTTCTTCGGCATCCAATAAAGGTAAAATTCAAGTTTGTAATGAATGCCATTTCCTGATATTTTATCTAAGGTACCTGGGACCATTTAAATATTGGCTAAGAAAGACAGGGCCTAAAATGTGTCTCTTATAAATAGCGCACTAAACATTTTCGTCAATATCTTGAAAACTAAGCAAAATAAGAATAGGGAACGTTATATAGAGTAAGGTTAAAATTTAATAAAGAATCTAAAAATATAATAATACACAGGGTGTTCCATAAGAGATTTTCGATTTTCTGGAGTTTTATCATATACATGTTTGAGCCATCTGTCAAAAACACCCTGTATATTAATCAGGTAAAGTCGATTCATAGAAGTAATTTCTGAGTCTAATTGTCTACGAAATAAACCCTATTTACCTTTTTTTTTGAATGTCGTATTTGTTTTGCCGAGATTTTTTGAACAGGTGTTTTTTAAAGATTTTTTTCTTTAAATGCTAATATCTTCGTAACGGTAAATGATAGGTATAGGGTACTCTTAACAATGTCAACCTAGAATTTTAAGGAGAGTTCAAAAACGTAATTGAATATCGGGTGTCCCATTTAAAAAAAGAAAGTTGATGCCTGGATCAGAAAAACTGAACAACCTGTATTCAAGAAAGTTATAAAAATGAAAAATTCAGGTAAAAACAAAAAACTTTCGTATTTAACAACTTTTTTTTCTACCTTTTATACTTTCTGAGATAAGGGGATAGAGGATCTTATTTTGGACACCCTGTACAGAGCCTTCATAAATGTCTACAAGCCATGTGACGGCAATTATAGACAACCAATATTGCACCGATTGGTGCAAAAACCAAAAACCAAAAACTTCCTAGATTCACCACAGCCCTCCTGATTCGGTTAGAGGTTTAATTCTAATAAAAAAATTTCAGTTTTAATTAACCTCACAAGTGAACTGTATCTCTGAAAAGAACTGATTGATTTCAAATATGTAGGATATAATATTGAAGCAAAAGGAAATACAGATAATAAATACAGCATAAATGTCAAATATTTGCATCAATCGTAATGGTTCGCGTACAGTAAACACCATTCTGTTCGTCGATGCTAAAAGTAAGAAGATCGCTGATTGGCTAGTTTCAATGTCAAAATGCAAATAACGCCAAAAGCACGCCATGACACGGAAAGTTTCCCTTTAATGTAACCTTCACTTTATATTTTAGTTACTTTAGAAGTAACTAGTATTCTAACGTCAAGGTGAAAAAAATAAATTTACTATTTCTCAAATAGTTACTGGTTACGTGGCTTGGGCTTGATGTTTATTCGTGTAAAAGAAATGAGTAATATCAAAAGCATCACAAAACCCCTGAATATTATTTCAATATTTATAATTTTTGCGCTTGAATAGAGACGTGTGGGCATGTGGTGCAGTTGAAAGTTTGTGTTATTTCTAAAAGCGGTATAAAACTTTTCCCAAACTTCTGCAAATTTTAACCATGATGAATGTTTACAATCCTATTTTCACGAAGGACGTGTGTTGTGGAAAGTTTGTGGAATTTATTTAAAACCCTTTCTACAAATCTTATACCTCTATTGATATGGGATGTCACAAATTTGAGGTCACGGTAATACCCACCCAGCCATATCGTTAGATGGCGATTGAGATTTATTCCTATAGGATATGCTGCTCCAGATTTATATACGTTAAAGACGGTGACATTTTCGTTTATAGACGTTTCAAAAAGATAAGATGATAAAATTTATGCTAAACGAAAGGAAATTATAAATATAATAAAATTAGTTTATAACCAATAACTAAAAAATGGTTAACTTTAGGTAGGCATAGAAAATTCATCAATTTAGGCAGGTTATTGTATCATAGGAAGGTTTTGGTATATCTGGATATCTGACAGAACATAGTTCACAACAAGTTCTTTTAATGACTTTGTCCATCGGGCCGGTGGCTCAGGGCTTAGCGTCTCCATCGCTCAACCCAGAGGTCGTGGGTTCTAATTCCCATTCCACCAAACAATTTTTCATTAAATTGTTTACTTGTAGATCAAGGCTTATTCGCAGGAATGGCTTGGCAACCATCCTGGCGATGGTCTAGCATGGGAAGAATGTCAACTTGGTGTTAATGTGAGAGATTAAAATCAGCTGATGTTTGACTGTCCCCCTAACTAATGAGGTTTTCCAGGTTTCCCTCATTCCAGCACTGAATGGTGGTTAGGGTCTATCAACGTAAGTCGTTCCTGAAGCGCAAATGCCGGGCGGGAAATAATAATATGCCGCCCCCTCTCCCACACAAGTCTCAGATTTTCGGGCTTATCCTTGTGATTAGAATGAGGGATAGATATATTATTATTATTATTATTATTATTATTATTATTGTTATTATTATTATTATTATTATTATTATTATTATTATTATTATTATTATTATTATTATTATTATTATTATTATTATCCTTTATCACATTCAGCATAAATTATTATTAAATTGACGAAATTTTCACTATTCAATCCAGACAGTATCTAGCGGAATAGGGAATCGAACCCACGACCTCTGGGTTAAATGATCGACACACTAAACTCTGAGTCGACAAGTATACCGATACATGTAATTCTCAAAGAGACTACATCAAATGCTTCAATTTATTTCTCCTTTTGCCCTGGCACTGTAGACCCACATGGACCCACAAGTTTAGGAAATCCGCGATTTATTTATTGTAGCAATATTTTAGCGTTTCCCTAAAGTTGACTTGAGCAATTTGTAAACTAAATTTAACGTAAAAAATATAAATGTCAAATATATTAAATGTAACGTTTAATATATTTGAATACATTCACAAGGCAGGGAATGAATATGTTAAACTTGAATAAAATTGCTATCAGTTCCAATTCTTTTAAAAAAACTCTTGATTCTACAGGGTGTTTTATCTCTCATCTACAGACAATCATATCTTTTTTATTTATTTTTAAAATCATCCATAATTTTAGTGAGTCTTGCGCTCAACAAAAATGAATATTTTTTTACTAAAAAATTATATTATTGACCACGGTCTACCGATGATGGGTAGAAAAGCTAAAAAACGTATAATAGCCTTTTTTATCGAAAATGATATATTCGAAAAATAAAAAAATACCTCTAGCGAACAAATGAGTTAATTTTCAGCATTCGTTTGGTAGAATAAAAATGTGATTATTTTTATCAAAGAGCGTCAAATTTGAGCAATCCTTTTTGATATGCCTTCGAGAAAATGTACTTACTTAATGTCTTCATAATAATTGGAAAATTATCACAGAAAGAATTAAGTCACATTTCTTGAAAGCCATAGAAATTTGTCTAATGTATATTATATTATATTCTAGAAGTTGCTTTGTGTGTGAAATAAAGTTTAAAGCTACCTTAAATAATGCTCGTCTACAATTTTATCAAGTTAATATAAAAATTGCTTCCGAAAACAAGGACAATGCTTTGCTTTCTACGAAATAATATGTTGTAAAGGTTACAATTTACATTTTATTATTACATATTTCAACGGGATGAGCCTTGTAAGAAAATATGATATAATAAAAATATCAAAGGCCTCAAACAATAGTCCCCATTTTTGGACTAAGATACGAATCCTTATTACACATTTCTAATTAAATTTCATCCTTATAATTAGTTTCATTCCTATTACACCTTTTTGCTATGTACATTTTAATTACATACAAAAAATACAAGAATTTCTTAAAGCTGTAAAGGGATATGAAACTCTAAGAGGAATATTATTCAGTATATTTCAGAATTAAATGTAGTATAACAAAGTTCCTTAGAATCGCTAGCTTTTCCTCGAGAAATAACATTTGATTGGATGCCCTATTGATTTTCCTGGATGTTTTCCCGGCGTTTTACGTATTCAGCCTAACGAAGAATTTCGCTAAACTACAGTGTAAGAAAGGAAACACAGATTTAGACAAAACAAATGAGCGAATCCTAATTCTGTAAACATAGTTTGTTGGGCGCGTTAGATTACCCAAATTGATGTATGATTAAAAACAGAGAAAACAAATTTTTATACAAAGAGCATATCTAGACAAAATATCTTGCATATAATTACTTTTGAAAAATTTAAATTGTTTTTTGTCACTAGTTGTTAGAGTAGGATTATTATATAGTATATTTTTAATTTTATTTATTGACTTAATTAGCTGTTTATACAGTGTTATTCAGAACTTATCCATAATAAAATTTGGGGATGTTCAACATACATGTACAAATGTGGTAGCGCAAAAAAAAATTTTTTTGGCGGGGTCTGAAAACTATTTAAACATTTTTCATTGCACGCCGCTGGATACTGGTCCACTGTAATGGAGTGACCTTGGGACTGACAATGCAAACTGGCTAGCACGAAAAAAACTTCGGAAGTTCTGAGAATATACAGACACCCGGCGCAAAAAAGATTTGCAGCGTTTTTACTTTAAAATAAACTTTAAGATAGATAGATGTGACCAAAGTGACGTGTCTTTAAAATGAATAAAATTTTGTTACACTAATTTTGAAGAATTACGCTACTTGATTACTAGGTGTTAAAAACATGAAATTTATAAAAAATTTGCACATACCTTGTTACAAAAGCTGTTCGAAATTTTGTGCCTAAAGCCTAGTGCTAATTTTACAGCACTAAAGCGAATGTTCCTCCTGGTTGCTGATCTTGTAAACGCAAATTATTAAGTAAATTGGGGATTTTCAGCATTTTGCTGCAACAACCACTCACAAAACCTAACTGATAATCCACTGGTAACAGTCCATTAACTCAGCATTACTGTACACATGAGCCATTTTGAAAATTTTACAGTTTAACACTCCTCCGGTAAAAAAAACCCCGGCACTAGACACACACACACACTAGAGAAGACACAGATAGACTGATGACTGAATAGACAACAGAGATATTATCCCCGCTTCAACTGTATTCGCTCGGTCGTCGTTCGAGGGACAAAAACGTGTTTACCTTTTTTACCACATTCTTAGGAATGTGATAGGTATATCAAATGTTGAAATACAGTTGCCCATCTACGTAGTCCTTTATAATGGTATAACTTTAAACATTGTGTACGGGAAATCCTAATACTTTTATTAAAATTTTTTTGGTGATATCGATTTCTTATTTAAGGATGCATATATCCTCAAAGTTTTAGAGATAAGTTCTGAATAACCCTGTATATTTATATAGGAAATAACCCAAAAAAGTGAATAATATGGTGCAGACTTCTTGGCGTACATTGTATTTTTGTTGTATTATTATATTACATTGACATGTAATATATAAAATAATACATTTATAAATATGACATAACTTGTGAAGTAATAATATCAATTATATTCAAGTTTATATAAACTTGAACTAGTATCGTATGATTTTATACTGAAAATGTCTTACTTGGTAAGAAATATATGAATTATTTAATAATAAGACTAAACATTGCGAAAAAATACTTTATTTATGCAAAAACTTTAATCTCTGGATAATTTCGATAGCTCTAGATGTTTAATAAGACCAAACACAACTGTTGTCAACTGTCTATCAAAAATGTACGTACGAATTTTACGTACCTTCCCATGAACCATTTGAAAAATTACAATACGAATCACACAAAATATAACTGAAGGAAGGAAGTTGCATTTTGGGAATTCATTTTAGTACTAGTTGAAATGACTTAATAAAAAGTCTCTCTATTAGTTATGGTCCATTATGTATTATACCAGGTAACTGAAAATGACGGTGAATAATTATTCATTGTTCTAATTTAGTTGAGGGTTGAGAGTCAATTAGGGAATAGGGCTGGTGGTTAACGAGAGCATCTAATTCAATAGTCCAAGGCCAACCAGGATTATAATTGCTCACCTGAATTATCTGGATTATATACGTTACACTAGTATAGGTATTCTATAACTTGAATAGCTGAAGTATCAAGAACATTAAAGAAAGTATGAAGACATCAGTGAATGAAGTTGAAAAGTTTTACTATGCTGACAGTGTAAGATACGGTAAAATTGTCAAATAGGTACTAGTAAAGTAAAAATTGTACAAAACATACCTACTTAAAAAACTTGCTTTGCTTGTAGTATAAATTTTAAATAAATATATTTGTACAAAAAAATAAAACACAGTTTTACACAGTGTATAGTTTTATTTTAGTTGCCACAATACATCCTACTATTTGAGTATTTATTTATTATTTAATGTAATATTTTGGATGAAAAGTTTTCCACTGACCTACTACTAATTTTTGCTCCTTTTCAGTATAGCTTTAAAGGCAATACTTTAGGATGAATCAGATCTATAACAAAATATAATAAATAATATATAAATAAATAATAATAAATAATAATGAAGTAACTACTATGCAGTACGGTGGTATGTATTCCACTTTATGCTATGTTGAGCCACATACAAGGGCCTTCGTTCGGTATAAAGAGCTCTTATGTACTGCTCTACTCCATATGACAAGGATTAACACCCAACAGTGGTAAGTACTACCATATGGACAAACCTCCCGATCATTATTTATTTAATGACTGGTATATCCTTCTTGAAGGGGAGTATCCTTTCCTGATATATCCTTGAGCGTTACACTCCTTACATCCTTCGCGTCGGTGGCTTAGAGTTTAGTATTCGAATCCACACACATCTACATCCACATCCACCACAACTTGTGTTTTTTGAAATGGAACACTCTGTACTTCATGTCTAAAATGGAAAGAGGACTGAAAATGCCTTCCAAATATATATAGCTTATATATTATTAAAACCCAAAAAGATTGTGTAAAATATTATGTTAATTTTACTACATTCAAATTGTAAATAAGTGGAAATAGATCCTTTGCTAAATTTGCATTTACATTTCTCAGATTAAAACAATTTATTAAATTGTATCCGTCTCCATTTTAATAATGCGCCATTTTTTATTTGATTAAACTGATTTCTAACAATATAAAATGTGATTTTTGTGTTTTCCTTGTCTTCTAAGTCAGCCAACTGATATATCGTAGCACTATTGAAAACTTTTTATATTTTTTTTTGAGGACTCGTCTATCAGATTTGATCTATTACAGATTCTCGTTGAAAACATATCAATTTGAATTACCCTCTACAATTCTGCTTTGGAGATCCTTTGATATTTCGCCCTGCAAAGTTATTAGAGAGGCTGACAAATTTGAAATCTGTAAGTTATGGGGAAACACAGGGTTGAGATACAGTAGCAACTACAAGAACAATGTAAATTTTTTCCATTGACAATCAAGCATTCGGTTATTTCAAAGACGCAATTCATCGACATCTAAAAGCATCGAAAAATGTTTATGTATAAAAATAGATGAAAGAGTTGAACCTCCACACCCACCTCCAACCAAACTGCAGATGAGTTTTGAAAAGAAACTAGAACACATTACTGGACGACGATATAGACATCAAACAGTTATTTGTGATCATCAGTATGATCCCATTTACGTAAAAAAGGAAAACTGAGCTAAAAAATATGAATTCATTGAACTAACTTTTAGTACTAAATAATATTGTACAATATTACATCATTGAGTCAATAATCATATGCTGAATTCCGTTATGTATAATACATCTTTGAGACATCAAATATAGTACGTCTAGAAAGTATATGGAATTTTCATATTTTTTATTTTATCACGTTGAATTATATTTATAAGGGCTTTTTAATAAAAATATGTCATAGTTACCTTTGACTGACAGTTGTCTTGACTGACAGTTGTCTGATTTAATGTCAGTATTTGTTTGTAGGCACCACAAATAATTAATAAAACAATGACACAGGTAGCAAAAAGGCGTCTAGTTGAACAGTTATATGAAAATGGTGTTCGAGAAGTGCCGGAATTTGTAATATTAACGGGAACGGGTAAATCGGCGGTTTATAATGTGTTAAAGCGTATCAGAAATGGTATTGGTATGGAACATGGGCTAGTTTGTGGAAGACCACGCAAAATACGAGGTCGCAATTTGATGTCTTTGCTGCAGTTGGGCCGCAGAAATTCGCGACTGGGTTTTCGAAAGTTGGCAAAACTTTTTACAAGACAACGGAGAATTGTTGTTTCTTGCGAAACCGTTCGTCAGGCGTTTCTACGTAGTGGTTACAGAGCAAGAGAACCTAGGAAGATACCAGCTGTTACTGAAGAGCAAATTCAGAGAAGACTTCAGTTTTGCGTAGATTATCGAGAGGACAATTTTGAAAATGTCTTCATTACGGATGAAGCTTGTTTCCAGCTGGGCGATAATCGTTTAAGGATACTAAGCAGGGATAGGCCCGAGGTGCAGAAATCAAAGTTTCCTACGAAAATCATGGTTAGGGGAAGTATTTCACCACGTGGTGAAATGAACTGAACTGTGCATTATCGATGGTACAGTAGATAGTGCACGCTACTGTACCATTTTAAATGAATATCTTGTCCAAACAGCTAATACCCTGTATGCTGAGGGTTGGCGATTACAGCAAGACAACGCTCGATGCCATACTTCCAGGTATATAAGACGTTGCTTGGACGATAGCAGAATAGCACCTATTTCATGGCCAGCAGCTTCTCCTGACTTAAGCCCCATTGAAAACATATAGGGGCTCACGAAAATCGAGGTAGAACGTACAGCGCCTCGAAACAGTCCTGAGTTAGTGAGAGCCGTTTTAGAAGCATGGCAACTTGTTACGGCGACGTATGCATCTAATTTAATTGTAGGTATTCCTCATCGACTACAAAAATGTTTGAGGTTATATGGACTATGTATTAGCAAGTAAAATAAGTTTTCTTTTATGTGTAAGGTTGCATTTTACTCAAATAAAGTAATTATTTTTTTATCGATGGTTTTTAATTTCCACATACTTTCTAGACGTACTATACTTTTGCAGCTTTGTCTCATAGCCTGCAATCTGGAGGTCGGTAATTGGCCGTATCTTAGTGAGACACAATTTCCTCCCTAGCTTGCTACTGTGTACAGTTTTTTAATGTTAGCCCTCCACTTAAGTGGCTTAAAGCTCTGTAGTTAACCAACTCAAAGTTCCATTTTTTGTAGTTACATTGTGCTGCATGCAGGGCGCGATTTTGATAAACGATCCCATCTCATTGTGGGATGTTACAAAGAATGTGAAGTGGGTCATTACGTAAAGTGGATGTATTTCTGTCAGCCCTAGGCTTTATTTGAAATATTGCTTGTCGCAAATACACCATATTTTTTGCCGTTTGAGCGACGTATCAAAAAAATTCATTACACGTACCAGACAGCATCATGCTTTGCATACATTTTCATAAAAAATTTAAACTGGGAGTAGCTTCGGTTACTGAAGTTATTTCGAGGCAAGCAATATCAAACGGAAAGACATCGAAAAAAATTAAATATACCCATAGATATTGAAAAACAAAAAAGAGTATTGAATGTAATAAAAAATGTATAGAAGATTTCACAAACAACTGAAGTAAGGATATAGGATGTGAAACTGAAAATATATTTAATATGTAAATATTTAATAAATAAATATCTTCTATTTAATCCTGCAATAAAAAGTTACATCCATTTTAATACATTCGTGTTGGAATCAAAACTTTTACGAGTTCGAATTTACAAGAACGCGGTTAAATAAATTAAATTTAAACATTTTTAAAACTAGTTAGCTCTACCTAACCTGATTTTTTTTCTCTGCAAAAATTTTACTGAAGACAGGATGACAGTTTATGGAACTCAGAATTAAATATTAACAACATATTAGGAGTTTTTGAAACACTTAATTTTTACCTTATCGGTAATCGTAATCGTAATACTAAGCAGGTGTAGTGCCAAAAATTATAGTTTTTTTGGCATTCCGCATGCTCAGTATAACGATTACGATAACGACGTGCTAAAATTTGATGGATTTAAATCTTCCTATTGTGGGGAACTCGGCGTACATTTTATTTAGTTTTATCAGAGACATACAGGGTGATTGATCGAAACCGTCCATTAACAGTATTGGGAATTCTGTTCATAATATTTTTCTGAAAATTTCAGCATCTAGGTAATGAATCATGCTCTTTTCAATGAAAATATTTTCAAGATGGCGGCACTTCCGGAAGTACCGGATATTGATATCAACTTTCTTATTTCAAATGGAATGGTATAGTTTTTTTTGCATTTTTGAATTCCGGATGTAATTTTAGGGGGACTTTGTGTAGCATTCCCTATACCTAAGTGCAGCCGTTTCTGAGTTTTTTCGACTTTTTTGAAAAATTTTCGATTTACATCGTGATGCTGAAAATTATGTACCGCCGCCATTTTTAAAGCAAAAACGCTCAAATTTGGGTTATGGATAGAAAAGACGCTTACATTTATACCGTAGTTTTTAGAATTGGTGTATTATCTACAGGGTGTCCAAAATTTGATTTCCTTTTAGTGCAACTTCAAACCACTAAAACTCGATTTTTTCAAATGCAATGCCCTATTTTTTTTTTCATATCCAGAAGCAGAATTAAATTCTGCATCGAGCTGCATTAGCATTCCCTATACCTATCTGCAATATTTTTCGAGTTATTTAGGTTTTTGATAGAGCCTAGAGGAAATTATTCCATTTTCTTAATAGCTAGCCATGGAAATGACAAAAAACGTTCTTATTAGTAACTGTCAAACACTCAAATCGTGTATTGCTGTTCTCTTTATCGAAATGGAATATCAAGGGTATTCAAACACGGATATTTTGAATTTATTTTATATTCATGGAGAATGTCACAAAATTATTCAGAGAACCTGCCGTGTATTCAATGAGAGATATCCCCATTTGACTGCAATGACCAGACAGAAATTTAAACGGATAGAATCTAATTTTTTAAAATATGGGAAAGTGAAATCAGCTGGCATTCGACCTAAACCTATTGTAAATGAAGAAAATAGTGAAATTAACGTTCTAACATATTTTAATGTCCATCCACGGGAGTCAATTCGATCGGCAGCTCGAGACTTGGGTTTAACATTCTATGCAGTTCAAGCTATTCTAAAAAAGCATAAAATGCACGACTATTCGTTCACTACAGTTCAACAACTCCATCCAGGCGACGATATTAGAAGATTGGAATTTTGCGAACAGATTCTAATTAAAACTCAGGAAGATCCACTGTTTCTGCGAAAAATCATTTGGACAGACGAGGCAAAATTTAGCAGAGAGGGGATAATCAACCGGCGCAATTTACATCACTGGTCCACAAACAACCCCCATTTAAAGCGAGAGGTTCATTTTCAAAACAAATTCAGTGTTAACGTTTTTTGTCTACTTATGAACAATCGATATTCCTTTATAATCTATGATTATAATTTAACTGGCGAAAGGTACCTTGAAATTTTAAGAGGAGTAGTATCGGAATTTTTAGAGAATTTGCCTGTCGGGATTTTAAGAGAGTCTTGGTACCAATTGGATGGAGCGCCTGCCCATTCTACTCGCGAAGTGGAACGAGAGCTTACACAGATTTTCGATGACCGCTGGATTGGCCGCAATGGACCCTGGCGATGGCCTCCAAGATCTCCCGACCTAACACCACTCGACTTTTTTCTGTGGGGCTACATTAAAAACGAAGTGTACAATACTACAGTGCAGACAAGGGAGGAATTAGAAGAACGCATCAGAATAGCATTTCGCCAATTAAATCCTGATCATATTTATAAGGCTTGCACAAAAGAATTTTCTTCAAGAATTCATCGCTGTCTACAGAAAAATGGGGACCACATAGAGCATTTATAAAGTTGTAGATTCTATGTTTTGTTTGAACATGCTTTAGACTACTTTAATTTAACTAGTATTGTAATAGTTTTGTAATAGATTTAGTTCGACATTTAGCATATTTCGTTCTTTGATATGCTAAAGACTATTATGTTCTGTTTATTTAAATATATGTGTAGTTACTGCAGTCAAATGGGGATATCTCTCATTGAATACACGGCAGGTTCTCTGAATAATTTTGTGACATTCTCCATGAATATAAAATAAATTCAAAATATCCGTGTTTGAATACCCTTGATATTCCATTTCGATAAAGAGAACAGCAATACACGATTTGAGTGTTTGACAGTTACTAATAAGAACGTTTTTTGTCATTTCCATGGCTAGCTATTAAGAAAATGGAATAATTTCCTCTAGGCTCTATCAAAAACCTAAATAACTCGAAAAATATTGCAGATAGGTATAGGGAATGCTAATGCAGCTCGATGCAGAATTTAATTCTGCTTCTGGATATGAAAAAAAAAATAGGGCATTGCATTTGAAAAAATCGAGTTTTAGTGGTTTGAAGTTGCACTAAAAGGAAATCAAATTTTGGACACCCTGTAGATAATACACCAATTCTAAAAACTACGGTATAAATGTAAGGGTCTTTTCTATCCATAACCCAAATTTGAGCGTTTTTGCTTTAAAAATGGCGGCGGTACATAATTTTCAGCATCACGATGTAAATCGAAAATTTTTCAAAAAAGTCGAAAAAACTCAGAAACGGCTGCACTTAGGTATAGGGAATGCTACACAAAGTCCCCCTAAAATTACATCCGGAATTCAAAAATGCAAAAAAAACTATACCATTCCATTTGAAATAAGAAAGTTGATATCAATATCCGGTACTTCCGGAAGTGCCGCCATCTTGAAAATATTTTCATTGAAAAGAGCATGATTCATTACCTAGATGCTGAAATTTTCAGAAAAATATTATGAACAGAATTCCCAATACTGTTAATGGACGGTTTCGATCAATCACCCTGTATACATCTACATTTATGTTAGAATAAGAAAGACATTAATATTTAACACTAAGATAGTTTAACACTGCTATAGCTTTTGTTTTTTTAAAAGTGCTTATATTTCAAAAACGGCAAGAAAAAATATAACTTATTAAATACACTGGCCAACAAAAAAAAAAATATATTTTTTGTCCCACGAACCAAACTTGGTGACCTATATTGTACATTTTTGGGTGAATTCAGATCTGTTTTCAGATTTTTTTTATCAGGCAAGGTTTCAGAGGGACAAACCAATTTTGAAAAAATTGAAGTATTTATTTTAAAATGAGTTACCTACAACTTAAATAACTTAAACGAGCACTTCTAAAATGTACAAATATATGATTTCCGGCTGTAATTGGCTCCGGGAATGTCTCTTTTAAGCAACCAGCAATAGTCGGCCAACATAGCAGGGCTCCATTTCCCCTGGTATCGCTTTTCCATGTCCATGATATCCTGGTGAAATCTTTCCCCATGCTCATCACTCACCGCCCCGAGATTGTCTGGGAAGAAATCCAAATGAGAGTGTAAAAAATGAATTTTTAGACTCATATTGCATCCCATAGCTTCATATGACGTTAATAGACTTTCTACAATGTCCTTGTAGTTTTCTGATTTGTGATTTCCTAAGAAACTGTTACAGACCTCTTTAAATGACAGCCATGCAACTTTTTCTGTCTCATTAAATTCTTCGTGAAATTTTTCATCCCGGAGGAGTTCCCTAATCTGAGGTCCTACAAATATACCCTCCTTTAATTTAGCATCGCTGATCCTGGAAAATTTATTCCTCACGTACATGAAGCCGCTGTCAGTTTTGTCCATACCTTTGACAAAGTTTTTCATTAGCCCAAGCTTGATATGCAAAGGAGGTAAGTAAACTTTTTGAGGATCGACAAGGGGAGGATTAATGACATTCTTACTCCCTGGAGTCAGAGATATTCTTTTTGGCCACTCTTTCTTTTTATAGTGGTTTTTCTTATCCCGACTGTCCCATTTGCAAAGAAAGCAACAGTATTTTGTGTAACCGAGCTGCATGCCGAGTAAAAGTGCCACAACTTTTAGATCTCCACAGATATTCCTCTTGAAGTCCTCATATTTAATTTTACTTAAAAGAAGCCTCATGTTATTGTACGATTCCTCCATGTTGGCTGCGTGAGCCAAAGGAACTGAGGGAAATTTGTTTCCGTTATGGAGTAAAACTGCTTTAAGGCTAACTTTTGACGAATCAATAAACAAACGCCACTCATCTGTGTGGTATTCATGTCCCAGTGCCTCCATTATAGAATGTACATCATTACAAAATACTAGGCCATCTTCAAATGAGAAAAAATCTTTGAATTCCACATGGCGATCACGATAAAAAGAAACTTTGGTTCCACTTTGAAGAAGATTCCAGTCCTTTAGCCTGGAACCTAAAAGTTCGGCTTGTTTCTTAGACAAGTTTAAATCGCGTACAAGATCACTTAGATCTCCTTGACTGAGCAAATGTGGTGTAGTTGAAGAACATCCTGGTTCAAATGTCGGATCCAAATCCATATTCTCCCTTATTTCATCACATCTGCCATCGTCAGGCTTATCGTCGCTTGGTGTTATATTTATTGGTGGTTCTGGCACAGGCAACTCTTGCGTATGAGGTACTGGCCTTATAGCAGATGGTATATCGCGATATTTCACCGTATGTTTGGATTTTGATGTGATACCAGTTATATTTGTTAGGCAGAAGTAACAATCTGAAGTATGGTCTTTGGGTTCCCTCCAAATCATAGGTATGGCAAATGGCATGTGGCGTGAACCTTTTACCCACGCGGCAAGTAGCCTGACACATGTGACACAACAAACATTGGGGGCCCAAATTTTGTCTTGATCTCCCACTCACCACCACAAATGTAGCAGAAACAATTCGGAGAATTTACACACTTTCGTGGCATTATTATGATGAAATGTGGTTTGAACGAAACACAACGGCACTCGTATTTATTTTAAAGACCTGAAAAATACTGCACTTATATGTTTACGGTATAATATCTAGCCGCTAACTGAGGAGTAGCTTGAAATTTGCTAATAGACATGTTTTCGTGTTCCAACAAGCCATGACTTGTACTTGAAGCGTACAGAAACTAGCTCTTCTATACAGGTGCGTATAAAGGAAGCTACTTCAGTCACAAATACTAAAATTTGTTTAGTACTTTAATGTTTTATTTAATTTTCCTTAACAATGGTACCTATATTTATATATTACATAATATATACGTGAGTGTACTGGAACGTAAAAACTGTGGGTGGTAGACAAATTCTGAAAACCTGGTTGATTTAAGCATGCAAAAATACACAATCAACAGCCATTTCTTTAGTTGGGACAAAAACTTTGTTAACCAGTGATATCACTGAAATCAGAAAAAAGTAGCTCTTTAAGATATCACTAAATATATGGGGTATTCCATTAAAAAAAAAATGTTTCTATTGTCATACGTTTATGGAACGTCTTGTATATAAGTATAGGAAAGTCCATAAAGAACCTAAAGAATTTTTGTCGGAATGTCGGAATGTTCGCGTGTGACATCACGCGAACATTCCGACAAAAATTCTTTGGTCCTTTATGGACTTTTCTGTAGGTATAATAGCATCTTGATAAATAAAACGCAGTTATACAATAATATTAAAATATATTTAACAATAAAAAATATGTATTTGCGAACAACGCTACAAAAGAAGAACACTCTCAGTCTTGTTATAACCCCTGAATATTTTGACCTTCTGAATTCTGTTTTTATTTGCATAAGAGATTTATTTGCCCCCTGTGTGACACATTTATAATTAATTTGACAATATATAACCACAGCTGTACGGTATTCGTGATAAAACCTTCAAATAACTCAGGAAGTCGTAAAGTGTTCCAGATGGTGTCCCAAAAGCACTTTCAGCTGCGTTCTTGATTTCACTCATATTTAATTCATACCGAGCTAGGTACAACTGGAAGAAAAACTTACGTCAACACCAAACGGATTTTAATTGGTATAAATAAGGGTTTCATTTATAATTTATGCTTTATAAGTAATATTACTTTCTTACTATTTATATAATTTTTTTTATAAAAGACTGGTTTAGTTTAGTTAAGATATTTATATATCAGAATAATGTAATAATAATAATAATAACATTTATTACCCTTTCAATAAGTTACAATTTACAATGGACACCTTTTCACTTATTTGGTAATAAATACCGCTAAGATCACAGAACCTATTCTAATTAGGTTAACACTGCATGATAGTCTTCCATATAACACTAGAACACTACTGCACTCGTCACTACTTTCTTGGGCATATTTTCCTTACTATTAGAGATAGACCCATAAAACCTTATATAACCTTATTCGTAAAAAACAGTTCCTTCCAAATATGTAAAACAGTACTGGGTGTTCGATTTAAAATATTAAAGTTTGTATCGACCTAGCCTCATTAAGTCGCCCTGTAAAAATTTAATATATGTAAAACAATTGTAAAAAGAAAACAAAATCGACGGGTCCGAGCGATTTTTCAAAAACTTTACCATTTTCAGAATAATGAATTTATGCGGGACTTTATGGACTCACTGTATATGTGCCAGGACAATGTTTTAGTTAAAACTAATATCCGTGTTGCAGTTCTTGTGGCCTGAAGATGTTCTTACTTTTATCACAAAACCTATTCGCATTCAGCAAAATTAAAATATTATAACGAGTAATAGATAATATTTATTTATTTATTTATTTATTTATTTAATTGAATACAACACCCTACAGGATAAACCTAGTTAAAGGGTGAGGAGAACAGGCAGAGAGAAAAAATATAATAAGTACAAGTAATATCCATACCTAGGCACTCACAACTTCACAGGAAAGTACAGTAGGTCAGACAAATAGGTATAAAAGTACAGAAAAATTTAAAAGATGTAAAAATAAACTTCAAATACAATTATCACAGATAAACAACTAAAATATGCATATATACATATACATATATATTTACACATATATACACACATCTACACATACATACATAAATCACAACAGGAGACAGCGATTAATGTAAAAGTATTTCGTAAAATTACAGATTTGGAGGTAAATAAATATTTTTCTTAATTTGAGAAATAGAACAAAAAAGTATATCAAGCGACTCCTCTATATTATTATAATTTCGTATCATTTGAGGAATATATTTCCATTCCATTCACTAGTCCGAAATAAGCCCAAAATCGGCGTTCGTCTCGTGTCTAATTACAAGTATAAAAAAGCTATAAATGATAGCGACTTTTAGTAAAAAAGTATTGAAAGATAAAACTTTAATCTAAATCCATATAGTAGTCCATAAAAAATCCATAAATCCAGTAATCCATAAAAAAACTAAATAAATTGGATGATATCGATCAAGAGATGAGAAGAAATAATTTATGGATTTTTAAGATGCCAGAAAAAGAAAATGAGAATATTAAAATGGAGGTTTTAAAATTATTAACGGAAAAAATGAATCTAGAATTATCCCAGGATGATATAACTGTATGCCGCAGAATTGGTAGGAGAGACCCCATGAAAAACAGAGGGGTATTTTTGCAATTTTGCAAGTTTAAAACCAAGCAGGAAATCTACTCTCAGAAAAAAACATTAAAGGGAACTGGTATGATAATTAGAGAAGATCTGACCGAAAAAAGATTGGCGGTGCTTAATCAAGCCATCAAAAAACATACGATGGCCAACGTCTGGACTAGTAATGGGAACATTTTTTGTAAAACTGCTGATAAAATTATGAAGATTCACTAATGAAATTATTAAAGTACCTACATAATTATTGTAAATGAGTGATAGGGTCTCTAAATTAAATTATTTTTGTACATTTTCATAAATATAGCTATGTATACAATGGGCAACTGGATGGGAGTACTTGTTTCTATTTTACTGTTTGTTTTTTTTTTTTGTCCTATTATAGTAAAAAAATACACATAAATATATAGTTTAATGATTGATTTTTTAAAGGAACTGGAGTCACAGGATGAGGTGGATTCTCCAGTATTTGGAAAATTAAATGATTTTACCCAAGCACATGAAATGGAAAATAGAATAAATTTTATTCATTTTAATATAAGAAGTATTAGAAAAAATTTTGAGGAGCTGCTGGTATACTTACAGGAAACAGAATTGGACTCAGATGTAATAGTTTTATCAGAGCTTAGGAATATTGAATATATAAGTCACTATAATATACCCAATTATAATATTTATTATAACAATTCTAAATTCAATCAAAATGATGGGCTTATAATTTATGTAAAAAATAATATAGATGCACAAGTAAATACTCATAACCTGACGGAGACAAAATTATTGCAGATAACATTTAACTCTTGCCAAACCAGTATAGGGCTTATAGCCTCATATAGACCACCTTCTACTTGTGAAAAAACATATGTGGCAGAGCTAAGTAACTTGTTGTTAAATTTAGAAAAGCACGATGTAGATATTTTCATGGGAGATATAAATATAAACATAAAACATACATTGGATATAAATGAAGCTAATTATTTAAATGTACTTATTGAACAGGGATATGTATCTTACATAAATAAGCCAACTAGAGTGACTAGGGATTCAAGCACCCTTATTGATCATATTTTTGTCAGGAAGAAACATCCAAATTTACATATAGATTCAGCTGTATTTGAAATTGATTTAACAGATCACTATTCAGTTTTTCTTTCAATAAAAAAAGATATTGTTGTAAATTCAAGTTTTAGGAACAGTGATCATATTGAGCACATTAATAAAATAGATTTTGCTAAATTAAATCGTTTGTTACAAAGGGAAAACTGGAACGAGGTGATGAATGAAAATGATACCCAAAATAGTTATAATAATTTTATTACTAAATTAAAATCATACATATCTATAGCAACAAAAAAAATTACTTTATCAAATAATAGATATCGAAAGCTTAAACCTTGGATAACCGCTGGATTAATAAACTCTATACATCATAGAGATACCCTGAAGAAGGGACTATTGCGTAATTTTTCAGAGGAAGGGCGACGTGAATACGTAACGTATAGAAATAACCTAAACAGGCTCCTGAAAAATACTAAAAATAACTATTATAAAGTGAAATTATCAGATGTGCGCGGAAATTATAAAAAAACATGGGAAATAATAAATGATATCACAAATTGCAAATTAAAACATACAAATTCTAAGAGCATTACTGTATATAATGACAAGGGTGATTTAATAAATAATAATAGGGATACGGCTAATATTTTTAATAAATTTTTTGTTGATATAGGAACAAAAATGGGAGACAAAATAGATAAAGATTTGCCGCAACCTCCTGCTGAGTCCTCCGTACAGTCATCTTTATTTCTTAATTGTGTTGACAACAATGAACTTATACAAATAATATCTGACATGAAATCTAACTCATCACCTGGTCCAGATGGTATCGCAGTGTCACTTATTAAAAAAATTCACAAAACTATTATTGAACCATTAAGATATATTCTCAATTTAAGTTTTAAAACTACAGTCTTGTCACATCAATGGAAAGAATCTATTGTAACACCAATATATAAATCGGAAGATCCTAAAAATTGTAGTAATTATAGGCCCATTTCTGTAATAAGTAATTTTGGTAAGATATTTGAAAAATGCCTCAAAAATAGATTAATATCATTCTTTGAAAAATATAAAGTAATTACTACTAAACAATTCTGTTTTAAAAAAAACACTAGCACTGAACATGCTGTACTGAATAAATATAAAGCCCATAAAATTCTAACTAATTACCTTTCGGGGAGAATGCAAAGAGTAAAAATAGACAACGCTCTCAGCGAGCCCTTACCGGTGGTGATGGGTGTACCACAGGGGACAGTATTGGGTCCAATACTGTTCCTTGTGTATATAAATAATATGAGTAAAATTGACGCTCTAGATGGTTACCTAACACTGTATGCTGATGACACGGCTCTAGTTTTTGTGGGAGACTCCTGGGAGGAGGTTTATGAAAAGGCAGAAATTGGTCTAGCCAAAATTTACAGTTGGTTAAACTATAGTCGTTTAACATTAAATGTAAAAAAAGTTAAATTTTAACATTTTCCCTCATGGTGAATGACCAACCGGAAGCCCAAGTTTTAAAAATTAGAAAAATTTGCGGAGAGCAAGATACTGACTCTACATCGATAAATAAATCTGTTTCAGTTAATTACCTTGGTGTAGTGATTGATCACCACCTGAGGTGGAATGAGCAGGTTGGCTCTATCATAAAAAAAATGAGATTCCTAATATATAAATTCTACCAACTGAGAGATGTTCTTCCAAGGAATAATTTACTTATTATCTATAATGTACTGGTAGAATCTATTTTGAGATACTGTGTTGTTATTTGGGGTGGTGTTTACAACAATGTATTTAGAAATCTACAAGTGACTCAAAATTCTATTTTAAAAGTAATACTAAAAAAATCTACATTATTCTCAACAAGGTTATTGTACGCTGAGGCTAATCTGTTTGATATAAGGGGCTTGTATTCATATGGTTTCTTGGTTTGGATATACCATAATAAATTTGGATATACCTGTTGAAAATGTCTACAACACGAGGTCAATGGCTAACCAAAACATTGTTTTACCTTTATATAACAGAGCGCATCTGCAGCGATTTGTCTTCTATCGGGCGCCTCAACTTTACAATATCATTCCAATGCATCTAAAAAATTTAATTAATAAAAATAAATATAAAAAAGAATTAAAATTATACTTACTACAAAATCCTGTGGTATTTCATCAGTTCTTCTGACTTCTGGTTTATGAAAATTTTCCATTTTATTGTGTTATTGTCTTTTTTCTAATATGCCCATCCTGCTACTTCTACTTGTATTATTGTTAATTGAAATTGTGTTAAATTGTTTTTGTATCGGATGTATTCTTTGCTATTTGGCCTTAGTCTGTGGCACGGACACAAACAGGCAGCCATGTCTAGGTGTTGTGTAGCAGGCGAAGGGTTAGTTTTGAATCTTAGTGTATCCATTATTGGAATTGTTACTTTAAATCTGACATCTGATATACTTATACTTATACTTACTATTTTAGAATGTGCTGTATATTTTGCGGTATATGACTGAATAAACTGAAAACTGAAATTATAGTAATTTTTGGTAATTCTTTTTATTTTTAAAATTCCAAGCAAACAATCTTGTACTAAAATAGCGTATTTTCAAAAATTATTTTCTCTAAAATACATGTATTTAACAAAAATTTGCTACTATAGGGATCTAGTTTATATTTTAATCTTTCCGGTGATATATAATTTATAACATTAAAAATAAATTTTGTTGCAATTATAAGACAAATCCGGTACCGTTGCAATAAGAGCTAACTTTATTTCCATGTGCCTTTTTACTTCGGCTTTACGTGCACCTCCGAAATCTAAATAACTCGGTAGTGGGAATATGTAAGTCTTCACCCATCGGCTACCCAACCTCTCAACCCGACCCCAAATTCATGCAGTCTACAGTAAATGGACGCTTACATAAGTCATAAGCAACATTGTATAGGTATTTCGTTAACCAAATACAAGTCTAGAAAATTACAGTACCTATTTGTGGTTTTAATTGAAAAATATTTGTACCCTGCTTCTTCGCTTTTATTGGAAAGGTAGATAATTGAATTATACTAATTTCCAATATTCATTTATGTCTGATTATAGGATTTTTGACCTTCACCTAATTCTGCAATAACATACCTAAATAGTACATACTTTTAGTAAAGTATATTTTAGTAAAAACTGAGTCACAGTTTAGTTACGTGTAAGTTCTAGGTACAATTCAAACCAATGAATTATCAATGTGGAAACATATACTAAAAGGCAGAGTTATGCTGAATGCCTTTGATCCCAACAGTGTGTTAAGTATCTAGGGAGCGAGATAAAGAGGTGCTAACAAGATATAATATTTATAAGGGGAGCCAAAATTTCCCTAATTTGATTTGCTAACCCTCAACTATATGTATTTCTTTATATTAATACTGCTGGTTCTTACTGGCTCATCACCCTTTATATAAAATTCCACAGTAAGTACAAAATATTTCTTTTCTCATTTTACTTGAAATTATTAACTCCTAAGACTGGTATTATAAATTATATACCTTTTTGCACGAACAAGCTTTTTCTGTTCACTTACCACGTTTGTTTCTACGACAGTAGGATACGCTTACTGGTTGCCAAGACTAACAAAACGGTAAGTATTCCCTTACCGTTCTAGAACGGTAAGTAGGTATTTGTCAAAATTAACATTTTTAACATCGCATTGATTTAGAATGGGTTATCTAGAATTCAGTTTAAAATTTAATTGAATTAAAAGAAAGATGTATTTTTAAATCTATTTATTGATGTTGAAATTAAATGTGCAGTTTGTACAATTACTTACAGAAATTGGAACATGTCTTTCTTAGTAAACACACTGGCTCTTTTTCATCGATCACCAACATTTTTCCGTTTGAGGTAACCAATTAATGTCGAAAATTTGGAAATGTCAAGTTAGTCATGTACCAAAATTATACTTTTTAATAATAATAATAATAATAATAATAATATGTCTACCCCTCATTCTAATCACAAGGATTAGCCCGAAAGTCTGAGACTTGTGTGGGAGAGGGGGCGGCATATTATTATTTCGCGGGCCGCATTTGCGCCTCAGGAACGACTTACGTTGGTAGGCCCTAACCACCATTCAGTGCTGGAATGAGGGAAACCTGGAAAACCTCCTTAGTTAGGGGGACAAGTCAAACATCAACTGATTTTAATCTCTCACATTAACACCAAGTTGACATTCTTCCCATCCTAAGCCATCGCCAGGATGGTTGCCAAGCGATCCCTGCGAATAAGCCTTGATCTACGGGCAAACAATTTAATTAAAAATTGTTGGTGGAGTGAGAATTAGAACCCACGACCTCTGGGTTGAGCGATTGAGACGCTAAGCCCTGAGCCACCGGCCCGTTTAACATTTAATACTCTGCCCATAAACTTCCTGGAGCTTTTAATTTTTCGTTTCTTTGAACAAAGTTCGCCACCATAACTTTCTCGCTAATATGTTGGTTTTCTGTCTCATACCATTTCTTGAAAATCTTGTATGTATTTTTATATCGCTCCTTTGATTCCTTAGGAATTAATGTGGAACATCCAACAGTCCACGCTTCTTTAAGTTTGTATCTACGGACGAGTCGCTCATTTTACAAACACTTTGCTCTTTTAAATTCTCGTAAATGTAACAACGCGTCGTAAAATTTGAGAAGTGTCAATTGCTGATAAATAAACTATAGCTACCAGTTTCATAATTGTCAATTTCGTCAATTAAGAAAGCCGTGACTGAACAATAAACATCAATAGATTTCAAAAAACCTGCTTCGCAAATTTATTCAAAAACGTCATTTTTGACATTACATAGAAAGTTAACTACGTATGTATAACTTCGTTTTAATTTATTGCGATCGTGCAAAAAATAGTATAAGCATCACGAACGTTAAGGGTTATATCGTTATCAGACAAAATTGGAGGCTTCGTTTCGTTCAGCCTCTAAACATTGTCTTCGAACGGTAAATTACTCTTACCGTTCTTAATACTGAATATACTATTAAGTACCTGTAAGGATATATTCTAAAAAAGATAATTTCTATAATGGTAATAATACGATATTTCTGGGATAGCTGATTCATTAAATTAATTCTTTCAAAGGCATGTCGTGATCAATTACAAGAATAGGAGCTTGTTTTTGAACGAAACATAAATAATAACTTAAAATATTTGATTGTAGGTTTATATATAAAAAGTAGATATTACTACAGATACTGCTGAACACAGTGAATGAATCCGCAGCCCTGAAACTCTCCGTAAATAAATTGCGGAGTTTACCGCCCCCGCTTTTCAAATGGTCATGAATGTTTTATAGAAATCGTTAGCGTCGTGTCAGTCCGGATGGTGACGTCAACTGTCACAGGTCTACATTTAATCTTATTTTACTGGTTTCCAGAAATTAACATCCCAATTAGCTTTGCTGTACCTTTTGGAAAGGGTTTAACAGTACAGCTATATTTCTTTTGTTTGATCATTGTTTTATTGATGATGTTTTATTGATCATTGATCATTTACGGTAGAGAGTGGAAAAGCAAAACCCAACTGATGCAGAAATATCGCATGCAAATTAAGTATTTAAACAGAGATATTTTTAAAGAAAAATAGTTATTGTGAGCTTAATTGTTTTATAGCCATTACAGTAGATTTAAAAAATAAAAATATTAACCAAAAACACATAGTTCAGGATGGCCCAATAGTTTGAGAAAGTCCCATAACTTCTACCCCGTAATGAACAAAAAATAAAATTAACAAAAACAAACTACTACGAGTGTAGTAAGGACACCCCCATATCCTCCATCTATAAACACGCCTTATAAAATAAGGACTGAACCAAATTAGGCCAAAACAGCTATTCTCCTGGCTAATGCCACGCCGAGCGCTGAATTACAAAACAAAATTTGGTGTATTTTGTCTAACAATGTTAGAATTCAAAATACAATGTTTTGGATTGCAACGAAAACTACGAGGAAATACTCTGGACCTCACATCGTAGGATGTCACTAATTGCAGACCGGTTTCGACCTTTTTATGATCTCATACATTGTATTTTGAATTCTACGGCATAGAAGTATTCATTTATTATTATTATTATTTATTCATTATTATAGAGTATAAGTTCCCTTTATGCGTACAGGTTTATTTTCAAATATTTTTTATACTTCCAATAGAAAGTATTTGGCAAACTACCCCAATTATGACAATTTTGAACTGGGTTTGTATAAAAGTCTTATAACATATGAGTACTAAGAACCACCTGGTAGACGTTATTATTAAATTTGACACTTTATTACACACTGTAGTTCTAAAGACTTTCGTTATAATAGAAATGTGTCTACATTTATCAACAAAATATGGCATACGTCAGACAGTTTACATCAATATAATTTTCTTTTTCATTACACAATTTATGCATCTTTTCCTTTTAGAAAGACGCCTGAACTCATAACTCAGCCTTAAGAGAATGGTTGCCATCATTACTCACCTGCCACAAGTAACGTTGTGCCGACCATGAAGCATTTATTTTTATGTGCACCTAGGAAATGATGTCTATTTAGAATTTATGGTTGCCTCTTTCACATAACAGAAACAGTACATAAAGCACAGGCACAAAATACCGGAGTTTTTAGAAATATGAGTTGATTTCAGAATAGATATACTTTTTTTCTTTATGTGTTCTTGGAACTGACTATGACAATAATTCACAGTTCTGTTAGAACTAATCAAGTCAGATAATATGTAATATTCACTACGTAATTACAGCTCTTCTTTATGCAAATTTTTCGATACCATCACGTAATTTTATTTCTAAAACTTCTTTTATGTTCGTTTATTCTTTTCTCAAAATTTCTTCCTGTTTGTCCTATATACACCTTAGGGGAACTACCATGTGTTAGGTTATATAGTCCTGATTTACTGTTAGAACAATTTTGCAAAATGCAGAAATGCAAAAGACAAAAGTTGTCACTATAAAAAATTGTTCTATAAAAATGTCACTTTTTACTTAAAATTTTAAATGTCAAAAACGTTTAGACTTGGATATAGGACATTATATGTGTTCAGAATTTTATGTAGATCAAGTGCCACCATTTTGAATTGTAGTTTTCCGATTGACAGATGGTGTTCTCGGTGGTACACCCTGGTAAATCTTTTGTAGACTGAATAATTTTAAACTTTGAAAAATATTTGTGAAAGCGTTGAATGAACGCATAGTTTTGAAACGACAGAACAAATAAATTTCATACGTATTTATTCAGTTAGTGGGAATAGCTCTAAAAAAATCATAAATCTAGATTATAGTACTTAACTGAAAACGATATTTGATGTAATTAAGTTCGTTTATTTAATCCCTGGAGCTTCATACAAGTACCCGAGGGATTGAAACTTTCAATAGATACTAATTCGCTGTTTCCATTAACAAATGCTAGTACAAATTACTGCAGATACTAATAATACATTTTAAGAGATTTAGAAATAAATTATCTAGTACAGAGTATCTACAGCGTGAGACAATAAGAACGAATTCTTTAGTAGCTCTTTAAATAATGGAGATAGAGCAAAATATTGAAAAGGGGTGTTGTATCATCTCTTTTTTTCTACAATCTAAAATTATTTTTAGATATACAGGGTGCACCGTTGAGCGGTTACAACATCCAACATTTGTTTTTTATTCGGAACACCCTGTATTTTAAATGAGACTTTGATTAAGCTTAAAATTTCCCATACATTGATGCCCCAGTTGCTGGTATGCGGGGTTGCCAAGTTATTTGCCAAAACATAACCTTGTAAAAAATCATAGTACCTAACATTGAAAACAAAGAAGTCACTGCCATATTTGTATAAATTTGAATATCTTGAAAAATATTAGAGTAAACTATAGCGAACCATATATCATTTGAAAGCTTATTTAATACTCGTTTGTCTGGTGTTATAATATACAGGGAGTTCCATATAAGAACGAGTTTTTTACAATATATTCAGACCACTTCAGTAGCTTAGAAAAAACAGATGATATCGATTTATAGTATAAGGGTTTGATTATCTAAATACCGATTCTCAACCTTTTATTATTGGAAACAAGGTTACTATGATTTTTTACAAGGTTATGTTTTTCCCAAAATTTTTAGAAAAACCGAAATAACTTGGCAACCCCGCATACAAGACCAGCAAGCGGGGCATCAATGTATGGGGAATGTTAAGCATAATCAAAATCTCGTATAAAATACAGGGTGTTCCATATAAAAAACAAATGTTGAATGTTGTAACCGCTCAACGGTGCACTCTGTATATCTAAAAATAATTTTAGATTGTAGAAAAAAAGAGATGAAACAACACCCCTATTCAATATATTGCTCTATCTCCATTATTTAAGGAGCTACTAAAGAATTCGTTCTTATTGACTCACGCTGTATATTTTATCTAAATCGCTGAATTATCATTGAAAAACGCATATTTCGACAGGTTTTTTTTTTGTTAAACGGTTCCTTTTACGTTTTATCTTTGGAGTCATAAAAATGGGTAATAAAGGTTACAAAGCACTAAAATCAAGTTCAAATATCTCAGCACCCATAAAGGGGTAACTTAATCCTAAAACGTGGGTTGCGCCGATAAGCTCTAGCCCTACTTGGATTAAACCAGATTATAGAAATAAAAAATATGTTTCAACAGGTAAAAAATAGTTATTATTCAAAACAGGCTTCAACGTATCCCCTAAAACTGGTTGTTTGTTGCTTATAAAACCACACAAACGTTTGCTAATTATTTGAATGTTGCACCCTATTTTAACACCCCCGTTTGGGGTGGCTATAGATTCTGTCTACTAAGCACCATTGCGTTGTTACTAAAAGGATATTAAACGCCATAAATTGCCTGGATACAGCTTCGTGGCACTAATATTAAAACCTTCACTACAAATACATCATGATAATACCGAGGAAATATAGCAAAGGTAGTAATTGAAACTTGTTTTAGTAGGTACTTAGTTCTGTCAGATAAATTAAATATTTTTCGAATATGAAATAAACAAATGACAAAAGTTTTACTATAAAAACCAAACAGGCTTTTAATCGTTTTGTGTATCAACAGGTGAGCCATTGTATATAATGATATTTAATTTAAATTTATATACATATTATACACTTAGACTTATACTATACACCATACACTTAGACTTAAAGAAAACGTATATGAATGAATAGAACAGATTAATTTAATGTTTATACATTTTAAGTCTATATTTATTTATTTATTTATTTATTTGAAAGTAGGTATCCCAACAGAATTTAACAATAAATTCCAATTACAGGGTTACACGTTTTAATGTAATATGTGACTACTGCTCTCGGCAAATCAATAAATTAGAAATACATTTAATGTAAAATCTAACTAATCTTAAGTAATAATATAAAATTAGTAATAACAAAAAACAAAAAACAAAAAATATGGATATATTAACAATGTAGCTATATACCTGTATGCTATAAATTTATATAATAATTAATATATAATACTGATTTATGTCTATGCAATGAAGGGGTATATTAATTATGGTATTCTACAAGAATCAGCATTGGGGATACGATCATTTTCATTGGGTATTAATGAGTTATTCAAAGTAAGTTTCTTCTGGGAATTGTTTTATATATCAATAGTACTAAGGCAAAACTAAGAACATCAAGTTATAAAAATTTGATGGTCTTAATAAAGTTACAAATTGTTGTATGGTTGTATGGTTAACCCGAAAGAATTGTGAAAACCTATAACTTGTAGAGTGTTGTTAAATATTATTATATGAATATGATATACTTAAAATGAAATATGCGCTGAAATGCCTTTAGGCAAATTTAATATATTGCTATATATTATTATATTCTACTACTTTTGTGATGTATTGCTAGAAGACATATAATCATTTATGAAATACATATGCAGACGGTACACTTCAGGGTACTTCATATTTTTCATAAGTAATATAAAATTTTCTTTAACTAAATAGCTGTTGCAATATTTAGATACTTTAGACACTAGCACGTTTGATTAACAAGAATTATTGAAAGTTTGCTAAAATATAAGTAGATAAATACAAAGAAAACCCTAGTTTCCAATCTAACTTTGATATGCTTTAGTAATACGATAGTTGGTTATGCTTTCCTCAACTCCTGCGATCATCAATCAGTATCGTTTAAAATCTACGTTTGCTAGAATTAGTTTGCTACTTTTACACTAATTGGTACCTAGTTCTCGTTCTTAATTAAGAAAACGGATTAACAGTCTTCGGTTAAACTAAATGCTAAATGGTTAATTGGAAAATATTTGAGCCGCTAGTCTATACAGCTTAAATATATATACAGGATAAAGTTTGAGGGAAGTGTTGATTCTATGAAAAGTTTAAAGGTAAATAGTGAAATTCTGAGTAACTTTAATCAAGTAAATGTTAGTGGTGGTAAGAAACACAACGCAGTGCCCTCTTTGGGTCTTTGCTACTATCCATCTGACAATTATTTTCTAATTGACAAGACAGATAGCGACTTGCTTCCGCAGGTACCATTATATCAGTGACCTCTATTGTATTTGAGACCACCAGACACTGACCGGTTTCGCACTTATTATGCGCTCGTCAGAGTGTTTTTGTCAGTGTGTGGATTTATTTGATCAAATTAAATTTAGTTCCTGTAAAATCCGAACAGTGGTCTAAGTTAATTGTGTTCCACTTATAAAATCATCAGGTCAATGTTTCCAAACAAAGAGAACATAATTTTCATGTTTTTATGCATTACTAAAATGTTAACGTCAAAGGAACGTTCGGTAGGTCTTTATCAAGATAAATCTACCCTCTGAGCAGGGACAAAATATTTTTTAAGCTGATTACACTTGTTAAAAGCAGCGTAGTTGCATAAATCAAATCAGATGATACAGCCATCGAACATTGAAATTTGTTGACATTTCACATCATCCCCATAATAAAGGCAACGTTTATTCTGACGGATGGCGACGTGGAGTGTCCATATTTTAAAAAAATGTTTTCTGTTGTACCCAGATAAAATATAGGTATCTGGAAAATCTGGCGCTATTCTGGCAGGAACACTGAACCGCTTTTATTTATTGGACAGCTAGAAATTATTTGATGAACAGGTATATTAATTTTGCGCATATGTGTGTCCTCTGATGTTTCATTTTATGGAAACATTTATATTGCACAAGGATGTAGCGTCATTTTATTGAATTGTGAGGGCACTCTTTTATTTTAAAATGTGTTCAATAACTTTGACTTTAGAAACAAAATACTTCTTCATTGAAGATATGTTAAATCTTAGATAATATATGTGACTTATTTGTGGAGCAGCTTCATGATTCATTTTATTAAATAAAACAATACACCTTTCTTCACATATCTATTAGCGATGCTAAATGTATATATTTCGATTACTATGTACTCATCGTCGGTAGCTTAAACACTAACAAGTTTATAAATAAAGTCACCCAATTTATAGAGGATGAGGCTGTAACATAAATTTATTTAGGTAAACTGCAGACGTCTGCCAGCCTGCTCTTTTTCTAAATTGTGGTTGGATATTTACTATTGTTGATTATTTTTAATGTTATTTTTCTTATATGCAGGGTATTAAATTTTAAAAGATCATTAGATAATGGGCTTAAATCGAAATTCAGTAAATGATTTTTATATTTCTTCATATATATTGATTCTAATGTATTCTGAGAAGTACTGGTTTTTATGAGGGAGGTATTGTTTATATTAAATTTGTGCCCCGTTTCGTAACTATGTAAAGCTAGGGCCGACTTATCTACATTAAATTTTTTTGTGTGATATGCATGCTCTTTAAATCTAGTTATTACATATTGTTTTTGTTTGGCCGATATATAGTTTGTTACAATTACTACAGTTTAGTTTGTATATCCCAGCTTTCTGAAGCGGATCTTCTTTTTGGAAAGTGGACCCTAATAGTGCTTTAATTGTAAATGTATTTTTGAATGCAGGGATGATTATTGACTTTCTTTAGTAAATTTTCAAATTTTTGACTGATTTTACTGACTGAAAATTGTAGTATCAAGGCAAACTTCTAAAGTTTACCCCAAAAGACCACTGTATAAAAATAAATATATGACGAATTAACTAAATTATCTGTGGTTTTTTAGTTTGATATAATTCTATAATGTTAGAAGTGGTGATATGGAGATGCCGGAGTAATGCAGTGCCAGTCAGGGCACATTGCCTGTGGAGTAGTTGTTTTCAGCATCTCCTTCAAATAATTTTATATTATATCTATCTATCTATCTATCTATCAAATTATATTTAAACAGTTCTTTCCGAAGCTTGTTGTTTAAAAAATAGATTTGTGAGGGCTATTTTTACCCAAGGATTGTTAACTGTTTACAGGATTGCTCGATCCCTATACTACAATGTAATCCATAATTGTGACGTCATCAAAGATCCAAAAATCTCGAACTTGTAGAAATAGGTACACTTTATACTGTTATTACAAACTTTAACAAAGTATAATATTAATAATCATTCAAATAGGAAAATTCTCTTGCAAATGTGAAATATAACAAACACAAAATAGGTATATTTTGACAATTCGATTACAAATATCTTCGATGACGTCACAAAGGCGGATGACAAAATTGAGCGATCGAGCAATCCTGTAAACAGTTAACAATCCTTGATTTTTACCAATGTGTAGCACTGAACATTTGTCACAGAGGTCAGTTGCTATGGTTGCAGAGTGGATGAGACGATTTTCATACAACTTAGTATCGTCTGCGTAAGCACTAACATGGCACTGAAAAGTTTTCAATAAATCGCTGGTGTAGATTGAGAATTAATGATGGATGATATAATGAAGAACACTATGATATTTAATCGAAACTATGACATTTGGTTTATAGGAGTGTTTGATACAAATACTCTAGAAACTGTAAAGCTTCTTGCAGAATTTGTTCGTTCAAATTTAATAATTTCAATTTATTTAGTAAATCGTAGTTACCTAATCGTAGTAAACCTAATAGTAAAGCAAATAATTTTGCAGAGAATTAATATGGTAACTAAAGTAGCAGAGAAACACTGTTAATACACTGTGCGACACTCCAAATATTTTTCGTTGCCGCCAAATAAATTGCACTCTGAATAATGTATTAGGGAAGCTGCACTTGTATACACTAACACTATGCAGAGAGTATAGCCAAAGTCACTTTATGCTGGAGAATAAGAGCAACTGCAAACACTACTTGGCACTAATACGGTTCCGTGAACCCGTGATTCGACACTTACAACAAAGAACGAAACAGTTTTGTTGAAATCCTGGATAATCAGATCCTTTCCGTTGCTCCCTCTAATTCTGTTTCTAATTCTATTTTATTTCCATGTGGAATTCTTTTGTCGTGACAACAGAGAAGGTTGGATATTAAATGCAATTACATAGTTTAGATTCAAACATAGTAACAACTTGTTATACAAGTGGGCTTTCAGGAAAGCAATGCCATTTATACAAGAGACTTAAAATGTAATTCGTTTGAAAATAATTTAACACTTGTCACAGGTCCAAGGTAACTCTATGGGGTCACAACTGTAAAAGCCAATAGTTCTGATAGTAATCTGATATTAGTATCAAACGATAGATTATGAAAAATTAAGAAAGGAATGTGCAAACCGTTTAGATTTTACAGGGTGTCAAAGTTGAAAAATGTCAATATTCACCTGTCAATATTTCAAAAACAGTTGAAGATATGTATAGGACATCCTACATGAAATGTGTTTAGAATATCACGTAGAGTTCAAAATTGCAATAATATACAGGATGTTCCATTTAAAATAACGAATATGACATCAACTTCCGGTATAACCGGAAGCGTTAGGTGGACGCCATTATTTTAGTTGAGAAGGGCATGCCCGAAAACACTATTGCCCAAATTTTCTAAATCAAAATCGAAGTAGTCTCTGAGATATGTCTAATGTCTCGTCACCGTGGGACACCCTGTATATCTGTGCAATTATTGTATACGAGTATATTATTATCTGAAAAACTGTACTTGGTGCGGAACTGCGTCAGTGTTATTTCTAAAAATATTGGACTTCAAGTTCTTCTCAGATCAACATCTTGAATCTAAAAACTAATCTACTCACTTATTCAATAAATCATTTTATGGATTATGGATGGTATTTTACTCAGTTAACACTCACCAAAATATTGCAAGTTTCATAACGCAAAGCTTACCAAATACCTAATTGAGCAACTCTTCGTGACACAATAAGGAGTTTGTAGTCACATTTTCGTTATCTAATTTTCAAGCTATAACCGTAAGGGCATTAGGAAAACCCTAAATCAGGAGACCCTCCATTTGTATCCTACGAAAACTACCCCACATGCATCTTGTCACTCCCGATGAAATCCTTTCTCTGGAAGCTTTCGCTTAATCTTATTTTCACTGGCAACAAAGATGTCACTGTTTATTTAGCAATTATCAGAATTTTGCGTTGTCTAGTAAAAAATAGGAAGAATGTTGTTTTTCAGTTTTCATATAAAGCGAATGATTGTGAGGTTTGATATATCGGTGTATTAATTAATAGATACCAACCAGAATTAATGAATACCAAACTGTTAAATAAAGTTATTAAAACTATACTTAACAGCTATTGCAGTCGTGTAATGGGCTCGATAAATATATATGTATTATTTATATTTAACATGTTCTAACATCATTTACATTCCCCTTAAAGTGAAAATAGTAAGTCAAAAAATAATCCACTTTAATTTTAATTTTTCCTTTCAGCTGTTTGGGATGCAATCTGCAATATTGGTCGAATTATGTAAACTGACTACAGTAAGTAGATTTGAGAAGGGCCAGATATCATTTAAATAACATAAGTACCTACTTAATATTATTTAAAATTTTATTTGTACGATCTTCCCTGTATCTCGTCCCTGTCTCAACAAATTTTAGCTAACCCCGTTTCGCTTTTGATGAATATTATCTCATCTCGAAAATCGATAAAATTTCGTTAATATGAGATAAAGTACAGGTGGAACAAGATGACGGGCGAGATTAGACGAAAATTTAATCCGCTCTGCGGTAAAAAATGTCACTGAATCGGCTGGAAGTGAAATTCGACCATAACGTACTGCTTGAGATACTTTTTAAGAGTACATTCTGACTAATATCAATTATCAAAATCTTAGTTCTAGCTGAATTAAAAATTTGGAATGTGATATTTGTATAGGTACTTAAATGATATCTCAAAATTTGGCATAAAATCTCGTTCTGTTTAATGTATTCAAATATACCAGCAATGAGGACTACGCTGTGAGTTTTATTCCTTCAATAAAATTAAACTGCTGGAGATCCACATCGATGGAAGGTAAACGTAGAACATTCCGAAATGCAAATTGCATGAGAGAAAATCATGTAATACTCCTTGTAAATCCCTCCTCTTTTTAGTTGGCTAATTTAGAATTTGCATTAGTGCTTTTTGAACTTCCCGAGCTCCGTTTTGCATAGGAATTGTTACGTGGAACCGTTTAACCGAGAATTCAGCTCCGCGAGAGCCTCAATTACTTACTTTTTTCGTGACAATAACTAAATTGGAAAAAGAAATCCAGAGTTACATTACTGTGTATCTTATGAGAAATGTTCCGTGAAGTCTAATTGGTTTGTTCCCTATGAAAATATCTGTGATTTCTGAAACTAATTTTTAGTACGTCAGACCTAGTAAGTTATTGTTGTTAATGCGACTGTAGATGGATTTAAATAAAATAATCAATGGAACCAAATGTTTCATCTTAGGTGTAAATCGACCATTTCTTTGGTTTTTTTAGCCTTATGTGGTAATCGCAACTGATATCATTTGAAGGCTTTGCTGAGTTTTCAACGTTTTATGGTTTAAAATCCTATCCTTTTTTGGAGATACATAACAGTGATAAACTTCAAATTTTTTAACCCTCAACATACCATGACTTCAAAAGTAACGTAAATTACCATGGGGGTCCCTTTGGGACCCCACTAATTTTTTTTAAAAATAATAAAATAAAATAAAAAACAAAACTGTTTAAACAAAAAACAAAAAAAAAACAAAGACCAAAACTGATTGCCATCTTCTCGGCCGTCTTAGCTCTCATAAACGTTTTCTAAATCGGAATCTTCTAAATTAAGACTTTCAGCCAGTTCTTCTTGTTCCCTTTGCGACAAAGGTCGTGTCTGCTCCCAACGACTTTTGAAATCTATTTTTGGTAAAAACTAAAAAAGAAATCAAAGAAAAATAAATTATAACCTTAACAAATTTAGCGACCGTAAAGATCCATGAGGGGTCCTTGCGAGACTCCACTTACATAAATCGACTATAACTAGGTCCAAAAGCAACAAAACTTCGTGCGACTAGAGGCAATGTTGCCAAAATGTTCAATTACCCAAAATATTACAGGAATGCTGCATCTGGGGTCCCGAAGGGACCCCGCACGCTACGTTAAGGTTTAAACGACAAATTTTGTCATCTATAATCAATGCCCACTTACTGACTAGAGAAAAAATCGAGCATCTTCGAGCATCCCGAGTGTTTTTATGAGGTAGTTTATGAACAACAAACTGATGCAGTAAAAATTACCGCTATATGAGTATATGAACGGTTCTGCGCGAATTTTATCTCGATTTTTTCCTCAAAGTGTAGTTTATGAACACAACCCTGCTGTCTCTTGATGCGATACATTAACATTACTTGATGCTTGCTACCTCCCTAGCAAATAAAATTTTCCAGGTTTTCTCATAGCTACACTAAATGGTGGTTACACTTCGCAAATATAAGTAGTTAACAGTTTAACAGCCAACAACTTTTACCATATCAAATATGACATGTAGGTGTCATGGCTGTTAAAAGAGAATTATCTATTTCTTCAATAAAAAACAGAAAAAGAGGACTTTCAGCCAGATACATCCTGTCGAATATCCTGATAAAATGAGAATATCCAGAAATATCCTGGAATATTCTGGAAATATTCAGATATCCTGAAAATAGTTCTGGCTCAAAGTCAAATTTTGTTTGTTTTTTATTGAAGAAATAACTTCTGGATTGTTAGGTATACTACTACTTATGTAGGTGTGCCTGAATGTAGGTTTTATTTGTTAAAATCTTTCGTATCTCTATATTAGGGCATAAAACATGGAGGAAGATTAATGTGTTTAAGAAAATGATAAAATAGTTCAAAATTTTGTATTTGTTGTTTCCGAATAACGGAAATTTGTCCTTCCAATATTCCCTGGTGTACCTGTGTTAACCAGATATCTAACAAATCGAAATAAGCCAGCTTAGCTACAAATCCCGGTGAGCCTGGATCGGGAAAGGGCGTAGTTCAATGCGAAGATGGCTTAAATAAGACGCACATCTGAATCCGATCATTAATTATCGCTCAACCCTACGCCCCTGTAATGTAATTTCATTACACACCAAACTGTGGAAAGATGACACTTCAATCAATGTTTGCTACTATCAGAAAGTCTATTCTTTGGTGTAATTAATCTGAAAGTAAACCAACTTCCGAGGAGTAAATTGCTTAATCAATAATTTATGTACATAAGCGTCTCGTTTGCTGGAAACAAAAATTTCCCAGATGGTTTATAGCGCAGGGTAGTGGTTCCCAAACTTTTCCTAGTCGCGGGGCCTTTTGCCATGGTGCCGTACCCTCTATATAAAAATATGACTATTTTCATACATTTTCAATTCAATTTTGAGCTAGATATACAAAAATGTATTCATTCCTCTGATAATATTCTTCAGTATCCTTTTAATGTCCTTACCTCTAATAGAGCTAAAGGAGTATAGAATATTTGCCCTCGGCTCATCCACTTTGTTGGGTTCATTCTTGTATTTCTTCCACGAAAAACAATCTAGTGGAAATAGATCTTGTGCTCTTGCAGGCCATTCAATTACTCCACATCTCATATCCATTTTTCAGGAAACTGTGTTGGTGTAGAAAGTGCATCACATAAAAATTTAAGGGCATAGTTGGATTTGGTAACATCTAGTCACATTTATGTGCACGATATATGAGGAAAAAAAAAAGGTGCCTAGAAGAAAAATTATACAATTTGGAACGGAAACATTGGAGATGTATTTTTTTTATCCAAACGTTCGAATATAATTTATTTTGGTGTAGTATGTTATTACGGGTAAAGGAGATTAGAAAATTATGGTTTCAAAATTCCAGTTCCGTATTTAAAGAAATGACGTTGATGATGGTTCTGTAAAAACAAACCATCACATTGAAAATCCCTGGCTAATAGAGGACAGAAAGCTGTTTCGAGGAAGTGCTCTTCATGTTTCAATATTTGCTCAAATAAGGCTGCAAGAAAATAAAAATTATTTTCTAAAATTTCATTTTTTTCAAATATTTCAAAATCTAATCAAGTTACGATTGGTTTGAGGCATTGTGTTGGTCCCCTGATTACGCAACTTTGCCTCCATTTATAAGCTTCTTCTATCTCTTACAGTATCCGAGATCCAAATGGTATATTTATAACAGCCTGTATTACAAATATATCACTAGTACCTGTAACGGTCTCTGTGTTTTTACCTTCTTGTTAAACACCAATCCTGTATTTAAAGTATTATATGTATTCGGTGTATATTAAGTCATTATAATCCCAACTTCACTCTATGTGTTTGTGCGCTAGGTCTATCTCAATAGTCCTAGGGTTGCATAATCTAAAGTTCAAAACAATATAGTGACGCCATCTCGTGTTACGAACGTGAGCGGATGGACAACGAAGGAGAATGAGGAGGAAAAAAAAAGATGGCGAGAATTGGCACTGGCGAGCAGGTGCAGTGAATTGGGCAGCTTCCAAAGTTTGAAGAAAAAAGCTAGAAAAAGCAAATATAAAAGATTAATTAATTTTAGTAACCGAGTCCTACTATTCTCTAGTGTGATTACGAGAAAATAATCATTTGAGTACGTTGATTTGTGAATTAGCAGCAGAACGTATGAACAACGTTAACCCCGAAACCAACTGTTCCTATGTGAGTACTTTATTACTTATTTTGGAAGTGCATCTTAAACCACGTTACGTATACCGTGCCTAATTAGACTAACTTACCCTATGCATAGGTCGTGTGTGCAAATGAAGTTAAGGGCCTTACTATTACCTCGCGGACTGTAAATATCTAAAAACTGCATTTTTTGGTAGATCTTTAGTATAGTCAAATTACATTTTGTTGTCAACCTTCACTCATTTTTGTACATTTGAGTGTGTATGTCCTAATATTTAGATTTAGGTGTGTCTTTTATGTAAGTACCGTTCGTAAATGTATAGTTAAGAGAATTATATTAAAAATTAACTTTGTTCTTGTCAAGTGTTTTTTTGCAATTGTCTTCACTTAGATAGGAACTATACCTTTACCATCAAAAAAGTTCAATTGATGGCGCCCAAGTTTGGCCAGATAATAAATAACCCTACCGTACTTCACTCTGCTCACCCCTGATAGAGAGTTTCATCGCTATAGTATATTTTGTACCTTTATCTAAAAATAATAAATAACGAAAGTTGTCGTTATACAATTGGCGCCCAACGTGCCGTCAATAATTAGTATATTTTTGTACCTTTACCTATAAAACGTAAATAACGAAATTTGTCGTTATATACCTAGTAATTTTGCCCTTTCAATCAATTTCCGACGGATTACAATATGCCTCTAAATTATTACTCCCAAGTTTTAGAAGAAGAAGCGAGTATCTTGCGAAGGATGAACGCCGAGGTTTCATTTTGCGGTGTCTGTATTTCGCTTGAAATATTAAGCACCGTTATAAACAACGAAACATTCTATGTTCCGGGAGAGATGTTGAGAATTAGGGCCAGATTAATTATGAAATTATCATAAGCGTTGTTCTTGCTGTTGCAGTAATGATTTAGTTCTGCATTATGTATTCAAGTTTTTAGGCTTCATTTGCAGTTTAGGTGGTTCCGTTTTTGAAATAAATTAAAGCTTTCTTTAATTAAAAGAAGAAGGGATTTAATTAAAATGAAAGATCTATACATATAGTTCATAAAGTTGAACGCTTCAGAGAGTTATCGGAGGTATTTAAGGTAATCAATATCTAGTAGTAAAAGTTTTTGTACGGAGGTTAAAAATTTTCGAGGAAAAATTTCTATTTTATAACATTTTGATCAATAAAGATATCACTGTAATTTCGCTGAAGTTGCTGAAATTTGGGGTACCTACCTACTGTATGAACTAAGGATAAGGCATTTATTGCTGATATTTGACATTTCAACTGTATCCAGTGAAGTAGGTGCTTGGTACTTCAGCGAATTAGGCAAGAAAGATATAATTGTTTTGAAAAAAACATTGATCTCATTTAGATGTTCCAAGAAATATATAGAGAACACTCTATATACTAGTATTTCGGTTTATTAGGCCTTTTTCAATAGAGTAAATGTCTATTACTGAATGTTTCCAAGCGCGTTTTCGTTATTTATTTGTTTACGAGCACCTACCCCTGATTGATCCTACCATCTGGTAAAGCCCGAGTTTCTGTACCTTTTCTAAGAAGGGCGAGAGTGTAAATCTATCTGATCATTCGTAGTACAAAGATTTATAATTAAAGATTTTTTTAATTTCTAATTGCTCTAACAGATCTAAGCGCTTTCCTTTCTATGTTTGCCCGAGTTTTTAGTACCTTTTCTAAGAAGGGCGAGAGTGTAAAATCTATCTGATAATTCGTAGTACAAGGATTTACCATTAAAGATTTTTTAATTTCTAATTGCTCTAACAGATCTAAGCGCTTTCCTTTCTTTTCACGAGGCAGTACCTTTACATTCTTCTGATCTATAAAATGATTGTTTTTTACACAATGCGTCGAAAATCCGGAATTTTTTGCGTTATTTAATATGAATTTTTTATGTTCTTTTACTCTAGTTTGAATACTTCTACCGGTTTGACCCACATACACGGCATTACAATCCGCGCAGTTAATTTGGTATACCACCAATACCAAATTAACTGCGCGGATTGTAATGCCGGAGTAATAGACATTTACTCTATTGAAAAAGGCCTAATAAGCCGAAATACTAGTATATAGAGTGTTTTCTATATATTTCTTGGAACATCTAAATGAGATCAATGTTTTTTTCAAAACAATTATTTTCACGATGTTTCATAAAGAACCATCCGCTTCGGGTCGTCGACTTTATTAAAGAAAGATATGTGACGCCACTGATTAAATTGTAGAACAAACCACCGCAAAATTTAATCAGTGATGTAAATATTCCAGAAATTAATAAACAGTTATCAATTATTTAGTTTGACACTATTTGAAATTTAAATAGACATTTTAACAAATATAAAAATTGTAAACTTTTTTTGTAACACGTATTTACATAGCTTTAAATCTTGAATACATAGTATGCAGGAGAAAATTGTTACACGCAGTATTTGTCTCAGTAAAGACAATCCTTGCTTACTGAACACAAAGATCATTAATATGTCTCGAACGAAAGATACGACAGAATGTAATAATTCTCTGTTCCTGAAGATATATTCTGAGTATTAAAAATCACAATTCCAGCTTCGGTTTTAAATGAAGTAACAAAGAATAATTTATTTGATATTCAAGGTATTTCTGCAATCATATCTACAAATTACATTTCACCCATAATACAAACGCTACAAAAATAAATAGAACACTCCTGCTCGACTTGGAAATGCGAAATTAATAATGAACAAAGGAAATCACAAATGGGAAGAAGGAAATGAAAAATTTAAATAGAAATATTAAACCTTATTTAAGAGAGGAGGCGAGAGAGCAGTTTCTGAAAATAGGTACTTTTGGTTGTTATTTGGATGGTTTTTATTGTAGCTCCATTCTATTTTCAAAACATATAACAGCAACTTTGAATTTTTATATTTAACTTGTACTTTAATCGCAGCTCTCTGTGACAGCCCTAACTGGATGATCTAAATCATCATACTTGAAACAAAATACGGTAACTTGAGGCATTAGAAATAATAAAACTTTAAACTTCTTTATATAACAAATTATTTGCCGACATATTAATCATTTTGTAACATCATGTGTATATCTTACCAATATCTGAATTATTACCCTGTTTAGTATAAATAACCCATTACCAAAGTATGACTAATATAAACACTCGCTGATTGGTAGGTCTGCATTAGAATTAGACGTAGGTATCTACTTTGTACTAGTTATTGAAGCATGAAAATTAAGCAAAAGCGGCAAGGCAACTTCAATGCATTCATCTGTTGATAATTTTTAACAATAAAGTAATGTGCACATTCCAGAAAGTTAAAATGCAGAATCCCTTTGCTCAATACATAACTTTTCAAATGAAATCCTGTTACTGAGTTTACAAAACCAGTGAAGTTAGTGAAGTAGTTTCCAATTATTGGGTGCTTAAATTAAATGTGAATTAATATCGACTGTAATGAAATGAACCGTTATAAATGATATAACAGCCATTGCGAATGCGAAATAAACATTACAAACAGTGCATAGCAAAGTAAAATTATTGAAGTGCAAATCTGAATCGTCAAAGTCTTTATTTACTTTAGTTTTTATTTTAATCGATAGATTGCAAGCATGTGTATAATCGCGAAGTCTTATATTATGTCTAAGAAATATAATTTATCTTAAAAAAACAGTTCCTCTTTCCACCAATTTCAACCAATAACAGAACTCTGCTCGAGGAATACCGCAACGTTCTGAAGAAAGTTCATCAAGAGATCGCGAAAGTGTGGAAATAATTTCGTGACTGCGCGAGAAAATCGGAACACTCTATATATTTAATATAAAGGGATATGGCAATGCTGACGCTTTGAAATTAAAATTTTCATTCCACCTACATCCATCCCTTACAAAGACTCCTGACGAACCCTTATATCCAATAAACAAATGCTGGATGAATTACAAGCTCTGGGCACGACCGATATGTAACGAAACGCTGACACTGAAACTTTCCTGAAAATTACGCTGGCAATTGTGTAGCCAGGAAAAAAGGAATCGCATACACTAGTGAGCTAAAGGGAGACGAAAAAACTGGAATCAGGCTATATTGGTATTTCAGGGCTCTGGGGATGGGAACGCGCAGCCCCAGCGCTGAAATATCAAAAGGATTCGCACTCTCGGCTGATTGTCAATAAATTTACAAGCCGACATCTGTTATTTCCAAGGCGTACAGGGTGGTCCAAACTAAATTCTGGCTATTGCTTTTCATATCTGTTTGGCTAATTCGAACTCTGCTAATAGTTTGTTATCAAAATTTAAGTACAGGGTGTAGTTAAAGGACCATTAAAAGAACCTTTTTGTCAACAACATACATCAGGGATTTACCATTTTATCCTCTAAGAATTTGCTAGACCTAGACGATGATTACATGATTTAGTTGCACCTGTGTATAAATTTATAAAATTGAAATTACATTTTGTGGAAAAGTTTTGTACACCCAATCCCACTTTTGACCCCTATGGGTCAAAATGGGCCCCTATGGAAACTTATGTCATATCGATGGCACGTGTTTGTTTTAATAATTAAATAATTTACTGACAGAAGTTCATCCTGTTAGAATGACGAAATGGGTGCTAGAACCCATGTTATGAAGTGCTCCTATTCTTTTAGAGAATGTACAAGGTGGCCCGTTTAACATGGGCCTATACCTTATCTCAGAAACTACAAGTCCCATCGAAAAAAAAATTATATGAAACTGTTTTTTTCAAAGTTATCTTCAATTTTTTAATATTTTCAAATTCATAACCTGTTTATATACAGGGCGATGAACTAAAGTTCCTTTTTTTTTAAATAGCACACCCTATATATTATTACATTTTCAGAAAGCCCTTCTAAAGACAAGTTCAATGATATATATATGACATGATGGGTCTGACGCCCACCGTTTCGGAGTTATTGAGAATTATCTTCAGGAAATAGCCCATATTAAAATCGTGCTAGGAAAGTTAATAATTAAGTTTTTGAGCATTAACTTGCGCCAAAAAATTTCTAATTTTATTGGCTTTATTATGTAATTACTCAATATTCAGTTTATAAAAAAAAATTTACTGTTTCCACATTTCGAAAACCATAAATTCTCACGATTTTTTCAAATGGAACAACCTGTATGTTGTTACATTTCTAGAAAGCCCTTTTATCGACAAATTCAGAGATATATGATATGATAGGTTTGTATCCCATCGATTCTGAATGATTATCCTCAGAATATGGGATTTTTATACTGGCTATTTCCGGAAGATAATACTTTTTTTTAAGTAGCGCACCCTATATATTATTATATTTTCAGAAAGCCCTTCTAAAGACAAGTTCAATGATATATAATATGATAGGTCTGATGCTCACCGTTTCGGAGTTATTGAGTATTATCTTCGGGAAATAGCAAATATTAAAATCCCATATTCTGAGGATAATCATTCAGAAACGATGGGATACAAACCCATCATATCATATATCTCTGAATTTGTCGATAGAAGGGCTTTCTAGAAATGTAACAATATACAGGGTGTTCCATTTGAAAAAATCGTGAGAATTTATGGTTTTCGAAATATGGCAACACGGTAATTTTTTTTATAAACTGAATATTGAGTAGTTACATAATAAAGTCAATAAAATTAGAAATCTTTTGGCGCAAGTTAATGCTCAAAAACTTAATTATTAACTTTTCTAACACGATTTTAATATGGGCTATTTCCTGAAGATAATTCTCAATAACTCCGAAACGGTGGGCGTCAGACCCATCATGTCATATATCATTGAACTTGTCTTTAGATGGGCTTTCTGAAAATGTAATAATATAGGGTGTGCTATTTAAAAAAAAGGAACTTTAGTTCATCGCCCTGTATATAAACAGGTTATAAATTTGAAAATATAAAAAAAATTGAAGATAACTTTGAAAAAAACAATTTCATATAATTTTTTTTCCATGGGACTTATAGTTTCTGAGATAAGGTACCTATAGGCCCATATTAAACGGGCCACCTTGTATATACTTAAATTGAAGGCAATCGATAATAACGTATGCGTATAGATTTTTAAAAAAATACTAAACCTGTGATAATTTGGTCACAAGACAACATACCATATACACTTGTGTCAGTAAGAAGAATATCGAGTTTAGTGCGAAACAGTCTGAACGTATTTGAAATTGGGACACCCCGTACACATCTTTGGCTCTACTAAAAGGAACTTAATTAAATGGCCTTCCTTTTTAGAACAAGTCTGCATCGTATATTGTGTCTGCCTGTAAACATTTTTTTCTAAAGGTGTTGGCGTTGTACATTGTGCAATGTACAGGGACATTTTTTTAACCGGATCACTAGTTGCATAACTTTTCTATTTGCTATTTTGAAAAATCAAAAACTGTTTCCAAACTGAAATTCCCCAATGATTCCAAATATGGTTTCAAAAGTTTGCCCATATGTCATTTTTGACAGATATGACGCCATCTTGGATTTTTGTAAATGGCAACGTAGGAATACTTTACCACCATTCGACCCCTTCGAGCTGACTTCAAAAATATATCATTATGGGTAGTTTGCACCAACGGTTCGCGATTTACGCGGTTCTTTCTAACTCTTTCAGACAATAATTAGTTCAATAGTCATTACATGGGAACAATTTACTTATACTTATATTAATCATAGATCCTATGCGTAATATATACGTATCTATAAACGCTGTGAAACATCTTGCTTACTAAAAAATTGAGTTTTATTATTGCTCGAACTGCTGAACAGCCATCCATGCAAAAGAAAATAGAAAAACATTCAATTCGAAATGAAAAAATGAGATATCGACAACAGCGTTAAAAAAGTTATTTTCCACTTTATCCCTGGCGCTTTTGAAGTCTGTTATACCTTATCAGTAACAGCAGAAAAGTATAAAAACACGATTGAGATCGTCCCGAGCGTTGCTTATATATAACGAAAAAATAAAATGTATTGCTTGCGAGATTAAGTTAGATAAGTATAAATGATACTTTTCTGTATATATGTAAGAGTATAGTGGAATTTCAAGTTTTCCATAACATCAAACAAATGATGTATCGGAACCTATTCGTATGTAAAATATTATACCTTATTTTAGTAACCTATCTGACAATGTGGTTGAAAGAAAAAAAATTAAATATTTCTTATAAAAGATAAATATCGTATTACGAGTACATATACTTTTTCTCATGATTTTTCATATATTTTATTAAAGTATTAATCTTTAAGATAATAAGGTCATTCCTTTGTGTGCGTAGGTTATCGGTAACAAGGGAAATTAAAACTTTATTGAACCATAATATTTGATACTTTCCTTAACAATTATTTATATCTTAGTTAAGTTTTTGGCTTGATTCCTATATAAAAAAAGATATAAACCATTAAGGCTCCCCCAAACCAACGCGAATTATTCGCTACGGATTCGTGACGGAAAGTTCGCAGCGAAATTCGTGGCGGAATCCGTAGAGAACCCCACACCAAAGCGAATGTAATCGCATCATATGCGATATTTTCAGTATCGAAAAGGCTAATTGCTAACTAAAAACAATTACATACTTATCTATCATACACAAAATATGTATACATCATCGAATGAAGAAGAAGCACATTTGTTGCTTGTATTGGAAGAAGACAATTTAAGGTAAAATTATTATCAGTCTACATATATTCTAATTATATGTAGACTTTGCTATTATTATTTAAAAGTAAATGTGTTGATCATATTATATATTTTATTTTATTCCTAAGGTTAGATACCTTAGGAAGAAAAGAAAATGGGTTCACGATATTAATCAAGAAAGACGACAATATGGGGAATTTCATACATTAATGAAACAAATAACGAAAAGACGAGAATCGATGTTATATTTTTGTTACTTTTTTCGAATATTCTTGTAATCGTCATGAGAAAGGTCGTATAATATATAGGATACTTTGGCACTAATTCAATGATTTTTCCATTTTATTAATTATTTTCCTATTTAAGACACTGCGAAACTACTACGGATCCGAGAAAAAACGCAAAAAAAATTCCGTACGAAATAAGCGCAGACAATTCGCAGTCTAAACGAAAAAAATCATGTTGGTCTGAACTTACATAATAATTTAACGCAATGGAAACAATATGATGCGAATCGCAAGCGGTGCGAACTTCCGCAGGTGCTGCGATTATCCGCGTTGGTTTGGGGGACCCTTTCTAAGCATTCAAAAATTACATTTATGAAAATGAATAATTTTTAATTTTACCTTTTGCCCAGTTTTTTCACTTCAAACTGTTTTTATACAGGGTGGTAACAATTTGACACTCAATTTGAATCCATTAGTATAACTGCAAGAGGTACAGAGTGAGATAAATTTATATCAATTTGTGTTTTACTTCAACTTAATTTTAGGAAATTGAAAAAAAACATCATCATATCATTGTCTCTATGGTTTCTAAAATTAACTATTGACCATAATAAGATGACGTTTTCAAATTCGTATTTAGTCACCAAATTTCACAGTCTATCCTATGTGCCTTTATTTTATTTTAACAAGGCTCGGAACAGTTTATATTATGGAAAACTTTCTAACATAATGAATAAACATTGAATTAATTTAAATATTTGCTCTATGATATAACGGGAACAGTTACTGGCAAGTTGAGACTGAATACAATTACAAGTCTTTGGACGGCTTTACTAAATTTATCCAGCATGTAACAAGGGCAAAGTTTCTGAAATTGTTATTAGCTATCGATTAAATTAAATAAATCAAGCAAATAAATTTCAGTGTAAATAAACTTTTGCCTATTAAAGAGTTAAATTGGAAAATGCCTATTTGTTTTTCAGCATATTCGGGAATGAAAACTAGTATAGCTGATTAATTGGTTTTGCGTAAATTTCCTATATAAATGATATACCAAGAAAGCAAGATAAACGATTGGTATTGTTTTAGTTGTATATTTTTTATATTATAGTTGTATATATATACAGCCAAAGAATACTCTATTCTATCCTCATAAAGGTTATTTTCAGTATTAGAATAAAACAAAATTCAGTAAAAATACCAATGCAATATTAAATTAAAGATTTTGTGCACAAAATATGTCAATCAAAAGTCTGCTTACGTTTTTCATACCACCTTTATGTAAACAAGTCACTCAAACAAAAATTACTCAAATCTAATGAAGGTACCTTAAGGTGCATTTCGTTTGCTTAAGCTTGAATAATTTATATGGAGATCAAAACGGGAGCGAACGAACTCGTCCGTGTTTCTGCATATATTAGAGCGAACTGAGACGAACGAACAAATTCGTTCGCTCGCTTCTGTTCGCTCTAATTTAAATGCACCTTTAAATTTGGTCGCAGCTTATTATAAGGGCTTATCAGTACGCAACTCCCGTTCTCTCCCAACATCTCTCATCGTAGATAAGATCCTAGTTAATACTTCAAATTTCACCCACTCTGTGTATATATATATATTATAAAATATGCTGGTACATTATAAACTAGATACAATAAATTTGAGAACCTATCTCCAAGGTTATAGGAATATATCAATTTGACAAATTTATCTTATATAAGTTGAGTAGATGCTGTAGTGCATTACATTTCTGACCGAAATTTATGTGTATAGCTGTATATACCACATTTCATCACAATCCGGTAACAAATCATCAGATCTCCGCAATATGGTCTTCATTCGCCATACATTTCACTTAAGTTAGACTAGGATTTCACAGCACAGCTTTTAATCATCTACTGAGACTGAAAACTGTTAACAGTAAAGAGCAAAATGTACTTTGGTTTTATATTAATATATTGGCCACGTGGGAAAGTTAATAAAACATGTTTATGGTTTACTCTAATAAATTGTACCTTGTCGAAAAGTGTCAATAACACCACTGCGCAAGAGGGAACAGTACATTATTATTTTACTGATATTTTTGTTGAACCTAAACATTACTTAAAGCAGTGACTATAGAAAGAATTTCTATAGTCACTGCTTAAAGGTAGTATTATCTGAATAGTAGCTACAAACAATCAATGGTTACGACGTTTTTGAATTTGAAACATAAACTGTCAGAAACAAGGATATTCAGTAATTTTTTTCATAGAACAGCTAGCAGGGTTAGATAGCCTCTCATTATAACAAATCTTTCGTATTTCGTATCTGAAAAAAAAAATAGGAGAAGCATATCGTCATCGGGCAGAAGTATACTGAGAAGTTCATCAAATCTTCTCAATGTTTTTTTTTCTTGAATTATCTCATAACCCGACTTTCTTGTACGTTTTCTGCCTGCTTGTTGTGAGCTGGATATGTTTGTCTAAGTCGCACACAGAGAGTCCTACTTTCCTATATTAATACAAGTTTCTAAACATCTAACGAACTCCCAGAGTGCTTCCGACACAATGTCTATCAAAAATTAATAAAAACTTTCGATGTCGAAAGTTTTCTGACGATAAACTCGGCGTTTCATGTATAGAGAGAGAGAGGAGGGGTTGTAAGTAATTTCAACTCGCTTCTATAGCTTGATAGACTTCGAAAAGTTAAATTGTTGTATATTCAAGTGGCTGGTTGTCTTCTAATGTCAGTTTTCTGACTAACAGGATCTAATATGCTTTATGAAGAAAACACTATAAAGTGAAAAAAGAATGTTTCAATTTTATCAGTGGGTTTAATTTCTCTACAAATAATTTTAATTCCTAGTCTGGCTCACATCATAACAACAAATAATCCTATGAAATAATTTTATAAAATTGTTATAACTATGCCCATTAATATGACTATTGATATGTCCACAATATGACTAATAATTATTTTTTGGTTAAGTTAGTTATATACTCTTGGTGGTCGACGGTAGATTTCTACCTCTTTCATGTCTTTTCGCTCATATCACCATTTCATATGATGGATTCTAGCACAAAGCGACAGTAAAATACCGCAGGGTGATTTATGAATATAATCAAATTTTAAAATAACCACGCAGTTGATGTTAAAGTCACAAAAAAATGATCATCAGTTTTAGAATTTTTGATGTGTACTGATTTCCAAATAAGTTCATTAAAAACGCACAATAAAATAATCCTTTGACGAAGCAGGAAATGGAAGTGGATTAATAACAGAAAAAGTGGCATAGCTTGATGTACATCATTATATCCCAATCGAGTTAAATGGGAATTTCAAATAAAGGGCTCCTACGCGTTCGATTTTAATTTCATGAATTAATCTTTCCCTTTGTGGCAATGTTGGTCAGACAATAAAGTTTTATTTCAGTGACTTGTTCGGACACAATACTCAATTGATATTTAATGTAACTGTGAAACCAATGTTTGTATAAATGTTTTGCAATATTACTTTTAAAAGAAAAATTGAGGTAGATACAGAACTTTTACAGTAAGCCATTAGATGTGAGCAACAATTCATACTCTATATATCCTTCGTAACTTTAAAACAAATTACTGAAACGATCTGTTGTTTCTGCAGCAAGTAGAAAATGAAGAGAAAGTAGTTTAGTGGTTATTCATTCAAAATATAAGGCAAACATTTAATTTCCTGGTAGTTGCAGGAACTCGAACAATTGAAAATTTCAACAAAATATATATCTATAATTAACTAAACTAACTACATAAATTTGGTGCATAAAATAACTATGGCGCATGAAGACACATATCACTGACGTAGTTCCCACATAATACCAAAAGACTATACTACACTCGACGCCCGTTTCGCCAACCAAGTTGGCATCACCTGGAGATGATTAAAATTAAACCTATGCTAACATTGTGTCATATTTATATACCTAAACTACATATTTCTAGTTCGGTTCAGTGAACCATCGCGACTGATCAGTGAACCGCCGCGACGGATCAATAAACCTTGACTTAATAAAGTAGGCTATATGGGATTGGTTCATATTATTTTTACATTTAGCAATTTCTAAACTCTCAAAAACATCCAGCTGTCTGGAATTTATTACATTCCTTAATTAACTAGTCTTAAATGGTTGTTGCAGACACTGCAATATTAGCAGATAATGTGAATGATCTCCAGACACTGCTTAACTTTGTTAACGAAGCAAGTGAAAGAGTAGGGTTGAAAATTAACATAAATAAAACCAAAGTAATGGTAGTGAGTAAAAATAATCCCCCAAACGCTAGAATACATATAAATGGAGAAGTTGTTGAGAGAGTCGGAAGGTTCAGATACCTAGGTTGTATGCTGAATGAGAAATGGGACCCAGAAAAAGAGATAAGAAGTAGGATAGAACCAGCAAGAACAGTCTTTATAAAACTTCGAAAATTCCTTGTAGACAGACATTTAAATTTTAAACTTAGATACAGAATGCTGAAATGTTACATATGGTCAATCCTACTATATGGGCTGGAAGCATGGACATTAAAGGTAACAACAATAAATAAGATTGAAGATTTTGAAATGTGGACCTTGCGGCGAATGCTTAAAATATCTTGGACTGAACACCTAAGAAATGAGGAAGTACTCCTAAGAGCTGAACTAGAAGACCGGGAACTCTTTGCATATATAAAAGGAAGGAAAATTTCATACCTGGGACACATCCTACGCGGAGAACGCTATCATTTTCAGCGCCTCATTCTTCAAGGCAAAATCGAAGGTGGAAAAAGGGGAATAGGTAGAAAAAAATTATCCTGGCTACGAAACATCCGACAGTGGACAGGCATACAGAACTTTCAAGAACTACAAAGAGCTGCAATAAATAGAAACATCTAAGGGACGGTCGCCAACGCAGGAATCCTGTAAGGCATCATAAGAAGAAGAAATGGTTGTTCTCAAACGCATGTTAGGCGACACTAGACTTATCTGTTCTACTATATTTGAAATGAGTCATATGTTCCTTGAATCTAGTTTGAATTGACCTTCTAGTTTGTCCAACATACTTTTGATTATAGTCTTTACAGCTAATTTCGCAAATCCCCGACTTTTCCTTATTTTCTATTTTGTCTTTTGGATTGCCTAAAAGTTGTTGTAGTTTATTTTTCGATGAATAAACCACTGACATACCTATATCTTTAAAAACCTTACCAAAACCACGGATGAAAGGATCCTCGTTTCAACCGGGTTGAACCCCTTTCAAGAACATGACACATAGTTACTATATTTGTATAAGAATTTAAAATTTTTCAGAGTTTGTTTCAGATTATGTTTTATTTTGTTTTTGTTTTACTTTAAAAATTACATTTTACGTAATATTTTTCTTTTTTGTGATTATTTGCATAAGTAATGTATTTGAAAAATCTCTATCTAAAAGTATTACAAGTACACTGATCGTGTTGAGTAAAAAGAGTCATTTATTAGTGAGGGCCAAATATCTCAGTTATGTTTATTCTTTTTTAATTTGACGATATAGCTGAGTTTAGTAGAATTACCAGTCTCTATTTTTTCACTGCTTCCACCAGTCTATTGTAATAAACTAATACTTAAATCGTTCATTAATCCAAATGTTACTGTGATATGTAAAGCTTTTTTAAAACATTTGAAAAAGGCAGAACGGGACTTTTTATTTTGATTATTTGCTATTTTTTTATCGCACTATTTTGTATAAAATACAGATTTCATCGTATGCAAAGCCCATGTTTTTTTATAATGAATTTATAAAATGCAACGTAGAGTAAATATTTAAAGTCCAACAAACGAGAAATTTGTTTTGGCTCATACTAAACATAACAAATCTTGGTCCAACAACACCACTGCACGCATTGCATTATTCATGTCGGGTGGTGGTTAGTTTGAATAAGGTCCGGCCCTCTTTGTTGAAAACATAGGCGCCGAAATTGTGCGGCACAGGGTGCACTTGTTAGTGTTCAAAGTAATTTTTACTATTGACAAGGTTGACCAAAGGAATCTCGAATAATTTATAATTAAGTAGAAATCCTAACCTATGGACTATGACAACTGGAATTCCAATATGAAGTTACAATTATTAAATTTATTACAAGAACCCTGTTTTGATGTTCCGGCGCCTCTGACCACAAAAGCGCCCAAAACTAAGAGAAACTCAAAAGCTTTTCAAACTACACATCACTCGCGTAGACGAGAGTCCCTTTCTGAGTGCTCTAAATAAATTATTCTGTATTTTACATTGTACACTTCCCCTGATAAATGTTTAAAGTTATTTTGTAATGTTACAAACAGAAATGTCTCGAGCAATTGTGGCTTAATGATGTTGCAGTACAGAGGGTGTTCCGTAATAATAGTTTACCTTAATGCACTACTCGTAGTAGAAGTTTATTTAGTAAGTTTGGCTTTTTGCCCGCCAAGACAGGCAATAGAATTAGATATTCTAAGTGTGGTTTTGTGTATAGATGGTTACTCGGAACCAATAAAGAACATTAACAATAAAGCATTCAGAATTTTTATATTGTTTAGCAATGCAATACTGATAGATATAGATAGATATAGATATATATTTATTGATCCCTTTGATCATAATAACATGATATTGGACAAGTCACAGTTTAGTTACAAAAAAAAACAAAAAACAATCAGGTATACAGAAAACACAATAAGAGCAATACAACAAAAGGCTGTCATACAATCAAAAAACCTCACAATCAAAGACCCTAAAGCCTGTCATTTACATATTACACATTAAATATTAAATTTACACATTAAAAACGAGTGTTCAGGAAATCTGGTATGTTATATATACATTCTCGCACAAGATTTTTTAATTTTCTCTTAAATTCATTAAAATTTTTTTCCTGCCTAATACAAACGGGCAGATGATTCAGGAACTGTATTCCTTTAAAGACTGGGCTTTTCTCGTACAGCGAAGTGACGTGTTTAGGAGTTCGTAAGCATTCTGCACCTCTTGTGGAGTAATTATGATACTCGCAATTAGGCCTAAGTGTTTTGTAATTATTCTTCGCATACAATATGGATTTATAGATATATATAGAATAAGAAGTTAGTATATTATTTTGTTTAAAATGTTCTTTACATGTTTCTCTACTATCGAGGTTAAATATTAGGCGAATTATTTTTTTCTGAGAGATGAGGACCCTGGAGGCATCGGTCGCACTTCCCCATAAGACAATGTTATATGAAATATGGGTGTATACTATAGCATAATATACATTAATTAGTTGTTCAGCGGTGAAGATATTTTTTAGTTGAAGTATCGCATAAAAACTACTATTTAACTTTTTACAAACATAATTTATGTTGTTAGACCACCTAATATTACTGTCCAGGTAGACTCCTAAAAATTTGGTTGTATTTGAAAATTGAATGTTGGTATCTTTAACCAGTACAGATTTATCACATGAAATTGCTGTCCTGTTGAAAAACTGCATACACACAGTTTTGCTCGCATTAACCATTAAAGCGTTCCTTTTACACCAAGTGGTGAAATCTCTAGATAGGGGGTTCATATTTATAATTAACTATTCGGGAGATTTTCCATCCGTTGCCAGGGTTGTGTCATCGGCATATAGAACGAGATGATTTGTACGCACATGACGCGGAAGATCGTTTAGCTAAATCAGAAAATATATTGATTTCATACTGTCCAGTAAATCTACTTGCACTGTCTACCATCTACTGTCCCTGCACTGATTTGCGGTCGGAGAATGGAACATTACAGTACCTTGAAGGGAATTGGAACCCTGTGGTGTGAATATAACACTGTCGTAGTTTTCCACATAACAAAAAACCCTGTTTATATAAATTTAAAGTATTACGTTGGCTATGAAACATTTTTAATTATATATGTTTACCAGCTTTCCAGAAAAAAATTGTAAATGCAGCTCAATATCCGAGACAGTGTTCAGTATCATCACACTTACACCTACTTGAGTTCCTGATAGTCTTAAAAATATATTTTCTGCGTTAGTGCATTGATAATTCCATTTATTTTAAACAACTTTTTTGGGTCAACGATCACAATTTTCATGGAAGCTCGATGCAACTTCCAATTTATTATTTTCACAAGTACATCCAAGCTTCTTTTCAATTTGACAAATTCCTGATATGGGAATACAATTCCTGCGCAATATGAATTTATTGAATACTAATTTGTAGGTGCTTACACATGTAACAAACAAAGAAGAATTTTTGAGTCATTAAATCCAAATTCCCAAACTAGCTTTACTGGCAATTCCCAACAGTCGCTCTAATTGTGTATTGTAGCCCAATTTATGCTAATTTATGGTCTAATAAATATTGTATTATTATATATGCTTAATGGGCATTTGTATTTACGGTAATTGCGATCGTTCATATTCATTAACGGCGTCTCGTAATTCCGTACACGTACTTGACTTTATTATACCGAATGAACGTATTTATACCAATTCTACATAAAATCGTCATTACTCAGTAGGTAAAACCTTTCGTGTATGACTTAAAATAGTATTATACAGTAGAGTTGCGACTTTTTAAAAAAATTCAGGCCAGGCCAGGCCCGGCCCGACAGAGTATAGGCCAGGCCAGGCCAGACCAGATAAACCCATCGAACGTTTGGCCCAATTAAAGCCAGACCTCTTGACAATTATGGCCCGGCCAGGCCAGGTCTGACCCGGCCAGGCCAGACTTGGCCCGGCCCGGCCAGGCCAGGCCAGGGCGACTCGGCTACGTCAGCCCAGGCCAGACCCGACCAAGCCAGTCGGAAAAACACTCGGACTTTGGATTTTTATTTTTTAATGCGATTTTTTTATGCTCAATTCATGTGTACAGGGTAGTCCAAAAAGAAGTTACGACCATCAACTTTATTTTTTCAAATATTTCATTTTTAAATTCTGCATCGAATTCTAAGTCTGTGTAAGAATTTTTAGATGTGCTTAAATATCAGAGTAATACCTACTTATTGCTAAGTATAATTTTTCCATTTAGGGACACCTTAAATTTTAAGTAGTATTAGTGAGATTGGCCGTAAGTGGTCAGATAAATGGGTGAAACACCTCAAGTTATTATGAAATCAAATTCCTCATGGGAAGAACAAGATATAGTATTTTAAAATTGTTATACAGCAAACCGGTTAGCCTAGGTTAAGTCGAAATCGGTCCGATCCGGCCCGAAACGGCCAGGCCAGCCCAGGCCCGATTCGGCCAGGCCAGGTCCAAACCGGCCCGGCCAGACCAGGCCCGACTCGGCCAGTCGGGCCTGGCCAATTCAATTTCGGCCCGGCCCGGCCAGGTATAACAAAGCATCCGGCCAGGTCCAGCCCGGCCAGTAAAATATGCAGATTTTCCCGGCCCGGCCAGGCCCGATTTCGGGCCGGGCCTGGCCTGGCCGGGCTTCTGGCCTCAAATCCCAACTCTATTATACAGTTTAACAAAGACAAAACGTTTCAATGAACATAATGGTAAAGTAGTTCTTTAATCTACCTCTTTAACTTTCACCCCTACGCAGTGGCGGCTGATGAGATTTGGATATGGGGGGGGCGCAGAAATAAAAAAATGCGCCTCCCAAAAAAATAAAAAAAATTTTGCATATTTGAAGGTCAAACCCCAAGGGTGAAGGAAGGTTATAAGTTACACAGTAAAAAAAGACAAATGGTAAAATTACTAAATGGTAATCGTAATTTACTGCAGTGTTATTTTTAACACGAACTGGGTAGTATAATTACTAAACCTTTAGAACTCATATTACACGAACGATATACCCGCGAAGTTTGTAGAAGTACTCATAAATTGTAGTAAAATTTACAAAACCCTGTGTTAAAAATGAATCTATCCGCCATAAAAACGGAATAATTACACGGGAATAATTAACTATTACACATTACCTTGTAAAATCTAGTGTGTTAAATTACTTTTATGTAATGTAATAATACACCGATATGTCTAACACTGCCAAGTGTGGACTATATACACACTGATGAGTGTGGATTCAGTGTTGAAATCAGTCGAATTTTTTTACTGTGTAGAAATTCGCAGAGCAAAAATATTTGCTTGAAAAAATAACTTTCGTTAATATCCTCCTTTTTAATCGTACGGAAATCTTGACAAAAATTGTTTAAAACAATATTTAAATAGGTAATTAATATTTAGATATCAAAAATTTACATATAGGTACGTTACCTTCAAAAAGATGTAATCGAGAATTCAGGAAGCAGGAACAACTATTTTTAGTTTTTAGATATCCGTTAATTAAAAACGATATGGCACAATCACAAACTCAAAAGTATTTTAGTTATTCAATTTATAGTTATCAAACGACACATTCAATTATTACGTAGGTAAACAAACTTCATACAGTTCATACACGGGTACAATCACTTTCTAAAATTGAAATCAGCCCTACGGTCTTTCATAGGAATAACTTTTTCATCGAAATTATTTATTAGGCAGGCAACGCCCAATTCTTTATTTGTACTTTATCTTCCAGTGGAACATTTGAAAAATTAACTCTAATTATACTACTAACAGTGTTCATGTTAAGTAATATATAAAATTGTCTTTTCACAAAAATTAAATAAGTATTTTAATAATGTTAAAAATATGTAATGTGTTAAAAATAAGTTATAATGTTTAATAATGTTCGCGTAGGGCCGCGAAATAATTGCGGCCAAATCTGCATAATATAAGCATATGGAAAGTATCTAACGAGTCTAGTCGAAAAGGAGATATAATGCCACAGTATAATGCATTATACTGTGGCTTTAGTCAGTGTGCTGTGGTGATCCAGTAATATTGGACTGTATGATAGCTCAAGCGCTCGAGCACTTCCTAATGAGTTTTGTACCACAATCAACATGTTTTAACATTTGCATTTAATTTACAATAATGATAATAATAAGAATTTCTTTGGTATTTTTGGAGGAGGGACGCGCGGCCATGCGGCCTTAAGGAGAAGCCGCCACTGCCCCTACGACTTCAATTTGGACTAACAGATTTCAATTCATGACTTTGTTATAATAAAGGTTTAAAGGTAGATTTTCTAAATATTTTTCTTCGTCGGGTAATGCAGTACGTTGATCATTAAAATTTAAAATCAAACCTATGGACAGCTTCTATAAAATGTATTTGGTATTATTCATTAATGTGTTGAGGATGAGCTTATGAGAATTATATAGAGTGTTCATAAAGTCCCGCATAAATTCGCTTCAGTCTTTCTCCAACACATCGCTTTTATGGGGATTCAAAAAACGAATATAACACAGTTGACTAAATCAACTAAATTCCCTAAATGACATATAGTTGGGCCGCTGGGTCTTTTCACCATGTGACTAATGTATGACATTATCAACGACAAAGAACATAATTAACTGTAAGTAACATCCCCTGTTAGAAAAGAACAGATGATACGGTTCATGTCTTATGCACTGACATTAGTGACATTAGGTTTTAATATTTATTCATAAAATATGCATGACCACGTTTGTGAAAAGTTCCAACGACCCAACTGGCATCTTTGAAAATACAAAATGCATGAAGGTGATCGCATCTTCATGTTTCAACCGGTACTGGTTGAGAATAACTTGTCTAGTCAAATCACTTGCTGTTGGCGTGGCATGGATTGTGTTTGTAACAGCCTTATTGTTTAAGTAACAACTTGAAGCTCAAGGGCCGGGGGCGGCAATCACGTTGGCCGTTCTCGCAGCCTGTTCAATAGTAATTATGATTTGTGGTGTTTATAATTCAAGGGGGAGCGCGACTTGATGGAGGTCGATGAATTAACGGTAATGTGGACAAAGCGCGCCCTGCAACGGAACTTGGCGAGGCGGATCTTGGGGAGGAATCTCAATAAAGGCGATTAGTATGCAAGAATGTCTATGGAGTTGTCTTTAGCTTAGAAAAAATGTTTATTGTGTCGACGTGGTGCTAGATACAAAGTCGTATTGTTTGTTGTCTACTGATGACTTATTTTTCCATCCACATATGCTCTAGAATTGCCAATTACATTGTTAATTTGCCAGAATGATAAATTGAATAGCAAGATAATTATCATAGAAGTTGGACTATATACTGAACATAGTAAACGATCCTGGAATTTCTCACAGACCAGTCATTTAGCCAAATGAAGTTTTCGTCAGCCAACCACTTTTGCTCGATTGATATCATATTTGCAATCAAGCTCGAACCGACATAGTTATTCAGAACAGCGTTATTCAGAACTTATCTCTAAAACTTTGAGAATATGTGCATTCTTAAATAAGAAATCGATATCACCAAAAAAATTTATAATAAAAGTCTTTGGATTTCCCGTAAACAATATGTTAAAAGTTAAACCGTTATAAAGGACTACGTAGATGGGCAACTGTACTTCAACGACATCTGATATATCACATTCTTACAAAAAAAAGTAAACAAGTTTGTGTACCAAGACAAGACGTTTTTTTGGTCAAGACCGAGCGAATAGAGTTGGAGTGGGGATAATATCTCTATTGTCTATCTGTGTCGCTCTCTCAGTGCCGGTGTTTTATTTATCGCATAGGAGTGCTAAACTTTAAAGTTTTCAAAATGGCTAAAGTACAAGTCAAATCGCTAGGCAGGTGCCTGGGGTATCCCAATCAACGGTATAGCGCTTACTACACGAAGCTCAGTTGTATCCGTATCATATCCAGAGTGTTCGAGCACTGTTACCAGCAGATTATCAATTACGAGTTAGGTTTTGTGAGTGGTTGTTGCAGCAAAATGCTGATTCCCCAATTTACTGCTGATGTACTAGTTACAGATGAAGCTTTGTTTACTCGAAATGGAATACAGAACATTCACAATACACACGTTTGGGCACTCGAAAATCCCCACGCAATTCAACGAAATCACTTCCAACACCTTTTTTCGAACAGCTTTTGTAACAAGGTAAGTGCAAATTTTTTATAAATTTCATGTTTCTAATACCTAGTAATCAAGTAGCGCAATTCTCAAAATTAGTGTAACAAAATTTTATTCATTTTAAAGACACGTCACTTTGGTCACATCTATCTATATTTTAGTTTATTTTAAAGTAAAAACCCTGCAAATCTTTTTTTGCGCCGGGTGTCGGTATACTCTCAGAACTTCCGAAGTTTTTTCGTGCTATATGTGACATCGCCAGTTTGCATTGTCAGTCCCAAGGTCATTCCATTACAGTGGACCAGTATCCAGCTGCGTGAAGTTAAAAATTTTTAAATAGTTTTCAGAACGCGCCAAAAAAATTTGTTTTTGCACTACCACATTTGTACATGTATGTTGAACATCCCCAAATTTTATTATGGATAAGTTCTGAATAACCCTGTATACAGACTTCTCCAAGCCATTCGACAGATTTGACCATGGAATTTTACTTCGGGAACTTAACCAGTTTGGATTTTCTAACTCATTTTTGAATCTGTTCAAATCATATTTAGCTAACAGAAAGCACTTTACTATTTTCAATGGTTTTAAGTCTTCAGTTTTCAGAATTTGATTTTCCGTGAGATACAAAGAAGTTTTAAAGTTTTATTGTAGAAAATGTAAAAACATTATTATTTATTTCAATTCAGATCAGTTCATTTCAGATCATTTATATTCAGTTGAGTTCAGTTTATTTCAACTCAGTTCAGTTCAGTTCAAATCAGTTCAATTTGGTTCAGTTAGAATTATATAAATGGCGACCCGAAAGCGGCCTCGTTGACATCCGGTATTTCTTAGAACGGTATAAATACTCTCTGAAGATGATCGCAAAATTCAGCGTCTCCTTGTAATCACCTCATGAATATTTTCCATACAGCCACGAAAGGGGTGAGACACAGTAATTGGGGAGATCATCCACGGCATATTGCCTGATTTATAGTCAGAGACGCCACCGCATCACCCATAATAAATTCGAGGAAACCACCACTGCCCACGTAGAAATCCTCACTCGACGGTCGGATGAGGCGAGATCATCGCCTCCTCGGGATTGTCAGTTGCTCCCTGAATTTAAATTAATTTATGTTCATTTAATATCACCGTAAAGGAATTTATGCATAGACGCATGTTTAGTTAATTGGCTCGTGAAGCTGGGAGCGTGAGAGGTGAGGGGAAATATTTCATACAGAGCCCTGTTAGATTGAATAAGATACGGTAATCCCCTGGACTATACTTAATATGAATGGGGACTCAGTATCTCTAGAATTAATTAAAACATTCAACTTTAACAAAAAATAATGAAGGTTTTGTAAAATAATTAGTCTAATTACTTTTTGTTCCTCTTCTATCCTATACTAGACTTATTTTCAGATTTTAGTTTGTTTTTGTATAAAACCTCATTTCACTTAAATCTAATTTCGATCTACTGTGGTATCCTGAGCCATCCCAATAGAACGTGATGGATATATATATTTGCTGATGATCCACAATTTTGACAGGGCACCGAAAGAATACGTTTTATACTTATTACGTCTACGAATACGTCTATTATGTCTCACACCTAATTGCATTCCACCCAACAAGTACACCCACTTGATGAATCTGATTGCTTTTTGGGTGATAATTTATTCAGATTTTTCTTTTGCTATATATCGAATATCTGATCGTTTCCCCAGTACAGGTTCATAAAATGTGTTCTGAGGTTTCATCATCTTCTAAGCACAAGTAGTATTCAGCGCCTTCCGCTTTATGCAGAGGATATTTAAATGGTAGTGCTCAGTATGTAGGCTCATTAATATTCGCATCTATAATCACTAAACCATGTATACTAACTCTAAAAGTTTTTCAATACTTCTTTTCAACTGGTTTCTTATGAATGCTTTCGAATAAACTAATGTTGGCTGTTTTATCAGTACTGGAAAATTTTCTGTAAAACCCAGGTTAAAGGAGTTGTACCCAAAAGAGTTGTAATACTAATAACTGTTATAATTCATATTAACATATTTATAGCAAGTAGGTACACATTATTAATTTGTTTTAATGGTGGTCATTTTTATATTATTTTCTCAATTAGTGTCACTAAATTTAGTTAACATCAATTTTAGCTAGGTGAGGTACAAGTTAAATCAATTAGATATATTAGATTACCCTTTATAGGCAATTTGAAATTAAATTTCATTTGTATTTATGATAATAGTTCCTGATAATTCTGTTAACAATATAACACTTTTTAAAATCATGATTCACAGTTTTCTATTGGGATTACACCACCTGTAAAATAAAAAAAACTGGAAACCAGAAGCATATAAATTAAACATTTAAAGTGCAGTATCAAGGTAAACTGCTAAAGTTTTTTTAAACATAAATGTAGGTATGCATGTAATACTTATTAAGAAAAATTGTTATACATTTTAAAGGCCGAGTTAAGATTATTATATTATATTATTGGAAGGAGATGCCGAAAACAACTACTCCACGGGCAATATGCCCCGACTGGCGTTGCATTACATCAACATCTCCATGGATGTCGCCACATCCTTCATCAAGACCAAATACCAGACAATGACCGGTTTCGATCTTGTTATGATCTCGTCAGACTGCCATAGGTATTGGAATCGATGAATGATCTGGCGACGTGATTGCCTAAGGGGCATAGTGAATGTTTGTAGTGGCGAGATACAGTGAAATACACTGCAGTGCCCTCTTTGGGTCTTTGCTACTACCTGTCTGACAATTATTGTCTGTCACGGCATCTCCTTCCAATAATTAAGTAGGATTGTCTTCCTCAAAGACAATAGAGGTCGCTGTAATGGCATCTGCTTTCTGCAGATCGTTTTCTGTCTGTCAATTAGACAATAATTGTCAGACAGGTAGTAGCAAAGACCCAAAGGGGGCACTGCAGTGTATTTCACTGTATCTCGCCACTACAAACATTCACTATGCCCCTTAGGCAATCACGTCGCCAGATCATTCATCGATTCCAATACCTATGGCAGTCTGACGAGATCATAACAAGATCGAAACCGGTCATTGTCTGGTATTTGGTCTTGATGAAGGATGTGGCGACATCCATGGAGATGTTGATGTAATGCAACGCCAGTCGGGGCATATTGCCCGTGGAGTAGTTGTTTTCGGCATCTCCTTCCAATAATTAAGTAGGATTGTCTTCCTCAAAGACAATAGAGGTCGCTGTAATGGCATCTGCTTTCTGCAGATCGTTATCTGTCTGTCAATTAGACAATAATTGTCAGACAGGTAGTAGCAAAGACCCAAAGAGGGCACTGCAGTGTATTTCACTGTATCTCGCCACTACAAACATTATTATATTATATAACGCTGAATATCCTAACCAAATAAATTCAGTCTGATTTGAAAGGATAACTGGCATATGTGAAACATGACTATATTGAAGCTTTTACAGAATCATACTAGACAATTTACGTTATCTGCATCAGCTTTATGTACAATAAGCCAGGCTATCATTCATAACCTTCAGTAATAAGAAGAAAACTCATATCATTTTCAGTTTCAAATTTCATTTTGTAGTATATAGGATACGCCAATGTATATACCGTATGCCAGCTGCATCAGTAAATTTAAAATGTAAATTCATATATCTCCGTGTATTTTGATAAAAGAAATGCATATTCGAATATTGTCTGAATTTGAGTTTAGTATTAAATTACATTATCTACAAGCCTTTGAAAGAGGAAAAGCTGAGCGGAATATTCGTTTCAGGCTTTAATATTTGATATGCAACAACAAATTATATTTGTGTTTTGTGTAACTACCCACTTATCTTCAATTAGATAGATTAATATGTATAACAATAATTGTTTCTAATATTATGAGTGAGATCTTATTTTATTGAGTGTGGTCAGATGCCTTACTTTATCATCCTCAAAAGGTATCTACATACCAAAACATGTGCAAAAATTTGCACATATTGTTATACAAATCAGCACGATAACAATTTGTGTTGACACTTTTTGTACACAATAACTCAATCGTCTTCTTGTAAAGTAACTCATCAACATCAACTCAAATATCAAAAAACCAGAGTTGCATATGATATTTATTGGACTTGAGGATGGACGACCACTGAGAATGCTCGTTCATCTAATATTATCTATAATATAAGAGACTGACTGTGTTTAGTAGATGTCTGACTATACCCCTGTACTGTGACTGTAAATGGGATTTCAAGGTGGAACCATTATTAGAGTAGTAGTTACAACGCGTGTATCCAAAAATGGGGTCTTGATATCAGATCACCGACAAGTAGAGGGAATAGAAGGAACTGATATTTCAGATTGCCTTGCCCGAGAAGGTATATAATTACTAGAACTTCTAACCATGGAAGTGGTTAGAAAATGGCAAGATAAGCAGAAATCAATTTGCTGGAGGTTAACTCCAGGAAAAAGACAAACGAAGAGGTTTACCTATTTTACTATTCTCATAAAAGAGCTACTTAGTACACCGGAGAAAGACCGATTTATATGTATTTTCAGGAAACACTGCTCTTTAATAGTGTCTCAAACTAATGGATAAAGCGAGGAAAACAACATAATATCGCATCTGTCGGGGAGACGAGAAGAAACTGCGAAGGAGGTACAATTTACCTATATAACTGATGTCCATTGCACTCGAACGCACAAGTACCCTCATGTTATTTAGTTAATTTAATGCTATTAAGTTAGTGTAAAGTACTTCTTGTTGTAGTACTCTTGCTTCTGAATGTGGTAGAAATATTTACAAACGTGTGAAAACTATAAAAGCATATGTTATGTTTGTTTTTTAATTTATTTCTGATTCCTTCGTCATAGTATCATCTAGCGGACATGATACTGCATATTTCATTAAATAAAACTGCTTGCTGTTAGATATATTTTAGTAACATATAGAACACCGCAAATTATGAAATATATAAAGGCGTGAAATCATCAGTTTGGTTTTGAGTTCTCTTAATGTCGTTCGAATTTAGCCGAAATTCCATGTTAAAAAAGTCGCCGATGGCGCCCTTCACCCTATTTACTTGTAATTGGCAGTGCACCAAAGTTAAATATCAAAAATCCGCTCTTCGCTCAATCTCAGCATAAATTGGGCGATTTGGTGTGAAGATAATACCGACATAGTTTTCCACATCCAACAGCTATATGGAAGAGCCTCTGTCAAGGCTGTGGAGTCTAATGCAAAGGAAAAAGCTGGACAGAGTACTCTAAATAGGTTGGGAGTGCCACAATAGATCTTCTAGGTCGCGGTGGACCAGGCCAGGCGGCCGACTCCTATATAAATCTAATCTAATCTAATCTAGTTTTCCACATAACACCAAAGTCTCAGTTTTATCATCTCCAGGCAGTTTTAATCATCTCCAGATGATGTCAACTTGGTTGGCGAAACGCGCGTCGAGTGCAGTATAGTGTTTTGGTGTTATGTGGAAAACTACGTCACTGTTACCATAGTACCTCAATTATATACCGTCAAGTAGAAGAAACTCTTATCTAAAAATATCAAATATTTAAAGTCCTGTAATTTTATGTGATTTTTATTCTTTTTGGTTGCATTTCTGCAATTTGAATCTGAGTCGAAGTTCCTTGTTAAATAAAATCTCGAGCGACTAGGGCGTGCTTTATCGCACTATTTATTTAACGTAATTGGCGATGCACTAAGGAGAGAAATAGAAAAATCCACTGAGAAAATGTCTTGCTCAAGCTCAGCTCACTCTGGAAGACAAAACATGAAAGATATCGTCTAGTATTTCTAATAAAAATTGAAATCTCCAACGACCGTGTTGTTATGTGCGCCCGAGATCTCTTGTATAATGCAAAACCGTTGACGCTAGGAGAAGATTTAACGCTCCGCAGATTTGCTGTCTCTTAGTCTTTTCAGTTAAGATTTAATGTAAAGAAAACTTTTCAAGTATTTTCTTTTGACAATATTGCAAAATTATACAATACTACGTAGTATTATAATAACATTTTCTATACATGGTAGCGGGAAGCAAAATATTTATAAAAATATTTCACCTTAATTCCTACATATGGGAATTTTTAAGCGGAGGTTCCTTGTTTACTTTGAAAACAGTTTTAAGAACACAAATGTTTACTTATTGTGCACTGAGAAAAGGAATTAATTGGGATAAATAAAATTTCTTACCACCGATTAAATTACTTCCTGTTTGTATTTAATAATAATAATAATAATATCTCTACCCCTCATTCTAACCACAAGGATTAGCCCGAAAGTCTGAGACTTGTGTGGGAGAGGGGGCGGCATATTATTATTTCGCGGGCCGCATTTGCGCCTCAGGAACGACTTACGTTGGTAGGCCCTAACCACCATTCAGTGGAAACCTACAACTTCCAATCAACTCATAATAATCACGTTTTTCTGAGAACCATTTTAATTACGAACCGGTAGGAAAATGAAATTAATTTTCAGTTGAAAGTATAAATATAATCACCCCTTTGGAAACACTTTATTGCTTACTTTTAAAAGTTAAATAACGGGAGTGGGCACTTAGGTACTTATATATTTATTTTTTACTGAAATGGTCACGCTGAGACGTAGAAGCTCTTAACGCATTAATTTATGTTGTAAATTTGCTGAAAGTTGAGTGCTCTTTAAACCGCCGCCTTCCCAAGGAGTGCAAATTAAAAGTTTTCAGACTGATGTCTTTAGACGATGCAATTTAACTTTATTTCTCAGAAAAACAGCGACTTTAAAAAAATTATGGGACGAATATTGGCCGAAATGAAAAGTGATTTTAATTTCGGAAACATAGGGAGAGTTACAAGAAAGTGGGCGGCAATACAATTTGAAAAAGAATTTTTAATTTCTTTGCCGCTGGCTGATTAAAACTGCTTTGGCCCTTAATTTCTATTTCTCTGGCTTTAAAAGCGCCTGGGTCGATCATCATCAGAAGAAAATTACTTTTATATAAAAGTAAAAGCTAAACAATATTTAATTGCCTGGGAGAACAGTAAATATATTATGGTAATCAAATACTGCTCTGATTGTTCTTTTACCTTTGTCCTCGCAACTCAAGCGTACGCCAATGACGCCATGGCGACTAGGACCAGGCGAAAACGACCCTTCGAACACGTTCTCTACACTAATGTTTAATTAAACTATGTTATACACTGCTGGATACAGTGTGCAGTACATTCCATTAGTGTTCGAAACTGTTCAAAGGGCCATTAAAAAAGTACACTATTTACTCTTGTTGGACTTTAGAACAATTACCTAAATGTTTTAATTAATATTCAACCATCTAAATTAATTCTTTATTTAGTATTCGTTTACTTTATTGCTAAACAAATACAAATTTACAAACCATTGTACAAAATATTATCATACCGGATCTCTCATGTCATCTGACTAATTAGAATTAATATGGGTTATTGTTTATTTGAAGAAGATGCCGAAAACAACTACTCCACGGACAATATGCCCTGACTGGCATTGCATTACATCGGCATCTCCATAGGAGTTGCCACATCGTTAATCGAGACCTTCTACCAGACACTGACCGGTTTCGCGCTTATTTTGCGCTCATCAGAGTGCCATAGGTAGTGGACTCGATGAACGATGCTGCGACGTATTTGCCTAATAGGCATCGTGAATGTTACTAGTGGTGAGAAACACACCGTAGTGCCCTCTTTGGGGGGGCACTAAATTACCCAAAGAGGGCACTACGGTGTGTTTCTCACCATTACTAACATATATTATAGTTTGCCTTGGGAATTTATATTCCAAAGGTACACTATAAGAAATATTGGTAACGGAAACAATAGAACTGATGGCCAAACACTTCTGATGACCAAAATAGTGAAGTGAAATGTTTAATTAAAAGATCCCTAAAAATGTGTTCCAGGTTAAAAAACAGACTTTAGATACAGTCCGGCTACTGGTTCTTGATCAGTGACACATATGAGGCAAAAAAATTCAGACCATAGGTAGGTACTTCGACCAGAATGCCAAATTATTTTTTTAAATTTTAAAGTGAGACTCGGTTTGTCCCCAAATAAGCCGTTTTGGTGAAAAAAAAAAAAAAAGAAAAATAGTGTTAGAAGGTAATCTATCTCTATTTCATTGGTAATTATGAATATTAATAAAATAGCATTAATTATAAAAAATATTGATAACAATATCTAAATATTACTTGTAACTACTAGAATGAAGATTGGTTAGTGGCAAATTATATTAAGGTTAGTAAAAATTACCCCGTTTAAAAAATTGGTAGAAAACGCTATACATCTCCAGTTCCGACATTAGGAATTTCACCAAACTTCAAACAATAACATACACTATAACCAAAACTACTAGAATAAAGAATGATTAGTTGCAAATTATATTAAGGATATTTTTATGTTTTAGTATATTTGTATTTTGTTTTCTGTAGTCCAACATTAGTTAAATTACAAACAATATATTTTACTATGCAAGAATTACTATTAATTACTAAGAAAATATCATGACGAAGATTAAAATAATTTAATTATTTCCTCTTTATAAGTGAACTTCTAACTAAATCCTGCAAAATTACTCTTATACAAAATATTTTCCTACTTAATTTTAATTGTGTAAGAGCATTTAGTAAAAAAATTCTGAAGCATTGTTCTCCGACAATGGACTTAATAACGCTAAATTTATTCCGCTGGCCTAAACATCTTTGAAAGTCCTCCACCCATTCAAGGTCTCCACTGTTGAATACAGAACAAATGAGAAACAATAGGATAAGTCAGGGATACCCCTAAGCTCAAAAGACGGTAGGCGTAAGAAGTTCAACAAATATTGGGAGGGTAACGCAAAGTATATTATTCTGAGCTCCACGAAATCACTGTTGGGGATTCAAATGGTCAAAGGAATTACACTCCCCTCGACTAAATTAAAATGCCTACTTGACTTTATTTAACTTTGGGGGAAATATGTGCGCATATAAATGGAACGGAAGCATATTTTATGAACTAATACCTAACTTATCTAATATATAACTAATTTACTATTATTACTGTTCCAGTTTTAAATTCAATTGAAACACGCTGGATAAAGTAAGTAATTTTACATTCTTTGTTTTAAAACGGATTCTTTAAATGCAGATAAATATAAAATCACAATTGTTTTACATTTACTATTGTTAACAATATGAGTATCCATATTTTAAAAATTAATATTCAAATAATTATTCAAAACTTATATTAGAAAATATTATTTCTGTTGGTAAGGTTAATTACACCCTGTATATAGAAGTATTAAACATTCAGTACAAAACTACTTAAACCATTTATTTCTCATTCTAACAGGAAAATAATTCACACATTTCTGTTGACTAATGATTTTAAAGGATGTAACAGGTCCAATTACAAAATGCATGATTCAATGAACGGCAGATATATATGCATCTCAATCTAAAGTGAGATTTTAACATGCATTGAACTTCCACCACTCCCAATATGATTTCTGAAGAGTAAGTATCTATTGCCATAAAAATTAAAATTGTGGGTGGTGGAAGGGGAGTTGTAGTTGGACTCTGAAGGGAGTCACTATCTGACTGGAAGATAATCAGGCTGTGCAACAGCCCCTCTAGAAATGTTGTCCTTTGGGTAAGTTTTATTTTATTATTCTGTATTTTTATGCTCGGCATTTAGCCACATTTATTTGGGTGTTCTGAATAAAGAATAAAGTTGTAGTATTGTTCTCAGTCGCATTATTTTAAATTAGTATAAAACCCTCTTGCAGCCAAGTAAAGTGCTAGGTAGTTAGCCCTCTAGTCACAGACGTGACACTATTTATTAAACACTAAATATAACAAGAGTCAATCGTTTTACAGTTTTCACACTACAAATATTTATTACAATCATTTATATCCACAAGTATTTATTTATTTAACTGTTTTGAAATCGCGTAGACAGACGGATATACAAATAACTGCTTGAAGATCCCATGTTATCCCATATATTCTCCTCGGTGACTGCTCGAGAAAGGGCCGTTGTATCTCGAACACACCAGAAATGTCGATTGACGGCCGGGAAGACCTTCGTCGTTCATACTGGGCATCGTTCGCGATGCTTCGTGGCAATTCGCTCTGGGTCTCGAAAGGGCTTTCGTCACAGTAATATACGAAAAATTTAGAGGCGTATAGTCTTGATCTTACATAAGCTTCTTAAGTTTGAACCACCCACCCCTGTTAGCAGTATATTTTATGTGCTATCCCTGCCTTACTTTATTTCAAAACTGCCTGATAATTTTTAAACTTTTTCGTGTCTGATTTTTTACATTTGGCCTTGAGTTGACTGGAGTTGGAGTTGGCCTTAAGGCATTTAAGTGTTAATCATCTCCAGATGATTCCAACTTGTTTGGCGAAACGCGTGTCGAGTGCAGTATAGTGTTGTTATGTGGAAAACTACGTCAGTGTTATCTTCACACCAAATAAGGTTCAAACCCATTTCAAGATTTGGCCATCAATCGGATGAATGAATGAGGGAAAAGCGGGAAAAAAATCTATTTCAACGCTCCCCATCTAAGACGAAGTAATTTAGGAAATAACTTTATATCATGAATGAACATTATTTTAACCAGTTTTTTTGATTCCTGAAGTTAGTAAGATTAAACCTGAACCACCCTGTATAGTATTATACGCGACTGAGGATTAATATGAAAATAAAAGGAAAATAAATTTGAATATTTGTGGAACTTATTTTCTGTAATTTTTAAGATAGTTTATAAAGTTTCTGCTTTTGTGCAGTTAAATTAAGAATTTACTTCAAGGAACTGAAACTCCCTTTACTGATGGTAATACTCATTAATGTACTAAAGTTTGCTGCTTAAGAAATTTTAGAATTTTCTTTTCCTCTTTTTTCAAATCAAGTTACGTGCTCTGGCTCGTTATCAGATGGTATAAAGTAAATTATGTTTTTTTAGATGCTCACTTCATTATTTATACTTAAATGTCTTTTAATGTAAATTCCCCTACTGAATAAAACCCTAAGATAATTGGATACGCCTACCCACTTGAAAGTGAGATTTAAACGGTTATTTAACATTTATATTAAATAAAATTGAGTATATTATGATATTAAGTAGGTACTAAATTTATTAAGATAGTTTTAGAACTACGTTTTCGCAAACGTTTGAATTAAAAGATACAACACAAAAATAGTCATCCCGAAGGGACACACAACCAAGTTTTTGTTTTACGCATAATATGAATTTAATTGTGATGTATTTTGAATTGATAATGAAGCTGTAAATTTACGTTATCTACATATATCTTACATACGCTTTTTATTATTTATTTTCTTAATATTAAGACTAAGACTAATCATTCTTCGTTCCTTGTATTATTGGTAGTAAACAGTACGTCAGTATCAAATTTACAAATAGTATCAGATTTACGAAGCTTTTGATCTATATTATATATCTTACAGTAAATATTAACTGACATGATAAACACAATCGATATAATTTCCCCAGAGGCACAACATTTCCCACAGGAAATGACGTTAACCACTAATGCTCAGATTTTTTCGTTACCTATATCATAAATAACAATTTGAGTTCAGTGATTTTTTACTACACATTTCAGTGCGGTTTCAGGCTGGGAGTATTTTACTCCGAGATAATTTATTGGGTATATTATTCCTGCACTGGGGAATAATATAAATAGTATTAGAATTCTCAGCTTGAAATTAATATATTGTATACAGTAAGACGTTTTCTTATACCTACATATAATGAGTTTGCAATATAACTATCTGCTTACAATTATAAGTAAGGAAGTATTGTTATTATGTAAATTAGCTTATTACTGTTATTACAATCATTGTGCTTTCACAATCAGTTCTCCGCTGGTTTATGTTTCTTGTAGATGGGTTACCTACTCTAATAAGAAATTATTTTTCGTTAAGAAATTATCTTACTACATATATTGGATGCATGAAGTATGACTGCTTTTTGTGACTGAGTATATACACTATCTTTTAGAGTAAGTTGAGTGAGGTGTTTTATGTATAAATATGGAAGATATCTGTGACCGATATAATGAATGGGATGATATGAACTTGTTCCTGTTTCCATATTTTTTTCAACAGTAATGTAACAGGCTGGCCGGTGTACTACACAGGCTTCACGAAACTTACTTAATTATTTCGTTATCTCGAAAGGGAGTCTACTGTTTTATTACTGAGATAATTTCTCTGTCGCTGGGTTCGAGATATGCTGTGATTCAAGTATAAAAAGAGTATTGACTTACCATGGGTTGTCTTATCCTGAGGATCGATGTAGAGACGTATTCCTTGGACACTTCTTATATACTAACACTGAGAGGGTAGTTGGGCGGATTTGCATGAAAACACGGCACTTTCAGGCAAGGGTTTTTAATAACAAATAAATAGAATTTAGAAACGTAAACAAAAGAGAGATGAAAAATACTGAAATACGAATTGAAATTAATGAATACAATACTAATGAACTCTAAACTGAATGACTCGATACAAAACATCTAACGGCGTCTACTTCGAGCCAGAGCAACGTATCACCGGCCTCGGTGATTTGCCCTCATGCGGTGGGGAGAAGCCACAAAAAATACAAACCACAACCTATTCTGAAGTAGTATCGTGGGAGACTGTCTCTTCTTCAGTCGAAACTTTCCAAGTCAAGTTTCTTTGCCTTAAAATTCAAATATACCAATCCCATTGGTTGCTAAAGTACGTTTCTTCTCTCTGTCTAGTACCGCGAACCATGACCTGTTTCTGTCACGCTGTCCAATCAAAAGTATTTCCTAGCTAGTGACCTAAAACCCTTAATATTATCCTCGTCTCAAAGTGAGGGGGAGTTACAGCTTACTCTACTGTTATTATTCCTGGAAAACCCCCCGAAAAACCAGGTTGACCTATGCCTTTGCACTATTGTCTACGACATACATACAAAACATCTTACTTGGGAGAACTTCCAAGTACCGCCATAATTCATTACAATTTACTAGATTTAATTAGTTACGCCCAATTGGCGCTTTGTGTTCTAAACATTGTTCTGTCCCAGGGGGATGCACTAATTTAGACATCCCTAAAATGTTTTAATTAAATTTGCTACGCCCGAACAATTCTCAATAGGTACTATTTATGACCCAAAATGACATCTTTGCTACCGAACCAGAGATGGTTCTACAAAATCTATCTATTTGAGCCAGATGTTACGGTCTAAAGATATTGAATTTACACGCAAAAGGCCGCTTGACGTTGACCATGTCAGCTTTTGTTACAGTAAGTACCCAATTTGTCGACTTAATACTTAGAGTATTTACTTACTATTTCTAGTACTGGTACACAGCTGCAAGAGAGGCTCGACTGGTCGTGGCGATGGACGGCAAGCGACTGAATGTTCTTCTTGGCCATGGCTGGCAAGATGTTCTATTAAGACCTCGGACATGCGCAATGGCAAAATCAGACTTGTTAGATTCTTATACCCAACAGGTCGTGAATAGTGAAAATTTTGCTAAGTGGCGTTTTTGTAGAATTATTTTGTGACAATTTGTGGACTTAGCGAATTTTACTTACTATTTCTTGATAATAGAGACTACTATCAAGAGAGATAGAGAGATAGTAGAGATTCGGACTATCTGTAAATTTCATGTGCGGCTTACAAATCTGGCCGGTGTGATAAATTGTATTTATCTGGTCTTAAATGTTGTTTCAGGTATTAAATAAAATGTGCTTCATTACAACATTGTTTTCTATTACAGTTGGTAGTGAATATTAGTAGTAGGCTTGAAGGTCCAATTGTAGGTCCTATCATAGGACTATTGCTTGGTGAATGCAATTTTCTTATTTTATTAGAAATCATAAAATGTTTAAAACATATTAGAAATGTAAGCTAGAAAATATTTTTAATACTTGCTACTTGCCATCGAATTATAATAGTGTTAGTATTTAAATGACCCTTAAATGTCAATATTAAGGCCAGAAAGTCAAGGAAACACCTTACGTAAACTACCCTGGTAGAAGACCACCCTGTAAAGATATTTACTAACAAATGTATTAGTCATGTTCTAATAAATGTTTTAGAGAATACAAGTGTAAATATGGAATCTACTATGTCATAAAAATATATCAGGGTCTCTACATGCTCCTCAGCAAATACATTTCACAGCAAATATAAAATGAAATTGGAAGAAAATCAATAATCCTTAAGACTTTCTGCAAATGGCGACAATCTGACAGTAAACCGACCTGAAACGTCGTTAGAATACTCTCATCCTCTCCAGGAAATACGGTCAAGATACTTTATTTAGAAGGAAATATTGACCAAAGGCTTTTAAAGGTTTGCCACAGATAGAGTTCATCATAGAGAACTGTCTGAGTTTTAGATTTGTTGTAAATAAAACCATATATATTTATAACCGTATATCAAAAGTTATATTTTGTGGTGGCATTAAATTGTGATGGATTTAGTAAATTTAAAATATTGTTTAATAAAACAAAAGCTTAAATTTTATGGTCAACATTCAGATTTATTGCATGCTTGCAGTGTAAAATAAAATTTATTAATAGCATATACTTTTAAGCAAAACTTTATTGTGGGAATATAGCTTGATTGTAATGCAGATGTAAAAATATTATATACTATGTAAATAAAAAAATTACATTATTTATTATGATTTTGTGTTGGCACAAAATTTTTAATGTGTAGTACTCTTTATAAATGGTTTACGATTAATTTTAATCTTGCTAAAATTTTATACTTATTCTTTTATAATTTGATTTAGTTTCATTCTTTTTTAAAACCTTATTCCTAAAGTTGTACACTGTAAACTAAAAAAATCTGCTCACTTATAACAACTACTAAGAGAACCAGATTTGTTATTCCCGGAGTAGAAACATTGCTCCTAAAGTAAGTCAGAACCTCTTCGCTAACTTCTAAAACAGGATTACTTCCTAAAAAGTTTTTATTTAACGTTTTGGGAAACATTATACGTAAAGATAAAAGATAATCCCTTTTTAAGCTGCTAAATTAAAGTAACCCCAGCCGAAATCTGTTGGATATGGACACATCACAAACGAGTGAAGACCAGGCAAAGGCCTGGTCTTTCAATTTATTTTTCATCTAGATATGCAAAAATATCGTTAATCTTAATCTAAAAAAGTAATCAGTTTAAAAACAATAGTATAAGTGACTAGGATTGATGAGAGATTTTCAAGATTAAAGCTCCTCGACAGAATCTTTTTTCTTGTTCTCCTAATGACATTTTCTGTCACATAAATGGCAGTTGATTCCATAAATCTGCATTGGGTCATTTCAAGAGTAATCATATGTACAGAGTGTCCAAATAAGAAAGGACATCGACCCTATCTCAGGAACGGTACAGGGTTTTTTGTTTACAGAATTATAAAAAAATGTGTAATACAAAAATTTGCACGATTTTTTATGAAGTTTTCGAAAATGATAGTAGAAAAATAAATGAAGTTCAAACAAAATGGGCGCGGATGTTTACTTTGTTAATTTAAATGGAACACCCTGTATATTTTTGTACATTTAGATAGAACGTTGTCTCACGAATACAGTAATATAGATATTGATGGGTCTATCTCTAATAATAACAAATATATGACCAAAAAAGTGCGCCATATGAGCGATGTGTTGGAGAGGGACTGTGCCTAACGAATCGATATTTTCTTTCTAGTACATCGCTCCTCAACCGTATATAGAATTTAAATATTAGAGCGAACGATGGTTTTTTCACTCACAGACTGTCACAGAAACGCTTGTAACTCGAAAATAGATGACTCGATTCTAATTTTTCAACAAGAAGAGGATTGAAATACCTTTCAAACGATGCCCGACACGGCCTACTATGCTATTTAAAAAAATGTGCCGATCCATAGTTGTTAAAATTCCGTTTACAGGTAAAAAGTAGTATTTTTTGTAATATTCGTCCTACATTTTTTTTGAGGTCGACATCTCAGTTTGTTCAAAAGTTAAGATGGGGGGGGGGGTACTTTACAGAAGGACAGTCAGTAATAATAAGTAATAAATGGTTACACTGTTACAGGAGTATCTTCTAATATCACTTTTTGATGAAGTTTTTAATACAATTTTGAAACCGTAAGCCGTATATTTGGCATTACGTACCTCAACTTTTCACATCAGAACATGAAATTAATTAAACATAATTTATTTATAGTACCAACTGCAAATTATCTTTGCAATTTATTGTATCTGGAAAAGTTAGGAGAATGGCATAAATCACTAACCAGAGAAATGTTCAATCAGCCCTAAAGGAATGGTTCGGGAAATTGACTTTAGTCGAGATTTAACTTTTCATTAATTAATCTAATTAGCTTTTTGTAATTGAGTTACAAGGAAATGAATCACATCATTTTGATTGTTCGCTCTAAATTAAATACTAAAACAAGAGTTTCATTCTATTTTATAAGGATCTACAAGAATTTTAAACAATTTCTTGTCCTAAAGGATATCTAAAGTAGTAGACTCACTTGCTAAATGACAAAAGAACTTATGTTTTTAATATATAATTTCAGGCAAACAGATGGAAATATTGGATTTACAATAATTGAACCGCTTATTTTAAAACGGGTGTTTCAATACTTGAAAACCTATTCAACCGTAAGCAGTTTGTCAAATATGAGGGTGTTGAATCTAACAGGTACCAAACTACGTCTGGGGTGCCGCAAGGTTCTAACTTGGGTCCCCTGTTATTTCTTATTTTTGTCAATGATTTAACTCACGCTATTCATAATGACAAACTGATGTTTGCTGATGACCTGAAAATATTTGGTAAGGTGTCCACTGTCTCAGATTGCTTAAATATTCAAAACGATATTATGACTGTACAGTTGTGGTGTTCTAGTAATCACTTATGCCTGAATACCTATATCTAAGTGTACGGTTATGTCTTACTCTAGGAAAAAAGACATTGTAGAGTTTCAGTTTTATATAGGTACATGCCCTCTTAGTAGATGCTATGAAATGAAAAATTTAGGCATTTTATTTGATACTAAATTAAGTTTTGTTTCACATGTGGTGTCTGGTTCCCTCAAAATGTTAGGTTTTATTATTAGAAGCTGTAAACATTTCAATAACATATCAAGCTTGAAAGCACTATACTTCGCATTTGTAAGATCTAAATTAGATTATGGATGCCTTATATATTATCCGATTTACTTGATTCACATAAATCATATTGAATCAGTGCAAAGGAAATTTGTAAAATGTCTGATTTATAAAGAGGATGGTGTATATCCTGAACAAGGTATTGATAATGCTTTCATATTGAATCGTTATAATATTCCGTCTCTGCAAACTAGGCGTATGATAATGTCTATAAAGTTCGTTTATAGTCGACTGTCATCATAATGCTGTCATTATGAAAGTCAAAATCGTTAATAATCTGACACTTTCTAGCACCCGTGCTGTAATGTGAAAGAATCGTGCCATAAAATCCACTTTATGGCACAATGCTATAGTAACCATATGCGAACATTCTACGATTGCACAAATTTAAGTTTTTAAAACTTAAATTGTCTGTTAAAACCACAGTTCGACTATAAAATAGCGTATGAAATTCGTTTATAATGCTCGATTATGGCATTCGTGAAGTGCTAGCGCATTCGCTTCGCTCATGCGCCAAAATTCACTCATGCCATAATCTGCTGCATTATAAACTAATTTCATAATATACTATTACAACTTGATTCATAATAAAATTGATTCACCAGCTTTGCTTGGTAAATTAAACTTTTACATCCCGAGGGTAGACTCTAGATCATCTATGGTTTTTTATCCTGATTTTAACCGCACTAATATGTTACTGAAATCGCCAATACATAATATGAGCATTAATGTTAATAGAATAGCTGATGGTTGTGATATTTATCTGGACACTATTAAATATATTATTCGCAATTGCATCAATGTAGTTATTTAGATGCAGTGTCTGGTTGAACTGTTTTATTAATTGTCCTTTTATATAATGTTGTAGATCAAAAATATTTGTATATTGTATATGTTTCCTGTAATTGGGTTTACACCTGTTGGAATAATAAATAAAAAAATAAATAAAATAAAATAAATAAAATAAAATTTTAAAGTGAGAGATTGACATTAAATTAATTTCAGAATGTAAATATCCAGCTTATTTTGATTTCGTTATGTGTTTTTTACTGAGTAGGGAATTAGTAGCTGAAAATTCATAATGAAGTGAATGAAAATATTATCATTCCAGGGCGGAAATATGTGGAAAAGCAGGAAGACAAATACAGTTGAAAAGGGTCAAGGAATTCATAATTGCTTTTACTTCCAGAAACTGGTAGTTATAATTTAATAGTACGGTTATCCAATTTTAGAAACAAGGTAAACAAACTTTACAAAGTTTACGAAGGTACTTTTCTTTGTTGTCTAGACAAACAAGTAAATACCTCCACGTGGTTTACACTCCGAAAGCATAATATCGCTCTTTCTGATGAAGAAACGATAAGATTTGAATGTGAAACTGAGTTAATAATATAAACTGCTCGTCAAAGAGAATGGGACAAGCAATTTTTAGCACTTTTTTCAAATTGCTATATTTCGTAAATGGGTCAACGAATTTCTATGAACTTTTCGGATTATGAAAGCTCATTTTGTTTAGATTTTGTCCCACAAAGGTTTTTTGTATAGTAGTAGCACGTTACTTTTTACAGGGTGGAGAACAAGGTAATGTAAAAATAGGAAAAGTTGAGGTGTCTGTCAATTCGAAACATTTTTCAAGTATTTCAAGTCCAAGTTGATATCTCGAAACGGTTTTGGTGGTTTTTCAATTGCCATCCTATTACCAAAAAAGTACTGTTTGAACTGTACACCCGTTAACACCTCTGTAGCAATTTTGTTGGCAAAGATACATACAATCAATGTACATATTATTTAATTCAGAAACCCGTTAATAATACACCGAATGTGTAATGTGAGCAACTTAAATTGAAAGTGCCTCTAAGTAATACATATCAAGTGCCTCTAGTAGTGAAGTAATAAAATAAATTGAAATGGGCCTCTAAGGGACATTTGTAAACTTTCTTCTTGTATTTTATTAAGAGATTAAAGGTCCAAGTAAATTTATCATGAAATGTAAATAAGCTCTTGCTTCAGAAGATATTTAGCATATAACACTGAAATATTCAAAATGTGTTTTCTATTCATCATTGAATCTTGTCGTTTCATTAGTTTAATGGTTTACCCACTTCATTTTATAACACTCTCTACAAACTACCATGGGAATGAACATCTATCATTTTGTAATTTTCGAGAATTACTACAAGAGTGTCGATATTTGAATCTCTTAAATTATGCTTAATAGTCAGTGAATTTATTTTATATCATTACTCAACAGTTCGCTCCACATCTTTGCGTTGAATGTACTCAGCTTTATCACGTTATCCTCTTATTGACGAAAACTAATATATATGGTTTTTCAAAATATTGCTTATCTCTACTGAATTCAGAATCTTGAGGCAGGTGCTCAAGTTTTTATTTCTTACTTCAAAATAATTTTAACTTTACAAGCGTGAGTTTCATACATCTAAAAATAGCTCCTGTACGGTGGCAAAAGTTTTATAAGAAATTCCGTCCCATCTGCATACTAAAGACCCTTTTGTTCCTCCTTTTACCAGGTTGAGTAGTTTATTTTCGTTCATTATCGCAAAATATGGCACTTCATTATAAAACTCAAGTTGTTTTATATTCAGAATTTTAATATACCCGAACATGATAACGTTAAGTCTGTCATTCAGATTCAAGTGAACTACGCAGACATTTTTCCATATTCTTTCACAGGGAAACTTTGCCTTCTGAATTGCAAGTTAGGAATAAGCAGTTATCGGAAATTAGTAATTTCAAATTCAGAATATTCTGTTTTGATGTTGAGTATGAACAAATTACAGAATATACTTTAAAGTCAGGAATGAGCAATTTTAAGTTAGAAATCAATTTCACGTTGAAGTCAAACGGGTTAAAACTAAATTCGATTACCTACATCCAAATCTAAATTCGCTTGCAACGTCTAACAAATGTATTAAAGATAAGAGCTTACTGATTAAGATAGTATTTTATGAGGATGGTTAAGCGATTGGTTACCGTGGAAACCAATGAGTTAGAATACAGTACAATTATAACATACCATTCAGGGCCATGGTCACAAGACTGCACTTTCTCGCAGAGATGTGGTGTTCCCCAGGGTTCTGTGCTTGGACCTCTCTTTTTTTAGCATGTTTGTAAATGATATTCTGGATGGCGTGGATGATTCTAATCTTCGCTTCCTCAAGTACGATGATTTAAGAATATATCATTTGATTTATTCAATTCAGGACAGCGAAGTTCTTCAATAAATATCATAGGAGCTTGTTAATTCTGGTGTATCAACAATCGACTTTCTCGTATATGTATATAACATTGAAAATATTGGCTTATGTAGACTTAATTAATGATTTAGGTATGTACTTTGCTTATTAACTGTCATTCAATCAACACATTGAAAAAATTGGCACTTCTGCATTTAAAAATCTTGGTCTCAGATTGAAGTTGAGGACAATAGCGAAAGTCATACAACGAACCAGTGAGCTGCGTTTAAATTGGGATAGTTACATGAACCAGTAACTGGTATAAGTAAAAAATCTGCTAATTTGATTTTCTCTACAAGTCTGGTCTACAAGTAAAATTGATTTGTCGCTACTATCATTTTCGCTGTAACGGAAAGAGGATTGGTTTTAGCGATCAAAATTAGTTTCTCCTGGAAAATCTATATTTACAGATGTTTAATTTTATAAATTAATAGCATGCTTGAGGAGAAACAGCCTACTACAAAACGATTTAGACTGTCGAGTAAGGATCACTAAGAACGTAGGTCTTGATAATAGGCCTCGATAGATTGCAGTACTAACGCTTATAATGTCAAGTAATTCAACGAATTTAGCAAAATTGGTAAATTACCTATATACATTACTTTTTAGGTACACTTTATCTAACACTAACACTTTATAAGTTTTTAATATTGACAAATGGGTAAATAACAGTATTACACATCAAATATTTGCCGTCACAGCTACTCAACCTGTTTACATTTTTCCCTACTCATATTTTCGCGAAGTGTCGAGAAGTTTTCCCAAAAGTTATTAAACAAGTTATTTGACATGTTCGGAAGATTCTAGAGTTTTGCTGACATGCTTTGCAATATGCAAAGTGATATTACTGAATACCGTTACATGAGGGAAATATATCCTATTGATATGCATGTGCCGTCTTGGAAGCCTGTACCGTCCAGGACTTTATATGTTCAAAGAGAGGAGTTAACACTCCCTAGCAAGACTAATAATACGCTTAATAAGATAACTTACTGGAAACCTAATATTAGTCGCGTTTTGAATATAAATCGCAAAAGATAGTTTTATGACCAGAGGAGGCATATCAGTTACTGTATATATGTAGATTTATTTAGTTTTATTATCTCTATGTAGGAAAATATTAATTTATACATATTTAGATAGATTCTATTCCCCCAGAGGAATGGGAAATTTAATTGGTTTCTGTAACTTATTTGTGATGCGTTTTCATGATTCATAGTTTTTTTTTTTGGACTACATCATCTGTAAAATAACAAAAAGCAGGAAACCAGAAGCATACAAATTTAATACTCAAACTGGAGTATCAAGGAAAACTTTTAAAGTTTACCCCAAAAATAAATTAACTACATCAGTGATTCTTTAGTTTTGTACAAAATTCTGTAATATTACAAATCACATTTTGAATTATCATTATTTGAATTATCAATTAACATTATTACTAGAAATGGGAGAAAATCGCTGTCGCGATTTTCGTTCACATTAATACTTTTGATATTCTTTGATAGAAAATCGGTAATTTACTTTTTAATTTCACGTTTTGAATCCTACGACTTTCCCATTGCGCTACCACGCCTGTTGCCAAAAAGTTTACCCTGACACGTTTAAGTATGTAAACTGTACGTGTCAACTTGAAAAAATTATTTTTACCGATGTTCTAATTGGAAAAGCATTTCGCTTCAGTGTTTTGGTAATCAGAAGTGTTTGGCAGGCAGTACTATTGATTCCATTAGCAATAATATTTCTCGTAGGAAAATAACCTATCTGAAGTTTAATTAATTTGACAGTTTTCGTGGGAGGTGCTTGTCGCGTTAGTGCAATCTCACATCCGCAGATAAAATGAGAAAGATGTTGAGACGGACGGACTCGAAATTTTCGAAATCGGAATAGACGCAGAAGGACTCGACGTACGGTCTCGAAAAAATCTCAAAGGATTAGAGAAAGGACGGAACTTTCGCGTAAAGCGGTTCTCGAAGCCGTAAAATTAGAAAAAGAGTCTAGGGAGTCCCGCGAAAAGTCGGGATTTCGGCAAACGTGACGTGATCATTAGGCGCGAGAACAAACGCCGATGCTAGCCGGATCTCTCTCGCCGAACGGCGATCGACCAAAATTTTGCAGAGGTTTTTTGAAAAGGCGTTTAAATTGGGAAAACGCCTATGAAACGGGACAAAGATACCCCTACGCATTGGAGAAAGACCGGGGGCGACCTTCGGTGGCCCGCGGGGATCGCTCCGCGATCCCCCCTCGGAGGAAATAGCTTTGAAACTTTGTGGAACCGGCGGCGGAATTTAGAGCGAGACAGAATCGACGCATTTTAATATATTATATGCATAACAATACTATAACATACATAACTATAACTCTTATTTAAAATTATATGGTATCCACAAAAAAAATATTTCAGTTTGTGGCAATGTTCGTAATTTCCACATATTTGGTGAGTTCGACCCCGACGTACGTAAAATTTAGTGGAACATTTATCAAGTGCTATACTCGATGCTAACGTGCCCAGACTATAATTGACTTAATTGGTGCAATTTAAGTTTCACTCTATAGTAGTAGTTTCATTACTCACAGTCGATTTTCAGTGGACGGCGGCGTTGCTTTTTAATTGAACCAATTTTAACTACAGCGTAAATGAGGTACCACTAACACCTACAATTATGAATATATTTTTCAGATTCTTACCGAGGTAGTATTTAGTACAGAGGCTACCATATTTTTATTCTTTACTGTAAAATTCTTAGTAACTTTGGTATTAGCATAGAAGGAACGTTAGTCTAGAGTAGTTAATATCCCAATAGTTTCTGTGATTATTTATTTCTGATTTATAAAAAATGTACCTGTTATACACAGATTCTCTATTTTCATTTTTGATGATTTCTCATATGGCTAACCAAACATCCTCCCATATTGTAAGGACGATATTAGGTCATGATTCATCAAATCCTTCTGGGAATATGTCACATGTAAAGTAAAAGAAGACAACAGAATGTATTCTAAATACCACAAGTGGAGTATCAAGGCAAGCTTATAAAGACTGATCTTTTTGTAAGTTTGCAATAACTTTAATGTAATAAGTACCTGTTGTACCTATCAATATCTCCTGGATCTCGATCAGAGCATCAATATCTACCGCCTCAGTAGCAATGGGCTAGAGCGTTGAGTGACGAAGTTTTTCTTCGTCACTCAATGGCTAGAGTGTGTTGTGGCAGCATTTCTCGGTCACACTGGGGTCGACCCCCAGCACAGGCAATGGGGTGTTTGTCTGCATTTTTTTCAATATATAACAAAATATAATATATAACAATATATAACCCATTTTCAGATAGACTTCGGCTTTGTATTGGGGGGTTGGCTAATTTTTTATGTATTTATATATAGAATATAACAAAATTTAGTTAGTTAATAATTAGAACATTTATAATTTCATATAACATTTTATAAACATTCGTTTATAAAATTTTTATTACCTTCCTTAAACAAATTACCTTCATATACGCCGGATGCCTTTTACCTTATTTAGCAAATTTTCTTTAATAACAGAACCTTCATTTTTATAAACTAATACTAATTGGACATAAGTATTCACCACATATTAAAAAAAAATGTGTCTGCTGGTTAAGTATTGAATTCCCGTGGTAAAAACTTACCGCTAATATTTTCACAAAAGTTATATTTTAAGTTTGATTGACTCTTACACAAAGTAAAAAAAATAAGACTTAAGTTCGTTGAGTTCTATTCAAAGAGGCAAAATAACAGATTCATGTAATTTTTTCCATAATTTACTTTAGAAGTTATACTAATTACACGTTTCATCCATAATGAATGATGGATAACCCTCAATATACGTATAAAAGATTCCAGACTATTTACTGCGGAGGAATCTGTAGTAAGTATATAATAATTAATCTTCCCAGTTAAGGAGATAATGATAACGAAATGTAAGGAGAATTTGTAAAGCGGTGAACTTAAATGAAGCGGACCTTATTCAATCTGTGGTCGCTATGCTGCAGTCCATATTCCCGTTTCATCCCCGAGATTAACAATCATACCGAAGTAGAGAGGGAGAGGCCTAATAATTAGGAAATAAACCCGCAGGGTATATTTTTTCCTCGGAAAACTGTAACGGTGATCAGGAGAATTCTCAGATAGAAATAAATGTGTAGATAAAACGTAACTTTAGCAAAATTATGTGTGCTGAGAGAGCTATGCGGAGGGGAATAACGATTTTGGATGGGGTATAACTGTTTAAAAAATAAGAATTTATTTATGCGGAGACCTATAGAAGACAATGTGAAAATAATTTATTCGTCCTTGTATTTGCTCTTTTGTGAGGAGTACCTACTCTTTTGTTGTTGCCAGACAGCACGAAGGAAAATATACAGGGTCCTGCACCAGAGCCCCCTTCTTTTGTAGCTCATGAACTGGTGCCTTTATAAATTTCGTTCAAATTTGACTGCAAACTATTCGTAGAGAGGCACATTTTGAAAATATTTTCAAATATACAGGGTGCTCTAAAAACATGTACCATACTAAAGTTATGTTTTTTTAAATGGAACACACTATATATTTTTGGATTTTTGGGTTCTGCATGAAAATTTGGTGTCAGTTTGTGTTATATTCCCAATAGCAAAACTTAGCCGTTTTGAAGATATTCGACATTTTATAGAAAAAGTTACATTTGTTACAACTATTTCAACGTTACATATCTTATACAATTGAACAGTGTTTATTTTAATTTTTATATGTCAGATACTTTAGGCATTGGTCTTTCTGAAAATAGCTAACAGAAGCCTGTAATACATACAGAGTGTTTAATATTCACTGAGCAACACGTCAATTTTGAAAGATGCAAAACTCATTTTTTTCAAATGGCACACCCAGTATATTATTCTACAGTTGAAAGTACCATTCAATTCTGAATTGAATGATATAGCATTGTCCTATACTTATCTCTTAAGGTGCTCAAGGTATAATCAATTCTATAGTAAAGTGCTCGAAAATTTAAGTTACCCCGTTTCTAAGTAGTCTTCGAATAAAACAAAAACAACTAGAAACATTTCAAGTTTATTGTCAGTTGGTTTGACTCTTATTATGGCTATTATTAAACACAAATGGTGCACATAAAAACTTGAAATGTTTCTAGTTGTTTTTGTTTTATTCAAAGACTACTTAGAAACGGGGTAACTTAAATTTTCGAGCACTTTACTATAGAATTGATTATATCTTGAGCACCTTAAGAGATAAGTATAGGACAATGCTATATCATTCAATTCAGAATTGAATGGTACTTTCAACTGTAGAATAATATACTGGGTGTGCCATTTGAAAAAAATGAGTTTTGCATCTTTCAAAATTGACGTGTTGCTCAGTAAATATTAAACACTCTGTATGTATTACAGACTTCTGTTAGCTATTTTCAGAAAGACCAATGCCTAAACTATCTGACATATAAAAATTAAAATAAACACTGTTCAATTGTATAAGATATGTAACGTTGAAATAGTTGTAACAAATGTAACTTTTTCTATAAAATGTCGAATATCTTCGAAACGGCTAAGTTTTGCTATAGGGAATATAACACAAACTGACACCAAATTTTCATGCAGAACCCAAAAATCCAAAAATATATATTGTGTTCCATTTAAAAAAACATAACTTTAGTATGGTACATGTTTTTAGAGCACCCTGTATATTTGAAAATATTTTCAAAATGTGCCTCTCTACGAATAGTTTGCAGTCAAATTTGCACGAAATTTATAAAGGCACCAGTTCATGAGCTACAGAAGAAGGGAGCTGTGGTGCAGGACCCTGTATATTCAAATTTTACCACAATTATTTATAGACAATAAAGACGAATAAGACAATTTGAGTATACTTTAGAAAGTAATTGCCTGTAAAAATTGTTATACACGTTTTTGAGATGTTCTTTTGTTCTTTGCTACTATCCGTCTGACAACTATTGTCAAATTGACAGACAACGACCTGCTTTTCCGCAAGTGCCATTATAGTAGTGACCTCTATTGTCATTGAAGAGAATTATCTATCCTACTTATTTATTTGAAGGAGATGCCGAGAAGAACTACTCCACGGGAAATGTGCCCCAACTGGCATTGCATTCCCTCGGAATCTCCATTTAAGTCGCCACATGTTTCATCGAGACCAACCACCAGACACTGACTGGTATCGCACTTGTTCCTGTGCTCATCAGAGTGCCATAGACAGTAAATAAATAAGTCTTGCAAATCCTTCCTAAACAACCAGAATTTGTTGTCCTGACAGTGTCTCTTGATAATTTCTGACACTGACAACATTTAAGAATTGTCAGCAATGGCAGGAAAACTTTAAGGAAGTCTAAGAAGTTCAGTGAAAATTGCTTGTCGATAACTCTTTTCCTTCTCATATTATAAACTGTTAAAATGTGATGCATTATAAATGGGTAATATTTAATTGGATGTTGCATTCTCTCAAGGATACATTTATATGAGGCTTCATGAATGCATTTATAATAATATCGGAGGTGTGCTCCCAAAGGGATATGCCATCAGACAAAGACTTTTTATTTCACCACAAATCAGTAACTAACTCAATATCCTTGTGGCCACTCTTTTCGGCATAACCTAATTACTGTCACGAACAGACGACACCATACTTCATATAAATATACTAATGAGAGTACATTCTATCTAAATATTTAAAAATATATGAGATATTTCATTTAAAATACTATTGGTTTATATTTTTTTCTAATTCTTGGATATCCTATTCTTTAATTTGATAATAATACACAAAATTGATGTATAGTTCTAAAATATATAGCTTTATTGAAACCATTTTTCGAAATATAAATACATCTATTGATTAACATGACTAAAGTCGAAATGTGGGTTAATCAGGTAGGTACCTAAAAATACTGATCGTCTAGGGTACGTGCCCATATATGTTCCTATCTTAACTTCCTGAGAATTAGTCAAGAATTCAGTAAGTTTTGGTGGAATATTTCATACAGAATTTACAGAAGTTAACAAATAATGTTACTTAGGTAAGCCGCAATTATATATAATTAGAATTACATTTGTACACATTTGTGAAGGTAGCTACATATAGCTATATAATTCAGTTGTTCCTCCTTCTGTCAATTCTTGGGATATTGCTCCATAGTTTGTACAATTTTTTTGAGTGTAGATACAAAATTTATCCAATTTAGAAAATTGGTCTATATTCAAAAGATTTAAATAACCTGAGATCTAAGTTTAAAGGTAAACTTGGGGAAAATATATTCTCTGCGAACAGTAAATACTCCAATCGGTGTATTTTCATATCGATATCCGCCATAGAAGATCATGAAAAGAATATTTCATGATTCACTTTCTCCCTTTCCGTAGGGACCATCAGTCACGTAATATTTTTAATGTTTCTCTTGGGCTGGATATATTCCGAAAGGGCGAAGTAATTGTTTTTCCAGGTGTTTTATATGCGAATATTTGAAAGAGGAATGTAAATATAAACCGGTATGATTTATTCATACATCTTCTTCAAAAAGGGAGATTGACATAATATTGCTGTTCATTGGAAAATATTTAAGGAGGTAAAAGCTACAGAATTAACTACTGTTAATATTTATTGTTATCTTTGAGTACCTCGTGAATATTTGTATGAGCCATGATGTTATCGGTCCTTTAATGTATTCTGCACTAAACATGGTACAATGGGAAAGCATACGAAACAATATGGCAAGAGAACTTATAAAACAAAATTAGCTATCGCTGAAATGAACCAACTGTCCGTAATTCTATTAATATCTCAACGGTTTCTACGCAGGATAGTCGCTACAATCTTTGAATTACCAATCTAACATTTATCCTAATTCTTCAATTTATAACATCCTCATGAAAACGAGGAATTTGACTATATTTTTTTCATTAAAACTCCTCACTATTCTCTCTCGACAACAATCTTATACTTTATTAACTGCATATTAAATTGTGTACAGTAAATTCCAGTATAATCGCTTTAATCGTTTCATACCCAACATGGGACTAAGCAAGGTGTGATGAACTGTTGCCGTAGCATTAGCAGAGAAAATACTAGTTTGAGCAGTTTCTAGAACACGGATAAATATATCCTAGAAAATAGTCTCAGGGTTCCAAGACGTAGGTAGTTCCATTAGAGCGATGGGGTGAATTTTAATTTAGAATGCAACATTCATTTCTGCACGATGCACGTTTTCTGTTGGAAATCACACCGTTTCGGTAATTTGTGTTTCTCGAGGAGATTCATGTAATGACTATAGAGTGAACTACTTTTTGTACATACTTGAGTCTGCTAGTAGTTTAAAATTTTCAAGAGTCGGAAATTTGTTCATAAAACTGGAAATGAAAACAAACTAAAACAAAGACAATTAGTAGAAAGGACAAGTAAAAAAAAAAACATGAAATAGGGAATTCTACTGGTAATGCTGATAAGTGAATAAAGTATTTTTAATAAGGCTGTTTGTTTATACTCAATTTTATTTTTGTCGTAGAAGAACTGCCTTCAAAAAATCTAAATCGGACTAATCCTCTGCGCATTCTTATTTTCTTCAGTACTATGAGGGCTTATCATAAATGGGGGAATATCTAGATAATACTATACACGAACAAGTATTTAGAGATAACATATCTTTACATTTTAACCAATCTGCTAGGCATAATACTCTTGGGAAATCATTAAGAACAGCCTACTACTATCTTTTATAAAGATTTGTTAGCCTTCTTTTTATCCCCTTTATCAAAATATCATCAACATTCTTGGAACACATAAAGGCACAAAAGTAGTAGGTGATCCTCAGAAGCTTATTTCAATAGATAATCTAGACGAAGATGTCTTAATAAAACACCCTCTTTAAGAAGACATTTTTTTCTGAATGGATAAATGTAGTTAAAAAAAATATACAGGGTTATTCAGAACCTATCGAAAATTTGGGGATGTTCAACATAAATGTAGAAATGTGGTAGTGCAAAAAGAAATTTTTTTGGCGGGGTGTGAAAACTATTTAAAAATTTTTCCTTGCACGCCGCTGGATACTGGTCCACTGTAATGGAGTGACCTTGGGACTGACAATGCAAACTAGCTAGCACGAAAGAAACCGACGCGCCCGGCGCAAAAAAGATTTGCAGCGTTTTTACTTTAAAATAAACTTAAAGATAGATAGACGTTCCAGGTACAAAAAACTTGTTTACTGTTTCTATGTGGTATGTGGTATATCCGATCTCGTTGAACTACAGTTGCCCAGCTACGTAGTCCTTTATAATGGTATAACTTTAAACATTGTTTACGGGAAATCCTAATTACTTTTATTACAATTTTTTTGGTGATATCGATTTCTTATTTAAGGATGCACATATCCTCAAAGTTTTTTATATGGGTTCTGAATAACCCTGTATATACATATAAACATGAATTTCAAAGACATTTTAATACACATGTATTAGACCATGATTTTAAATGAATTTGATTCGTCTATTACTGTAGAAAGGGTCTCTATTACAATTTACTTAATTACACAATAATTGAAACTAGGAACTGCTTTCTGCAAGTTTTTAGAATTTACGGCGAACAGATTTTATAACATTAAGCACTAAGAACATGATCATCAAGAACATGATCAGTATAAATTGCATCGATATAAGTGGCACTTTGGAATTGCATAAAAAATATTCAAAATAATAAAACGTTGAATTATGTAGGCTCTAAATACGACATCTACATTTATTTGACTAATTTGTCGATGGAGAGTGTAAAATGATGATTCGGGTTGCAAACGACAAATAACCGCTTTTTGACTCTTTGATACCACATCGAAAATTAAATTTCAATTTACATCATTTAAATAATTTATACATATGAAATACATTGTACTGAATATTTAATTGCGGTTTGTGGCATATATTTTCGGTCGTAATTTTAATTTACTAGATTAAATAATAAAATAAAAATATGTCTAGTTTACGGTGTCACATACGTGTAAATATGGCATTATTGAATTTTGATTGAATTTTAATAGCGGTAGAATCAATTACGAATAGCTATTTTTTATGGGATAAACTATTTGTGATTTCAAAAAGTAAAAAACAGGAGTATTCTAAGATTATAATTATAGTTTCATACTTTTTCCTTGCTACTATAATAAGAGACTTGAACTTAATTGATATTATACTTATAATCTGTAGTATATTTTCTTTCTTTTTTTAGAGACGTATTCGTATTCATATAAGAATATATTGGCCAGTCATAGACCAACGTCCCAAATAAGTTACAGATAAATTTTCTAAAGTTCATATTTTTAAAAAACTGGGGGATTGGAATAATTCAGAATATCCAGATGTATGATTTATATTCAAGATTTATTAGGAAAGATTCCATCTCTTCAACCAAAAGTTAACAAATTACATTACCTATCCAAAGATTAGTAAAAACATGTATACAATTGTTGTATAAAACGTCCTACGTTAATATAATGTAAGTATTATTATACGCTTGAATAAAAGAGTACTTTGTCTTCCGCCGGATTTAAAAGTGAAATGACATCTGGCAACTGTTTAAGTTTCATTAAAATCCAAACAAATGTCATGGCTGCACTGACATTTATTAGAATGACGATTTAAAATTCATATTAGATAAAGTGGATACTCGAAGCGGATGGTTCTTTATGAAACATCGTGAAAACATTTGTTTTGACGTGTATGTGACGTGACGTGATGTGACGTATGTGACGTGACGTGTATGTGTATGTGTTTTGCCGTGTATGTGGGTCAAACCGGTAGAAGTATTGAAACTAGAGTAAAAGAACATAAAAAATCCATACTAAATAGCGCAAAAAATTCAGGATTTTCGACGCATTGTATAGAAAACAATCATTTTATAGATCAGAAAAATGTAAAGGTACTGGTAGGATGTTTCCAAAAATATATTGTTCCAAAACAGAATGTATAGGCTTTTAAGAACTATTAACCTTCGTTTTAAAATCAAAGTAATTTCTAAATTTCCGAAATTGAAGTGCTTCTACCTATCTGCGAGCGAGAATCTGAATAAAATTTCATAATACCTACCTACATACATGCACTTAAATTCGCCCAGTAAAATTTCCAGCTAGCGGGTAGTCTATTATTATCGATTGCATACATTGAAGTCATGCCGGTCTGGGAGAGCAGTTTAAGATAAATTCAAACGGGAGTTTCCAAATGTGAAGTTTAGTCAATGGTGGGATGTGGAGGCTAATGTATTTTACAAACGAAATTTAAAATCGTATTCGGACACGGAACTGAAAGGTTTTAATATTTTATGAATTTTTCCCGTATCGGTAATTGTTACGAATTGCTGCCGCTCTAAAAAGGAAAACATGTTTTCGTTTTAATATCGTTAATAAAACCGATAAGGTTTTGTTTATTTTTATGTTAACCTTTAACATTGGAAGTGTTTATGTTTGTATATGGGGACCAAGTTTAGGAGTTTTTGTTCAAGGTCAAAAGACAGCGGTGTCGCGATCGAGTGACGCAATACATAGTGGAGCAGGTGAAACATATACCATTTTAAAGCAGGTTTTGGGGCATATGTGGTGTGATCTACAATTTTTTTTAGTAGCGCAATTTTTTTTAAATGGCCTTAGAGTGCGTTATCTGCACAATTCGAAAACATGTGCTTCTGAGTACATACAACGCCATTAAAAAAAACGGCTAGACTTACCGTCCTGAAATTTTAACCACTTATGCACAAAATCTAGCGCTTCGAATGGTATAAATTTTCTTATAGGCCTGTCACCATAGATATAAAAATCGCGTTAGGTTGCAAAAAATTGCAGAGTGTACCAATAGTGTAAAACCAAGTTTGCAGCTTCGAAAGACCTGTGCTAACTGCGCGGTGCTCGAAAAACCTTTTTCTTTTCTAACTTTTTGCAGTTTTGGCTTATAACTACTAAATGGTGCATCCTACGGAAAAAGTCGCCTTGTACAATTTTAAAGTAGACAAAATTTACTACAATTTGAGTGCCTTTACAAAAGTCCTGCAATTGGTCAGGCTCCATTTCTTGAAAAATCCCATTTTCCTTCATTTTTTGTTATTTCCTGATAACAAGGGAACTATTGGCCCTACAGTGTTCCGCTTATGCTTAAATTAAAGCTAAATAACTGCTCTACAACTTCATTTCCTATGACTTTCCACGTAGGCTGAGTATTTTAGCTGATATTCGGCTTGGAAGACAGCTAAAACAACAATTTTGAACTTTTTGGGAAAAATGGCCAATTTTTGAAGTGCTGTATCTCGGGACCTATTAGACCTATGTAGCTGCACTCAATTATAGTAAATTTTGTCTACTTTAAAATTGTACAGGGCGACTTTTTTCGTAGGATGCACCATTTAGTAGTTATAAGCCAAAAACTGTAAAAAGTTCGAAAAGAAAAAGGTTTTTCCAGCACCACGCAGTTAGCACAGGTCTTTCGTAGCTGCAAACTTGGTGTTACACTATTGGTACCTATCCTAACAACATTCCAAAAAATCAGAACTCTGCATTCTTTTGCGACCTACGATGTCTTAAATGACTAGCCTATTATGGTAGTACACCAAAGCGCTAGCGTTTATCAGAGTGACGTATTACGACGCGCTCAGGCCTATAGTACCACTTATTATCAAGCTTATAGCGCGAATACTGATACCTCTAGAGTCCCTTAAGATGCTCTAGGTACCTCTATAGATGTCTACCCTTGGAAAAAAGCGAGTTAGACCAGCAATTTTACTCCACTAATAAGTACACTTAAGCTCAGCACTCGATTGGCGAGCGGAGTGAAGAGTAGTGGGGAGTGTTCAGTTATAATACCGTACTCGCTTAATGGAATAGCGTCACATTTGATAGGGGGATCGGTGTAAGGTTGTAATGATTGCGAAATATGTGAATTTTTTCAATATACAGATTGACTTGACAGGTTTCCGACTTCAGACCATGATTATCTAAATTAAGGAATTTTGTACTCATTAATGTAGTAAAAGAAAATGTAAAAGAGTCTAACTTTTTTTTTTCTAAATAGCCGAGGAAAACTATGACTCGTTATGTTAATTTTAGTTTTTTTTTGTAATAGATATCCATGTGTCATTAAAAAGTTAGTGCTTGATACACTTCATATATATTTTAAGTAATTAGAATTCTTAGATCAGAATGAAAGTATATAGGAAAAATTACACCTATTTAGCTTTAGAAATAAAAAAAAAATTGAGAATAAAGACAAAGGGGGGGGGGGAGGATATTTTACGTCGACCAAACTGTACTCAACATTAAAGTTTCGAACGAAAAATATCCACTACTCTGTCGAACAAAACTTTGGTAGTTGTATTAGAACCTGTTTATGAACGTCAGCATAACGCTAAAATTATCAAGAAAATGTCGTTTTCGTATAAACAAAAGAGGAATACGCTTTGCTTTAATGGGCAGTATTTATTCATTTTGATGACTCCCCATACTAATTGATAAGATTAATTCTGTTCCGCCGCAATTTGTCCGGTCGAAATAGAACTATTCGCTCGAAGCTAATGAAGACAATTGCGAATAAAATGTTAGCTATAAAATTCCATTAACTTACTGCTTGTACAGGGTTAGCCAATAGGTACGGACGGTTTTCAGTAGGCGATGTAATCGACAAAGGAAAAATTTTGACTTGTTTATTAATGAAATTATTAACTTGAAATATGCAATTTTATTCTCCAGTCGTATTTATGAAAAATCATATACAGGGTGAGTCAGTTTATACTAGCAGGACTCTGGCATTCGATAGAGCACCTTATTTTAAGTGAAGTTTGTCATATAAACATATGTCGGGAATCGCTTCGTTTTTGAGATACAGGGTGCCAAAGTTTTGTGTTTTATTTAATATTTTTCACAGAGCTCCTACAGTTTTTAACATAATTTATTCAAATTTTTACCATAGATTACTTATTTTTTCGGGGGTCAGGCCACTTTTTATCGTCCAGAACTTTTTTGTGGGGCGCCACTGACTGCTGATTTGTCAAAAATTGTATTCTATGTTCAATTCAAAAACTTTTTCGTCTTTTGCATTTTTATCGTAGCTGTAACAGTTTTCGAGTAATTTGAAAAAGTCTCTGAAAGAATATTTTATTAAAAAAAAATATTTTATCAAAATTTTCACTAAAAACAATTATTGTCAAACGAAAGTTCATTAATCTAAATTGTCAAAGGTTACATACTTACAGTACAACTTTTGCCACTAATTATTTATTTTTTGTAGCATTTCAGAGACTTAATAACTAAGTAAAATAATTAAGAACAAATAATAAACCAAGGCAAATACAAATAACTTTACAAATAACCCGAAATAATTTTATTTTCAAATTAAAATTTTCAAAATGCGATCCATTTTGTTGGATATATAATCGGCATCGCGTTTCAATAGATCTTCTTGCTGAAACTAAGTGAAGAACTCTTATGGCTTCGCAAGTATGCCTTATACGCCCTCTAAGATCTTCAGCATCTTGAACAGGAGTTGCATACACTTTTTCTTTAAGAAAGCCCCACAAAAAAAATCCATTGGTGTTATATCTGGAGAGCGTGGGGGCCATGCGATTGGACCTCCATGTCCAATCCACCTCTCTGGATAATTTTCGTCTAACCAAGCTCTTACATTTCTTCCAAAATGAGCTGGGCAGCAATCTAACTGGAACCAAGCTTGCTGTCTTAAATTTAGAGGGACATCTTCCCACATATTAGGATGCTCGGTTTCTAAAAACTCTAAGAAGTTTTGCGAACTGACCCTTTCTGGCAAAAAATATGGTCCAAACAAACTATTATCAAAAATTCCTACCCATATGTTAATGCTAAACTCATTTTGAAATTTTCTTGGCCTAATAGCACGTGGATTTTGCTCTGCCCAAATATGTTGACTTTTGAAATTTACTATCCCACGTCGGGTGAAGCAAGATTCATCAGTCCATAATACGTTGGATAAGAAAGTTCTATTATTTTCTAATGTGTTAAGTATCCAACGACAAAAATTTACTCTGCGTTGTTCGTCGCCAGGATGTTGACCTTGGTTTATTATCAGTTCTTAGTTATTTTACTGATTTATTAAAAGTCTTTGAAATGTTACAAAAAATAAATAATTAGTGGGAAAAGTTGTACTGTAAGTATGTAACCTTTGACAATTTAGATTAATGAACTTTCGTTTGACAATAATTGTTTTTAGTAAAATTTTGACAAAATATTTTTCTTTAATAAAATATTCTTTCAGAAACTTTTTCAAATTACTCGAAAACTGTTACAGCTACGATAAAAATGCAAAAGACGAAAAAGTTTCTGAATTGAACATAGAATACAAATTTTGACAAATCAGCAGTCAGTAGCGCACCACAAAAAAGTTCTGGACGATAAAAAGGGGTCTGACCCCCGAAAAAATATCATCCTGTACGTTTTCAAATGGTTTACATATGTCAAAACTTGTGAACCATCATAAGTAATCTATGGTAAAAATTTGAATAAATTATCTTAAAAACTGTAGGAGCTGTGTGGAAAATACTAAAAAAAAAACAAAACTTTGACACCCTGTATCTCAAAAACGAAGCGATTCCCGACATATGTTTATATGACAAACTTCACTTAAAATAAGGTGCTCTATCGAATGCCAGAGTCCTGCTAGTATAAACTGACTCACCCTGTATATTTCAAATGATCACCATGAGAAGTTATACATTGCTGTACAACGGTATAAACGGTTAACAAAATTTAGCATTACACGGTGCAATACATCCCGATTAATGTTCCTTATTTCCTGTTCAATGGCAAGCAAGTTCTTGATGCGAAGGCCCATTTGTACTTCCACTTACAGCAACTCCACCTAATCGAATTATAAGGAACAATAGGATAGAAGAAGCCCTAGCTTTTGCCCAAAGTCATTTGAGTGAGGTAGGTGAAGAAACCCATCTGTTTTATCAGAGCTAGAAAGGACGGTGGCTCTATTAGCTTTCGAGGATCCTTTGAACAGTCCTTTTGGTGATTTACTTGCTCCATCCCATCGACAAAAGGTTGCCAGTAAAGTCAACGCTGCTATATTAAAAATTGAGCACCGTGAAACTACAGCTTCAAAAATTTCCACCCTTTTGAAGCTGATATTATGGGCGCAAGAAAAACTTAACAAGAAAAGTGTAAAATACCCCAAAATGACTGATCTTGCAACGGCAATGGTTGAAGACCCTAAATAATGTTATTTTTTTTACAAGTGTAGAGTACACTCTACACTTGAGAAATCCCCACAAGAAGAAGTCTAGAACATTCAAGTCCGGGGACCTTGCAGGCTAGTGAATGCCACAAAAAATTGCATTCGAGCTTTCATTCTCGAATGCAAAATTTGCATTCGACTAGTTTGCACCTGTCAGATTATTTATTTAATTTTGTAGCCCACCTTATGACTTGTTATAAAAACTTCCCACAATATAAAAAATATCACGTTTAAGTAAAACAGTATACATCACTTCAAAGTAAATACGTTTTAAATAAAACAGTGTACATGATTTCAAAGATATAAAAACTAATTCAGCTTTTTCTTTTCAGGTAAGGATCTTGTTTGATGCTGGGAACATTTATTCAGCCATAGCATCTTCACTCTGCATCAGGAAAGCTCTTTGCTATATAGACACAATATGGAGTGAGTTTTTGCATGGGCACATTAACAGGCGACCACGGGAACGAGTCAATAAAGTCTGCTTTAATGTACAGTCGTAAGTAGAAGTCGGGTTTACTTTGTCTTTTGTACTCTAAACGTTAAAGGAATTAGCGCACGAAAGCAAGGTATAAAAGAATAATTGGGTAAATACTAAAAGCAACAAAGCGTCCTTAAATTCCTGACGTGCATAATCGTAAAAGAAAGCAGTGGGTGTAATACCTAACCTTAAGCAGTTTAGTGGTTTTGAAATGCTTATGATATAATTAGATCAGCGATTAAAATCTACCAATGGATTTTATTATTATTATAATTTTGTTCTATCTATATTTGTCTTAAAGTCATTGAGAAAATAGACCACTGAGCACAAGAGGAATATACAGGGTCGCTGAAAAGTATGGAAATAGTCGATTATTTCCTAAAGTAAGATAGCTACCGAAAAATGTTAAACACATACAGCCTTATTAATAATAAAACTTAGAATGTTCTAAGATGTCACTAGAATGTAACTAGTGAAAACTGCATTAATAATACCATTTAAATGCATGTTAACGCTAGAATGATGTTAAATCACTAGTTATCAGTTTGGGTATGTTTTACAATAAGTTAAAGTTAACATAAAAGTTTTAACAAAAATGGCAGCAGTTTTTTTTCCTCCCAATTAACAGATCGAGAACGTTTTTCTGAAATATTAAATAATTTAATGCAAAATTTTTCCGTATTTATATGTCAGTAACATCAATAATTATATAAAATTTTATTATGGCATGGTTACTTATCGATAATTAATTGTTTTGAAAAAAACATTGGTCTCATTTAGATGTTCCAAGAAATATATAGAAAACACTCTATATACTAGTATTTCGGCTTGTTAGGCCTTTTTCAATAGAGTAAACGCAGTAATAGACGTTTACTCTATTGAAAAAGGCCTAACAAGCCGAAATACTAGTATATAGAGTGTTTTCTATATATTTCTTGGAACATCTAAATGAGACCAATGTTTTTTTCAAAACAATTATTTTCACGATGTTTCATAAAGAACCATCCGCTTCGAGTATCCACTTTATTGTTACTTATCGAATTCATTAGGGAGATTTTGAACCCCTTAAATTTTAGCACGTCGTTATCGTCATTCTGAGCCTTGTGCAGTTCCAAAAAGAGTATCATTTTTAGCACTGCGCGTGCTCAGTATAACGATTGCGATAACGGTAAGGTAAAAATTTAAGGTGTTCAAAATTTCCTTATTATAAAAGGCAAAGTTAATGCTTATCACGGGCGAATTTACCATGAATTCAAATTTTACATTAGCAAAAAGCAAAAACGTAATTAGTTAAAAAAATATAAACGTACTTCACTTAAGGATATTTTATTAAACACTTCTATTTGCGATTTCAAGTTTGTCCAAAGAAAAACGTACCTATCTAAATGCATAGATAATTTCTAATTTCACATTTTAAAAATGTGGTTCTTTGAGATACTCCTCCATGTTAAAAAGCTAAATCCGCCCTTGATTGCTTATTAACACAAAACAGTCTTGACACAAGAAACTTGTCAGTTTTGTCACTTTGCGTAAATGTTTGTAAATGCAGGTTAGATTTATTACAGTGAAATTAGCTCAATGTATAGAATGAGATGTCACATTAACTTCGTATTTAGCATGCTGTTAGTTATTTGTCTATAAATATTTAATTATTAATATGAACTACTTAGATTGATTTACGAATGCGGTTAGTGGTAATTAGTAAACTTGATGTTATTGTGATTATTATTAATATGGGTGATAAGCTTTAAATCTTTCTTTATATACAGTGAGGACATAAAGTCCGTGCTCACCCCCCTCTAACTTTTGAACCACTGGGTAGATTGTGATGAAATTTGGAACGATAATATATGACTAAATTCTGCATTTTTTGACACATCGATGACAGCTCTGAATGTCAAAGTGACAGCTGAGCGCGCAATAGGAGCATTTTTTTAAATGGAAATGGGGGTCGAGTAATAACTCATTTTGAAGCTATTTTTATGCTCAAAACATCCCCCAATTTTGAGAAAATTTTGTTCAGTAATTTCCAAATAAAAACCAGTAATATCAATTTATAACATAATCTTTTTACCACATAATCTTTATAATAGAACTTACCCATGGAACTTACCATGGAAGGAAAATTAAAAACTTTATTGAACCATAATATTTGATAATTTCGTTAAAAATGTATCTCTTAGTTAACTTTTTTGCTTCATTCCTATATGAAGAAGGATATGTGTGTTAAGTGTGTTAAGTGCATTCTGCGTTAAGTTCGGAAATTGTACACAGTCCAGGAGGGTAAAATATAAAAATAAATAAAAGATGGAAAGTAAATAAAGTAAAGTTGAGAGTATCCAATGTTAAAATTGATAATTGTAGCAAACATTAAATTGGATATTTATGTATGGTTTGTGTGTATTAAACTTTTATTGATTACTATAACATGTTTATATCAGTTTCTAATAATTGCAAACAATAAATTGAGATAATTACAGCAATACCATAACGTTATTTTATTACCTCATATATATAAATAAATTTTATATACATACCCCTATTTTTTTCTCCGGTTCATTGGAAACATACGCATTCGATATTTATCCATCCATTTCGTATTTGAAGCACTAAAATTTAATAACTTTTAAAACAAGCTTCTGACTATTTGTTATTTACGATAAGCGAGAGCGCTTCTACATTTATACAATTTGTTTACAGTTGTAAAACATCAATACGAATCACTGGATATTAGTGGAAAATTTAGATTTGTATAAACTGGTTCGAGAATTGTATCAAATGCAAATGCAAAGGTAGGACAAACACCAATGTGATTGCAATTGTGCAAACATGTTTATTTTTCTGATTTAATCAAATGGCTCCTACACACCATAGTCCGCCCCTAAAGTAACCCCCCCCCCCTTCTTAACTTTTGAATGAGCTAGATATCTACCTCTAACAAAATGTATGATGAATGATATAAAAAATATTACTTTCTACAATAAACGGAATTTCGTTATGAGAAAAGGTATAAAGATATTATTATTACTATGTTTACTATTATATTATTATTATATCCTTCCCTACACTTCACACGTTAAGACAACGGAAATGAATCCTGTAGATTGTCCTTCAGTGATAAGCCTTAAGTGCATTTATAACTAAACCGCAGTTATACCCTATTTCCTCGGTTAATTTATTTTTCTATCTGATTAACTAGAGTGCTCTCTCTAAATTAAGGACTACATCTGGGGAACGTTTAACTTACATTTAACTGAAATATATTGTAGAGTGCATACTGCAATTACTTCCTATTTACGAGTATAATTTCTGTACGGTGTATTACTTTAACTATTACGGTTTACAACTATTAATAAACCCAAAAATAGAGGTTGCATATTACACACTATTTTGTAAATGTTAATGCTTCTTAAATTAACTCTCACACAAAGAGAATAGTTGGTGTTGGTGGTGAATATTCTTAGCACGCTTGAGACTCCCATTGCAGATTATATCAAATACAAATATACAAATACAGGGTTATTCAGAACTTATCTCTAAAACTTTGAGGATATGTGCATCCTTAAATAAGAAATCGATATCACCAAAAAAATGTATAATAAAAGTCTTAGGATTTCCCGTAAACAATGTTTAAAGTTATACCATTATAAAGGACTACGTAGATGGGCAACTGTACTTCAACGATATCTGATATACCACATTCCTAAGAATGTGGTAAAAAAAAGTAAACACGTTTTTGTACCTGGAACGCCTGGTTAAGACCGAGCGAATAGAGTTGGAGTGGGGATAATATCTCTATTTGTTTGTTCAGTCATCAGTCTATCTGTGTCCTCTCTCAGTGCCGGTGTTTTATTTATCGTAGGAGTGTTAAACTGTAAAATTTTCAAAATGGCTCATGTGTACAGTAATGCTGAGTTAATGGACTGTTACCAGTGGATTATCAATTACGAGTTAGGTTTTGTGAGTGGTTGTTGCAGCAAAATGCTGAAAATCCCCAATTTACTTAATAATTTGCGTTTACAAGATCAGCAACCAGGAGGAACATTCGGTTTAGTGCGGCAAAATTGGATAAGGCGTGCCCAAAAGTGTGTACAAGTCGAGGAATATTATTTCGAACAGCTTTTGTAACAAGGTATGTGCAAATTTTTTATAAATTTCATGTTTCTAATACCTAGTAATCAAGTAGCGCAATTCTTCAAAATTAGTGTAACAAAATTTTATTCATTTTAAAGACACGTCACTTTGGTTACATCTATCTATCTTGAAGTTTATTTTAAAGTAAAAACACTGCAAATCTTTTTTGCGTCGGGTGTCGGTATACTCTCAGAACTTCCGTAGTTTTTCTCGTGCTAGCCAGTTTGCATTGTCAGTCCCAAGGTCACTCCATTAGAGTGGACCAGTATCCAGCGGCAATGAATTTTTAAATAGTTTTCAGAACCCGCCAAAAAAATTTTTTTTTGCACTACCACATTTTTACATGTATCTTGAACATCCCCAAATTTTATTATGGATAAGTTCTGAATAACACTGTATAAATCGCTCTGTTTCTGAGTAGGTACTATTGACCTGTTTGTAGGAACTTGTAATAAAGTTCTTTGTTTATACCTTATACCTATGTTCTATGGGTAGCACCGTAGTGCCCTCTTTGGGTCTGTGCTACTATCTATCTGACAATTATTAGCACAGACCCAAAGAGGGCACTACGGTGTGTTTTTCACCACTACTAACATTCACGATGCCCATTAGGCAATCACGTCGTAACATCGTTCATCGAGTCCACTACCTATGGCACTCCGATGAGCGCAAAATAAGCGCGAAACTGGTCAGTGTCTGGTATTTGGTCTCAACGAACAATGTAGCGACTCCTATGGAGATGCCGATGTAATGTAGCGCCAGTCGGGGCATATTGGCCGTGGAGTAGTTGTTTGCAGTATCTCCTTCAAATAAATAAATAGGATTGTCTTCCTTAAAGCCAATAGAGGACACTGCTGTAATGGCACCTGCGGAAAAGCAGGTCGATCTCTGTCTGTCAATTTGACAATAATTGTCAGACAGATAGTAGTAGCACAGATCCAAAGAGGGCACTACTGTGTGTTTCTCACCACTGCTAACATAAAATGTGTTATTATTATTATTATTATTATTATTATTACTATTATTATTATTATTATTATTATTATTATACATATTATTGTAATTATTATTATAAAAAATAGAAATAAACGTGCACCTCATTTGCTTTTCACTGATTTTTACTTCTGCTGGACGACTGGCTTAAATATAATAAAATAAAAGCAAATACAGAATTATTTTCAGATTGCTATAAATTTATGCCACAATTAAAAATAAATTAACAATTTTAATCAAAAGGTAAACTATTAATAAACCAATAATCTGTATTTTCGAGCGTTTATCACACTCAATTTAGCCCACTAATAGTGTACAATAGACCTGTGGACAGGCAATTGTGATGGAAAATGATTTGAAAATCCATATCCACATGCAATTTAATCCGAACGATATAATATATGGCATTGATGTATTTCCGACTTGGCGGATCCACTTTTGACAATTTATAAAACACGGTAAAATATTCGCAAGAAGACTGACTTATTGAAGTTTGTTTGACTTAAGGGCGCCGGGTCAAGGCAAACTCATTTCTCTTAATAATATCCGTAAAAAATAATTCAAACATATACATTATTATATTTTTTTCATTGCACGCCGCTGTAATGGAGTGACCTTGGGACTGACAATGCAAACTGGCTAGCACGAAAAAAACTTCGGAAGTTCTGAAAGTATACCGACACCCGGCGCAAAAAAGATTTGCAGCGTTTTTACTTTAAAATAAACTTAAAGGTAGATGTGACCAAAGTGACGTGTCTTTAAAATGAATAAAATTTTGTTACACTAATTTTGAAGAATTACGCTACCTGATTACTAGGTATTAGAAACATGAAATTTATAAAAAATTTGCACATACCTTGTTACAAAAGCTGTTCGAAATAATATTCCTCGACTTGTACACACTTTTGGGCACGCTTTATCAATTTTGCCGGACTAAACCGAATGTTTCTCCTGGTTGCTGATCTTGTAAACGCAAATTATTAAGTAAATTGGGGATTTTCAGCATTTTGCTCCAACCACCACTCTCAAAACCTAACTCGTAATTGATAATCCACTGGTAACAGTCCATTAACTCAGCATTACTGTACACATGAGCCATTTTGAAAATTTTACAGTTTTACACTCATACGATAAATAAAACACCGGCACACAGAGAATACACACATAGACTGATGACTGAATAGACAATAGATATATTATCCCCACTCCAACTCTATTCGCCCAGACGTTCTAGGAACAAAAACGTGTTTACTTTTTTTTACCACATTCTTAGGAATGTGGTAAAAAAGGAAACTCTTACAGTGTTGATTTACGTCACATTTTCTTTGACGCATACAGCAGGAGTAGAGAGGGTTTATTGTCAGTCATTCTTTATCATTCCTTCTGTTTTCTTTGATACCCTTATTTAGGAGATATCCCCTTACCTCGAACATAATTCAATATTTTGAGTGAACTGATCTTCTCAGAGAGAGTAATCGCAGTGAAACAAATGCTGAGAGACTAAAAATACTTCTTTATCTTCCCAGCGATGGAAATATGTCTCAAATTATAATTAATTATATTGTCCAATTTGCGTTTTGTCAAAATATTGTTTAAGATATCTAATACTTGAATGAAAAACAAAAATGTATATATATCATAATGTTGGAAGTTCTTTCATTAGTTTTAAATTATTTTCAGCAAGTCAAATGAGAAACAACTGACACCGCAATTATTTCCTTAAAAAAATTGGATTTATAAAACGGTTAAGTTGTAGCAACGCTAAAGTTAAAGTTAAATCCAGGAACTTTAAACGTTACATGCTTAAAATGTTTCAAACAGAAAAAAATGAGTATTTTAAGTCTAAAATGAGTACTTAGATTATTTTTGTTATTAAAGTTTAGCCTATTTTTGCGACTAAGATCAATCACCGATGCCAAGAGATGAGCATACCCCAACTTGGAAATTTTATCAAGACAAAAGACCTCCAACTTGCTCAGCTTAAAACATTACTTAGCCTTCAGTCAATGATACGAATTGTGAGTGCTTTAACGGCTTACTCTTGGGTGAATAGATAAAATGTAAGATTGTAATGAATTCCCCGATGGTGTCCAATAACAGTTCACTTAAAATGTCTGCTGGCACAGTAGTAGTATCGTCATTTGCTTCCATAATTTCGAATTTCCATAACTTCCATCATTTCACGCGTGAGCGAAATTCTTAGTTCCTTCATTTGTAATGTGTGCTTTTCAAAACAAAAAAAAAAAAATACAATCGAATTGAAACATTGGAAACATAATTTGACAATAAGTTGAAGTTATAACAAAATATGCCGTTGTAATTCAATGCTGGAGGGTGCATATAGCACGGAAAGTAGCTGTTTTCGACATACCTTAAACGTAATAAGGTTATTCTTCTGTTATAAGTAGGCATCCTTTGGTGTAAGTACCTAGGTTATAGGTAACGAGAAAAATTAAAACTATTGAACCATAATATTTGATAATTTAGTTAATAATTATTATCTCTTAGTTAACTTTTTGTCTTAATTCCTGTATAAAAAGATGTCTACAGTACGTTTATTTTTCAAGAAAATTGCTTTGTAAATCACTGATGCAGAATACGTACCTACTTAGTTTATTTGGTTTTGTATCAGCGTCTGTCTATAAAATTCATCGTATTTTACTATTTCCAAGTTGATGTAATCGAGACACAAACGAATATATTTTTCAATGTCTGCTTTCACTCAGAGTTCAACTTTCATATAAAATTTGGATAGGTTTGTTGCACTGTGCAATTCGGGATACTTATAAAGTCAAAAATCATAAAACGCTACTAAAGTTATAAACCTATAAGTCTGCTACATTTATATGGACATATAACTGAAATGAAGCTTTCTTAAAAATGTTTAATATTATTAATAAAATTGATTGAAATTTCCTTGATTACAGATCTGGTACCTACTTAATTGTTTTTTAAATAAATATCGCGATCCAAGTTGAACCACATTAAAAGTTCGATTTATATAAAGTTGATAATATCACCGACCTTCCTTTTTAGATTTTTCGTAAGAAAAAAGTTTTAAAAATATTTAAGAGTGATGTTTCACGACCTGCCACTCAACAAAAGCTTCCATTAAAAATCGTTCAAGCTTCTTAACATTCAAATTTATTTCATTGTAGAGAAAGACAATGTCGAATAGCGATTTTATCTTCCAATACAAAAGCATAATGAAAATATTTATGGAAAGAGAGGAAAATTACTAAATTCACCGAAGGGTAATACGTCGAAGATAAATAATATTTTTATAATTTAATTAATTCTAATCCGCCTATACAGGGTGCTTCAAATTCGATGCAATATACATTGGGATCTCGGAAACGGTAAGAGATACGAAGTCGGTTAAATGGAGGCAAAGTTGCGTATTCAGGGGGGCAACATAATGGTGAAAAGAGATCAAGGCTGACTTGATTAGTTTTTGAAATATTTTGAAAAAACCGAAAATTTCGATTTTCGTTTTTGTTTTTTTGCGGGCCTATTTGATGAGGTATTCAAAAATAAAGAGAACTTTTCTATAGCAACTTTTTGCCCTTTTACGAATGGTGTTAGTGAATTTTCCACAAAACGTTTCATTTCCCGGAAACCAACATCAACTTAATTTTTTTAAATACGGACCTGGAATTTTTTTTCAACTTTTTGGAAGCATTTTTGTAAATTGATAGAATGCCACCATAAAAGGAACCAGATTTAAACGTTTTGTCTAAGAAAAATCCATCATTAATGATTTCCCGTGGTCCTCTTAGATTTAGTTTTATCTAGGCAAACGTTTCTATGACAAACACATTTCAATGTTGTGTCAAGCACTATCGGTACTTAAAAATGGCTTTCAGCAATCTAGAATTTTTTAATTTTATTTAAATTTCCTCATAATTCAGGAATTGTGCGCAACTACTTAAATGAAACATTTCCAAACAGATGGATTGGAAATCATGGAGCTATAGAATGGCCAGCAAGAGCTCCTGATTTATCCCCATTAGATTATTTCTTATGGGGACGACCTAAAAATGTTTTATATAAGAATCAATATAATAACATTGAGGATTTTGAGAAATGCCACTATCCGTGTTCTGAATGCAATACCTGCAAGGGAAATCGAAAGATCTATTCAAAAATTAAAAAGACGAATACGCCTCTGCATGAAAAATGACGGAGGATTATTTCAATATCTGCTTTAGGGTTTTTATAGTTTTAACATATTTTGTTGTTTTATTCATTGTTTATTCAACTACATCAAAGTTTATACTTGTTAATTCGTTGTTTTATTATTAGCTTTTGTTTATTTATCGTAAATAAAAATGAAACCTCAAAAATATTATTCAATATCTAGAATTAATAAAAGTCGAAACAAAAATACTAATGATGGATTTTTCTTAGACAAAACGTTTAAATCTGGTTCTTTTTATGGTGGCATTCTATCAAGTTATAAAAATGATTCCAAAAAATTGAAAAAAAATTCCAGGTCTGTATTTAAAAAAATTAAGTTGATGTTGGTTTCCGGGAAACGAAACGTTTCGCTAAAAATTCACTAAAAAGTGCTCTTTATTTTTGAATACCTCATCAAATATGATGAGGTATTCAACCTCATCAAATATGATGAGGTATTCAACCTCATCAAATAGGCCAGCAAAAAAATAAAAACGAAAATCGAAATTTTCGGTTTTTTCAAAATATTTCGAAAACTAATCAAGTTAGCCTTGATCTCTTTTCACCATTATGTTGCCCCCCTGAATACACAACTTTGCCTCCATTTAACCAACTTCGTATCTCTTACCGTTTCTGAGATCCCCATGTAGGTATTGCATCGAATTTGAAGCACCCTGTATGGTATATTTCTAAACCAATTTGAAATGTAAAAATCCTTGCCTACTTTAAACAGATTTCCATTGTGGTGCCTTCATTTCATACAATTTGTACACACGTTGCGACCATTCGCTGGACAGTAAATTTAGAGCAGAGTGTGCTTTATGCTCGACTACTTTCAGCAAAATCCGCGAAAGACGTTATGCTTGTGCAAAGCGTAGATAACATAGAGGGGGCAGTATTTTTCCCAACATCAGCTGAAATATAGATCTATGCATTCGGTGTAAATGTTTAGTATTTGTTTAGCGATTTTAAACATACTGGATGTACGCCGTTTATGATAATATATAACTTTGCACATGTTAGAGTAGTGTTTAGATGGGCAATGTTCCAAAATAAAGTATTCCAAAGCACATGAAATAAATTAAGATAATGTCAAATATGTTTTATGCACTTTTGAACGTGTTCTTGAATACAAATGTTACAGAGTGTTCCTTTTCGTGTTAAAAATTGGCTTTACGTGAAGTAAAAATTGACAATAATTGACCTATGCGACACTAAGGGGTGATTTCTGAACTAGAACTAATGTTGGATGTAGATAAAACACATTCCTGTTTTATCGGCAGACGAGACGCGGTCTATTTAAATTATGTAAACGTTATTGTTTTATAAGTTGATTTTTGGAAGGAAATTTTGAACTGAATACAAATTTTTGTAAACAAGTGATCGATTTCGAATCGATTTGTCTGTCAAATTAGTTTTAAACTATATGTATACTATATGAAGACTCGTAAAATTGCCGGACTCCACTACGCGTCGTCCAGCAACCCTTTCCCTCGTCCCAAAAACGTGTAGGTATTTTTTGTACTAGTTAAACAAATAACGATTATTTCTCATTATAACAAATTGTCTAGTAACAGTTTTTATAGATAATTTTTAAGTCCTACACTTCGTGAAAAACTACTAGGTTCGTGAAAATATTAGAATTCTCTTTGAGCTCCGTCGTAAGATAGTGAAAATTTCCTTTTATAAGCAAAATTGTCTGCATAAAGTTTCAATCAAATGATTAACTCAACCTAAATATCAAAGTAGAAAGTTCTATGAAAGTTTCAGTTGTACAAAATGCAGTTTGACTGAACTTTGTGTATACTTTTCGAGCAAAGTAGAGAGACACTTCCAAAAATAAGCGCATATACATTACTAGATCCATAGTTGCTTTCAAATCCATTATTCAAGAAATTTTGCTTAAAATTTTCATTTATCACACTAGAGGTTACTTATTTCTGGGCGTTTGTCATTAATTTGAATCGTCGGTAAGCGCAAGTCAGCAAATTTGTATAACTAATAATTCTAGTCGCTATAGCTATACATTTTTAAATATTTTTAAATGTTTTAACCCAAAAAAATGAATGGTGAATTTATTATGTAAAAATATACAATAATAGCTAGATAATATTTAGTAAAATTACCATAGTTTAGATCAGTGTTTCCTAGCCCAACCATAAATAAGTATTTTGAGTGATTATATTCAATTTTCAACACATGAACTGGACTACGTGTATTTCAAAATATAAAACAAGCAAAACGTTTGAATATTCCTACATCAGAAACAGAAGATCAGGAACTGCGTCTGCATCCAGTAGAAACTTTAAGTAGCTCGGGTATTTTCAAGCAAAAAGCGACGCGGCGGTCGATATTTCAACGAGGACATACCCCTCTGTTCTCGCGTATGACTCAGCATATGCGGCGGCATATTTTCCGGCTAGCTTGAAAGCCTGAAATACGAGAGGTACAAATCAATTCAGCGAAGCGGCTTTGAAAAGGTGGCGTAAAAGGAAAACAAACACATGGGAATACAAAACGGTAAATCATTAACACAAAGCATATTCCTCCAAATAAGGAACAAAAGTTAGAAGCCGATAAATATCCTGGAGTACGCCATACCCCTGATCCAATGATATAGACACGGAAAGTAAATTATAAGGAAACTCTAGAAATTTTATTTGTACAATGGGGTGTTTTCCTATTTTTTTTTACGTCGGCAATGGAAAGTAGTTGGAAAAAGAAGAGATACGTATTTTAATATTGGGTTCATTTAAGTCCATAAATTATTTTTTTATTGTGCGCGATATCTATGTGACGTCACTAAGCGAAAATTCAAAATTTGCGCCATTTTTCAGGGATATCTAGGATATTTTCATTTGTGTGGTTGGTGTCACTGCGTGACAACTTTACTTTTGTTTATGTTTGAATTGTTTAGTTAGGGTAAACATCATGGTAAACATGAGACATTGTTTTTAGTTTATATTTTTACCTGTGAATTGTTGTCTCTCCCTGTGACTGATTACAAGTGTATTTATTAGTAATAGAAAAACATCGTAATTTGTAAAGGTAATTTTTGAATATATTTAATCGAATTTGCAGTAATACTGTTGAGTTAAATACTAACCTTACATTTTTCATCCCTTTTATTTCTGAAAGGATCTATAGGATCTTTATCATAAAAGGATCTATAACCGGTAAATTGTCGGACTTCGCCTCTACAAAACCTTGCTCCATGTTTAATAAAAATTTACTTCACAAGAAGACAACAATACAACACGTCAAGTTGTCAAGCCAAACACAAACAGGAAATTTCAAGTGTCAATTATCGAAATGTCGATTGTCGTTTGTCGTCGTTATAAACTGAATCTAGCTACATATTATTAGCATGGCCTCTTTATAGATACATATTCCCTAGTTTTCGCTTAGTGACGTCACGAATATAGAATAAAATTTCAAAATTGAATTAAAAATTTTCTACCGATTCAATCTTAATAATTTTTATCCTAATAAATATATATAAAAAAAATATATATTTTAGAAAAATACAGGCTTCCACTTTCATTTCGATTGAAGGAAAATACTTCATTGAGGCATAAGCTCTTCGTAAATGAAAAATAAGAAAACAAAAAGAATTGAAAGAGAACAAGTTGTCTATCGAGTCAATAACCAATTATTAATAAACAAATTGACTAAATTTTATGAGTATATTTTGTTGAATACCAAAATGAAAAATTGATTCACTGTTAAAATGGCATACCCGCGTCACGGAAATATGATAACACCATATCTTGAAACTCGCTGTGAAAAATATGCTTGCTTCTGCAAACTCCCTGAATTTGCTTTTTGTGTATAAGAAAAATTTTGCGACATACTCAGAAAAACATCCTGCAATAGTTTTTTCCGATGGTGTCATTTTCTATAACTAAGATGGATAGTGTTTTCTTCCAATGAGACTAGTATAAAGAAGATAATATATTATTCTAACTTTTCATAACAGATGGGAACAGATAAGGCTCTAAAGGAGACAAGAATTTCATTTTAATTGATTATTCTCTAGGATTATTCGCATTAAGATGGCATATATCAGATTTATCGGTAGTCGCTTTTTATTTTTTAAACCAATACTCGTATTTACGAAGATAGTACACATGTAAACGATAATTTATTTAAGTAGTAGTCTTTAGGGCTTGCGTGTCCCCGCAGAATTCTCCACACAGTTCCACACTAGTTTGTCCAACATACTTTTGATTGCAGTCTTTACGGCTAATTTCGTAAATTCCAGACTTTTCCTTAGTTTCTATTTTGTCTTTTGAATTGCTTAAAAATAGTTACGTTGTTGCTGTTATAAAATTACGAACTATGAGTATCTGCATTATCTCTTTAGTATAGATGAATATGTCCCTGTTTGTTTCTTGCTTTCCTTATGTCCTCCTGGTATAGGGATATACCACAGCAACTAACGCAACTACATACTCCTCTTCTGTATGAAGAGGAATTGCATCTCATTGCAGTGTAAGCATTCGCACTAAAGTGAGTGTATATAATCTGATTCTGTGAATTCGAATGAATGGCAAAATATAATAGGTCGCTAAAAATGTTTGATCGCGTAGAAGTCAACGACTATCGGTTTGGGTTGAGAGGCATTCCACGTGCTCGCATTGTCCTACTCAGTTAAAGTGTCAAAAAGTTCAAAGTATCGCGCATGTTATGTTAAATCATTGACTTTTGACTGTCGGTTTCAAAAGGTTACGAAATGGATAGGCATATTGTAGTCCCCTTAAGCATATGTAGTGTTCCAGGATTTGGCCTTATATCCTTGCAGAAATATTTGAAAATGTATTATATATAATTTTATAGAGTGTGTAGGTAATTTAAATTTATTGTAATATAGATTTTGATTACTGTCTAATAGAGCTTCTCTCTATATAAACTATATAAATATAAAATAACCTATTATAGTTGCAAAAAATAACTCCTATTCCAATTATTTTTGCATTAAGCGAATTCATACTTTTCTTACACGTTTTTAAAAATAAAGAAACTAAACTTCTATACTTTCCTCGTATTTACTTTCAATTAAAATTAAAATATAGGTATGTTCTATCTATACAAATTGGATACTATACCACTCAGCAATGAATGCCTTAAAAAGCAAGAAACGATCTAAAGGAAAATTCAGCCAAGTTTAAATCGTCTTTGCCCTAAGGAGAATATTCAAATAGGATTATTTATATATGCAATGATATTTAACACGTTAAATGAACCTGAAATGAGTCCCCATAATTTAAGCAAAGGATCATTGAAAGCTTATCGGGCGGTATTGGTATCTGAAAGGTTTTTTATCCTTTTCTAACTACTCTTATTAACGAAAGACGAGGGAGAAGGCTGCTACCAGTGCCGGACTACCAAATTTCTTATAAATCTGCATATTAAAAATATACAGATAAAATTTCTACTTCAGGTTATCTCCTACTATGGTTGGAAATTGATAAATATTACCGATAGCAGCAGAAAAGTTAAACAAAATATATTTCAACTACAAGAAAGATATATATGTTCTGAATATTTCGAATATATTACGTAATCTCTATATTATAAACTGCAAAAACAAAATTAAAGGAATTCTGTTGTTCCTCATTTAAATGTAGTCCTGGAGTATGAGTTGGAGTCACTAAGAATGTTCGACTATGTAGAAGTTAAAGAACTTTAGTTTGGGTTATTTTCTTTCTACTTTTATTAATATTGAGCAAAACCTGTCACTGATTCTTGTTATTATTTTACTGATCTTCCTTCCTAATGAATTGGGTAAATATTTGAATAGAAATTAATCCAGGGATAATATTTAAAGCTCAAATATCCAAATTTCAGGTTAAACGTTCTGCCTAGGCTTCCTAGGTTTGAATCCATAAAAAAAGTTTATGTAAGATAGTACTCAATCATGTTATTTAAATAGTATCAACAGTAACAGTAAACTTCTTAATAGTAGAAAGACTACTATTTTTTTGTATTACAATAAAGCTACATATTACATACGTTGGCAAATTCTTTCATTCATTGGATCTCTGTATTTGTCTCTGTCTAGTCAAGGTCGAAGCAGTATTCTATCTCAAGCTCAAAAATGTCTGTACTGCATATCACTCTTTAGGTACGGAAATGTCGTAAATTATTAATATAATGCTAATAATGTGGAAATGCAAAGTTAAATTTAAATGTTTTTAATATTTAAAATGACCAAAAACATTACTTTATCAATTGCATTTACATTAGGTACATGAAGGTTTAATAAATATAATAATATAATATTCAGTCCATAAGAAGTTTTACTCAATGTCGACTTTTAGCATACACAATTTGCCCACAATAAGATTTATTTCTTTGGCAAATTTTTTGAAATATTTTCTACGGCAGTACATAACGTTGCGAGGATTTTAACTCAATATGTCAAATTTTCCCGCCTAAGTCCGACACTGGCTGCCACGGGTGAGTTATATCAGAAGTGGGATTCTAGCCTATCCTCTATGTAAATGCAATCCTGCCAAATGAATTCTATACCGCTGGCAGCGTAAATTCCACTAGTTTTGTGCCACATACATCCGGTATAGTTGTTGAGCGATGAATGCGTTAGAATGTTGCACAATTTCATTAAATCAATCCGTAATAATATAAACGGTTTGTAGATAATTTCATAACTATTTTAAGGACAGATAAAACGGATTGGAAACTGGCCTAATTATTCTTTGACAATTATAAATTTAACAATGGAACACATTGACTGTTTCATATAAGGCTAGGTACTGAATTTTTTACGTAACCTAACCAAAATAGAAAATAATAGCAGGTACGTATTTCAATTTTGGTGCAGAAACAAAGAACTGTTTTAATTAAAAATATTTGAAAACAAATGCTTCTCAAAGTAATTCACTTTGTTTTTCAGATTGTCTTGGCATTGAAACATTATTCATAGGAAATGCTGGTTTGGGATGTTTTTACAGCATCGCATATCGTTTAACAAGCATATATTAGCAGAATAATTGTTTTGAAAAAAACATTGATCTCATTTAGATGTTCCAACAAATATATAGAAAACACTCTATATACTAGTATTTCGGGTTGTTAGGCCTTTTTCAATATTACTAAACATTTCCAAGTGCGTTTTCGTTATTTATTTGTTTACAAGTCTACCTACCCCCGATTGATCCTACCATCTGTTAAAGCTCGAGTTTTTATTACATTTTCTAAGAAGGGCGAGGGTGTAAAATCTATCTGATCCTTAGTAGTACACGGATTTATAATTAAAGATTTTTTAATTTCTAATTGTTCTAACAGATCTAAGCGCTTTCCTTTCTTTTCACGATGCAGTACCTTTACATTTTTCTGATCTATAAAATGATTGTTTTCTATGCAATGCGTGAAAAATCCTGAATTTTTTGCGTTATTTAATATGGATTTTTTATGTTATTTTACTCTAGTTTCAATACTTCAACCGGTTTGACCCACATATACGGCATTACAATCCGCGCAGTTAATTTGGTATACACCCGATTGTTGTAATTTATTAACCCTTTCTTTGTTGTTTATCAAAATCTACCCAATAGACTGTGTCTCTCACAGTATTCTCATGAAAAAGATGGAATTTTATGGCATTTCTGGCTCCTTTTTGAGTTTGTTAGAATCATATTTATCTGATCGTACACAGTGTGTATCTTTTAACGGCCATGTTTCAGGTTTTCAGCTTATAAGTCATGGGGTGCCCCAAGGATCTGTCCTGGGTCCTCTATTATTCATAATTTATTTAAACGATCTATATCACTTCATGCTTCCAAATAGAAGTGTATTTTTTGCAGACGATACAACTTTGATGTGCTCGGGGAGAGGAATGCATGATCTCCTCGGCAACGTTGCTGATGCTAATGCTAAGGCAGAGAGTTGGTTTGTTTGTAACAAGCTTAAGGTGAATCAGGGTAAGTCTCAAGAATTGGTCGTATCTACTAATTGGGCGAATCGTGGGGGTGGTACTGCTACACTTTTGGGGGTGGTACTTGATGATGGTCTGACATGGTCACCTCATATTGAAAAATTAAATGGAAAATTGTCGTCACAGATTTTTTTGTTGAGAAAGCTAAAACCATTTTTGGATACTGCTACCATGAAACTGGTTTACTTCTCACTTTTTCATTCACATATAAATTATGCCTTAGTTGTATGGGGAAATGCTTCTTCTGCTCAAAAGGTCTTTTCACAGCAAAAGCAGGCAATAAGAATTCTTGCTAATGTTGGCAAACGTGAGCATTGCCAGCCATTATTTCGTTTTTTCAGAATCATGCCGTTGCCTTCAATGTATATATATGCCACACTTTTGGAAATTCACAAATGTAAAGATAGTTATCTTTTAAACGCTGACTATCATGATTATAACTCACGATCTGCCTTGTTAATTAGAGGTACTAGACATAGACTTACTAAATCGCACAAAAATTCACTTAACGTGAATTTCTATAACAGTTTACCTACTATGTTTAAGACACTTAGCTTTAACAAATTTAAATTTTCATTAAAGAAAGTTTTTCTGGACAAGTGCTTTTATTCTGTTCAAGAATATTTGGAGGAGATACAGAATTGCTGATTACTATGACACTCTGGGTTTTTGCAGGGTACACTCTATGTTCCTTTTATGTGCTATTATAGATTGTTTTAGGATATATGTTATATTGTTTTTTATATGGTTATATGTTTGTACAGTTGTTGTATTGTGCCTTTGTAATTTTTAATACTATTTTTTGTTTATTGTCTGACTTGCTGTAAACATATTATATGTAAAACAGTTAATTAAATAAACTAAACTAAACTAAACTAAACTAAATAGTAGGTTTGTTGACACAAATCGTTTTACACCCGTTTCGTTCTATTCTGCGAGCTATTTTTTCGCTATAACCTGGGACGTGATTAATATAACTATAGGTGCCTTCTTTTTCCCAAATATTGTAAAACTCCCGACGAATTAATTTCCTCCTTTTGTTTTTTAGCATGCTATCTATTAGTTTTTCTTTATATCCGTTGTTTCTTGCAATTTGTTTGATTGTACTTAATTCTTTTTCAAAATCTGCTTTTTCCAGCGGAAACATTAAAAGCCTATGTATTAAACTATGGAAAACCGACTTTTTTATTTGTCAGGACTGCTGCAAACTTGCTGGTATAATTGCGTCGGAAGTTGTTGGTTTTCTATAAACCGAGAATTTTAATTTATTTTCTACCTTTCTTATTGTTATATCCAAATAGTTTAATTGATTATTTGCCTCCTTTTCCATTGTAAACTGAATATTATCGTTAAGCGAATTTAAAAAATTGAGAAAGCCGCTCAAATTTCTTTCAGTACCAGTCCAAATACAAAAAATGTCATCTACATAGCTAGCCCAAAAGTGAACATGTGATTTTAAATTATTGTCACTATTGGAAAAGAAAGGAAAGCGCTTAGATCTCTTAGAACAATTAGAAATTAAAAAAATCTTTAATTATAAATCCGTGTACTACTAATGATCAGATAAATTTTACACTCTCGCCCTTCTTAGAAAATGTAATAAAAACTCGAGCTTTAACAGATGGTAGGATCAATCGGGGGTAGGTAGACTTGTAAACAAATAAATAACGAAAAAGCACTTGGAAATGTTTAGTAATAGACATTTACTCTATTGAAAAAGGCCTAACAAGCCGAAATACTAGTATATAGAGTGTCTTCTATATATTTCTTGGAACATCTAAATGAGATTAATGTTTTTTTCAAAACAATTATTTTCACGATGTTTCATAAAGAACCATCCGCTTTATTACCCGATTAGAAAATATAGAATATTTTCAAGTCCATTTTGAAAGTTTAGTTTACTAAAGTTAAGTATTTTGAACATACCACACCATAATAAAAAGGCGGTAGATTTTGCAGTAAAAACAAATTGCAACGACACTATTTCCATATATCGGTCTCTAAAAGTCCAGTGACAAAATTTTTAGTGCCACTTCCTGCCAAGCCAGGTATGTTGTAGCTATTTTTAATTAAAATGCTGTTATCAAAAAACTATCCTCCAGCAATTGTGCTTCTTCACTTTCAGAAATATCGTGTATATATTCAGATACATATGAAGCAAAATTTAATTTCACAAGCGTAATTAATATTGTTATACAAGGAAGAACTTTTTGTACAGTATCTAATAGTGCTCATAGCGCTCCGTCGAGTGCCTTTGAATGTTTTCGAGAGTTTTCTTGGGCAACATAAGCAGCTTTTAATTAATCAAATTTGGGCTTTTGATAAAGTATTTAATAATTTAATTTGTTTGGAGTACAAGCTCTTGAATGTAGTTACGGCTTCCAACTTACATTTGATTACTGTATGAAACAAATATCTGATGAGTATAATAAACGTAAATTTGGATTTATAATCTTTTAGTATTCTGAGTAGTATTAAAGCGAATTAACATTTATGAGTATTATTTATCAATTGGAACAGCGACCTTAATAGGGCCGTTGCACTTCTGGTTATACTGGAAGTAGCGGCCATCTTCGTTATTTTTTATGGAATTATTTTTCTGTCTATTATGTCTTTTTACTCTGTTCTGTTGATTTAATGAGAATTTCATTAGAACTCCTTGTATCTCAATATAACCTTTTCAAGATATTTTGTTATGAAAAAATATCCTGTTGCATTCCTGTTTCAGTAATTTTGTTTTTAAATAAAATTAGAAATCACTTTTGAGTGTTGGAAGTTGGAAGTTCACCAAAGTTGGTACTAAATTCTCAGCACCCTGTATGCCTAGATAGGGCAATAATTTGAATAATCGACCTGTAAAGTCATCTCGTAATTTTAATTGGTAAGAAGAGCCCAAATTGTTTTGTTTTTTATAAAACTCAAAATATCTTGGAAAAGGATGCATTTAAGTATACGAAATCTCTGTAAAACTACCATTAAATCATCGAATATAAATCAAAAAAATTAATAAAAAGTGAATTATTCCATTCCATCGAAGTTATAGAAAACTTTCCCATATAACCGAAAGTGTAATGACCTTGAAATAATTTTCATAAGAAAGTTTATAAAACATGATACAAATGACAGTGGACTGCGCTAACTCTGGAGTACAAAATGGAAGTTATCAGGTACTCAGAGAAAATGTTAATAGACAGTTATATATTTCTATTCTCTAGTTCCTATTTGTGTGGTCCTCCCTAGATCTGTCCTTTTTTCCGTTAGCCATAGGAAACAGATTTATGTTTATAAGATGTTTATAAGTAAAATTAGGAACATTCTTTACTTCCTTCTCAAGTTATGAATGAATTTCGTTTGACAATTTATATTGCTTTCGTTTTTATTGTGTATTTTGGTATATTTCTGATAATGTTGAAAGCAAATAATTCTTTTCATAGTTTCAAAAGTTTGGCAAATTAACCAATAAAAGGAAGACATATGTATACGTAATGCAACAAATGCATAGAAATGGTTAATAAACCAATTGTTTTTTTATACCAAGCCAATTTGTAGTCCTACATATTTAATATACTTCTAAACATGCACTCGTGACTATTGGAGATGTTGCAAAGTCTTCATTTCCTTAAATCGAACTAATCCGGATATTCCATTAAACAAGAAAGGAAACATCTGATAAACAGTCTTCCATTTATAAGGCCCTTTGTGATAATGATGTTGTCAAAGCTACTTTTAAGATTGATCATTGTAGACACTTCAAACAACCTATTCTACACTTTACAGACCTTTATTTAGGAGGTGCCTGCCAATAATGCAGCTATAATATTCATTTTCTGATCTATAACAAAAACAAAAGATTGTGTCAGCCGACGAAACAATACACAATACTTGTGTAGTAAAATATGGAACTAAAGAGCATGCCCTCTTTGAATTTTATGAATATGAATTTGTACTCTTATTATAGCCCAGATAATTTATATTCGAATTAGTTAAATTTTTTTAATAACATTTTGCCTAATAAATAATTACTCACACTTAAATATTCTCTTGTTACCTATAATCCCAGGTATGAAAAAAATAACCTTATTATTTTTAAGATATGTCGGAAACAACTACTTTGCGTGCGGTATGCACTACCCAACATTGAATTACAGCGGTATATCTTGACATAACCTCAACTTATTGTCTTTTATTAAATACATTTTTCTTTTTAATAGTGTTATCTATACTTTTTCGATCTGCCTCGATCAATTTTATCTAGTGTTGTCTTGAAAATCTAGATAAAATTTAACAAGTCGAGTACATAGAGTACATAAACTCTAATAAACTCAAATATAGCCCAGATAATTTATATTCGAATTGGTTAAATTTTTTTAATGACATTTTGCCTAATAAATAATTACTCACACTTAAATATTCTCTCGTTACCTATAATCCCAGGTATGAAAAAAATAACCTTATTATTTTTAAGATATGTCGGAAACAACTACTTTGCGTGCGGTGTGCACTACCCAACATTGAATTACAGCGGTATATCTTGACATAACCTAAACTTATTCTCTTTTATTAAATACATTTTTCTTTTAATAGTGTTATCTATACTTTTTCGATCTGCCTCGATCAATTTTATCTAGTGTTGTCTTGAAAATCGGGATAAATTTAACAAGTGAAGTATATAAAGTACACAAACTCTAATCTAGAAGAAATTCGTACAACTAACGAGTCTTAAGTATTTTATATTCAACTTGCATGATTCATATAATATAAAACCTAATATTCATTTAAATTCCTGGCCATACGAGTGATTTAATTTAAATGAGTGTCAAAAAACAGTAAAATACAGAGCTCGTTTAGCAGCTGTGCCTTGGGATTCCGCATACAGGTTTTAATATGCTGGTTATGTTTTATTTCCAGTACCTATGCAGTATGCAAATTGAGTAATTTCTGAATGTACCACATACGTATATATATGTACAGTGGGTGTGTAATTTGTTTTGCAGAACTCCGCATATTGAATGAGAATTCTATAACGGCAAAGGAGCCTTATTTTATTTCAATTTGGGCAAATTGAAAAAGCATTTTGTCGCATTTTGTTTATTTCATGACAACATAGTAAGCGTGTAAGCAATATTAATGAAGATATAAAAATAAGTTGGTTTTAAAAACCTACTCTTCTCTTATAGGTACTGACATCTACTCTTATATTTGCAATGAATACCAACAAGTACTCATACTAAACATATTTAAATATCCAAATTTTAATATCGGATTAATATGTTAAAATCAATATGTCATCAAGATTGACATAGTTTACACACACCACATAACACCAAAACATTATACTGCACTCGACGCACGTTTCGCCAACCAAGTTGGCATCATCTGGACATGATTAAAACTCTGATGAGTTATCCTATTTTTTTTAAATTATATTTACTCATTTACTTACTCATTTACTCATTAAAAATAAATAAAAATTATTAGCATAATAAACTTTGCCATAATTTAGCCGACCCTGTATTTCTTAAAGTGTCGGGGATCCCAATGATGAGACTCGAAAATGGGCCTCCCTGTTGCCTTTCAATAGTCGCAGATAGCAGTCTACTTGCAATAAAATACTTCAAAATTGCACACAAATAAATTCATAAAAAATATAAATTCCAAACGGGTGCTGTGAAAGTGCTGTAAAATTGATTAATTTGAAAATTGTAATACCTTTAATGTGCCGCAGCCATAAAACTGCCATTTTCATATTTATGCCTTCAGTTTGATATATAGCCGCGTTCCCCTATACTTTGTTAGGAACCTTTATAAGTATAAACTTTCAGCTAGCTTATACGCATCGGTGGCGCACTTCTTTATTAGCTAAGTACATTTATAAAATTATTTTAATGGCATATAAATATATAACATCAATGGCAAATCCAGAAAAAATCTTAGGGGGAGAGCAATGCTTCAGATGCAATCAAATCATTCCAAACTAGTCAGCAAATTGTTTTCAACCAATCACAATCCTTCTGACTAGTTGCTGTTTGCTGTTGGAACAGGATTTTTATAACCACAACGATAGAGGAACTTTGTTAACATGCATTCCATTTGAAACTGCGCATGCGCAGAAGAATAGTAACGTTAACCACGTAGTAAAATAGGGGGTTCAAAATCTCCCCATAGACTTTGTAATTTATATTCTCTTCTAACCAATTTATGTTCTGTTCTGTTCTGTTCTCTTCTCTTTTGGTCATATCTCTCTTATACAGGGTTATTCAGAACTTATCTCTAAACCTTTGAGGATACATAGTTTGTTTCTTTTGGGATTACACCACCTGTAAAATAACAAAAGGCAGAAAACCAGAAGTATACAAATTAATTATTCAAAGTAATATGCACATATCCTTTGAGGATATGTGCATCCTTAAATAAGAAATCGATATCCCCAAAAAATTTTATAATAAAAGTCTTAGGATTTCCCGTAAACAATGTTTAAAGTTATACCATTATAAAGGACTACGTAGATGGGGAACAGTACTTCAAGGACTATCTGATATACCACATTCCTAAAAATGTGGTAAAAAAAGTAAATACGTTTTTGTACCTGAAACGCCTGGTTAAAGTCCGACCGAATAGAGTTGGAGTGGGGATAATATCTCTATTGTCTATTCAGTCATCATTCTAACTGTGTCCTTTCTCAGTGCCGGTGTTTTATTTATCGTAGGAGTATTAAACTGTAAACTTTTCAAAATGGCTCATGTGTACAGTAATGCTGAGTTAATGGACTGTTACCAGTGGATTATCAATTACGAGTTAGGTTTTGTGAGTGGTTGTTGCAGCAAAAAATGCTGAAAACCCCCAATTTACTTAATAATTTGCGTTTACAAGATCAGCAACCAGGAGGAACATTCGGTTTAGTGCGGCAAAATTGGATAAGGCCTGCCCAAAAGTGTGTACAAGTCGAGGAATATTATTTCGAACAGCTTTTGTAACAACGTATGTGCAAATTTTTTATAAATTTCATGTTTCTAATACCTAGTAATCAAGTAGCGCAATTCTTTAAAATTAGTGTAACAAAATTTTATTCATTTTAAAGACACGTCACTTTGGTCACATCTATCTATCTTTAAGTTTATTTTAAAGTAAAAACGCTGCAAATCTTTTTTGCGCCGGGTGTCGGTATACTCTCAGAACTTTCGAAGTTTTTTTCGTGCTAGCCAGTTTGCATTGTCAGTCCCAAGGTCACTCCATTACAGTGGACCAGTATCCAGCGGCGTGCAATGAAAAATTTTTAAATGGTTTTCAGAAGCCGCCAAAAAAATTTTTTTTGCACTAGTATATTTCTACATGTATGTTGAACATCCCCAAATTTTATTATGGATAAGTTCTGAATAACACTGTATATAGACCCACCAATCCTAATAACAAAATTTGTTTCGGTATTCGTAACATAGCGCCCTAACAAGAAAAATGTATTTTATTTAAAAAAATATAAGTTTAGTTTGCAACTTTTTTGGATCATCCGGTATATTAGTGAACTAGATCAAAACTTGCGCGAGAAAAACGAAAATCGACTTGTCCAGGTATTTTCTTAAAAATATTCAAGAAGACAGCTTTGAATTTTGTTCTGAACTTTATTATCACAAGGTATAAATAAAGCACTGCAACTGTTGCCATTCTAGTACGCTCATTTAATACAATTTGTACACACATTGCCACAATCCATTCGAACTATAAATTTAGGGCAGTATGTATTTTATGCTTACATGCTTTTACCGGAATCCCGCGAAAGGCGTTATGTTTGTGCAAATTGTAGATAACATTGAAGGGTGAAGTATTTCACCAGCCTCAGCCGAAAATGTGCATCTATACGTTTGTATGAATACTTAGTATTTGTTTAGAGATTTTAAACGTATTGGACGTATGACGTTTAACACAATAATGTATAACTTTGCTCATGGCAGGAAAGTTTTGACAAACTAAACAAAGTATCCTAAATCATTCAATAAATTTAAATAATGTGGAATGTATTTTATCTACTTCAGACTAAATCTAACTAAATCTAACTACTTTCTACTAAATCGTAAATTTTAACATGCTAGTTTTTTTAGGACGTGTGCTAGGTGTGCCACACAGTATTTTTGTTGACGTTTTAGTGTCTAGTTTTTTGTTGACGTTTGTAGTTTGGTTGAAATATAATTTTAAGTACTTATTTTCGGTTAAAAAAATTACACTTGTATGCTGAAAACCAATTGGAAGATTTGTCAAATGTGATATACATAGATACAGGATATGATTTCCTTTTACCTATTTGAACTTTTCTGAACAGTGCAAGTACGTGTTACACATGATAATTCATTGAGTTTATGGCAGAACTGTTCTAGAATCGTTTTGTATCAATATATACCCGGTACATCTTACACTTAAAAAGAAAACGACAAAAATAATATCACGTCAACGAAAAAGTGATGGATCTTTTGTATGAAATTATTAAATTGCTATAATCACTATGAGAATTTTGTGCCTGTTTAAACAAAATCAATTTTCAAAGAGTCATCCTTTCGGCACACGTTTAAATCAAAGTCAGATTGATGAAAATTCACAAAGAGCATAATATATTGTTACTGAATAGTTACAAAATATCATGAAATTCAATGTGATTCAAAAGTAAATATGATATTAAATTGAAAATAATGATTATCATCTTTTGAAGAAAAAAATGATGAAAAAAAAATTATTTTCAGTTACAATTCTTGTGAACCTAAATGACCTAAATTGTTTTTATATAGTGTAAATAAAACTCTCTGAAGACAAACGCCCCGACCAGCATTGTATTACTCCTACAAAGGTGGACACATCATTGGCAAGTGCTATATGTGCCACACAGGCCAGTTGCGAACTGGTGACTTCTCGTTAGTATGCCATAGGTAGAGGGACTGACGGATGATGGAATTATGTGCACTGAACTAATGTAGAATCTTATGTTAATATTACAATAGCATAAAACTTTATTTCAAGCTATAGGTAAACAGTAGAAAGCACAAAAACACGAATAAAACATGCGCACGAAGTGCCAAAACCGTGCACCGCACCTGAACTCTATGTTGTTAGATGTTGTATGAAGCCAGTAAGAGACAGACAGCATTTTCAATTAGTTAAACAGAGACGCCACTATCTACTTCCGGCATATAGAGCGGCGTTGCCACTTTTTTAAGAAAAGTTGTTCGATTCAAGAAAAGAGGAAATATTAAATTTATTCAGTAAAGAAAACATTTTCGCATTTGACAGAAAAACCAGAAACAACTTTCGACCTAAAGTCGATCTAAATAACTTTTTAGATCAACTTTAGGTATTAGTATTTTTAACAATTCATAAAATATGTAAATGAATCATTTAATTTCAGATGAAAATTACTTTTTGTTAGAAGTCGCGTTCCGAGAAGAGCAGTCAACCGAATTCCCGACTTAAGACCTGCCGCTTATTCGTGTTATTCTCCCAAATTTAATAAAAAAGTTTTATAGATTTAATTTGGAGGGCTATAGGCAGCCTTCGCATTTACATACCTATTGTGTCTGGCAACTCAGATTATTATGCCGGTGTTTGTATCCACGTAACGGTATTGTTTTGGTGAAGGGGATAACAGTTTGTATCTCCTACATAATTAATATCTCTGAGGCGCAACCTGGCTTTAAACTTGCTCTGCTACCACCTATATTAAAATTTGGCTGTAAAAATAAGGGCTTATCTTGGCCATCAATATTCTATGTTTACTTTGTTGCTAATAATGCCATCTGTAAAGTCCCCGACTTATAAAATACAGTAATTCAACCGGTTTACATTTAAGAGGAACAAATTCCTTGGAGGGAAAATGAATAAGCGGAGAATATAGAATTAAATAAACTTAAGGAATTAAGGGCGATTATTTGATTTGTATATAATTTATATTTTAATTGGAAACGACGATGAATGAAATGACCTGATAACAATTATTAGGAAGTAGAAAGAGATAAATTTCGGAAAAACTTCTGAGGACTATCAATCTCAAACTACTTGCCTTTTTATAACCAATTTTATGTATGTAAATATTTATTTTATTGACAAAAATTCACGTCACTAATAACATAAGAAGCTGCAAAAGACTGTAACTATTCAGTGGCATTATAATGATCAATCAATTTTCAATCAATATTCAGTGTACCGGGATATCAAAAATTATCTTGGTCAAGATTGGTTGTGGAATGTAAAACGTGTGTCTTACTTTAAATTTTTGAATATGTTTTGTTGTGTCAGAATCTCTCAAGTCATTGTGCTGAAATTTTCTAATTCAGTTTTTGAATCATGCCTCTTACCACACAGCACAAAATTTTCATGATTGAAGCCTATTTTCGAACGGGTGCGCTAGTTAATGGAAATTGGCAATACAGTCAACGTTTGTGTTTGGACAATTTTCGAGAGCACTTCCCAAACGTGGCAATATTACCGGACAATTTTTATGCGTGCCTTACAAATTGTGTTGAAGTGTTTCGCGAAACTGGTTGTGTGACTCATAAAAAAGGTGCTGGTAGACCAAGAGTTCGTACAGAAGAAGTTGTCAATGACGTTCGTCAACGTATGGAAGAGGAGCCTGCAAAACCTTTGAAACGTCTTTCTCAGGAAATTGGACTTTCTTATGGAACATGTCATAAGATTTTAAAGAAAGATTTGAACATGCATCCATATAAGATGTAAGCACATCAAGCTCTTCTGCCCGCAGACCACCCCAGGTGCCTTGCTTACTGCCATTGGTTTGTCAATAATTTAATGAATGACGATCTTCTGGACTTAACTTTTTTTTCTGACGAGGCGTGGTTCCACCTTTCGGGATACATCAATTCTCAAAATATGCGAATGTGGAGCAATGATAACCCTCATGTTTTTACTGAATCGCCACTACATGCTCAAAAAATTGGTGTTTGAATGGCAGTTTCTCGCAGAAGAATAATTGGGCCAATTTTTTTCGATTTCACCGTCAACGCAGAAAGGTACAGACACAACTTTTTGGCTGAATTTGTGCAACAGTTAAACGATGATGAACATCGGTACGGTTATTTCCAGCATGACGGTGTAACAGCACATACTACACGAGAAAATATTGCTTTCCTCCGCGAGTTTTTTGATGACCGGCTGATAAGTTTGCATACAGAAGTTGAGTTTCCTTACTTAAAAAACAAGATTTTCGCAACTTTGGTAAATAATTTGCAAGAACTGCAACAAAGAATTGTTCAGCAATGTGCAACCATAACGCCATAAATGCTGCAAAACGCTTTTCACAGCATGAGGAGGGCGTCAACTTGTGCATCGAACAAAACGGGGGACATTTCCAACAATTACTGTAATTTAGTTTTTCTTGTTACTAAAACCTTTATTTCATAATTTGTAGTTCATTATTGTTTTACAACTGAAATAAATAGGTATGAAATTTGTAGGTTATTGATGATGTCAGTGTGACAGTGACATAATTATTTCAAATTTAAAGTAAGACACACGTTTTACATTCCACAACCACCCTTGACCAAGATAATTTTTGATATCCCGGTACAATCTATCGTTAATACAAAGAATATTAGTACCTCGAAACAAGTTCCTAATATAACTAATATAACTAGATAAAGGAAGGCTGTTTTACAAGGATTTTACATAAAATCCGAAATGATAGGTCTTGATTTTCAGAAAGATTGTATAAATTTATACCTTATCAAATTATATACCTACAACAAAGTATTGCATTTAAAGTTTTACTGTAACAAAAACTTAGAATGCATATACAGGTTTCCTTTAACAAAAACGCTTATTACACATTTTTTATTTGTTGTATGGATTGAATATTATCTTGACAACTTAGTTTTATCTAAAGCAATATGTCAAAATGTGAGTAATTTAAGGTAATCGATAAAATTGTGCAGTTAAAGAGGAATATTCATCTATTTAATTTGTAAATAAAATTAATTGTCAATTATTTGGTAGAGAACTCATTTTATCATAATATACAGACAAATCCGTATCATATTGTATTTGGCAGGACTGCGTTATATAGAATGAATTCTAGTAATTAAAATTATCATAGTTTGAAATGTAAATCGTCAAATGAATTATTTAATTAAAATATATCTAATATACATATAATTAAAATTAAAGGCGCACCTTAAATTTATTACAGTAAAATTATACAATTGGCAATTGTTTTTTGCTTTATATTGCCCATTTCCATTAACAAAATTAATATCTATATAACTATTACGCTTGGCAAGTCGAGCCGCAGTTCAGTGCGGGTGTGCAGGTATTTCGGGTGGGTAAAGAAATAAAAACTATAGAATGTAAAAGTCTTAAACAATTGCTGTGACATTTTGTAAATGAATAATTCTGAAGTCTCCATTTTGTTTGAAACTTCGTACGACAAAAACAGACGATGCAGTTTATATGTAGCTTGCTTGTAGTTTTTATGTAACTTCTTTATATGTAAGCCACTTTATATGTAAGAAAAAGACTATTGATAATATCTGTAACTTATTTGTGGTGCGTTTTCATGATTCATAGTTTGTTTCTTTTGGGATTACACCAACTGTAAAATAACAAAAAGTAAAAAATCAGAAGTATACAAATTAAATATGTAAAGTGTAGTAACAAGGCAAACTTTAAAAGTTTGCCCTAAAATATGACAGAGCAAAATTACTATCATCAACCTCAGATATTTTCAATAAAGAAAAAGACGTTATTAAGAATATCTTAGAGAAAAACTATTATGCTAATGATTTTGTTGAGAGAACATTTATAAAAATTGAAAATAGGCAAAGTAATAATATTCATAGAATAAATAGAGAAATCAAATAATAACTATTACAATTCCTTATATTGCGAGATATCTGAAAGACTTAAAAGGCTTCGTAATGATTTTAACATAAGAACGACATTGAAAACGAAAAATACTAAGATCAATACTTACTAAAACAAAACCAATTAATAATGGTCAAAATTCAAAAAAATTGTATTTACCAGATTCCTTGTGAATGTGGTAAATATGATATTGGTGAAACATCTAGACCATTACAAATAAGGATCCGCGAACATAAAAATTATATTAAGGATTACCAAGTTGATAGGTCTACATTAGTAAAACATGTATAGTATAACGGTCACCGAGTTGATTGGACACAGGTTAAAGTTTTACAAAAAGAAAAAAAATCAGTTAAAAGAAAATTAAAAGAAAGTGCTTTCATTAAACTTAATGTTGATAATTGTATCTCATCAGAAACAATATTCATAGATCAAACACGGATTCCTCTACTCCAAAAGGACGTTACCAATGGAAAATTAATAATATCATAGTGATCAGTGCATGTGATGACAATTTAAATTAAAAATGTCAATCTGACAAAAAGTACTTCTTTTCATACAAAGAGTTCTATCGTACAAACATTGTACCGACGAAGAGTTGAGGATCAACTCGGAACGGATAGAAGAAAGCTAGTTAAGTGTTTAATTTCTTTTAAATTTTATTATAATAACTAATTTATTTAGACATATTTTAAAGTATGACATGTAATATTACAGAATTTTGTATAAAACTGAAAAACCACTGATCAAATTTAGTTAATATATCAAATATTATTTTATCACCATTATACAGTGGTTTTTTGGGGCAAACTTTAGAAGTTTGCCCCAAAAAAGAAACTTGGTGTAGTCCCCAAAAAAGAAACAAACTATGAATCACACTATTGATATTTTAATGATATATCCCAATGAACAAAAGTATATTTGATTGTGGTTATACCTAAAAATCGACTTTTGCTTAATATAAACTGAAACATAGTTTAAGTATTTACTATCTAGTGATCGATATTATTTTAAATATGTAGCACGTTTGTTAAATGCTCTTCAAAAGAAACGAATAAATGTTTTAATCGACGTAGTGTTAAAAAAAATCAAAAGGAAGAAAGCAAACAGTAAAAATTCCGACTTATTTATTAACAGCCATCCAAGAAACTGAATTCCCTTGTGCATAAACTTCGAATGCTTTAAGCTAATGGTGACCATTTGACTTCCGCAGCTACAATTCCATTACCCGAGAATAATTTTTAAATTTAAATTTCAGCTTGCCTGAACGTTTCCAATTTCTTATGGCTCTGGAAATGCTGGTTGGCCTTCTTTCCTGCATCGGTAGTCTTTAAGGAAACGTGTCGGTCATGACGATCTGATAAGGGTAGTTGGGAGTATTGGAAATGGCGGCTGCTCGAACACACTATAACAGTTTAATTTTATATGCCCTTAAGTGCTTGGTAGTGCATGAAATCGCTGTGCAACATAACTGCACGCCATTTTGCCGGAATGAACGTAGAATGCAAGTAACCAATTTATTATTGGCTGTAAACTGAAACTGCATTTGAGAAAAAGTACCTAATTATTGTATCAATATCAATTTATGTACAAATTTCATTCTATTAAAGCCTTTCCATGGTGAATTCAGCCTAGAAATAATTATGGGAGTGTTGAGACAGATTGTCAAGATAGTTAAGAATGATAGAAAACCATAATTTATTTTTTTGGAACTAATTGTTTTTATTTCTTTGAAATTCTGCTTTATGTTTTAAATATACCGGGTGGCCAACTAAGAATAGACGCCGGCTGTATCTCAGAAACTACTTATCGTATAACTTTGGGGGAAAAATACTAATAAGTAAATCGGGCAACAGAAATCGCTGGAAATTATTTTTAAGTTCGTAGGATGACCGCTAGGGGCTGGAATTGCTATGACCAATCAGAAAATTGAATTTTTCTCAAAAATATGCCAAGTTAGGAGGTATTTTTAATAGTGGCATTGTAATCTTTGTAAAATTGGCAATCTTTTTTCTTTAACGCATTTTGCCCTATCTTTGAAAATAAAGTGGTGGGGGAAGGTTAAACTTTATTTTATTCAAATAAGGATAACTCCGGTTTGGGTTAACAGAATTAAACAAACTAGGGCTCGTTTGAAAGAGCTTTTGTTACTGAATAATCTGCAATATGTAATGTTCCTCAACTTATTTTACCGTGGTAGCTAGAGGACTCTGTTTGACATCGTAACAGTTATTGCACGTTTTCAAAAAAATTTTAAATGGCAGGCTGTGTTTATTTTTACATAATTAAACAGAGCACAAAATTTCCAAAAAATCAGTTCAAACCGCAACTTTCTAACAAGAAAACAAATAAAGTTAGGCTGCCGTTAGCGGTCATCCTACGAACTTTAAAATAATTTACAGCGATTTCTCTTACTACGATAAGTAGTTTCTGAGATACAGCCGGCGTCCATTCTTAGTTGGTCACCCGGTATATGTATTTCTTTAATGAATTAATCTTAAAATATTCAATGTCTATCAGATTTTGTGTGCGACAAAGCTTATCTGTGATCTGAATATGCATTTGGGGCTTTTCCAAGTCGTGAAGTGGTTCAAAACATTTAAAATGATATAAACTCGGATATTAAGTTTGCAAACCGATTGAAAGAATAATTCTATTTATAATGTCAGAAGTTCCTAGGCGATTTTCTCTGAACTTCTGCAGAGAATTTGCTATTGTATCGAAATTCAGTTCGATATTTAATATAGTAGCTAGAAGGTCTTCACAACTTTAAACTACTATAGAGTTCCAATGCCTGCATATGTAAATTATAGATACAATTTACATATTTTTTTTTTGTTACTGGTAAGGGGCGATAAAGTGAATGGTGTAATACTATCTTTATCGCTAAATAGATCTATTATAGAAAAATAAGTCCTTCGAATATGCATAAATTAAAAAATGTATTATTGGTAGGAGATGCCGAAAACAACTACTCCACGGACAATATGCCCCGACTGGCGTTGCATTACATCAACGTAATGTAATGGCATCTGCATAAAAGCAGATCGTTATCTGTCTCTCAATTAGACAATAATTGTCAGACAGGTAGTAGCAAAGACCCATACACAGTAAAAAAAGACAAATGGTAAAATTACTAAATGGTAATCGTAATTTGCTGCAGTGTCATTTTTAACACGAACTGGGTGGTATAATCACTAAACCTTTAGAACTCATATTACACGAACGATATACCCGCCAAGTTTGTAGAAGTACTCATAAATTGTAGTAATATTTACAAAACCCTGTGTTAAAAATGAATCAATCCGCCATAAAATCGGAATAATTACACGGTGAATAATTAACTATTACACATTACCTTGTAAAATCTACTGTGTTAAATTACTTTTATGCAATGTAATAATACACCGATATGTCTAACACTGCCGAGTGTGGACTATATACACACTGATGAGTGTGGATTCAGTGTTAAAATCAGCCGGATTTTTTTACTGTGTAGAGGGCACAGTGTATTTCACTGTAGCTCGCCACTACAAACAATAAAAAATGTATTGTTCTATAAATTAATGGCCCGGTTTAGAGACGAATTTCTTTATTAATCTTAGGGTGGATCTTACATATACTTTTTTGTTTTAGCATTCGTTGAGGAGTAACAACCTCTTAAATTTAACGAACATTTATTTATTTATTTATTCTCCCAGAAATTGATCGGATTTATGAAATCTTTCAATTTTTTTATGTAGTAAAACATTCTGCTATCTTATTAATTTTGTGTATCGCTAGATGTTATAGGAAAATTTGTAGAATCTAACAAAACTGTAGTATAACTATAAAATATACAGGGTAATTTTTTTAGGAAACCATTAGAAGTATCTTGAGAACGGAAAATTATTTTAAAAAGGGATGGCGAAGGATTCGTCTTCTTCAGATGAAGACAATCTTGATCATCGCAATACGACCGGGATGTATTGCGTTTTTTTGTTGTTTTGTGCTTTTCATCTATCTATTTGTACTAAGTGGTCAGTTAAGTTGTCATTTGTCAGTGTTTGTGTAAAAACATAAACTAATTTTTTTATATATCAGTGATGAGGTGTTTTATTTTATCCATGTTCATTTCCAATGTGTCAGAAGTTTTCTTGGTGGTGAATTCCGTAAACATTTTGTTTTAAAGTTGCTCTGGAAATTTTTTAAAATAAATGGGGTATGGGAAATAAAATAAGTGGGGATTTTGCGCCAAGAAAACACGTAACTAGTGTCTTAATCACTAATATATAACATTAGACTCTCTCTGCCAAAACAACAATTTATGGGCAATTACTCTACCCACATAATTCGCTTTTGTTCATTCTTCTAGTGGAATATGAGCAATAATTCAATTGTGCAGTCTACTCGTTTTTTACAAAAGAATGTCAGACGTCCTGCTCAAGTTTTATAAACTGCGTAACCTGTCTACAGCAGGGTCTCATTGAATTAAGGCTTATACAACATGCAAAAACTTATGATGCCGCATGCAAGGTCCATACAGACGTCAGGCGCAGGACCTGGACTTTACAGGACTCGAGGACTCCGTGGACGCTATAAAAATAACGAGGGGTGGTATCTTTATAGCGGCATTCTATCGATATGTGCTGTTGGCGATATTTAAATGCCTTTTCCAACAGCTTTAAGTTAATGGGGAGACATTTGAATAAAACGTATAAATTGTATAACAAAATAACCAGTAGTGACAACTTAGGTGTATGAAGAGTAAGATCTGGCTTTAAAAGAAACTTTATGGACGTTTCCTTTATTTCTAAAACTAATAAATAAAAAGTAAAAATATATAATAACCCATTGCAAATCTATAGCTATTTGAGAAAATCATATTGTTAATTTTATTCTACAATCTGCTCTCCGCCTAAGTGGAACTATTTCCCGATAACAATAATTCTGATCTACCGAATATTTCAATGTGATTTCAGCAGGACAGTGCACCACCACACTTTGCTCGACGTGTTCGCGATTATTTAGATACATGTTTTCCTTTGTGATGGATTGGTAGAGGTGGATCCATAGAATGGGCTCCAAGATCCCCAGATCTTACTCCAATGGATTACTTTTTGTGGGGATATTTAAAGTCAAAAGTTTATATCGACAGACCACAAAATTTAGAAGATCTAAAAACAGGATTAGAGATGAAATGAGACAAATTAGTGGAGCTGTTGTCTAAAATGTTCAACGAGAATTTCTAAATAGGCTTGGCTATTGGCAAAAAGTCAACGCATGGCATTTTAAACATCTTATTAATTAGTGGCTCTATCCAGTGGCTCTATCTCCGTTAATATTTGTGTCAACCCTACTAAACCATATATTGCTGTGACCGTGAGAAAGGCCTCTTTCTAAATATGTAAAAATATACATGTGTTTCATTTAAAGAAATGTCTTTATGTGTCCATGTGCGTCCGTATCACCACGTATATTACATAATATAGGCTAAATAAAAGAAAAAGCAAAAGGAAATCGACTGTACCGAACGACATGAAAAAATTGGTTTACAAAGCAATTTAAAGAAAATTTGTATTAATTTGGAAACTTCAATATTCAATTCTGAATATGAAGAAATTTTGAACATCGGTATACCTATATCAAATATTTTTCTAAAATGCTCTACATAATATAAGTCAGAAATAAGTTAATATAAATATAATAAAGTTACACCGTTTATTGTTTTACTGAAGTTTATATAGCGACTACTATAACTTTTCTTGTTTTGTTACTCTTTTAATCCATATGTCAGGCGATTATATCAAAATTAGGTTATCTATAATACCCTTTTGTTGAACACCCAAACGTTATTTAGCAATAATAACGTATAACTCTTATCACCACATTTTTTCGTCGTCCGATGACGTCCAGTTGATGGATTATATCGAATAAGGAACGGTTAGACGTCCTCTGGGACAATTTATTGCCGGGGGCTCCTTTCTGAAGAGAATACCTAAATACCCCGTTATTGAACCGCTTTTTCTGGTCATGTCGTACCTCTGTCCTTGTCGATTTTACTTTCTTCCTAGTGTTTTATTGCACCGCAACTCCAACCATAAATCTACTGCTATATGGTTTGCTGACATTTCTTACACGGGCTGAATATAGAAGAGTTCTGAGCTTTGAGTTAAATTCAGTCCTACAGTTGCGTTCAGAGCAGAAAATGCAACAAAATAGAGGAAATGTTAATGTAGCTCGGAATCACTGAAGCGTTGGCTTTCTTCAGTGTTTATGTGAAGTGGGAAAAGTGAAATACGTTGGTATTTTACTCGCTGAATTTTATTGGTTTTTTGATATTTATATAGACAATGTTTTACGTTTTGTTATAATGTTTCAACTTTTCACATTAAGATACTGAAATGTATGTGGGATATAAATTCTCTTATAGGAATTACTATAAGAGAACTCCCATTTACTATTACTCCTATTTACTCCCCTTACTATTTACGTTCCCTACTTTTAATTTCTGTCTTATACGTTATCAGTATACAAAACTGCATATATTATACAGAACTAGAACTATTTAAAGGTATACTATAAGAAATATTGTAAACTATGACACGAATATAGAATCACATAGTATGTAGTGAACTTGACTTTTTAACTTAATATGTAAATTAGCAATAGGTGATAAAATTTCCAGATTTATGTGCCTATTGTATATGTAACGGCTCAATAATAACTTATCGCTTTCCTAAATGGGTTTCAATTATTTTACAGCAATTTAAAGTCTATAAAATTGCCCTTTAATAAGTGTGCATTACCATTTTGAGAAAAGCATGTAAAAGGAACATTCAAAGGACGGTGAAAGTAATTATGACAGGATCATATCATTCAACAGAAACAAGTTTTATATATCTGAAATTGCCAGTTCTCAGTTTCAATAAATGTCAAAGATATCTTATAAAACTGATAAGATGGAAATTAACATACAGGTAACGTATACAAAAATATAATTCTTTATGGTGATGCAGATAATACTATTAAAAAGAAAGCAGGCACAGTAGTCGTTTAAGATACATTCCTTCAAATAACGAAGATATTCCTCTGTGTACCTCATTTATAGGTAACGGGAAAGATTTAGACTTTATTGAATTATAATATTTAAATAAGTTCATTAATAATATATATCTTAGTTTATTCAGTTTTTTGCTTAATTCCTTTAAATAAATGTGTAAAATAAAAACTCAATATAAGTGGTTTCCTTTGAACTGTAATGGAATATAAATTCTCTGTAAGTCTTCTAATGAAACAGTCCTTTAATAATATCCAATTTTGTATAGAACTGGGTTGTTTCTATTGCCTTTGCCAATTTTCATTGTTTTTTCAGGATAAAAGTCCTTTTAGGGGACACTTAACTATGTACAACTGACTATTGATTTGTGAAGGCGTCTTCAATCATCCTTCAGGTGGTTCCTTAACAAAGCTTGGTGCTTTTTAGACAAGGTTTTGCCTAATAAATGAATTGATATTCTAAAAAATATCCAAAAAGAAACATTCAAAATTTTAAGTATGAAAATGTTTTTATAAATAAGAGGTCTTTTCATAGTTGGTTTCTTTTGGGATTACACCACCTGTAAAATAACAAAAAGCAAATAATCAGAAGCATATAAATTAAATATTCAAAGTGTAGTAACAAGGCAAACTTCTAAAGTTTGCCCCAAAAAACTACTGTATAATGTGTGATAAAATAATATTTGATATATTAACTAAATTTTATAAGTGGTTTTTCAGTTTTATACAAAATTATATGATATTATATGTCATATTTTAAAAATATGTCTAGATAAAATAGTTATAATAAAATTTTAAAGAAATTAAACACTTAACTAGCTTTCTTCTATACGTTTCGAGTTGATCCTAAACTCTTCTTCCGTAGATTGTTTGTACGATAAGAACACTCTTATTATAAAAAGAGGTATCTTTGTCAGATTGACATTTTTAATTTAAATTGTCATCACATACACTGATCACTATGATATTATTAATTTTCCATTGGTAACGTCCTTTTGGAGTAGAGGAAGCCATGTTTGATATATGAATATTGTTTCTGATGAGATACAATTATCACCATTAAGTTTAATGAAAGCACTTTCTTTTAATTTTCTTTTAACCGATTTTTCTTCTTTTTGTAAAATGTGTCCAATCAACTCGGTGACCGTTATCCCATACATGTTTTACTAATGTAGACCTATAAACTTGGTAATCCTTAACATAATTTATATGTTCGCGGATCCTTATTAGTAATGGTCTAGATGTTTCACCAATATAATATTTGCCACATTCACAAGGAATCTGTTAAATACAATTTTTTGAATTGTATTTACCAGAGAATAAGAAAGTTGTCAAGTTCTAAATAAAATAAAAGACCTCTACAAGAGGTCTTTTATTTTGTTTATAACTTGGTTCACTGCAAAGTCACCCTTATAAAAAAATCCTTATTAAAATAAAACCCTTGACAAATCTATAAACATTTTTAAATAATGAGGACTACAAAACTGAAATAAATTCTGCTGGAACGCATTCCAAAACATTATTTATTTTTAAAGTGCCATTTCCATTAACAAAATACTACGCTGCAAATACTACGTATATGCTAATGGAAAAAACACGATAACGAAACTCCCGTTTAAATTTATATCACGGCAACTAATAGCAATACAATGTACCAGAACCACTAAATTTATATTCTCTGCCCCATGAATGTCATTTGTGTCCATTTAGCTGGTTTAGCCAAATAACAAATTGTTCCGTAATGAAATAGTACAAATTATGCAAATCAACATAGATCATTTATCCCTTACCAAGCGTCCCCATATCTGCTTGGTAAATTTTGTCCGCGCGAAATGGTCCGAGCCCGGCTAATAGTTCTGCGGGTCACAATATGATAATTGGATTTGGAGACAATAGAGTCTATTTAGAGCCCAATTAACTGTCGGTTATTGAAACTTAAACGTTAGATAGAAAGGGTTGGATACCTACATTAAAACATTTTCATTATATTACATGAATATGTTTTGTGTTACCCAAATCTTATTGGACGGAATCGGCAACTTCACTAAATATCACTATAGACCGCGAAATAACACAGCAAATATATTTTTGAGACTTATTTGCTCATATCTTGTCTTTGAGAGTGAAGATAACTCAGTTATTCTTCTTTAGTGTCTCGCATACACAGGGCGTCCCAATAGTCTGACAAAGTATATTAGCAGTGTTGGTACGTTGCATCATCGGGAGATGATGCCTTTTGTATTATAATATAAAGTAATGTTGTTTAATATATACACAGTAAAAAAAGACAAATGGTAAAATTACTAAATGGTAATCGTAATTTGCTGCAGTGTTATTTTTAACACGAACTGGGTAGTATAATAACTAAACCTTTAGAACTCATATTACACGAACGATATACCCGCCAAGTTTGTAGAAGTACTCAAAAATTGTAGTAAAATTTACAAAACCGTGTGTTAAAAATAAATCAATCCGTCATATATACGGAATAATTACACAGTGAATAATTAACTATTACACATTACCTTGTAAAATTTACTATGTTAAATTACTTTTATGAAATGTAATAATACATTATGTCTAACATTGCCAAGTGTGGACTATATACACACTGATGAGTGTTGATTCATTGTTAAAATCAGTCGGATTTTTTTACTGTGTAGTAACATTATAATACAAGGCAACATTATAATATAAAGTAACATATATAATATAAAGTAACATTGTCCCATTCTTCACATTCTAGACAAATATTCAGATAATTAAAGGAAAGGAGTAATCATTCGTATATTCCAATTATATGAGAATATTACTTGATATTAATTAACGATGTGGCTGGAGATGTAGAATCTACTTGGGCTCTGAAGCTGAGTAATACGACACTTTACAGTACCGTTAGAATTTATTACCTGATCCATGAACAGTTATTGAATTAGTTCTAGGAGTAACTTACCTGGTTGTTCAATGTGGGCATCATTACAGAAAAGCGTTAGGAGCTCCGTTTGAAGATAAGAAAAAGTCGGCAGTGCATATCACCTTTTAGGTAAATGTCTATAGAAGTATTGGGAATAGTTATTGTAATTCAAAACAGAACACACCACAAAAATGGACAACCTCCCTTCTGAAAGCATAATATATAAAATATTAATTGCAATTGCAAACAAATTGCAAGAAACAACGGATATAAAGAAAAACTAATAGATAACATGATATAAAACAAAAGGAGGAAATTATTTCTTCGGGAGTTTTACAATACAATATTCGGGAAAAAGAAGCCACCTATAGTTATATTAATCACGTCCCAGGTTATATTGAAAAAATAGCTCGCAGAATAGAACGAAATGGGTGTAAAATGATTAGTATCAGCAAGCGTACTATTGGGAGGATTTTGATAAACACAAAGAAAGGGTTAATAATTTAAAACAATCGGGGGTATACCAAATTAACTGCGCGGGTTGTAATACCGTGTATGTGGGTCAAACCGGTAGAAGTATTGAAACTAGAGTAAAAGAACATAAAAAATCCATATTAAATAACGCAAAAAATTCAGTATTTTCGACGCATTGTGTAGAAAAAAATCATTTTATATATCAGAAAAATGTAAAGGTACTGTATCGTGAAAAGAAAGGAAAGCGCTTAGATCTGTTAGAGCAATTGGAAATTAAAAAATCTATATCTACAAATCCTTGTACTACGAATGATCAGATAGATTTTACATTTTCGGCCTTCTTAGAAAAGATACTAAAAACTCGGGCTTTACCAGATGGTAGGATCAATCGGGGGTAGGTGCTTGTAAACAAATAAATAACGAAAACGCGCTTGGAAATATTTAGTAATAGACATTACTCTATTGAAAAAGGACTAATAAACCGAAATGCTAGTATATAGAGTGTTTTCTATATATTTCTTGGAGCATCTAAATGAGATCAATGTTTTTTATCAAAACGATTATAAAAACATTAATCATAGTTTAGCCCATCCCTGTATATACAGGGTGTCCACCTAGTGGGCGTAAGTCCAATATCTGGGTTAATAAAAGAGATAACTTAATTTTTTTTTCTACAGGGTTGTCTAATATCCCGAGCTGCACAAAATGAAAATATATTTACATATTCAGGGTGTTCAGTTTTTCCTGGACAGGTACCAACTTCGTTTTTCTAAATGGAAATATATATTTTTTATTGCTTTTTCGAACTAAACCCTTGATTTTAGTAGGACTTTCATCAGCCTTCCCTATACCTAACTTAAACTGTTTTTGAAATATTGACGGGTGAATATTGACATTTTTGCAACTTTGACACCCTGTAAAATCTAAACGGTTTGAGATCAAGCAAAACGGTTTGCACATTCCTATCTTAACTTTTCATAAGCTATCGTTTGGTACTAATTTCAGAATTATCCAAAAATTTAAAATTTTCTGAAAATTTTGAAAATTTTTTATTCCTGTATAAATTTGAAATTAGTATCAAACGATAGCTTATGAAAAGTTAAGATAGGAATGTGCAAACCGTTTTGCTTGATCTCAAACCGTTTAGATTTTATAAGGTGTCAAAGTTGCAAAAATGTCAATATTCACCCGTCAATATTTTAAAAACAGTTTAAGTTAGGTATAGGGAAGGCTGATGAAAGTCCTACTAAAATCAAGGGTTTAGTTCGAAAAAGCAATAAAAAATATATATTTCCATTTAGAAAAACGAAGTTGGTACCTGTCCAGGAAAAACTGAACACCCTGAATATGTAAATATATTTTCATTTTGTGCAGCTCGGGATATTAGACAACCCTGTAGAAAAAAAAATTAAGTTATCTCTTTTATTAACCCAGATATTGGACTTACGCGCACTAGGTGGACACCCTGTATATTTATTTATTATCACTTTCAATATAAGCTCAAAATGTAAAGTATTTTATTCGCAAACAATGTATTCGCTCTTTCAAAAACTCAATAGGAGATTGGGAGGTCCTTGACTTGTATTTAGTTATGAATTCTATAAAATGGTGAATGCGCTGGGGAAGATATCTGTAATCTTAAATTTTTATACTGACTTCATTCCTTATTTTGGAACATATAAAAAACATAAACATACCACAGAAATGTACAACCTTCCTTCTGAAAGCCTCAGGCTTGTGTAGAGGGAGGATACACATGAAAAAAACGCAGACACAACTATTCCCTGCGGGAGAGGTGCCATTTCCCCATATGGCGAGATTCGAACACGCGCCGCAATATGCCATTCTGTTAGTCACTAGTTACCACCCAGCACCTAAAGCAGCGTACACATTTGAGCAAGAATGCGCACGAGGCAAGCCGAGGCCGTACCGAATGCCTCGTGAAGCGAAAACATTCTCACAAGCTTGACGCGGCGCAGTGATCCAGTGTTTTTATTAAAACCATAAAACCGTAAGAAATTCTTATTTGCCTCAACAAAAAACGGAGTTAGGTTCAGAAGAAATACCAACTAACAACTTACTTTATAATACCATTTGAAATATTTGTCAAATATGTTATAAGGAAGTCATGGATAAGCTGCTTCGTACTTTTCATGAATTTCTCTCCTCACTGTAAATTATGTTGAGAATTAATTTTAGTAGTTTTTCGGTAGAAGAAACTTATTTGCCAAAATTCATCATAATATTTCTAAAGGAGCTTATGGCCTCTTTGTATTTAGTAGGCTAACGTAGAAGGAAGCAAGATTTACCATCAGCATTGTTGTTATATTTTTAGGGTAATTTAGGGACATAAGTCTAATTAATACGATTATTTGCGAGGCTCCTTATATAGAAAATAATCCTGGTAACCTTGAATAAAGGGGGAGTGAATTAATAAGAGAAGATTGCGTGCCGCATCGCGAATATTACACAGCCAACTCTGATGGGCGTTTTAAACATTTGGTGGTGCGTTTCCAGTTCTCTTTGTTTTCTCTTTGGGATGCTGTTTACTATTACGCAAACAAAATTTTCCTAATTTATCAGCTCCATTATATGGAAGTCTATTTTCGGTATACAAATATTGGATGAAATTATTTACTAAGGACTAAGCGGACTTGGAACATGCTTTTTAAATATATATTTCATGTTGAACGGAATAAAAGGGGATGTTTGGCGTAGGGGAGGAAAAAGTAGAGAGGCATCGATATCATTCTTTAGTTTTCCTTGAGTAATATTTGAAATAAACCGATATGGCATACTCGTAGATCATCCTAGGTTTATGAATCTAGCAGTAAGAAGTTTTTATTATAAAGTGAAAATAAAATGATAAATCTGATATATTGATTTTGTGTATATTATGTATACCTTTGAAGGGTGTCCCATTTGTGCGTATTTCTTCGATAGCGGTGAAACGGGTAGAGTATATAGGGGAAAAATTTATACGGAAAGTTGCTCGGCTTGTTAAATAGTATTCTCGAAAAATTTGCTACTATAGAGGGTGATTAAGAAATGCGGTCTCCAACTTAACATTGTCTTTTTAGTGGCAAGCCTTATATATTCCTGAATTCCTTATTAAATTTTGAGTTTATTTATATTTTACCATTTGCGAGTTCTTTTAAAATTAGGGATGAAAGTACCATCTGCAAATAAAATTTTTTTCAGAAATTGTAAAATAATTCGCAAACGATATTGAATAAGTGGGTGTTGAGGGGTATTACAAGTCTTAAAATAAATGAGGAATTTAGAAATGTAAACAAGATCATTTTTTTATATATACAAAATGCCCCTTGAAGGGTATTTTGCTGTTATTAAAATCTTATTAAAGGGAGATCGATGAGTAATTTGGTTCTATCTTAATTTAGCTAAAGTTGAAAATCTTAGAGCTAAGGTCTTACTCACTAGTGTACCTTAGAGTCTGGTAACTTAATTACACTAAAACTAACGTGTAACACTAACCGCGCAATACTCTGCTTTTATACTGATATAATCAGTTCACTAACTCAAAGGGCTTAACCCTCTTGAGCCTTCTTACTATGTTAGTGTTGTCGAGGAGCTGGATGGCCTCGATGTTCATATTTTGATGGAGCCGTTTTTCGTGAGTCCCAGCAAATTGTCTGCTCTACAGTGTCCATATGAAAGTCTCGATGAAGGTCGCTGTTTCTGATGTACCAAGCGCTTTGACGATGTTCCGCAGTACTTTGTTCTGAAATCTTTGAAAGATTAATATATTACTCTAACGGCACAGCCCCAGAGCTGTATTCCATAGGTCCATACTGGCTTGAGGATTTGTTTATACAACAGTATTTTGTTGTAAGTTGATTAGCAGGGAAAACAATAATTAAAGAATATATATATATATAATTTTCACATTGTACATTAATGAGAAGTACTCTCCTATATTCATACCCTCTTAACCATTACATATAAATTAAGGTACAGGTAATACTTATAAGCACATTAATAATAATAAAATATGTTTGTATTATGCCCGAAGCTAAACTGTTTACAAATTTGATGAAACTTGCTTGAAGTGGTGAACATCAATATTTACGAAACACGGAATCTTGAAGAAGCTATATAAAATCAAAAACTAATGAACCATAAGATTTTTGCCATTATTATGTATTTACTAACAGTAAGCAAGTACCTATAACAAAATTAGGACGTCCCTAGAATATTTTACTTATATTTATTTATCCTACGAGAAAGTTTTACTAATAAATAATAAAATCATAAACTGTATGATTTAGAAGTGTGCAAATAATTTTCTTTACATTTGATATAAGGTTTTGAGAAATTATTATACAGGGTTATTCACGCAAAGCGGGTATTAGACGTTCTTGGGGTTCGGTTAACGATAAAAATCTGATTTTTTTATGGGGGAGGTTTTCGATTATTTCCGATTCAATGAAAATATTTTCAGGTTTGCATCACTTCCGGTTATACCGGAAGTAGAGCACAACTTTGTTATTTCAAATGGAACACCCTGTATATTATTACAATTTTGAACTCGTGATATTCTAAACACATTTCATGTAGGATGTCCTATACCTATCTTCAACTGTTTTTGAAATATTGACAGGTGAATATATTGACATCTTGCAACTTTGACACCCTGTAAAATCTAAACGGTTAGAGATCAAGCAAAACGGTTGCACATTCCTATCTTAACTTTTCAAAAGCTATCGTTTGATACCAGTATCAGATTTATCCAGAAATAAAAAAATTTCGATTAAATTTAATCTTTTGGTTAAATCTGAAATTAGTATCAAACGATAGCTTTTGAAAAGTTAAGATAGGAATGTGCAAACCGTTTTGTTTGATCTCTAACCGTTTAGATTTTACAGGGTGTCAAAGTTGCAAAATGTCAATATTCACCTGTCAATATTTCAAAAACAGTTGAAAATAGGTATAGGACATCCTACATGAAATGTGTTTAGAGTATCACGTAGAGTTCAAAATTGCAATAATATACAGGGTGTTTCATTTGAAATAACGAAGTTGTGGTCTTCTTCCGGTATAACCGGAAGTGATGCAAACCTGAAAATATTTTCATTGAATCAGAAATAATGGAAAACCTCCCCCATAAAAATATCAGATTTTTATAGTTAACAGAACCCTAAAAACGTCTAATACCCGCTTTGCATGAATAACCCGGTATACGTTTTAATTATAGAGAAATCTGGGGATTAACAGCATATTATTAAAAATGAAGCACCCTCATATCAAGGAAGCATTCCCATTTGGTCTTAGTTCACAGGGCATTAGCCCAAATTCATTTTGTGCTAATCCGATTATTTTTTCCCTACTGTTTTAATATTTCAATTTAGATTCAATTTGCAGCTGCAACCAATTTCCTGCCTTCCTATTTTTATTGTGCGCTGCACTGCCATTAGTTGCCCTTTAAGATGAATAAGTGAAAAAGCTAAGTCGTAATGGTGGCAGGAAAACGATAGATATTCCAATTGCTTGTCGGAAAGCATGAGAATTCTGAATAAGTATATTAACATTCGAAATGGTTATATTCGTATATGGGGACCAGGTTAGGAGTTTTCTTTCAAGGTCAAAAGACAACGGTGTCGCGATCATGTGACGTAATACATATAGTGGACCGGATGAAACTTATACCATCTTGTAGGGCATGTTTTGGGGCATATATGGTGTGATCTACAACTTTTTTTAATGGGACATTTTTTTAAAATAATCTTAAACTGGGTTATCTGCCAATTCGAAAACATGTGTTTCTAAGTACATACATCGCCATTAAAAAAAATGGCTAGACTTACCATCCTGAAATTTTAACCATTTACGCACAAAATCTAAGCGCTTCGAATGGTGTAAACCTTTTTTTGGTAGTACATCTATATATTACCAAAAAAAATGACGTAATATTAAAACTTCTAAAATTATGCATGACAAACTTCGATATGCGGTTAGCTATGTGAAAAATTCAAAATTTGTATCCATATATGCAGCGAATGAAATGTAGTCTAGATATTGAAAAAGTTAAAAAAGAAGGAATTTATTTTTTTTTTCTATGCTCATTTTAATTGTTTCTAGCTAGTCAAAGTTTCTATAGTTGTTGGAACCAGCTTTTACTTCTATTTCATCCAAATCTGTTTCTAAATCTTCTTTCTTCTTTCTAATTCTTTAAAAGAAGTAAAGAAAAAGCTCTATGTACCATGGAAACATAAGCTTCTAACTTGTGCGATTTAGATCTAAGCCTTTTGAAAAAATTTGGGGTTGAATATATTTTTTCTTCAGTTCGGCAACAGTTTTTTTATCTGTATAGACCACATAGGAAGGAGGGACCAATAATAATATCTTTAAAAACGCTTATGTTTATATCAAATATTTATAACTCTATAAACATCTCTGGCAAATTCAAAATTCACGCTTCTGCTACATAACAGTATATTATAGGTCGCTCCTTTTCCTATGTAGCTATAATCAATATCGAGATATATTGTGTTTCAGATTCTGAACGCAGATATACCCAATATACGCATATTATCCGGATTTTATCAATATATTCGAGAACAATGAACCTGATACAATGGGTTATTCAGACAAATACTTGAGCGATTTTACACAGGGTTGCTTTATAGAGCATTTTATTTCGGGATATTAGTCTATATAACTTGGAGGAAAATAAACATAATGCAGCTTTATAGAAGATATTGTTACACTACACTAGAAGCAGGAAGAATGCTAAAACTGTAGAAAGAAACATTTGATGGAAATCCCTACGCCGGAATTGGAATAAAATTGAATTTAATGGAATTGTAATAAAATTATTGCGATAGAAAATTATTAAGGACGATATCCCTTATCTAAGACAAGATCCTCTCTCTCTAAGAGAGAGAAGCAAAATGCCAAAATAATATAATTACTCATTTTAAACAGTCTTTTAACGAAGAGATTCTTTCCATCAATTCGTCTTATCCCTTTATAATTTTATGAATATACAGGGTGAGTCAACCATAGAGTAAAGTTCATTATCTCATTTGTTTCGAGAATTACGAAAAAACGTTAAATACAAAAGTTTTATAGAATATTAAGGTGCACAGTTTAAAATTATTTTTGAGTATACAGGGTGGTTCAGAAAAGCGTGGCGAATATAGCATAAGTTTTTTTAAATGGAACACCCTATTTTTTAATTTATTTTTAGATTTTACATGAAATTCTATAACTTTTTTGTTAATAATGTCATATACCTAAACCCAGTAGTTTTTCTAATATTTTAATTTTTTTAGAAAAATATTAGTTTTTACTCTTATAAAAAACTGACAGTACCGCCATTGTTTCTGAAGGTGGAATACTCAAATTTGCTACAAACGTTGTATAAGGACCACAAAAAAAGTATATGTAAATAAATTTGAGTTAAATGCTACAGGGCCTTCAAAATAAATTTACACATTTCGACTATTTTAACTTCAAAAATTTCAATTTTTTTAAATGGCACACCCTGAATATTATTATTTTTTCTGATAGATTTTACAAAACCCGTCAACTTTTATTGAGTATGTCATATACCTAGTTTTCATAATTTGGGAGTTATTTTAATTTTATTCATTTTTACAGTTGTTTTTATTACACTAATGGATTCATTGGGTGGCCCCCTCGATCATGTGACTTAACACCTTTAGATTTATTTTTGTTAGACCACTTTAAAGATCGTGTTTATGTGAATTCCCCTACAACACCAGAAGATATCGAAAATAGGATACGAGATACCTGGAGGACAATAAACATCCTTTATGCTATGGAACATGCAAGAAAATATAGTAACAAGACTAAACATGTGTATCTAAGTAGACGGGCATATTTTTGATCATTGATTACTCCATAATAATTAAAAATAAGGTAGTTAGTAGGGATTTTATTATTATTTATATTAGTTTATGTTTCCACAATAGCGTATGTAAGTGTAAAAAAGAATAAAATTAAAATAACTCGCAAATTATGAAAACTAGGTATATGACATACTCAATAAAAGTTGAAGGGTTTTGTAAAATCTATCAGAAAAAATAATAATATACAGGGTGTGCCATTTAAAAAAATTGAAATTTAGAAGTTAAAATAGTCGAAATGTGTAAATTTATTTTGAAGGCCCTGTAGCATTTAACTCAAATTTATTTACATATACTTTTTTTGTCATCCTTATAGAACGTTTGTAGCAAATTTGAGTATTCCACCTTCAGAAACAATGGCGGTACTGTCAGTTTTTTATAAGAGTAAAAACTAATATTTTTCTAAAAAAATTAAAATATTAGAAAAACTACTCGGTTTAGGTATATGACATTATTAACAAAAAAGTTATAGAATTTCATGTAAAATCTAAAAATAAATTAAAAAATAGGGTGTTCCATTTAAAAAAACTTATGCTATATTCGCCACGCTTTTCTGAACCACCCTGTATACTCAAAAATAATTTTAAACTGTGCACCTTAATATTCTATAAAACTTTTGTATTTAACGTTTTTTCGTAATTTTCGAAACAAATGAGATAATGAACTTTACTCTATGGTTGACTCACCCTGTACATATGAAACATTATACTGGTCAAATCATTTTGTAAATGACTTACTAAATACTAAATAATAACTTATAAAGGGAATTCAATTGTCCATAAAAATACCAGAAATGTTTCTTTTGTTTGTTGTCTTTAGGAGAAGCTGTTCAGAAATTTTAAATAAATTAAATTATTCTCGTCCTCTTTATATTCCACAAAGTGCGTTTTCTTGTCCGGATCGCTGAGTTTTAATTTACTAAATCAAAAAGCAACCGGATGAAAAGTTTCATTTAGAATTACTGTAATTTTCTTTGGATTTTCACCTGTGCTCTAATATTTATTTTAGTTATGCTGACTGATTATAATAGATCAAACCGAATTTCAGCACAGCATTAGCATAAATAAATATTTCGAGGAATACAGATCTCTCTGGTAAACTATATATTTACTTTCTATCAGCATATTGTCTATTGAATCGGTATTTTCCGAGATCCATACATATATTTTCCCTTATAAGAAAAGTACACTGTATGTAGTCATTCAAAAGAATTTCAATATTGAACATATCCCAGAAAATAAATATCCAGAATATAGAAAACCAAGGAAAATACATAAAATTAACCATCTTCATATTTTCCTAATTAATAATAATATCTCTACTCCTCATTCTAATCACAAGGTTAGACAGAAAGTCTGAGACTTGTGTGGTAGAGGGGTGGTATATTATTATTCAGTAGGCCGCAATTGCTGCTCAGAAATGATGTACGTTGGTGGGTTCTAACCACCATTCGTTGCTGGAATGAGAAATTCCAGGAAAACCTAGTTAGGGGGTAATCAAAGATCCGGTGTTAATATCTCACATTAACACCAAGTTATCATTATTTCCACCCACACACATACGCTAAGATAGTTGCCAACCGATCCGTGCGAAGAGACATTAATACACCAGTAGGAAATTTCATTAAAAATTGTCGGGTAGAATGAGGATTCTAATCCACGACTTCTGGGTTAAGCGATTAAGACACTTGATCTTAAGTGTCGTACTGGTTTTATGACTGTCGTACTGACATACTAAGTGTAATTCTAACTCGTTGTTTCGTGCATTTCTATAGGAGACAAGAAAACGTTGATGGTTTGTGTTATCTGACCGCATTTTCACATATTGTCTGACAAGTTCTACTGTATTCAGTCCTCCAATATTCCCAGATGTTACGAAGAATTCTCGCATTATCTTTGTTTTTGTATTTGGTAAAATAATTCTGAAAACTGAACTGCTTATCACATTTTCTTTAAGCATATTTGTTAGTTTCTCTCTTCTGCAAGATCCACTTAGTCCAAAAATTACAGCGATTTTCCAGCGAAAAGTCCACGACATTTCCTGCAGTTTCTTTCAAATCGGAAGGTAAACTATCATCAGAATACAAATAGTTTAATACAGATAACTTATAACAATGTTTGACAGTAAATAAATGATTTGTTGATGCATTGTCAAGGAAATGGTAAAGCACAGGTCACTTGCTATTTTCTTAAATAAATAACTTAAAGCACCTGTTGTGTCAAAAATATAAAATTATACTAGGTAATAAGAAATTAATTAAACTAATAAAAAAATAAAAAATAGAAAATAGAAAATAAATTAAAATTCTCGACGCAAACTTCCGACGCAATTATACCAGCAAGTTCGTAGCTGCCCTGGCAAATAAAAAAGTCGGTTTTCCGTAGTTTAATACATAGGCTTTTAATTTTTCCGCTGGAAAAAGCAGATTTTGAAAGAGAATTAAGTACAATTAAACAAATTGCAAGAAACAACGGATATAAAGAAAAACTAATAGATAACATGCTAAAAAACTAAAGGAGGAAATTAATTCGTTGGGAGTTTTACACTATTCGGGAAAAAGAAGGCACCTATAGTTATATTAATCACGTCCACGTCCCAGGTTATAGCGAAAAAATAGCTCGCAGAATAGAACGAAACGGGTGTAAAACGATTAGTGTCAACAAGCGTACTATTGGGAGAATTTTGATAAACAACAAAGAAAGGGTTAATAAATTAACACTCGGGGGTATACCAAATTAACTGCGCGGACTGTAATGCCGTGTATGTGGGTCAAACCGGTAGAATTATCGAAACGAGAGTAAAAGAACATAAAAAATCCATATTAAATAACGCAAAAAATTCAGGATTATCGACGCATTGTATAGAAAACAATCATTTTATAGATCAGAAAAATGTAAAGGTACTGCATCGGGAAAAGAAAGGAAAGTGCTTAGATCTGTTAGAGCAATTAGAAATTAAAAAATCTTTAATTATAAATCCGTGTACTACGAATGATCAGATGGACTTTACACTCTCGCCCTTCTTAGAAAAGGTAATAAAAACTCGGGCTTTACCAGATGGTAGGATCAATCGGAGGTAGGTTGCTCGTAATCAAATAAATAACGAAAACGCGCTTGGAAATGTTTAGTAATAGACATTTACTCTACCGAAATACTAGTATATAGAGTGTTTTCTATATATTTCTAGGAACATATAAATGAGATCAATGTTTTTTTCAAAACAATTATTTTCACGATGTTTCATAAAGACCCATCCGCTTCGAGTATCCACTTTAATAAAATTATACATTTTTAGACAAAATTTTGTAAATAATTTGAATCATAAAACACTCATTACGGTATAGGCCGTGTTAACAGACTTGGCTAACGCCTCGTATGATGATGTTCACGACTAGTACCTTAATGGTTGTCTTTATGATCCTTATTATATCAATAACTATTAAAACGCCTTTTTAGTAATTTTTTTATAGTCAATTTTAGTACACTTTCTAGACATTGATTTTATTTGATTGGAATATTGATATGTATAAATTTTTCTTATAGATGTAAATATGTTATTTTGGAAATAAAAATCCCTCTTTCTAACCTGCAATACATGAAACTAATTTTGGTTAATGTTGTTTCAGGTGGCGTTCCCCAACGGAGATAAATTGCGTAACTACTTTGGAATGCCGCATAGGATCGAATGAAAAATGAATCGAGTATACATTTTAGAAAAAAAATCTGCAAAGCCCGAAGAATGATTATTCAATTTACCAGTTGCAAATTAAATTAACTCAACAGTACGATAAAAACGCCAACACAAAGGGAAATCGTTAAAGAAATATTAAACACGAGTTCGGGTTACAAGTTATGAAGCGAACAGAGAAAATTGGGGGAATCATGGAGGAACGTAAAATATTAATAACTACTTCGATGTGTTCGAAGTGTTTTCGATATGAGTTAGCGTAAATCTGCAACAGCTGCCGGGATGGACTTTCCTGTGAAGTAGTAGACATTTTTCTGCCCCCAGCATTTTGATGTACGGTGCGGGAAGATCCGGACATGGACGTGTTTCGGTAACATCTGGCGACGATCGGGATATGCTGATTTAATGCAAGAAGGCGATAGACCGCCGCGACGAGCATCGCCTTATTCTCAGTCGAAATTAATTTAAGTTTTTGTGAGGAACTCTTCGGATGAACGCGATTTGATTTCTTGTTCGGTGATTCAAGTTTAATTAAGTGAGGACTGTGGGTGTGGCGATATCGAGAAGGTCTGGGAGGTGTTTCCAATGGGAAGGTTCGGAAAAGTCCGTTCGAATGCTGAGTGGATTGGCGAGGTATAGTATAGATTTATAGAAAGCTTTAAATCAAGTAGTTATACAGTCTGTCCATAAAGTACCCCCCCCCCTAGTAACTTTTGAACGAATCGAGTTAGAGAGTTTTAACAAAATACAGGGTAAATCGTGTAAAATGAAGTTGATTCTGACGATAAATTCAATTCTTCAAATTCAAAGATGGCGCCACGGGCGCTGTCAACTCAATTTTTTTAAATGGCAAAGTGTGCCGTGTTTCACCTCATTTAAAAGGTAATTCAATTCTCTATATTCTCGTCTTTGAAAAATGACAATCGAGTTATCCGTTCTCTAGTTACAAGCGTTTGTATTAACGATATTTGAAAATTTTGCTTTTATATATATATATCCTTGCCTTTGCTTGCCACTGTCACTGAAACGTCAATAAAGTTCGAGAAAGTAGTTTAGCGTTCAATTTAAGGTGTTTGAAAGTTTCTAAAGGTTTTTTTCATATTTTTTTAAGTTATCCAATTTGATAGATTTGATAGATTTAAGAGAAAATTTAAGAGGAGAGCGGTACTTAAGAATGCTGCGGGAGGAAATTTTTCCAAAGAGAGAAAGAATAGCAAGCAATAACATTCAAAGTATTGTGTTTCAACAAGATGGGGCCCCGCCTCATTTCTATGGACCTGTTACCGATTTTTTAAATAACCATTTCCCGGGCAGATGGATTAGCAGAAGGGGCCCGATAGAATGGTCGGCTCGTTTCCCGGACTTAACTTCTCTTCATTTTTTCTTATGTGGATATTTGAAGTCAAATTCTACAGAACTCCTCCAGTAAATATCGACGAACCACAGCAACGTCTAACACATAGATATGTGTAGAAATATCCCTGTAGAAATTTTAGGAAAGCAAGAATTTCAAAGTAGACTTTTTATGTGCCAAGAAGTCAATGGACAAAATTTTGAACAACTTTTTAATTCTTTTATTTTTAGTTTAAATAAATATTTGTTCAAAATTTGTTGTATTAAAATATTAATTAACATTTTATTCATGGATCAGATTAGAAACAGAAACGCTTGTAACTGGAGAACGGCTAACTCGATTGTCATTTTTCAAAAACGAGAAACTAGAGAATTGAATTATCTTTTAAATGAGGTGCAACACGGCACACTTTGCCATTTAAAGAAATTGAGTTGACGGCGCCCGTGGCGCCATCTTTGAATTTGAAGAATCGAATTTATCGTCAGAATCAACTTCATTTTAGGTGATTCACCCTGTATTTTGTTAAAACTCGCTAACTCGACTCATTCAAAAGTTAGCAGGGGGGATTTACTTTATAGACATACTGTATTACGGCTTTTACTGTTTCGGGATTTTATGATTACTTGTTTCGGGATTAGGTCGAGTCGTCAGTTAAATTTACATATGAAATTGAAAACTCTGGACAACTACCATTCTTCGATGTATTAATAATTATTAGAAATAGTGAAAATAAGTTAGTTACATATACAGAAAAGATACCAGTACTTTAAGATATGTCCCTAAAGATTTTCACCATTGTGCTCACCACAAAATGGCGAGTTTCAATTTTTTAATTCATCGTCTATTAACCTTCCCTTTAAATAAGGAGAGGTTTGAAAAACAAAAGGCATTGATTAGGGATATAGTTGGGAGTAAAGGATATTCTGTAAGTTTAATTGATAAAATAATTAGGAAACGTAAATTTAAAGAGACAGCAAATTCCTCGACTTTTCAAAGTGAAAGAGAAAATCCAAAATTCATAACTATTCCATACGATCCTCGTTTCATGTCCTGGGTAAGGTTTTTGAAGATATAGGTATGTCAGTAATATATTTATTGGGAATAAACTACAACTTTTAGGCAATCCAAAAGACAAAATAGAAACTAAGGAAAAGTCGTTGGGATTTACTAAATTAGCTGTAAAGACTGCGATCAAAAGTATGTTGGACAAACTAAAAGGCCGATTTAAACTAGATTCAAGGAACATATGGCTCATATGGTAGGACAGATAAGTTTAGTGTCGTCCAACATGCGTTTGAGAGCAACCATAAAATAGATAGTAGCAATTTAAGACTAATTAGGAATTCCAGACAGCTGGATGATTTTGAGAGTTTGGAAATCGCTAAATGTAAAAATAAATGAATGGTGACCTAGGGCCAATCTCATATAGCCCTCTTTATTGGTTAGTAATAAATCACAGTTCACTGATCCGTTGCGGCGGTTCACTGATCAGTCGCGATGGTTCACTGTACCGTAGAAATAGTTTAGATATAAATAAGACACAATGTTAGCATAGGTTTAGTTTTAATCATCTCCAGATATTACCAACTTGGTTGACGAAACGCACGTCGAGTGCAGTATGGTGTTATGTGGAAAACTACGTCAGTGCTATATTGTCTAAACTCATAATACAAGCCATAAGCAATTATTGTTTTATTGCTTATTATGTTTGTAAAGTAAATCAAATGTCTGGAATCCTTGATAGTTAAAAATATTTTTTATATTATAAACAACAAAATTTTTAGCACGCTAATGTTTTTCATTGTATTTAAATAGAAGGTTTTGTAGATTTATGGTTCGAGATCGCTGTAGAAAGCTTGGTGTTTTCAGGGATACCAGAGGGTATAATTTTTCATTTAGCTGCTTAATAAATTGCGCCGGTAGACCGAAGATTAATCAAAACTTTAATTACTAATTTCACCACTATACTTTCCGAGCACAAAATTGCCTTTTTTGATCGATAAAGTAAATGTTTTCTCTCCATTCAATGTCTAACTTTTGATAATATTTCTGAAAATTTCATTGTTAACGCAGATATAAGTATTTAAGTACTTAAAGTAGGTATACGGACGGTTGAGCCCATCCACTTTTGGTTGTACTTCTCTTACTTTTCTATATACGCATTTTTTTCCATAAATAATATTATTTTTCATGAAAAAAGCTCTGTACAAATCTAAAACTAAGTATAACCATAAGAAAGGTGGAAAATAAATTAAAATTCTCGGTTTATAGAAAACCAACAACTCCCGACGCAATTATACCACCAAGTTCGCAGCAGTCCTGGCAAATAAAAAAGTCGGTTTTTCATAGTTTAATACATAGGCTTTTAATGTTTCCGCTGGAAAAAGCAGATTTTGAAAATGAATTAAGTACAATCTAACAAATTACAAGAAACAACGGATATAAAGAAAAACTAATAGATAGCATGCTAAAAAACAAAAGGAGGAAATTAATTCGTCGGGAGTTTTACAATATTCGGGAAGAAGAAGGCACCTATAGTTATATTAATCACGTCCCAGGTTATAGTGAAAAAATAGCTCGCAGATTAGAACGAAATGGGTGTAAAACGATTAGTGTCAACAAGCGTACTATTGGGAAGATTTTGATAAACAATAAAGAAAGGGTTAACAAATTAAAACAATCGGGTGTATACCAAATTAACTGCGCGGATTGTAATGCCGTGTATGTAGGTCAAACCGGTAGAAGTATTGAAACTAGAGTAAAAGAACATAAAAAATCCATATTAAATAACGCTAAAAATTTAGTATCTTCGACGCATTGTATAGAAAACAATCATTTTATAGATCAGAAAAATGTAAAGGTACTGTATCGTGAAAAGAAAGGAAAGCGCTTAGATCTGTTAGAGCAATTAGAAATTAAAAAATCTCTAATTATAAATCCGTGTACTAGGAATGATCAGATAGATTTTACACCCTCGCCCTTCTTAGAAAAGGTAATAAAAACTCGGGCTTTACCAGATGGTAGGATCAATCGGAGGTAAGTGCTCGTAAACAAATAAATAACGAAATCGCGTTTGGAAACATTTAGTAATAGACATTTACTCTATTGAAAAAGGCCTAATAAGCCGAAATACTAGTATATGGAGTGTTTTCTATATATTTCTTGGAACATTTTAATGAGATCAATGTTTTTTTCAAAACAATTATTTTCACGATGTTTCACAAAGAACCATCCGCTTCGAGTATCCACTTTACTAAAACTAAGTATATAATTTTTTCAAGATCTTTACGTACAATACAAATTAATATTTATTTACCAATATATTTTAATAAGAAACGATTAATTTAAATATTATAACGACGATCCGTTACTATGCACTTGTATGTAAATATATGAAGCTAGTTTTAACAAGGCAGCACGAAATGGTATTTTCCGCAGAGTATTTTCAGTGCAATAATAACGATCCGAGTATCTCATAGAGTTCATCTTCGCGATTCTCCTATGTTATCTCCTTGCTTACCTTCTGATCTCCCACTGAGCTTGTTTGGGTAATATTGATCGACTCTGCCAACTTGTAACTCTATTTCGGAGAATATAAAATGCATTAAATTTTAAAATTATTTTTAACAACGTTTGATACCGACGTACCGGAAGAAAAATAAAATTATTATTTTAACCAATTTACGTCATTCAATGTCTGAAACTAGTTAAAAAAAAATATTGTCAAATTTGTAAAAAAAATCCTGGGGCCCGTCAACTTTTGCTTTTGCATTGCATATTTTTGATAATTGTCTTTTGTTTTCATCCTGTGATGTCATCGTTGTTTTTTAATGATAACCCATATTTTTAAGATCGTAGTTCAATAGCCACTGAAATTGCAATTCCAGTGATATGCCACACTATTATATTGACGTTGATATTGTCACGTCTGTGACTAGAGGGCTAACTACCTAGCACTTTACTTGGCTGCAAAAGGGTTTTATACTAATTTAAAATAATGCAACTGAGAACAATACAACAACTTTATTCTTTATTCAGAACACCCAAATAAATGTGGCTAAATGCCAAGCATAAAAATACAGAATAATAAAATAAAACTTACCCAAAGAACAACATTTCTAGAGGGGCTGTTGCACAGCCTGATTATCTTCCAGTCAACTAGTGACTTTCTTCAGAGTCCAACTACAACTCTCCTTCCACCATCCACAATTTTAATTTTTATGGCAATAGATGCTTACACTTCAGAAATCATATTGGGAATGGTGGAAGTTCAATGCATGTTAAAATCTCACTTTAGATTGAGATGCATATATATCTGCCGTTCATTGAATCATGCATTTTGTAATTGGACCTGTTACATCCTTTAAAATCATTAGTCAACAGAAATGTGTGTGAATTATTTTCCTGTTAGAATGAGAAATAAATGGTTTAAGTAATTTTGTACTGAATGTTTAATACTTCTATATACAGGGTGTAATTAACCTTACCAACAGAAATAATATTTTCTAATATAAGTTTTGAATAATTATTTGAATATTAATTTCTTAAATTACATGGATACTCATATTGTTGACAATATTTTTTCGAGATAACAGAGTTTAAAGTAAATACAGGTGATACAGCATCTAAAATCGAGAAAAAATGTTCACAGTTTGGTCATGTTAAGGGCTGTCTTCGCACTGGTCGACCAGAGGTAGAAGACCGCCGGCAATATGGGTAAAATGCCTTAGTAGTTCATAATATATCAGAAAAAAACAATTATATTTTTGAAGGTGATTTAAAATTCTCAAAGGAATGCCGCAGCGTATATTTCAAATATTCGTTGAACTAGTAAATATTCACAGAATGCTGAAGATAACCAGTATCATGCTTATAAATTTCATCGGATAATGGCGTTAGTATTGCTACTGAGTTTGAAAACCCAATGTATATTAGATATACACAGTTATATTATGTATACACACATGTATATTAGATATACAACAGTTAGAAAATAGCATGTTATAAAATGGATTTAATTGAAAAATCAGGCCGGGAATATTGAGGCAGTAAAATAAGCAATTTCCAAACTCTCAAAAGCATCCAGCTGTCTGGAATTGGTCCCATTTCCCCCAATGGTCCCCAAAACACTTATAAAGCATTACCTTCGATGTAAAACCAATAAATCTGTACAAAAAGCCTATTTACTATTTAAATCTGATTACTACAAAGGATAGAATTATCAGCAAAATATGCAGCAAAGCTGATCGCATTGCCATTAAGCTTACAAGTGGAGCTGCGGATATGCTGGGACCTTTGCAATCAATAAACAATAGTCCGCACACCCAAACAATGCGGATCCATCCAAAGGGCCTTCTTATGCCCCTGAATTACGGAAGTGGTTTCGCTAGATGACAAGTTAATTAGAGTACGAATTAATCTAATCTAATTAGTGGAACATGTCATCAAAACAAGTGCTAATGTATGGGTTAAGAGTCGTAAAATGTGAGTTATTATGCTTTGTTTGAGAAAATAATACAATTAGGAGGGTGCTAGTTATCCTAATTGCTTGTCATAATGAGATGGAACATTACATATCAAAGTTTTAATAGGTGTCTCTGTATCCTCAAGTTACATGTTTAGTGTACTTACTGAAAATGGAAATATTAAGATATAAATGTCACTTCAAAAAGGCACACATCAAATATATACATTAAATTGAATGCCTGTGAACCTTTACATTTTTTGATATCAACACTATTAAATTTATCATACCTAGTTAATTGGGCATTATCAACTTTATATTTTAAAACAAAGCTAATGAAGATCTAACTGTTCAAATTGTTAATAATTAAAAACTGTGCTACCATGATTTGAATACAAAATTGCAAAATAGATGTATGAGGATTATATTAAAATGCAATAGATTTACCAGTATATCTTAAATCTTTGGGGTGGATGTCTGTAAAGAGTAAACTTTTTATATATCTATGACTTTCATCTTTAAAATACTAAGTAATTTGATGTCATCTTATCTGCAGGAATTTATTGTATATAACTTTCAAAGGCATGATTATTCTACAAGATCAACTACGATTTTAACTTTAGAACCTAGATATAACTTTACAAGTACTATGAAAACGTTATTGTACAGGGGAATGGATGAATTTAATAAGCTTCCTAGTTTTATTAAGGCAAGCAGGACGTTTCCGGAATTTAAGTCCAAGATTACTGAGTACATTAAGAGTCATTGAACCATTAGATTATTGAATAATTGATAATATTGTCGCGATTTGAATTATTGAATTGTTGTAATAGTTGCATATGTTTTACAGTCCATTTTTGTTTTTTGTTAATTTTTATTTCTTTGTATTAAGGGTCTATGTTACCATGATGTATATTTGTATCTATTCATAATACGGGGTGTCCCATCGAAAAGTATCACATTTCGCCGCCTTATATCTCGAAAACTAAAAGAGATATCGGGACGCGGTTTGGACAGAACGACTTAAGATTTTTTTAAGTTTTTTTTGGCACTGTGGCCAAATCTCCAAATATATTGCTAAATTTTTTATTGAATACGCTCGTCTTTGGAGTAAAATTACTTGCTTATATTAAGTGGAACACCCTGTATATTTTGCCATAATCAAAAAGCCTAATCACTGTACTTTTCAAAAAGGTATACATTGTTTACATTATCTTGAGAATTGGAGCCACAAAATTCAGTTTAATGGGAGCACCTCTTACTTGAACAGTTTGTGAAACTGATCTTCGTTTTCACAGTACCCATGAAAAACAAAAGTACAATAATAAATTGTATTGTCAGTTGTGTCAAAAATTTGAAGTGTAGATATAAAAATGTTCACATTAGAAGGATCACACATTTTTGATCATTTTACTACTAAGGATGCACAAATGTATATTGAAGTAAATGGTGGGCAGTTAAAACAAATTGTTTTCTAACTTATTCAAGTAGTTTTTATTTATACAGTTGTTTTGATTATTTTATCTGTTATTTTTATTACTGTCTTATTATTATTACTTTTATTACTTGTTATTGTTAACAAAACTCGTTCCTACCGATTATTAAAGAATTATTTTTTTCTCCCTATTTTTTTTCCTTTAAAAAGCAAATGCAGTCAAGTTCTACATCAAGTTTGATCAGATATTTTAAAATTTTAAAATATATAGGGTATTTTATTTAAAATAAGTGTACAAAAACTTAAAAATAACTTTACAAAGAAGAAGGTATTTTTTTCATTCGTAATAACCCAAATAAGAGTACTTCTAACAAATTTAATTTTGTGGCTCCAATTCTCAAGATAATGTAAACAATGCATACCTTTTTGAAAAGTAGAGTGATTAGGCTGTCTGATTATGGCAAAATACACAGGGTGTTCCATTTAATATAAGCAAGTAATTTTACTCCAAAGAGGAGCGTATTCCATAAAAAAATTACTAATATATTTGGAGATTTGGCAACAGTGCCAAAAAAAACTTACAAAAAGCGTAAGTCGATCTGTCCAAACCGCATCTCGATATCTCTTTTAGTTTTCGAGATATAAGGCGACAAAATGTGATACTTTTCGATGGGACACCCAGTATAATACGTTTATAATGTCTTAGTTATTATATGTTAGTGATATTTCATGTATTGATTATGGTTGATGTTGTCTATATTTATTACTGATACAGTTGTGTATATATTAGGATGCCTAATTTACCGCAATAAATCTATCTATCTATCTATCTATCTATCTAATACTAGCCTGAATATAATTGCCAACGATTCCGAAACGGTGAACTACTGATCATTATGCCATATTTTGTTGAACTTGTTTTTATAAGGGCTATCTGAAAGTTCGATAATTTAATACGGTGTTTCATTTTAAAATTTATTTTACCTGCAATTTGGCATCACCGTTTTAGGTTTTGTTATTTTGGATATTGGGTAATGCTTATAAACTAGTTAAATACGAAAATCTCTGAAAAATTACCTTAGTAACCACTGCTTCAACGTTGAAGTCGCCAACTTTATCATATATGGTTGAACTTGTCTTGTGTAGAACTCTCTTGTTTGGAACACCCTGTATAAATATCAATAATAAGCAAATGTATCCCCCTTGAAATAAAAATTGACCCGTCTCTTGAATTTGTTTGAAGAAACTTATATGCCAAGTTATTCAAGGTTGAAACTTTTCACCTCTCAGTATATCACTATAATCAATCAGACTATACAGTGTTATTCAGAACTTATCCATAATAAAATTTGGGGATGTTCAACATACACGTAGAAATGTAATAGTGCAAAAAAATTTTTTTGGCGGCTTCTGAAAACTATTTAAAAATTTTTCATTGCACGCCGCTGGATACTGGTCCACTGTAATGGAGTGACCTTGGGACTGACAATGCAAACTGGCTAGCACGAAAAAAACTTCGGAAGTTCTGACAGTATACCGACACAAAAAAGATTTGCAGCGTTTTTACTTTAAAATAAACTTAAAGATAGATAGATCTGACCAAAGTGATGTGTCTTTAAAATAAATAAAATTTTTTTAAACTAATTTTGAAGAATTGCGCTACTTGATTACTAGGTATTAGAAACATGAAATTTATAAAAAATTTGCACATACCTTGTTACAAAAGCTGTTCGAAATAATATTCCTCGACTTGTACACACTTTTGGGCACGCCCTTATCCAATTTTGCCGCACTAAACCGAATGTTCCTCCTGGTTGCTGATCTTGTAATCGCAAATTATTAAGTAAATTGGGGATTTTCAGATGGGGAATTGGAGAATGTGGTATATCAGATGCTGAAGTACAGTTGCCCATCCACGTAGTCCTTTATAATGGTACAACTTTAAACATTGTTTACGGGAAATCCTAAGACTTTTATTATACATTTTTTTGGTGATATTGATTTCTTATTCAAGGATGCACATATCCTCAAAGTTTTAGAGATAAGTTGTGAATAACCCTGTATATATCAATACATATACTATAACTATATACACAGGTTCAAAGATTTTCGGAAATAAGGATAATACGGAAAAATTTTAACTTACGGGCGCCATATTGGATTTTTGCATATTTAAATCAAGTTTGTTTTTCTGATTATTACACTTCATATTTTATTTTACATTTGTGCCAAAATGTGGGTTAAAACATTGAATAAAGTAAGATTATAGAGAAAATGTAAACAAATAACTTTAGACGCACTTTAATCAACAGTTAGTATAAAAAAAGTCGCGTTAATATTAAAGTTTCAGTAAAAAGTACTTAAATTAACTTGACTACTTATATTCTTTATTTAACTGTTGGTTAAACATCAAGTATTAAACATTTTGTACAAAAGCTGCAAAAATTTGCTAAAATGGGTTGACGGTGATCAAAAGAGAAAGTTGTTTTAATGAACTCAGAAGTTCCCACAAAGATGTAAAATGAGTTTATTAAACCAATTTCTAATCGCTACCCTAGCAAACCACCTTAAGCCTTAATTAGCACCGCCCTCTTCTGGGTAAATTAGAGCTTCAGTATGATTTTAATTGTTTCCTTTTTCAGGTCGGCTCCTGCGATAATCCGGGAACATTAGAAGAGGGAAAATGAGGGTGCAGCGTAGACGCCGAGTCCGTCATCGGTTGTGACGTCATGCGTGTGTTAGGAACGATTGTTTTGAGACAATTGAGTTCCGTTCCTGCGTTTTTCTGTGCGATGTGGGTGATCGTGGTGATAGTATTGGTGGAAGAGTCGGGCGCCGGAGCCTCCTTGTTAGTGCACAAGTACAGCACGAGGGTGGTGAGGACCAAATACGGGCCACTCAGGGGAGTCATGATCCATATTCATCCTCCCGTCGAGGCTTTCCTTGGGGTGCCCTACGCTACGCCCCCTGTTGGCAGCCTAAGGTAAAGTAGAGACACCAAAGAGCAGTTTTATACAGGGCGTAATTTTTATACAGTACCTATTCCGACATTTTGACATTTGATATTTTATAAGAGGAGCCTGGCCACTGTAAAGTCAGACTTTCCAAATTTAAGTAGGAAATTCCGAGTTTCACTCCGAATTTCAGAGTTAAAGTCGGAAATATATAAGTGCATTTACCTATTATACCAGGCATTGAGGTGACACTTACGGTTTCACCGGAAGTCCATGTCAACTCGCTTCTTCCAAATGTAATACCTCAACGCAAATATTTTTAATCGATAGAAAACTGCGAGAAGCCCCCGTATAAAAGTTTGCAGAATTCCAATACGCGTAGTATTCTAGAAATGGCTAACTGAAGATCTGCGTTGTACACCCTGCATAGTTCCGACTTTAAATCGGAATTTCCGAGTTTATTTGGGAATATTCGACTTTAAATAAGTATAATTCCGTCATAAAGTCGGAAATTCCGAGTTTAACTTATAAATTCCGACTTTAAGTTAGAATTTCGGAGTCAAAGTCGGAAATACCTAAAAAATATCACTGTGGCCCCTACGCTTTCGTAATAATGTTTGATCTGATTATATAAATAAATTGTCTACATATGGTATGGCAGTAAAATGAAAACCCGATATATTGAAGGGAAATATAACGGGGTAATGGCGATTCCAAAAATGCTCTCTGCATGAAAATATTTGAACCTACTTAAAAGGTAATTTTTGGAGGCCTATTCCTGATATAATGATAAATAATACGTATTTGGGTTTATTTAACGTAACAATTTAGTGGTGCTTGTGATTTTTTGGTATTACAAAGTTAAAAACGGCGTGGTTAGTATTTGTACATATTAATTTTAACATTTTAAAATGGTATCCAAAAAAAAAATCAGCGCAGCACAAACTGCCGTGTTTATAGGTGTCATTCCACAAAATGTGTCAATAGATGTATTTAAGATTGAAGATAGGTAGAAGTTTGGCCCTAGTATAAGCAACTGTTCTGTTTCTCATTCATTTCTCCAAAAGACATGTAATAATTTAATAACGGGGAACACGTTTATTTACACAATATAACCACTTTGTTGCAGTTTCTCTATACTTTTCTATTATTAGTCTTATAAAAGTAGAATAATATTTTAATTTAAACATTATTTAACAAAAAACAAGCACTAATATGGTATCACCATACAGTTTATCATACTTATTTTAGTCCAAAATGTAAGTGAACAAAAACTAGGGTACCTGTTTCAACCCAAAAATTCATATAATTAGCAATGAAGCACTTATGGGACGTTTAACTGCTTTTACCACTCTTTTTATCCTTTATTTCACCCTAACCAGCACATGAAGTCACTATATTTATGGCAGTTGAATGCTAAATTGCTAGATAATGTGATATGAAATGCAAAATTTTTACTCGTCTTCCTCCATATTTGTTTACAATGTGCAGCGCCGTCATCGGTAATTTGAATAACAACCTAGAGCTGGATGGATCACTACCAGAATTATTTTCATTTCTTGCATAACTGATAACGAAATAACTGCTTAAATAACTTTATTAAAGTAGTATTATTTTACCTGCCAAATTTTGGTGAGACGTTGCGTCGTAGCTAGGTACCTGTTGAGGCCACATACCTACTTGAGTGAATTTACACGTTCATTTCTGTTCTATCTGTGTATGAGGCAGTTGAGGTCTAAGTAGTAGCCACCCCGCGATTCATATTCATCCTCCTTCCAGATCGGTCCTCGGGGGGCTATCCGACGCCCCCTATCGGCGCCGTGAGGTGCGTCCTGCCCTTTGCGGCTTATTAATAGGTGGGAGTAGCTGATCAGTGTCAAGGACGTGTAATGGATGGTTTAAATGCGTAGAGAAAAGGTCACGAAGCTCATTATTTAGGACAAATGAGGGCCTGAAGCAGCATTCAGTTTATTCCGACGCGAGCAAAATAATTAGTTATTTTATGCGTATTTTATGTATTTATGTAGTATGCATATACAATCTATTCAGCCATCAAATTTAAAAGCTTATAGGTTGGTTCTATCCACATCGTTTAAGTATAAACATTTATAAAACATACATCTTACCTAAATCAAGACTGTAACTTATTTGTGGTACATTTTCGTGATTCCTTGAATAAATTAAATATTCAAAGTGTAGTATCAAGGCAAACTTCTAAACGCTGCCCCAAAAAAACACTGTATAATATGCAATAATAAATAGGTATGTTATAAATTAGCTAAATTTCAACAAACATTGTTTCATCAATTGGATCACCGACTTAGTACCTATCAAAATAATTAACACAGAAGTTCGAAGGTTTACTTATTGGACCATCTAGTTTTTCTGTGACTAATTCCATTGATTTCATTAATAAGGTGAAAAATATCCAGTTGCAAGAAGTTGAAGTTTTGATCTCCTTTGACGTTTGTTCATTGTTTCTAAGTATTCCAATACCACAGACCTTGAACTACAATCAAACAATCTCAGTCTCAAGATGTAAAAGAATATCTTCAACTCACTAAACTTTACCTAAAACAAAATTCCTGTTCGATTCAATGATAATGTCTTTGAACAACATGAGGGTAAAGCAACAGGTAACTCTTTGTCACCATTCATTGCCAATTTCTTCATGAATAGATTGGAAATGGAGGCAAAAGAAGAATTTGACCATTTCCCCAGGGTTTGGTTCAGATATGTGGATGATATCTTCGCAGTGTTTCATACAAAAGTCACTGATATTGACAACATTGCTTTTAAATTGAATAGTCGTTTCGGGTCAGTTAAATTTACATATGAAATTGAAAACTCTGGACAACTACCATTCTTAGATAATATACTAATAATTAGAAATAGTGAAAATAAGATAGAATTTGACATATACAGAAAAGATACCAGTAATTTAAGATATATTCCTAAGGACTCTCACCATTGCGCTTAACAAAAAATGGCGAGTTTCAATTTTTTAATTCATCGCTTATTAACCTTCCTCTAAATAAGGGGAGGTTTGAAAACGAAAAGCAATTGATTGGGAATATAGCTGCGAGTTATGGATATTCTGTAAGTTTAATTGATAAAATAATTAGGAATCGTAAATTTAAAGAGACACTTCGAAATTCCTCGACTTTTCAAAATGAAAGAGAAAATCCAAAATTCATATCTATTCCATACGATCCTCGATATAGGTTTATTCATCGGGAGATAAACTATAACAACTTTTAGGCAATCCAAAAGACCAAATAGAAACCAAGGAAAAGTCGGGAATTTACGAAATTTTCTGTAAAGACTGTAATGAAAAGTATGTTGGACAAACTTATTGCAGGACAATTCAAACTAGATTCAAGGACCATATGGCTCATCTCAAATATGGTAGAACAGATAAATCTAGAGTGGTCCAACATGCGTTTGGGAACAACTATAACAGATAGAACAACTATATAGATAGTAGCAATTTAGGAATATAATAAATTCCAGACAGCTGGATGCTTTTAAGAATTTGGAAATTGTAAAATGTAAAAATAGTATGAATGGCGACAGAGGGCCAATTCCATATAGCCCGCTTTATGCAAATAAATGGAATGAATAACCACAAAGCAGCAAAAACCAGTTATTCAATAAAACCATCAAAGCTACGCGTGTTAACGTTCTTTAGGATTTGCAAATTTAGCTTTAATGGGGTACAGTAGTTTTTAACAATACGTGAAGCGAACAAATTCTGTGTTTCTGTCTGGTGGTGGTATTGGATCGAAAACTGCAACTGTGCTTTAAAAATCACATTGGTTTTTATAATATATGCGTCAGTAACTATTAAGCGAAAACCCAATTGAAATTCTCTTTGGAATCTAAATATTTACACAAACGAAATGGCGGTTTTAAATTGATTGAAAGTTTGAAATATCCACAAAATGCAAATATACTTCCTTGCTTCCTTTTAAAGTTTCATAATATTCAGTAAATTACATTTAAGGTATGATAACCATACCTATTTATAAAATTATCAAACCGGTATCACATTCAAGTTGATGGTTGGACGAGTAGGTACTCTGGTATTTACAAATTCCACATTTTTGTAAAAATGCTCATATTTTCTGTATTTCAATTTAAACAGAATATTTTCAAAGCTCATATCAAAATATGATATATTATGTATAAAGTTTAACAATTCAGTATTACTTTGTTAAATGCAAATGATTTTAGTAATTTTCCGAAACTCTATGCTGGGCAGTAGTGGTTCAGATATTTTAATTCGTGGGCAGTCTTCCTGTAACATACGGCTTTCGGAAAAGGTGTTAATCTGTGGCTTCCGCCTAGTTGCGTTTCACGCCCGCAAAAGGCAACTAGGATAAAGCGGATATCCTGCGAAATTTGTTTTCGAGAGGATCCGGTCCGAACACCCTGTCTCTATTTTCCTTTTAGCGGAATAAATCAAATATTCTATTACACGCAGAGCCTTTGATTCCGCCTTTGGTGGTAAAGCTTAAAGGGGTAAACAAAACTAAATAAATCAACATACATTTCCCGGAACAAAAGCTTTGCATTTGTTCGAATTCAAGAATTTAGCATGGCTTATTGCACCAAGTAACTGGACCGAATAGTTCAAGCCGCATTTGGTGCATTATAGAAGCATTCATTTGTTAACATGACTATATATTCGTTGGCAAATTAGGTGCACGAAAATCGTTTGCTTTACTTCTTGAAACAAAAATTTTTAATGAAATATTTTGCTTAAATATCCACTATCGACCACTAAATAAAATCACTATCTAATATACACTACTCTTTGAAGACGATAGAGGTACAGAGGAATGACACCTAGATAAAATTAGGTCGCTATCTATTTCTCATTTAGACAATAATGATTGTCGGATGGATAGTAGCCCAGACCAAAAGAGGGCACTATACTGTGTTTCTCACCACTATTAACATACCAGATGCCCTTTAGGCAATAACGTCCTAACACCTACACTGTAGGATACTAAAGAGGAAAAGTTTTGCCTATCAGAGGTGAGTAGCATTTAGGCAGTACCTAAGACTTAATAGCGATACTAATTTTCAAATATAAAGAAATTATTTTCCTGCATAAACTTAAATCAGATTAAGTTCATGACCTTATTCCTAGCTTTGTAGTAAAGATTTATGTTCAAGTTTTTGTTACATCATAGTATGAAAAATATTTATTTTAATATTTAGGGGGACTCCTAACGTGTCCCAAAAAGAAAACAGCCGGTAGGTATCAACATTTTATGCAATTTTTACAGGAATTCTAAAATTTGTTGCCTATAAGCTGGAAAATTAAACAGACTACATGAATTTGTAAATAGCCAAACAATAAGTTACATTACACTACTTTTCCAACGACAATTCGAAGTGATATACACATATATTTACATTGTAAATAATGACGATAAGTCAAGAATTTTATTCTTGATCATAGACTACTAAAAAATTGGTTACTATCTCAGGAATCCCACAAGGGTCAAACTTAAGTCCGTTTTCTTTTTCAGTTGTATATAAATGATCCATCCAAAAGTTACCGTGTACGAATTTTTTATTTACTGAAGATTTTTAACTGAACGTAACTGTGTCATCAAAGAGGACTGTAATTAATAATAATAATAATAATAATAATAGCGTTTATTGCCCAACAGTTACCCATTTACTGAGCAAAATTACAATAAAATAAAGAATATAGTATACAGTTAAACCAAAATTATTACAAATGTGCGTTAAAATAACTTTTTAATTTAGATATGCTACAACAGAATATGTCACAAACATCAGATAATATATTTGCATTTGTGCACATGAAGTGCACAGGTGCCTTAAATAATGTAATTATTATGATAATATGGTAATTAGATGTTTATACTAGTAGATGGCACAATAAAAATAATTTATTGCTTAGGTATTTCCAAATGCAAAGAATGTTCACAAGAGATTTATAAAAACTCCCTGTTGTCTATCAAATAAAACGAACTATAATGACTATCCGCCACCGCCTGTGTCCGAAAGCCAGTACGATTTAATTTGTCATTAGGAACTGTAAGTGACTTCCTACACAGTTTTGAGAGACCACTCTTGATGCTCATAGAAATAGTGACATTTTAAACTTTCGAATACCTAGCTGACCTAAAACTGTTGTAGGTATTTTAAGTACTCGTTTTCTTTTTTGATCACATTTCTACTGGTTTAAATATCTGTCTAAACGCTTATTACAATAATTTTCAGCCAGTTGGATAGTTAACACCCTGTATGTTTCAGCCGCCGTAAGCCCTATTATGAAATTTAATTTCGCTGCTGCCACGGCCGCCGGAAAAAGATTAAGTGGTATCCATTAAGCGCACTTAGCATAATCTCGCAATTTGTTTTATTGCTACTGTCTATCCACCGCGCTCTCTCTGTTTGCCTAATTTAAAGAAACTGCTTTAATCTGGTGCAATTAAACTAGGCCCGCTCACGAAACACCAGCCCACATTAACGAAGCTTAAGTAAACAAGAGGCATGGAATAGTTCCCCGGAGATGAGCGAAGGACTAGAAAATTGACGAAATCGCTTTGGTTTAGGTATATTTAAACCTGTTGTTGCAATTACGGCTGTAATTGGTTAAAGTGGGCATAGTTTACACAGAATCTAGAATCAGATGTATTTAATTTAAAAAAAAAACGCTCTACTAATAAAAAAGGGTTGAGAGTGCCGAAGATGTGGTGTTTCGGATTTCAAAATGAACAACTAAGTTAGGTTAGGTTAGGTCAGGTTCAAAAGTGAGTGGGCTGAAAACCAGACCCTCCACCGCGACCATGTGGTCTATTGTGGCTCACACCTACTTATATTTCACCCAATAGGTCCAGCCTCTTAATGAAGCTGATCAGCTTGTTGGGTGAGAACTTATTCAGATCCTCTGGCAGAAGTTGTCCTTTGCCAGGTAATGAGTATCTGATCCTTTCCCCATCGGGGCAGGTGCATAATATGTGTTCTGCCGTTTCATCATCTTCTAAGCACAAGCGGCACTCAGCATCTTCTGCGAGGCCGAATTTGTACTGATGATATTTAAACGGCAGTGACCAGTATATAGCCAATATTGCCTCCTCCTGTCTCAGGTGTGGGAGACTTTAGCAGCTTCCTCTCCTGATCCGATGGGATCGGGCTTTTATTAGGAGTTGAATTGATCCCAATATTCATGTCCAGTTGTCTGGGGATCGAGGGTTTGACCTCCCTCGTCAGGTTGGGTTTTTTACTGGTTGGTTTTCTATAAAAGTCCCACCAGTAGCAAGGGATTCAAGTCCACCACAGGAGAGCCCCGCATTACTTTGACAAGGCATGCATACTCTGAAAGGTTGCCCAGTATTCCAGATGCTCCGTTAGGGACACCTAACACCCCGATGCCGGGGGAATTTATCGACCTTCCTCGTCTAAATCTGCCGTCTTTAGTCGTATGCAGGGCCACCTCGAGCAGGATGTGGCTCTTCACCACGCACAGACGGTCTTGAGAAAAGCTTCCTCATGAGATTGTCAACTTCCCACTCAGCTATTCCCTTGAAGTCAGTGGCTAGGTATTAGACTCCTTTACCCCATCAACTAAGTTAGTCAAGCATTAGTATATCTAGGTCAAGAATGGGTGACATATGTGAAATGGAATAATCTTACACTGTTCCATCACTGTTCTCCCATCACTCAGTCCTAGTTTTAAGACCTATATTCTAGTTCCAATGATTCTCCCAAAGCCGTTGTGGGAGCATAGTCATAATGGTATTGAAATATTTAATTCCAAAGTAACTAATTGTAACCAATTAATCAAAGTAAAGTAACTTCAAACAATGTTAATAACACTAACCACTAATATCTTAAAGAAAGCAGGATTCAGAATAGGTAACAAGGCCACTTGAACTAGTTATTAAATCTAGACAAAGTTGTTATAAAACATGAACGAATATGACAAGGATTCAAGGCTGTAATAGAGAATCAACTGATACCACGTCTGACTGCGAAACACTCAATCCTTTTAGATACCATCTTCAAATCTAGAGAGAACGAATCCCAGGTAGAATTTCCCAAGACATATGTTTTGAAAATTTGTAGAACCTGACAAATGTGACAAATATGTTCCTTTATACTGATAAGTATAAATGGGAATGCGATAAGTCTACAGTCTGGAATTTTGGAGTTTTCTACCTTTAGCTGATAGCTAAATAGTTGGTGTTTTATAGATAAATGAAGCTAACCGTGCAGAGCAGTTAATAATTGGAAACATATTTAAAAATTTAATTCATCATATTTTAAGGAATAACAAAATACAAAAGTATCTATGAACTGTATATTTTTGTTTACTGTGGTTTGTAATACATTCATAAGAAACGCAACTATATTTCAACTTGTCTTGCAAAATCATAAAGACGTCAAAGGTGCTTACTGCACATCCTAACCTAGGGATACATGTCCCTTAACATTCTAAATTGGTTTAAGGCAGAGCTTGAGTTCATCCACGCTTATCCCGCTCCCTCCCGTTATTCTGAGCCACGCATAAGGTAATTTAATGGCTGAAAAGATATTGAAACGTAAGTGGAAAGAATTTATAGACGGTTCATAAGTCATGTTGTTGACCTTTCATCGAATTTATACTGCAGATAAACGGTTTCTGCTCGCACGAGCGATGCCCTCTGACTTATCTGCACGCCCTCTGCTCCTATTAGATTGTTGCATCGGTGTTGGATCTGTTGATCTGATCTGGATTTGAAAGATTAGAAAATGCCTTTAAGTAATTTATGAATCTATGGTGATGAGGATTTTTCTCAAATGTTGTGTCTTAGCTGCAAATGTTGCTATTCTGTACCCTGACTTAAAATAGTGATATAAGATAACAACAAACTGACTATCTGCGAAGAATGAAGACATTGTTGCTTCCTATCCAGTAAAATAGAGAATCTATTTGCAATTTGATACTGTGTATTTCTTTAATTAACAATATTTGGTTTATCCAAAAAAATAATTTAATAACAATTTGCTGGTTTTTCACCATTTACATGACACACAAGTCTAATGTTATGTGTAAATGTGTCTGATTTAGAAAGAAAAATATTGTTGGGAAAGTAATAAATTTGTTAAAATAACACCAACTGCCTCAAAAACATTTTAAATCTATCCACGTTGCAAAATGTACTACTTCCTGTCAGATTGTTCCATGCAAAAATAGAGAGACTCTAAATTTTTAACTAAATTGTACTGTGAATGGTAAAGTTGAATATAAAAGTGAAAGAATGGAATAAAATGTTTAATGGTTATACTAAATTGATAGTAGATTGGATTAAAAGAAAAAAGGATCAAATTTAGTTTTGTTAGTAGTGGTGAGAAACACACCGTGGTGCCCTCTTTGGGTCTTTGCTACTATCTGTCTGACAATTATTGTCCCATTGGCCGTGGAGTTGTTGTTTTCGGTATCTCTTTCAAATAAATAAGTAGGATTGTCATCCTCAGACACAATAGAGGTCACTGCTATAATGGTGCCTTTGGAAAAGCAGGTCGTTTTCTATCTGTCTGTCAAGTTGGCAATAATTGTCAAACAGATAGTAGCAAAGACCTAGAGATGGCACTACGGTTTGTTTCTCACCATTACTAACATTCACGCTGTCCATTAGGAAATCACGTCGCAACATCGTTCATCGAATTCATTACTTATGGCACTCTGATGAGCGCATAATAAGCGCGAAACCGGTCAATATCTGGTGGTCGGTCTCGATGAAAGATGTGGCGATTCCTATGGAGATGCCGAAGTAAATCAATGCCAGTCGGGACACATTTCCCGTGGAGTAGTTGTTTTCGGCATCTCAAATTAATTTAGTTTTGTTGTTTTACATTTGATATGTTTTCTAAATAAGATCAATTTAACTTAATTTTAACGACACTCTGATAGTATGTAATAATAGTATCTAATAACTAATAATAAATATTATTAGTTATCAGCAAGTAATACAGAAGAAGGGTGCAAATTGAAATTGTCTGTTCTGTTATCACATTTAGTGACAAGGTAGGCAATTTATTATTAAGTGCCCAAAATAAGTGAGTTAGTATTTGTGAGAGAAATAAATAGTAAAACAAGATACTGTTTCATATTGGCGATTCAAATTACCGATGAGGGCGCTGCAAATTGTAAACAAATATAGAGAAAGACGAGTAAAAATTTTGCTTTTCATATCACATCATTGAGCAATTAGCATTCAATTGCTATAAGTATACTGACTTCATGTGCTAGTTAGCCTTAAAAATTACCTTTTAAATAGGTTCAAATATTTTCATGTAGAGGGCGCATTCATTTTTGGAATCGCCAATAGTTTAGGATCAATCACTGGATGTGTCAGCGAATCAATCTGCCCAATTTCCGTATTACCTGCGAAATTAAAAAGTGCAAAATTCTAAATGATAAAAAGCGTTTAATGCAGAACTCAGTTTAGGTTTTAATGGATTATAGAAGTTGATAAACAACGATTGGCACGCCACGCTCACTTGATTGTTCGATGAATAGGAAAATAATTGAAAGGTTTTATTTTTCGTATTTACATATAGTATACGTGGCAAACGATATCAGTTAAAATGGTAAACAACTTTAACACCATTTTTTTACTTTTATACATAAAGGAAAAGATTCCGAGATATTTCTGATTCTATGAATAAGAAAATACAGGCTAAAGGAATATAGACTAATGCGCAAGTATTTTCTTTAAACATTTGAAAATCTTCTCGAACCTGCCCTTTCAGTTTTTAGTGCTACTCGTTTATCTACCACCAGTGACGCATGCCATTCGTTTTTCTCCCGCATTCACCCCTTTGAATAGGGGTGTTCCATTTAAAAAAATATGTTTACTTCACCACCCTGTACATGACTATCACTATAAAATAGCGAAGGTAATTTTAAAATATGCCCCCTTCGGTACCTAGCACTGTACCAAATTTGATTTCGATATCTCTTCAAATGTAGAAGCTATGCTCCGCCCCCATACTAATGGCGGACCCTGTATATTATATTGTCATATTAATTAAATATTATTCAAAATAAATAGTCAATAAGGAAGGATGTTTTAAATATAAATTCTAGTTTGAGTGCTAATAAGGTCAATAATTTTAATCATTGACCTGCAGGTTTTTCTAAACTAAACAAACTTTTATCACTCATTTAAATAATTTTTCTTCATAGAAAATCATATCCTGATTATATGAAATACGTTCTTTATAAAATATGAAGGGAGATACACGCTATATTAGTGACAGTTTTCTATCAACAGGGAATGCAAGTCAGGAACGATATATCATGCCACATCCTGCTTTAACCATCATTTAACAATTGTATAATATGACAGGATGATTTGCTGGATTACAACTCTACAACTCACTACACCTCTGGACAGATTGGAGTTTCCAACGTATTAGGTCATAATACTGCGGAATAAGCCAAATTACGATCACATACAGCTTTTCCATGCTTAGCGTACCTGACGAATAAAACAACATTCACTAGCGGAAATGTGAAACTTTTGACGGGACTAATTCCTTTGTTTTTGCACGTTTTGCGTTAGATATGAAAACTGATTACCATCTCTTTTTACATTCACTGAACTCTATCTAATAACTTTACATTTTACAATTTATCAACGCTTCATTCCTTTAATTTAAGTGTTTTCTCTTCGCCTGAATCAATTATTAATGATTGCATTAATTATTGTTTACATAATTATGTAAATTATTAATTTTTAATCCACAGCTAGCTATAATAAGTTAAAGCTATTTGGAAAATTGTCATGTTGCTTCGTAAAGCAGGGAAAAAGAACAGTTTGTGAATCACTGAGTAATACCTATGGAAAAAGGAAGTTTATGAATTTTTATAAACAATATAGTCTTACTTTTATTTGGCCTTAAGTAATATAAAATATGTTTATTCTGAGACTGTGACAGTAAAAGAGAAAACATATATACCACAAGCTCGTAAATCTGCAGTTCTAGGTATATAAACTTGAATCTGAATATAGGATAACAGGGATAGTCCCTTTTTAAAATATGTCAAGAGATAACCGATAAGTTGTGCCAAGGATTTGAAGTCATCCTCTTTTACTACCCAGAAAGTGAATATCGTATTTATTTACATACCTATGCGGTTTTCTTCCGCATCCATATAAACAATTTCCTCAAGAAAATCTATTAACAGGTTTGTTCCAACAAGAATCCCAAATCGTCGGTGACTGTCGGGAGCATGCGTATTGCAATTTTTCCGTTCCATCAAAGCCAAACCGAAATCGATGATTGGTTCCTGATTGACAGTACACTGTTCTATCATGGCTTATGATTGGTTTGTGAACATTCAGGAAAGTTTGCGTATTTTTTAGGAACTCTGAATCAGAATCATGCGCAGTAAATTAAATGAAATGACACTCATCTCTACTAGTAAAGTCTTACCTGCATTATTTATTATTCATGCTGATTGTGATTAGGTACTGAAGTATTTTTATGTTAGAAGCCTATGTGAAGTTTTCTAAACAACTACAAATTATAAAACACTCTTTTATTTTGGTTTTTTGCTTTTTGTTATTTTACAGGTGGTGTAATCCCAAAAGAAACAAACTATGAATCATGAAAATGCACCACAAATAAGTGACAGACATTATCTACTCTTTTCTTATCTATGAAACACTCCACAAATGGCAAAACGATAAAAAACGTCCAATGTTTTCGTTTTGTGTCAAAAAATGAGGTTAGGTCACAATAAATCCAGCCCACAGACTGCCACTCTTTACTCTTTGTCAGATTTGTCAGTTGTTCCACAACTTCTGATTAGTTGCAAATTTGTCTCTACTCGCATGCGCAGATATTGTGGTTACAATCAATTGGGGATTGATCAGAGTTTTCTTGTTAGAACAAACCTAAAATCTCCTTACTACAAATTGTGATAACCAGAAACCATTATTTGGAAATGTCTTTAAGAGACACAATTTTGTCAAAGTATTTTTTAACTCCACCATATAGATATATAGAAAGCGCTCGATAATGTGAAGAGTAGTGGGGAGTATTCAGTTATAATACCGTACTCGCTTAATGGAGTAGCGTCTTATTTGATAGGAAGATTGTTGTGCTTATAATTATATTTCATATAGAATGTTATCATTTCCAATGTTTTCGATGGTTGCAAAGATTGCGAAATCTGTGATTTCTTTCATATAAAAAAAACCAAAGAACGACTCCTAGCAGTCAGTTTTAAACTGTGATACATATGTGAACATGAAACAATAAAACTGAAAGCTTTTCTATTAAAATTATTGTCTTTTCAGGTACATGCCCCCCGTGACCCCCTCCCTGTGGAGGAACACCCGGCTGGCTGACCGGTTCGGCGCCGTGTGTCCGCAAAGGCCGCCTGACATCGGCAACCGCTCGGAAGCGCTATTAGAGTTCCCCAGAGGGCGGCTGCTCTACCTGGAGAAGCTGCTGCCCCTCCTCGCCAATCAAAGTGAAGACTGCCTTTACCTTAACCTCTACGTGCCCAGAACTGGTGAGTAGATAAATTATAACACACACACACACACACACACACACCAAATGGCTGCCGAAGAAACTTCGAACGACTCATCTGGATCTAATCTAGTCATAAAATGTATCTACATTTTACGGCTACATCAATCGCAAATAAATGGGATACTACATGCTATTATTCTATTTCTGCATTTAGAGAAAATCAGTAATACTTACCTGTTTGTTAGTAATTATATCACAATATATTTGTGTGAAATAAACAAATCAATAAAGGACTAGTTCCCTGCGGATAATAGTAGATAATAAATAATTTTATTGCCAGTATATTATGGGTTCACGTTGGCAGTGCCACTTATAAAAGTCAATAAAGTAGATCGTAAGAATAAAACCCAATTGTTTATATCTATTGGTGTTCTGTATTTCAAACTTATGAGTATAGGAAAATATAAAACTGGAATGGAAAAGTATCGGAAATATTTATATTATCAATCTCTTTATTTTCATAGTCAAGAACTAATTTTATTTGTTTGTGATTTCAGTTATTAAGATTACTTACCTAGGTATTTTGCGTTCTTAAAATACAGGATTATTCAGAACTTATCCATAATAAAATTTGGGGATGTTCAACATACATGTACAAACGTGGTAGTGCAAAAAAAATTTTTGGTGGGGTCTTAAAGCTATTGAAAAATTTTTCATTGCACGCCGCTGGATACTGGTCCACTGTAATGGAGTGACCTTGGGACTGACAATGCAAACAGGCTAGCACAAAAAAACTTCGGAAGATCTGAGAGTATACCAACACCCGGCGCAATAAAGATGTGCAGCGTTTTTACTTTAAAATAAACTTAAAGATAGATAGATTTGACCAAAGTGACGTGTCTTTAAAATTAATAAAATTTTGTTACACTAATTTTGAAGAATTGCGCTACTTGATTACTAGGTATTGGAAACGTGAAATTTAAGTATAAAAAATTTGCACATACCTTGTTACAAAAGCTTTTCGAAATAATATTCCTCGACATGTACACAATTTTGGGCACACCCCTTATCCAATTTTGCCGCACTAAACCGAATGTTCCTCCCGGTTGCTGATCTTGTAAACGCAAATTATTAAGTAAATTGGGGATTTTCAGCATTTTGCTGCAACAACCACTCACAAAACCTAACTGTCGATGTGTCGGTGTGTCGATTGGGAAATCGTTCCGCATACAAGCGCGAAGCTGCCAATGAATTTTGTCCAACTTCGTCATAAATAAGAATCATGTCCATTAACTCAGCATTACTGTACACATGAGCTATTTTAAAAATTTTACAGTTTAACACTCGATGTAAAACACCCGCACAGAGACAACGACACAGAAAGACTGATGACTGCATAGACATTAAGAGATATTAACCCCACTCCAACTGTATTCGCCAGGCGTTCGCCAGGTACAAAAACTGTTGTTTACTGTATTTTGAAGGAATGTGATATATCAGATGTGTTGAAGTACAGTTGCCCAGCTACGTAGTCCTTTATAATGGTATAACTTTAAACATTGTTTACGGGAAATCCTAAGCCTTTTATTATAAATTTTTTTGGTGATATCGATTTCTTATTTAAGGATGCACATATTCTCAAAGTTTTAGAGATGAGTTCTGAATAACCCTGTATATATGTCCATTCTGATTGGCGATTGGCGTATAAAATAAAATGGATATTTACTAGACAGTTTTTGATGAATTTGTCTCAAAGTACATGTTGCGAAAAACATGTAGCAGGAATAGCTCTCGAATTAAAGAGACCCGGAACAGATCTTGTCACAATCTCGTTCTCTGTATTGGTGACCACGTCGGATCCGTTCGAATCGCCGACCTGAATATAAATAGGTTTTCTGGCTCCCTAGAATTGCTAATATTTCAACATTACGGGACGCAATTTATGAGCAGGTGGTGATGTGTGGTATTGGGAAATGGGCAATATATTAACCCTTGGGACAATTCCCTCTGTATAAATAATACATTAAAGGAACTATATTTGGCAGCAATTATTATAAATACCTTTCACAGAGCATGGCTTTGTCTAGGAAGCGCCGATCTATATGTTGTATTTATTTAGATTTATTTAGTGTCTTTATTCACAACAGGAAATAGTTAAATGTAGGATAGAGATTAATCAACCAGTAGGCAACTGTGCAAGTGATGAATAGCATAAGATAAGGTACCTGCATTTAGTGTTCCTAGGCAAACAAGTTATGGACCTTTCAACAGACTAAACATTTTTTTCTTGTACACTTTCCTTGTTGCTGAAAAAGATCTTTTTATATGTAATTCGAGATTCTTATTGTTCTAATTCACAACTACTAACGTGTTTCATCCAGAAGACTGTTACTGTTACTATATTATTGTTATTATTCGTGTTTTTGCGTATTGCTACTCCTTCCGGCGGTCTAAAGATAAGTGGGACGAAAACACTTCGAAAATCGCACTTATTTCACTTAAGTATTGCTTCTTCTCTTGATTGCTGACTGATTAAGACTGACTCCTCGCCTGCAAGCCGCGGCCTTTATGTAGGAGAACTAGGCTTCTAGATCCTCATAGAAATTTCCATCGAATACTCACGAATAATCCACATACTAGGGCAGTTTAATAAATAATCGACAGCCAAGTTATACGAGGGGTATTCGATAAGTACCGCTGGTGACAAGCGGGAAATGTGGACAAAAGAGGCTATCTGTTTTATTTGGCGGCCTAGAGGGTTGAGACTTCGACCTTCGGGGGTTGTCCCTGGCGTCCTCAGAGACGGTGTTGCCAGATTGTTTACAATTTCTCTAGGGCTGGAGAAAAGTAAAGTAGATTTAGCAACGCCGCACTCGGGCACTGTGTCGGTGGTTTTGTAACAGTAACACTTCTCAGTTATTCGTTGGTTTATGTTGTTTATAGACCAGTTAATACTAAGTCTATCAAGAAATAATATTTTTTTAGTTTCTTACAATCTTACTATATTGCATGTATGAAGTATAGCAGCTTTTTGTGACTGGGTATATGTCATTTTTAATTGAAGTATCCTCTAAAATATATTTTTTATAGTTATTTGTCTTTATATCTTGTATTGCAAGTATAAATCCCTCTGGTTCTGGTTATAATTGGCCTATCTGTAACAACTTATATAAAAGTTCTTTGTTCATAATAATATGTTCTTGGTTGATACAATTATAATATCTGCCATGTAATGCTCTAGACGACCATACATTTTGTTTTTGTACAAGGGCATTATTTTGAAAGCATTTTGCTTCTTGCATTGATATGTTTAATGGTGTGAAACTGTTATCAATTTCTACTATTGCCCTATATAATGGATGGTCTTTGTTTTGGAAGTATGTTTCTAATAAATATATCTGTTTAGAGTGAAACTATTGTATGTCTATCATTCCCCTTCCCTTTTTTGTTGCAATGGAGATAACGAAGATATGGATAAAACATTTTTATTACAAACTCCGTGTATTAGCTTTTGCCTTACTAGTTCTCCCTATATAAAAGATAGCAAATATTATTTTTTGATTCAAGTAATTAATCGACCTGAAAAATAATTCAGTTATCCCCACCGTATAATTCTGTTGATGTTACCACGAAAATTGAATAACATTCAATTAGGGGCATAAGTGCCCTCTCAGGTTCCCGTAGAGCCGCGTTCGGTGGGGAAAATTCTTCAGATATTTTCAGTCCAAGCTTATTTTAGGTCCTTAGACGAACTCACAATTCACCGTCGATATTCTTGAGTTATAAATACAGCATAATATTTGTGACGGGGTGGAATAAGAATATTGAGAATTATGATCTTCTTTTCTATTAAATAACAGCCAATATGCCGGTATGATATAAATCGTATTATATTATTTGTTATGTTGTGAACATGGATTTCAATATTTACACCAAAGCTTAACAATTCCGTCAATGGAATTTATTTCACCTCATATTCAGTTAATATTTATATACACATATTTATACTACTTTCAATTTACTCATGAAAAAGTATATACATTTATATTTTTGTTAGGCAATTGGGGAAAAAACAAATTGAATTACGATATATATTTTTCTAGGGATTATTTGAATATTTTAATCTAATAAATACCTTGTATACCATAAATAGAACATCATAAAGGCATGAAAGAAAGTAGTGTCCGAAACGGGTTCCAGTGTAATAACAAACAATTAAGTATAAAATTTAAAAAAAAAATATATAAAATCTGCAGCTGCTTAAGAAGGAATATATCCTTCACCGAAATTTATCACTTGTGTAAAATTACTGACGTGTAAGCCACTATATAATCAGTACAAACTGAAATTTTGAATTAATATGTAATTAGTTTTGGGCATAAGGGCTTTAAGTCGACTATTAATCATTAAACACTTCAATGGTACTTGTAAGATTTGTTTGGATCATATATACTTATAAATATACTATATTATAAGTAGAAGTAGAGTAGAGTAGAATTTTGTTTCCCAATCGAAATAACCCATCACTGAGAAAGTTCAACTATATAGTAAAAAGACTAAGAGACTATAAGAGCCTAAGAGAAAGTTTTTACTTTATAATAAAAATAAATAAATCAGATTTTTGAGTCTACTTAGGCGTACTTAAGAATAAAATAGGCGAAATAGTGTACTTTTGTATTGGATATTATACATTAAAATGGAATAGGAATTCAATTACTTCATAAATCAGAATAGAAGAGGGTCCGAATTGGGTCACTGAGGCCCACTATATTAAAGTGTTGCTTGCTCAATGTACCAACGCTACATTTTGCATAGTGTTGTAGTTTTTCACTGTAAAGGGATGATAAAAAATTATTTAACTTAAATTGACTTCAATAAAAACAATATATAAATAGCATGCTTTGGAAACATCTAGTAGGTATTTGTTTTTGAATTAAGTATCCATATTCACATACCTATTACGGTTCTGTATCAAAACCGGACATTAAAAATTTGATTATCTCATATTTTATGAGGTGTGTGCATAAAATAGTATATTCATTTTTTATTTCTCTGACGTAAAAGCTGCACAAAATACGTATTTGACGCCATGAGCTAAAAGCCATATTTACTGTTTCCAGATCATCTGTCCTTTAAAAAACCTTATCCTGTATTTTAGCACACCAACTAAATCCAGTCCCTTGAATAAAATAAATATAAAAATAACATCCCAATTTACGACTGAAAGCCATAAGGGACAGTTTCCCTATTTAAAAACCTTTTCCACGACTGCTGAAAAAGATTTACCACGATAAAAACGTATTGAATTTTATGAAAGTTTCGTGAAATGCCTTTTATTCTCCGGTGGAGTCGGATATTCAGAATTCCAGAAATGCTTAGAGATATATCCTGACGAGACCATTTGTAAGACAGACGTAGGGGTCTTGCAAAAATAGAAAAGTGTAACCTTATTGTATTTTAAAACTTCTAAACCCCTTGAGGTACAATAATAGTCACAAGGAGGCTTACATCGCTTACTAGACTTAATAAAAACTTTTATACGCTTTTTATAGAGCATCATGCAGGGTCTCCCACGACGATCTGAATCGATTTGTATATAGAGAACCGCTAGAGGTAGAACTTGGAAAATTCGCTAATTGATGATGATGATTTATGCCTTTTTCAAAAATATGTTTCATTTCCCGTCACTTCGGATTATATCATACTAATAAAATTTTATTTTTAAATTACTTTACTAAGAAGGCCTTAATAACCGTTACCAAAAATTATGCTGTTACGGCAAAAACTTTAATAATTACAGCATTTAGACACACTAAGGGCACAAAAAAATGGTTTTGCTAACTTGCTTTTGCAAGATATTTGGGCAAATTAACGTTTTTCGTAATACCATAGCAAATGCGGCACCTAGCGATGAAGTTAGGAACTTCTAAATATTTTGATTCGATTTATTTCGGCCATATTTGTTGATACATATTTTACCTCAAACTCGTAGCATGAATGGTATCCGAGATATAGCCGCTCCGTAGCCTTAAGAGTCCATTCAATCCATAAGCCCAAAATCGGCGTTCGTCTTGTGTCTAATTATAAAAAAACTATAAAAGATAGCGACTTTTAGTAAAAAAGTATTAAAAGATAAGACTTTAATCTAAATCCCTATAGTAATAATTTTTTGTAATTCTTTTTATTTTTAAAATTCCAGGCAAACAATCCTGTACTGAAATAGCGTATTTTCAAAAATTATTTTCTCTAAAATACATATATTAAAGAAAAATTTGCTACTATAGGGATCTAGTTTATCTTTTGACCTTTCCGGTGATATATAATTTATAACATTAAAAAGAAATTTTGTTGCAATTATAAGACAAATCCGGTACCCTTGCAATCAGGGCTAACTTTATTTCCATGTGCCTTTTTACTTTGGCTTTACGTGCACCTCCGAAATCTACATAATTCGGTAGTGGAAATATATAAGTCTTCACCCATCGGCTACCCAACCTCTCAACCCGACCCTGAATTCATGTCTGTCAAGTCTAGAGTGAATGGAGCCTTAACTGATCACGGTGTATGTAATGAAATGGAATGATTAAATTTAAATCTGTGTAAACTGCACCATGTTGAAATCTATGATATAAACATAAAATAGCATACCTATAAAGTTACAAGAATATCTTAGGTACTATCAGGTCTCGCTTTATTTTTATTATTGAAAGGAAACAAATGATTAGGTATTGTGCATTCCGTATGTTTAAAAATCTCATAATTTTAAAGTTATGGAGATGGAACAAACCAATATAACGGCGACGGTTCATTTTAGGAAAAGGAAATTTAATCATACCCATTAGCTTAACATGATATGAAAAATTCTAACTGAAAACACTTTTCCTGCTTTAAAAGATAAAAATATTAAATTCTTGAGAACATCGCAATTCTGTCTATAAAGTTTCATATAAAATTCCATCTGACTTCCCAATAGGATTTTATTGTAATACCACAATAAACTGTTTCCATTTCCGAATAAAGAACATTTTCAATTATGGTTTGAAATGTATTAGTTGGGAGAAAAATATAATAGAAAGTACCAATTTTTCACACAACCGATATACCAAGACAAAAGATAAGATTCCAATTCGTGGACTGTGGGTTAGTATAAAGCGAGCTAAAATGGAAGATTGGGCGAAACATATCGCAGTCAGAATCAGAAATAATAAATAGAGATTCTCGCGAACTGTTCACAAAACTTCTAGGCTATTAATGAGTTTGCTGTTATTTCTTGAAAATAAAGAATATGGTTTTCTTTTCTGCTATATAAGCTCGATAAAAGAGGTCTGGATAAAAACAGCAAGTCTATTTATTGTCCATGATATTATCCTCTAACTAATTTAACAAAAAGTATAAAGAAAAGTAGTACAGAAGGAAGAGATTAGGTTAAAAGGAAGTTATTATATTAGTGACTAAGGAAGAGGAAACTATTTAATATTTGGAACACAGAAACGGATAAAACTTTGGTTTTTTATAATTGTGATACGATCATAAAGTTCTGCAAATTGGAATAGACCATTTTCTCATTAGATCTCTGACCCAGTTGATAGGTCTAATATTAATAAGAGACACAGTTTGCAGAAAAATGTGTAGGAAAAATTTTTTCTTGAAATACTATATAAAAACCCATATGGTTACAGTCGTATGTACATATTTGAAATTTGAAGAAGTAGTTTAGTTTTTTTCTATACAGACAATTTATTCTGGCATACTTAAATCTTTACTTTATAGAGAAACTTCTGTTTTGTTTGGTAGAATATTTTTACCCCGTTGAAAACAGAAATACATGTGTTTATTTTTCTATATAATATTCACTACAAAGTCTAGAACAAAAAAGAATCGAACTTGGTTTGAAATATAGACAGCATTATTGGATGCTTGGAAGAAGTTCTAAGTTGACAATATATAATAAGATACTAATTTACAATCAGATCTTAAAACCAGTTTGGTTATACGGTATCCAACTTTGGGGTTGTGCCAGAAATAGTAACATTAAAACCATTCAGACTTTCCAGAATAAAGTGCTGCGTAACATAGTAGACGCTCCATGGTACATACGCAACTCCGACTTGCATCGAGTCCTTAACATCCCAATGGTTGAAGATGAGATCAAAAGGTTTGCTGGCAGACATGAGGCCAGACTTCACCTCCACATCAATGCAAAAGCTCTTCAGCTGCTGGACAATCAACATCTTGCTCGAAGATTGAAGAGACCCGAACCATTTGAGCTGGTGTAGTGTGTTGTGTAAAAGCAGGACATAGTGTGCCAGTGAAATTGTTAAAGAAAACAATCTAAAGGACGTCGTTGGATGAACTTTAGTTAATAAATGTTTAGTTTGTAAGATTATTAGAAGAAAATTAATGGTTGGTGGTTGGTCATCAAACCAGTTTTAATAGAAATAAGATTCTCCAACAAAGAATCTTACTAAAAAAAGTCTAGAACAAAACACTATCAAGAATTTATAAAACTTTCTCTCGGAAATGTACACTACTCACAACACTAGGTATAGGATAAAATATGCCTTTAGCCCTCGAATACTAGATATATGTATCATACCAAGTTAATTTATTGTACCAGAACGAATTTATACTAAACAATGGACGCAGTGCAACGTTCAATAAATCAGTTTTTAACGCCGCAAAGTCCATTCGTCATCCGATCGGCAGCTCCGACGCTGATGGAAGTAGGAAGTGGATAAAAAATTGCACGTATTAATTGAATGAAAACCCTGAGCCCAGCTTTTTCATTGCCGCTTCTTTCCGAGGGTCTTATCGGCAGTGCCGGGCTCATGTAAAGGAAGGAAAATGACTAAGAGCCGCCAGGAGGGGGTAGTTAATTAAATAAAACAAAAAACTGTGAAACCGTGCGTAAATATATGTACATACACTATGATATTGTAAATTAAAGTTCTGGCGATAGATATTCGTCAATTTGTTATTAACACTCTGTTATTACTTTTTGTGTTTACACAGGGTGTCCCATCGAAAAGTATCACATTTCGTCGCCTTATATCTCGAAAACTGAAAGAGATATCGGGATGCGGTTTGGACAGAACGACTTAGGATTTTTGTCGTTCAAATAAACAAATTTAATTTTGTGGCTCCAATTCTCAAGATAATGTAAACTATGTATACCTCTTTGAAAAGTAAAGTGATTAGGCTTTCTGATTATGGCAAAATATACAGGGTGTTCCACTTAATATAAGCAAGTAATTTTACTCCAAAGAGGAGCGTATTCAATAAAAAATTTACCAATATATTTGGAGATTTGGCAACAGTGCCAAAAAAAACTTACAAAAATCTTAAGTCATTCTGTCCAAACCGTATCCCGATATCACTTTTAGTTTTCGAGATATAAGGCGGCGAATTGTGATACTTATCGATGGGACACCCCGTATTTTTCAAAATTTATAATTTCCTCGTTACCTATTATCTAGAGTATGCAAAGGAATAACCTTATTATTTTGAAGATATGTTGAAAACAACTACTTTCCGTGCAATATGCACTCCCAACAATTCCAAGTGCATAGCTTGGATTCTTGTTTCGAGTTTAGCACTACTTCGTTACCTCAAACAACTCATTCCTTGTATGTGCTCAGAAAATACAGGGCATTAACTACTTTTAAACGACGAGGTGGCACAAATCTAGATGGAAATAAAATGTTTACTTCAAATTTTATCGTGGGCGCGTGGTTGTTACCAGAAGTACAGAATCGTATTGAAGCAGTCGTACATATCTTGTCGCAGTCGCGATTCGACGCGGTCAGACGCGCTAATGAAACCATACCTTTAGGGGTCTTCTCTAAGGATAAGCATCCGGTCTTTGAGAGCCTCAGTGGATAAATGTAATTTGAAGAATGTGCAAAATTGATATTGGTTTGGATTTATTATTTGTCCTTTCCTGTACTGAGGTATAAGTACAGAATCTTTGGAGTACGGCACTGCTTATCGAGAAGGATATAGCAGAAGTAGCAGCCTACAATGAACCCGGCCAAATTAATAAGTAGCGGATATAGAATCCGTTCCTCGGAGAATTTTTTATTAGTTCGCCAAGTAGGCGGAAATGAGCTAAACTGTATTTATTTAGAGATATTCTTCGGGAATGTTGGGTGTGGAAACGATTAGTTCCATTGATTGCTTAATCAGCAGCAACCTTCGATTCAGAGCAAACTAGAGATAGCAGAGCACAATATTAACTTTTAGTATTATACAGGGTTATTCAGAACTTATCTCTAAAACTTTGAGGATATGTGCATCCTTAAATAAGAAATCGATATCACCAAAAAAATTTATAATAAAAGTCTTAGGATTTCCCGTAAACAATGTTTAAAGTTATACCATTATAAAGCACTACGTAGATGGGCAACTGTACTTCACTTCAACGACATCTGATATACCACAGTAAAAAACAGTAAACAAGTTTTTTGTACTTGGAACGCCTGGTTAAGACCGAGCGAATCGAGTTGGAGTGGGGATAATATCTCTATTGTCTTCGGTCATCAGTATATGTGTGTCGCTCTCGCAGTGCGGGTGTTTTATTTATCGTAGGAGTGTTAAACTGTAAAATTTTCAAAATGGCTCATGTGTACAGTAATGCTGAGATAATCGACATGATTCTTATTTATGGCGAAGTTGAACAAAATTCATTGGCAGCTTCGCGCTTGTATGCGGAACGATTTCCCAATCGACACACTGACACATCGACAGTTAGGTTTTGTGAGTGGTTGTTGCAGCAAAATGCTGAAAATCCCCAATTTACTGCTGATGTACTAGTTACAGATGAAGCTTTGTTTACTCGAAATGGAATACAGAACATTCATAATACACACGTTTGGGCACTCGAAAATCCGTACGCAACTCAACGAAATCACTTCCAACACCGTTTTTCGAACAGCTTTTGTAACAAGGTATGTGCAAATTTTTTATAAATTTCATGTTTCTAATACCTAGTAATCAAGTAGCGCAATTCTTCAAAATTAGTGTAACAAAATTTTATCCATTTTAAAGACACGTCACTTTGGTCAGATCTATCTATCTTTAAGTTTATTTTAAAGTAAAAATGCTGCAAATCTTTTTTGCGCCGGGTGTCGGTATGCTCTCATAACTTCCGAAGTTTTTTTCGTGCTAGCTAGTTTGCATTGTCAGTCCCAAGGTCTCTCCATTACAGTGGACCAATATCCAGCGGCGTGCAATGAAAAATTTTTAAATAGTTTTCAGAACCCGCCAAAAAAATTTTTTTTTGCACTACCACATTTGCACATGTATGTTGAACATCCCCAAATTTTATTATGGATAAGTTCTGAATAACACTGTATATTTTAATATTACTTACTAGCTCAAGTAACTATGATTGTGTATTTTCTTATTATTTCAATATTTGGTCGTATTGAAAATAATATTCAATATATTTCTACACATTATCTATAAAATAAATTTACATAATTAAGCGTAACTTTATTAAAATTAGTAAAGTTGAGGAAGAGTTTACACGCACTTTATTTGGTATATCACATAAGAAATGGCATTTGCTTGCAGCAGTTCATAATATTAAATATAATATTTTTTCAAGGGCAAAACTACGGCTATATTTTCCTTCATTTTAGCCCCAGTATTCTATATCAAATCGAGCCTTGTCGTAAATCATAATAAATGTGCCTTCCATGCTTCATTCCTCGCTTTTTAGAATTTGGGATGGTTCTTAAATTAAGATTGTATAGTGCGAGAAGGAAAAAGATATTAAAAAGGCCATATATGCTAAAACATGGGACTGGATCAAATAAAGTAAGATGTGCCGTTATATATGCGTGAAAGGAGAATAGAAAGAAAGGGATAAAGCCCGAAGAAAGTCCGAGAAAGGTCTTTTTATTAGGGTAGCAAGGCTGTTGTGTACTGATATCGACTTATCTGTCTTTCACTTTCGGAGTATTATGACATTTGGCGCGATATTATGTTTTCACAAACGGCTTACGTGGGTGATGTTCAGCAAAGTGTAAGTTTAATCTGGAAAACTCCTTATCTCGGGTTTAATTTAGCGCAACGGTAGATAGTTTCTTTAATTCTATTAGTTTAATTTGGAACACTTGCCAGAGGGCGGTACCAATTTGTCTCAGGATGATTACTCAGAAAGAGCGTGAAAATAATTTTGGAACACTGGCGTGGAGTATCTATTAGTGGAAGAATGGCCATTTTAATTTGAAATAACACTTTTCCTCGTACTTACACAGAATGAGTCTAACCAGATGCGAAATTTGTATTTAACATCTTTCTCAAAGATACTATGTGAGACTTATTGAGATAGAATGACTACTAAGATAGGAGCAGTAGAAAAAAATATCAGCCCGAGCTATTCCAGCAATCTATACCAGGTTTCCCATTTAATTTGACTAATGGAAATTAACATGGGCTATTATATTTCATTGAATTTTATATTCCCAGGGCACACTATGAGAAATATTGTTAACGGAATCGATAGTACTGACTGTCAAACACTTCTGATTACCAAAATACTAAAGCGAAATGCTTTTTTAATTAAAATATCAATAAAAATTCGTTTTAAGTTAATAGATGTAGTTTACATAAGCGTTTTAACGATATCGTGTTATGTCATCTGGTGGACTAGTCGGTTGAACGGCAGTCTTTCAAACTGAACCGAAAAATTTTACAGGTTCAAATCCCTCCAGAGACAACTTTTTTTTATTTTACTTTTTCATGAATTACAAATTATTAGTGTTTACTTATTCGAATAAATATGATAAATTGTCAGTAACTAGTTATTATTTTTGAAAGTTACAATATTTACTTATCAAAAAAAAATATATATTTTTTATTTATTACATGCACTGTGCTTTTATAGTGTACGTATCTCTGCTAATAGTTACTACATATTATACCTCAATCTGGATATTGAGTTAAACAGTTACAGAGGAACTGTCGTGAATTACGGTTTTTTTTTGAATGAAAAACTATAATTCTAAAATTATGAGTTTTTTTAAAATATGTTCCTATTTTAAAAAAACTCATAATTTTAGAATTATAGTTTTTTTATTCAAAAAAAAAACCTATTACTAATTCACGACAGTTCCTCTGTAACTGTTTAACTCAATATCCAAATTGAGGTATAATATGTAGTAACTATTAGCAGAGATAAGTACATTATTAGTAAAAGCACAATGCATGTAATAAATAAAAAATATGTTGCTTGTTGATTACTTATGTTATAAGATAGTAGCTTTAGCTAAAGATAAAGGAAACGAACCAATTAAAACATATTTTATTTTTTTTTGATAAGAAAATATTGTGACTTTCAAAAATTATAACTAGGTACTGACAATTAATCATATTTAATTGAATAATTAAACACTAATAATTTGTAATTACTGAAAAAGTAAAATAAAAAAAAAGTTGTCGTTTAGTTGCGGCTGTTGCGGCTTAGTTTGAAAGACTGCCGCTCAAACAACTAGTCCACCAGATGACATAACACGATATAGTTAAAACGCTTATGTAAACTACATCTATTAACTTAATACGAATTTTTATTGATATTTTAATTAAAAAAGCATTTCGCTTTAGTGTTTTGGTAATCAGAAGTGTTTGACAGTCGGTACTATCGATTCCGTTAGCAATATTTCTATAGTGTGCCCTGGCAATATAAAATTCAATCAACTGTAATAGCCCATGTTAATTGCCATTAGTCAAATGAAATGGGAAACCCGGTATGTTATATCTTTCTTTATATGGGAATTAAGCCAAAAAGTTAACTAAGAGATAAATTATTAATAAAATTATCAAATATTATGGTTCAATAAAGTTATTAATTTTTCTCCTTACCTATAATCCTAGGTATACGCAAATAAACAACATTATTATTTTCAAGATATGTCGAAAGCAACTACTTTCCGTGCAATATGCACCCCCAACAATTCCAAGTGCAATGCTTGGATTCTCGTTTCCAGTTTAGCACTACTTCGCTACATCAAACGACTCACCACCTTGTATGTGCTCAGAAAATACAGGCCATTAACTACTTTTAAACGACGAGGCAGTAGTAGGAATGTCTTCGAGAGGTCGGGTTTAGCTTTCAACCGTTTGATTGATAGTCGAGTTCCCGTAGTGTTCTCATTGTTATGCGATATGGGTAACTGTGGTATAAGGAAGGTAATCGTATAAGGTGCGTGATTTGAGTAGGCATAGTGTAACCAAGATGAAGGAGGATGGCCTCTTGAAGTAGTTAGTATGTTATGTTAGTAGGATTTTAAAAGGGATTTACATATTTTGCCTTAACTTTTTATAAACAGTATCAGTGAGTATATCAGTTCTTTAGAAATGGACAGTATTGATTAAAAAATTATTAAAACTTTCAGTTTTCATCATCTCCAGATGATGCTAACTTGCAGGGTTGGTGAAACGCGTGTAGAGTGCAGTATAGTGTTTTGGTGTTATGTGGAAAACTACGTCAGTGTTATCTTCACAGCAAAGGCTCCATCCTACTCCTTTTCAAGACTAATTTTTCATAATTGTCTTTGAGGGGTATCTCTCGCTTCAGCACCCTTCCCAAGTATTATATATTTCTGAAAAGCTTAAAGCGGCTGCAAGTCAACTGGGGGAAAACATACAGGGTGTTCTGTTTAAAAAAGTTTAAGTTTGCTTCATATATCGGAAATTGACCTTTCAGAAAAAATAAGCAGGCTACTGGATTCTACGCAAAAAACTGCATAGGCCCATTATCTATCTCCTTACATGGCTAACTTTGTTAATAGTGGAGTTAGAGAATTGGTTAAATAAGCAAAATTTTGAAAAAACTGAAAATCGACAAAATTTTTAAATATGTATAGGTGAATTTTTGTGGGTACAGGGATCAGTATTTTACATAAAAATCTAAGTACTTTAATAAGTCGACGTTTCGTTTATTTTATAAACATCCTCAGGACGCTAAAATTTACAAAAAACACATGTAGAAAAAAACACAGAAAACAAACATTACAGCAATTCAACGGATGTAGCCATACACGTATACATAGTTACATGTACATGTACATCTCTCACACATATAAAATTAAAACATTGTACAAAAAACCTTAATTAAAATTAGGTACTTACAATTATAGTTTGGTTTTTGTAGTCTTAAAAAAAAAATTAAACATTCGGACATTACTAAGTAGGAGCTTCCAAAAACAATTAAAACACAATCTTTGTTTAACAACACAATATAGATCTTTATTATCTAGTCTACTCGCAGTATCCAAGTTGAATGATTTTAAAATACTGTCCACAGCAACACGGAACCTATATTCAGATAGACAATCTATAAAAAAGATCCATCAAAAAACAAAAAAAAGAAAAATATGTTAGGGTATGTTCACTACCTTTTTGCTTTCTTAATAATATTAAAGTAGACTGAATTTAAGTTTTCGATGTCCGTGTCGATGTTTCTGTGTTTTTTTCTACATGTGTTTTTTGTAAATTTTAGTGTCCTGAGGATGTTTATAAAATAAACGAAACGTCGACTTATTAAAGTACTTGGCTTTTTATGTAAAATACTGATCCCTGTACCCACAAAAATTCACCTATACATAGTTAAATTTGGATCACCAATCTCGAGAAGAAAAACATTTTTAAACTCGAATATCTCGAAAACTATAAAAGATACAAATAAAATAAAAATACTGTGTGATAGTGTTTTTTACGTGGTATTAAGCAGTGATATTGAAAATTTCACGGGCATCTTAGTTTTTCAGAAAAAAAAATAAAGTTATGTTTTATTAAATGGCAACCATAGCTGTCTATGGTATCAATAAAAAGCTTATTTTTTTCTGATTTCAAAAATATAATATTTAATAAATCGTATTTTTCTTCGTTTGTGTACATTTCACAATAATTATTTTAAGATCGTTTAATTTCGACGTTTATAATGTGACTTTAGTGTGATCTGACATTTATATTTTATTGTTGTTTACTGATGTACGTTTGTGTTTCATAGCTTACAATGTTAATAAATTATTTGTTCATTACAGTAAACAAAAGAAAAGAGAAAGGTATATTAAATATTATAATTTTGAAATCAGAAAAAAATAAGTTTTTTATTGATACCATAGCCAACTATGGTTGCCATTTAAAAAAAAAATAACTTTATTTTTTTTTTGTCAAAAACTAAGATGCCCGTGAAATTTTCAATATCACCGCTGAATTCCACTTAAAAAAAAACACTATCACACAGTATTGTTATATTATTTGTATATTTGATAGTTTTCGAGATATTCGAGTTTAAAAATTTTGACAATTTTCACTTTTTCGAAAATATCTCGAAAAGTTGAAAATTAAAATTAAATCTGGAGGCACTGAATTCCTTTTGTAATTCTGCTAATTTAAACAATTCTCTATTTCCACTATCAACAAAGTTAGCCATATCAGGAGATAGATAATGGGCACCTTGTATACAATGCAATTGTGTTCTGTGCCGAAATTCAGCATTCTGACATACGTCATCATGCTAACGTACTCCTATTGGACAACTCTATGTCAGGCAACCGTTATAGTTTCTGAACCGTCGTCCAAGAGTACTAGATTATATCCTTTAATAAAGAAAGCATTTATTACATTTTCTAGTGCAAAGTTATATAGTGACAGGGGTCAAACAGTGTTTAACTTTTGTGTAATTATTATTTTATTCTGATGAAGTTATTTATTACTACTTATTATTCCTTATAACTAGAAAAACAGTACATAGACAAATATTAGGTAGAGTTGTACTTTATACACGTAGTTGGAGATGAGCATTATACTCCATTACATACTTTGTATTACGAAGTAATCAACCATTTATTCCGGCGTCCATTCGATCATATAACTATACCGACATGGATTAAATTATTAAAGTTTTGTTTTGAAACAGTACATTGGAACGTAATCAATTTTCATTTCACGCCAAATGACTACATCCAAAATTTATAGCGATAAAGTTTTGTCTAAATTTAACTGGTGTGGATATTTCGATACAACTAGTGGGTATATTGTTACCGCACTATAAAAGTTTAATGTTTCAAAACATGCAGCAGGTTATAGCATGAAATGTATTCGGTTTCGTGGAATTATTGGATTGGTGTATTTCCCATACTTTAAATACAACTGGTTTTACAAAACGACTATGGTTTTTTTATTACCCTTGTTTAATTTTGTTTATGTAAACGTTAAAAAATCATCTTTAAAGGTAGGATGATCTAATTAAAGATATCTTTAAATCATCTATAAGATCATCTGATTGATATCACTTATCAGATTGAAAAATTTACTTATTTTGGAAAAATTTCCGAAAATACTTTATAAATAGTAATAACTGAAAAATGGTGATGCATGAAAAAAAATTGAGTACAACAGATTAGAAAATTTCTGGAGATGTGTCGCTTCATGGACCTAAAATCCGGATCTGTACAATTGTGTAAACATATACAGCCTTATTAATAATAAAACTTAGAATGTTCTAAGACGTGACTAGAATGTAACTAGTGAAAACTGCATTAATAATACCATTTAAATGCATGTTAACGCTAGAATGATGCTAAATCACTAGTTCTCAGTTTGGGTATGTTTTACAATAAGTTAAAGTTAACCTAAAAGTTTAACAAAAATGGCAGCAGTTTTTCTTTTCCCTCCCAATGTACAGATCGAGAACGTTTTTCTGAAATATTAAATAATTTAATGCGAAATTTTCCGTATTTGTATGTCGCAGTAACCTCAATAATTATATAAAATTTTATTATGGCATGGTTACTTATCGAATTCATTAGGGAAATTTTAAACCCCTTAAATTTTAGCACGTCGTTATCGTCATTCTGAGCATGTGCAGTTCCAAAAAGGGTATCATTTTTGGCACTGCGCGTGCTCAGTGATTGCGATAACGATAAGGTAAAAATTTAAGGTGTTCAAAATTTCGCTATTATAAAAGGCAAAGTTAATACTTATCAAGGGCGGATTTACCATGAATTCAAATTTTACATTAGCAAAAAGCAAAAACGTAATTAGTTAAAAAAAATATAAACGTACTTCACTTAAGGATATTTTATTAAGAGTCCATTCACTAGGTCGAAATAAGCCCTAAATCGGCGTTCGTCTCGTGTCTAATTATAAAAAAACTATAAAAGATAGCGACTTTTAGTAAAAAAGTATTGAAAGATAAGACTTTAATCTAAGTCCCTATAGTAGCCAATTTTTGGTATTTATTTTTATTTTTAAAATTCCAGGCAAACAATCTTGTACTAAAATAGCGTATTTTCAAAAATTATTTTCTCTAAAATACATGTATTAAACAAAAATTTGCTACTATAGGGATCTAGTTTATCTTTTGATCTTTCCGATGATATATAATTTATAACACTAAAAAGAAATTTTGTTGCAATTATAAGACAAATCCAGTACCCTTGCAATGAGGGCTAACTTTATTTCCATGTGCCTTTTTACTTCGGCTTTACGTGCATGTCCGAAATCTTAATAATTCGATAGTTGGAAAATATAAGTCTCCACCCATCGGCCACCCATCCTCTCAATCCGACCCAACATTCATGCCTGTCAAATCTACAGAGAATGGACCCTTAAACACTTCTATTTGCTATTTCATGTTTGTCAAAAGAAAAACGTACCAATCTAAATGCACAGATAATTTCTAGTTTCACAACATTTTTTAAAAATGTGGTTCTTTGAGATACTCCCCCATGTTAAAAAGCTAAATCCACCCTTGATTGCTTATTAACACAAAACAGTCTTGACACAAGACACTTGTCAGTCTTGTCAATTTGCGTAAATGTTTGCAAATGCAGGTTAGATTTATTACAGTGAAATTAGCTCAATGTATAGAATGAGATGTTGTCACATTAACTTCTTATTTAGCATGCTGTTAGTTATTTGTCTATAAATATTTAATTATTAATATGAATTACTTAGATTGATTTAAGAATGCGGTTAGTGGTCATTAGTAAACTTGATGTTATTGTGATTATTATTAATAAGGGTGATAGATAATAGTTTTAAATGATCAAAAGAGGCCAGTTCAACCTGTAGGTATCTCTAGGAGATCTTGCTATCTTACTAGTTGGTGTTAGTTTTAAAATTACAAAAGATACATTCATAATCTCATTTAATCGTACAAAGAGTATCAGTATCATGATATTTTAGGAAAGTATTGTAGTACTCAAATATGCTGACAGTAAGACGTAATAATCACTATACTATATACTATACTACTAATACTATAATTACATATTTGTAATCGAATGTCCCATTACAATCTGTAGAAAGAGGCAAGCAGATTCGTTTAACGAAAACATTACTTGGTCAGTCTCGCTCTTTTAAAACACTCTTATAAATTATAGCAGTTTTAGCAGTTTTAAAATATGTACGCTTGACAAACAAAATCGCACTTTGGAAAATGCCGAGGGAAGTTATTAGGTCCAAGTTTTTATACTCTCTGGCAGGCGATTCTTAACAAACGTAAGAGATGAAAACCATATTACTTTTAAATTGGCTTCTGTTTTTAAAATAATAATACAATTTAGGTTTCAGAGTGAAATGTGCTGCCGGTTTGCTTAATCTGCACCTTGAAAATATAAATTGAATTTGACAATTTAACTTTAATTAATATTTAAATTAGAAATTAATCCTGGCTGTTTGGAGAGGCAAAGTCAAACTGAACAATTTTTGTTTGTTCTGTAAATAATATAAAAACGTTCATTAATCCTGTTCAGCGAGCTCTAAATAGGCAGCTTTGCAATGCATTTCTGTAAAGAATTGTAAAAAATGCCGAGTTATTATATTTAATGTAACATGCTACTATGGTATTCATTAAAATTAATTAGTAATCATTTTAGCTGACTAATATGTATATGTTTAATGCTTCATAAGTATCTTTATATTAATAGACATGAAAGGCGATTTTCTTTTTACAATACATGTGAGATTTTCTTTATTAAAACACAAACCACTTGTACAGTTTTCACTTACCTATAAGTATTCGGAACTAGACTGTAACTCATTGATCTTTAATTTTACAAAAAAAACTTTGAATACGGATTTTAAGATGTCTTTTAAAGATTCAGAATGTCCAATCAGAAATACAATTGGGCATCTGAGATTACCTAAAAAAAAAACAAAACGCTAAAATCCATATTAACAAATTTTTTCTGTTAAATCAAAAATCAAAGCCTAATTACAGCCTACATCACAATATACGTGAACATCGTGTACATACCACATTTTTCCACTCTAGTAAATATCGAGAAACACTAAACAACCATCTACACGGCCTACGAAATTTAGTATCGATTTCGATTTAGGTAATAATAGCTGTTAGGTAATAGAAATGCATAGAGTGCGTCGTTCTCACTGATTAGGATTTCATGTTGGTTGGAATATAGCACTTGTGTTGTAGTTTTAATAATTACCATTAGAGAGAGTTGTGATAACATTATTGGTTAAGCACAGGAATGTTTAAATTATTCGTATAGGTAGATATTTCCTAAAATATTTATAAACAAGTATTAAAAATTATTTATTTATTTCACTAAAATCAAATTTGGTTGTTAACAGCACAAATTTATTTGCTAAGTATATGGGGATTCAAATATCCCCATATATACGAACAATTGACCAATTTTACATTTTACCCCTAATGATTTTTGTTGGCAGTTACACTATTTATATGCTAGGATATACCGCGGCGATAGGTCAGTCTGTTAAGGGCCGGGTGGTAGCTTGTGACTAACAGAATGGTATAGGTATTGTGGCGCGAGTTCGAATCTCGCCATAGGGAACTAGGGAAATGAGACCTTTCCCAGGGAATGGATGTGTCTGCGTTTTTTTTAAGTGTACCCTCCCTCTACACAAGCCTAAGCGTTTCAGAAGGAAGGTTGTACATTTCTGTGGTATGTTTTATGTTGTTTTATATGTTCCAAAATAAGGAATGAAGCCAGCGCATTCACCATTTTATAGAATGCATAACTAAATAGGTATGATCAACCCAATCTCTTAATGTGTTTTTGAAAAGGCGAATACATTGTTTGCGAATAAAATTCTTTACATTTTGAGCTTATATTCAAAGTGATAATAAATAAATATATATACAGGGATGGGCAAAACTATGATTAATATTTTATATATTGAGAATTGACTGTGATTTATACGAAAATTTATATAGAGACGTTTTACCATATGACCAATATGATAAGTCTACTCATTAAGTGTAGCAGAAACTTTCTATAACAGTAGAACACTTGAAGGTAGGCAAAGGGAATGCTATTATAAGTCAACGCAGAATTGAAGAAATACGGGGCATTTAATAAAAACGACGGTGTAAATTTTCGTTAAAACACAAATCTATTTTGGACACCTTGCATATAAATTAGCAATATTGAAAGAAACAGTGCAAGAGTTAATGCTCCTTTTATTCAAAATGTTAACATCAGCTTTTCCAGTTTCAAAATGGCTATAGCAGATAATTCAAACTTTATTAATGTAAAAATAAAAACTTTCAAAGGAATTGACTTATCTCAAAGATGATTGAATTTAAGTGGAAGGATTTGTGACTAAGGACCCTCTAAAATACTCTCTCTCTCTCTCTCTCTCTCTCTCTAAAATAATTAGTAGAATCTAAAGTGTACACTATTTAATTTAAAATACGTTAATAAGTTAATATCGACCTCCGGTATAACCGGACGTGCAGTCATTTTAAAAATATTTTCATTAAATAGGACAAGGTTGTCTCCACAGGGTAAGTGAAGACATATAAATTGTACCCTATGAGGGGGTCTCGTAATCTCTGGGTGGTGTGGTCCAATTCAATTGTAATAAGGCTCGTTCTAGAGCCTTTAAATAGCCGTTAAATCTAATTCATAAAAATATGCGAATACTTTACGCGAACCATGTTTTACAAGTGCGGTGGAGCTAACTTCAGACGGAAGTTAGCGCATCCACAAACTAACCCATTTGGAGACGAGCGGAAAAATTTATAATGGGGTACCCTAAACAGCCCAGAGGAAGAATGATCGAACGAGACTGGGCTGCGACAAGCCAGGCTCTTAATTGAAGGGCCTTGGTCGAACGCAACTCGATCAATACTTGAGCTAAGTCGTAACAGCATAAGGATTGTTACAGACTGCCGACAGGTTACGGACATCTTAACAAGCACCTTAACACTATCGGCCTTAGTGAAACTAGAAGGTGCAGGTTTTGCGAACACGAGGACTCCATTCACATCCTCTGTCACTGTGCCTGCCTCGTGGTCAAGAGACACAAACATCTGGGTGCAGCATTTAGTCTGTTTTAGGACATTGCAAAGCTTCCCTAGAACGGGTGTTGACCTATGCGCATAGCACGGCTCTCTTCCAATAGCTATCGACTAGCGCCAGGCACAATGGGTCGAAAGACCTGAGTGCTGCGGGTAACCGCGCCGCCTTCCAACAATAACAACAACTCTAAACGGCCTAAAAATAGCCGTTAATTATCTATAAAGTCCTATTCCAAAAGTCGCTTGTGGTGGAGCTATAGCTTCCGCGACATGAAGGGGCACAACACAGTAAAGAAATCCGACTGATTTTAACACTGAATCCACACTCATCAGTGTGTATATAGTCCACATTAGGCAGTGTTAGACATTATCGGTGTATTATTACATTACATAAAAGTAATCTAACACAGTAGATTTTACAAGGTAATGTGTAATAGTTAATTATTCACCGTGTAATTATTCCGTATTTATGGCGGATTGATTCATTTTTAACACAGGGTTTTGTAAATTTTACTACAATTTATGAGTACTTCTCGGGTAACTTGGCGGGTATATCGTTCGTGTAATATGAGTTTTAAAGGTTTAGTCATTATACTACCCAGTTCGTGTCAAAAATAACACTGCAGCAAATTACGATTACCATTTAGTAATTTTACCATTTGTCTTTTTTTACTGTGTACTGTGCCCTATTGGTTGTCTCCAAGATCAAACTGTGTGAAATCTGTCTCTTGCATCCTATCACTGAGAACAGTGAAAATATGGATAATTTAATTCTTTTAGTATTTTATATACAATTCATACATAAAAAAATAATACATAGATATTTACTGTTATTTGGAATGCTGATGGCACCCACTTCGAGTAAACACACAGCAAGTTGGTTGTATATATTTTACCTGATGCACGGAATATAAAGTGCCTTACATATTTATGAGTACGAATCCCTTCTGTTCCGACTCAATTTATGTTTGTGTGGGGTCTCTCGTTCACAATATACGAAATCGTTGAGTAAAAAGTCACATGGCCAGTTTAACTTTCTGTCCAATTTAGCGATTCAGCCCCTAAAGGCCGGAAATTGATATAGGTACATCTTTGACGGGCTTCCCGTGGGACCCTATAGAGACAGTGGCACATAGAAATGTTTGCCAAGAGCATTCTATTTACTAAAAAAGTTATTTCTTAAGTAGGTATGTATAAGTATCCTATAAATTCATAAGTATTTATATTAATATTATTAGTAAAATATACTGTTATACTGTGCCTTTCTTAATTTATATAGGAATTAAGCCAAAACGATGAAGAAAATTATCAAATATGGTTCAATAAAGTTTTTAATTTTCTTTGTTACCCATAACCTAGGTACGCAAAGGAATAACCTTATTATTTTTAAGACATGCGAAAACAACTACTTTGCGTACAATATGCACACCCCAATATTGAATTACAATGGCATATATTCATGATCAATGTAATGATTTTCTATTTACTTAACCCGATTATTAGCGAAGCAATAGCAATCACTAATGAATAGTCCGACGACGATAAGTGGGGAAATATTTGGTAGAAAATAAATCCATGAACCATGGCATCATAATCCAGAAAACAACATCTGAGAAACAAATCAACAAATCTGAGAAAAATATCTTTTACAAAATACATTTTTTATGTTCTATTGTTAGGTAGATACATAATTCTATTTATTTAAATGAAAGGTTTGTTTATATATAAAGAAGTAATGATGAGAACAGCATTATTTGCTATGTTGAAATTTTATTTGGTTTCAGTGGCATTCATTTTAATAAGCTGCAACGTAAAACGCCCATTTTATTTTCATTCTGCAATTATTTGAGATTACGTCTTAAATGGGGAAATACCAGCGAAATGCAGTGCTTTTATATGTTCTGATTTTCAGCTGCAGTTAATAGAATTATACTCTGGGGTCACTTTTATTTAATTAGTCACATTAAAGTAACAAATTTCCTCAAATAGAGTTGACATAAAATTTTATTATCCTTTTATCTAGATCCAGATAAACCAAACCCCCAGTGATCAAATTAAAATAGTATCGGAAGGATTGAGGACGAAAATGTGAAATAATTATTTACTTCCTTCTAATGGAAAAATAACAGTATTTTTGTCAAATATTCTAAATAACCCATTCTCTAGTGAACTTCAATGAAACAGTGTTCTGTTATATGTAACTAAAGCTTATATTTTAAGAAAAAATTGTTATTTCAGTTCTACAAGCAATAATAATAAATTATCTCAGTTTCTTGTATTTACAAGGATCTATAGCAAAAACGAAGCGAGATTTACAAACAAGAAAATGACAAAACCTTGCTTAATTCAAGAAAAACTGTAAAAGCTACAAAACTGAATCACATATTTAAAAACCAACCAGCTGATGCTCTGAAGAAATAGAAGTTTGTTTTGTAGAAATTCTAATCTGTATATGGTTTATTTTCTAGACAAAAAATAATATTATAATTCTATTTTCGTATGTTCTTTATTCTAAAACTGATACCATAAACATACAATTCTCTATTATTTCTTATCATTCTATTTAATTATCAGATCATTGTCCATGAAAATATTATGTCCTATATTTCATTTCTCTAAATTTCATAATACTTTAATACAAGAAGAACGCAGTACATTCGGTATAAAGTGCGTTCGATTGAAGAACCTAGCGAAAATACTTGAAACAACCGAAGGATAATTTTCAATACACCATAATTTTTTCTACAATTCCCCTAGTATTGCTTATTTTACTTTAAAGTTTTATCTTTTCCTTCCTGGACTATTACTGAGGCTGCAGAGAAGGATGTTATAAATTTTCGGCAAGAATTCCTCCCATATTACATTTACAAATTTCACAGGCAACATACAATCTCAGCTGCTATGTAATTTCCCACATGATATCCTCAAAATTAGAGGAACATGACCTTAACAACTGTAATATTTAAGGAGTCGTGTATGGTCCAATTTGTCAAAAACATATATTTTAACCGGCAGACAGGAATATTTCCCGAGAAACTGTCTGGAAATATTTTGGTCCATTGCATATGATTTGTCTTTATATATTTTACTGAACTGCAGTCATACAATAGTATACAAGTAGAAAAAATACTAAAAAAAAACATGATGCAATTAAACATGATGCAATTAAAAATATTAAACAATATGAAACATCCCTAATAGTTCTAATATTTTATAATAAGTAGGTATGGCAAAATACACAAAAATATGAAGATTACATGTACAACTTCATGAAATGTATATAATTACAAATCAAATGGAAGCTTTCAAATTAATAAAATATAATCATATACCAGTATTCTCAAAAACAAATAACAAATAACAAAAAAAATATAACAAAAATATTTTTAATAAAATGGACAATTTATACAAAAACCATGAATATCATCTACTGCCATAATAACAAATAGATATCAAACAACAAGACTAAAATGTGAAAGATGCAAAAATAAAACAATTACTTACAAATAAAGATAATCAATAACATGAATGAGTAAGTAAATTGCATTACAAAGGAAGGATTATTATTACCCAATTGTTAGGCAATTACTTTATCATCAAACGCCATGTACCCTTGCATATGAAACAATGTCTGTGATAATTTATAGCAACATCAACAGACAATAAACTGAAAGTGCATTAACCCTGTTGGAAGTTTGTACAATAACTACCCAATTTGCTTATGACAAACACAATGTTTACTACAATATTTCCAATGAGCAGAATTTATCGATGATTGTCTCTTCCATACAGTTACTGCCCAAACATCCGCCATATATAAAATGATGCATAAACGAATTATTGCAACGACAATACGAATCTGGATAGCAATAATGTCATAAATTAATACTGTTCGAGTTCTATGCTCGCTACTAAATTGTTAATCACTCTCTCTCTCTTACATACCGTGCTTGCCTATTAGAAATGCGTCAGAAAAGCAATCCATAGTAAAATACTTATTTGACGGATAATACTTGCACATTCCTTATGATTCAGATGTTACCATTAAAATGGTTAAGGAAGGTACGCCCAAATACATAATGTATACTTAAAAAAGCAAAAGAATAATGTTTTACCATAGTATTATATTTATACTATTATAGATGTTCTAGAATTATAGAAAATATATACAATTTTACTGAAATGGCAACCATTTACATTAAATCTGACATGATATCAGAAGAATAAATATATATAAAGAAGCATATATAGAAGTATAACCTCGATGCTCGGTCAACCTGAGATTCAATGCTGAAATAACCAGTGCTGCTCAATAAAATTTTACAGGGCTCTGAATGTGTGACATAAAGTACGAAAAAAACTTAATGAGTACTGTAACTAATTTCTACACTTCCTACAGCATACATACATACATAATTAAAACAAATAATAATAATAATAATAATAATAATAATAATAATAATAATGATAACAAAAATAATAATAATAATATCGTAAATAAAATTAGTAGCAAAAATATATCTAATTCAACTATAGATGCTATTTCTCTGTAATCAAATGTACTACAATATTATGATGAAATAAACCAAGTACTTACTAGAGTTACCAAAACCTTTCTCTTAGTACATTTTAATCGTCACTAATTAATTACCTATCGATATGTATCAGGCAGAGGTAATCGTTTGGTATTAATCGGCATTGTTAAAACATCCCTGCAGGTGCCCGTATTGCCATGTTAACAGCTGAATTAATAACCAAAGGATACGCTGTGTATACACCTACCATTGTCACTGATTATTTCTTTGTAGCGTGTTTCAGCGATCTCGATTATTAAATTTATCTAAAATGTGTTAATCGAAGTATTATAAAAGTTAATTAAATAGGTGTTTACACTAAACGTTTCTCAGAGGGAAAATTCTGAGCGAGGGTATAGCCAAAGTCAATTTTTCTGTATTGAAAAGAAAAGACCAATAAAGAGAATGAACTCTGTAAGATACTGATAATCCAGATAGTTTTCATTGCGAAACAATTCTAGTAACTTCGATTTGACTGATTTTGACTCAATTTGAAGCAAAACATTTTGACAGTTAAAATGTTATCACCAATTTTTATGCAGAGGGGTATTCGGCATGGTTACTTTGGGGATAAAATTTTTAATAGTTTAACTATTTATTTCTTCACATAATTATAGTTTCACTGGAGCAGTTTATAAAGAAACTACAATTCTGAAATACATTTTCACATTCACACATTTTTATGTGTTATTAAATATACCTAGGTTTCTTATTCTAAAGATATAGCGTTTTGAAAACAGTAAACTATTTACAATATCTTCATTTCTAATATTTACGGCTAGACCACACTACTGTATTTTTTAAATATCGCTGTATTAATACCATATTAGAGGTGACAACTCAGGGAGATGTTTCAATAAAGTTCCATTACGGGTCATGTCACTTTCATTTCCGACTATAAAATGACTCGAGGCTGTGACCTACTATTTTACACCGCAAAAAATTGTTTAGCTTATCTATAGATAGGTATGCGAATAATCTGGTTTACATTCAATAAACACTTTGAGTATTTACTGGCGTTAAGATGGTCTTTTCTTATAGAATATGAAATAAACTATAACTGGGATATTTATGAATCTGTTTTTATTATTCAGTACACCAGTGCTGTACTTTAATCGGTGTAACGTTCTCTGTTGTTGAATTCTGAAAAGGACCTACTAACTTATTCAAATATTGCAGATATATTTCCGGGGGCGCTGAAAATGTTTAAATAGAGGCAGAATTTCCATTAACTAAAATCAAATATTGGCGTGTAGGACTTTAATCATGTTAAACGGTAACTGTGGATGCAGCCAGAAACAATTGCAGATATATTTTTCAACCAGCGGACCATGAAATACAACGAATACACATTCAACATCGTAAATGAATGAAATTTATTCAACGATATGGGTGTACATGCAGGGTGGTCAACCTAAAATGACATATCCGTGTTTTTACAAATACTCAGACTTGTGTGGGAGAGGGACGGTATATTATTATTTTGCGAGCCGCATTTGCGCCTAAGGAATTGGCCCTAACCACCATTCAGTGCTGGAATGAGGGAACCCTGAAAACCTCAATAGTTAGTGGGACAGACAAACAACCGATATTAATTTGTCATATTAATACCAAGCTGATATTCTTCCTATCCCAGGCCACGCCAAGGCGAACAAGTCTGAATCTAGGATTAGAAAATTTTATTAAAAATTGTCTGGTGGAATAGGGATTCGAACCCCCGCCTCTGGGTTGAGCGATCCAGACACCGGCTCGCCTAGTATTCCGTAAATTCTGTTTGTTTTTGTTGGGTGCTTTGGATAGTACCACTTATATAAATCCTTGATCAAAGGATCCCGTCCCAGATTTTTAAATGTCACAATTTCAATGTACGAGTAAATGCATGTTCATTTTAATAAATAAATTTGGTGAATGTATATGTGGAATATTTAACAGGGGCTGTTCTCCAATCCTCCAATCTATTCACTTTTGCTCATATCTTCCATTGTGTTGCAATATGATCCTTATTTTTCTTGATTAATCTGCGTATCTGATGCTTATCATAGCACAAATCGATTGTTATTTAACTTGAATTAATCCAGATACCAACCTATAGGAGTTCTTATGCCTTAATGGAACTGGACAATAGTTTTATTGTTTTATTGCTTTCAAACATAAGGGGGAATACTGGATAAAATTATTTCACAGTGTTGCCTTCTAAATATCTTCGGCGTTGTCTAATTTACAAAATTTACTGGTTAGCTGATTGCTCTCACGGTCACCAGATTTTTCTGCTTTTAATTTATTTTTGTGTAGCCACAAAATAAGGAAAGTCACTTAAAGCAGTCAAAATTTTATCTTCCAAATAATTCCGTACAAGTGCAAGTACAATTCCGAAAAATGGTTCCAGGAGTAGTCTGCCACCTGCTGCATATTGAGTCAGATTTTAATGGACCACCCTATATATTACTGTTTGCAGGATCCGATGTTCATTTTGAACAAAAACTACATGGACTTTACACGCATTTCGCCAAAAAGTTAAACGTTGATAGATTGGAAACCACATAACACAGGTTACATTTTTCTGGCAGTAATATTATATTTATCAGATTAATATTGTGAACTTATCAAAAATTGATAGTAACATTTTAGCGTTTGTACAATGTAGTTTGCAGTATGTACAAAATGAATTAGGTATTTAAAAAACTGTTGCCATATTTTACAGAAATACATACTTACATATTATTTCATTATTCCTTAAAAAGAGCTATTAAATTGACTTGGATAATTATTGTTTCATTGTGTAAGGTAATTATTCGATACCTTAAAATACGCTTGAGTTTAGGCCTCACCAAATGAAGAGTCCGATATCCCTAAAACTATTGTTTTTGAAAAATAGTCATTTGACAAAAATTGTTTAGAATTGAACAAAGTATCAGATAAACCTTATTACAGAGTTTCTGCCAACGAAAAATTTCTTTCGACTTCAACGCCATCTCCAATTTGCTCTGAAAAAAATCAAGTTGAACTCCGTGACGAAGCCGTAGATAAGCTCTATCATCTGTTTTTTTCAAAATCAAAATATATCTTTCCGTTGCTGAGATACGAGACTGAGGACTTTTATGTGGAACACCTGGTATACACTGAAAGAACAGTTTATTCATAATTAATGATACTGATTGACACCTAACAAAGGCTTTATTGGGTAATGGCGTAATAATTTTTTTTATGAGAAAAAAACAATTTGTTAAATCTTTTCAAATATACCTTATTACCGTCAAGTAAGGGATTATTGATAATCAATATATCTTTTATTTTCTATTAATAACGATCCGTTTTAATAAATATTATTATGAGTAAATGTAGCATTACTTATTTATTATGAATATTTCAGTTATTTATTATAAATAAAGCATACTAATTAAAATTTCGACTTTATTCGAATATAGAGAACACTGTTTATAATAAATATTTGTTTTAATTTTAAAAATTAAAGATTATTTATAATGAATAGTGTCTTATTTATCACACCCCAGTAATTATTTTACGTTTATTTAGTATAGTTATAGTCCAGATCTATTTTATGTCACAGCAGTCACCACTGAACGGGTAATAATTCTAAAGATTATTAATAACTCACACAATCGGCAGTTTTCCAAAGTTACGTTTTCGAAGGTATATAAGTTTTGTGGTATATAAGGTATATTTGTTTTGTTTTGACCCTACCTTGTGCACCGTACACATGTGGGTCATATAGGTATACCATACAGCACAGTGCAGCGTCTATCGTCTCATCTCAAGTATCAAGTAGTCAAGTAGTACGTACACTCACATTAACGAAAATGAAGCACTCGCGCCACACCCAAATAATAGGTAAATGAAGTCACCCAATCCAAGGTAAAAAGAAAAACACGTCTGTTACTAATTGTCAACAGGGCCAACCTAGCCCACACTGCCAACTGCACAATTTTATAATAACGCAATAAAATATCTATTAATTAAAAAACTACTTCAGGATTTTTAACAAAAGAATGGATACTTCATAATAAATAAAATAGAGTACCTAAATAAGAAACAAACATAATATATTAATTTTTAGTCTGGATTGTTCAGTATTAATAAAATCCAAATTAATACTTAATATATTTTTAGAGAATACCACCAAATAAAGAATTTATTAAGATGAAACATTTCTCATTAACTATTAACATTTTTACACCAAACAAAGTATTTGTTTTTAATAAGTAAAATATATTTAGAAGAATATTTATAGAAAATATATTGTTTAACCTAAAATATGCATTATTTATTTTAAATAAAAGACATCCAAATAAACAATTGTTAACTATAATCCACATCTTTTCTTTCAGTGTAGAAACTTAAACGTTTTATTCAGCAGTATGAATGCCTTAGGGGTTCGACTCAATGCAAACCTTAAAACCTCATTCCGTCTAGAAAGAAGACTCGTTTCCGTCGACAATCCCAACGACTAAGGAGAGCGTCATTATACCTGTCACAATAAAAACGAAATCATTATCTTGCGCTAAATCTACTCCTCCTAGGATTCAAAATACATCAGAGGTTCCTTAATGTCTCCTTCAATGGGAATTACTTTCTTTCTCTACTCCAGCGAATTGGATCGGCAAATAAACTTCATTACTCTCAAAAGAGTCTTTCATAATTAAAACAAAGACACGACTTCCCTTTACACTGCCTCGCTGAAACAAGCCAGACACAGTTTGCATTTATTATTTTGACAAAAAATGACTACACAAAAGGCATTTAGCGCCTTAAATATGGAACTTAATCGTCTCTAGAGCTGCGGCAAGTTTTTGTTGCACTGCGGGGATAAAATCTTAAAGATGATTAAAGAAAAATCACTTTCATGTTCTATTCACTTTTTGTTTTATCCTAGATATTCTGCAGGCTACGAGATTTAGGAAAATTCTGAAACTACTGAATCTGTATATTAAGCAAAATTAAATTTTAATCCATCCCTAAGCTGTTTTCATATCTAAGTACTTTCGTTGTGTATTAGATCTTTGCGAAAACCTCATACATTGGAACAGAGAAATATTGCTAGTGATTTAACTGCTGAAAATAAATTAAATAGAAAATAATCTGTGTTTCCGGTCGACTAAAAGATTTAATAAGAGTTGCAACTGTGTAGAATTCAGATTTTAGGGTTCGATTACTCTAATAATACTCCAGATTGGCGAAAAAATTTGGTAGTTCATGATACTTGATAGTCACTTCCAAATATTGGACAAGAATTGAACAAGATTCCTCAATCTTCTACACAAATATAGTCAAAAATAATTGCAAACACCCTGTATAAGACACTGAGTATAAACTTTGAATACTTCCTTTGAAAATATAAATTTTCAACTTTGTATTTGATAGGTCCAAACTGAATATTAAAATAAATCCAAACAAATTAAGAAAAAATAGTTTGGTAAACTTACCAATTTTCTTTTAATAGCTGGTAAATAAACATCTGTAGTTTTTAATTAACCAAAAAAAGAAAACTCTGCAAGGTACACAACATTACAACTTTGTTCTGACACTGATCTGTGCAATGAACAGTAAGTTAATAAAATTACTCTAAAAAAAAACAGAATATCTTCATCATAAAGCTGATATTTTAATTAGTATTCTGCACTATGCATTTAATAAATGTTTGTTCCCATGAAAAGCGGTAAATATAGAAGCATTTATCTTTATAAAGGCATTATAATTATATTTCGTGATATTTAAAGGAAGTCTATTATGCTGCTAAAGTCACGGCAGACCCATTAAGAGTAATGAATGAAAACCATAAAATATGTTTAGTAAATGCGTTAATTAGGGGTTTATATAATATTCTTTGAAATAGGTAGTATTAAATGAGTAAAACAATGTTTTAATATGTATCAGGTATGTAAATAAGTAATATCCATATGTAAATACTGTAAATTGAAAAGAATTTGTAATTCCAGATGAAAAATTATTTTAACGATGTTTCATAAAGAACCATCCGCTTCCAGTATCCACTTTATTATCAAATTATGTAATTTTACAAGTAATATTTAGAATTATAGGTATTTAATTAAAAAATATAACAAAATAAGATGTTGATTAAATCAAACTTGTTTTTTCCAAACGTTTCAAGTTTATTTCAAGACACTATCATTGCAGAAATATCTACCAACGAAGAGAAGCTGTGATAGGTTTATGTTATAATACATAAAATATTATGCATTATTACACATTCAGACAATATTTTATTCTTATTATAAAAGTATATTGAACGTACCTAGTCAATTCAGTTATACCATTTATCAAGAAGTTACAGAACATATAATCATCTGTTCCGATCGTTCTCGGATAGAGAGATAAGGAGTAAGTTAGAATTATCTAATTAATACTAACCTCTTTCAATTTATTGGGCAGATGTATGTATCGTCTATATAGAAAGTGTGCCCGGAAAAATATACCTAGTGCAGACCAGCTCGTTTTCCAGTGAATCTCTGGGTCCTTTCTGGTGGTAGTTTGGCCAATAGCCAGAGAAAATAGTAAATAGTCCGTCTAATAGATGGTTGACGGTAAGAATTAAGAGTTGAGACTCGATTTGTTTCCAAGAATATTCCTTCTTTATATCTAAGCAATAAAACATTACCAATATTCTCGACTTAAATCTATTTATTTGAAGGAGATGCCGAAAACAACTACTCTGACGTTGCAGGTGGAGTAGTTGTTTTCGGAATCTCTTTCAAATAAATAAGTAGGATTGTCTTCCTCAAAGACAAAAGGGGTCAGTGCTGCAATGGCGCCTGCGGAAAAGCAGGTTGACATCTGTCTGTCAATTTGACAACAATTATTGTTAGACAGATAGTAGCAAAGAACCAAGGAGGTCACTACGATGTGTTTCTCACCACTATTAAATCTATTTGTTGGACCATTTAATAAACAGATAAATAGTATAAATTACAAATCACTATTATACACTCGGTTGTGGTTACACCCTGTATATCAAGCTTAAAACTAATGAGCTGAGGACCTTCAGAAGCATCTAACAATCAACTGATTGTGTACGGATACTCTAATGGTGTAACTTTCACCCCCAAATGTAGCTACATGTGGTTCTCAAAATCTTAGTTAGGTATATTGTATTTATGTTGACCCGTAATTCATTGAAATATAATTCAAGTAAACATTAGGGTACTATCCTAGGAGCACTAAAGGTTAAAACATATAATAATAAAATACAGTAATAGCTGGGTAGCCCAAAGTAATAATCATAAAACATTGCAAGGATAATGTAGACATATAAACAAATATATAAATTTTTATATGTAGGTTTTAACCAAACATGCATAAATAGTAGTTATCAATTCCTCCAGGGTTTTAGAGGTTAGGATCCAGATTAGTGTAGTGTAGTCCAGGTTCAAAACGTGATCAAACTAAAGCATATGATACATCATTCAAATCAGAAGGAAAAATGCTGTCGAAAATAAAGTTGATGGTGGTTCTGAAGAGACGAGATTTTGATCATGTCCTACTTAAAATAATATTTCGGCTAGAATATTTTAAAAGATTATTGGAAGGAGATGTTGAAAACAACTACTCCACGGGCAATATGCCCCGACTGGCGTTGCATTACATTAACATCTCCATGGATGTCGCCACATCCTTCATCAGTATTTGGTCTTGATGAAGGATGTGGCGACATCCATGGAGATGTTAATGTAATGCAACGCCAGTCGGGGCATATTGCCCGTGGAGTAGTTGTTTTCAGCATCTCCTTCCAATAATTAAGTAGGATTGTCTTCCTCAAAGACAATAGAGGTCGCTGTAATGGCATCTGCTTTTTTGCAGATCGTTATCTGTCTGTCAATTATTAGACAATAATTGTCAGACAGGTAGTAGCAAAGACCCAAAGAGGGCACTGCAGTGTATTTCACTGTATCTTGCCACTACAAACATTTTAAAAGATTTTTCGGAATAAGCTTATTCAGTTTTCTAAAATAAAAAAAGAGAACAAAATTAGCACGGGCTTTGTGACTTTCAAGAGCTTCTAGCCATTCATCACTATTTTAATAGACTTTAATGCACAGGCGTCACAGCAAGTTCAAAACTTGTTGCAGTTTAAGAAACTTATACGAGTACCATTAATTAAGATCAAAAAACAATGCCCGGCACTCGTGAAGGAGTTTTCTTAGTCCGCAACGGCCCGAAGATATACTGCACAAAGAGAAATAAATCACTGGAGATAAATCTTAAGTTAATCATAAACTATATGGTTCTTTCAGAAACTTTACTAAGGCTGTATATTATGGCAACTGTTCTGAATTCGGGTGAGGCTCTCGGCTTACTATGAGAAACACTGGGAAAAGTTTTAGTATTTTCCAGAATACGTGAGAACTGAAGCCACAATTTGAATACCTCATATATAAACAGTGTTACATTTAATTTTGGCCTCCATTGGGATCTTAGAAACCGAAAAAGATACAGTGTCGCTTAATTAGAAAAGAGTTGCACAATATTATGTTGAATCAAATGGTGGTACGTTATCTGCCATATATGAGAGCCAGTGGCTCAGGGCTTAGCGTCTCGATCGCTCAACCCAGAGGTCGTGGGTTTTAATTCCCATTCCACCAAACAATTTTTCATTAAATTGTTTACTCGTAGATCAAGGCTTATTCGCAGGGATGGCTTGGCAACCATCCTGGCGATGGCCTAGGATGGGAAGAATGTCAACTTGGTGTTAATGTGAGAGATCAAAATCAGTTGATGTTTGATTTGTCCCCCTAACTAATGAGGTTTTCCAGGTTTCCCTCATTCCAGCACTGAATGGTAGTTAGGGCCTACCAACTTAAGTCGTTCCTGAGGCGCAAATGCGGCCGCGAAATAATAATATGCCGCCCCCTCTTCCACACAAGTCTCAGACTTTCGGACTAATCCTTGTGATTATAAGGGGTAGAGGTATTATTATTGTCATTATTATTATTATGCACCCGTTCCTGAGTTATCGGAGAAAAAACAAAAACTGACGATTTACAAAATGTTAAATATCTCCACTATGAAGAAAGAAAGAAATTTTAGATTTGAAACTACTACATTATTAATAATGACGAGTCGAAAAACTCTAAAAAGTTAGATTTTCTATACACACTTTAGATTTTGAGATGCGATAGTCAACGTTTTTATTTCTTATTGACACCATATTGAATTTTTATGTGATCAGATAAATCGTCTTATTCTCTTTGGCAACGCATGCAATCATCAGTTTAAGCTGAATTCAAATATACTCTATAGTGGGCCATAAAAGAACATAAAGGCCATTTTCAAAAAATATTGTTCCAAATATTTTTGAAAATATGCGCCTTCTCATAGACGTTACTTTAACAAAAGCGTTTTTTTTCCTAAAACGTTGGCAATGGGGCAGAAGCTGGACTTTGGCGCAATATTGGGACACCCTGTATATAAATGATCAATAAATTTACATTGCTTTCCATTTTCCCGTGTGTCTTTTCACTCTACTCCCTCAAAGAGATATGATAATATCGGTATTTTTCATTTTATTTGTGACAGTGCCTGGTTCGTCCAGAATTATGGGAAATATGCTCATAACAGATTATTTATGTTGTCTCTATCAATATCTACTCGAATCCATTGTCCTAGTTTCAGATAACAAAATATCAGATCAAAGCTAGAACAAGGGACAGGCAACTTTGTTTATCGCGTTCATTTGATCTGCTATATCGAACTCCGTTCCGGTTTAGGTATATTATTGCTAGTATTTTGTGTAAGTCGGTTTCTAAATGGTTTTATGATTCAATATGTATTCAGGGTTATTCAGAACTTATCTCTAAAACTTTGAGGATATGTGCCTCCTTAAATAAGAAATCGATATCACCAAAAAAATTTATAATAAAAGTCTTAGGATTTCTTGTAAACAATGTTTAAAGTTATACCATTATAAAGGACTACGTTGATGGGCAACTGTACTTCAACATCTGATATACCACATTCCTTAGAATGTGGTAAAAAAAGTAAACACGTTTTTGTACTGGAACGCCTGGTTAAGACCTAGCGAATAAAGTTGGAGTGGGGATAATATCTCTATTGTCTATTCAGTCATCAGTCTATCTGTGTCCTCTCTCAGTGCCGGTGTTTTATTTATCGTAGGAGTGTTAAACTGTAAAATTTTCAAAATGGCTCATGTGTACAGTAATGCTGAGTTAATGGACTGTTACCAGTGGATTATCAATTACGAGTTAGGTTTTGTGAGTGGTTGTTGCAGCAAAATGCTGAAAATCCCCAATTTACTTAATAATTTGCGTTTACAAGATCAGCAACCAGGAGGAACATTCGGTTTAGTGCGGCAAAATTGGATAGGGCGTGCCCAAAAGTGTGTACAAGTCGAGGAATATTATTTCGAACAGCTTTTGTAACAAGGTATGTGCAAATTTTTTATAAATTTCGTGTTTCTAATACCTAGTAATCAAGTAGCGCAATTCTTCAAAATTAGTGTAACAAAATTTTATTCATTTTAAAGACACGTCACTTTGGTCACATATATCTATCTTTAAGTTTATTTTAAAGTAACTTCCTCTCTCAGAACTTCCGAAGTTTTTTTCGTGCTAGCCAGTTTGCATTGTCAGTCCCAAGGTCACTCCATTACAGTGGGCCAGTATCCAGCGGCGTGCAATGAAAAATTTTTAAATAGTTTTCAGAAGCCGCAAAAAAATTTTTTTTTGCACTACCACATTTCTACATGTATGTAGAACATCCCCAAATTTTATTATGGATAAGTTCTGAATAACACTGTATTATGAATATTGAACAAATGAAAACTATGGAACTAAACCTATGGAACATAATGTGGTAGATTGATAGGTATACTTTCAGCACTGAACAATTTGTGAAATAATATGATGTACCTGTTTATGCAGAATGGATCTTATTATTAAAATAAAATGACAGGGTGTTCCATGGTGACGGAATATTAGAAGTATCTGGAGAAGCAATAAAGCTATTAATTCGAAATTTTAGAGTCAAAGTAGGCCATGATCTACTTAATAAAAATATATTGAAGCTTCTAGAACTTCCGGTTATACCGGAAGTCGACATTAACTTCGTTATTTTAAGTAGGACACTATATAAATTATTCTATTTTTGGGTTCTCCGTCCATTTATGAACAAAGTTCATTAATATTAGTATATACCTATCTTAAATGGTTTTTGAGATATCGCTTTTTTTATAAAAAAATTGCTGTTTGGCACTATGTGATATATCGTGTAACTACTTCTTTCACCTTGAACTTACAAGTCTGAAATTATGGTGCAATTATGTGAACGTACTTCGGCATCGTATAATTAAGAGAAATCGAACCTACGATGTACAGGGTGTTCAGAAAATAAATTTAAATTGATGCATAATACAAATTATGGTAAAAACTAGCTTATCTTAAATAGAACACCCTGTATTTTATTACATCCTGAATAGTCCTATAAATTATCTATCAAATAGTACCACATTTAGTACCACCTCTAAATCTTATAGTTTTTGAGTTATTTGCAATTATTTACGAAATACATTACAAACCAATACTATTTTGTTCGTTGTCGAAAAGAGGGCCAAAGAAAACCAAATTTTTATTGATTTCGTAGTTAACGAAATTATAGACTTAATCTTCATAATTTATGCCAAAATAATTTTAGTAAACTTGGAAAGCATGTAATTTTTTTGTATGTAAATAGAAGCATATTTACCCCACCCTCAAAATGCTATGTTTTTTATTTTTATGTAAATTTAAGGGTAGCTAGATGAATTCAATTTTAACCTGTGTAATACAGACATCTTGCCTTTCACAAAAGGAGATCATTGACTCTATAAACTCTCCATACTGATACTGCCGTAAACAGTCTAAAACAAACTAGCTACAAGCTTACTCCTCGGGTATATACAAAATTTTCGCTTAAGCTTTATTGATCGACCGTGTTATGCCTTTGCAACATCCAGTCATAGATGGCATTGGATAATTTTCATTTTACTTTTCAAGATAAAAAGAATGCCTAGTGAATATCATCGCTATATGATTATAGCTTTATGATGTTTACATTATATTCGCACACGAATAATGTATTACAGTATAAACTTTTACTCATAAAGAATAAGAATAAAGTGGTGAATAATTATTCAACTATTTTATTCTGAACGACAACGACACATTCAAGTCCTTATACCTCCCAATAGCTGACTTGATTTGATACGCACGAGCATTACAACAATCTATTAAGCCAATAAAGTATCAGAGCATGGGAGGAAAGTGATTGCTTCCAACAACTGTCCGCTGGTGCTGATAGTAGGCCTTGCTTACACTGTATTGCGTATCGTTAAAGCACGCAACTTAGGGTTAAGCATTCAGTCAATAATTTAACTTTAAACCACCAGAGGTCATAAAGAGCATACTTTGGATAAATATCCTCATAAAAATTGCTATAGTTTCCTCACAGGTATCAAAAATGTTAACAAATCCCTAACTTTCCTCCATTTTAACTGTTGTCCTCTATTACTTTTACTTTTACCATGCTCTCCGAGGTGGATAACTTTCTTACCTGAACGCCTTTTTTTAAATTTTCAGACGGCTCGAACGTACTTTCTCGAATGAATGCGTTTGGACGAGCATCCGTCGCGTCTGTCCTTGATATCAGAACTCACTAGCAGATCGTACAAGGTATTTAGAGTTGCTAGATCATAGTCAGTACTTAATATTTTTTCAATTGAATTAATGAATCAGTATGAATTACTCTTTTGAATGAGCTTAACCGTATCAGGAGACTCATATGATCCAACTCTTAATAGAACAGTTTATAAAAAGTCTAGCAGAACCTATAGGTAGCTTTAAAAAGAATTTCTAATCATTTGATCGTATTAAAAAATTAAAACAGCAAACACATTATAATTCCAACCCAAACACCTCGTCCACCACAACCATCAAATCCAGAGTCAAAGGCACTAGAGAAGGAGGTTAGACATTGAAAAAACGCAGACAAATAACTCGTATCTATTGTCATAATGTTGGAGCTAAGAATCGAATACAGCACATAGTATAGAAGAGTCTGTTAGAGACATGCTGCTATAACGCTCTCTAGTCAAGGAATTTACATTTCTAGTCCATTGCGCTATAATGATATGTAGGTCATGGTCACCACACTGTTATACATCCTTGGCAGATGAGCTATGGGCAATATTTCCGTTTTAATTAAAATTCAATAATGCCATAATTATTAATTGAAAATTTTCATGGTACGCGGAGCAGTTAAATTTCTTGGATGACTTTATCACTTATTAAGGTCATTAAAGTAAGGCTGGACTCAAGCGAACTTCAAAGCAACTTCGAACTTCGTTAAATCGATGAACTGGAGATGACACGGAATCGGAAATAAATTATATGGGCTATAGAAGCGCGCATAGACTTCTTTCAAACTGTCTGCAGTTACGGTAGTTCATAAATTCTCGTATAATTTATGAAAATAAAAACGATGGACGAAGTTATGTACAAGTTTTTATCACAAAGATGAAGTTTCCAAACAAAATTATGTAGCAGTTCCTTTTAGTAATCCGTTTGTTGTCATAAGAGACAGGTAATTCTAAAAAATGCGTAATGAATGTAAAGGATATCCAAGAGCTAAAAGAGAACACATTGTATGAAGATTCTTAAAAAAGTTTACCCAGTGTCGAAACCGAAAATATAAAATAAACTGATTTTGATATGATCTAGATATAAGATCATAGGGATCGTTTGTTTGGATATTACCAACATCCAAACCACAAACTTATGATGCTCGGATATGAGACAAAAGAGTTTTTCAGCACCTACAACTAGTCGTTATAACTAGTATTTCTTATAGCAAATAACTACGAATAGTAAGGACGTCATTAAGATCATCCTCCATCTGCAAGCGCCTTATATTAAAAATAAGGACTAAAACAAATCAAGCCAAAACAGCTATTCTCCTGGCTATATGCCGCGCCGCGCACTGAATTACAAAACAAGATTTGCCGTATTTTGGTATAAACACAGTTAGAATCAAAAATACAAGGATTCAGATTGCAACGAAAACTACGAGGAAATACTCAGACCACACATCGTAGGATGCCACTAATTGCAGACCGGTTTCGACCTTTTTATGATCTTATCAGTGAGCATACTCACGAATAAGAAGATCTGAGTATTTGGCACAATAGGTAAGTCTTGCGTACGCAAGCCCTATTGGCGCCACCTCTGGGTAGTTTTCGCAACACAATCCAAATCAATCGTAAGGGATGGGGTAAATCCAATACAATTAACAGGTTGTAGAAACTAGTTCTACTACTTGTCAGATGGCACGCATATAGCAAATAACTACGAATAGTAAGGACTTCATTAAGATCATCCTCCATCTGCAAATGCCTTATATTAAAAATAAGGACTAAAACAAATGAAAAATTCATTAGTCTAGTCGTCTCGCGGGGCCACTATTACAAACGCAATTGTTTTTGTTCAGTGTGCACCTTTCCACTTTTGATTCAGGTGGAGTTCCTTACAGAAAAATAAAAAATCTATAAATGTGTCTGTAAATAGTTAATTTACAGACACATTATTTACAAGCTGTTATAATTTTTATGTAGGTACGGTTTTAATTAATATCGGAAAAAGTATTTTTTTGGATTTGATGGAAAGCATTCAGGTTGATTTAAGATAATAACAGATATCATTTGATGTAATTAGATTATACATAGACATTTTATAAAACCTAACCAAATAAAAATTTGTCCATGTTGTTTCAGTCTAGTTCTCTGAAAACTATTCAACAATGCCTTCTATATTTTAATTTAACTAAGTGACTGAGAGTGGAATCGCAGTCTGAATGCCTCCATTTCAACCAACGCAATGCTTCCGAGGAACTAGAAGCGGTAGCTGACCAGATTTTCTCGAAGATTCTCGTAGCACTAGTAAATTCCGTTATCAAGTCGCCTGTTGTAGTGCTGCTAAATTCTCTATAATCCCAATGTGAGAAGATCCTAATTAAATACGTGTAATTTAGTATACGCCTTATAGAATTCATATCCGGAACCGAAGTCTGAAAGAGCCCAAGGGTCTTATATTTATGTAATCAATAATGGCTTGATTATAGTAATTATAAATGTATATAATATAAATATATTTAATATTTTAAGATTTAAATCAAATTATATCATTTATTTAAGTATATAAGTATACTTAGTTTTAAAATAAAATTGAATACGAGAGTGAAGTGTTCCTCAATGTCCCTGTGATAGCACATTGAAAATATGCTAACTATTACTGGAATCATCTACCTTCTAATACAAAATTTCAGAGTTGATAGGTGTACGCCCTATTTATTTATTTATTTGTTAAATAAAAATTTCAACAAGTTGCCCAGTTTCAGGATTTGCTTATTGAATTTAGGGTATATCGGACTAACATACAAATTGGTGTGAAGTTGTCCACACTTTTTGAACTACAGTTTATGACACATAGTAAATCCCATTTAGAATAGATAGACGGAAAGGACTAATAGATGAAAATCTATTTCTCGAATTACAGAGGAGTTGCCACTATCAGATCTGATAGGCTCACTTTAAGAAGGCCTGTGCTAGCACTCTACCGAAGGAAATGATTGCCACCAACCCCTGACGGTAGTTCTGATCGACCACTTATCTATTTACTGGTTCAGCCCTGAGATTAAACAATAAACATCCATCTCAACTTAATAATTTTATTTTTCACTCCCAATACACATACTTACCACAAAGAAATACGAATAAAACAGTACCTTATCTAAACAGCAGGCCTTTGGGTTTGTCTCCGGGTTTAGAGTATCTGTCAGCTTCTACATGACATTATATCAGATCAGATTTAAATTGCTTTTTAAAAATTCAGTTTTTAATTTCTGTCGTATTAATTTTCTTGAAATTGGTGTTGAATATTTCCTCACTCACTTGCAAAATATTTTTCAATTGTAAATTATTTGGAAAATAACGTTTTCAAAAGTGGAATTTTATGTTTTACATGCCAAAAAAATGTTATTTTATTCTATTCTTATGTAAATGTAGATACTTTTCCAAATGATCCAGTATATATTTCTGAAATGATAACATTATTTTCACTATATAAATCGTAAATAGCCACATATATTTGAACATAAAAACACATAGTAAATATTTTTATTTAAAAGCCAAGTTTTAAATATAATTATGTTGCAGTTTTTCACTTGAAGATAAGTAGGTATATAATTTGCTCTTTAGCTGGAAATAAAGATTTTATTAAAAATACGAAACATGCATATCCGGAGGCAATTTACGCGATGGCTTTCTGCCCCATTAAAAATAAAACGTTAAATTTGAAATCTCAACCGTCCATTAAATGCGGAACCATGGCATATTTATTTGCGGAATGAGGATAATTACAAATTGGTTACATTTCGCGTAGGATGCTGTGGAGGATAGACATTCAGGATGCACCGGACTAATGGTCGTTATTGACAAAATAAATGGCCCTGTTTGTTGTGGCTTCGCTGAAATGGCAGTCGAATTTAAGAATTGTTTACACTGAATAATTTCAGAAACCCGTAACTGGGTTTGTCGGTAAAGTATTTAACCCATATTTACTTATTGGTGCGTACTGTCACATGAAGTATGAATCAAGATAATCAAATTCAACTCGACTTCTAAACTAAATATAAAATTGCCGATTACTGAAAAAAGTAAAAATTATAAGCAATTAAAATTCGAAAATTATTAGCCATTACCGGTAAATTTCAATGACTTTAATTTCATTTAATACCTTGTATATGATTACAGAGTGTCTGGGAATTAGTGTGCAATATTTTATTAGTGTCTTCTATGGTTAGACTGTAGAGTAACTTGAATAAAAATATTCCTCCTCTTTGTTATCGAAGCACACTGAAATCGGTAAAGTACTTAATAACTTTAGTCCAAAACCCTTCCAGGGCATTTCCCATCGAGAAGAGCTAGAAATGTTAAAAATTGTCTGTAAACGAATTCAGTATTAGTTATGCGACGTAGCTTCTAAATTATAGCTTCAAATTCTAATTTTGATCTTACTAAAGCAAAATATGGAACCTTTAAAATAGCTTTACTATGAAGTTGACGACACGAACGTTAACACAAAAGCTCCTATTTTATTAGCCAATTTATTGTGAAACATGGTGATTATACTGCACATATGGACATACAGAAATTCAAATATCTACCTATATAATTGTTAATGTTGTTGTTGGAAGGCGGCGTGGTTACCCGCAGCACTCAGGTCTTTCGACCGTCTGTGTCTGCCGCTAGTCGAGAGCTATTATTGGAAGAGACCATAGGCCAACACTCGTTCCAGGGGAAGCTCTCTAATGTCCTGGGGGTAGTAGAAATGCTGCATCGGGATGTTTGTGTCTCTTGACCATGAGGCAGGCACAGTGACAGAGGATGTAAATGGAGTCCTCATCATCGTGGCCTGCACCTTCTAGTTTCATTAAGGTCGATAGTATTAATGTGCTTGTTGAGATGTCCGTGACCTGTCAGCAGTCCTGTGACAATCCTTATGCTGTGACAATTATACGACTATATAATTATTGTTAATAACATGTATTCGAAATATTCTGTTTTTCGTGGATATATTATTGGCATTGGGTGGTATTAGGTATCAATGTTGGTTTTTTGCCTACGAAGTATAAAAAGTATCTACCGAGAAAGAACCAACCATTATTGTGAAACGTAACTCGTCTTGTATACTAGTTTTTTTGGATGATACTATACTTGTAGTTTTTAGAATATTGTCTGATTTCTTCTGTTCTGTTTTACAGGTGGCCTATTGCAAAACCAAAATTTAGTGAATCGTAGAGCTTTCTCACTTTTGATTTGATCTTGAATAGGCTAAATTGTTTAATTTTATATTATTTCAATAAAAAGTTTTCTCATGAATATCCCAACATCGGAGTTAGTTAAGCCTTTGCGCTATTGACAAAGAAAATTTAAACAGAAAGCTTTATATAAAAATATGTGCACATTTTTGGCGTTTTATAATAATTTCAAATGCTGTTTGTGGATTTTTTCTCATAGTTATATAACATAAAAGTATAATAATAGCTATTATAACGCTATAATAAATGTAATACTATAATACGTTGTTGGTTCACCGTTACACAATAAATAAAAATTAATCTTGTCTTGTTTCCAACTAATTACTCTTTGCCTGAAGTTTCCAGGAAAGATGTGACTCAAGATCAAAGGCTTTCGCTTAACTTCGTGGTAGATGCAGCTCTCAAAGTACGTAAACTTGGTGGCATTTCCCAGAAATACCGGCTGCATCCTAAAGTTTTTGAATATATGCTAGGTATGTGTCACGTATTACAACGAATTCCACGCATTATAGAATGAATGTTTCGAAATTATTTTTATCAGTTTCATTAAATGAAAAATGAAAATGTTTAAGCGTTGACTATAAGTATTTTTTAAGAAAAGTGATGGATGTTATGTATTTTCCTGCCATATAGAACGGGTTAATGGTGATGCAAAATCAAATATTGTTTGAAATTTCTGGAATATTGTGGGAGAAATTCAGGTAACTAAAATCTGGCATCCAACCAGTCTTGGGACTTGAGTCAACGATTTGAGCTTGGGAAATTTATATTGTTCAATAGTTTGGCTTTTTTATTAAAATATACAGTATAATCCTTCAGTCAACGACTAATATACAGTCAATACATAAAGTCCCCCATGAATTCATTATTTTGAAAATGATAAAGTTTTTGAAAAATCGCTTAACCTGTCGATTTTCTTTTCTTTTTATAATCGTTTTACGTATATTAATTTTTTGCAGAGCGACTCAACAAAGCTACGTCTATATAAAATTTAATATTTTAAATGGAACACCCAGTATTTTTACATATTTGGAAATAACTCTTTTTTACGAATACGGTCATATAAGTTTTATGGCTCTAATAATAAGGGAGATATGCCCAAAAAAGTGTATGGAACCAGTGGTAATCGGCAAGTGGCTGTTTTTATCAATATCTTCGTTAATTGTGAAATAAATATATAACTATTATATATTGTTGTACGCAGAAAGACGCAATGGATTCAAAAGTGCAAAAACATATAGGGTGTTCCATTTAAAAAACACAGCTTTATAGTGCCCCCTGTATAATAATAATAATAATATCGCTACCCCTCATTCTAACCACAAGGTTTAGCCCTAACGTCGGAGACTTGTGTGGGAGAGGGGGCAGCATATTATCATTTCGCGGGCCGCATTTGCGCCTCAGCAACGACTTACGTTGGTAGGCCCTAACCACCATTGTGCTGGAATGAGGGAAACCTGGAAAACCTCATTAGTTAGGGGGACAGTCAAACATCAACTGATTTTAATCTCTCACATTAACACCAAGTTGACATTTTTCCCATCCAGGCCGTCGCCAGGATGGTTGCCAAGCCATCCCTGCGAATAAGCCTTGATCTACGAGTAAACAATTTTAATGAAAAATTGTTGGTGGAATGGGAATTAGAACCCACGACATCTGGGTTGAGCCATCGAGACGCTAAGCCCTGAGCCACCGGCTCGATTATATATAGAATATAGTATATAGTATATATAGTATATTCATAGAAAATATCTAATGGCATATTTGAGAATTTAGGAAAACTTCACATTGATTCGTTTTTGAAAATTTAACATAAGTAAATAGTAACCGAAATAAGGGGGTTCAATCTTAAAAGAAACACCCTGTATGTATACATTGACCTGGTCGGAATTAAAAGTCAAAGTAATTTTTTAAATAACTTTATTGTTAAATAGGCAAATAGGCGAACATTATTTATCTCTTTCGATATCAATGGATAAGAGCTCTTCGTTTTCCATCACTCATATTTTCTTTTCGAATAGATTGTCGAACTTGTAGAAAATTCGTGCACCCGATGCCAAATAACTGATTAAACTTCAGGGAATGCAACATAACACTGGCAATGCAAGTCTGGTTAACCTAAATGGGTTAGAGTCGTAAATAATTTAGAGTTTCAGGAACATATTTTTGCTGCAAGTCATTTGATTACAATGAATTGTGGTTGGGAGTATTGAGCGTATGTTATTGATTCTGAAGTTGCGGACTGCCATAAAACATGAACTACCAATAATTTATGTTTTATGTACTTATAAGGGTCTATAAACAGTTCTTTTTTCCATACTTATTGATTTTTGAAATACACTGCCAGATTAAGAAACTAAGATATTAATAAATTAAAATATATAGGTATGTATAAATAAAATAAATTTAAAAAATAAGCCTTCACTCGAAGAAACCTAGCTTTCGCAGATATTTTAGATTTACATTTAAAACATTGTAGAAGTATATTTCTGGTCTCTTCAAGCACTTACAATAATATATTTATTTATTTATTTGTAAGTGTTGCATCATAATTGGAACTTATTCCAGAAACAAAACGTTGTCTTACTATTGATTATATAATACTTTTTCTATTGTTTATGTTTTCTTAACATATAACATATGCACATATATAATATACATATCAAATCTACATACTGTTATCGAGGACATACTCTATTTTTAAGCCACTAGGTAGATGCATGGTGTTTCTGTTTTATAATATAAAACATATTTTCCTAGGTCTGGAAACTATTTTGTTAGATCTCTCTACAGCAATCTAGCAATTAAGCAGAACACACATTATTTTGTCAACGAAATATGCCTTTTTATACCTTAAATTAATATATTTTTCTCTTCTATTACAGGTAAGTCTTAAGTACTTCTCTGTGCATCCAGGAGGGAACAGGTAAATGTTTTACCTAATAACGTATAAGAGCCATAATGCATTTTAATTTAAATTCTTCTTCATTCATAATTTATATATTATTTTGTGAAAACTAGATAAGCTGCACTCATGAAAAAGGACTTTTTAGTCACGCTTTTCTTACTGCAAACATTAAAATCACTTAAAATTCGTGCCATTGTCCTGGTTAATGGTGTGCTCTCAATAATTGCTGCTCTGACTACTATTAAAGTTTGTGAAAATAATGGACTTCCCATAAATAGAGCAATACTATATTTCCAGCAGTGTTGCAGGCAGATAGACTGCATTTTAGCACTACAAACAACTATAAACTTTATCCATTTGAAACTTCGTAATTATATGAACTAGCTGATTCGGTGTGTGAGAATTGCTATTTTATATCATTTGCATAGACAGATAGATATACGCTGAACAAGTGGGATAGGAAGGTACAAATAAAAAAAACAGTTAGATATTACTGCAAATCTTATACCTTCCATAATTAGTTACAAAAAAATGTATTGGGAGAATCGAGAATAGCCGAAACCTATTTAGTGATAAACGAAAGTAAGACTGAAGTAGAATAGTGGTAAATTATATAAAATAAGTTAACATCCATGGGTCACCAATTCAATTCATCAAGTGGCCTTTGTTATGGACCAAGTATTGAAAAAATAGAAGGTTGGTCCCATTTAACTCCAAACTTACTACGTGTGTTCCTTGGATTGTTTTAAGTTGTCGTTCGTATGACTAAACTGCGTAAAAATATTTCCTTGATGGAGGGAACTTACGGATTTGTCGAAGACGCTTCTTCAGAGCAGAGTAAAATACTCCAGACCCTCATTTCGTCATCCATGATATTTAATTTGTAATTTTTCAACACATTTGTATTTACACATATAAAATCAATAGCGATATTGTTTCCCTCAATCGTAATAATATCAAATACGTATTAGTTAAATAGCATCGGACAAGTACAATTCATATTGTTTCAATGTTCCACATTGCAAATTTGATTAAATGTGCAATACGCCACATTTTCATTTAGCTCTATATTCACTAAATTTCATTGATATATTATTTCTATCAAGCTTTAGTTACACAGAAAATATATTAAAATTGTGCAATAAATTTAACATATTTACGATAACGAGATGTAGAAACAAGTTCTACTGCTTGACAGATGGGATGTACAGAACACATAACTACGAATAGTACGAATCTACTTTACATCCATCATCTGTAAACGCCTTATTTAAATAAGGACTAAAACAAATTAAGCCAAAACAGCTATTCTCCTGGCTATATACCGCGTCGAGCACTGAATTACAAAGCAAGATTTGCCGCATTTTGTATAACACAGTTAGAATCAAATACAAGGATGCAGATTGTAACGAAAACTACGAAGAAATACTTGGACCCCACATCGTAGGATGTCACTAACTGCAGACCGGTTTCTATCTTTTTATGACCTTGTTAGTGCAATATAAGTGATCATACCTAAAGATGCAAAGACCCAAATATTAACACAGTAGGTACTTTGTTTCAACATCTCGTAATTGTATTGGATACGATTAGTTTGATTTGGATAGTGTTGTGAGAACTACCAAGAGGTGGCGCTATGGTATATGGTTTGCGTACGCACAACGTACCTACTGGCACTAAAGTGAATAAAAACCTTCCAAGGTAAAAATAGCCGACTTAAAGAACCGTCGCTGAACTTTCTCTAATGATGATAGATACAGGTTATATAGGTCAAGCCTGGATCTATCAGAAGTCTTAAATAGCAAACATAAAGGATTTTTAAAATTCTTTAGAGGCATTTAAGGGAAGTTATTTACAATAGGTACCATGAGTTCAGTAAGTTTAAGATATATGTTGAAGTTTCTCAGTATCCATGTTGGACTGAATCTGACAAAATATTTTCAGTTCGTCGACAAATAATAAATAATGAATGTCCGTATCGTCTGTATCGGAAATTACATCATTAAGAAACATTAATGGCCCAAACACAGATCCTTGTGGCACTCCAGATGTTTGACGGAACTCGACAGACCTAAACCCACTATGGTGAAAAAATGCTTTCTATTAGTTTAAATATGTAATAATACGTAATATATAACATATGTAATAATAAAAGCACTTTGTATACATCAACCTAATGAAGTAGATGTAATTATTGGGTAAATTGAATTAGTTCAGTGACAGTTTACTTTAATTCGACATATTCCAGAATAAATTGTTCTCTGCAAACCTTGTTACTAATGAAAGCCGTGACGGAATGGAGTTTGCTACACTACAGTAGTTGCAATATAAACTATTATTGGCCATTACACCATTTTACTGCTTCAGTTCCAGTGTCAGTTCAATTGCTCTGTAGGGGCCCAGTTTGAAGCTAATTGCACAAACGGACTGAAAGGAAGGTTCTCATCTCACCATAAAGTAATCACTATATTTAGCTGTCATGCCATTGAACAATCGATAAACACCCCGTCAAACCAAAATAAATATTAAGATGTGATAACAATAATGCTATTTACTGTTTACATCTTTCTTTATATAGGAATTAAGCCAAAAAGTTGACTAAAGAAATAAATTATTAATGAAATTATCAAATATTATGCTTCAATAAAGTTTTTATTTTCCTTGTTACCTATAAGCTAGGTACGCAAAGGAATAACCTTATTACTTTAAAGATATGTCGAAGACAACTATTACTTTGCGTGCTATATACCCCCCAATAATGAATTACAACGGCATATCTTGATATAATCTCAACTTATTATCTTTAGTACATTTTTCCTTTTAATAGTGTTCTCTACATCAGTTCAACCATTCACCCTGTACATCTATAGCCGTCGCTGAATTCTTCAATAACATTCCAGGGTCTCACTGTACGATATGTCGACCAATATAAAGCATCCAGGCATTTTCTCCGCAATATTAGATCGTGGACGCCTGTCTCCCACATCTTCCCCCGTAATCTGCTGTTACGTGGAAACCGTAATGGTTTTATTCGCTTATACAAGTAACGATAAATTGAGAAAATAAGGAAGCAGTACTATTATATATCTCTGAAAATTAAATAACGCTGGCTCTGGAACTGCGGAGGAGTGTTTTAATGTGAAATTTAATAATATTTCTGCGATTGAGTATGGGTCTCGGAATTATATTTTATGCTTTTAGTACTAACGCATTTTCGAGGTGTGTGTAATAATGTACACCTATATGATAATTCAGGTGTGATATAAATAGAATAGTCTATCTGTGTGACTGACTGAGTTTGAAAATATCTTGAATTTATATTTTATATCTATAGACCTATAGCGTCTTTATTTATGCATACTTATACCAATGGGGTTATTAAATGTTAATACTATATTTTGTGTTATAATAAACTATTATTTCCTTATAGTACATATAAGTACAGAAGAAAATAAATCTATCATGTTGTTGTTGTTGTTGGTGTTGATAGGCGGCGGAGTAACCCGCAGCACTCAGGTCTTTCGACCCATTGTTCCTGGCGCTAGTTGGGAGCTATTGGAAGAGACCCGTGCTATGAGCATAGGCCAACGCGTGTTCCAGGGGAAGCATCCTAATGTCCTGAGGCAGGAGAAATGTTGAGCCAAGGTGTTTGTGTCTCATGGCAGGCACAGCGACAGAGGATGTGAATGGAGTCCTCGTCATCGTGTCCGCAAAACCTGCACCTTCTAGTGTAACTAAGACCGATAGTGTTAAGGTGCTTGATAAGATGTCCGTGACCCGTCAACAGTCCTGTGACAATCCTTATGCTGTTACGACGCGCAAGTATTGGTCGAGTTGCGTTCGACCAAGGCTCTTCAATTAAGAGCCTGGCTTGTCGCAACTCAGTCCCGTTTGACCATTCTTCCTCTGATCTTACCTTGATCCAGTTTCCAATGGACCTTGCTACATAACTAGGCGGAAGCCCCAGCACTGGTTCGGGCTCTGTAAACTGTATACTTGAGCCTCTCTTAGCCAGTGCATCCGCCTCCTCATTTCCTGTTATGTTATGATGACCCGGTACCCAGGTCAATTTTACCTGGTTGTTCTGTCCCAATTGGGTCAGACCATTAACACACTCTAGGACTGCCCTGGAGGTGATCCTATAGGAGATCAAGGCATCTAAAGCCGTCTGACTGTCGGTGCATATCTGGATATGCTGATTAGAATATCTCCTTTGGAGATTTTCTTGAACACATGCAGAGATAGCAAATACTTCCGCATGAAAGACCGTGGCATACTTTCCAAAGGAGAAGGATAGTCTCGCCCTCGGGCGCACGCCCCGGACTCCCGCCCCGGACTCCCGCCCCTGAGCCCTGGTCTGTCTTGGACCCATCCGTAAACCAGACGAGCCCATTAGAGACCTGAGCATCAGGCTACTTATGAGAATACCCATTTTCATAATCCTTTAAATATTCTTTGATACATTTTATAAATCAATCACGTGATCGATTTACTTCAGTAATTCTATTTTTTCAAAATCTGACATGTTTGTAAGTGACATGTAGCAAATTTAAGACATGTTCTCAAATTTGGTGATTTTATTTTAACCTTTACCTTTAATGTAATATTGGTTTTTATATAGCACGCATATATGACTATTAACGAAATATCTATTTTAAAACTACTTGCAAGTGGGTCATCTGAAGAGCTGTTCTTGCCTCGTCAAGAACAAAGACCTCTCCTACTATAATTACCGCACATCTCGTAATTTTATAGACAGACGACCTCGTATTTTACTAACCATAAATTAGAAACTTGGCTAAGCAATAAAAAAGACTCAAGCTTGTCGCTTCCGTATGTCACTTTACCGCAACGTGAACTATTTCAAGGGGATAGACAGAGCAAAAAGAAGAAGGGCTTTAACCGAAACCGTGAGTTTTTATTCCTTAACTTTGGCACAATTATTATTCACAATCCACTGTAATTCAGGAAGGCCTTGAGAGAGGGAGAAGATAATGTATATAAAGAATGCATAAAAAGCTTTGATTTTCGTTGTTACATTATACAAAGTAACAGCAGATGCAAGTAGTCCTCAAATTGAGTTTGTAAATTATATAGGGATACTTTCACTACGCGCTATACACACAGATAAATTTGAATAATACATTCTGCAATCCATCGGAAAGAAAACTATGATAGTTTTACAAAGATACAGCTGTGTCCTGTAAAAGATCCTGTATAGAGCAACTGAGATCACTCTCCTTGCATTACCTTGATTACAAGATAGATTTATATAAGTAGGTCGATGAGATTCTAAATAAGAGGCAAGAGAAACAAATCAGAAGTTTACGTAGGTCTGCATCTCCTCCTTCTTGAGGATATACATTAAGTAAAGTGGCGGGTTCTACTATATTATTAGAACATAACAAGTAAATATAATTTTCGACAGAGCTATCTCTCTCCTAATCTATTCCAGTTAAAATAGGATAGAGGTGGATTTAATTCAGTTTTATTTACGACTGCATAATTTTCGTAACAATGCTTCTCCTGGCATCTAACTTATTGGTGAAAACCTGGCAATGATAAATGCGGTGCGAAGGTGCCAGGGTTTCCCTTTGGCATCAAATAAATTAATTAACCAAATCACAAACCTGTATAGAGTACATATTTTTAGGAATACCTAATTTGGCATAAATACTTGAACATTTTAAATTTTAAAGTTTGTCAGTTGAAACAGCTTATGCAATGCTTGTGTAGCAGCTTGGGTAATGGCACAAATAAATAGAGACAACATTATTTATAGGTCAAACTTTTTCAGACACTTTTCAACTTTATCATATGTCTGAAAATGAAGAAAGAAGTTGGGGAGTGATTTTACAAGAAAAAATAAATAATGTCTCAAGTTCCTGTAACAGTTTTGGGAAAACTTAAATTTTCGCAAGTAAGGGGTTGGAAAAATATGCTGTCTCAATACAATAGCTGGTATTACATGATCTTGAAAAAGGTTGCATACAAAAATGTGTAATATGTGGGTAGGAAGTCATTTTAATGATGCAGATGCAAACGACCTTTCACTTGCAACTAAATGAGGTGGTGGTACTCGTATATTCATCTGAATTTACAAACTCAAAAACAGCCTAACGGTGTTAAAAATATAACTGAGTTTCAACGACGCGACGTGGCAATTTAAAGACCATATCGCAGTGTGACCAGAGGCGCTCTTGCAACTTAGTTCTCTAGTTGAGAAGCTTGCGATAGGCGATGTTAATGCGAAATCGATGTTCTCTTAATAGTTTAGAAAACCAGATAGATGAGAGAAATAGTTTATCCGGGAAAATACTCAGTGAAACGGCTTCCTACGGGATGATAGATAAGTTTATATCGACAGATCATACAAAAGGTACATTTTTTAAACTAAAATCGATAAAATATTACTTGAAGCCTGGTTCTATAAATACTTTCGTAGCTTGTGCCTCCATAGCGTGTTACAGTTACTAGCACCATATAATTTTGTTGTGATGTAATTGAAGGAATTAATAAATAAGTACCTATCTTAGTGGAGATTCAACAAATATTTTACATAGGTCATAATATGATGGTATTATGACCAACTATCCAGAAAAAGGTGGTGGGGAGCTCAGAGCCATTCCGAAGTTTAGGGACTTTTACTGAACCTTTTATTTGTTGCTGTGTTGACCACAAATAGTTAAACTTTAATTAGTCGTATCATAACCAATATAACATAAGCTACTACGTATGACATCATCAGTGAGTGACATATTAACGTTATACCATTGATTATTTTAAAGTATGTCTTTTTTTATTAAAAATTGTTTGTATGTTATGCTGACCAAACTTTAATATGAAACAAACCAAAAAGTTATAAATAAATAGAATGTTTGTACAAGAAATTATTGTTATTACTTTCCTTGACTTATTTTCCGATATCATAATATTAATTAAAGGAAATCTGTTATGGACGGACTCTGATTTAACTTCAAAACTGAGGTAAATATATTTTCCCTCAAACACTCCTTCCCCTCCTGGCGCATGGCGAGGCGACTATCTTAAGAGTAATTTAATTACAGTTACAAGTTTCAGTTCAAGAGGTTCTACGGCAGAGCTTCCTCTCAAATGTTCCCCGACTGATGACATGAGAGTGCGTGTCTTCAATTCCGTAGTGCATTGCAGTGTTTGTAGCAGCAGTCTGCAAGCAGTGCGGAAGTGAGGATTCCACTCTTCTCCCTTCGAGCGTGCTTTGCAGCCTTCCGCCCGGCGATCAACAACAAGTAACTACATCGATGATGGCAAGGCCTACAACCAATCAACTACGTGGCTGTTCAGCTTTACTCGTTTGTTCTTTGACTCCCCTTTCCTTTGAATTTGACTAATTAGAGACCCAAGACTGCGAGCGATTCAAAATAGTAAAGTATTTACTCCAGTACATGCTTCTAAAACTGGTATATCTGGTGTTTATTAAATACATATGGCAGTATTTTTTTCTACATTAACAATATAACTAGCAATATCAGATCTATTCCTATGACTTTATCCTAAAATCGAATTTATAATAATATTAAGGTAAACTTCATTATAAATTTGAACTCTTATCAGATGCCATTTTACCTAGCGTATAAGTACCTGATAGGTTATTCTATCCGATCAAATATCCAGGGTTATTCAGAACTTATCTCTAAAACTTTGAGGATATGTGCATCCTTAAATAAGAAATCGATATCACCAAAAAAATTTATAATAAAAGTCTTAGGATTTCCCGTAAACAATGTTTAAAGTTATACCATTATAAAGGACTACGTAGATGGGCAACTGTACTTCAACATCTGATATACCTACCACATTCCTAAGAATGTGGTAAAAAAAAGTAAACACGTTTTTGTACCTCGAACGACTGGTTAAGACCGAGTGAATAGAGTTGGAGTGGGGATAATATCTCTATTGTCTATGCAGTCATCAGTCTATCTGTGTCGCTGTCTCAGTGCGGGTGTTTTATTTATCGTAGGAGTGTTAAACTGTAAAATTTTCAAAATGGCTCATGTGTACAGTAATGCTGAGTTAATGGACATGATTCTTATTTATGGTGAAGTTGGAGTGGACGAGATGGTGGCCCGGGACGACCACAACGTATTTTAGCAGCTGAAGAACAAGTGTTGAATCTGGTCCGTGAAAATCCGCGAATAAGTACAAGTCAGATCGCTAGGAAACTGCCTGGGGTACTGTTACCAGCGGATTATCAATTACAAATTAGGTTTTGTGAGTGGTGGTTGCAGCAAAATGGTGAAAATCCCCAATTTACTTAATAATTTGCGTTTACAAGATCAGCAACCAGGAGGAACATTCGGTTTAGTGCGGCAAAATTTGATAAGGCGTGCCCAAAAGTGTGTACAAGTCGAGGAATATTATTTCGAACAGCTTTTGTAACAAGGTATGTGCAAATTTTTTATAAATTTCATGTTTCTAATACCTAGTAATCAAGTAGCGCAATTCTTCAAAATTAGTGTAACAAAATTTTATTCATTTTAAAGACACGTCACTTTGGTCACATCTATCTATCTTTAAGTTTATTTTAAAGTAAAAACGCTGCAATATATAGGTCTGATCTTTTTTCCGCCGGGTGTCGGTATACTCTCAGGACTTCCGAAGTTTTTTTCGTGCTAGCCAGTTTGGATTGTCAGTCCCAAGGTCACTCCATTACAGTGGACCAGTATCCAGCGGCTTGCAATGAAACATTTTTAAATAGTTTTCAGAAGCCGCCAAAAAAATTTTTTTTGCACTACCACATTTCTACATGTATGTTGAACATCCCCAAATTTTATTATGGATAAGTTCTGAATAACACTGTATATTCATTTATGTTAAAATTTATTAGTACTCTTGGAACTCTTAGTATCACTCATACCTCTTTCTGAGAAGCTTTCTAAAACACTAATGCTTTGGTTTGAAGAAAATTCTTGTTTAACATAAGAAACTGAATGTAACCTCTTCACAGGGGATTATAAAATTAATAAATTATGGCTTTATTTGGAAGCTGAAACGTGCAGAAGCCCTGTTATCAGAGTTGGCCAGCGACAGGTAGCAGAGGTCCGAGCCCCGTTATGTTTCGGTACCGTGCCAAGAATACTAATACGATCCGGCGGCAAAATTAAGTGCGATTAAATGTAAACGGCATCTGTGGGTGCATCCGTGTCTTAGGATAAACTGTGCACCGAATAATTGCTCAGAATGAACGAACCCTTCCATATTGTTGGCTCTTAAGTGCGACGTGTAGTCGATGCAGACGGGAATTAGAGCAAAGTGCAGAGAGGTTACTGATGCGTCTATTCAGATTCAGAATTGGACGTTATAAAGGGAGAAGAGAGTCTGAATATAAGGCCCAGAGTAATTAAAGGCAGTACGGTAGTCTTCTCTACTAATTTCGTCTATTTCAGGGAATAAATAATAGCTACTTATAACATAGTGTCATTAATATATGAAATAATAGTACTCTCTGAACTAAGATCAAACTACATACATACTACATATTATGTACATATACTACGTACATACTACGTACATATTATGCACATATATAAATTTTGGGTCCTCACGTCTTTCTGCAATATTGATAACTTGTTATGGTTTTAGTTACTTCTGACAAGTCAAGGTTCCCACAGAAGGGTTACATCTATGCCTTCCCTTTCGAATATTTTACCTGGATGGTCCAAGAAGTTTTGCCGTGGTGAAGATTATTTGCAAAAGCTTCTTTAATTCTACAGGCCTTGTCGATGCCTCTTGTCTGGTTAAGTTTGGCTTTATTTTTCAATTTTCAGATTATTATTATTTTTTTGTTAAAATCCAGTCGACCGGTTCCCTGGCTCCGTTTCTCAGGGTCAGGAGCTGGTGGTTATCAGTAGCTATTCCTCACGTCCGTGGGGTGAGTCCTGAAACCGTGTGCCTTGAGTAGACGTAATGAACCCAAAATGACCGCCTTCTGCATTCTTCCGGTTAGAAGACCTGTCAAATTTCGGCATGCCGGTATGATCTTCAGTTCCGAACGTAGTGTATGTCTTGCTCCACCACTTGGTCCTGTAACCAGTACCACAAACTTCTCAGTATGTTCTGAATGGAATTGCGGAGTTCGAAGAAAAGGTATCGATAACCGTTATTACCATTTTCATATTGACAGACTGATTGAAAATTAGAAAATAGATATTTAATTTTTACATCTTAGCAGATTTTCTTACTGTTATTTCCTTAGAACGGAATTACTTCGTATTTTAGTACCTAAATATGTTAACAGCATTCAGATGAGATATAATTATATTGAATATAAGACATACATTTCAATGCTATGAAAAAATTGTAAAGTACGTATTTGATCGGTAGAAGCTCTCATAGATCTACCATTTATAACATAGACAAGAATACAAATGTAGATGGATAGATAGATTTAATATAAGCTAATCAGCTATTACAAAGGTTGGTACAAATGTTACAGATACAACAGTAAGTATTCAATAAAATAAAAAAATGTATAAAAGTGAAAATAAATAAAAACTGCTTGAGAAAAAGAAAAAAATAAAAAAATCCTAGTAATTAGAATGAGGGGTAGAGATTATTATTAGAGATATTAGGTACAAACTTGAATTGTTTCAAAACAATATATATGGTTTTCTTCTGACACTGTGCATAAACATCGATTATTTAGAGCTGGGCCCATTGATATTTTTACAATGTTATAATAAACTGACTTTTATAAAACTCCAAAGTTTGTGTTCGGGCTGGTTAATTTTGTTGTGATTTCATTCCGCACGTCCCGAGTCTAGAGCTCTAGGCGCTAGTTGAAAGGTTTATGTTCAAAATTACAATGATATTCCAAGAATAAGACCGTCGAGCTTCTCGGGGCATATTGGGGATGTCCATCATTTTTTAAACTGCTCTAGATTCTAAATCCTCCGCTCAGATAGCAGGATTGTGGTATTACGGATGTCTGGTATCTTGAGTGGATTTGAAGTACATGTTTATTTTTAAGGAAAATGGAGAGGACGGAACAGCTCATTATTTTTATTTTGACAAAGCCGTATAATATACAATAACTGAAATGATTTATGATTGCCATGTCATGAAAACCCAGTGCTGTCCCTATTATATATAAATTAAAGCCATCGAATTCATTTAAAACAACATATTTTTTACAAGCAGTGTATAGATAAAGTAAAAAACATTTTATTTTGTTACAAGTAAATAATATCTACTATGCTGGGTCCACATTAAACCGTCAATATAAACGAAAGAACAACACGATATTTTTTATTGTGTTTGAACAACTTTATCTTTTTTCATCGCGAGTCGGTAAAGATCAATATTTCCTTTTTCGTCTGGAAAGTACGCAAGTCTGCCGTTGCAGTTCGAGCCGATTCGTAATGATTTTTCGTTGTCACAATAATTGCTGTGTTTAATGTCAGTAACTGTCTGTCAATTTAACAGTAACTATCAGACAGATAGTAGCAAAGACCCAAAGAGGGCACTACGGTATGTTTCTCACCACTATTAACATTACGAAATATATTTCAAGTTATGTCTAAATCAACAAATTATAGTAAAATTTAAAAGAAATTAAACACTCAACTAGCTTTACGAGGTTCCCTGAACATATTTACTGATTTACCTTCCGAAGAAGAGAAGGCAAGTCGGTTAAATTAATATATCTGAAGATTGCAGAAAACACTATCTATTAGATTTTAGATACTAGAATAAAAATGGAGAGAATGGCACAATTTCCAGAAATTCTCAGAGCTATAAACAGTAGCACGTCCTACACGTTATTAAGTTTCCTGGGATAGATAAACTGTGTGAAGTTTAGCAAATAACTGATAAGTTAAACAGCAAAGTCACTAAATAAATTGAATTCTGTGTTGGCGAGAATTATTTTAAACTCAGCCGTCTCAATCTGAATGTAGTAAATGGAAACGTTTCCCTAAATTCAAACAAATTCAAGTGTTTGAAAGCTCATTACCATGAACACTTTAAATGCTTAATTTTTATACAACTTGTTTTCCTTCTATTAGTGTTGCTGGTAGTCGAGACCTGACAAATTACTTGTCTCGTTTCGTCTGGAACAGTCGAGATAATAGTTTATAGAAATAAGACGAGATACACTGAAAGAACAGTTTATTCATAATTAATGATGCTGATTGACTCCTAACAAAGGCTTTATTGGATAATGGCGTAATAAATTTTTGTTTATGAGAAAAAAACAATTTATTAAATCTTTTCAAATATACCTTATTACTGTCAAGTAAGGGATTATTGATAATCAATATATCTTTTATTTTCTATTAATAACGATCCGTTTTAATAAATATTACTATGAGTAAATGTAGCATTACTTATTTATTATAAATAAAGCATACTAATTAAAATTTCGACTTTATTACAATATAGAGAACAATGTTTATAATAAATATTTGTTTTAATTTTAAAAAACAAAGATTATTTATAATAAATAGTGTCTTATTTATCACACCCCAGTAATTATTTTACGTTTATTTAGTATGGTTATAGTCCAGATCTATTTTTTATATCACAGCATTCACTACTGAACAGGTAATAATTTTAAAAATTTTTAATAAATCGCACAATCGGTAGTTTTCTAAAGTTACGTTTTCGAAGGTATGTTTTAACGTCCCTACCTTGTGCACCATACACATATGGGTCATGTAGGTATACCGTAGAGCATAGTGCAGCGTCTCTCGTCTCATCTCAAGTATCAAGTAGCCAAATAGTAAGTACACACACACATTAACGAAAACGAAGCACTCGCACCGCGTCCAAATAACAGGTAAATGAAATGAAAATAACAATGAAATGAAATAAAGTCACCCAATCTAAGGTAAATAAAAAAAACACGTCTGCTGCTCACTGTCAACAGTGCCAACCTAGCCCACACTGCCAACTGCACAATTTTATAATGCCGCAATAAAGTACCTATTAATTAAAAAACTACTTCAGGATTTTTAACAAAAGAATTGATTACTTCATAATAAATAATATAGAGTAAACAAGAAACAAACATATATTAATTTTTAGTCTGGATTATTCAATATTAATAAAATCTAAATTAATAGTAAATATATTTTTTGGGAATACTACCAAACAAAGAATTTATTAAGATAAAACATTTTTCATTAACTATTAACATTTTTACACCAAACAAAGTATTTGTTTTTAATAAGTAAAATATATTTAGAAGAATATTTATAGTAAAAAATATTGTTTAACCTAAAATATGTATTATTTATTTTAAATAAATGACATCCAAATAAACAATTATTAATTATAATCCACATCTTTTCTTTCAGTGTAGAAGCTCAGGCGAGATAAGACGGCTTCTGATTTCCTCACGATTGCCTAAGCGAAATACGCTTAAAAAAATTATGATGAAATTGAATAGGGGTTAATCAACACATTAAGTTTTTGTTACTTGCACATTTCATTGAGAGGGACACTTTAACATTTTTATTTTTAATAACAAAACAGTATTTTAGTTTCAAAGTTTAGTGAAGAAAGTACTAGCAACTTGACAATATTTTCAAATTGATCATTTAGATAAACTCTTGACCAACTTGATGACTACTTAAGAACTATTACAAAAGACAAAAGAAAGTGTATTAAAGGAAAGAAGGGAATATTGATATCACAGCAGATGGTCAAAATACTCTCCACATTTATCTATGCATAGAATAGTGGACTGAAAAAGTGGCAAAAATGTTTTAAACATTTTTAAAGGTACAACCACATGTGATTCTTACAAAATGATAGAGTAGGTCTCTGGCCATCTGGAATGGCCAATTACAATATTTTTTTATTTGTCCATTATTACGAGAAATGATATAAATTTGTCAAAATATAGTGTTCTTATTTTTACCACATACAGGGTGTCCACCTAGTGCGCGTAAGTCCAATATCTGGGTTAATAAAAGAGATAACTTAATTTTTTTTTCTACAGGGTTGTCTAATATCCCGAGCTGCACAAAATGAAAATATATTTACATATTCAGGGTGTTCAGTATTTCCTGGGCAGGTACCAACTTCGTTTTTCTAAATGGAAATATATATTTTTTATTGCTTTTTCGAACTAAACCCTTGATTTTAGTAGGACTTTCATCAGCCTTCCCTATACCTAACTTAAACTGTTTTTGAAATATTGACGGGTGAATATTGACATTTTTGCAACTTTGACACCCTGTAAAATCTAAACGGTTTGAGATCAAGCAAAACGGTTTGCACATTCCTATCTTAACTTTTCATAAGCTATCGTTTGGTACTAATTTCAGAATTATCCAAAAATTTAAAATTTTCTGAAAATTTTGAAAATTTTCTGAAAATTTTGAAAATTTTTAATTCCTGGATAAATTTGAAATTAGTACCAAACGATAGCTTATGGAAAGTTAAGATAGGAATGTGCAAACCGTTTTGCTTGATCTCAAACCGTTTAGATTTTACAGGGTGTCAAAGTTGCAAAAATGTCAATATTCACCCGTCAATATTTCAAAAACAGTTTAAGTTAGGTATAGGGAAGGCTGATGAAAGTCCTACTAAAATCAAGGGTTTAGTTCGAAAAAGCAATAAAAAATATATATTTCCATTTAGAAAAACGAAGTTGGTACCTGTCCAGGAAAAACTGAACACCCTGAATATGTAAATATATTTTCATTTTGTGCAGCTCGGGATATTAGACAACCCTGTAGAAAAAAAAATTAAGTTATCTCTTTTATTAACCCAGATATTGGACTTACGCGCACTAGGTGGACACCCTGTATATCGCGATATCTCAGGAACTAATCGGGATAAAGGCAACTTTCTTTTATCGATAAAGGAGTTGTTGGTGAAGAATACTGTGCTAATTTCGTTGTTATGGAACAGTTAGTTTCTTGTAATCTAGGTAAAACTTTAACATTTATATTTTTGTACTACTATTTTGAGTACCTATGCGAAAAACTTTTTTATTATAAGAAATTTTGTTATACTATCTGCGTATGGAACAAAGCTAAACTTCAAGGAAGCTTTTAAAAACCAATCACCACCGATCATGCTTTTAGACAACAGTTAAAAAGGTAATAATTATATTTCTAGATCACCCATAGTTACATAGCAAACAAAAACAGTTAACTGCTTCACAGGATATACAAAAACAACCATGTTTCTTCTACTTTTATCTCAGACTATGTATAATCTTGTGGGATATAGTATCTGGATTTTAACAGTATCATACATGCAGATCAACAAAATCACAAATCATTTAATTTTAGAATCAATTTAATTATCTGCAGCGGAGCATTCATAAATTACAACTAAAGTTACACTAAACCGCAATGAAATAAGTTTTGGGAAAATTACGATCCTCTTAATTACACTTCGAAGAAAACCACAACTTCTTAGCGAGTATAATTAAGTAACGCCCATTTAGCCCTCTTTCTGGACGGGTAAAGAAGTACAAACAATTTTACGGGTAAAGCGTATTACTGAATATCAGGTGGTTAATGTTCCTGAAAACTAAATCTTGATTAATAAGACAGCAAAAGAGAGCTAAAGCTTTTCGCCTGTCATTTTATGCCTGAAAGTGGAACTTTTTGCGCTGTTTGCTAGTCGAGGCGACATGAATTTATTTATTAGGGAATAAAGGGCGTTTTTTAAATTCTATTTCATTTAGGTTGCGCAACTTTCGATGAATAGAGAAATACGTAATGACACGATGTAAAAATTTTGTTGCTTGTGAAAGAAACTTATACAGTTGGGGAGAATATGTATATAAGTGATGGATGTTGTTTTGACACCGTTTTTGATACATTTTATAAATGATATATGACGTGGGACGTTAAAAAGTAAATAAAAGAATGATACAGAAAACCAAATGAAATAAAATTTAAAATTTATTTATATTTTGATTTTTAACCGATTTATAAATTAGAAAAAATTATTCTATGCAATTTTTTCATACAAAACAATCTTGAAAGGGGTTGGAACCTTTGATGTGAAGATAACACTGACATAGTTTTCCACATAACACCAAAACACTATACTACACTCGACGCGCGTTTCACCAACCAAGTTGGCATCATTTAGGGATGATTAACACTAGGTCATTCAGTGTTAATCATTTCCAGATGATGCCAACTTGGTTGACGAAATGCGCTTCGAGTGCAGTAAAGCGTTTTGGTGTTATGTGGAAAACTACAGTAAAGACCAGAATTAAGCAAAGTAGAATGACCTCGCCGATCTGGTAAAATGCGGTGATGCATGGGCGGGCGTATTCTGTTTTTTCATTGGGCACATTTCAGTTAATATATACTCGTATACTATTCTATAGAATACTTCTAGTATATGCACTTCCACTTTTTTAACTAACACAAATAAGTATAAACACTGACACAAAGAATAAATACACTGATAATTTTACCACAACTTTTTACCGTTAAGAAACGCGCGCGAAATAACCCAACATCACGCCACTGCTTCCCTACTACCTCGAGCGCAGTCGCTTGTTGGTTCCTGATTCGACCAATCAACGTCGTTGAAGCTCAGAGAAAAGAAAGCGTAAATGCAAGAATATGTATGTTATAAGGATGAACAGCTTGTCGTCAACTTTACGACTTTCGCAGTTGCCGCATATTCGGAAATGCCTTGATATTATTAAGTAAAAGACAAATTAAACACTGCGTTTGCTTTAATAAAGTACAATAGGGATAAGGGACGTTAAAGACAAGTAAAATAATGGATAAATAAGGTAATTAATACGTTTCCTGTTTTAAATAAGAATACTTATTTAGAAATAAATGTGACAACACAGATCCACTCTTTTTCCGGTCATTCCACTTTGCTTAATTCTGGTCTTGACTTTACGTCAGTATCATACAAAACCAATTCAAACTTAAAGTTTAGAGTTTGTCTAGAGTGGATAGTCCTGACTTTTATATACCGTAATAGCTTCGTCCACTTCCATAAAGGATTATCCTAGAACTCTCAGGATCTAACATTGTTGTTAAATAGCTCAGATGGTAGTAGTGGTGACGAACACATAGTAGTGCCCTCTTTTGGTCTTTGTTACTATCGGTCTGACAATTATTGTCAAATTGACAGGCAGATAGCGACCTGATTTTCGGAAAATGACTTCAGTAGCTACAGCAAATCGCAGAAGTTGTTCTCTTAGCGCATTTTTCAATTTGTTCCTAACAGATTCCCAAACTGTTTCTTTTCTCAAAAGTTTCTTTTAACGAATTTGTGCATTTACACTATTTGCTAATAGAATAGGCAAAGATAGACAGTTATAAACATGGGTATATAAGGTCCATGAGGTAAAATGAAAATTTGAATTTAGGGTTCCAAAATTATATATTTATCTGAATATCTTTCAGTTCGATCCCTTGATTTATCTTTTGGAAATAAAATCCATAGTGTTTAGATACTTATATTTTACTAGATTGATACCTAATCGTTTCCTGATATGATTTTAAAAACCTCAACTTTCAAAAATGCTACAACGCTTGTAACATTTATATTAAATAATGTTAAAAATAACACTCGTGCGCGGCATTTCTAATAAAATCGCATTGTATATCCCTTACTATTTCTGAAACCCCAAAACTTTTAAAACTTTTATACTTCATCTCTTGTACCATGGCATTCAGTCTTAAGATCAATCTACAAATATCTCAAGGAGTGTTGGAAATAAAAAAAAAACTTGTAAGAAGTAGTCAAGATGTTCCTTACACAATTTTTTTGTAGATATACTTGGTTATAGGATTTAGTGGGTCTAGTTTCACAGGAGCTTTTATCAAAGAATATGTGATTTGATTAAGATTTTCTAGCCCATGAAATAAATATACTCAATCGTTTACCAACAAGATAGATGCCAGTGACGTAATAAAGAAAACAAAACAGTATGGTTGACTATCGATATTCTGCAGATGATAATATAAATCCTTCTATACATACGCCCTATCAACATCTTCCTAAAGGTTATTAAACTAGACATCATAACGTTATACCGTGGATGTGACTCGTTTTGTGATACTTCGTTTTACTGACAGTTTTATTCTCAACTCGCCGGGTCTATGTTATATTATATGTTCGCTGAAATGTGGAAATAATGCGTGTGTGTTGAGTTCCTCGTAAAAATTCATCTGTGCGTGACCAAAAGCGTTAAGTAGAGAAGGTTTGGTACTTTTACTGAATTACTTCCATTAGGTAGTTATCTGTACAGTACGAGTATGAATGAAGTAAGGAACAAAGTTCAGGGAATGTATGGAATTTTTGTACATGTTAAATTTGTTTCTAAATGACAATATTTCTATATACATTACCCTTTTCTATCTCACTTAGTAGTATCACAAAAAGGGATGATCTAAAATAGGGGTTAAAAAACTTTAAGTATATAAAAGGCACATATTTACCCATCACGAATATATCATAAAACTGATTAAAACAGAATTTTTTACATTCAAAATGGTTCCTACAGTTTAAGTCGAAAGAAGAATAATATTATTAAGTTTTCTTGTCGACACTTCTATTAAGTTTTCTTGTCGACACTTCTAATAAGATTGAAGATGACCACGTCGAGTGTGGTGACGACATAATCAGAATTGTATTCTTCCTTCTCCAGGGGTTCAAAAGGTACGTGAGGCTTTTACACAACGTTGCTGTCTGATTAACATTGACTGAGGCACACTGTGGCCTATATATAGGCTAACTAGGCTTCTAGATATTTTTAGAACTTCCATGGACGATTCGTGAATGATCCATATACTAGGGCAGTTCTTCAGTAAGTAATCCACATCCAACTGTACGAGGGGAATTCTGTAAGTACCGGTGGCGAGGCCTAGGAAATGTGGACAAAGAGATCTTGAAGGATTGAATAGTTATGAAAGTAAACTGACTGTCGGAAGGTAACTTACTGTCTTTTATAACTTCTGAATGCTCCGTTAAAGATGACGATGAAATCGCAATTCAGTTCTAAGAATGATTTAATAAGATATCTTACCGGACTTACATAAATGCAGCTTATGGCACGTAGCTAATATTAAGTTACGCTGGGAATGGAGAGATAACATTTGAGTAATAAGATTAAGATTTCAAGCCGCCTAATATTGTGTAAAGCTGAATGAAAGTCTACAAAGTAAATAGGTAATATTTTATATAACATACATGATATAAACAAGTTAAACTAGTCCAATTTGTTCTTTTTTGGTCACATGTTTGCGTAAAACTTTAAGAATTGGAAATAAAAACATTTGATTCTCTTAATGCTGAATATGCGAACTTAGTGATATGTTTACGCCTCGCAACTGGAATTACCCACATACATCTCAAAACCAAGTACAAAATAGCAGTCCAACAACCATAAAGATAAGATGAACGACTAGCTAATAGCTAGACACAAGGGAACATCTCGCATGAAACCATGTTTCAGCACTTGAATTGCTGCCAACCAACTAACTGCTCGAGTTTTCAGGGATATATTAAATTATTTAATGCGGTCAAATTTAAGTTACGAGAAATTCGAGTCGCTGCAGAGAATTAGGTGTGGTAAAAGTATTAAGTTTTGACCATAAATTTTAAATAATCGACGTTAACAATTAAAAAAATCAGCATGGCTGCATAAGAGGAAGGTCAACTTCAACAAATCTGTGTTGCATTACTCAATACATTATTGATACTTTCGATAACAATTCACAAGTTGATGTAGTATATACGGATTTCACCAAGGCATTCGACAGACTTGATCATAATTTCCTCTTGAATAAACTTGCTCGGTTTGAGCTTTCCGACAGTCTATTGATATTCTTCTCATCATATCTCAAAAATCGATCATTGTATGTCGAGTGCTGTGGCGAAAAGTCTACACAGTTTGTTACAAAATCTGGAGTGTCGCAGGGGTCTGTCTTGGGTCCGTTATTTTTTAATATCTTTATTAACGACATTGTGTACAACTTGGATATTCCTTATCTGTTGTATGCGGATGACCTTAAGCTGTACTCTAGGATCAATAATGTTCATGATTGCATGGCTCTACAATCAGCAATTAATAAAATATTACTGTGGTGTAAAGCGAACAAACTACAATTAATGGTGCTATTCTCTAAAAGTTGTATTTGAGTCTGTAATTTTAACATAATGTTGCCAATAACATTATGTTAAAGTTAAGGTAACATAATGTAACACTCCATAATCATTTTCGTATTCTGTAAATAAATATGTTAAGAACAGATTTACATTGATGTCATTAGTTCGAAAATGTAACCGTTTGATATTATGAGAATTGACGCGTGTGCCGTCCGCCCATGCTTTTATCATTTTCAATTTTTCATATTTTATGGGTTATGTTACGTATTTGACTTGACACTATTTGAATTGATTGTATAATATTAATAATACCAAGACCAAACAATACAATAACAGTGTCGCTTGTTCGGAGAACCAAAAAGCTGTACTGTATACAGGGTGTCCAGTTAGTGTTCCCTCGGAAGATTGTACAAAAACGGTTAACTTTATAAAAAAACTTTCTTAACAAAACTTTTAATATTTCATCTTTACTACAACGTAAAATTATACTAATTTCAAATCTATACAGGAATCAAAAATTTTCAAAATTTTCAGATAATTTTAAATTTTCAGAAAATTTTAAATTTTTGGATAATTCTGAAATTGGTACCAAACGATAGCTTATGAAAAGTTAAGATAGAAATGTGCAAACCGTTTTGCTTGATCTCAAACCGCTTAGATTTTACAGGGTGTCAAAGTTGCAAAAATGTCAATATTTCAAAAACTGTTGAAGATAGGTATAGGACATCCTACATGAAATGTGTTTAGAATTTTCTGTAGAATCCAAAAATGAAAAAATATACAGGGTGTTCCATTAAAAAAAATTATACTTTCTTGTGTAACTCGTTTTTGTGACACCTTGTATAATTCTAAACAATTTTACTTTGTAGTAAAGATGAAATATTAAAAGTTTTGTTAAGAAAGTTTTTTTATAAAGTTAGCCGTTTTTGTACAATCTTCCGAGGGAACACTAATTGGACACCCTGTATATCGCCCTACATATTGAAGGTTGGCTCAGTGCAAGGATATAAGTTAAAAATCCTTGGCCTCAGGGCTCAGTGCAGAGACATTGTTTTCTCTATGGCTCAGTGCAGTTGTTGCAATACTTCCAACGCCATGTTGGTATGTACCATGCCCCAAAAAATGTAAAGTAGCTAATACTTTTAAATAGGGAGGTATTGCAGTTGTCCGAATACTGGTTAATTTAGTTAAAAGGCAACCTAATAAGTCAAGTGGTTTACTTACCTTCTTTCGTCTTTATTTAAAAGTATGTAAATGAATAGGGGTACTATATTACTATTATTCATTGCCTATATTTATTTAGTAATAATACTTATATTTTCGCTTAAATTTGTTTCCAAAAACCACAGAAAATAGTCTTGAAAGCAATACAAAAAATGTTTACCTAACCCATAGATAATAGAACCTAACCTCAAACATCCTCTGTTATCATGTAACATGGCCATTGAAGGTACTGTAATGTTAAGTGCCAATGTTAACCAACAGAATGTAGTTAGCAGACACTTTTTGCGTTACGGAATAAAGAATTTATAACATTCTGTTATTTTCAACTTTAACAGACTGTAAACCATTAACATTTCTTTACAGAATAACCGTATAAATCTTAGTAAGTGTTTTATAATGACATACTCCTTAAAACAGTCCTCTATAGTGTACGGTTATACTTTGGGCAATTGATTTCTATCAAGATGCTGTAATTTTCGAGACCTCGGTGTCACCTTCGACAGTAAATTGGCGTTTTCAGTACACATTCATAATATTGTCAGTGATGCGTTTAAAACTTTAGGATTTATAATACATAATTCCCATGACTTTAACAATATTGATACGCTTAAACTTCTGTATTATTCCTATATTAGATCCAAACTGGAATACGGATCAGTTGCTTGGAGTCCTTTTTATAGTATTCGTATTGATAGCTTAGAGAAGTCCAGAGACGTTTTCTCAAATTTCTTTCTTTCAAAGTAGATGGTGGCTACCCCGCCATAGGGACTCCGCATCAAGAAATTCTTGATAGATTTGCAGTTATCACTCTCGAAAGCTGCAGAGTCATTGCAGACTTAATTTTTGTATACAAAGTAATACACGGTAGTAATGACTGCTCTGAAATACTTAATACGTTAAACTTTTATATTCCTAGAGTGAACTCCAGAAAGAATGCCCTGTTTTCTCTGCCTTTTGCCAGGACTAATCTTCAAAAACATTCAGAATGTGCAGAAATTGCAATAGGACTAGTAACAGTATTGACATATTTAACTGCAGTATGGCATCAATAAAGAGATTGTAATCTCTTAATGTAAGATGCTGTTTAATGCAAATCAACCCTTATTTTTTTTAGATTTTATCTCATTAACATGTTTTTAATGTTTTGTTTCTTGTAACTCACTTAGTTGTTGTTTGTCTTTTTTTTATTGTTTTCTCTCTTTTTTGTGACTTTCTCAGTCGTTCTTTGTTGCATATATTTTGTATTTTTAATTTTGTTGTATTTATTATTGTATATTTGTTGCATATATTGTATTTTGTATTTGTATTTTGTATGTAAATGGTAGGACTTACATAAGGTAAGGGTACATCTGTTGGGTAGTGTATGAATAAAATAAGAATAAAATAAAAATAAAATAAAAATAAAATAAAAATAAAATAAAAATAAAATAAAAATAAAATAAAAATAAAATAAAAATAAAATAAAAATAAAATAAAAATAAAATAAAAATAAAATAAAAATAAAATAAAAATAAAATAAAAATAAAATAAAAATAAAATAAAAATAAAATAAAAATAAAATAAAAATAAAATAAAAATAAAATAAAATAAAAATAAAATAAAAATAAAATAAAAATAAAATAAAAATAAAATAAAAATAAATTAAAAATAAAATAAAAATAAAAATAAAATAAAAATAAAATAAAAAATATTGAGGAATTACGGAATGAAGTGTTACGTTAGAGACATTTTGACCAATCAGGATAATACCTTTAAATATGGCTCAAAATGTAAAGGATGTTTGGAGCAGTTGAATTTCAATGACTGAAAATAAAAAATATTTACTTGGTTGTTACATGTCCTGCATAGTTTACGAGATAAACTGAAATTTTTTATTTATCGGTACTGGTACTGGTTTTTATTTATATAATCTGAAAGGAGTGTCCTCTATTTTCTTTCTTGCACATCCTAAATAATTCATGGAGCATTAGAAGATGAAAATGGTAATTTATTTATATTTTATATTCACAAGTTGCGTTTATCCCATTGTAAATGTGTTAAATAACCACCCAGGGCTCTGGAAAAGCGTCACTTAAATTCTTCCACGCTACAGACAGGGTTGTATCCCGCAGCGACGCTAAAGGATTTCAGGCTGACAAATGAGGCTTATTTTGCGCTCTGCTTTAGAAAGTGGCCCAGAGTTTTGCTCTGGAAATATCGCTGTTTGAATAAAAAACGCAAGCCTTTTCTTTAAAAAAAGTATTTATCACGGATAATCTTTTTATATTTCCTGAAATATAAATTAGAACTATATGTTTCGCAGCACTTGATGTACTGGCTAATCCATAACTTAAGAGAAATTACAACCGTTATAAGCATGTAATGTATATTTTTTGTTACCAGAGAGTCGCGTTGCGTAAATATTTTTCTGAATGTAATATTAGGTTTCCTTGAATATCATATTTGCCTTTTGTTTTATTTTACCTTTTCTTGTCAAATATTTTCAGAATTCAAAATACTGGGTGTCCCATCGAAAAGTATCACATTTCGTCGCCTTATATCTCGAAAACTAAAAGAGATATCGGGATGCGGGTTGGACAGAACGACTTGGAATTTTTGTAAGTTTTTTTGGCACTGTTGCCAAATCTCCAAATATATTAGTAAATTTTTTATGGAATATGCTCCTCTTTGTAGTAAAATTACTTGCTTATATTAAATGGAACACCCTGTGTATTTTGCCATAATCAGAAAGCTTAATCACTCTACTTTTCAAAAAGGTATGCATTGTTTACATTATCTTGAGAATTGGAGCTACAAAATTAAATTTGTTAGAAGTACTCTTATTTGGGTTATTACGAATGAAAAAAATACCTCCTTCTTTGTGAAGTTATTTTTAAGTTTTTGTACACTTATTTTACATAAAATACCCTATATATTTTATCATTTTAAAATCTCTGATCAAACTTGATGTGGAACTTGAATGCATTTGCCTTTTAAATGAAAACAGATGGAAGAAAAGAATAATTCTTTAATAATCGGTAGGAACGAGTTTTGTTAACAATAACAACAAAGCACAAAGACAGTAATAAAAATAACAGATAAAATAATCAAAATAACTGTATATATAAAAAGTACTTGAATAAGTTAGAAAACAATTTGTTTTAACTGCCCACCTTTTACTTCAATATACATTTGTGCATCATCCTTAGTAGTAAATGATCAAAAGTGTGTGATGCTTCTAATGTGAACATTTTTATATCTATACTTCAAATATTTGACACAACTGACAATACAGTTTATTATTGTACTTTTGTTTTTCATGGCTAGTGTGAAAAGGAAGACTAGCTTCACAAACTGTTCAAGTAAGAGGTGCTCCCATTTAACTGAATTTTGTGGCTCCAATTCTCAAGATAATGTAAACAATGTATATATTTTTGAAAATTAAAGTGATTAGGCGTCCTGATTATAGCAAAATATACAGGGTGTTCCACTTAGCAAGTAATTTTACTCCAAAGAGGAGCGTATTCAATAAAAAATTTACCAATAAATTTGGAGATTTGGAAACAGTGCCAAAAAAAAATTACAAAAATCTTAAGTCGTTCTGTCTAAACCGCATCCCGATATCTCTTTTAGTTTTCGAGATATAAGGCGGCGAAATGTGATACTTTTCGATGGGACACCCCGTATATGCAAGTTTTGGTGAATTGAAGCCTAAACTAAGAAAGATTATATTTTTACACTGGAATACATAAAAGAATTATAAAGAGAAAGAACATATTAGGTAGAATTTAAAATCAACTACCTTCCTGAGTTTTATCTTTTATTTATATAAAGTAGATACCTATCGTGTAAAAAATTGTTTAAGTATTATGCAAAACTCAAATATCTTTTTTAGAAAGGATACGTTTCCTTATACGTTTTCAGAAACAATCCGCTAAACATTCATTATTACCGATCCGTCATTTACTCGTTTTATCCCAAAAATTGTATCAAATTTATTCATGCATCTCAGTCAAAGGTCAATAATTCAACCACGTCATAAATCTAGTCCAGCGCTGACTAGGAAAACTGATAAATTAATGAGCATATCAACAATTTCCGGAAATCAGCAAAAGCCTCTTCGATAAACTGCACTAATAATCAAGGTACAGTAATAACTTTTCTCTGAGCAACAGTTGAATACCAATTATTGCATTATTCTGTTTTCCATGAACCCTTATACCGGGATATCAAAAATTATATTGGTCAAGGGTGGTTGTGGAATGTAAAACGTGTGTCTTACTTTAAATTTTTGAATATGTTTTGTTGTGTCAGAATCACATACCTAGAATCTGTCAAGTCATTGTGCTGAAATAAAATCAGACACACGTTTTACATTCCACAACCACCCTTGACCAAGATAATTTTTGATATCCCGGTATGATGTGAATCAATTTGTGGCAGTGTTTTTAACATGTTCAGATCTTTAAAGTAAATAATTTGTATATAACTGTGACTGTTATTTAGTCATGGGACTAAAAGGTTATAAAAGAGGGGTTTTTCATATCTTTTAAGAAAACTAAAAAATTAAAAAATTGAAGATGAAAGTATTCTCTAAAAATGTATTTTTTTAAACTCCCAAACGGTAGAAAATAAGTAGGTGTTCAATAAGTAATATACACGGGTTACTATTAAAATAAGGTTAAGGTGCGGGCAACGCTTTTCCTAAACACTCATTGTTTAGGAACCCTAAAATATCAGTGCACATTTCCCATTCAAAGTTTTTACCCTACTACAACCATTTAGCCGCTATCGGGGTACTACGCACAAATGAGACACACTGTATATTTTATACACTAATGATTTGAGATTATGTAAAAACTGATCTCTTAATCTTGAAAGGAATTGGAACCTTTGATGTGAAGCCAACACTGACGTAGTTTTCCACATAACACCAAAACACTATACTGCACTCGACGCGCGTTCCGCCAACCAAGTTGGCACCATCTGGAGGTGATTAACTACTTCAGTGTTTTCTGATCCCTTAAGTTGATACTTCTGCATTCCAGTCTAATTTGGGCGTATTTGTATCATAGTGAAAAGATGATTGCCTCTACTACAATATCAATAAATGTAACTATATTATTTTGCTACAAATAGGGATATATACAGTGCGCATCTAAAGGTCTGCCCCTCCCACCCTTGCTAACTTTTGAACTAATTGAGTTAGGAACTGCGGAGAAAATACAAGGTGAATCACATTAAACGTATTATTTTTTTACTATAAATTCATTTTCATAGAATGAAAGATGGCGGCACAGGGACTGTCAAACATATTTTTTTAAATGATAAGGTGGAACGTGTTCCATTATATTTACTAGATCTCTCAATTGTCTTTGAAAAATTTAAATCGGTCCATACGTTCACAAGTTATAAGCATTTCTGGAAGGATATAAATCAATAAAAAGCAGTCGAATTCAACAGTTTATTAAAGAAAACGATATTTAAATAAGAATAACTAAAGATTTAGTTCAAAATGAGCACCTTAGACTTCCTGACTGTAAAAAAAACTTATCAGACATTTTCTGGCGCACGTAAATAATTCTCTTAAACCTCCCTAGACGCATCCTTATTTTTAATTGCTTCAAATATTTAGTCCCTGGAGATTAAAGTTTTCCTGCGAGAACACCAAGATTCGGTTGTTAAACTGCAAGCAAAATCCGAAATTGCACCATTAAGGAAATCTCTCTAAAGTTAGCTACTTATCATATGTTTTACACTAAAGTTTCTTAACTTTTAAATGCGAAATTAACGAGATTTTTTCCCGAATTTATGTCAGAGGAATGGGAATATATAATTTAACTTTGGAGTATTCTTTATATCTGTCTTCTATTCCGTCGCTGAAACTTATTAAATTACCGTTGGGATAAAGTGAGATAAATGTAAAATGTGATGAACCTTAAAATTATCATGCAAAGCGTGAAATTTACATTCCCATGCTTCTAGAGCATGTATATTATTATCTCAAATGGGTTTTATATGAAAACGTTAGAATAACAGAGTTCTAACGTTTTCATATAAAAGTTTTTAAACGTTTTAAATTATGTATTAAGAATGTTCGACTAATATATTTTTTAAACTTCAAAAATTCACTAAACTTCAAAAATAATGTAATTGTGTCGACACACGTTTTGTTAACTAAATTGGTGTCAGTTATAGGGGCAATAATTACGAATATTATGTCTTATAGGTATATTATGTCTTATATTTATTGAAATACATAAAGTTAGTACCAAAGATAATAAATAGCAAACACCTGTTGTAATACAGTTTACTACCACACGATCTGGAATTCTTCCTAGATAGGCCAAATGGAATAGATTTAACTGTAAACCAAAATGAACATATTATGATTTACTTTAGCCTCTATAACTTGTGATGTGAAGTGACGCAGCTGTATATTCATTACAAATAATTTTGGGACTATAAAACCTAGAGAATAATAAAAACAATAAAACGAAACACATAAAAGTTCCAAATATAGAAAAATGTACCAATAATAGTCATAAAATACAGTCTCTAATACAAAAAAAAAAATTGTAATAATATATCTACCCTTCATTTTAATCATAAAATATTAAGGCAGACACATACTTACCCGACGCTTCGCAACACCACGCTACCCGATGAGGATCTGGCACATTCATTTCCCATAATAATGCAGGAACAACTTACGTTGGCAAGCCTTAACCACCATTCAATGCTGGAATGAAGGAAACCTGGAAAACCTCATTAGTAAGAGGTACAGTCAAACATCAACCAATGTCAATCGCTAATATCCAATACCAAGCTGATAACCGTTCCTCCAAATTGTACACAGCCTTATTCATCATTTTGTTGCAGTTTGCTCCTTAATAAAGCCTTTTAATTCTTCCGTCGTTGTTGGTCGTATTCCAAACACCAAATCTCTTACTAAACCAACTCTTGTTTGTAGATCCATGTTATTAAAGTTTAAATAGTTTCAATTTATGTTTACGTAAATTTACTTTTACGTAAAGAGCCTGTTTTACATTTACGTAAACCAACTGTTTGAAACACTATGTAGTGTTTTGGTGTTATGTGAAAAATTACGTCAGTGTTAGTTCATCCATGTAAAATTCGCTGACCGTGTTCTCCTTCTTCATCTTAGATAGCGTGTTTGTAGCCTGCGGCTAGAATTACTCAAAGAATTCATGACATGGATTCTTTTGTGCCACATTGGTTGTTTTCATCCTAGGCCTCTACAGCACTTATGAGACCTAATAGGTCGAAATAGGCTTTCGAAACTTCACGTGCCTGACTAGGTTTGTAATACTCGGTGCAATGAGGCGAGGAGATTTCTTAACGATAACAAATTGTTTAAGGTTCACAATCGAAACACTTGTATTTAGGTAAGTAACTCGCAGTTACACCACTGACCGCTTGAAGTAATTCCCCTTCCAATTTCAATATTGGAATTGGTAGGTATAGCGAAAGTTGGTTATTCGCGTAGCCTCATCATAATCGGCGTTAGCTGTATCTCAAATGGAAAGCAACCTGTTTATCCTTTGTAAATGGTATTAGGTAGTAAATACAATCACTGTATCTATGTTTGCATATAATTTAGTTTCTATTAATTACTTGATTATCATTTTCGTTGGCTATCCTACCCTCATTACTAATTCGCACTTTCATCTGTTCGCAATTATAGCAAAGGATCGTTACGCTTTAATCAGTTTTGTTGTCTTCTAATTGTAAATCAGTTTAGTGCCAAACAGCCCTCTGTTAACATGATGTTAATAACATTATTGGCGTAGTAGTTGGCACAGAAGCGTTTTGTCGCAAATGGGACTATTAACTCTCATATTTAGCAGTGTACCAAAGCCTATGAGAAATTTATTCTATAATTATCCCTTTGCAATTTCCCGTGTGGTTTTAAACTATCCTTGTTTAAGTATATGCAAATTTACTCGGGTTTACACGGCTTTAAACAGTGTACTTGTAATTTACAGAATAGTTAATCGGGTCTTTTATTGGTGTACCTTTGAACGATTCAATTGAATGCTGTTTTACTGTATTGCCAAAGCAACATAAATTCGTTTTAAGGCTGTATGGGTCATCATTACGTTAAATATAAATGTTTACATACGTACAGATTACGGATTGCAGAAATAAAGAGGGAGAAATTCAGATTCATATTACCGAGTATAAAACAGTCTTATAAAAAAGTATTTTATCAGTTATTTTATTACCGCCTGACATGTATGCTCGCATAAGTATCGTGTTTTTTATAAACAAATCTTTTTTTTCCAGACGGTTTCTTATTATAAGAGTAAAATCGAAAGGAGGAAATCCGGATTGAAAAAACGTAGCCATAGGGCAATGAAAAAGTGAGAAACAATGAATTCTCGATTGAGAAAGCGGCAGTTCACTTTAATATAAAATATTCGGCACTGAAAAAAAATATATATAAAGGAAAACACTGATCCTAGTCTCGGGAGGTATAAGCCAGTCTTTTCCATATCGGAGAGGATGAACTTTCTGAGCCTTTTGAAGCACCCGATGGCGAGTCATTTAAATTGTGGTCCACCATAAATGTCATCTCTTATTATAACAGACAGATAAAAGCTTTAAGTACAAAAATTATAGAGAATTCTATGAGGTTTCTTACAGGTTCGTAGAGATTTTTCTCAAAAATTACATACATAGTCATATTCTTGTAATATGTCGCTGATGTGATGATTTCAAAGGAAAATTGTCAAAAATAATTGCCGTTTTATAAAGTTTTTCGTACAAAAGGCGTAAAATACGTGTTTTTCGTTCTTTTTCTTCTTTCGTTCACCTTATGTTTGACGGTTAATTGTGAGGTTAGTGGTTACATTGTCTTATGGTTTTTTGGAATTGCAGGGACTACTGGATATTTTAGTACTGATAAAAGACCTAATCTAATTAAATTAGTTATAATTTTTCTAAAATTAGGTCCTCTCTTACCAGAATATGGAATCGCGATCCCTGCACGTCTCACCCGTTGAAGGGCTCTAAAATTTTAGGCACAGAGTATAGTCAATAATAAAAACATGTTAAACTATATCATTCTATATTGTTCCTGTTGAAGTTTGAAATGCTTAAGGGTTTTCTTTATCTAAATGTCATACTCTTATCATTAGAAGGCTAACATTTATGGTGGGATCACCCTGTAGGATCACATTACTAATACAATTATATATTTTTTTAGGAAAAACCGTAAAAGAAATTGTATAGTAAAATAACATATTTAAAATCTAAGGAAGTAAGAAGAGAATGTGGCCGCTATATGCTGCAACACTCTGTAGCGTTGCGGAGGGCCTCTATATTTTGTTTCATTGTATTCACACTTAAGGGTATCTACACAAACATTATCCTTCACATATCTTACTCTTTAATTCTGAACTTTTCACCGCTGAACGATGTATCATTTGAAAGTAAATGACAAAATTGGGGTATCTGACAAATTAAAAAAATAAAAAAATAACCCGATTACTCTTCTATCCTTCATTTCCTATTTTAGCAAGTATAAAGTCAGCTCTAAAGTATAATTAATTCAGCGGCGGTCGTACCTTTGTCGATCGATTAGTTTCAACTTTACGGTGTGTTTTCGGCCCATTTAACCGGTGGTGCGGGTTTTAGTTTGGTGGATTTAAAGTGCAGTCAGGAACGAATTCTTAATTTGCGGAGGCGGCGAGGAGATTATGCATTTATTTTATTACCTACCGAAATGGATAAGCAACCAGTAAGTGATAATATAATAATGCGATAATATCTCTACCCCTCAATCTAAGCATAAGGATTAACCCAGAAGTTTGAAACTTGTCTGGGGTAGGGGGTGGCATAATATTCAGCATTCCGGAGGAAACATTTGCGTCTCAGGAATGACTTACGTTGGTAACCACCATTCGGTGCTAGAATGAGGGAAAACCTCATTAGTTAGGGAGACAGTCAAATAGCAACCAATGTTGTTGTTGTTGGAAGGCGGCAAGGTTATCCGCAACACTCAGGTCTTTCGACCCATTGTGTCTCCTGCTAGTAGAGAGTTAATAGAAGAGACCCGTGCTATGCGCATAGGCCAACACCCGTTCTAGGGGAAGGTCTCTAATGTCCTGGGGCTGGAGAAATGCTGCGCCCAGATGTTAGTATCTCTTGACCATGAGGCAGGCACAACGACAGAGGATGTGAATGGAGTCCTCGTCATCGTGCCCGCAAAACATGCACCTTCTGGTGTCACTAAGGTCAATAGTGTTAAGGTGCTTGTTGAGATATCCATGACCTGTCAGCACTCCTGTGACAATACTTATGCTGTTACGACTAATACGACTAATACGACTTATGCTGTTACGTTATTGATCAAGTTACGTTCGACCAAGGTCCTTCAATTAAGAGCCTGGCTTCTCGCAGCCCAGTCCCGTTCGATCATTCTTCCTCTGATCTTTCCTTGATCCAGTTGCTAATAAACCTTGGTTAAATAACTAGGTGGAAACCCCAGTACTGGTTCGGGCCAGCAACCGATGTTAATATTTAAGGCAGTAACACCAAACTGACATTCTTTCTATCCTATTCACGGACACCATGATGGTTGCCAATCTATCCCTGTCAACAAGCCTTAATATGCGAGTAAACAATTTAATTAAAAATTGTTTGGCGGAATGAGTTTCGAAACCCCGACCCCAGGTTAAGAGATTGAAATAGTAAACTCTGACCCACCGACTCGACGATCTAGTGATCTGATATCAAACATTGATTTTATTCAAATTTTATTTCTGAAATAAAATAGTACGTAAACTTATATTTGACTTAGATTGACCAATGTCAGCGTTGATTATTTTAATTTTACATCGTGCTGTGAAAATTCAGTAACTGGTGGTACTTGGTGGTTACATAGTGTCCTGATATGTTTATAAGTGCAAAATGTTTATGCCCAAAGCTAAATCTCAGCTAATCAAACAAAATCAATTTTTTTTATTATTTCAACTAATGCGTGTGCGATTTCTCCCTCTAGTACTTACAGTGATCTTTTATTTCATCGTCAAAAAGGTATTTAATAAAGAGAGCAGAAATTTTATTTGTTTTCCGATGTTAGAATATGATGATGAAATGAAGGTTCCAGAATTCAAATGTTAATAACAAGCGTCAGCGTGCGCTTGCTACGCACTTTGTACATATCCACAAGCAGTCACAGCAACTTTTCACAAAGCCAAAAAATTTCCGCCTGAAAGCAGAAAAGCCACGTCTACGTGCAAACTTCCAGAGCTTGCTTCACGTTGTTTAGTTTTTAACGCTCGTTAATTTGCAGGTGTTCGAGCCGAAATCGATTTATTGACGATATATTTAACATGCCGGGGCTTCGCTGGTTTAGCGGCTGCCTGCTCGGAATGCGAAATGCGCCCGGCTGGTGTGTTTGTGTATGTTTTGGCGAGTAACTTTCGTAGTTTAGCAATGCGGAAATGATTTTACTATAGTAGTTTTACGTTATTGAACAGTGGTGGAAAATACAGGCAAGCTTTAATTTTCCTTGTTACAACTATAACCTAGATACCTATGCAAAGGAATAACCTTATTTCATTGTTTCAAATAATATGTCATAAACAACTACTGTGCGTCATATATGAATTCCCCAATATCGAATAATACAACGGAATGTCCTGATATGACCTATTCTTATTGTTTCATAATGTTTTTTTTTTAATACTATTGTATACACTATATAATTTTAAATATGAAAATATGATACTTACAGATAATAGCATAAAAAAGAAAAACATACTGAAAGATAAATAATAGAGGAAATCTTATGGTAGGTTCCATATTATTCGTTTGAATAATAAGGTTATTTTTTCCATATTATTATTAACTATGCATTTCTTAGTTTATTTTTTTGGCTCAATACAGATAGATGTATAAGCATAGATAAACTCTGAGATACCGATCCCATAAACTTGACTTCCTCTTCTTATATAAATAGAGTATGACAAAATGGTAAATAAAAAATAAAATAGTGACCTGTGCATATGGAGTATCACAAAGTATCCACTGGTAAAAGAGTCCAGTAAGTGAAAACTTATATATTTTCTTCTTTACTGTTTATCTGGTCGCTAATTCCCATAATTTTCCTCGATGAATCATCAAGTTGAACGACAAATAAGTTACATGCATTGAGATTAATAATCTCAATAATAATTTGATAAACAACAAAGAAAGGGTTAATAAACTAAAAGAATCGGGAGTATACCAAATTAACTGCGTGGATTGTAATGTCGTGTATGTGGGTCAAACCGGTAGAAGTATTGAAACTATAGTAAAAGAACATAAAAAATCCATACTAAATAACGCAAAAATTCAGGATTTTTGACGCATTGTATAGAAAACAATCATTTTATAGATCAGAAAAATGTAAAGGTACTGCATCGTGAAAAGAAAGAAAAGAGCTTAGATCTGTTAGAGCAATTAGAAATTAAAAAATCTTTAATTATAAATCCTTGTACTACGAATGATCAGATAAATTTTACACTTTCGCCCTTCTTAGAAAAGGTACCAAAAACTCGGGCTTTACCAGTTGGTAGGATCAATCGGGGGTAGGTGCTCGTAAACAAATAAATAATGAAAACGCGCTTGGAAACATTTAGTAATAGATATTTACTCTATTGTAAAAGGCCTAATAAGCCGAAATACTAGTATGTAGAGTTTTTTCTATATATTTCTTGGAACATCTAATTGAGATCAGTGTTTTTTTCAAAACAATTATTTTCACAATGTTTCATAAAGAACCATCCGCTTCGAATATTCACCTTATTAATAATCTGTAAATTTTTTTGCCATTTTCTTTTTAATGAACGAAATGGTGAATCCTGTTTAGTAACAATATCTTAAATAACCATTAGTTGTTACCAGCCAAAAATATCTCTTACTCACTGTGGTATTATACCATCACAATATCTTTCTAGACATAATTCAATAACTTTCCAGCATATAATCCAATGTATCGTACAATCTCGTACCACATTGTAGATCTTTTAATTCGATAGCAAAGTATGTATAAAGTATGTTAAAACCTAATGAGGTGGAAATTCAGACTCAGGGCCGAAACTGCTGCCAAATCCATCACCTATACTATGCTGCCAACTCACAAATAGTTAAGGAACTATTTGGACCTACTACAACCTCACTTTCTAACCTCAAACCTATTCCTCTGTACCCACAGTATTTGCTGTAAAGTAATTAATACAGGCGGGGAGTAACAACGGAATAAATTTTCGCATGAATAGATATTAGCGCGCCCTTTAAGGCAGTTAAACCGGCATTAATAACAAATACGGTTTTGTTCTACTTGAACGAAGAAGACTTTTAGTCTTTGTATATTACAAGAGGAGAAAATAAATTTTAATAATAAGTGGCAACTGTGCGGGAATTTAGGAATATTTAATTAAATAAAACCTTATAGGAACTTTATGATACCATAAATAAGAAAAGTTGGGGGAAACAGTAAGGGATATTAAACTTCAGGCGGCTGCAAACTGGGGCTATTTCAGAAACATTGGCTTTAAAAGACGTGTTCTCTGAATTTGATGGGACAAATCCTTCAAGGAGAATGTCAGGATGTGAGGTTTATATTCAGTGCGTCAATACAAGCTGGAATATTAAAAACAGTGGGGTGCGTGTAGGGATACTTTTAATATCTCTATGTGCAGAAGCAGAAACAGGGCAGTGAGATGTGATGCTCGTGTGTTTTTACGTATAAATTTGAGCCGTTTATAGAAACGATATTTTCCGGAATTTTCGCGTGTACACTCTGTTCTCCTACATCTATTATTATTATTAAAAATTAGGGATTTTAGTTGGAAATTTTCCAAGGGTAAATTTTCCAAGAGTAAATTTTCTAATTTAGAAAATTTTCTTTGATTTAAATTTGCCTCCCTTTTATGCAATTCGCACCATTTAACTACTTTTCTGTATTTGACAACCTTAAAACCAAAATATAATTTACTACTATAGTAACCAAAATTAAAAAAAAAACTGTTAAAAAATATATAAATATTCTAAAATCATCAAAATTATCAGTTTTTATTTTCTTATAACTTTACAATGCACTTTTGTTTCATTCAGAGCTGCACAGAGGGTTTCCTACCGGCTATAGGACTCAATTTCGGTCACATTTCGACTTCGACTTCAAATGTTTTTTTATTATTTTAGTTGATGTCTCAATTATAAACTTTTTCTTATAAATATAGTCGAGCAAACGGCATTACGTTTGGAAATGTTTAGGGACGATAAAACTTTACTAAATTAAAGCTACAGCCCAATAAGAACCGTTACGTGAAAAAAACGTTTTTTGTAACCTTAACCAATAGTTAGTTAACCATTATATAGCAACATTTTGTAGACGTATAAATGTCCCAAAGAACGACGTCGGTTATTACTCACTTTTTACCGTCTTTATAACTTAGTTAACTCGATATAATTAAACGTTATTATTCCAGTTTAAGAAACGTTTATTGTAACGATTAATAAACTCTAATTTCCTATTTTTTTTAAAGATATAGACATTATGAAAAACAACGTTGATTGTAAACGTATCTAAAACGTATAAATTTCGTATAATAAAACGTTACTATTTCAGTTTAAAAAAACGTTGATTCTAACAGTTAATTAACTCTATACATTTCGTTTTTTAGACATATAAATGTCCCACAAACTAACGTTAGTTCTAACTCAGTTATTAACGTTATTAAAACGTATTACATTAATTTAATGACGGCGTTAATTTTTCGGTTAATTACAACTATTAAAACACTGTTTTAACTGTGCAATAGAACGTTTGTTTTACGTATAATTAACCCAAATATAAACGTTACTTGTAAGGGTTTTTTTAACGTTGTTCAGACATAACTTAATGTATACATTAAAACGTTAATTTCAAATAGACTTTCTATATGTATAAAAACGTTTCTTTTATAATATAAAGTAACGTGTTTATGTTATTTCAAATGCACGTTACTTTATAATTTAAAATAAACTGTTTTATAAATATAGGCTCTACGTAAAATAAACGTTTAATGTATATGGGTTATCCCAGCTAAAATCCCCCTACCTAATAGATCAGAAACCTTTTTATCCATTGTTTTAAAAATTGGTAGGTGTCTTGATATTTAAAGCCTCGCTAATGAATTTGATATTAAAATTCTCGTCAAAATACAGGATAATTTAAAAATAGACTAATTTTGTTTAATAGGGAAGTTCCGTATATTGTAACAATTTTTTCCATGTTAAATTCTATTTCTGAATATACCACTCATCGATTATCTAGCCAAATAACCCAAATTTTATTTTAATATAGAGGTAATAAAAAATATATTAGAAGTTTTTGTAAATTTTCCATATTTATTATATGAATATTATGTTCTCAATAAAATAATTTTTCCACTTATTCTATTAGATCTCTGACCATTAATTAATTAATCCCCATTGATAGAGAAATATCTCCACATATGAAAATGATAATTCAGGTTATTTTCAGTGCCAGATTATTAATAAGTGATATAATTAGTATGTGATATCGTAAATATACAGAATGTTCCTATCCAAATAACAAAGTTAGTCTCTGTTGTTAAACCACCTTTATACATACAAGAACTTTAGTATCAAATTCAAAATCAGCTGGGCTGAAAATATCAAGATACTAATTTTTAAAATAGTGCATAAAACGATAGCAGAGGACATCTTACCTGAGGCAACCTATATATTAAAAAAAAATGTACTCACCTCGACTGCTCACCAGTAGAAGACTTATGTTAAGTGCACCTTTATTGATAACTAATTTCATAATTTTTTTTTGTATTCTTTTGTAGTATTTGTGTTAAATTGAGTTAAATGTTATATACCTATACTGTTATTTATTTAAATACACCCTGTGTATACACCCCAAATATTTAATATTTGTCCATAGTCCACTTAAATAAAATAGCTGTTTGTTTATTTACAGTATATTAAATAAAAATATGCATGTTAATATAATAAAGTAATAAATGTACATATTATTTAGCTGTGTTCTTTCGGTATTCTCAGTCGGTATTTTCCTGGGATAGTCTCTTTTCCTTCCCAGACCTGCAATATTCATATATTACAGTAACCAAAAAAGCATTTTTTAATTTTATGTGATGCCGGTGAATAATTTTGCTGTAGCTTCAAGTTTAAAACAACTTTAAATACTAGTAAAATTACTCATTAGTACAGCACAATACCGAACATTGCTTTGGTAAGTTTAAAAATCACAGGCCATACAAATCATACTCAGTTTTAGTAAACAAAATATGGCTTTAATTCCCAAAAAAAGTAAGGTAGACATTGACAGTAAAAGGTAAGTTGTTTAGAGGTGGTAAAAGTTTTGTGAATAATATAGGTCCATTCTTACAAGCCTCTCAAACCGTTTACAAAATTCAGTATCAATATACGAGCGGTAATATACTAACAAAATAAAATCCACTTCGGATAGTTTTCAAATGGTTTGTAGGATATCGGAATGGAATAATTTAGGTTCGGAGTCAACCTCTTAAATTTAAACAGCTCCATAACAACCAATGTTTCACCAGACAGCTTGCAGACAGTCTCTCTGTCTAAAAGTGGCTTAAGTGTGCAAGAGAAAATATAATATAAAAATAATTACCTTCTTTTATTTTCTGCTAAAATACGTGTCTTTGCATATTTTAACCAGTCTTTAACTGCATTTTCTATCATTAAATCGTTACCCTCCATTTTAAAACTTTTCTTTACAGCATCTGCAATAAATAAAAATATATATAAAAATAACGTTCCTATTATGAACTACATATGTCCGGCTACCCCGAACACCATCATTTGCATCAAGAATTTTTTTGTCGCTTTCAAACAATTAGGTTGATATTTTATTTAGATATGATGTAACTACTTACTATAAATTAAATCCATTGTTTTCGTCCTTTGGAAGCTAATTTTATCTCTCCCCTTCCAGTTATATTTCAATGCAATTTCATCGCTAATTAAAAACTTTAGTATTCTTCTGGTATGCGAATCAGCACCAGAACCGCCTACTGCAGCCAATCGATTAACCTAAAAAAATTGCAAAAACTGTATGTATCTATGTATGTCAAAGTTTTTGAAATAGATATTATAAGCACAATAAATTATTCTGTTCTGAGATCAGCTAAGTTAAACCAATGTTATCATCTGAAGAAATAATACACAAAAATAAATAAAAGCAGTATAACTACAGAACATGAATGTTCTAGTTACATGCAACTAGACTTATAACTGGCAAACAACTGGACTGCAAATATTGCTTATAATAAAATTACATACAAATTTTTGTGGAAAATATTAATTTTTATTACTTCACATTATTTCAGACAAACTAGCATTTATTCATTTTTTCAAATACATATTATTAATATCAAGAATTAACAGTAACAATTTAACGTCCACTGATTTACTTTTATATATTAATTATACCAACTGTTTTAAATAATTATTACATATTACATTACTGTTACAGTAACCACCTTACTGATTGAATAATTGCAAATGAGGGTAATTTAAGTTTTTCTGTCTTGTGGTGCTATGAATTTTCTAAATTTAAATTGAAGTACCTACCTACCTAGGCTCTGAAATGTTCTAATGGATAATCTTCGTGAAACACCCTGTATCTAGGTGTATACATATTAATGTCCTATAACTACCACTGAAACTTCTATCTGTGTTAAGTAGCTAGTGAATATAATAAAATTTATTTAGACTAGTACCTAATATCACAAGTATAAAGATATATACAGTAATTTCACTCGGCAAAATCTCTTTGATGTTGGTGTCCTTAAGTTTTGTTTTTTTAACCCCCCAAAAAGACCACTGCGCATACTACCCAAGCACAATCATGCGCATTAGTGACCGTTTTTGGGAGACACGCACAGGCCCGGACTATTATTTTTTGGAGTAAAAAAGGTGGCCTAACAGAATTTCGTTTACAAATGAAACAATATTTTGTAGCCATGTTACACACAATACAAAACATTTATCAAAATCACAAACACAAACGCCTAGACACACAAACGTATGCTGATTACCTGTAAAGCAAAAAGCAAATGTGCGCCCATAAAATAGCATACGCCGGCCCATTCCTCCCCTTCTACATCTGTACCAACGCGCATACTACCCAAGAGCAGACATGTGCATTAAAAACTTTTGTACAAAAAATTTAAAGAGTGAAACTACTGTATATATCTTTATACTTGTGCTAATATGTTATTTCAGAATAAAAGGCAATAACTATAATCACTTATGTATATAAACATGATTATGAATAGGTAACACAATTGCTTTTAGCAGACAATAAAATAATCTTTATGAAATACGTAAATAACGATACACACCCCAATAAATAATTACCCAAGAGTAAGAGGCGTTTGAAATACATAGGTAAACATTTTTTTTATATAATTTTTTCATCATAATAATATCATAATACATATCATAATAATGTAACAGTGGATAGTAAATACAAGTGTATCAATGTAGGATGTACGACGTACCTTACCTACTTTCATTCTCCATAAACAGAAAATTCAATATCAATTGAATGGATTTGCAATTATCGATGTAAGAAAATATCAAACAGAAACATCTAAAACTTTTGTGATAGGTAACCAAAATGTAATACATTTACTCCGATAACTACAATGTTTGCTATTTTAAAATAAATTCATGCTAAGCTAGTTCGGCTAGTAGAACAAGAACAAGGCTGCAAAGCAATAATTGTGCAAATCACAGCCATGTTGCTCTTGCCGTTGCCTGTTGCATGTTGATCCAGACATGCTTTCGCGGCGTTAGCCTAAACAAACACTACACTCACTACAGTAATACAGTACATGAATGTTGAAGAATTACTTACTTGTTTTTGTACAGCACATCTAAAATGTATATATTCACATTCCACAGTTACAGGATGCCTAATTGCCTAAACACAAGCGTAGCTTTTGTCTTGTCAGCAGCACCTCAAGAAGACAAAAATGGCGAATGGCTGTTGCTGTTGAGCGTAGAGCATGCGCAAAACTTCGAGCTTTTTGAACCATTTGAGCGTTGAGCTAGCTTGAGAAGCTGAGTCGGAGGCCGCGTCGTCAGACAGAGACACCTATAATTGTTCCAACGAATCTTCATATCACGTCATCATGTCATCAAGCATGAGTGAGACATGAGATAATTTAAAATTTTTGTTTGAAATGAAGACATATAATTAGCAAGATTATTTATTTAAAAAATACCTATAGATTCAAACCGATATTTGTTGTTTTTAAAAATACAAAATTAAATACTTACCTACCTTATTGTGGTGACTTATTAACTGTTATACCTAGGTAGGTAATAATTGAACTGGTAAATGATGTTCACAAGTTCACGGAAAATACCTACTTGAATCAAAGATACCTACCTTACCTACCTTTTAGAAAATATAATTTAATAATTTTCTATTTGACAGGTTACACCTATGTAATTCGGAAAAACTTAATTTACTCAGATTAAAAAATAGGTTGAGTAAAACTTTTAGCTGTAATAATCTTATGATAGGTATTTGACGATAGTTTTTGACAAAAAATGTTTTGTGTCTTGTAGGAATAAACGTTTTATAATCTTAATTATTTATTTAAAAAAATAGGTAGGTACCAATAGGTACTAAGTAGAAACACTTGGAAACAGTCATTGAAAATCTGTTTTTTCTAAAAATCTCAAAAATCATTTTACGTAGCTAATACGTTTTATAAATACGTAGGTATACCTAGGTACCTATAAATTTTAAATGAACTTTGTAACTTTATGTTTTCGATAGGTCAGTATAGGTAAATCTTCATGCAAGACTAAGTAAATGTAAAGGTTAATAAATACTTTAGTATAAAAGTATAATGCTATTTTGACGTTACAAAATAATACCTAGGTACAATACTAAGTACCTACTGAAGTACCTATAACCTACATTATGCCTATTCGTAGTTAAACCTTTACGTAAAATATAGTAGACCAGAAGTTTAAATTAAGTAACTAGATATGGGAGAAAATCGCTATCGCGATTTTGGTTCCCACTTATTCCAGCCCTGCCGGGGGTCCAGGCCTGCGGCCTGGGTCACCCTTCGGGTGACAAAAGCATCTAAAATAATATTATTTTTAAGAAGTAATTATACTAAACTTTTCTTAATATTTTGATGAATTGTAAGGGTACTCTATTCTTGATGGTAAAAGATCATAATTTTTTAAGTGCTGAAAGTAGAATTTATTTTTCAGTAAACATTTTTATAAACTTTATCAATAGGATCAAAAATATATTGCTGTCATAATAGCAGCAAATTAATATTGCAGATATTTATTTTTGTAAGCTAAAATGATGAATTTTACAGATTGCCAAAATGAAGGCATTAATTCCAAACTAATACTAATAAATACTTATTGGAATTAAAAAGTGAAAAAAAAGTTAGCCTCCAGCGTGACTCGAACTCGCGAAATCAGCGTTACGAATTTTGGAATCCTACAACTATCCCATTGCGCTACCGAGCTATTGTCAGAAATTTACCTTGAGATGTTTAAGTATGTAATCTGTACGTGTTATCTTAAAAAAAAAACTTTTACCGATTTTCTAATTAAAAAAGCATTTCGCTTCAGTATTTTGGTAATCCGAAGTATTTGGCAGTCAGTACTATCGACTCCGTTGATTCGTTAACGAAATTTTGCAGAGGTTTTTTGAAAAGGCGTTTAAATTGGGAAAACGCGTAGGAAACGGGACGAAAATACCCCTACGCATTGGAGAAAGGCCGGGGGCGACCTTCGGTGACCGCGAAGATCGTTTCGCGATCGCCCCTCGGAGGAGATAGCTTTGAAACTTTGTGGATTCGGCGACGGAATTTAGAGCGAGACAGAATCGACGCGTTTTAATATATTTAAGTAATTATTTCTTAAATTAAACAAAACGTTGAATCTATTAAACAATTAATTAGAACGATAATCAAATTACCTATGGTATAACTTACATTACATACGCCCACCGTAGTTGCCTAGGTACCTACTTACGTTTTATATTTTGGTTAGATTTTACTTTTTAGTTTTGGTTTATCTATTTATTAGTTAGGATATATAGACAAATAAAGAGGTTAATTAAACTAAAATTTTTAACGTGGTATTTCGGTGGTTTTGACCTTTCTTGCCGGTAAAAATTTTACTTGAAATACCTACTGCTGAACTTTGAAGGTATATTTAGGTGGCATAATAACTAACAGTGTATTGTTTAGTAGGTACCTACCTACCTATATTGCATAATAACTAACAGATTATACTTATTTTTAATTAATAAAGCATGTAAAATAAATATTATAGCAACCAGTCAATTGACACTATACTCGAATATGGCAGCGAACCATTTTGAAGTTTTTGTAATTCTAAGAATTCTTATTTTCAGCTAATAATTTGGAGTTAAGCATAATCATGAGCGAGCCGGAAAATTTTTATAAATATTAATGTTATTCTTATACGTTGAATAATAACTAGCAGTGTATTTTTTGTTAAATGTTTATGTAAAATAAATGTTAAATTAAAAGTTTTTCGATACTATATTTTTAATGTAAATATAACGTTGCCGATATATTTCTCAACGTTTTTGGGTTGACTATTATAATTTAATAAACAAAAATATAAAACATTTATTAAACTGAAAGTTTTGACGTTTTAGTTTGGTGAGTTTTTACTTGTGGTTTATTATTAGTTAGTATATAAACTTTGAATTACGTTGCATGAAAACGTTGTTTAAACTAAAATTTTTAACGTGTTGTTTCGATAGTTATTAATCTGTTATATTGGTCCAAACATAACGTTAAAAACCAGTTAAATATTAATGTTGTTCTTACGTTGAATAATAACTGGGAGTGTATTTTTAGTTCAATGTTTATGTAAAATAAACGTTAAGTTAAAAGTTTTTCGTTACTATATTTTTAATGTAAATATAACGTTGCCGATAAATATGCAAACGTTTTTGGGTTGACTATTATAGTTTAATAAACAAAAATATAAAACGTTTATTAAACTGAAAGTTTTAACGTTTTAGTTTGGTGAGTTTTTACTTGTGGTTTATTATTAGTTAGTATATAAACGTTGAATTACGTTGAATGAAAACGTTGATGAAACTAAAATTTGTAACGTGTTGTTTCAATAGTTATTAATCTGTTATATTGGTCAAAACATAACGTTAAAAACCAATTAAATATTAATGTTGTTCTTACGTTGACCAATAACTAGGAGTGTATTTTTAGTTCAATGTTTATGTAAAATAAACGTTAAATTAAAAGTTTTTCGTTACTATATTTTTAATGTAAATATAACGTTGCCGATAAATATACAAACGTATTTGGGTTGACTAATATAGTTTAATAAACGAATAAATAAAACGTTTAATAAACTGAAAGTTTTAACGTTTTAGTTTGGTAAGTTTTTACTTGTGGTTTATTATTAGTTAGTATATAAACGTTGAATTACGTTGAATGAAAACGTTGATGAAACTAAAATTTGTAACGTGTTGTTTCAATAGTTATTAATCTGTTATATTGGTCAAAACATAACGTTAAAAACCAATTAAATTTTAATGTTGTTCTTACGTTGACCAATAACTAGGAGTGTATTTTTAGTTCAATGTTTATGTAAAATAACCGTTATATTAAAAGTTTTTCGTTACTATATTTTTAATGTAAATATAACGTTGTCGATAAATATACAAATGTTTTTAGGTTGACTATTATGGTTTAATAAACAAAAATATAAAACGTTTATTAAACTGAAAGTTTTAACGTTTTAGTTTGGTGAGTTTTTACTTGTGGTTTATTATTAGTTAGTATAAACGTTGAATTACGTTGAATGGAAACGTTGATGAAACTAAAATTTGTAACGTGTTGTTTCGATAGTTATTAATCTGTTATATTGGTCAAAACATAACGTTAAAAACCAATTAAATTTTAATGTTGTTCTTACGTTGACCAATAACTAGGAGTGTATTTTTAGTTCAATGTTTATGTAAAATAAACGTTAAATTAAAAGTTTTTCGTTACTATATTTTTAATGTAAATATAACGTTGCCGATAAATATACAAACGTTTTTGGGTTGACTAATATAGTTTAATAAACGAATAAATAAAACGTTTAATAAACTGAAACTTATGACGTTTTAGTTTGGTTAGTTTTTTTTCTTTTGGTTAGATTTTTAGTTGTACAAACGTTCTATAAACGTTAAGTTGAAAATTCGTTATAAAAAAACGTTATTTTTAAAACCAAAAACGTTATTTCAACCATTGCAACGTTATTTTAACGTTTATTTTAGGTTTCGGTTCTTACTGGGAGTGAGGAAAAAATCTTACTTAAATCCGCTAATAAGACATAGTTTTTTGATATTATTCATTATTTATAATGTCTGTAACTTATTTGTGGTGCATTTTCATGATTCATAGCTTCCTTTGGGATTACAGCAGCTGTAAAATAACAAAAAGCAGGAAACCAGAAGCATACAAATTAAATATTCAAAGTGCAGTATATATTATTATTTACTGAACGGCTAATTACACTTACTTACTTGTGAAAATTGGGCAAACTTTAGAAGTTTGCCTTAATACTGCACTTTGATTATTTAATTTGTATGTTTCTGGTTTCCTGCTTTTTCTTATTTTACAGCCGGTGTAATCCCTAAAGAAACTATGAATTATTAATTATTTGTTTTTGGCATATTACATTTATTATAGATAAATAATTATTTGTAAATGTCTTTATAAAGAGAATATATCAAGACTTGATATAATTTTAAAAAGTGTATAGTTTGTTCCAACTATTTTTAAAATATTTATTTTCTAAAATTAAATTATTATTTATCTAGAAAATATTTAGTGGTACATATACTCTTAGTGCTCTGTACACAAGTACACCGCGTACACTATGTTCTACAGCTTCTCGGACAGTGGCCATTATTGCACTCATGGCACAGCCATTCTTGTATCGTGTTGTGTGTTTCTTTGCAAGTAAAGTAAGTATAATTAGCTGTTCAGTGATTAATAATATAACAAACTAAATTGTGAAGTGTGTAATTATTGAATATTGTTTTTGCATTTGTATAAGTATTATTCATAATCGCAGTGAGGTTGGAAACCTGTCCCAGATGTTCTAAGGTGATAACGGATGTGGCTTCGTCAGACACTGTTATTTATTTTAAAATATATAAGTATGTACATCAATAAATGAATGTTAATTAACTTAGTCAAATGTTTTTCTTTTGATAACCCAACCAGTTGTCTACTTAAATAATTCATGAAAACAAGTAAGTACCCAGTATATTTTATACTCAAAAATAAAATATCTGTTCGTTATTTCAGTCAGAATATAATTACAATTTCAACATTTTTGCCACAGATTTTAAAATACATACAGAAGAATTGCTTTGTACCAGTTACTAAAAGGCTAGCTTTTCTCAATTTTTATGCCAGGGAATCAAATGAACTAACATGGTACATCTTATGCTTGTCCGAATAAAAAATAAGTAGTAGCAAGACGTTCCTTTAAGAGACAATTAAATATTGTATTGCCCAAATGTCAGAAGAAAACAATTTAGCCGGCTTTAATTTGCCATAAAGCGAAAATTATGACACCATATATTTAAGACCTCAGTTGGGATTACAAGCTGGGAACCCATAAGGCTGAAATGATTCCAGAGTGGAAATGTGCGCAAATCGTGGAAAACCTTTATTAAAATTTGGCTTCGAGTGTACACGCACTCATCTTAAAAGCCCAGGCCGCACGTATGTAATGGAATTTGAGAAAATTGCATTTTCATGCCGTCTCGCAAGGCACTTTCCTTGGATTTGTGCCTCAGCGGCTTGCAATTTAAGGCTTTCCAGCTACTTCAATCGCTTGCATAGCTCGATCAATGAAAATATGTTCTTGGTCTCGGATATGGGACACCCTTAACAGCAGCACGTTTATGGGTGCTGATGGTTAAACTTATTTTAAGAGTGCAGCGACTTGGACGATGGTATATAAAATTATATTGAATTTTCACCACACCTTGATGCTGATCTGTATTTAAAAGGCTCTCATGTATTTTGTTAAAACGCATTAGCACAGATCATGGTGCAGTTATTTGTTTGTTGTTTGTTATTGCGGCTTATAAAAATGCAACGCAAAAAACTGCGGTGAGATAAATAACTTTCCTATCCCTCAGCTCTCAAACTATACTCAGTACACACTTGTGTATGTACCATGGTAATTTCTTCTTTACAATCTATTTGCCTTCAGTTCTGTGGAAATTTCAGTATCACTTTCCGTTAACATCCCCGTTTCTTTCTGAACTTGCTTCGTCCATATACCTCGGTACCTTAGTTCTTGAATGATAAACCTTTTTCTTAATATGTGTTTGTATGTTCCTTATAGACAGGTGAATGAAATTTTTATACAGTGTTATTCAGAACTGATCCATAATAAAATTTGGGGATGTTCAACATACATGTACAAATGTGGTAGTGCAAAAAAAATTTTTTGGCGGGTTCTGAAAACTATTTAAAAAATTTTCATTGCACGCTGCTGGATACTGGTCCACTGTAATGGAGTGACCTTGGGACTGACAATGCAAACTGGCTAGCACGAAAAAAACTTCGGAAGTTCTGAGAGTATACCGACACCCGGCGCAAAAAACATTTGCAGCGTTTTTACTTTAAAATAAACTTAAAGCTAGATAGATGTGACCAAAGTGACGTGTCTTTAAATTGAATAAAATTTTGTTACACTAATTTTGAAGAATTGCGCTACTTGATTACTAGGTATTAGAAACATGAAATTTATAAAAAATTTGCACATATCTTGTTACAAAAGTTGTTCGAAATAATATTCCTCGACTTGTACACACTTTTGGGCACGCCTTATCCAATTTTGCCGCACTAAACCGAATGTTCCTCCTGGTTGCTGATCTTGTAAACGCAAATTATTAAGTAAATTGGGGATTTTCAGCATTTTGCTGCAACAACCACTCACAAAACCTAACTCGTTTCGTAATTGATAATCCGTTGGTAACAGTGCTTGAACAAGCTGGATATGATACGGATAGAACTGAGCTTCGTGTAGTAAGCGCCACACTGTTGATTGGGATACCCCAGGCACCTGCCTAGCGATCTGACTTGTACTTATTCGCGTATTGTCACGGACCAGATTCAACACTTGTTCTTCAGCTGCTAAAATACGTTGTGGTCGTCCCGGGCCACCATCTCGTCCATTCCAACTTCACCATAAATAAGAATCATGTCCATTAACTCACCATTACTGTACACATGAGCCATTTTGAAAATTTTACAGTTTAACACTCCTACGATAAATAAAAGACCGAGACTGAGGGAGGACACAAATAGACTGATGACATGACTGATAGACAATAGAGATATTATCCTCACTCCAACTCTATTCGATCGGTCTTAACCAGGCGTTCCAGGAATGTGGTATATCAGATGTCGTTGAAGTACAGTTGCCCATCTACGTAGTCCTTTACAATAGTATAACTTTAAACATTGTTTACGGGAAATCCTAAGACTTTTGTTATACATTTTTTTGGTGATATCGATTTCTTATTTAAGGATGCACATATCCTCAAAGTTTTAGAGATAAGTTCTGAATAACCCTGTATACACATTTAGAAATAAAAAATCATAGATTCTATTCATTCTGAACTAATTGCTTAATACTGTAAAAATATAATTCAATAAATGGTATATGCTTTCATTAGTAGTTGCGTTATTAGTAAAATAATGTGACTAATGATGATGTGAATAATGTGACTACACTGATGTTATATTCCTGATAGTATATTCCTTTTAAGTCTAATGTACTTAAACTAACAAAGCCGTCAAGGTAACTCGCAACAAAAAGCTGCATACTTTTAATTTAATATAATGACCTTTTACTATAAATTATGTTGTGTCTATATATTTAACAAATATTACCTAGAATAAACGAAAGGTAAAATAATACTAAAATAAAGTACCAAACAACGATCAGGTCAATATAAGGTTAAATTATGGAGACTAAGGAAATATAAATCTTACTGGCCATAGTTTTTACTATACCCACGACATTTTATAGGCGGTGTATAAGATTCTCGCTTGACACAGATCTGGTCTTGTGGGGGAATTGGAGGAAATATCTCTTTCGGTCTAAATAACCAATAATTTCCGGTGGCACCGCCGTCAGAACGGTTCATACGTTCATCATCACATTTTGCCGGATCCCTTGGGAAAACACGATTTTTTGCTCTAAGCTTATAGCGAAAATACCCTACGATAAAGTTTAACGAGGAAAATACGTACACGGGTTATCTCTTTCTTTAATCAATAGGATTTAATAGATGGTATTTTTTGCAACTTTACTTTATTCAATTACCTACTAATGATTGATAGTGTTCGTTAGAGCTGAAGCCTCTACAGCTCCAGCCGATAATTGCTACAAAACCTGATATTGCTGTGAAGTGGGTCGTAGATTTGATATTCTAAAGTCGTCAAGGTCATCTAATATACAGGGTTATTCAGAACTGATCCATAATAAAATTTGGGGATGTTCAACATACATGTAGAAATGTAGTAGTGCAAAAATTTTTCATTGCACGCAGCTGGATAATGGTCCACTGTAATGGAGTGACCTTGGGACTGACAATGCAAACTGGCTAGCACAAAAAAATTTTCGGATGTTCTGAGAGTATACCGACACCCGGCGCAAAAAAGATTTGCAGCGTTTTTACTTTAAAATAAATTTAAAGATAGATAGATCTGACCAAAGTGACGTGTCTTTAAAATGAATAAAATTTTGTTACACTAATTTTGAAGAATTGCGCTACTTGATTACTAGGTATTAGAAACGTGAAATTTAGGTATAAAAAATTTGCACATACCTTGTTACAAAAGCTTTTCGAAATAATATTCCTCGACTTGTACACAATTTTGGGCACGCCTTATCCAATTTTGCCGCACTAAACCGAATGTTCCTCCTGGTTGCTGATCTTGTAAACGCAAATTATTAAGTAAATTGGGGATTTTCAGCATTTTGCTGCAACAACCACTCACAAAACCTATCTTTTAATTGATAATCCACTGGTAACAGTCCATTAACTCAGCATTACTGTACACATGAGCCATTTTGAAAATTTTACAGTTTAACACTCCTAAGATAAATAAAACACCCGCGAGAACGACACACAGACTGACGACTCATAGACAATACAGATATTATCCCCACTCCAACATTATTCGGTCGGTTTTAACCAGGCGTTCCAGACAAAAACGTGTTTACTTTTTTTTATCACATTCTTAGGAATGTGGTAGAAAAGTATCAGATGTGTTGAAGTACAGTTGCCCAGCTACGTAGTCCTTTATAATGGTATAACTTTAAACATTGTTTACAGGAAATCCTAATACCTTTATTACAATTTTTTTGGTGATATCGATTTCTTATTTAAGGATGCACATATCCTCAAAGTTTTAGAGATGAGTTCTGAATAACCCTGTATATACGGTGCTCGGTTGCTGAAGCATGTTTTGGCTGTCTTTGTTATTCGGAAAGATTTAAGAATGCCTAAAGAGAAGGACTGGAGATAAGAATGTTTTCTCAGCGGAATCTTTTTAAGCATAAAATTCCGCAATTTTGCTGAATTTAAACCCACCTGTTATCTCTAATAATAAGCAAGATCCCCCACAGAAACACTCGATGAAACACACTGTACATCCCATCTGTCAAGTAGTAGAACTTGTTTCTATATCTCGTTATTGTATTATTTTGAACTCTACAGATTAAAAATCGGTCTCACGCCTCAGTAACTATTACAATCGTGCCTCGCTGTGAAAAGTTCAGTAGCTTTTTGTGACGTTTATAAAGTAATTTGCCATATATCGTTTGTCATCTATCTTACCAAGTGTTTTACCAACATTTTGACTTCTTTACTACATCATTAATATGAATAAACTCGTAGACCACTGTTCCCTGTCAGTTTTTATAAAGTGATGTGATCAAAATATAGATCACACAGCATTCTGTAAAACAAAAACAACAACGTTTTCAAGCTGTCATTAAAGCCGGATGGTCCTTCTACATCATAGTTTGAAGATTTCCTCTTGTACCTTAGTGATAAAAGACCCGATACAACTTTCAATTTATTTTGTATAAAAGCTAAAAGATTAATGAACCATTGTGAGAGAATGTCGTTAAGGAGAGGTTAACAAGACGATAGAGAGACTTTTAATTTTAGTTGATTGCTTATTAAAAGGGCCTTGTCTTGCTCAGATGTGCCCAGCAGGGTGGCGTCTTGTTTATGATTTTTTAAAAATCGTTAATCAACTTTCCGCACAGTGAAAGAATGACTATTGATATCATTTATCCTTTATTACTGTGTAACGCCTACGTTATGGATTATTAGATAGATAATATATATGGATATACGGTAAATGAAACAAATCTTTGGAGTGCCAAAGCATCAGCAATCTCTAATTTAAATTGTATGGCTTTAATAGGCTTTTCTGTTGCAAACTATTAATGATAATTTAAGCCATTTTAAGAGAAAATAAACTAAAACCTGTTGAGTATGTGATGGCTGTTCTATAGTAAATTATTATTATTACTATTATAAGTATTATTATTTTGGGTTTAGTAACGTCATATTTCATGCATGAAGTATAACTGCTTTTTGTGAGTGGGTATGTACAGGGTGTCCAAAATAAGATCCTCTATCCCCTTATCTCAGAAAGTATAAAAGATGCAAAATAAGCAAAATTAAATGCTAATATCTTCGTAGCGGTAAATGATAGATATAGGGTACTCTTAACAATATCGACCTAGAATTTTAAGGAGAGTTCAAAAACGTAATTGAATATAGGGTGTCCCATTTAAAAAAAGAAAGTTGATGCCTGGATCAGAAAAACTGAACAACCTGTATTCAAGAAAGTTATAAAAATGAAAAATTCAGGTAAAAACAAAAAACTTTCGTATTTAACTTTTTTCTCTATCTTTTATACTTTCTGAGATAAGGGGATAGAGGATCTTATTTTGGACACCCTGTACAGTTTCTTCATATTCTTTCATATGTTTCCGTCTTTTCCATGTCAATGAGGTGGGTTATCATTTTTATTTTATTTTGAAGTTAATATATCTGGTCTATATTGGCTACCGCTTTATCCATATTTACGATTTGGTCCCAGTATAATCTATAATATTTGTTTTCTATTATGGTTGATGGTGAATATTGCTAGTACGCTTGAGACTTCAATTGTAGATTATATATCGCAGGGCTATTGTCTGGTGAATAATTCAAGCCACTGTATTATGACTATTGGTATATTGGATACCTGCTAGTAGCTTATATCCGGATGTTATATTTTCTATAGTTTCAGGAAATTTGTGGCATTTTCTGCATATATCCATATACCTTCTATAATATTATCCTTTAAAATAAACATTTTATAGTTATTTGTAGCTATAATTTGATCTTATATGCAATCCCTCAATTTCTGGATATAATTGGCTCTGGATATAATTGGATTTATGTGCTCTTGGTTGACACAACTACATATAATATCTGCCGTGTATTGCTTTACACGAACATACATTTTGCTTTAGTATAAGGGTACCTATTGTTGTGTGAGCATTCTGATTCTTCTATTGATAGATTTAAAGAAGCGAAGCCATTACCAATTTTTACTATTGCCCTATGTAAAGGATGGTTATTCTTTTGCAAGTATGTTTTTAATGAATTTATCTGCTTCTGTTATCATTATTGTTAGTATATTTGTTACAATGATAATTATTATTACCAAAATCTAAAGTTTTATTGGATAATTCTCCGTTTCGCATCTTTTTAAATTCTTCAGTCACAAGGACCTACAATTGTTAATTTACCACTCAAAATCTCTACAACTTACTCCTTTTATTAACTTATTGCTTGGTTGTATAGACTTCGCATGGAAAACCAACTTGTGTAAGAAAAAAGATATTAGCGAAACAAGCTGCATAACCCTGGACTGACATGAGTGATCGAGCGATCCCCTAGGAACCTAGCTTTGTGAATTTAACAGAGTGCTCAATCCGTACGCATAACAGAAACCTAAATCCGGGTATCGCCGAAACTCCTTTAAAGTAGTTTCTTGCCAAAGACCCGATCAAATGGAAGTTAAACCTCGTTTCGGATTGTTAGAATTTCACAAATGAATTATCTCACCGATATATCAAATTGGGTTAGCGAGGATAGCATTTTTGTAAAATGCTGCAAGTATTGATTCATAGTTTCTTTTGGGATTACACCACCTGTAAAATAACAAGAAGCCGGAAACCCAAACCTTACAAATAATAAAAAAATAAATAGTAATAATAAAAAAAATCCCAAAAGAAACAATGAATCATAAAAATGCACCACAAATAAGTTACAGACATTGCTACAAACATTATTTAGATCAGATATCACAGGGTACAGTCTACTTAAAAATATTATAGAGTCAACTTGTTCGTATGAGTTTAAGGAAAACGTAGACAATACATAAAGATTATACACTGTGTCCGAAACTCGATGGTAATGTATTGCTATCTCAGTTATTACAAGAGATACAGAAAGGGTTAAATTAGAAAAGATTTGTAGAATTTTATGCTGATTACAAATACGTTTTTCATTTTATTGTATCATTTTTAGTTTTCATGATATTTGGAAAAAACCAAAAACTGCCGATTTCTTTTTTCTTCAATAACAATCTCTAGTCCTGGATTGTCCCGAGTCATGTTTCTTTGTGAGTTGTATAAATCGTATTGCTCTTACTATACCAGAGTATATAAATATATTAATATATTTATACTGTGACTACACTATAATAAATTGAATTATTATATTATAGACATTTAGCCTATCGAGAAAGAGCTAACAAGCCGAAATACTAGTGTATAGTGTATATATTTCTATATATTTCTTGAAACATGTAAATGAGAACTGTGTTTTTTTCAAAACAATTAAGATTGTTAATGTAATTATAATATTGTCCTGTCTTTGGATAGATTTGGTGGCCATTAAATGTATTATGATTATTAAATATCTTTTAGAGTGAATCAAGAGGAATAATATTTGTATATAATTACTTGACACATGTAAAAAAAATCCAAATACATTTTGAAGTATTAAGTTATTAAATATGCTTTATTACTAGAGTTACCAACTAAAGGAACAACCCTTTGATAAATATATTTTGCATGTGTATTCCTTTTAAAATACACAAAGGGAACACTAAAACGCATGCATAATAAAGTTCGAGCTTAATGTACAACCCTGAATTATTAATATAAGCCAGATTACATTTGTTTCCATTAAATGTGGTACTGTGTTTTATCCGTCTACACCTGTGTATAATTATTGTGATATATAAGTTTTTAATGATGTTAAGGGTAATGTAGAAGCAATGATGCATATTTTAAATGGTAGGTAAAGTCCGCGCCACGAGAGAAGGCTTACCTGATGTGGACGGCAATTGCCGCGAGACTTTTTACAATTACGAAAGTCTACTGCAAACACAGATCCCCCCACTGGACTACAGTCGCCCGCCTCGAGTTTATATCGGCAAGTCAATGAAGGTCGGCCGCCTGTGTAGAACTTACACGAGCGATTATTCGTGATTACAATTTAAGGCTATCCGGCTAATAAAATACATTGGCTCGTTCTGCCAAATACGGTTCGCTCCGTTACGATAAGAATCGCTCTTCTGGCGCACTGGTTTGGTCATATCTCCGTTATTATTAAAGATAGACCCATCAATATCTATATTGCTGTATTCGTGAGAAAACGTTCTATCCAAGTATGTAAAAATATACAGTGTGTTCTATTTACATTGATAAAGTTAACATCCGTGGCCATTTTGTTTGGACTTCATTTGTTTTTCTACTATTATTTTAGAAAACTTCATAACAAATCGTGCAACTTTTATATATCACATTTTTTTATAATTCTGTAAGCAAAAAAGTTAACAGGGGGGGGGTCAAAATATAGTGAATCACCCTGTACATTTATGTTGAATGGTGAAGTGAATAGACACAATTATCGCTATTGGAGTGATACTATTCTTACCTCCTTGAACACCTATTTACAATTATTTGAAGACACGATTGACCCTATGATAACAGAAATTTTAGAGAGTGACGGCAGTTTAATAGAAAATGAAATAACTTTCCAAGAAGTTGGCGCACCTCCTCACTATGCTGCTGTTGTGCGGCAATTTTTGGATGATCATTTGCCAGGACATTTGTCAGGACATGGATTGCAGTATTGACAAATTATTTAAAAAAAAATTCAGTTGAAACCCATATTGTGGTAGTAATATCGTCGTTGTGGCATCGACTATAGCAGACAATATAAAGGAAGGAAGTGCTATATTGCAGAAAAATATAAAAAGCACTACTCGACAATCGGTAGACTCATATATTTGCTTAAGGGTCTCATAACTTGTTTGCCAGCACAATTTGATGTTTTTTTTTGTCACCAAATGTAAATTGCAGACAAAAATCCGTCAGTAAAATACTTGCCTACCTTTTTCAAGAAATAATTCATTTTGGTCCATTATCTGGTTGTTTTATGTTTGCCGCTGTGAAAAACACATTGTTTCTAATGAAAGTTCTTTATTTCCAGACTTTATGTAGGGCCTTAACACAGGCTCCTTTATTCAATTTTTTCGACAATAAAATGTTGTTACTGCATTAGAACAATACGTTTAACTGGCTCGGGTAAGTGATATTTCCCTCTGAGTGATGGAATAACAAATTCATAAGTCACACAAATTGACTGTCCAACAAGTTGTATATGATTTAGTAATTTATATAATGGATGCGGTTCCACAATCTTGTATATTTTCAGCCCAGGAATGGTGATAAACTATTTTATTTTAAATAGGATGTTTACATTACACATAAGATCTTTATTTTCATATGATACATGATTGAAAAATTTTGATCGAACATATAAAAGTTCCTGTAACATATGTTGACGGTTTTATAATTGAGGGTATCTTTGTATCAAATTTATTTCAAATAGGTTCTCAACTCTAATGTCATCTAATCCCGCACTTTTATTATTGTTTAATTCTATATTTCATTATAAAAATGCTGATAAAACGTTTCCATCAATTAATATAAAATAACCACATATACTATAATATGTCAATATAACATAATGTCAAAATATACAGGGTGCTCTATTAAATAAGTCAATCTCTGGAAAATGATTTGTTGTATTATTTCTTGTTGTAGTTTTATTCATTAAAATCAGCACAAGAAATTACACAAATTTTCTGATTTAGATTGCCATTTCTCACATGGCTCCGTTTCTATAGTCTTGTTGACTTTGTTTAGTGTACTTCATTTGCTATACAGTCTAGACTTCCCAAAAGTGTAGTGTCCAAAACCTGCAAAGGATAATTTCATTACAGAATTTACACTCCGATTACAGAACTCGACTTTGTCTCGTAGCAATGCTTTCTCGTAACAAATTACTTCTTCTGCAAAACATACTTATATCCATCTGTATCCATTTGTGCTTTATACCAACAGTTAGCCATGGACTCCGTTAATTTATTGGGCACGATAGTTTCCAGATTTTTCAGTGCTAAAGTTTTTGCCACTAATGTAGTTTAAAACTGCAACGATCAGTAATTGTCACTTGTGAAAAGCTCTCGACACAAACGTTAAATGAGCGCTGGTTTGTTAGAAAGATGAAATTTGAGCACCGTTCAAATTAAATTGCCACGGCTCCGATGTAGTTAAATGTGAGGCATATTATATTAAAACTTTAACAGCAGCTTATGATGAGCTGGACATTAACTGCCCACTATTTCATAGCACTTTAACATATTTAAATGAATTTCATGCTTTATCCCGTACGTAAATGTCTTGAAAGCTATTGTATTCCGCTAAACGGTCACATAATAAAAAAAGTTCAAAGCTTTTACCAAATTAAAAAAAAAAACAAAATCTAGTGGACCACTTCAAATTAATTTTCAACAATAAGTTTGTTCCTCCACAGCACCAAATTAACAATACAATCATTCTCAAGCTAGTTGTAATATTTTAGTGTTCCAACAAAAAAGTGACTGGGTTTCACAATGAAAAAACTACACAATGAAACACTACACTATTTTTGTACTCAGTATTTTCAATACTCAAACTTGAATAAAGTATTTTTAACATAAATTTGTACAATCTGCATCTCAGAAGAAATTCTAAAGGTACATAAGAACATCCTCCTAGCTTTCCCACTTAAAAACTTCAACTAAAGCTACCTCAACTGGACTGTCACACGAACTTACCAAATAGTTACCATTAAATACCACTTACGAATACAATATTGACATCCATATAACCAAGTAAAAGATTTTATGTTAGTATCATTCGCAGTTATAAAAATTTTATTACATAAACCTATATAATTTTTCCCTTGCCAGCAATAAAGTTTTCCGAAGTTTTATCTACGTCTGAAACGGTGGCACAATTCGTCTACGCCCACAGGCTAACTTTATTTTGTTCTTTTAAAATCGGAAATAGGAAGATCGTTGACTTACGAGCATATGAAAAAGTTGGAAAGCAGAGTACAGTGACATATTCAGGCGAAGTGTACAGAAATCGAAGATCGAGGCATAAATCACTTGAGTTGCACTGAGGCTAACGTAGTAACATGGGCGCCCTAGGGGGTCAAAGTGATACCAAATTTGAAAAGTTAAAAAATCATCCTACATAACGAAGATTAAGAAGTTAAGGTTATGATTCTTCCTTTAATTGAGTAGAAAAACTAAAAATTTTATAAAATAAACTTCAGTTCCAAAAGGAACAGTTGAGGGTTGATTTTTTGAAAACTAGTTCTGCTTAACCAAAAATAAATGTTCTCTTTCTCTTACTGAGAAAATCATACCACTAAATAAAGGGTTTTTCAATAGGAACGCTCGATCTTTGTAATGTAATAAAACATATTGTATAAGTTAAACTGACATGTTTTTATTTTTATTTTAAAACATATGTGAGCACATTATGTTTTAAAAATTATATCAGCTAAATGTCCGCCGCGGCTTCGCCTGGTGACTCGAATGCTGGAGATCAATTTTCGATGACGTTATCGCATAGAAGTGGCTCAATTTCACCAATGACGCGTCTGATGTTGGCCTTTAAGGCGGCAACCGTTTGTGGTTTGTCGGCATAGACACGAGATTTCACAAAGCCCCAGAGAAAAGAATCCAGTGGCGTTAAATCGCATGATTATTTTTCGTCCAAAATTAGGATCAACCTCCAACTGCTCTAGCGCCCACTCAGCGAATGCAAGCGGCTGTCTATGATCGTTGGGCTTTAGTTCTTGGGTTAATTGCGCTTTATAAGGGTGAAACCCTAAGTCCTTATGCAAGATTCGCCAAACTGACGTCGAAGAAAGGCCAAGTTTTTGAGCACAACGTGGAAAGGATTGTTATGGACTGTGACGCACACTTTCCCGGACTGCAGGAATATTTTCAACGGATCTTGCGATTCGTTGACGTACAGGCGTTGTCTGATCTAACAGCGACCCGGTTGCTTCAAATTTATTTATTAGACGGCGATTTGTGGACCCTGAAGGACGACCATCGAAACCATAAATTGGCCGAAGTGAACAAAACGTTTGCCGAATAGAACATTGATTTTGATAATAAGTGTTAACCATTTCGAGGCGTTGTTGAATCGTATATCGTTAAATAATGAAATGTAAAGACTAACTGAATACGTCCGTCAAAGATACAACCTGTCTGACTACCGACTTCGTCATACGCTGTTGCCAAACATCGAGCGTTCCTATTGAAAAACCCTTTACAACACTATTTAATTTTTGGTTTTGGAAATAGGTATCTTTATTTCCGTTAATAACTGAATACTAATCCTTTATTTTAAATATTTTGTGACGTACAAATCAATTCTTTTTGTCGAAATTTTTGCCGGTCACTTGAAATACATTTGGATTCAATTCCGAATGGTCTGCTCTGGATTAAGATTTGAATGAGAATATATAAAATTATAATGAGGAAGATTAAAACAAAAAATTATTCGACTACCCAAACGAAAAGTCCGATATTTCAGATTGTTTGGTCATCATCAGTGCAGTTTAGGCAAGGAATTTATATACATAGAACGATTATCAAAGCTGCGCGAGTATTCCAATCTTGAATCCGCCATTGTGATGTCTGAAAATTGGTGGGAAATTTAATAGTATTAACGTAGCCTCTTCAATTAGATAGCAATAACAAATAAAAACCACAGAAAAGCAGCAAGTAAAACTTTTGAGGTTTAGAAAAATTCTAAATAGGTATAAGAAATGTTCAATATTTTATAGTTTAATTACAATTATTTCTTAAAAATAAAGTATATCGTAACCAATCTTTCTTGTAAAATTGATGAAGGTACAAACGAAATATTTTGTGTACCTACCTATGTAACTTTTTGTCACATTATTTATGTAAAATACACCATTGACCGTTTAAAAAAGTAAATATTTAAAATGCATTATGCATATAAAATTTAACTATCCTTTACCTTACTTCAACTATTCTGGCTTATATTTTTTGTATTGTTTATGTTCGTAGTTTTCATAATTTACTATTATATTAGTTATAGGAACTATGATTGCATGTCTCTTAAGACTTTCAATTCTTGTTATAAAATCCGAATTTACCTGGAATAATTACGAAAGTCCAATACTAAAATATTGTCACTCAAAGTCTATAAATCAAAGGAACACAATAATAAACACACAAACAGAATCAAACCGAGACAATCACAATAAAATAAACCAACAAGACGCCAAAAATACAAAACAAACGCTATTTACCAAATTTACCCATACCACTCTTGCCGTGTTAGGAAGATTTGAACCATTGAATTCTTAGATTAGAAATAAAAAGACACTAGAATTCTAGCGTCTTGGTTAGGTGTACCAATACAAAATGTAGAAGTTGGGAGCAGTGTGACATCAAAATGGCGGCTCCCACGTTTCCACACAAAATTGGATGCGCAGTCGTCTATAATCGTTCCATGTATATAAATTTCTTGAGTTTAAGTATAAGGTCAGTTGTGTTTATTAGAGGACTACGTTTCAAAGGCAGTAGGTACACTGTTTCCGCTTAGAAAATCAGATGTTACTTATTATACTATTTTTTAACTATCAAAAATGATCCACTCAAAATGATCTTCACTCCTTTACGGGCGCTCATGTTACTCTACCACGAATAGTTTTACTACCGCAGACGACGGGTTTACTATTCTTATCGTAAAAGAAGATATCTGCAGGCTAGAACAGCGATATATTTCTGCCATGAGTTTATTTATTCGTAATTTGCAGTCTTTTACTGGAAAAGGAATTGCAGTTTCTCGTGAAACGTTTAGTAACTGTCAAGGAGAATAAAGGGTTTCCGTAAATTTAATTGAAAATTGCTTTAAAAATGACAGTTTATTACTCCTTACAATAAGGAGGAGACAAATGGAAATTTTATTGTATGCGGATGAGGAGATGCAACACATTTTATTCTACAAAGCATGGGAAAATTTGTATGCAATTGCATATGATTATGTCTAACATTTTAATCAAGGTAGCTTTGAGATAAAACTCAACTGTGCCACTAAATTTTCGATAATAAATTTATTTTTAACTGGGCTTAAAAACATTATAAAATAATGTCGACTACTTCCCGTGTGACATAAAAAGTTTTAATATTTATTATAAAAACATGAATAATGAAATGAATAATGAATAATGTAAAAACTAAATTAAACATCCTCAATATTATAACATAATGACATAACAATAGAACATATTAGGAATGTGGTAAAATACTGTTTTTGTATATTGATGGTATTTAATTTACCTATAAAATCATTGGGATTATTAGATAAAACATTTCCAGAAAAATACAGAGAGTTCCATAATGATTGTCCTGCGCACTAGAATCATGAGCGCAGGCAAGGGATTTTAGTGGTTTGATTTGATTTGGTTCCATGCCATGGTACGTCAGGAAATATAGCTTATGTTAAAAATAAAATAGCGACAATTTATTAAAATTAATATAGTTATTATTTTGTATTATTCTATTCGTATGTATAACCAGTATAACCTATTCAAACTGTGAATTGTGGAGCGTTAAAAAACATTAATTTATGGTTCTTATAGTAATTTCAACATTAATTTCAATATTAAGAAATACAAAATTACCAACCTAATTTAGGACTCCCTGAAACTGTATAGTATTGAAAAATACTCTTTTAAACGCAAATTATACTTCAGTAAAATAATTTAAACACGAAAAATGCTAAACGCCACTGAGTTAAACGTCAAATTCTGTCAAATATGAAAATTCTCAAATTGACAGTTAAGAAGGAAGTCATTTTAGCAAATGGAAATAAATTTTGATTATATTTAGGATAGGCTGCGTTCTGGAACTCTCTGTATATTTTACATTCAAATTTAAAATATATAAGCAACATATTATAAATTCATTCTTTTTAATAAATTTGAGGGAGCTTTTAATCCAGCTCTTTAAGTAGCTTGATTTATGTCTTTTACAGTGTGTACCTTCACACTGTTGTAAAATTGATATTAGGACCAACATTAAATAAATCAAACATTCTACTCTCAGATTTGTAGGTTATATTTATTTTTTGATATTATTATGCATATACGCCCATAATAATATCAATATTCAATATTCATAAGAGAAAACCTTGATAAGTATTAACTATTTAAATATCTCTTGGAGAAATATGATTTAAAAATTTGTTCACGAAAATCTGCCACCAGTATAATACGTATACGTACTACGTATTTATAATACACATTATCAGTTCACGGAGAACTAGACATCTTAAGTAATATAAAGTCTCCAACTCAGTTTTGAAAATTAGGCCAATAATAATATATCTTGATTAAAAGTAGGACATCAAAACAGTTATTTCAGTTAAACTATTAAATTATTAATATTGTGTACGTCAAGTGCATTGTTAATGGCCACTTTCAGTTACAACCAGGCATTTCAAGGGAAGGCCCCAAGAGTCAGTCAGTCAGGCAATTTATAGTGTAATAAAGATGCCGGAGAATGAAAAGAATTTTAATCTAGCTTCCCTATCATTTTTATGAGGCGGAAAGGCAAGACGTGAATCCAACATAAATTGCAAATCCATTTTAAGATAATGTGTGAAAATTTAATATTCATCCATAATTTCTGACCTTAATTTGACGGCATGGAAATTGAGGCACTTAAATCAATTTGTCTGGAAAAGTCAATACTAAAATTATTGTTCAATTTTTACCTTTTAACTGCTTGAGTGCTATTTTCAGCTCTGCTGATGTATCGTGTAATTTTCTTCCTCTGGAAAATACCACAATTTATTTTAAAAGCGGATGGGAGGAGTCGGTGTAAAAAATTACATGCATTAATATTACAAAATTTCTTAGTCCTTTCTTTCTGCTAAACACTCTAGATTATTTAGAATGAAGATTAGTTTTGACAAAAAAGTAATGTAATATTCTTCTTAACATTGATCTCCAACACCCATGCGGTCTATAAAAATTTTGAAATGTACTTTGAGTTAAAAAAAAAACTGTAAACTAAAAGAAATACTTCAAACGTTGGTCACATTTGTTCGCTTAATATGTTTATCTAGAGTCATTATAATACAGATTCTGTTTGGAACTGGAACAAGGCGTTGGAAAAGTGTTGTGTATTTTTTATCTATGTCTTAGTTTTATCGTTGTTAATACCCAGATTACAGTTTACTAGTATCTAAAACTCTATCTGTTATCCTAAAGTGAAGTGATACATTTTTTGACATTTGGACCACCAGCAAAACAAAAATGTGAGGCTTTGCGTTTGGTTTCAATTGTAAACGTGAGTCCATTCAATAGTACCTCTACCGATTAACATATTCACTAGTATTTAACTGAGTCTTTAATAAGTTAGCTTGTTTTGAGAAGTATCTGATATTCTCTATATTTACTGACAAAAAGGTGACAAGTGACTGCCCAAAAAGGTAGGGTATGAATGACTAATAATTAATCAAATTGTAGTGCATTTAGAACATGAGAATAACTTTATTTGAAGGAGATGCTGAAAACAACTACTCCACGGGAAATGTGTCCCGATTTGTAATGCAATGCTCGTCGGGGCACATTGCCCATGGAGTAGTTGTTTTCGGCATTTCCTTCAAATAAATAAATAGGATTGCCTTCCTTAAAGACAATAGAGGTCATTTGACAATAATTGTCAGACAGGTAGTAGCAAAGACCCAAAGAGGGCACTACGGTGTGTTTCTCACCACTACTAACATGACAATAACTCTTATATTATATCTAAAATGCAATTATTTTTATATGCAATCATTTTTTAAGGTCCATAGGCTCCTTTGTGTTATTATTCATATTGCTATCTGACCATTTACACTAACCGCTAATTTCCTCTGTTGATAAAATGTGAGTTCTTCTTTTTATTAGACAATATACAAGCGCTATATCGTCCAAGATGACATCTCGGCACCAACTAGACTATAACAGGATACTACGAGGACATTATAGTCGTCCTTCCTCTTATAGGGATCCTTTGTACCGTTCTAAATTTCCTGTCAAATTGCGCTGTGTTAAATTACGCTTAATGTACGCTTCTTGAAGGAGCCCTACACCCCAGATATGCTGCGGGGCGTAACAGCAGTAATTTATAGATAATGTGTGTAATATATTTGTGGTGGAGTTAATTCATCCTCGGTAATTTTTATTTGGAATAACTCCTAACAAATTCAATCGAAAATTAATCTTTCCTCGACTCTCTGTCAGTAGACAGTGCTGGTATATAATCGTCAGACTGACTTTTACTTTAATTCAAAAGTTATCGTATAATCGATTACTATTTTTATTGATTTTCCACTGATAAGATCCATCTGAAGAAGAGTGACCCACATTTAATCCAAAAATATCGTTTCCGACGCGATACAATCATCGACATTTATTTTTTTATTTAATTTTTCTTTTGAGTAATTTTTGCTTATGTCCAATAACTCATTGTTGTCCTATATGTGTGTTCTAATATAGACTTTTATGACTTGGTAATTGTCAACAAAAAGTTTGTATTCACGGGTTTTTGTAATACTAATATCTCACCAATATATTATCAAAATTTGATAGTATTTACCATATTCAAATAAAATTTTATAAAACCATTCTTCTAGGCATAGGCATATCAATCAACATTGCATTGGGTTTTAGAAGAACTAACTACAAGTATAGTGTATATAAGGACAATTGGAACTAGCCAGTGTTAAGGCACAGGACCGTGTGTCTTCATATTTCGTTCTATGTATTTAGCAATGGTATCGTGATTCGATTAGTAACTAAAACTGTACATGTGAGTCCTACACTGGACATCTAATCAGCCCGATGAACCATCTACAACTGCGCGCTGGTGTAAAGAGAATAAACAGACTGGTCTGCTGGATGTAAATCATTTTTTTGTTTCCCGTGACGAGTGCTGAAATATCATCAATAGTTTTCAAGTGCAGCGCGTAAATACCAATTACCAAGCGTTCTTTAGTTTTGTTAAATAAATAATAAAAATAACAATAATAAACATAAACAACACTTAACAATAATAAAATATGTTATTGGTTGCATTGGCTACAAATAATAGGTACTAATAAACACAAAATAAAACGATCTCTATAACATTTTCTTAATAGCAAACATTTCAACCTCCGCCCATGTACAATAAAGAGATGCCCACTGTTTTTGCCGGCTTTTAGTTTTATACGGTTTCAATTGTGCTTATATACACTATGCTTCTATACTAAGTACAAGAAGAAAATCTGTAAATATGTACATTTATCCTTAATTACCAGCGAGCTGCTTACTAAATACTCCTGTAATTTATGACGTCGTTAATTAAATTTGCTTTTACATACCAAAATTGTTTAGGAATCTGGGATCATTTCAATTTGAGGTGTAAGGTGTAAATAAGGAACGTAAAGTCGTTTTAAACCTACATTAATTAGCTGCTGAAACAACGATAAAAGTAATTTAGTGTCTGGATTATGTTTTTGTTTGTGGGACGTTATTAAAATTTAGAACAAGTAATTATTATATTTAATACTCTTAGGGATGGCAACACGGAAAATTGGGTTAATGACATAATATATATTATAAATTTTCATAAATTAAACCAGGGGATATAAAACGATAATTATCACACCAGTGGGGATACCGTAAGTAATGCAATATTTCGCCATCTTTATTAAATGCTTCTTCGAAGGACGATAAAAAATAATTTTACGTTTTCCCTCCTCCTGTCCTTTCCTACCTCCCTCTGCAAGTTGTTATAGTTACCCCTTTACGCCGTAAATTTAGCTACTGCAAAAATGTTCTTGATTTCATTTGTCATTGTATTAACTCATTATAATCTCTACCCCTCATTCTAATTACGAGAATTAGCCCGGAAGTCTGAGACTTATACGAGAGAGGGGGCTATATATTATTAATATTCAGTAGGCAGCATTTTCGCCTCAGGAACGAGTTACGTTAGTAAACCCTGACCATCATTATGTGCTGGAATAAGGAAAACCTGGATAACCTCGTTAATTAGAATGATAGTCAAACATTAAGTGATGTTAATGTCCCACATTAACACACAGTTTAACCATTCTTCCCATGGTTGCCATTCCATCCCTACGAACAAACCGAACTTCTATACGAGTAGAAACTTTAACTAAAAATTCTCTGGTGGAAAGAGGATTTAAACCCACGTCTTCTAGGTTGAGTGATCGATTCCCTGAACTCTGAGCCACAGAACCCATCTAATTATCACCTTAAATAACTTACTTTAATAGCAGCTTGAGTATTTTCTCAACAAAATTTACCATACTTAAAACTTGATGTTTAATCCTGAAGCTTAGCTGAAGAAGAAATATGTATAATATTAAGAATATCAACAACAATCATGATGACAATATCATGATGAGATCCACAGTCCTAAATCGTACAAAACTCAATGTATTACAGCAATTTTTTTCTATCAATTTGTGGTGTTACATATGCGAAAAGTCTCCATAAAATGTAATAAAACTAAATTAAAGAAAAAGGTTTAGAAATTAAAATGTACTCTGTCTCAATTGTGAGGTAGTAAATAAATCGTAGTTGCTTGTTTGTGTTTGGTACTTGGTGCGAAGACGGTTGTGAAATACAATAAGTTCTCGAAAAAAATTAAATTAATTCCCCATCTCTAAATCTACACAGCTCTAATTGGTTGTCGAACATAAAAAAATTTGACAACACTCGCTCTTAGGAAAGTCACGCTCTTCGAATTAATTTCACTTGCTCTTGTGAAATGTTAATGGAAATTGGCAAAGGAAAGATAGTACACTCTGTACTCTTACTAGTAATTCTACAATCTCCCAGCTCTTTACTCTTTAATAAAAAACTTTGTACAATGTGTTTTCATGATACTTAAATGTATTGTGATGTTCAAAATAAGAATAAACTATTACAACTGGTCCTTCATTTAATTTCAATGTATGGAATCCCCTACATTTGTTGGTACTTTGAGCCGGATAATTTGAAAAAACCAGCGCCTTGTGGATTGTGGATCCAGGAATGCCTAAGCTGGATACGTGGTATAGTTTTCGACGAAGTTAAAGGTATCTACAAGCAATTGCCTATAACCGTATAGGCATCTACAAGCAATTAGCTATACCCTCAAGGCATATCTCTCTCTCTCTCTGTCTAAGCCTCTACGATTTAGTCTAGTTCGACACAGTGATAATCACAATCCTTTGACAGGTACAAAGTTCATCTAAAATAATGTAAGTAAAAGTACGTTCAGTTATAGAAATATAATTTTCAAACCGTTTTCTAAAGAGCTTCTTTTGCTCGGCAATAATTCGTATATACCGGGTGTCCCGTTAAGCCTATCGACCGGCTGTATCTCAGAAACTATATGTCCTACAATTTCCAGAAAAAAGTTGTCTTAAGTAAAGTGGTCATGAGAATTTCAACTAAAATATTTTGAAGTTGCTAAGATGGCCAGTAGGGGGCGTAATACCAATTGAAAATTAAGGAATTGCCATAACTCGAAAAAGTCAAATGGGAACATACGATTTTTTTAATGTATTCTGCATCTACTAGTCAATACCTAAAACTTTCGTAAAAAACTTTTTGTTCTAACTCTTCAAATAACAAAAATAAAAACAAAATAATAACGTTACATATAAATCACAATAACTCCGGTTTGGATTATCCAAATTAAATCAATTTGGATTCGTTTGAAAGCTAATTTATAGTAGAATAAGAATATGATTCCAAATATTTTCACAAATTCTTTACCAAGCCACCAGATGGCTCTCTTCCTAAATTCTCAAAACTGTTGATGTTTTCTTGTAAATTTTAAATGGAATGACATATTTTTTGTTAGGGTAGTCTATTCTTTAATGGATTTGAAGAAGAATAGCGCTAACCGGAAATCTCTATCGTTTTTCTAACAAAAGTTATGAATTAAAATGTATTCATTAGGTTTATAAATGAGCTAGGTACATACTTACAGCATTATTATAAAACAAGTAGACTATGAAACAAAAAGTATTAGATACTGTCAAGTAGATGTTAAAATCTGTCAATATTTCATTATTGAATTATCTTTTTCGAATTGTTTTGGAGATTAGTTAAGTGCTTTTAGTGTGTTATTATCAAACCAACTGTCTTTTGCACAATAATGTCTTACACTGCCGCAGAGGCGTATGATATGCTTGCAATATTTTTTCGAAGTTTTGAAAATCCAGTAATTGCCTCACGAGAATATGCTTTAGTATATCCAGAAAGAAGACATCATTCCCGAATGGTTTTTGTCCACCTTGCTAGACGTTTGAGGGAAACTGGAAATGTTTTGCCAATAACAGCAGCCAATAGACGTCGAATAGCAAGAAATGAAGAAAACGTAATTAACGTTCTTGCGTATGTTACAGCATATCCTCACTCCAGTATCAGAGACATGTCAAGAAATTTGGGTGTATCAAGGTCAGTCATCCAACTCATTTTAAAAAGTCAAAAAATGCATCCCTATCATGTTGAACTACATCAAGCACTTACAGCTTTAGATTTTGACAGGAGACTGGAATTCTGTCAAAGGATGCGTTATTTGTTTGAAGAAAATCCAGGTATCTTGTCCAGAATTTTATGGACCGATGAGGCAACGTTTACCAGCACGGGTAAGGTAAATTTGCATAACAGTCATTACTGGGCAGACAATAACCCGCACTGGATGATTGAAATTGATCATCAACATAAATTCTCAGTAAATGTTTGGTGTGGTATTATCGAGGGAACAATTATTACGTTTATTTCTGAAGAAAATTCGAATGGGGCAAGATATTTTAACTTTTTAATGAACCACTTACCAGTTCTATTAGAAAAATGTTTCATTAGAGACCCGTAGGAATATGTGGTTTCATCATGACGGCTGCCCGGCACATTATGCCCGTAATGTAAGGCAGTATTTGGACAATCAGTTTCCGGATAGGTGGATTGGAAGGGGTAGTCCATTTGCTTGGCCTCCCAGGTCCCCAGATTTAACAGTTTTAGATTTTTATTTATGGGGAAGAGTGAAAGATATAGTATACACGACTAGACCAACAACGCGGGAAGACATGATTTTGCGCATACAAAATGCAATACAGTCACTTTCTGTAGCAGAAGTAGAATCTGCTGTATCATCAACACGCCGAGTAATTGATTCAAAATAATGGCGGTCATTTTGAACATCTCAAATAAAACAGTTAGGTATTTATGTAACGACTTTTATTTGTTTTTCAATTATTATTTTTTACTAGTTAGAGCAGAGATAGATTTCAAAGGACAGCCCGGCTTTAGCCTACTCGACGATTTGGAGCGACTTTTTGAAAAGCGCCCTTTAAGCCTTATAAAAATGACAAAAACCGCAATATGGCGGGTAACTCGGCAACCTATTGTCACGCCACCCCTGTGCCGAAATCGTAACTAGGAGTTGGCAAGATTTAAATTTCTCACTGAATGTTTTCGATTTATAAACCTAATGAATACATTTTAATTCATAACTTTTGTTAGAAAAACGATAGAGACTTCCGGTTAGCGCTATTTTTCTTCAAATCCATTAAAGAATAGACTACCCTAACAAAAAATATGTCATTCCATTTAAAATTTATAAGAAAACATCAACAGTTGTGAGAATTTAGAAAGAGAGCCATCTGGTGGCTTGGTAAAGAACTTGCGAAAATATTTGGAATCATATTCTTATTCTACTATAAATTAGCTTTCAAACGAATCCAAATTTATTTAATTTGGATAATCCAAACCGGAGTTATTGTGATTTATATGTAACGTTATTCTTTTGTTTTTATTTTTGTTATTTGAAGAGTTAGAACAAAAAGTTTTTTACGAAAGTTATAGGTATTGACTAGTAGATGCAGAATGCATTAAAAAATTCGTGTGTTTCTATTTGACTTTTTAGAGTTATGGCAATTCTTCAATTTTTAATTGGTAATATGCCCCCTACTGGCCATCTTAGCAACTTCAAAATATTTTAGTTGAAATTTTCGTCACCACTTTACTTAAGACAACTTTTTTCTGGAAACTGTAGGACATATACTTTCTGAGATACAGCCGGTCGATAGGCTTAACGGGACACCCATATAATCTATTCAATTTTACAATTTTGAAACTTCTACGTGACATAAAGTTCCAAAAATAATAACTTATTTGCCTCACGGAACATCTATAAATAACGTGTGGAAACCGACCACATATCCTTATGGAATTACAATTAGGCAGGGTCGCCCCATACTCGATCCAGTCTTATTATAATAATTGAATTCTCCATAACGCATTTTCCGCATCTGGCAACATTTAATGAAAATCAGGATTAATAATTTTTCAATTTCACTAATGTCATGAGTATACGATCTAATATAGACATTTTTTAAATTTAGTAGTTTCAACCATGGCTTGAAACTTGAACTGAAAAACAATCCTACCCCCAGTCTTTTCCTGAATTCTCTTGTACAGCTGAAAAAGTTAGTCGATATTTTTTCATTATTGTTAATGCTACTTCACCATAGCTGATAAAAGAAAAAGGTTAAGGCAACTGAACGTTTCGGTCAATTATGTGTCCAGTATAAGGCAACTTATTAAGTTAGTTGAAGACATTCGTTGTTTTTATACCGATTCCAAAATAAAAACATATTCAATTTGGAAAAAATTACACAAGATTTTAGTACATGGTAGTTGAATAAAAATAAATAATACTGGAAAAATTCTTCAATTCCTTATTTAGTAGGGCAACACAGTTGAGAGGTACCCCTGCAGGCCCTGTGTGGCCCCTCCCTCTTATCTCTGTCACCCCACTTTCGCTCGCATCCCTATTGTATTCAGGTAGAAATGTAAAGTAGATGTAACTGGACATATTTTGTTTTATAAAACAAAAATGCATTATTTTAAGGTAGAAATGAATACCAAACTGTAATTTGGGACCATAAGGGGACCAGTCCCCTCCCTGTGAAGTGACAGGTGTCACGTCTCCCACGCATAGATATTGATACTTGGGCCCACCCATGGACTGTTCTTTTTCTCTTTTTTTTAACACTTTATTTTCTATCGACCCGTGCTTGTCTCTAACTTGAACATATTTTCATTTTGGAAATCAGTAACATTTATGTTACAAATTGCAATCTATGTATTCTATCTATTTGTATTGTGTTAATTATGTTGATTGTGTTTTGTTTCTTTTCCCAAAAGACATTATAGTAGCTGCACCACAAATTCTACAATAACATGTACTTTTTATAAATTTTCATTGTTAATATATTCCTTTCAATCACGTGGATGGCTTTATGTCCCCTTTGTCATACTTATTTTCAGTATCAGCTAAATCATTCCATACCTTCAACTTTATATTTTTCCTTAGACTTATATTAAATTTCGTTTCTCATCCTCTAAATTTGTTTTAGACATATTTCCAGAGTCAAAACTATTTCAATTACCTGAAAGTATTTGTGATGAACGGGGCTAGTGAAAAAGGAAAGTTTCATTACAGTTAGACATTTTTCATTTAACTTTAATGTCGATCAGTTTTGAGGACGGCTGAAAGCCCTTCTTGGCTTTACTGGTCATCCACATGGGTACTTGAAAATTCTCATTAACCTATTTTTACATTCTTTATTTTTACACTTTGGTGACGTTGGAATTTTCTTCCTCTAAATTACATTAAAATAAACTTTCACATTATTCAGATGCTGTGGATACTTTTACTTTACTGTATTTATGTGTCTACACTAAGGGAAAACAGTGCTTGAAACAGCTATAGTTTTATTGTTTTATTTTTTCACAGTCTAGTTGGCAAAATGCAATATTACAGTTTTTACACGTTTTTATAACAAAATTCGCTGAAAAGCTGGGAAACCTTAAAAGATAGGTAGGTGTTCCATTTAAAATAAGCAAGTTGGTGACGACTTCCGGTAATACCAGAAGCGCCAGAAACGTAAAAATATTTTAAAAAGGTAGGCCCCACTGACCTTTTTAAATAACCAAATTTTCGAAATCACCCTGTACGTACTTTTCCATATATCGATCGCGACCCTTCCCGGTGAGACACCCTGTATATCTGGGGGGGGGGGGTTCACAAACACTTTAATAATTTGGTTCAACATATCAACAGCACACCTTAATCTATTAATAATGTACTGTACTATATTCACCAATTCATCAATATTCTTTTAAATAATACAAAACGGATCATTTCCTCTCTAATATCCCGAAAAAGGTTCCACATAGACAGTTTCCCGTCTGATAGGAACCAATTTGGCATTAACTGCAGAAAATAAGGCTTACAAGACTGATGATAGATTATAACATCCGGTAGACTACTTCAAATTGTATGACTCGAACAGGTCAAGTCTTCCCAATAACGTTAACGTAAATACAAAACAGTATTGTGCTACTTAGGGCAACCTTATTAAATTTTTATCAGAGTAATTACTTTTCCTGGTCTGAAACTACTCTAGTCAAGAACTTACAGTGCAACATACTACATCCTCCAATATGCTTTATCAATAATGTTGATGTGAGAAGGTAACAGTATTCAGTTACTATAAGTTTACGTATTGTGTTCATATTTATCCAGTTCATTATTTCAAATCACAAAATTAGCTAATTTTAATTCCTCTTTCATTTGATTTACTTTTGAACGAATCGAGTTAGAGAATTTTAACAAAATACAGGGTGAATCACGTACAATGAAGTTGATTTTGACGATAAATTCGATTCTTCAAATTCAAAGATGGCGCCACAGGCGCTGTCAACTCAATTTTTTTAAATGGCAAAGTGTGCCGTGTTGCACCTCATTTAAAAGATAATTCAATTCTCTACTTTCTCGTTTTTGAAAAATGACAATCGAGTTAGCCGTTCTCTAGTTACAAAGATTTCTGTTTCTAATCTGATCCATGAATAAAATGTTAATTAATATTTTAATACAACAAATTTTTAACAAATATTTATTAAAAATAAATAAAAGAATTAAATAAGTTATTCAAAATGTTGTCCATGACTTCTTGGCACATAAAAAGTCTACTTTGAAATTCTTGCCTGATATTTCCTAAAATTTCTGCAGAGATATTTCTACACATATGTGTTAGACGTTGCTGTAGTTCGTCGATATTTACTGGAGGAGTAACTCCATCTGTACATCTTTTATCTGTAGACTTTTGACTTCAAATATCCCCATAAGAAAAAACCAAGAGGAGTTAAGTCCGGAGAACGAGCCGGCCATTCTATTGGGCCCCTTCTGCTAATCCATCTGCCCGGGAAATGGTCATTTAAAAAATCGGTAACAGGCCCATAGAAATGAGGCGGAGCCCCATCCCAGCCGCTCTCCTCTTAAATTTTCTCTTAAATCTATCAAATCGAATAACTTAAAAAAAATAAGAAAAAACCTGTAGAAACTTTCAAACACTCTTAAATTGAACGCTAAACTTCTTTTTCGAACCGTATTGACGATTCAGTGACAGTGGCAAGCAAAAGCAAGGAGACTTGATAAAAACAAAATTTTTAAATATCGTTAATTCAAAGGCTTGTAACTAGAGAACAGATACCTCGATTGTCGTTTTTCAAAAACGAGAATGTAGATAATTGAATTACCTTTTAAATGAGGTGCAACACGGCACACTTTGCTATTTAAAAAATTGAGTTGACAGCGGCCGTGGCGCCATCTTTGAATTTGAAGAATTGAATTTATCGTCGGAATCAACATTTTAGGTGATTCACCCATGTATTTTGTTAAAACTCTCTAACTCAATTCGTTCAAAAGTTAGCAGGGGGGGGGTTACTTTGTGGACAGACTGTATAATCTTGTACCTCATGGCAAAGGGGTTTATACTGAAGGGAAGATATCCATAGTCAAAGAAATAATATAAAGTTAAAAACAGTTTGTCACACTTTTAGATCAAATCTGAAGTACGAGTAGTTAATTTTATTTAATGGTTTAAAGTTTAATCGTTGTGTTTTAAAGTTTGAATCCTATACATATATCAATTTAAAATAATATAACAAATTAAAGCCCGGGCTTTAACACGGGAGTTTGTAATAAATAAATCCGCCCTATCAAAGCAAAAAGTTTCTTTTATGTTTTAAGAGAGATTTATTGAGACATGTTATACGAAGCCAGGCTCAAAAGAAACATGAATTAGCTGCACAACTTTTATAATTGATTAAAGGGAGTGAGAAATTTTCCTCAGATAATAAATTTATTTGAAGTTGTTTAATCACCCAAATTTCGCTAATTGATTTCAGAGTTTATGATACAGAGTAGCAGTGGCGGCTGGTAAAATTTGGGAATGGGGGGCACAGGGAAAAAAATGCGCCGCAAGCGACAATTTTGCATTTTTCAAGGTCAAACACCTTAAAATAAAAAATTAGAAATTCGTAGAGCAAAAATGTTTGCTTGAAGAAATAGGTTTCGTTAGATAAATATCCCCTTTTTTGATGCGATTGACAGAAATATGGAAAAAGTTTTTAAAATAATATTTAAATCAGTTCAAAAAAAGTATACATGTCAGAAAAATGGCAGGCGAAACTTCTGTTTTCCGCTAGACCAGAAAAAACACAGATAGATAAAAAAAATAAATAATAAAACCCATTTAACTTAACCCAAACCCATAACAAATCGGTGTGCTTACTTTACAATCTGCAACCACCCGCTCGTCCATCGAAAACTAAACTTAGTAACTTTTAAAATGAAACTCCATTCTTCTTGACTTATCATTTGCAAAATGTTCGATAACTTGTTCGTTAAAATCAGTCATAGTGTTTACTAAATTTTTCTCGATGGAAAGCATTGCTACAGCACATAACCTTTCTTGTGACATCGTGTTTCTTAAAAATGTCTTTATTACGTAACAGAACGCATTAGAAAAGACGCGCTGGAAAAATAGAAGCTGTGTATCCTTCTCTTGCGCATGAAAATAGAAAAGAAAAAAGAACAGGCACACAGCGGCCGTGCCCAGCCCAGTCCACAGACGGTGAAGCGTGAAGCGGTCTAGACGCTAGACGGATATGTATGAACCAAATGATTCAATATTCATGATGAAAAATTAATTAAAAAATCCACCAAATTATAATAATTATAAAAGTTTATAAAATATCACAACATTCACAAGTCTTATGTGCTTACGCATAGGGCATGTGCCCTTGTGCCCATTATGACTAGCCGCCACTGCAGAGTAGTAGATAAAACTATCCGAATTTTGATCCTAGCATTTATTGTGATCTCTAGAAAAGTATGAAAGAGGGGTATGTTAAAGAGAAGTATTGTTTCTCTTACAGATATGTTGAAAAATTAATGTCAATGTTTTCATTGAGTATTAAAATAAAGATTATTAAGATTTATCAAGTATATCGATTGTCAGTTTTAAATGTTCATTTAAAACTGTTCTTCTGCATCTTGCCTTCTTTAATTTCGACTAAAAAAATACTTATTGTTGTGTGGGAACACCCGGTGTATACGCATGTTTCGTGATCATTAATCCACACTCCAATTGGAAAGTTTCTCAGATACTACACATAATTCATAAGCTGCTGCGGAAAACCGCCTAAACTTTATAATGAACAATCCTAAGTAATATATCGCCTATCGACTATGCTAAATGGAGCAGGGTTAACAACGATGGAGTAATTTGCATTTAAATATACTTTGTGAAGTAACTAGAGAAAACAAAAGTTCGATCTGAACTTTAAAAATTGAAATGCATATTCAATAGAAGTTTCATAATGAGAAATAGACAAATATATATCAGCTCCCAATTGTATTTATTCATTCAAGAGCATTCTTACACTAGGTGCAATGTAAAATATTATACGTATTGTATCAATTATTTATGACATTGTTCTTTAGATTATGTTCTATACAGGGTGCTTCAAATTCGATGAAATACATGGGGATCTCTGAAACGGTAAGAGATGCGAAGTCGGTTAAATGGAGGCAAAGTTGCGTATGCAGGGGGGCAACATAATGGTGAAAAGAAATCAAGGTTAACTTGACTAGTTTCCGAAATATTTCGAAAAAACCGAATATTTCGATTTTTGTTTTTATTTTTTTGCGGGCCTATTTGATGAGGTATTAAAAAATAAAGAGCACTTTTCTATAGCAACTTTTTGCCCTTTATTGAATGGTGTTAGCGAATTTTCCGCAAAACGTTTCGTTTCCCGGATACCAACATCAACTTAGTTTTTTTAAATAAGAAACTGGAATTTTTTTAAAATTTTTTGGAAACATTTTTGTAACTTGATAGAATCCCACCATAAGGAACCAGATTTAAACGTTTTGTCTAAGATAAGTCCATCATTAGTATTTTTGTTTCGACTTTTGTTAGTTGTAGACATTAGACAAATCTAAATCGCAACGTTTAAATCTGGTTCCTTTTTTGGTGGCATTCTATCAAGTTAAAAAAATGCTTTCAAAAAATTGAAAAAAAAATTCCATGTCCGTATTTAAAAAAAATAAGTTGATGTTGGTTTCTGGGAAACGAAACGCTTTGCGGAAAATTGGCCAACACCATTCGATAAAGGGCAAAAAGTTGCTATAGAAAAGTGCTCTTTATTTTTGAATACCTCATCGAATAGGCCCGCAAAAAATAAAAACGAAAATCGAAATTTTCGGTTTTTTCAAAATATTTCGAAAACTAGTCAAGTTAGCCTTGATTTCTTTTCACCATTATGTTGCCCCCCCTGAACACGCAACTTTGCCTTCATTTAACCGACTTCGCATCTCTTACCGTTTCCGAGATCCCCATGTATTGCATCGAATTTGAAGCACCCGTATGAAAAAACCGTTTCTGGAATGATAGACTGAAATTCGGTATTCAGTTATCTTATATATTTCAACTAATTAGGTAATGGTACAAAACAGTAAATAGTACAATTCACTAGTTAAGACTTGACACTAATTTGCTAAATGCGATTTGTTTTCTTAGAAGCGTTCCATCTGTCAAGCTTACTCGTTAATTTGCACCCACAAACCCACATGTCACAACGAAAATTACTTGGTGGACAAAGAACAATCCTAGCGGAAAATAGACACGTCCTGTTCAGTTGTTTCGCAATAATCCAACAAGAAGTAATTCATCACAGGCCGTACACCAGTATCAATATTAATGACCCTTCTGTCAAATCTAGAGATGTATTTACTAAAAATACCCAGTAACCTTTTGTACAAATCTTCTTGGTAAATTTTTTGTAAAACTATAAAAACTGACAGCAGTAGGTTAATGAGTCAAGTCGGCAATTTATTTGATGACTTTTTCTTAATTGTATAATGAAAATTAGCTTCCAACATACTTAATATTTCGTAAAATACAAATGTTTTCATGTAGGTAAGTCATTAAATTGATATACTACACCGTGATTTAATTTGAAGACACTAGAAGAACGTCACCATCCTTTATTTGTTGGAAAAAATTATTTGAAGGTATCAGTTATCAGTTGAAATTATACCAGAAATTATTGAATTGAAATTAATTTCATTCAATTTAAAAAAACATTTCACTTCCACTGGATTGAAACAAAGTTTTTCATTCGCTAAGTTCAACTAAAAATTCATTTACATTTTTTCCTTTTTTGCTTGAAACACAATAATGTGCAAGGGTAAGCAAATTGGGGTATTGATTTCTCATCAGCTTTGTAAATGGGGTGAGTATTATGCCAAGTACAAAAGAAGGGTGGCAAAATTCGCTGAAAGAAGTTGTGAAGAGTACAATCCACGTCAGCCCCTATCCACTTTTGTACAAACACCATCGACACACACATATTTCATAATTTGATAACATCCTCACACTGTCGATATCTATAACATGTCTCAAAAATATAAATAAATTAAACCGTATACTTCCTAAAACGTAGACTGCTTGTAAAACATATAACCACTTTAAATGGAAAAGAGACAAATGTAGCAACGTTTCTTGTCCTCTTTTGGCGGATGTTTCTTATGAGTCGCACATAATTCGTCATTGTTGTTAATAGAGGTAAAGTTTGATTCTCTCTTCCTCCTGCTAGTGTTTTTACTTGATTTTCTAGCCATGTTTAAAACCATTTCTTATTATTACTAAAACAATTATTTTTAGAGCTTGAATTCTATCTCAGAAATTAGTGGTGTAAGTAATCTGTATTAGGTACCTTATAAATTTAAAATATTTAATAATTTTTCTTTAAGATTTTGACTTGGAGAACCAGTAGAGCTAACTATGAATCGAAGTAGATTCTTATCTTTGTATATTTTAGGTAATCGATAAAAATATCAAAGTTTTACTATTCTGTGGTGTAACTAGGTGTGTCTAGCCACCAGGTTTTCCTCTATTCCTCTCTAAATTTTTTATGCGTCAGTTATTCGGCAAGCGAAATAAAGGATAGCCATACCAAAGGTCTATCTGTGGTGTGGCCAAGTTATTTATAAGAACATCCATTACCGAATAAATATAAAACAAAGCTCTAGAATTTCCCACGAGCAAAAGAAAAAAGATCATTAAAGAATGAAGGAAATTTACTTCTATATACAGTGTTATTCAGAACTTATACATAATAAAATTTGGGGATGTTCAACATACATGTACAAATGTGGTAGTGCAAAAAAAATTTTTTTGGCGGGTTTCTGAAAACTATTTAAAAATTTTTCAATGCACGCCGCTGGATACTGGTTTACTGTAATGGAGTGACCTTGGGACTGACAATGCAAACTGGCTAGCATGAAAAAAACTTCAGAAGTTCTGAGAGTATACCGACACCCGGCGCAAAAAAGACTTGCAGCGTTTTACTTTAAAATAAACTTAAAGATAGATAGATGTGACCAAAATGACGTGTCTTTAAAATTAATAAAATTTTGTTACACTAATTTTGAAGAATTGCATTACTTGATTACTAGGTATTAGAAACATGAAATTTATAAAAAATTTGCACATACCTTGTTACAAAAGCTGTTCGAAATAATATTCCTCGACTTGTACACACTTTTGGGCACGCCTTATCTAATTTTACCGCACTAAAGCGAATGTTCCTCCTGGTTGCTGATCTTGTAAACGCAAATTATTAAGTAAATTGGGGATTTTCAGCATTTTGCTGCAACAACCACTCATAAGACCTAACTCGTTTCGTAATTGATAATCCACTGGTAACAGTGCTTGAACAAGCTGGATATGATACGGATAAAACTGAGCTTCGTGTAGTAAGCGCCACACCGTTGATTGGGATACCCCAGGCACCTGCCTAGCGATCTGACTTGTACTTATTCGCGTATTGTCAGGGACCAGATTCAACACTTTTTCTTCAGCTGCTAAAATACGTTGTGGTCGTCCCGGGCCACCATCTCGTCCATTCCAACTTCACCATAAATAAGAATCATGTCCATTAACTCAGCATTGCTGTACACATGAGCCATTTTGAAAATTTTACAGTTTAACACTCCTACGATAAATAAAACACCGGCACTGAGAGAAGACACAGATAGACTGATGACTGAATAGACAATAGAGATATTACCCCACTCCAATTCTATTCGCTCGGTCTTAACCAGGCGTTCCAGGTACAAAAACGTGTTTACTTTTTTTTACCACATTCTTAGGAATGTGGTATATCAGATGTCGTTGAAGTACAGTTGCCTATCTACGTAGTCCTTTATAATGGTATAACTTTAAACATTTTTTACGGGAAATTCTAAGATTGTTATTATAAATTTTTTTGGTGATATCGATTTCTTATTTAAGGATGCACATATCCTCAAAGTTTTAGAGATAAGTTCTGAATAACCCTGTATAGTTAGTAAGTATGTATATATTTAATAAATTTGTAGATCAGATAAAACACTAAACCTAATCCAGTCGCTGGGTTCATGAACGTTTTCGTTTAATTTTTTACGACATCGGTGAGGCTGAGATGATGTCACCCGTTTATGAAGCAGCTTAAAGGTAATGGTATAGCAAATCGTGCTAACGTAACCATTTGTTCTTGTTAAAATCCCTCTCTTGTTCTTAGTATGTGTCATATTCTTAGTTTTTTGTCGATAAACTCCTGGCGTATAAATCCCTTGTCTTGTGACCGCACAAACTGTTTCCACCCTTGCGCTTTGGATCTCTACAATGAAATTGTCATACTAGTTTTTTCACTTGCATAGCATATGCTTTGCTTCAAGGGTAAGCAAGCAATAAAATGTTCTTTTTTGGGCGTGTTTCAAATTGGATGCTCTAACATTGGTAGATATCTTGGAAACTGCTAGAGATAGAAACTAGGTTAAAGATGGATTAGTTTTGAGATATTTGAAAACAATTTTAATTTTGGAAATTTGTTTTTGTAAAATTTTCGGCTTGTTTGAAGTGATTTTGAAAAAATACTCTTTCCCATAGCAACTATTTACGTTGTATCGAATGGCGTAAATAGCTTTTTAAAGTAAAAATGCTGGCGATTGAGGTAAAAATATTAATGTGGCCGTATTAGAAAAAATGGATTTGGTTCTAAAGAGACGAAACGTTACTTATAAAAACTGTCTACACCATTCGATAGAGCGTAAAAAGATGCTCTCTATGCCTTGCAAAAACATTAATGTTGAAGATATCGTTAATAAAAAGGCAATACACAAAACATTATTTGCTAGTAATATGAATATTACAATAGTGCTGTAGTTCTTAAAATAATGATAATCGTTAAGGATCTTTCAAGAAATATGAACCGTTAGGTACATCTTAAAAGCAAAAGCTGTTTCAGCATATTTTTTAATAATTTGCTGAATCGTTTGGGCTGCTCTTAGAGAGATACACATTTATTGAAGCTCTATTTTGTGACAAACGCTGAACTCTCCTCAGACGTTACGTTTTGAGTGTTATAGTTCAACGAGTTTCATATAGCAGCAGACAATTATGCATATGAAGCAACTACAAGTGAATCTAAAACTTTATGAAAATTGGCACTGATTCCCGTCTCTCATCAGGTGCCTAACATGTAAATTTCATGTCACTTCATCAAACGCTGTTTAACCATTCCTCCTGAATATGGTAATCTCTGTTGACGTTTGGTATAGAACATCTTTGTCCATAATTTTGGTATTAGATTCTCTTGTGCGTTCGTAGCATGAGCCCAATAGAAATCTTAGATGTAGCTAGAAGACGAACTTACCCAAGTCTCAGACTTAATCTAAGTCTATCTATTCTTGGTGTTATACATGATTTGTCGTAGTAAAAGTATATTATCAACGTTTCAATTTACAACGATTTAAATACAGTGTTATTCAAAACTTATCCATAATAAAATTTGGGGATGTTCAACATACATGTAGAAATGTGGTAGTGCAAAAAAAAATTTTTTTGGCGGCTTCTGAAAACTATTTAAAATTTTTTCATTGCACGCCGCTGGATACTGGTCCACTGTAATGGAGTGACCTTGGGACTGACAATGCAAACTGGCTAGCACGAAAAAAACTTCGGAAGTTCTGAGAGTATACCGACACCCGGCGCAAAAAAGATTTGCAGCGTTTTTACTTTAAAATAAACTTAAAACTAGATAGATGTGACCAAAGTGACGTGTCTTTAAAATGAATAAAATTTTTTTACACTAATTTTGAAGAATTGCGCTACTTGATTACTAAAGGGTTTTTCAATAGGAACGCTCGATCTTTGTAATGTAATAAAACAAATTGTATAAGTTAAACTGACATGTTTTTATTTTTATTTTAAAACATATGTGAGCACATTATGTTTTAAAAATTATATCAGCTAAATGTCCGCCGCGGCTTCGCCTGGTGACTCGAATCCTGGAGATCAATTTTCGATGACGTTATCGCATAGAAGTGGCTCAATTTCACCAATGACGCGTCTGATGTTGGCCTTTAAGGCGGCAACCGTCTGTGGTTTGTCGGCATAGACACGAGATTTCACAAAGCCCCAGAGAAAAAATCCAGTGGCGTTAAATCGTATGATTATTTTTCGTCCAAAATTAGGATCAACCTCCAACTGCTCTAGCGCCCACTCAGCGAATGCAAGCGGCTGTCTATGATCGTTGGGCTTTAGTTCTTGGGTTAATTGCGCTTTATAAGGGTGAAACCCTAAGCCCTTATGCAAGATTCACCAAACTGACGTCGAAGAAAGGCCAAGTTCTTGAGCACGACGTGGAATGGATTGTTATGGACTGTGACGCACACTTTCCCGGACTGCAGCAATATTTTCAACGGATCTTGCGATTCGTTGACGTACAGGCGTTGTCTGATCTAACAGCGACCCGGTTGCTTCAAATTTATTTATTAGACGGCGATTTGTGGACTCTGAAGGACGACCATCGAAACCATAAATTGGCCGAAGTGAACAAAACGTTTGCCGAATAGAACATTGATTTTGATAATAAGTTTTAACCATTTCGAGGCGTTGTTGAATCGTATAGCGTTAAATAATGAAATGTAAAGACTAACTGAATACGTCCGTCAAAGATACAACCTGTCTGACTACCGACTTCGTCATACGCTGTTGCCAAACATCGAGCGTTCCTATTGAAAAACCCTTTAGGTATTAGAAACATGAAATTTATAAAAAATTTGCACATACCTTGTTACAAAAGCTGTTCGAAATAATATTCCTTGACTTGTACACACTTTTTGGCACGCCTTATCCAATTTTGCCCGCACTAAACCTAATGTTCCTCCTGGTTGCTGATCTTGTAAACGCAAATTATTAAGTAAATTGGGGATTTTCAGCATTTTGCTGCAACAACCACTCACAAAATCTAACTCGTAATTGATAATCCACTGGTAACAGTCCATTAACTCAGAATTACTGTACATATGAGTTGAAAATTTTACAGTTTAACACTCCTACGACAAATGAAACACCCGCACTGAGACAGCGAAACAGACTGATGACTGCATAGACAATAGAGATATTATCCCCACTCCAACTCTATTCGCTCGGTCTGAACCAGGCGTTGCAGGTACAAAAACGTGTTTACTTTTTTTTACCACATTCTTAGGAATGTGGTATATCAAATGTCGTTGAAGTACAGTTGCCCATCTACGTAGTCCTTTATAATCGTATAACTTTAAACATTGTTTACGGGAAATCCTAAGACTTTTATTATAAATTTTTTTGGTGATATCGATTTCTTATTTAAGCATGCACATATCCTCAAAGTTTTAGAGATAAGTTCTGAATAACCCTGTATAAATAATCTAAAATTCTCTCTAAATAAGTTTTTACAAAATCTGTCTCCACAAAGTATTTTGTTATTCATCATATTATTCATACACTATAAAATTACTTTTATTCTGTGCTGACTCGACTTATTTATCAATTTTATTTCGTAATAAAAAATTCCTCAAATTTTGTTTTAAAATGTCTTTTTAGCTACAGAGTTAAAGACTAGTGGGGATGAAACATACAGAGTGCCCACATACCGGGAATAATAAATAAATAAATAAATATAGAAGTAAATAAATAAATAAATAAACAAACAAATAAACAAACAAATAAACAAATAGGTAAATAGATAAATAATAATTACCATTTAACTTACTGACATTCTATTTAACAGACCGCTATCCCACACAATGAGGTAAAAGAGTGGACAAATGTCCTGACTATTTTGCTGACTGTTTTTATTCAAGTGTCTTGTCTAGGGCTAACTTAACAGCTCCCTCCTTACACACGCCTTTTTTTGTTCCAGCGACTGGAGAGGAGGAACCCAGTTCGCTGCCTTGCTTAGTTTACGTTCATGGTGAGAGTTACGAATGGAACTCCGGCAATCCGTACGATGGGACTGTCCTGGCATCAACCGGAAGAGTTATAGTAGTCACCATCAATTTCCGACTCGGTGTATTAGGTGAGTCGCTTTTTCTCTTGTCTCGCCCTTTTCATTTGTCCTGATAAATTGTTAAGTGGTCTGCCTGAGAAATAACCATTCGTGTGTGTTTAAAGTTAGAGAATAAATAGGCTTTAGAGATGCCATTAGTTCCCTTCAGGAAACGAATAAGGTATCCAATGTATTATCGGTATTTAAATGTTAATCTGTCAAATATAAGGCCAAACTTTATCAACAGTTCTAACTTTGTCAACAGTTTTTAATCAACAGTCCACATCATTTTTGACTTTGAATAAATACCAAATAATTGTTATTTAAAGGCTTGAACTCCCTTGTCGATGAAGGAAACAAAAGATTAATTAAACGTATCCAGTGTGAACTTAGACAACCCAAACATTGATGTCGCCCTGACAATATAGTCGGTCAAACAAATTGTAACTTTAATCAAAAATCGTACTGATCGACTGCAATTTAGGGATTTTTATATTGCATGTCACAAATTTAGTAGCCTTAGGTATATGAAACAGTTAATGTGTCACATTATTAAATTTATAATTGCCAAAGAATAAGTAAGACAGTTTCCAATACGTTTTTACTGACCGTAAAATAGTTAAGCCCTGTCGTCTACAGTAACAGACTAAACATCAAATATCCCTAAATAATTTAGTTACTTTTTGACAGCAGTATCACCTAGTAGTAACTTACGGAAAGTATTGTGCAATTATGCCCAAAGCAAGAAATCTTCTTTGTTGTTAATTGACTTTTTTGCATTGTTTAACAAAAATTCACATGAAACGTTTTTTTTTTCTTAGTTTATGTAATTTAGACAATTTGTTCTGAAGGGATATATTTCTTATGTAAATTTCCATTGAATTTCGTAAAATTGTGTACAATCCCAACTAGCACAATTAGTCGTTGGAACGTAACCGTTACCATTGTAAGAACTTTTAAGTGTTTAGTTACAAGCTACTGGCACGTAATAGCAACGCTACTTTTACGTTTCTGCGTTGAGTGACGAAGTTTTTACTTCGTCACTCAACGGTTTCTGTGACCAAAATGGGGAACAATTATTTAGTAATTACAACGTTCCGCGAACGTTTTTGGAACAATCACGGCGACGTTCCAGCGGAGTTGTGATTACGTGGAGTCAACATTGTTGGGTGGTAGACACGACTTTCACGGGACTTCCCTCCCACAATTTTAATAACATGGTCATTGTGTTTGCTTTGTCTTGCACATGATTTTGTTATATTTCTATATCATTCTTTTATGATCCTTGTCCATTATTTCCCGTAGTGAAACAAAATTAAATACTGTAATATGGATTCCAATCTTTGACATGGATATGAGTAGTAGAGGTTAAATGTACGAAAAATAGACATTTCCGCAGTGACTCCCATGAGAAAATCTAAACGAATGTAAGTTTACTGTCAAATATGGTGATGATAGATCCAAATAAACAAGGCGCCGCTTATATTTAGATTTTTTAAATAAAATTTTGTTTAATACCATAAAATAAAATAATATAATTTTTTAATACCTTTTGCAATTTGAATGTGAATTGTTAATTTGTAATAATTAATGTTGAAATTGTAAGAAACATCTTATAAAATCGTTATTACGTGAAAGTTCATCATTTTGTTAAAATAGCGTCTAAATGTTTTATGGAATATTCTGCATAAAAGTGGCGCATTTCGGGAAATTTAACTTTATAGTACTTTCCACTAAAAAATACGACTTCAAACTAATTGTTACTAGACAACAGTGACGGTAATCAAACGGGAACTATATAAATCTAACTTTATAGTAATTATTTACTTCAAAGTCGCTTTTGCCTGTTCAAAAGTCAACTTTTTACTATGCAGTTCTATGGGGAAATTCTGTCGTGCCTTCCTTGTCTATGGTTTGTGTTTGGGCTGGAAAATTGTTGGGAATGTTGGGTTATGTGTTATCATAAAATCATAACATACCGTGAACGTCATTTATATATGGTGAAAGTGTTCGTTATGGTGTTCGTATCGACTTAATCGGTAAAATTATAATTTTTGAGTCATTTAACATTATTTTAATACCAGATAGGTATGGATTTCCCATTTTTCAATGAGAACTACTCTTGGCGTTTTCAATAAAGTTCTACTATCACCGGTAAATGTATGTCATGGGCTTTTAAGCAGATGGTTAAGTAAGTTAGAAGTAAACTCTATGAGAGTAATACCATATTATCAGTTGCTCAGAAAGTGATATTTGCGAGGTTACATAATTTACTTCTTCTTTGTCATTGTACTGATCTTCGGGTACGTACCCCTCATAGCAATGCCTGTCAAAACGACTGGCATCTAAATCATCAATTAATTCCTCGTCCTCCACTTGATGTCTTGATTGAAAGCATGCTGCATTCATGGGTGGTTTATTCACGACAAAAAAATATTGTTTCACTGTCGTGCTGCTACAGATTACCTACATTTGTCCTGAGTGCAAATTTTCTGTAGAAGTTTGTGGAATGTCTATAACATTTTGTTCCTTTGTAAAGAAACATTTTTGTAAAACAACGGCACACTGAGCAATTATATTATAAGAAAACCACAAATAGGTACTGCCTGCACAGTGCACACCCTAAAAAACGCGAACTGCCGGGAATGTAGTGGTAAAATTTATTTCATGATGGATTTGAAAGGGTGATAGTCACTTTATAGTAGCCATCTTCGATAAAGTTTACATGTCGTGGTAGCTCAAACGTTATTAGCACAAATACATACTACTTTCAAGTTTTACAACTTTGGGGGGAGAGAAACAAGTTTCCAAAACGTCGCGGAAACCAGCAAAGACACTTTGAAGTAATTCTTTACTTTGAAGTCGAATTTTAGTAACTTGAAATAGTGTTTGCTACTTTCGCCTGCTACCTTTAAGTTTTAAAAACTTCAATGTTGCCGCTCAAGTAAATAAGACCTCGCCGATACTAAACGATGCTACTTATTAGTGACGAAACTATAAACTAGCTACAAAAGGTAGAAACTAAAATAAAGTTGTTTATTCATAAAAGTAGTATTTTTGGTCACAGTTCTGTAATAATTACCTATTCGAGGTTCCTGTATCAGAGACAACTACTTGTGTGCTAGTTGGGATGTGGTACGTGTACGAGTAGAATAAACCAGTCGTAGCACATCATTTTTGGATAATATTATTGGACAACTAAAGACAAAGAAAAATTATCACCATATTCAGGTATGTGTTTCATTAAGAACGACGACACTATAAACAATTTCATGGTTTTGTTTTTAAGAACAATGCCTTTTTTGTAAGTGACAAAATGAAACGCGGCATTAGAGGTGATACTTACATCTTTAAAGATATTTTTTTTATATAGGAAGGGTTAAGTCAAATTAGTTACTTAAAATTTGTATTTAAATACAACTGAATGTGGCGAATTCCAGTAAACACACTGTAAACACTTTATTTCAAATAAATACTAAGTTTTGATAGTACCAAGTATTTAAGATTCTCTTTACCTGATTAGGAATAATGGTCTAATAAAGTTCATATAAATTAACAAGACGCTGCAGTTACAGATATAACTTCAAGCGGATCAAATATAAAGAAATTGGTAATCCCAGAACTGTCAATTGTTTATTTAATATCAAATAAAACAAAATAAAAGTACGCGGCTATCTAAGAGATAATGTGTTTCTGTGAGATTACAGGAACTGAAGATAAACTAAAGAGTATTTACTGGAATAATGCAAAGTTTACTGAAACCACTTCCTCCAAGTTTTCTGAAACAAATGACTTCTGCAGATTGTGAAATGAACTACTTTATAGAGCCATGAATTGTAAACACAGTTTTACAAGCGCAAACGGGCGTATAATAAGGAAAGTAATTTGTTTTTAGCATCCCTAGGAACTGGTATAAGGAGCAGTATTTCAAGCAATACCTACCTAGTTATTAAACCTTTATCCAAATTTAGTGTAATTTAAATTGAAAAGAACACACATGTCCTCAGATTTCTATAAGTGTTAACTTTAATTTCCTAACTGTAAATTTTCTCATACGTATATTTCGAGAGACAAATACACTTTTCTAGTGGATATCTCTCTTTTTTGAAAAGCTAAAGGGGAAAATCGTAGAAAAAAAATAGTTTTAAAAAACAAGCTTTTCTTTAAAGGGTTATTTTAAATAAAATATTTGTACTGAAGAAGAAAACATAACTTTCCACCTATGGGTACTTTTCCGTCCTTCATATAATATTCATAGAAAATCAAGTTCAAGGAAGAACGCACATACTGACATTAGACACAACCATCTATTAACGGTGCTTGGCACTTCTTCACCTTTTCAGTGATACAAAATATTATAATACAATTCCATATAATTTGAAGGATTTGTCTTTGACCATTTACAGTTGGTGTTTGAAGGTCTGATAACGTTTTCTTAACTTAAAGGGGGTTGGAACCTTTGATGTGAAGATATCACTGACGTAGTTTTCCACATAACACCAAAACACTATATTGCACTCGACGCGCGTTTCGCCAACCAAGTTGACATCATCTGGAGATGATTAAAACTGAAGTATAAGTCTATTTAAGTGTTATGCTGCTGATTTTTGGGTTAACATTGATTTATATGGAATTTTATGTGATATCTGAGTGAATATAATATAACATGTGAATAAATGCATGTCTTTTCTGTTGTTATTAATATTTCGTTAGTCCTTTTACGTTTATGCAATACATCCTTTAGTAATAATAATTAATAATCTTTAACTAATCGTATTTACGTACTTATTAAATTACTTATTATTAAGATAAAAAAATCATTCATGGCACTAGGCTACGTTCTGTTAAATCTGGTCCTTGTTTTATCCCAAGTTTTATCTAATCGTAGTCGTCTAATCAGTAATTTAGTCGAATTGTCTTAATACTTCCCATTAGCCGGAGCAAATTGCGAATTTCAAATTAAAGGCAATATAATTCTCCATTTGGCTGGATTCGTACCTTAATTGGTGCCATCCTTTTTTGTAGGAAGTAGTGTTTTGCTTTTATTTCCGTTTAACGACACATAGAACATTTGAATAAAGCATAAGAAAGATTGCATTACTCTTCACAAGCAATATTTTCCTTTAATAATAATGTGAATAATAGAAATGGTGTCTGATTGTTTTTAACGAAAATAAATACCTATAACAAAGGTGTAAAATAAGTGGTAGTGGGAAACACACAGTAGTGCCCTTTTTGGTCTTTGTTACTACCCTTCTAACAATTATTGTCTAATTGACAGACAGATAGCGACCTCCTTTTCTGCAACTGCTACTATAGCAATAACCTCTATTGCCTTTGAGGACGACAATCATATACTTATTTATTTGAAGCAGATGCTGATGGCAACTGCTCCATGGAGTATTATTATTATTATTTCGGCATTGCCACGCTTCAAAATTTAATATTTATCGCACAATAATAGTTGGGTGGTTAAAGATGGAATTATGCTGCTTTTGTTATATCGTGCTACTTTTCCGGCTAGCAAAAGTAATCAGGGTCACTAATGTGTGGCATAAAATTTTAAAATAATAAAACAAAAGGTAAACAAGGAAAATGAAAGAGTACCGTAAAGAAGAATACATAAAGGTTATATTGAACAAGCTGAAAGTATTTTGGAAACTATAAATGTATAATATTCACACTGCTGCTGTCTACTTATAAAATTTCAATAGAATTAAGAGAAATATGAACAGGTTCTAATTTTTTTACCGCAAATATAGCTATATCATGGGTTCACAATGTTTATCTATAAATTTAGAATTATACAAAATTGCAGCCTAATATGAGCGTATACTCAAAAAAAAAAATATATATATATAAAACTGCATTAACAAATGGTTAACATGAAACAAAAAAAAATATGTAATTAACACTTAAGATCAGTTTGGTAATCTCGGCGGAATGAAATTTTTAATTAATAATGTTCTTAATTAGAACGTAGAACTAAAGGATTACCAAAACGGTGAACAGCGATACTATGAATATTATAATTAGGTAGGTAGAGTTGATTTATGTTAAGAACCAAATATTATATAAATGAAGGCAACTCAAAATAATGTTTTAACTAAAATTGACAAAGAGTATCTGACCTTTGGAAAGTTTGTCCTATTCTCTTCCTTTTTTTTTGTACAAACCGACCGTTAGACTTTCCAGGAATTATGTAACAGGTGACTGGTTCTACGGTGTCCTGGTTAATATAGAGAGGTAATTTTAACAATCAATATAGCCTTGATCCAGAAAATGTTCGCAGAAATTAGCATCAGCTTCTTGTAAGATAATTTCTAAACAGAATGAACTTCAAGTGCAGCAAAATTATATAGGATCTCGCCAAGTTACTAGCGAGGACAAAACACCCTAAAATTACAATGGAATATGTAAAATTGTACTAAGAATGTAAGAATACCTGAATTTTACCTCTTTTCGAGGGTGTTAATATAGCCTAGGAGTTGAAATGTTGGTAGTTTAGGCCTCTTTAGTATAGCTTCGCCCACGTGGTCCGAGGTTGGTTTAAATCCCTTAATCGGTGGATTTTCAAAAAAATACAACTCAGGAAATACTCTTCCTAACAAAACCATGAAAATCCCAAAACCTTGAGTGAAAATGGATAAATCCCCGAAGGATGAATACAAATTTATTTCCACTCTCACAGCAATACCTTTCCTCGAAACACACTAGCAGAAGACCTCTTTTTCCTAATACCCCAAAAATCTATTTAAAAAAACTCCACAAAATTTGAAACAAGTCAACCACTAGAAATATAAAATTACTAAAATATAAGTTTATTGAAAGCAACGGACATAGGCGGAACAACGTGAAGAAAACTGGAATAATAATTGTGAAAATCAGAAAACTGATAGTTAAAATTGCCTAGTAACTTAAAAACTATTAATTATAAATCTAATGAAGTTATTCGGCATACCTAAATGTGTTGTATAACATTGATACGCAATTTATAAGTAAACTGCCGAATAAATGTAAAATGCGCGCCTATGGCATGCTTGGTTTAACGTTAGGAGGAAGGAGCTAAAGACATTCTAAAATTCCCTAAATTGAAAGGCGGTACCTATTCAGGAAAATAAGTAAACAGAGCTAACTTCCATAAGAATACACAAGATTACTTGTGTTAATTAAAACGGATTAATATTAATATTTTCTATTTATTTTCTGAATAAAATGATATTCCTTGGTATATTTATTTTATCTTTCTAACACTACTATAAAACAAAATTATGAGAAAATTAAATGTATCACATTGACAGGTGTATTACTGGTTGTAGAGATTTGCAGTACGTAGGGAATCTAATTTGCAAAGTTCACCTATATGTTAGAGAAATATATACAAAATATCAAACAACAAAAATTGAACCGTTACAGCATCTACTTCAAATAAATAAGTGTAATGCAATGCACATAGTCCATGGAGTAGTTCTTTTGGGCATCTTCTTCGAATTCACGTGTAAAATATTGTGAAGCTATAATTTTTTTAACTGTAACTAACTGTATTTGCAAATAACTTCGATCTAGGAAATATAAAAATAATTGTCTGTAACACAGATGTCCTGATATCTAGAGACAATATTATTATTCGTTTTGATGGTTTTAGTCGCAGCAATCAATAAACTTTTAATATTATAAATTATATTATTTTAATGATTCATGAAAATACTTTTCCTCTTGATAAAAATTGCTCGGCCTGTATTATGTAATTTATCTCATTCTCTGCTTATTATAATATATGTCCCTTTTATACTTGCTCGTCCTAATAATTTCAAACCTTATTTAGGCTCTTTATCTTTATTATTAAATCGAGATAAGACTGAATTTATTCATTTTACACCGGCCATGAAGAATTATAAAGAAAGTTATTTGCTTAAAGTTCATGGAAAATCGATTGAGCAAGTTACATGTACTAAATTCCTAGGTATGCATATAGACGGTGCTCTAAGTTGGGAAAACCATATCATTGAATTATGTAAAAACTGTCTTCTGTGTGTTATGCTCTTTATAGACTTAAAAATGTCACAATCCGAAATGTCTTACTATCATATTATTATGGGCAGTTGTACTCTAGGATTTCTTATGGTATCATATTTTGGGGTTCCTCTCATTTTTCTGAAAGGATTTTTAAGTTGCAAAAGAAAGCTACACGGAATATTATGGGAATAAGTTATGTTACTTCATGTAGGCCGTACTTCAAAAATTTACAAATGCTACCTTTAACTTGTATATATATTATGGAAATACTCGTGTTTGCAAAATCTAATGAAGGCATATTTTTAAAGAACAACTATAATCATGATTATAACACCCGCCGGCAAAATGAACTACTTTTACCAAATCATAATTTAGTTCTATATGAGAGGAGTCCTAAATATGCACGGATAAAATTATATAATAAACTACCGCAAAAATATAAACAGACTAAAAATATTAAGATGTTTAAACTTGAAATTAAAAAATTGTTATTAAATCACTGCTTTTATACTGTTGATGAATTTCTGCAATATCCTTTTTAATCGTAGGTATTTGATGAAGCAAAAACAAAAACTGTTTATTAGTTGTTAAGTATTGTAATTGTTACTTTTATCAGATTTTGATCATCCATATACTGTTTGTACTTGTTGACGACTCCCATGCTTGTATTGGTCTTATGGATAATAAATACCTAATAATAATAATAATAATAATAATAATAATAATAATAATAATAATAATAATAATAATAATAATAATAATAATAATAATAATAATAATAATAATAATTATTATTATTATTATTATTATTATTATTATTATTATTATTATTATCCAACACCTCTAGGCTGTAATAAAAATGAAGGTGAAAACCAACAAGAGTCCATAACTCTACAAGTGAAAGCAGCTTGACAATTAGGTCACATTTTTGCGAACCTTTACATCCCTTTAACATGAGCAAAAAGTACGGTTAATAAAGAACGGAGGTAACACAGTTTTAGCTATCAGATACCATCGCTTTTAGTCTGGACAGTAAAGCGGACTATTATCTTATCAGCCTCTTCCACGCCACATGACGCGAACATCAAGTAAACAACATTTTTGGCTTACCCCTAAATTCGAGGATTTTCTACTAAACACTTTTAATATTACGTTTAGGCCCTATCGCCGCAAGCATTACGACGGCAGCCAAATACCCGACTGAAATTTAAATAATGAAATTGCCTCGGTTGTGATTTCGCCAAAATATACTATTCGCTTATTATGTCCTGCACCTGCACCTGCAAGGACTCCGTTTTATTTATAATCACTATAATCAGGATAAGCTACAAATGCTTAAAAAATATATCCTTATTTTTCAAATTAAGGAACGTACTTTATTTGACAAAGTAAGAAGTTCATTTTAACATCATTCGAAAATCCTTCGTTGGGAAATTATAAAGAATTACTCTATTTCGCAGGCTAGGGAAACCTAAACAAGATTTTGAGATTCGATATTTGTGTCGCTCAGCTGACAAAAGAAACTACTTATTCAAAAACTAACAAAGTGACTGTTTAATGCTGTACGGTACTTTAATATACGAAAATATTGTCAATACGTTCACAGTATTGTATATTATGTTGTTGGGATAAAAAGTGATATTTTTTCTAACGAGCAGTTATTCAGCTGCGAATACAAATCTGCGAGTTGAAATCATCATTTTTTATCTGAATAATACATACTATTTTTTCTCCAATCATTTGAGATGAATAATTTTTCAATATTATAATGTTCTTTAACATTTGAATATGAATTTTAAATCGTCTTTCAAAGAAATGTTGGTGCAGTCATAACATTTGTTTGGATTTTAATGAAACATCAATAAATCATTTATAAACAGTAGTTGACAGATGGCATTTCACAGCCGGCGGAAAACAATTAAAGTACTTTTTTCTGCAAGCGGATAATAATACTTACATTAGGGAGCTTTTGAACCCCTTAAATTTTACCTTATCATACAGTTTCTCCAACCAAGTTGGCATCATCTGGAGATGATTGAAACTCTTTTTCTGTGAATCTCCTGTTGCGAAGAAATACAGTTTTACTTTTGACTCTGGAAGAAAAAATAGTACCTATGTCACTCGTAGTAAATACTTTTATTTATGCTTATTTTAGCTCTTTATGTATTTCGCCGAGTTTACACAGCCTTGGACGCTTCTGGGCTCAATGATTAATGCTCGCCTTCTACTCCTAGTAACATAATATACTCTTTCTCCGGCGGATTTAAAAGTGTTGCCTAGAAACTCATTAATTTTCATCCTAGTAATGAAAACGCTAACTTTAATGTCAGATATATGTGTATCAAAACAAGCGTCAGCCGCGGCGTTAACCAAGGCTGCGTAAACTGGGCGAAACACATAAAAAGCTTCATACTCCCAATTTTATATATATATATATATATATATATATATATATATATATATATATATAGAAAACACCCCTTGAAGGGTATTTTGCTGCTATTACAATCTGATCAAAGGGAGATCAATGAGTAATTTAGTTCTATCCTAATTTAACTAAAGTGGAAAATCTTAGAGCTAAGGTCTTACTCACTAGTGTACCTTAGAGTCTGGTAACTTAATAACACTAACGTGTAACACTAACCGCACAATACTCTGCTTTTATACTGATATAATCAGTTCACTAACTCAAAGGGCTTAACCCTCTTGAGCCTTCTTACTATGTTAGTGTTGTCGACGAGCTGGATGGCCTCGATGTTCACATGTTGATGGAGTCGTTGTTCGTGATTCCTTGCAAATTTAGTAATTGTCTGCTCTACAGTGTCTATCTCAAGATATCGATGAAGGTCGCTGTTTCTGATGTACCAAGGCGCTTTGACGATGTTCCGCAGTACTTTGTTCTGAAATCTTTGAATGATTAATATATTACTCTTACTGGCACAGCCCCAGAGCTGTATTCCATAGGTCCATACTGGCTTGAGAATTTGTTTATACAACAGTATTTTGTTGTAAGTTGATAAGCAGGAGTGTCTACCAAGTAGCCAGTACATATTCTTATATCTGATGTCTAGCTCTTCTCTTTTCTTTTTAACATGGACTTTCCAGCGAAGTCTTGCGTCTAATGTGATACCTAGATATTTTGCTGAGTTTGAATATGGAATCTGGGCATTGTTCATGTTAATAGGTATTTGTTGTTCGGTTTTTATTTGTGAAATTACTCCCAATGATATAATAGTTTTCTGATGATTTCTAGTTTGGTAGGAAGACATTTTCATGAATCATATCATCCTAGATCCAAAATTTTGACATTCATCTGTCAAAAATAGAAAATATAGGTACTAGTAGATGCAAAAAATTATGCTGAATCCGAATATGTCAAAACATAGGTACCTACTTACATGATATTTCATTTAACTTTCCCCCAAAAGTTGGGGTCATGAAACTGAGAGTGGTTGAGTCAGTTTGATATTGCCCTTAAATGCATTTTATGGTCTATAGTTATGGCATGATCATATATTGTAAAGTAAAAGTGATACATAAAGGGGCGAGCCACTTTCTTGTATCATCAGGAATATCCAGTATTCTAGTTAATTGCAGCCTTGACATCTGGAAATGTAAATTGTTTTAAGTTGAGTATATTATGACTACCTAGAGTTTATTGTTATAGAAAATACATACATGTTTTTATTTTATTTCATAACGCTTTATTTCATAAAGGTTCTTTACTTAAATAGTCACTTTTACCTTATAGTCTTTCTGCTACATTTGTAACTTTAACATTTTGAAATGAGTATTGTCAATGAACTAGTATTGTCAATGAAAACAGTGTTTTCGAAGTAAAGCAATCGAGATATTACTTAGTGTAAAGTAGTCAACAACTCCTTAGAAATATAAACTTATTTTTATATTTTTATATTGTGTTTTAAATTTTACTCTACAGTAAATGTAACAGCTAAAACGCTTGAAAAGTTTATATGTATCCCCAGATATAATTGTTTCGACAATTTCCAATCCTAACCCCAGGACACCACCTGAGCTGTTGTAAAAGTTTGCCGCCCGACGCGGCCGCCGTCGGAATCTTCGATTCCACACCGCTGGGACGCGGTCCCGATAAGAAACGACAACTTTTGTTTTACGGCGGCCTGGTGACAGGTGAGATAATGGAATCTCCTTGTATCGGGGAGATTCACGTTCGGTGCCCTGGTGCGAAATATCACGGTCGATTTTGTTGTGTGGGCGAACCGAGTCAAATTAGTGTACGTGCACATATGCTTCTGCGGAGATGAGATACTTATAGTTTTTTATGAAGAAAGTTCAACTTTCTATTGTAAAGGCCATACTAAACAGATCCCAATTTTTTACGTCTCTAAAGTAACTCCCACCTCCTTAACTTGTAAACGAGTTGAGATATCGACTTTAAACAAAATGTAGGATGAATAACATAAAAAATGTCACCAGAGTCACTGTTGGCACATTTTTTTTAATATCATAGTTGGCCATGCCGCGCATCGATTGAAAGGTTAAAGGTTTAAATTTTCTTCACACCAGTTGTTGTTGAAAAATTAAAATCGACTCATTATAACAACTTTCGTTATTTATTAATTTTAGATAAAGGTACAAAATATACTTACTATAGCGATGAAACTCTCGATCAGGGGTGAGCAGAGTGAAGTACGGTAGGGTTATCTATTATCTGCCAAACTTGGGCGCCATCAATTGATCTGTTTTGATGATACAGAGTAAAGGTATAGTTCCTATCTAAGCGAAGACAATTGCAAAAAACACTTGACAAGAACAAAGTTAATTTTTAATATAATTCTATCAACTATACATTTACGAACGGTACATACATAAAAGACACACCCTAAATCTAAATATTAGGACATACACACTCAAATGTACAAAAATGATTCAGGTTTTACAGCAAATAAAATTGACAACAAAATGTAATTTGGTTATACTAAAGATCTACCAAAAAATGCAGTTTTTAGATATTTACAGTCCGCAAGATAATAGTAAGGGCCCTTAAATTCAGTCGCACACACGACCTATACATAGGGTAAGTTAGTCTAATTAGGCACGGTATACGTAACGTGGTTTAAGATGCACTTCCAAAATAAGTAATAAAGTACTCACATAACAACAGTTGGTTTCGGGGTTAACGTTGTTCATACGTTCTGCTGCCAATTCATAAATCAACGTACTGAAATGCTTATTTTCTCGTAATCATACTAAGGAATAGTAGGATTCGGTTACTAAGATTAGTTCATCTTTTATATTTGCTTTTTCCAGCTTTTTTCTTCAAACCTTGGAAGCTGCCCAATTCAACGAACCTGCTCGCCAATGCCAATCTTCGCCATCTTTTCTTCTTTCCCTTCCTCCTCATTCTCGTTCGTTGTCCATCCGCTCATGGTCGTAATACGAGATGGGGTCACTATATTGTTTTGGACTTTAGATTATGCAACCCTAGGACTATTTATGGAGATAGACCTAGGCGCACAAACACATATAATGAAGTTGGGATTATAATTACTCAATATACACCGAATACATATAATACTTTAAATACAGGATTGGTGTGTAACCAGAAGGTAAAAACACAGAATGAGATAAGAAATATTAGTTTGAATCAACTAAGAAAGGTATTTTATTAGTTACTGAAAACAAGACCGTTACATCATCCGTTTTTGAGTTACAACCGTTTCTATATTATTCGCCGAGAGTGAAAGAATCATCATTCACTCGAAGTATTTAAATGTATGAGTTAGTAGGTATGTTTTAACCGAATAATGTTAATGCAATTTAATCTAAGAGCATTCTCAAAAAAATGTATCTATAGGTGTTAAATCAGAAGAATGTGTTGGCTTTCAATCATTTTAATATTTGAAAGTTAGGTGTATCAATTCTCTACGCAGTCGTATTTGATAATTGAAAATCAAGTTGTTGCTATTCTAAAGCTAAGTACAATTAACACTGACGTAGTTTTCCAAATAACACCAAAATACTATACTGCACTCTATGCGCGTTTCGCCGACTAAGTTAGCATAATCTGGAGATGATTGAAACATTTGGTTTTAATGTATGGGAAGCGGTATATGATTACTTCGCGGCTCGCGAAGTTAGTTATAAGTAAGTTACTCATTATATGTAAAGGATTGTGGTAGGTATATCATACTTTCCAACCTATTTCAGTTGCGTACACAGCTAGAGCATCTATTCTTCTGTTTTTCTTGCTTCTGATTTACATTACTTGTTTCATTAAAGCTTTACCTGCTAACTGAAATAACATTTAAAATTATTTAATGAAAAATCTCCTGAATGTATCATCCTGAGTGGAAGAAATTCCATCATGTGGAAAATTGGCATAATGCTGTGTGAATTATTTGAGTACGTAGGTATTTAACCGTAATATTTGATATCCAGATGGGTAGCATGTTTGTGATACATTAGCATGCCTGTAACAACCGTTATGTAATCGCACCTTTGAAGCATGAAGGAAATGCCATCATGAAGCTATACGGTAGCTTAAATAATCCAAATACATTCATAACGGAAACATGAAATTTTTTTTTGTAAAAGATATGCTTGAATCTTTTTCAGATGTTCTGCTGCAAACGATGTACCTAATAGCGGATTAGAAAAAAGTTAATAAAGCCCTCAGTCTTCATCTAACAAATTAAATTTATGGCTTTTCTATTTCTCAACTTCACGATTGATTAAAGGACAAAAAAGTTGCACTAAATATGTTAGTACAAATTTAGACTCTTCTGCATTATCGCTGCTACTTTTAGTAATCGGAGAGCTACTGCAAAGTACACTCTCTCCTCAAAATTTATTTAATACCAATTATTTCAGTAAATTCAGAAAGTTTCCTAAGAAACTATTAGAGACCGAAAATTATAAACATTTTTATGGACACCAAAAAGCTTTCATTATTGTATTCTGCTTCTATTGCGTTATAAAACACTTTGTACACTTTCAATTCTTCTTGAAACTTGACACTTCTTGGTCTGTAGCTTTTTGTTTATTAGTAAGCTTTAATAAGGTAATTTGGTATAAGTTAATGTAGTTAAATTACTGAAAATGAAGTAAGAAGACTTGGTCTGCAGAACATAGGGTCTGTTCCCAAAGGATGGGGCCTCTGCATATACTGCCATTAAGTCGATGAATACCCTACGGCGTCTCTTTTCCCTGGAAGACTGATGGCCATGGTTTGATGACATTCCTTGGGCTGGAAGGTCCTCGGACTTGAATGCTTCAGACTTTTTCTTGTCAGGATTTCACAAGTGTAGGGTGTACAAACATTTCAAGAACTGAAGCTTGCCATTGAGCAGGAAATAAGGAACACTAATCGTGATGTATTGCAGCCTGTAATGCTGAATCCATCGCCTACTGAAAACCATTCATACCTATTGATTAACCCAGTACAAGACTGTACCTTTGGCATTTGTTTTTATTTAAAAATAATATTTCAGTTTGTAAATTATAAAAAATTAAATTTATGTACCATCTATTATTACTTTTTACATACTGTTGGTCTGTCTTCCATACTGTTGTGGAAAGATATGGCATACAATATGAAGAATTTACCTGGATTTTATTTTTTCAAGGAATATACGAAAATCTCTCTTCACCTTAGTGCTTTGTTTGACTACCATCAAATTTTGTTCTCTGAAATATTTACATATACCTGAAATGTAACCTTGCGATACATCAAGGCCCCTTTTCTAACCCGTGGTGATAAATCTACATTACCGCGTGAGACGAGAATCGTACACCAACATTATTGATGCGCGCAAACCTATATAACTTTAAATATCGAACACTCGCACCTCGAAATCCATACAAATGACATTTGCCTGTTTAGCCTTAGAAGATGTTTGATGTTTTCCGTTATTCGTTTATTTTCCCCTAAGGATATTAGGGTAAAAGTCGTTTGAGTAAGAAACTCCGGAGAAAGATAATGACTTATATAGCCACATTTATAGATTTTTCATTTTAACAAAGCTTTAGCTTCCTCTCTCTTGCTGTCATTTCTAAACTTCGGAAAGAACAAAAACAGGACAAGATTTCTGTTTGTCGGGGAAAGGAGTTGAAATTTTATATTTCGTATGAAACTAGTGTACTTACGGACGTGAGGGGAAGTTTCAAAATGTTTTTATTAGGGAACTGACTGAAAGGAGCAAAGGAGCTGTTAAAGAAGCAAATAACAGTTTCCCAGGCACAAACGGCATTTTATTTTATATGTCGTACATGGGATGTAAATTAAGTACATGTATAGCCAGAATGAGTAAATGGTTGCTAATATTTAACACAATTTTTTTTATTTTGAACAAATCTAAACATGTATTCCCTTTTTAATATATAAAACTATAATTATGAGTACTGTGATGTAAATCTTTATAAAGGATGTAGTTTCATCAAGTAGCAATCTATCTGCTTAGCAAGTGGATGTGGAAACCTTCTTTCGATTCGATCATATATTTTAATTTCAGAAAATAATTTCTTGTATTGTTCTCATTACTACTATATAATTTTTTGAAGTAAGTGATACCTGAATGGAACCGTACCTTTGAGCTTGGCAAAACAAATCAATTTATATTGTACTAAACAAACATTCTATGTAGAGTGATTTTTTTCAAGTCAGTTTCGTACCATCGAAATCTTACAGTAATTTTCCTGAGTATTTTTTTAAATTTTATTTAATAGGCATTTATTGCATCCATGTCTAGGTATAATGAACATTGCAATGTACCAAACCATTACTAAAAAATAAGGATCTAAAAGGAATAAGGTTAGGAAGTTGTCTTAAATATTTTCTTTTCTATTTATTACTATTTTTGGATTACCGATTAAGTCCAATTCATTGCCTACGTAAATAAAACAAGGTTTAATATCACCACAGTTTGAAGGCAGTCTGGTACTCGGAGTTTAAAGATAAGATGAATATGAAGGAAAACGTATCTGAAAGGATTTGTAAGAGTATAGATCAGAAGCTAGTATAAAAATGAAGATCGTAGACAATGAAGATTTTAGTTTTGACCTGTTGTCATATTCTATACGGTATAAATCCTATCTGCCTACAGTATAATATCTCCTTTAGGTAACATCTTTTTTAGCTATATACAAGGTGTCCACCTAGTGCGCGTAAGTCCAATATCTGGGTTAATAAAAGAGATAACTTAATTTTTTTTTCTACAGGGTTGTCTAATATCCCGAGCTGCACAAAATGAAAATATATTTACATATTCAGGGTGTTCAGTTTTTCCTGGACAGGTACCAACTTCGTTTTTCTAAATGGAAATATATATTTTTTAATGCTTTTTCGAACTAAACCCTTGATTTTAGTAGGACTTTCATCAGCCTTCCCTATACCTAACTTAAACTGTTTTTGAAATATTGACGGGTGAATATTGACATTTTTGCAACTTTGACACCCTATAAAATCTAAACGGTTTGAGATCAAGCAAAACGGTTTGCACATTCCTATCTTAACTTTTTATAAGCTACCGTTTGATACTAATTTCAAATGTATCCAGGAATTAAAAATTTTCCGAAAATTTTGAAAATTTTTAATTCTTGGATAAATTTGAAATTAGTATCAAACGATAGCTTATAAAAAGTTAAGATAGGAATGTGCAAACCGTTTTGCTTGATCTCAAACCGTTTAGATTTTACAGGGTGTCAAAGTTGCAAAAATGTCAATATTCACCCGTCAATATTTCAAAAACAGTTTAAGTTAGGTATAGGGAAGGCTGATGAAAGTCCTACTAAAATCAAGGGTTTAGTTCGAAAAAGCAATAAAAAATATATATTTCCATTTAGAAAAACGAAGTTGGTACCTGTCCAGGAAAAACTGAACACCCTGAATATGTAAATATATTTTCATTTTGTGCAGCTCGGGATATTAGACAACCCTGTAGAAAAAAAAATTAAGTTATCTCTTTTATTAACCCAGATATTGGACTTACGCGCACTAGGTGGACACCCTGTATATCGCTTTGCCTCAACGTTCCCTCAAAATTCCCAAATTTTGAAATTCTCTTATTCTACATACGAGGTACTTAAATTTAAATTTGTTTTACTTATAACGTAACCATCATCAGACTGATGATTGCATTTACTAGATAGGATCTGGTAGTTGGAAAAGTAGTCCTAATTTACCCTTACGGTGGATGGATGAAGAAGTGCATTATTGAAAGGAGGCCTTAACGAAAAAATAACTGCCTTCTATAAAACGAAATGGCTTAAGAAATTGGATGAGTCGAAAAGCCGGTATGCCTAACACGGGTACATCATCAATTCTTATGAGGTTCCAATTTATTTTTTTGATAAGAATGCTTTTTATCCAGAAAATGGGGTTCTACATTACTATAAATAGGTAGACCTACATGATTAAATCTTAAAAGTATAGGGTATGTCATGTAGATAGTTCGTGAAAAGTAATCTGAATTGAAAATTTAAATACAGAATTCTATCTAAATGATGTAAGAGGCTATTAATTTTGGTTTGAGAGGTTTGGTAATATCCTGTGTTCTACATAAAATTCTGGGCAGACGCTGTATAAAATGATCTTATTGATGATGATACTATTTTCTCCATTAAGGGAAACGCATTATGTAACTCTGACAGGTAACTATGTTATAGGATAGAGGTGTTTTCACCAATAAATTATCTTCGATTGTACGTTACAAATTTCTTGAAAAAAGCTTCATTAACCGACTACTTATGAACAAAAGAAACATGTATTCGACCATAAACAATTTCGGTTACACCTTCATTATTTAGACAACAAAAATATGTGGTCTATTTCACGTTATTCTAAGACAGTCAATATGTTGCTTGTACACTTTTAAGTTGGAAGGGTTAGTATTTGTAAAATACGGTGTATCTTTTATGTGTTGAGCATAATCTAATAATCCAAGTCAAGTTTAGGTATAAAACTTATTCAGTCCAGAATAAAGTGTAAAAGGTAAACTTTGTGGAGACTAAATTTACATAACTTTCAATATTTTAGGGTTATCTGCAATGCTTTGTAGTTAACGCGATAGTAAAATTTAAAATGCAAATTGCCTTTATAATCTTCTGTGCCCTAAGACGTACTCCCAGGTAATGTGGATAGTGTATATGGAGTATTCTGACAGATGATGACCTGATGCATACTCCCAGAGTATCAGATGCTGAAAATTTGAGTTGTAAACTTGTAAAATCTTAATAAACACCTCGCTTGGCGGCCGTGTTATAAATTATCTCGGAAATTAATTATGCCGTAACCAATCCTGCCTCTCATACCTTGCTGAATATGTTTATTTTTAGCTGGAACCTCAAACATTAAGAAACACGGAAGATATTTATAAGGACTGCGTAATCCTTCATAAATCAAATCTGCATTCCACTTTTCACTCAGTCTGGCTATTTATCAACCTGTCAGATATTTTACAACTACCTCTTAAACCGGAATAATAGCCACTGTGTCAACTTCTCCGGGATATTTTTCATCGGGATCCCCGCCGTGTTCAAATTTCGACGTTTCGCGTACTCGCATCCACGTCTGCCGCTGCTCAGCTGCATTTCTGATGAATAATGAGAGGAAAATAAGTTGGGAAAAATATGCGCACGGAGTTAAATTTTTCTATTTGCTAGCGCACTGCAAGACGTCAATTTTAATACCACAGTTGCAGGCCTTATAGGACCAAGTATTATAATAAATTAATTATGATATTGTACCATAATAAAATTGAATCATTTGAAGCAGAACAAGTTAATGCAAAATCTTGAAAAAATTTAGCAAAATCAATAAATGAAATATACATAAATATGAAAGTTAAGAATGATCACAATTTGAAGAATTATTGTTATTATTATTATTATTATTATTATTATTATTATTATTATATATTATTATTATTATTATTATTTTTTTTTTTTTTTTTTTTTTTTTTTTTTTTTTTTTTTTTTTTAAGAGGGCGGTGGAAAAACCTTCAAAAAAGGCATCCAGCAGGGTCCGCACTGCCGGATAGTGTGGGATTACCAGAACCGCAGCGGGCTCACTCACAGATGTGCCCGCCGGGAAGCCAGCGACCTCACTAAAAAACCACCTCCCTTTCCCACGCAGAACATCAGGCCGGGACCGCTTTCGCATTACTTCAGCCTGAGTCTTGTTTCTTGCTCTTAGTAGCTCTACCGTTCTGGCTTGCATTACCTCTCTGTTCTTTCTTTCCTTTTCAGTCTGTCAAGCAGGGGTAGCAAGCAATTATTATTATTATTATTATTATTATTATTATTATTATTATTATTATTATTATTATTATTATTATTATTATTATTATTATTATTATTATTTATGCATTTAATTTTGCATTTGTGGTTTTATGCAACAGTTATTTTTATTAAACGATCTTAATATATTGCATATATGAAGTATGGTTTATTTTGCTACTTAGAAATTGTGGGTATCACTTATCACTTATGACTAGGCTAATTTGAGTGAGGTGATTTTCAAATGAGTATGAAGTGATACCCATCACCGATATGATGAATCGAATGATATCAACTTGTTTCTGTTTTCACATTTTTTCAACTTCTTCTAATAGCTGATATTTTTCTTTCTTTTCTGTATATTTTTTGGTTATGTTTTGGTCAGATGGTATTCCACATCGATGAAGTAGGTGATCATTTTAACTTTATCTTGAAATTTGTAGTGCGCCCAGCTTCTGATTTAAGTTGTGTAATTGTTTAGGTTGTGGGAATTATTTGTTTTGTACCCATAATTACCATTATCAATTTCTAATATTGCCTTAGTGCAAGTGCACTTTGTTTTGGCAGTTTGAATGAATGAAGAATGTTTTAATAAATATAAATGTTGAGAGTGTAATTGCTGATGCCTATCATTCCCTTCGCCCCGTTTTTTCTACTTATATTTGTTCTTTCCTTAATAATTTGTTTGCTGCGTTCTATTCTCTGTTAATTGTGTTCTTGTTAGTATATTTATGTTTTCTATATCCGTTGCTGACCATTTTATCACATTAAATGAATAGGTTACAAAAATGAACAGGAATCGCAAATATATAAATGACTTTAAAGAGGTTTCTATAGTATAGAGGTTATTATTATTATTATTATTATTATTATTATTATTATTAGTATTATTATTATTATTATTATTATTATTATTATTATTATTAGTATTATTATTATTATTATTATTATTATTTCACAAGCTAATATTCACTTCAGATTCACTATTTGAACGTAGTGAAGCATTTTAATTGTTAATATCAGCTATGTATCTAGGTTAAAATTTAACACGATGATGAAAATACACATTAGTGACCAAAGGAATTACTTTAATATAATAAAAACTCAGTATGGTGTCTCTGAGGTGATGGAGATTTTTTATAATTATATCATCTGAAGAATTCCAGAAATACTTAAAACTGTTTTTTTAGTGTTACGTAGGTCGTTTCGTTTTCTTTCTAAAATATTTTTCCGTGGGTACCTAATTCCAGTTAATTTTATTCACCCCAGAAGTGTTTTGTGTGGAATAGAAATTTACCACCGCACAGTTTTTATTAACACATTTGGTAATGAATTTAAATATTGAATCCAAAGCAGATTCAAGGGGCAAACATCCCTTTTTTAAGCGGCTAAAAGGATTACATTTTAGTAAATTAAGGAAAGGCAATCGCATAAAATATTTAATTTAACAGCGGCGTGAAACCCCGTTACACCCTTACTTAAAAAATGTAAACAAATTTTAGCTACATTTCTCGTTAACCGTTTACAAATTAATTCTATTTTTATCTTCTCTTAAAATCATCATAATTTCCCATGGAATAAGGACGCATGGAAATTTTCTTTTAAGACCAGCCTTCAGTGCATTTATACACATTTTTCTGAATAGAGTAATTCTAGTATAGCTAGTTTTATTTTTAATATCCAGGGAGTGTCCATTGAAGTACCACTCTCTAGCTTAAAGGAAACCAATCAATACACACTTTGCTTAATCACTGAGATAAACAACTAACATGTCCTCCGTGGCAGAAACAATTCTGGAAACTGTAATGATACAATTATAAAACTATTTTATTTTGTTGTGATTCCATGCAGAGTGCCATTTATAATGGCTTTTTAAGAAACATGCTCTTATCAAATCATTTTATAGTGCTGAGAATGAAGTTTTTTAAAACCTCAGGGAATGTTTAAATAATAATTTTGTAATGATTCTAACAAGCTCTATAAAACACCAACGGCGATTAGATAAATTTATTAGATGGTGCCAGTTCTCCATTTATAGCAGTAGTACAAACGTTTTAAGAGTGTTTCTGAGAGTAACGTTATTTTATAAATTTATTTCGGAAACATTTCTGCAGGTTTTATAAAATACGAAATTCTAGTTGGGCTGTGTAAGTTTTTTTTAAAGCATCAATATATCAGGAAGGCCTCTTGAAGGTTTCAAAATGTCAAGCACTCTATGACAATATCTGATCACTGACATTTAATAGGTATCACTCATTAGACATTTAAATGCTATTTAATGCCATTTAATTGCTATTTAATGCTATTTAAATGCTATTTAAATTATATCATTGAATAACAAAATGCATACATTTTATTCTCCACAACAACTGAGACGTTGACAGCTTATAAACGGCCATTATTATTTAACACGCTTCAAAATAGAAACAAACGAGAAACGAGAACAGCACACAAAACTTTTACACCGGCAATAGCCTTACATTTGAACTGTCATCAAATATTAAAACTACTGCCATCTAAAACCCCAGATAGAACCCGGAATGAGCACACACGGCTTAACAAGTTAACATAAAGCAAACACTTTATTCGCTGTTTTAATTACACATTCTCCTGATGAACTGTGTGGGGTGGGAGAGAGATCGAAAAGTTACAAGGTGGATCAAATTGAATATTTTTATCATTCTACACTGAGAAAATTATTTAATGAAGGTAAATAATATTTCTTATAATAATAATAATAATAATAATAATAATAATAATAATAATAATAATATAATAAGTAGTAGGAAACACGGTCTTTGGAACCCCCTTCCACTCTCCTGTCGAATTTGGGTGTATGAAAACAATATTTAAAGCTGCGAGGGGGCCCGGGGCGATAGAGCAAGCCGCCAAATGTTGGCATCCTGTGGTGATGTTTTTGGCAGGCGCCCACCACCCATATTTTGAATATTGGTAAAATACTGCGGGTAGGACCCACCAATCTAGCCCCTCCGAATTTTAGTAAAAAAAATCCACCCATCTTGTGGGGTGTCAAATGATAGGTATTTTCGTGGCCCACCCCATCGACGAGATTTAGAATATTGCTAAAGCTCCCTAGGTAGGAACCGTAAATTTGAAGTGAATAGCTTGCCGCCCATGGCCCCGCGACCCCGCCACTGTGACGGCGACGGCGGCATTCACAGATTTGCATTCGTAATAATTGCAGTCGATAGTTAATTATGCGTTACGCTCTAGCGCTCGAAGAAACGAGAGCCTGGAATGCATATATTATGTAATACTGTGAAGCCGATATCTTTTAATGATAAATTATGTCATTAGAAATAACTGGTAATACTTAATAGATATACAGGGAGTATTAAATAAAACAATCTCTAAATAGATTTAATGGTTTTTATTTTGTAAATAATTTCTTATTCTCATTCTTTCTTTTTCTTTAAAATCTTTCTTAATCTTTTTCGATTTTTTTATTGGCGGCGTTCGGATAATATGTCCTTCTAGGACCGGCTTATATGATGTCTCTACACATTCGGTTTCCCAGGATTCTTCCTAAAATTTAGTTTAAAATATGTTTTAAATTTTTTAAAGTACTTAGGTGTTTAATCTTACACAAAGGACCTCCGGCTGTTTAACGGGGTATTGATCGGATGCTGGAGGATCAATTTCATCCCTGTTTTCATTCTAAAATTGGTTACTTGAAGAATTTAACTAACATAAATATAGAGAGTTAGACTTACCCAGTCAATAAATGTCTGTATCACCGGATACGGATGACCGCTCCAGGAACACGGAGTGTGGCTTAACTGAATGGTCTAAAAATTAAAATTTACCATGAGAAGTTATAAAACTTTATAGTATATTTACATTCTTCAAAATATGTGTTTAATCTTACACTGAGGACCTCCACCTGTTTGAAGGGGTATCGATCGGTTGTTGGGGGGTCGACAGGAATAATTTCGTCCCAGTTTTCATTCTAAAATTAGTTACTTGAAGAATTTAATTTATACATAAAAACAGAGAGATAGACTTACAGAGTCTACCACCGTATTTATTATTGGATATAGATGGTTCCAGGACGCGGTTTGAGTTTTATTAATGTTCTAAAAATTAAAATTTAGCATGAGAAGTTACAAAACTTTATAGGTATATATATATTTACACTCATATTTTTTATTTTTTCCAATGATGCTACCTAAAAACAGAAAAATGTTTTACTTTTTCTCAACGTTTGTAATCAAATATAAATTTATAGACAATATTTTGTTTGCTTACGACACATCGTGTGATAAAATAAACATAAAGCATATCTTCATGCGAGAAGAAACAGAAAGAGAATAAATATTAAAACAAAAAGACATATCATTAAAGTTAAACCACAAATATTGTCGATTAGAAATTTATCAAGAATCAGAATTTATCAGAAGTAGCAAATGATGGTTACTTACTTGTTGGTTGAGCAATGATAAGTTGCATTAGAAACATATCGATATTTATATTAATTTTCCCTCTTTCTAGTAATGGAAAATCGTAGATTTCTGCTTTTTATTTGTTAATAATAGTGATATCAAAATAGAAAGGACAGTTGGCTTACGCAATTTTATGTATTGAATGCAGTTATATTACATCATTCTTTCATACTCGCGCTTTGCAGTTCGGCTGACGCAATAGCTAAGCGTTTATTGCAAATCCTTAATCTTTCAGGATGTTTATCTTAATTGCATTTATTAATGCAATCGTATGCAACATATTTTTATTTCAACTGCACTATAATAATATGTATGAAAGGATAGCATTCCAATATAAATATAGGGTGGAGCGGATTGCTTCCTCAGAACCAATTTTTCTAATGTTACCAGTAATTTTAACCATTCTAGGTGAATCTGATACTGATGCGAGTATAATTATTGTATTATTGTTTTCTAAATAGGGTATTTAGAGAAGTGAAACAGATATAAAATTTTAAAATTTTGTTTTATTAACTAATACTAATATTATAATAACAGTTTATCATTCGGTAAATACAACATTATTTTCTGGTGGAATTTTAAAGTGTCCATAAAAATATATTTCTGACAATTTTTCTAAGTTTGGTACTAAGCAAGATTCCCAATTGATTGAATCATATCCACAATTATCGCAATGAAAATGTCCTAATGAATGATAATGGTAAGCATTGATATATGAGTAATAATCATTGTAATTATTACCTTTTTCATAAACACTTGCAAGATCATGCAATTTTTCAGAATTATAGAAATTGTTAAAACATGCATGGCACAGTAAAACCTCAAAGTGTGCGTACCAACTAGTGAATGTGTAAAAATAATTGCATTGAGAAAAATCTTCATAGCAAAAACGGGTCTCCATTTTCTCAGGTGAAATTGCAGGTGCGTTAATTATACGTCCATTCAAGCTGGGAAAAAATGTTACTTTCGGATGAATCTTTATTCCTTTCCGAAGAATTTCTAACGCTTCGTTTTCTTGGGGGGTGGAAATGCATCTATCGATTTTTTTCACTATGCGTGTTGGGTCTTGTGATAATTTATATGGATATTTGGCTTTAATAATAAAATTATATTAGTACTTATAAAAGTAAACTTATTTAAACTATTACCATTTCCTTCTTTTTTATCAAGCTGGGTAGTTTCTGAAGCTTTACTTGTAGACGGTTGATCACACATAATCTTTAACACTTCTAAAATTAAAATATAAAACACAAAGCAGTTACATTTGGATTGACGGTTTTTGTTAATTCGCTTGGTATTTATGCAGACACATCAGACCGTCTAATACGTCACAGATCTAATGTGTGTCAATTTTCTAATGTAATTTTGAATGATGCAATTGGTAAGTGAATATTGCAAAGCCATTAGTATCCAAGGAGGTGGAATAGAAAGGTGAACGTTGATATATAAATAGAGAGTTTTAATTATAATTTTATTATATTTCATCTTATCTGTTTAATAGTCAGTTCAATTCGAGCTCTTCTTAATTGGTAAGTACATTTTATTATTATAATTCTTTGGTTTATTATGTAAACATTATTATCTTTAGAGGTATTGTATAGGTAGAAAATAAATTTTACATCTGCGAACATAATACTTTTAATTTTCTTGATGATATTAGCTGGGTTGTATGTTTAAAGATAAAGCAAGTTAAAAAATTATTTGACATGCTCGGTTCACCTTATCGATATTGAATAAAAATTGTTATGATGGGTACTTGTAGAATAAATTTGTTAGATTCAATAAGTATAAGGTAAATCGGGTGATACTCATATCAACGTTGTCCATCATCTTCCGTAATTTGCCATATCTACAAGACATACATATATCTATCTATATAATATTAATACTATTTTAGAAAAATGGCTTTCAAGACATTGAACGTTTTAGGATCATTAGAATTTGACACCATCCAACTTGCTACTCTTGAGCAACATAAACCAATCGAAATTAAGCGTCTACTGAGTCTTGATACGGTGTATGGACGGAGGATTTTAGTCGAATTGGATGGAAAGGATTACGAGGGTAAATACGTTTTTCTACCCGAAAGATTCAAATCGCTAACAGAATGCGATATAGCAGAAGTTAATAAAAAACCTACGCAAATAGTTTATAAGGGGCTAAAGAAACTTGATAGCGGAAGATCTGCGCACGAACTAGAGTTTATAGAAAAGAAGTAATACATTTTTCGCAGATATGAGTAAATATAGGAAGTTAGATTTTAACATTGTAACTATAGAAACAGCATTTAAAAGTAGATTACTAACATTAGCAATAAAAAATAATTTAAAATTTAAGGATCCGATACTTTTTTTGAAAGAGATAAATTATATTTTTCCTGAAATTATTCAAAAATTGAGGCATTATCCTTGTAAAATAAATACAACATTTGTCGGAAAATTTGTTATTCCAAAAGGGGATGATGAAATAGAGCAGGGGGGGGAAGTTAAATATATTAATACCAGCAATGCAAATTTATACGAAACAAGCGATTTATCCAGTTGGTACAATGAAAATATTTATGATAAGTTGCTTAAAAAAATTAGTGAATTTAGTGAAAAAGGTTCAGGGTGGGGGTTGAAAGAAATATTAGAATTACAAATTAAGATTAATAAATGTTCCTTATTTTCTATTGGAGCTTCATTTATAGATTTGCCAAAAGAAATTGTTAATAAAAAAGCGTGTATTAATATACAATGCTATGATAATGCTTGTTTCATGTGGGCTGTGAATTGTGCTTTTCAAAATGTTCAAAGAAAAGTAAACATTGTCTCATCGTATAGGCACTATTCAGAGTTTTTAAATTTAAAAGATATTACTTTGCCATTTTCTTTAAAACAGCTACCCAAATTTGAATTACAAAATAATTTATCGGTTAACATTTACAGTTTGAAAAAAAAGAATAATAAAGATAAGTGGTATGTAGGTAAAGAGATAATCTTATCCGATGAGTCTGACTATTCCGATGATGAAATTGAAGATGAGGTCCAAGGTAAGAATGAATATGAAGTTGTACCTACTAGAATTTCTAATGATGTTAAAGAAAAACATATAAACTTGTTACTTGTTCAGAAATATAATCAAAATGAAGACATAAATGAATCTGAAACGTCCTATCATTTTTGTTATATAAAGTCATTATCACGTTTAATTTCTGGGCAAGTTACAAAGCGAAAAAAGAAATTATTCGTATGCGATCGTTGTCTTTGTACTTTTTACACTAAGGAACAACTGGATATTCATTTTTCCGATTGCGCTTTATTTAGGGGGGCAAAGGCTACTTTTCCTACTTTTGCTAATAAATGGGTAAAGTTTAAAAATTTTAAATATAAGGAACGAGTTCCGTTTACGATATATTTCGACTTAGAAACGTATCTTTTACCAATTGAAACAGTGACACCGTCTGCCTCTACATCTTATAGCAATGCTTATGAGAGACATATACCTTACAGCGTAGGGTATTATGTTCATTGCGCATATGATAATAAATTATGCTCATTTAATTATAACAGAAGCGAAAATTGTATAGATTGGTTCATAAGCGAGCTAACTAGTATCGCTAAAAAAATTTCTTCAATATACAATTCCCCCCTAGAAATGTTAAATTTAGATGAGACAGAATTAGAAGCATTTAGACAAGCTCAAGTATGTTATATTTGTGAAAACCCATTTACTGAAACAGACTTCAAAGTAAGAGATCACTGCCATTTGACAGGAAAATTTAGGGGGGCGGCACATAATTCATGTAATATTAATTATAAAATTCCTAATTATATACCCGTTATCAGTCATGGACAAAGTGCTTATGATACACATTTCTTCATACAGAGACTATGTACAAAAGTAGATGGACCTCTAAAACTTTTGCCGTACAATAAAGAAAAATACAAATCTTTCACGAAATTATTGAAATTTAACGATACAAATAATGGTGAAGAGGTAGAGGGAGTTACTAGAAGTATCAACTTAAGATTTATTGATTCTTTTAATTTTTTAGCTAGATCTTTAGCTGAACTAGCATCAAATTTAGATGAATGTAAAATAACAAAAAAAATGTTTTCAAATTTAGAGAATGAAAATATTCAGCTTTTATTAAGAAAAGGAGTATTTCCCTATGATCATATAAATTCTCTAAACCGGTTAGAGGAAACTAAATTGCCATTAAAAGAAAAGTTTTATAATAAATTGAAAAACTCACATATCAGTGATAGTGATTATACTCACGCTCAGAATGTTTGGAAAGCATTCAATTGTAAAAATTTAGGTGAATATTCGGATATCTATCTTAAAACTGATATATTTTTACTAGCTGACGTATTTGAATGTTTTAGAGATTTATGTATGAAAACTTATAATCTTGATGCCGCTCATTATATAACTACGCCTAGTTTTGCGTGGGATGCAATGTTGAAAATGACAAAAGTTGAACTTGAACTATTCACTGACCCTGATATGTTGCTTTTAGTTGAAAAGGGTATTAGGGGCGGTCTTTCCACATGTATTCATAGACATGCTAAAGCAAATAATAGGTATATGCAAAATTATAACAAAGATGAAGATGAAACATATTTAATGTATTTTGATATCAATAATATGTATGGAAAAGCTATGACCGAATATTTACCGCAACACCGGTTTCGTTGGATGACAGCCAGAGAAATAGAAAATTTCAATATAGATGCAATTACGTCAGACTCATCGATTGGGTTCATATTAGAAGTAACATTAGAATATCCCGATTCTCTGCATAATACACATTCCGATTTACCGTTTTGTTGTGAGAAAAAGCTACCAGAGGGAAGTAAATGCAAAAAATTGATGAGCACGCTTCATGACAAGGAAAAATATGTTATTCACTATCGAAATTTAAAACAATGTCTTGAGCACGGGTTAAAACTAAAAAAAATACATCGAATTTTGGAATTTGTTCAATCACCCTGGATGAAGCCTTACATAGAATTAAATACAAACTTGCGAATATCGGCGAAAAATAATTTTGAAACAGATTTTTTTAAATTGCTTAACAATGCTGTTTTTGGTAAATCTATGCAAAATGTAAGGAAAATGAGGGATGTTAAGTTAGTTTCAAAATATGAAAATGCATATGGAGTAAATTATTATATTTCAAAACCAAATTTTAAAGACCGAACAATATTTGATGAAAATTGTGTAGCTATAGAAATGAATAGATGTAAAATTTTCTTTAATAAGCCTATAGTTATAGGCTTCACTGTTTTGGATTTATCTAAAACACAATTATATAAATTTCATTATCAATATATGAAAAATAAATTTGCCGATAATTGTTTAAAATTGTGTTACACAGACACGGATTCGTTGATCTATAAAATAACACATGAAGATGTTTATGCCGCTTTGAAAAACGATTTAAGTGAATGGTTTGACACTTCAGACTATAAACATGATAATCAATATGGATATCCCAGAGTAAATAAAAAAGTTATGGGGTTAATGAAGGATGAATTAAAGGGGGAAATTTTTGAGGAATTTGTTGGTTTAAGATCTAAAATGTATGCAGTTAGGGTATATGGAAAGGGTACTGACACTTGTAAAGCAAAGGGTGTCGTTACCAGTGTTAAAAGAACTTTAAATTTAGATGATTATAAAGAATGTCTGCTCGACGGAGAGCCGCTGAGGAAAAAACAAAATTTAATTAGATCCATACGTCATAATGTGTATACTATAGAACAAAATAAATTAGCTTTAGATCTTTCTGATGATAAACGGTATATTTGTGAATCTGGTATTGATACTCTGGCGTTTGGTCATTTCTCTTTACGAAAATAATTTATCTCTAATGTATGTTAATTAATAATAAACCCTAATTATGTAATTAAGATTTGTGTAGAGAACATATTGATTATAATTTATGTATATATTTATTTATGTCTTATTTCACTACAATTATATTTATAATAAATCTTTTAAATCTATCCAAGCGTTTTTCTTTAACCCTAAAAATTTAACATAAGCCTTTTTTCCTTTCTTCTTCAACACTTTCTCAACCAAAAATATGTCCGAATATTTAGCTTTTTGCAACTCATGCCCATAAAATGATCCTAATATATCTTGTTGCTCTTGATCATATAAAAGGTAAGTGATAGGATTAGTATTCTGAATTTTCTTAATAGTGAAGAGTTCTGTGCTCCAACTTGGATAATACCCCTTATCGAATACACTTTTATACTTGCTAATTCGAACCATATCTCCAATCTTAAAATGTTCTTTTTTGAACAATTTAATAGGGCTGTAGACGTTTTGAAGAAGCGGTTTCTCATTTTTTGTTTTTCGTGCATCAATCGGTCTCATTTTAATAGTTCTATGTCTAGTCTCATTATACGTTTTAGTTACATCTGTTAAAATATCAATCCATTTAAATTTGCCTCTTACACTAAACTCAAAGAACAATTTATTTTTTAAGGTTCTAATAACACGTTCGGCAATTGCGGCCTTTATCGAACTAAATGTAGAATAAATATTTACTGAATTTTCTTTGCATAATCTTCGAAAATTACTATTCCAAAATTCAGTTCCTTGATCCACTTGCAGATTTTTAGGCGTCTCCTCCTTAAATATTTTCGCCATTGCAGCAGTAACTTCTTTTCCGGTTTTGTTTTTTAGCGGCATCGTCCAAAGATATTTACTAAAACAATCTATAGCTACTAAGATGAATTTGTAACCTTTGTTTTGTTTTGAAAATTTTTGAAGATCAGCTAAATCAGCTTGCATTAAATCATGTAAACCTCTGATAATAATACGACGTCTAGGAAAATTTTTACGTGCCGCTTTGTGCAATTCTCGAACAACTTGAAGTTTCTCCATATTAACTACATTAACTAATTATACCTTCTTCGGAGAGCTCTTCTAAAATACTGCTAATTTCATTGTCTAGCGAATTATTACCGGCATTTTTTTCTGCATGTAAAAGCCTGAGGCGATCTACCAATTCGTTTATTGAATTCCAGTAGACAAATTGTGGGTGACTAACTGCTGAAGCAACATGAAGACCACTACCTGGCGCAGATAAAAATCTATCTCTTAGTCTAACCTCTATAGGAAAAAGTTTCTTAATAATAGTTCTATATTTTGAAGATTTATTTCTGTTTATTTGAGAATATGATTTATAACCACGTTTGTGAGCATTGGTATGTCTTAAAATATTTCCATATCTTAATAAATCTTCATCAGTATAGTCTTCCGGATTTTTCATAAAAACTAGCTGATAAAGTCCGTTTGTTCCTGTATATTTTCTACCTTTCACGATTAGATCATCTCCCTCAATTTCAACAACACTATCGCCTATCATCCAATTCTGTGTATCAGGATTGAAGCGTATACCATATTGATTATCTGTTACTCCCACCGTGTCAGAGATAACCATTTGTAAATATTTTTTCGGTAGATCGCCAAACAGACTTAGGGAAGTATTAATTTCTTCTCGTGTTTCCGGCTCATTATATTTTTGTTGAATAAATTCAGTTGAAAGACGAGGACCAGGAGTTTGGAAAACTCTTTCAGTCCGAAGAAATTCTGGGCCCTTCTCAATGGAATCCACGGCAGAATCATGAGCAGTAATAGGAAAAGAACTCTGTTTTGATATAACTCCTTTTGTACTGCTTCCTTTTTTATCCTGTTTCTCATCTTCAAAAACATCATCATCATTATCTTTCATCTTTTTAACCTCCTCTTTCACTGTGGTTTTTTCAGTTTTCACCATAGATATTGGTTCTCGTTTTACATTTTCTGCAATTATTTTTAGCGGATCAAGAAGAGGTTTCAATTTTTTCTCTATCATTTTATTAGCCTCCATTCGACCTTGCTTAAGTTTTAAAAACTTTTTCTTTAGAATATTTCGCGTTTTAATTAAATCCTTTTTTAATTTCGCTTCGCCTTTCTTACCGATAGACTTCCTGTTCTTTACCATGTTAATCTTTCACTAGCTTCGTAACTAACAAACTGGTTAATTTTCGTAAGATATGTTTGTCTTTATAGATAAATAAAAGTATCTATTCCTTTACGATATTTCCTCCCTGAGCTGGCGTTGGCACATTTATCTATCATCAAAAAATTGTATTTCTGCTCCCAACAATGCAGACACATGTTCTTAAATTCATCGAACGTCATATCTTGAGATAATTGGTGATCATTGTAGACATGTTTCAAGTTGAGGTCATCTTGTTCGAAAAGTATAATAAAATTACTATTGTCCCTAATAAGTTGTTTCGAAACATGGGAATAGGACTGACATAAGTAAAAAGTGTCGATTTGAGCATGTCTCCCCATACAAAAATACTCTCTTATAGGACTTTGAGGAGTGCACTGCACATCATCGAAAATAAAAATTGAATTCGGTTTTGCATCCATCGGTGGAATAATTTTCGATGCTTCATCTTCAAACTTGTAATAACCGATATGTGGAACACCAATTAAAATATTATCTAATCCCTGATACAAAGGCTGCTTCAACGATTTCGAATAAATATAAATATTTTCAAAACACAATCCATTTTCGTTCTTGATAAGACTTAACATCAGATTAGTTTTTCCAGATCCCGAGGGACCTGCTAATATGCCTCGAATGTCATCATTGAAGAAGTCTCCATGTCTTTTATTTCTTTGATCACATTCCCTCGATATTGGTAAAATTTTCAACAGATGGTTTTCAATAGGAAAGTTTTCTTTCTGTTTCTCAAAACGCATATTAATGAGTTATTGTAGCGAGTGGTTTTAGACCTTCTAAATAAGTAGTACCAAACTACTTGAGAGGGAAGAAATATTTAAATAAAGGGGCAGCGAACAATACAAATAAATAGGACACTACCTTCAAAATTTATATAATGCAAGGGCGCGCCTACCTGGCCTATGATCGATTTTGTGGTCCGAGGGCGGGGTTGGTGGAACACATCGTCAGGGGGGGTGTCTGCCGACATAAACAAACTTAATAAACTATGTAAAATTCAGGATGAGCAGTATGAGGTTAGTAGTGCTTTGACGTTGAAACACGCGGGCAGACCGTATATTAAGCAAAGGTGTTTGGAGACGTTTCAAAGCAAGAGACACATCAATCAGAGAAAAATTAACAACACATATCATACGCAACATTATGAAGACAAAGACAAAACTGGGAATTGGTATGAGAAAAAGAGATGTCGCTCGTTCTAGAAAGACAAAACGAAGAGATGAGAAAAAATATCAATTTAAAGGTGGTGTGCTGAAACCAACAGCTATGAAATTAAATTCAATAAAAATTGATGACTTAAAAAAGGGTTCTAAACTTGCATTATTAGCAGCAAGACGAGCTGTTCAGCGGGCAGGAGGGAGGAAAAAATTTGACCTACCACGAATTATACCTATACCTAAAAGAGGAGGATTTCTTCCATTTTTACTACCCATGTTTGCGGGACTTTCGGCTTTAGGAGGGTTGGCAGGTGGAGCGGCAGGTATAGCCAAAGCTATTAATTCGACAAGAGCCGCCCAAAAACAACTTGGTGAGCTACAACGTCATGATAAAACCATGGAAGCTATCGCATTAGGGAAAAAACAATTAGGAAGTGGTCTTTTCTTGAAACCGTATAAAAAAGGACTAGGTTTATACATTCAAAAAAACTAATAGCCTCGTTACCTCGACGTCCTCTAACAAATCTTGATCTCATTACATATGCAAGAAAGTGGAAAATTCCACATTTCTCTGGGGTGTTTATGAGAAACACTCTCCCCAAGAATTCACCAATTCTGAAATATGAAAGAGGGATAGTGAACTTAGATACAGAAGAGGGTACCCACTGGTGTGCGTATAGAAAAAATAAAAACAAAATAATCTGGTTCGATAGTTTTGGTAGCATCCCACCGCCGAAAGAGGTCGTCGAATATTTTCAGGGTAACGATATCATTTACAATCATGATGCATTTCAGTCTTACAACACCTACATATGTGGTCATTTATGTCTGCTATTTCTACGTCTAGATGAGGAAGACCTTTAGGCCATGTCGTTAACATTCACATTAGTCGGAAGAAAAAGTGTTTTAAGCGCCTCGTATTTTCCACCAGTGGAACTGGACCCCAACGAAAAATATTCTTTGGGATTGGTGGGATTTTACAGCTATCACTCAATTCCTAATATAGTAGAGGGATCCAATATGTTTTATTTAGGAAGAAGAAGCATCACTATTCCAGTAGGATCTTATGAAATTTCTGATTTGGAAAGGTACATAAACGATCAGGTGGGCAAGGATGAGGATAAAATTTTATTAAGACCTAATATAAATACGTTTCGAGCTGAAATTTTTAGTAAAAACGATGATATAGATTTCTCCAAGGAAAAATCTATACATAAAGTATTGGGATTCTCGAAGAATATATTAAAAGCCAATCAACTTCATGCTGCTGACAAGATATTGCAAATTTTCAACGTCACAACCATAAGAATATCCACAAACATTACGTCAGGTGCTTATTTAAATGATGAACTTGTTCATACCATTCACGAGTTTTCACTAAACGTTGCTCCAGGATACGCGATAAGCGAATCTCCAAGAAATATAATTTACCTGCCAGTGACTGCCAGTTCCATAAATACTATCACGTTGAGAGTGACCGATCAAGATAACAGATTAATAAATTTTCAAGGGGAAGAAATTGTTGTGAGATTGGAATTGAAAAAAGTGTAATGGGTTTTTTGTTTAACTCAAAACTCAAGAGTGTTTCCGGTAGTGGACATCATCAACAACAACAGAAACATATAAAAAGTAGCGCAGTAAAGAAGAGGGGTAGTCGTGCTAAAGTAAAAGAACATTTAACACCAGAAAACGTTTTATTTCTCAAATCCTTGGGATATAAAGTAAACCAGTAGTAACATCATGAGTCTTGATCAGTTAAATGTGTTTGAGGACATCCCTTTTGATGATATAATTACCAGAAAGGAATTTCACACCTACTTACCATACAACAATACAACGTTTAATCAGAACGATGAAATTCGCATTCCAATCCAATCGCAGGATATCTATCCACTTCCCTGTGAAAGTTTTATTTATATAGAAGGTAGCTTTACTCACGCCGCCGACGCAGATTGCAAACTCGTAAATAATGCCTATTCCTACCTGTTTGATGAGATACGTTTCGAACTAAATGGAGTTGAAATAGACAAGGTAAGAGATGTTGGATATACATCAACGATAAAGGCTTATACCTCCTTAGACAAAGCTCAAAGTGAATCTTTAGAAGTTGCAGGATGGTGTCCTTTTAAGGAAAACAGAACATTGACGGCGACGGTATTTAATGCCTGCATTCCGTTAAGTTTTCTAATGGGGTTTGCGGAATTCTATAAGAAAATTTTTATTAATAGCAAATTAGAACTAATCCTTATAAGGTCACACACCGACGATAATTGCTTCAAGGGAAAAGCTGGAGAAATTAATATCAACAGACTCCAATGGCATGTACCCCATGTGAGTGTTAGCGACGAGGCAAAATTAAAAATCATGTCAGCTCTTCAGAAAGATCGCCCTATAAGAATAGCCTTCCACAGATGGGAACTTCACGAACTTCCTTCCCTCAGACCAAATACCTCGGATAAATGGTCTATTCGAACATCTTCTCAATTGGAAAAACCACGCTTTCTCTTAATAGCATTTCAATCCAATAAGAAAAACATCAAAGAAGAAGACCCTACAGATTTCGATCATGTGCGAATTCGAAACATTAAACTCTATTTAAATTCAGAAAGTTACCCTTACGATAAACAAAATCTCGATTTTGGGATTGGACGTTATGCTATAGCATATCAAATGTATAAATCATTTCAGAAAAGTTATTACAATAGAGAGGGCAGTGAACCTGTATTATCCTTTGAAAAATTTAAGGATTGTCCTATTTTCGTAATAGATTGTAGTAAACAGCTCGAGTCGGTCGTAACCTCAACAGTTGATATTCAATTGGAATTTGAAAGTGATGTCTCCTTCACAGATAAAACTAGCTTATTTGCTCTAATTCTTCACGACGCACTTGTGGAATACAATCCTGTTACAGCTATCGTACAAAAATTAATTTAAAAGTAGGGGGTATAAATAATACCTCTCAAAAACTTGGAACATTAGTATAGTTAAAGAAATGAAGAAAATATGAAGTTTTTAGTGCTCGATGTTCAATTCCTTCCTTCACCTCATTTTGTTCCAAAGGAACTTTGTGTTTTTGATGGGGAAAAAATTGGACATTTTGTGTTTCACCCAGAAATTGAGTTGACGTATGTACCCCAAAATTGTAAGAAACAGATCAGATGGCTTGAAAATCAACATATGTGTATTCCCTACAACACCGGCTATGTAAACACTTCGGAATTGTTCAAAATTTTAACAAATTTAACGAAAGATGTGGATAGAATTTACGTTAAAGGACAAATAAAAGAAAACTTCTTGATGGGATATTTATCAAACGTGGAAATAATTAATATGGAAAAAATGCATGGCTGTCCGAAAATACGGAAAGGTGCACCATTATGTCTATTTCACACATCATCATTTTGCTATTGTAGTATTAACATTGTTAGACAAATGTATAACTTTATTATATCAAAAATGTCTTAACCCGCAGAAGTATAAATAAAACATAATTTAAAATATATATATGCTTTTTATTTGCAAATTACAACCTCTTGTTTGATAACAAAACAAAAATATGCAACGTGTAAAACATAATCGAGAAACATGAGAAGATTGCTAACTACAAACTACTCTCTGATAATAAGGTTTACATTTAATAGCTGATAAAACAAAAACAAATAAAATAAGAAGTACACAAAACATAATTAAGAAAATTAAATACAGAGAATAATACGAGTCTACATATGTCTCAGCATTCCACAAAACAGGTACCCAATCCAAATCAACAGCTGTTCTATTTGAGAAAATTAATTTCAATTTATAGTATAAAACTGATGTGTTATAATTTTTTAAAAATATATCGGATTCATCCACAAATACCCATGTCTCGTTAAAATTTTGTAAATTCATTCTTCTCCAATCTTGAGGCCATTTTGGTATGTCAAGATCAACCTCAATTGTTGAACTAAAATGCGTAGTGATAAATGCTTCCTGCACATTCTCGGGTTGTATAATAACAAGTTTGTTGTGTAAAAATGTCACTAATTGAAAAACAAGCACAGCACTATCAAATACCATTTTGATTTTGTTTTTCTCTATAGCAGGAGCAGTCGATAACTCTTGGATACCGACCGTCAATCGTATCTTGACCAGGTTCAAACGTATAATGGTTCTTACATTCTTTATACAGTTCCATAAATGGATCTTTTCTTATATATTCCGGCAATAGACCCCAATTTTTCTCTAAATCCCAAACACTTATAGTTTTAATATAATTTTTCGGTAAATAATTAATATCTGTGACACTCATTTTTGATAGCGAACGAAGAATTTTATGTGATGCAATGGCTTCCCACACCTTATTCGCTATCAGTTGCTCACTCGTATTCATATTTAACGCGGACTATTTCCTCGACAAGTTGATACTCGTATATATTCTATTTAATATAGAGTAGTGGGAGGATGAAAGGTTAGTAGGTATAATAACCGCGAATATAATATTTTTACAGTTTTAAATAAACGTCTGAAATGAATAAATCAAAGCTGTTGTTAGAATCCAGATATTTTTTAAACAAATCTTATTCTCTAAGTTTATCTGTGGGTATAAGTGTTGAGGAAAATTTCAAACCTCGAGTTCTCCTCTTGAAAAAATCGGTGGTGAGTGCCGTATCTTTCTCTCCTCACGAATACTCTGAATTTTTAAAATATAAAACAACTCTATCCGACTACTTTTGTTCAAATATTAGTGTGGAAGATATTCAGGGTAAAAACATCCAAATTGAAAATTATGTTTTAAAATTTTCAGAAGAATGTAGTGAAAGGATTTTAAAAATATGTGGTGTGAAAGGAAATGTTATTGCAATATTAAATGCTGAAAGCTTCAACAATATGCTTCTTTTAGAAATATTAACTCTTCATAAAATAGAACAGCTCGACTGCATCGATGTAAAATGGTACTACAGCTCTTGTCTCCACCGATATTTAGAAGCCCTTTCTACGCAAAGACAACTTACGTTGCAAGAATTTCTTTTAAAGGAAAAATTAGAACAGAAGACTACTGACGATTTAATTATAAGCATGCATGAAATAATATTATTTCACGAAAGACAGCTTTATAAAGATATTTCTTTAATAAAAATATATAAATTTTAACCATTGAAAAGTCATTAATAAACACTTGAAACAAACACATATCTTTTTTATTCAACCTTCAGCCTCGCCTTTCACTAACAAGAAAATGGAACGTAACGCATAATTAACTATCGACTGCAATTATTACGAATGCAAATCTGTGAATGCCGCCGTCGCCGTCACAGTGGCGGGGTCGCGGGGCCATGGGCGGCAAGCTATTCACTTCAAATTTACGGTTCCTACCTAGGGAGCTTTAGCAATATTCTAAATCTCGTCGATGGGGTGGGCCACGAAAATACCTATCATTTGACACCCCACAAGATGGGTGGATTTTTTTTACTAAAATTCGGAGGGGCTAGATTGGTGGGTCCTACCCGCAGTATTTTACCAATATTCAAAATATGGGTGGTGGGCGCCTGCCAAAAACATCACCACAGGATGCCAACATTTGGCGGCTTGCTCTATCGCCCCGGGCCCCCTCGCAGCTTTAAATATTGTTTTCATACACCCAAATTCGACAGGAGAGTGGAAGGGGGTTCCAAAGACCGTGTTTCCTACTACTATAATAATATCTCTACCCCTCATTTTAATCACAAGGATTAGCCCGAAAGTCTGATACTTGTGTGGGAGAGGGGGCGGCATATTATTATTTCGCGGCCCGCATTTGCGCCGCGTTATGACCAATTAATTATGTATTTGGCGAATTAGAAATTGAATTCATGGCATTTGTTTGAATGGTAATATTAAATATTTAATAATATTAGCTAATAAAGTTATCTATATATTATTACTCTATAATATATTAATATTATCTAATAAAATTAAATAGTACCTCTTGGATTAAATGTTTAGTACTGAAACATTTAATCTACTAGAAACTTGTTTACTACTGAAAAAGAAATTCTGGTAGATACCTCCTTTGTCACCTTAGAATGTCTGGTGCAGATTTCCCCACCTCATTGCGATTATGAACACCTATTATTGGATACATCGCTACAGAAATAATATTCAATTATTAGATGCATACAAACTAGAAACTAGTTATGTAGACAACTAGTTTGTTATATTATTATCAGTGGCGGCTGGTGACATTTGGATATGGGGGGGCGCAGAAATAAAAAAATGCGAAAATTTTGCATATTTCAAGGTCCAACCCCTTAAACTTATAAATTAGAAATTCGCAGAGCAAAAATATTTGCTTGAAAAAATAACTTTCGTTACACAAATATCCTCCTTTTCAATACGATTGACGAAAATCTTGACAAAAATTGTTTAAAATAATATTTAAATAGGTAGGTAGTAGGTAATTAATATTTAGATATCAAAAATTTACATATACGACGTTACCTTCAAAAAGCTGAAAACGAGAATTCAGGAAGCAGGAACATAACTATTTTTAGTTTTTAGATATCCGTTAATTAAAAACGATATGGCACAATCACAAACTCAAAAGTGTTTTAGTTATTCAATTTATAGTTATCAACCGACACATTAAATTATTACGTAGGTAAGCAAAACTTCATACAGTTATTTATACACGGGTGCACTCACTTTCTAAAATTGAAATCAGATAAACGGTCTTTCATAGAAATAAATTTTTCCATAACATTTTCATCGAAATTATTTATTGGGCAGTCAACGCCCAATTCTTTTATTTATACCTACTTTATTTCCCAGTGGAAGATTTGCAAAATTAGCTCTAATTATACTACTAACAGTATTCATGTTAAGTAATATATAAAATTGTCTTTTCACAAAAATTGAATAAGTAATTTAATAATGTTAAAAATATGTTATAATGTTTAATAATGTTGGCGTAGGGTCGCGAAATAATTGCGGCCAAATCTGCAGAATATAAGCATACGGAAAGTATCTAACGAGTTTAGTCGAAAAGGAGATCGGGTCGGTTGCCATAGTTACCTGGGCCGCGACTCAAAGTGCGGCCACGAAGCTGTGATGCTTTGCTCACTGTGCAGTGGTGTGCTGTGGTAATCCAGTAATGTGGACTCTGGCATTATGAGTACGATAGCTCAAGCGCTCGAGCCTTTCCTAATAATAGTTTTGTACCACAATACATGTTTTAACATTTGCATTTAATTTACAGTAATGATAATAATAAGGATTTCTTTGGTATTTTTTTAGGAGGGGCGCGCGGCCATGCGGCCTTAAGGAGGAGCCGCCACTGATTATTATTCATTGAACGGCTAATTAAATTTACCTTACTTGCAGAGAAACACACAGGTGCTTCTACTCGCATAATAACGATACAAAAATGGCTGTGCTGTGGCTACCGTTTAAGAAGTTAGTTGTACGCGCATTTAGCGGTTGCAATTAAATATTTAATTGTGGAAAATGAATATATTTCTTAACAGTGAAGATTTGGTTCTGAATTAATCGTTGGTTCGCAAACAATCGCGAAGGAACGCTAATGTCTTCTTTTGCAAGTTGTCTTACAATTGAACACAAAGCTGTTTGGTGGTGGCTCGTCTGATTGTAGATGTATAAAAGACTCTCCTCGGCCCACACATTTATTTTGTGCTGCTGTGACACTTTCAAATTGCTTCGGCACTTTAAAACGAATGAAAAATCCGTTTGCACGTAGCAAATGTACATAAATAATTTACAATTATTTTTTAAAATTCTCCCAACCTGCTGAAATGCAAATTATGCATTTTTCAGAGCGCCGAAATGAGCCCTTGGACTGACAGTTTGCTAAATGAAATACGATTTAAAATATCCACCCGCTTTTCGTGCAGGATTAAAGAGCAGGAAAATTTAATTATCAATAAAATGGAGCATTGTATCTCTACGTGCCAAATGTTAATAAAAAAGCAAAGTTTTAATTAATTTGATACTTCATTCGGCGTGAAAAATGTTTCTGCTTTTAAAAATTTAAAACGCCCGTTTTATTTTGTCTTCTATTTTATTTGTTCAATTCAGGTTTGTTACAAATACATAGGAAAAAATGAACTGATTTTGCAATCCTTGCAACCATCGGATACATTGGAAACATACATATATCGATCCATCTATATGTCTATCCATATGTGAAACATAATTATAAGCGCGCCCATCGCCGACGCTTCTCCATTAAGCGAGTACGGTATTATAACTGACTATTTATATTAGTGGAGTAAAATCGCTGATCTAACACCCTTCTTTCTAGGAGTAGAGATCTATAAAGGGACCAGTATTCGCGCTATAAGCCTGAGCTCGCCGTAATACTTCACACTGATAAAAGCGAAAGCTTTTTAATAAAATAAAAAATCTTAAAAGCTGAAGGAATAGGATGGTGTATGCAAATGAAGATAAGGAAGAGGAATATCTCTATAATAATGATTATAAATTGGCAGATCCACTGGTACTAGATAGACTGTCCACTGGTGGCAGATAGACTGGTCCAGCAGAAGACAAACACCGGAAGGAACCAAGATTGAGTTGAGATGAATAAAAGAGATGAAAATGAAGAGAGCAAATATAAAAGAAAGATAGTAGAAGAGGCAAAATGTTCCAAAAACTACAGAGTATCTAAAACGAAAAATACACAAATAGATTTATAATGTAGATGCAGTTGTAAACATTCCACTGAACTTTGGATCAAAATAGTTTATATATTACTAACTTACCTAATTTTTTAAACTTAAATTCACTCTCTACAATTTGTGAAAGCTTCTTATACCCGACATTTTGCTTAGCTCAGAGTAAAGGTTACGCTTTACATAAATTAGTATATTTATACAGTATGTGATTTTATCTATTTTCTAAGCATGTGCATAGGTAAAAAATTTAGTTAGTTACATATAAAGTTACATATGTAACCATCCAGAATATCTATTGGTCGATTAAGCCCAATATTCTAGACAACAAACATTTTCTGTAATCATTCTTATAGTATTATGCTTATGTATTCAATTCTAGATTAAGAAACACTGTGATTAGACAAAATGTACTTACTAAAGACCAACACTGTTTAAATTTATAAAATATTCGGAAAATGTATTCTAAAAATTACTCATAAAATCGAGCCATCTAACTTATGCCAGATGGATCACCGAAAGTTTTGGTAGTCGGTTAGGTTAAAATCCCGCTATGAAGGAGGAATAAGAACAAGCCAGCTGCTTGTACGGAAATGTGTTCCCAGATGTCTGTTAATAACTTTTGTTGGAACTTTCACAGATGTAAATTGGAATAATTTAATATAATTCGACGGAATGCTTTGAAAACACGTATTTTGCTACCCTTACGGGCACAATGTCAAGAATTCCCCTTTTCCATTTATTTCAATATCGACAAAAATTTGTTAAAACGTATATTTTTTGCTATTATCAGTAAAAAGTTATACATTGTGATAAAATCTTAAAGAAAAACCTCGAGAAAAACTATAGGGGAAAGCCAATAAAATAATTTACTTTCCTCTCTAAATATAGGTACAGAAGTTCATGTGGATTCCCATGTAAAGTGCTAATTAAAGTATTGTTTTTTAACTATACAGGGTTATTCAGAACTTATCTCTAAAACTTTGAGGATATGTGCATCCTTAAATAAGAAATCGATATCAGCAAAAAAAGTATAATAAGTCTTCGGATTTCCCGTAAACAATGTTAAAAGTTATACCATTATAAAGGACTACGTAGATGGACAACTGTACTTCAACGACATCTGATATACCACATTCCTACAAAAAAAGTAAACAAGTTTTTGTACCTGGAACGCCTGGTCAAGACCGAGCGAATAGAGTTGGAGTGGGGATAATATCTCTATTGTCTATCTGTGTCGCTCTCTTAGTGCCGGTGGTAAACAAAACGAGGTCAGTCCAGCCTAGGTACTGGGTACATTAGAAACAAGAAGTCAGTACTGTTGTTTGTTGTTTTATTTATCGTACGAGTGTTAAACTTTAAAATTTTTAAAATGTCCATTAACTCAGTAATGCTGAGTTAATGGACATGATTCTTATTTATGGTGACATAATAAGAAATTGGTGGTTGGACAAAATGCAATGACAGCTTCGCGCTTGTATGCGGATCTATTTCCCAATCGATACACGCCAAATTATGCAACTTTTACGGCAGTGGTACAACGTGCAACTTACGTGCAAATCGTGGACGAGATGGTGGCCCGGGACGACCACAACGTATTTTAGCAGCTGAAAAACTAGTGTTCAATCTGGTCCGTGAAAATCCGCGAATAAGTACAAGTCAGATCGCTAGGCAGGTGCCTGGGGTATCCCAATCAACGGTGTGGGTCAGTTTTATCCGTATCATATCCAGCGTGTTCAAGCACTGTTACCAACGGATTATCAAACAGCTTTTGTAACAAGGTATGTGCAAATTTTTTATAAATTTCATGTTTCTAAAACCTAGTAATCAAGTAGCGCAATTCTTAAAAATTAGTGTAACAAAATTTTATTCATTTTAAAGACACGTCACTTTGGTCACATCTATCTATCTTTCAGTTGATTTTAAAGTAAAAACGCTGCAAATCTTTTTTGCGCCGGGTGTCGCTATACTCTCAGAACTTCCGAAGTTTTTTTTGTGCTATATATGACATCGCCAGTTTGCATTGTCAGTCCCAAGGTCACTCCATTACAGTGGACCAGTATCCAGCGGCGTGCAATTAAAAATTTTTAAATAGTTTTCAGAACGAGCCAAAAAAAATTTTTTTGCTCTACTACATTTGTACATGTATGTTGAACATCCCCAAATTTTATTATGGATAAGTTCTGAATAACCCTGTATAAATATATCTTTTTTTGGAATAAATCAATATGCGCCATTGTTTACTGTATCAGTAAAACCATTTAGAATTCTTACCTGGGGTTACGATTAACCCCTCTTAAAGGTTTGGGTTATCTTTAGTGCTAAAGATAACTTTAAAAATGCAAAATTCTCAATTGTTTTAAAAGCTCCAGAATTGAAAAATTTATTTCTATTAGCTGGCATAAGATGCAAAAATTGGCAAAATAGCCCTTATGCGAACCTTGTTCAGTGCTTTTATAACCACACCGAGTGAGAGAAGGGGCTAGAATCGAGGATGAAGAGCACCACCACCGTCATTTCAAGAAAAGAGTACCTAACCGGGAGCCAGCATAACCCTTGAAGAATGAGAGAGATAGAACTTGGGCACGCCTTACATGCTCAGTAATTTATGAATAAATAAGCACTGTGCCAGTAGCCAGACACTTCAGATAAACACCATATTTATCAAGAGCAAATTGAGACCATTGTTGCAGGCTGCAGAGAGTGGATTGCGGCAGACAAATTACAGGAATAAACACGAACAGTGCCAAGTGTTTAAAACAAATACACCGAGGAGTACATCCAAAATGGAACAACCACGGTAGTAGCATGCATCGTATTAATTTAATTACAGTGTTGACAACTTTCTGCTGGGCTTAATTTATAAAAGGTTTCGCAGGCAAGGCGGACATAACAAGGGCGAAGTAATGGCTCTGTTATGTTTAAAGTCAAATGACATTGTAAATCACGGTTGACCTTGAGTTTTTGATTAAATTGTTACAAAATGTTTGGCCGAGTGTATTTTCAGTACGATATCTGTATACTTTTCATACTGAATACTTTTTGAAAACTTTTGACTGCTTCATCGACCAGGGAGTGCAAATTTGCCCTTAAATTATGTTTAAATTTCTTACGACGCCCTTCTAAAATAAACTGAGTACATAAATACATTTTTTTCCAACCATACGAATAAGACACTATCACCCATATTAATAATAATCACAATAACATCAAATTTACTAATGACCACTAACCGCATTCTTAAATCAATCTAAGTAGTTCATATTACTAATTAAATATTTATAGACAAATAACTAACAGCATGTTAAATAAGAAGTTAATGTGACAACATCTCATTCTATACATAGAGCTAATAATTTCACTGCAATAAATTTAACCTGCATTTACAAACATTTACGCAAAGTGACAAAACTGACAAGTTTCTTGTGTCAAGATTGTTTTGTGTTAATAAGAAATCAAGGGCGGATTTAGCTTTTCAACATGGGGGGGGGTATCTCAAAGAACCACATTTTAAAAAAATGTCGTGAAATTAGAAATATCTGTGCATTTAGATAGGTAGGTTTTTCTTTGGACAAACATGAAATAGCAAATACCTAGAAGCGTTTAATAAAACATCCTTCTTAAGTGAAGTGCGTATATATTTTTTTTAACTAATTACGTTTTTGCTTTTTGCTAATGTAAAATTTGAATTCATGGTACATCCGCCCTTGATAAGTATTAACTTTGCCTTTTATAATAGGGAGATTTTGAACACATTTTATTTTTACCTTATCGTTATTGCAATCGGTATACAGAGCACGCGCAGTGCCAAAATGATACTCCTTTTAGAACTGCACATGCTCAGAATAACGATAACGACGTGCTAAAATTTAAGGGGTTCAAAAACTCCCTAATGAATTCGGTAAGTAACCATGCCATAATTAAATTTTATATAATTACTGAGGTTACTGACATATAAATACAAAAAAAATCGCATTAAATATTTAAGATTTCAGAAAAACGTTCTCGATCTGTAAATTGGGAGGGAAAAGAAAAACTGCTGTCATTTTTGTCAAACTTTTAGGTTAACTTTAACTTTTGTAAAACATACCCAAACTGATAACTAGTGATTTAACATCATTCTAGAGTTAAAATGCATTTAAATGGTATTATTAATGCAGTTTTCACTAATTATGTTCTAGTCAGGTCTTAGAACATTCTAAGTTTTATTACTAATAAGGCTGTATAACATTAAATTATTTTTTATAAAAAGAGGGCCATTTCGGGACTGTTTGAAATCGCCATAGCAACTGTACAAAAAAGAGATTATTGTACAGTACCGAAAAGTAATTTGACATTGGCATTGCATGTCACATAATATATTGAAGTTTAATTAAATAGAAAAATAGAAACAGATAGTGACTCCGATGAATCGGTAAACTGGAGGTGCTCATTAGAAGCGGTTGGAAAAAAAAACATTATGTTAAACTCGTACAAAAAGTACGTTTTCGAGACTCGTAAAATTGCCAGACTCCGCTACGTGTCGTCCGGCAACCCTTTCCCTCGTCCCGAAAACGTGTATTTTTTATACTAGTTAAACAAATAACTATTACAGTACATTACAGTAATTCCTATGGGTATGACCCTCATTTAAAACCTATAAGGCAACAATTTATTAGTTTTATAATTATTTTGCAAACATTTCCTTTTCAATATAATTAAAATTATTGTACTCTACCAACGTAATGATTTAACGTCAGAACATTTATGTGTTTGTGTTACGTCTAGACTTGTGGAAATCAGTATACTGAAATCATCCGGGTAGTGTAAATTATTTAGAGACACTGTTTATACACCAACAATAATTGTTTAAACTAGTTTATGTACAATAATAATTCTATGTGGGTATTTACATTTCTACTACTAGATATGTAAATTATTGTTTGTGTAGTAGTTAATAGTTAAGTACAGAACACATATAATTATAATTTCATGAATCATATAAAGCTTTCGATTACATTTGGTTAAAATTTAGCAAATCAGAAAAACGTGCATAAATCTTTGGTTACTGCTGTACTGTGCTTATACTACAAAAGTACATTTTTTGAATAATTCGCTTTTGCTTCCTTTAATTTATTCTCTATAACTCTATTAGTTTCACTAGCAGCTAAAATTGTGCTCCTAATAGGCGGAAACACCAAACAAGTACAATTAAGGTTGTTTTGAGATTACTCCACTTGTAAAATAATAAAAAACAGGACACCAGATTAGACCAGACAGGAACGAGAACCAGACAGGAACCTCGCTATTACACTTTCAAGCTTTATTTTGAATATTTGTGGTTTTGTGCTTTTTATTATTTCACAGGTGGTGTAATCCCAAAAGAAACTACAATGAATCTATAAATATGTCATAGATAAATATTAATTAAAATATATTCTTGAAAATACATTATCTCATCTGGAATGCTTTTCCCGTTTTACTCAACTGACTTTAAAACAGTACTTGAAGGTAGGCATATAAGAAGTAGTAATTTATTAACATCAGCTTCGCCCAATAAACTCATTTTTGCAATTTCAAAGCTCACCCACATAAAACTGCTTACCTTCATTTTCGTCGCCTCCGCAAACGATTCAACGCGCCACGCTCACATACAGAAGAATAACGCGTTCACATTGTTCCCTAAAAGTAATTTATTTTAGGTTTTTCAATAAAGAAACTTAATAGACTTCCCGCGTAGTTTGTTAAACCTGGTTGAAAGCCGCTTTGAATTAGCCTAAAACAAAGTCAAAGTTTTTATCCATTGTGTCGATCAAACAAAATTTACAATCAATTTAACTCAACTTTACGAAGAATACTTTCACAGAAGACAGAACGAGTTGTGCAGAATAAACAAGGCTTAGAGAAAAAACATCTAGTTTAATGTACTGAGTTTCTAAGAATGGCTTGCTTGATAGCACTCCACTTAAATGCTCCCTGATTCATAAATTAATTAAAGTGTAACAGTCATTATTTCCTGAATAATTGAAAAGTAATTTAGAAGAACAAATATAATGGGAGTTAAGTCCTGAAAATGTATTATTTGCTGTCTCTTAATGTATTAAGTTTTCTTAAGTTCTGCTAATTAAAATGTATTGTCAATTTCAATATTGGAAAAGTCAATATTGCATGCAGAACTTATTGCAAAAGCCATGTTCTTATTACAAATTAACTTCTAGAGTTTTATTTAAAAAAATATCAAGGAGAAAACTGTTTTTCATATAAGCCTATTTTTCTTGAAAATATTTGCACTCAAAGACACACCCATTACGAATCGCATTAGTATAATTATTATGGTAAAGATATGTTCAGACGATGACAATAAATGGCCGTAAAAATGTAAACAATCCAATATATCTGAAAACCATGGAATCATAACCTAATAGGTGCCACACTGACATGCGATATCACTGGATACCGGATACGTCATCAATTTGTAGGTAATTGCAAAAAGGTACTCGACCGGCGAGTGGCATGAAGGGTAGTGGGGAGTGTTCAGTTATAATACCGCACTCGGTTAATGGAGTAGTTTATGCTTATGTTAATATATAGTTTATGCTTATAATTATGTTCATATATGGTCCATATATGGTTCATATATGGTCCATATATGCTTCATATATGGTCCATATATGCTTCATATTTGGTCCATATATGGTTCATATATGGTCTCATATATGATTTCATTTCCAATGTCTCCGATGGTCGCAAGGATTGCGAAATCTAGGATAGTTTATTCTTATTTAATCATGATGCAACACGATCTGGGTTACCATTTAAAAATTTCGAAGTGTTACTCCTCTGGGAGCCTTGAAAAGGGAGTCCACTATCACTCCAAAGTATTATTATTCTCTATTCCCTATTCCCTACACCCTATTAGGTATTATTATCTAATTTTGAAAATGTTCTCTCCACCCAGTAAAATGTTATGACTGTCCCGGAACTTACGTCGTATAATATACAAGGTGTCCACCTAGTGCGCGTAAGTCCAATATCTGGGTTAATAAAAGAGATAACTTAATTTTTTTTTTCTACAGGGTTGTCTAATATCCCGAGCTGCACAAAATGAAAATATATTTACATATTCAGGGTGTTCAGTTTTTCCTGGACAGGTACCAACTTCGTTTTTCTAAATGGAAATATATATTTTTTATTGCTTTTTCGAACTAAACCCTTGATTTTAGTAGGACTTTCATCAGCCTTCCCTATACCTAACTTAAACTGTTTTTGAAATATTGACGGGTGAATATTGACATTTTTGCAACTTTGACACCCTATAAAATCTAAACGGTTTGAGATCAAGCAAAACGGTTTGCACATTCCTATCTTAACTTTTTATAAGCTATCGTTTGATACTAATTTCAAATGTATCCAGGAATTAAAAATTTTCCGAAAATTTTGAAAATTTTTAATTCTTGGATAAATTTGAAATTAGTATCAAACTATAGCTTATAAAAAGTTAAGATAGGAATGTGCAAACCGTTTTGCTTGATCTCAAACCGTTTAGATTTTACAGGGTGTCAAAGTTGCAAAAATGTCAATATTCACCAGTCAATATTTCAAAAACAGTTTAAGTTAGGTATAGGGAAGGCTGATGAAAGTCCTACTAAAATCAAGGGTTTAGTTCGAAAAAGCAATAAAAAATATATATTTCCATTTAGAAAAACGAAGTTGGTACCTGTCCAGGAAAAACTGAACACCCTGAATATGTAAATATATTTTCATTTTGTGCAGCTCGGGATATTAGACAACCCTGTAGAAAAAAAAATTAAGTTATCTCTTTTATTAACCCAGATATTGGACTTACGCGCACTAGGTGGACACCCTGTATAAAAAATACAAAGACAAAGTATTACGTGGTGCATTTCTTAATTTTGTTTGCTTTGTCTGCACCCCTTAGAAAATATTCTGAGGACGTCCATGAATAAAGATAAAATAGTAGTTGGATAAAACCTAACTTAACTAATTCATTTGCCAACTTTCTTAAAAAAAAGAAAAAATGTGTCCACAGAGACCCTCGTAAAGAACTTACATAAACCTCATGGTAAGCACTTTATGTTTATGGACAGGACTATATAATTATTTTTATGGCCTCTGTTTGTTGATGTGAAGGTCATTAACTCGAATCCGGAAGAGCCATATGGAAAATGAGGATGGAATAAATAAAGGGAACGGTCTATTCAGACAGGCTGTGAAAGTCAATAATATCAAGTCTTCAAATAAAATCAACAATTTATCTACTTAGTTGTAGGAATAGTTTCCTTTTCCTGATAATTTTATGGAAGTGATAAACCTATTTATACTAGGAAACTTAGAATAAATATTTACATAAGTAAACACCTTCTATTCCTTTGCGTGGTTTTTTGTTTTATAATTAGTACAATAATAACTGATATACAGTATAGTTATTTTCCCATAATAAACGGATTGATGCTCCTAACAACGCGCATAGAATCCTGTATATAATCCAACGAGGGCTTTCCTTCGTCCCTGAATTCCTTCCGAATAAAACCCCTGTGAAACTAACCTCGCAAGCACTTTATTTTCTCCCAGCTGACACTGTTTCTCCTTTTTTGCAGGTTTCCTCAAGACTGGCACCAAGGGTAGCGCGCAGGGGAATTTCGGGCTAATGGACCTGGTGGCGGGGCTACACTGGCTGCGGGAGAACCTGCCAGCCTTCGGGGGCGATCCTGAGAGGGTGACGTTGATGGGCCACGGCACTGGCGCCGCCCTGGTCAACTTTATCGCCGTTTCGCCGGTAGCAAAAGGTAACTAACTAACTATGTCGAGATGCAGAGAGGCATTGATGCTTGAACAACCCACTCGTTCATCAAACGGTTAAATAGGCAGATACAGGGTGGCCCAATAATGTGACAAAGTTCCAGAACTCCTATGCCGTAATAAACATAGACATATAATACTAGGGGAGACAGAAAATTACATTAGAAAAACACCATTAGAAAACACCACTATCAGAACTAACGTCTAAATTATTTATGTATTTTTTTAAACTATCTGCTGCTACTTATAACCATAAACCTTATGTAATCTTTAATATTTTTTTACGGAATGATTTCCTAACTATTATTTCCCAGTAGCTGTAGTTACCTTGTACAGCCCGCCATATTGTAATTTTCCAGTTACCTCTTTGACGTCTGTAACACCACTAGCCCAAAGTCAAAATTACTTTTTTTGTAAGTAACACTTCTTTTCTTATCAAACTTTCTTCATTTCTCGATTGCAAAGCTTATGAATGTAAATCATTCATTATCAATATCATCAATGATCAAGTTTTCTCTTTAGTTTATCCCTCATAGCTTGAATTTCTATATTACCTTATTGGATTTGTTTAAACATTAGCTGATGAGGTGTACACCCTGTGCTTGCATTTACAATATTATTTATACCCCAAACTCCATCAGGAAGCTTTTCCAACCACTAATTAATCCACTAATAATCCACATTTGTCTGCTCTCAGGATTAACAGGAAAGCTACAACAATAATATTCTGTATTAAAATACATCAAACATCTAGGTTTATTTTTCTGCATTTCAAATAGGTGCAACAAAATTGTTTACTGTTTAAATACTGGAAATCCAGCCTGGAATTGGACAATAATTTTATTACTACGCTACTACATCATTTTTCGATCTAAAATGCTTTCATTCCAAAAATTTGATACAAAACAGATAAATATTTTTGCAATAATTTACTTGAAATATAAGTTAACAACACCACTGCAGACGCTAAAAAAACATAACCTCACTTACCGCTGAAATATCAGTCCGGGGTTAGAATAGTCGACTTTTTTACAAACCACGCACGGTTGAACTATTGTAGATTAATTATAAAAGGCTCTAAATACTTCTACTGCCAAAAAACCACTGCAAATAATTAAAAAATCCCAAAAGATCACAAACACAGCACAGCAACATTGTAACGTCATCTTTTGACATAAGAAACATAATTTCCCGTCAGTTTGCGTCATTTGATAGCAAAACAGCCGTACAGCGTTGCCATAGTATTTCCCGAACACGATAATAATTTTATGTTATTAGGAAATTATAATAAATAATTTTAAAAGTAGAGATTATGTATTTTAATTAAAAAACACAGATAAATATTTGGTATATTATTTTTTCATAGTTACACATAAAAAAATTAGATAAATATAATTAATATACTCTTCGTTTTCAAACACAGGCGGTAGATCTAGGGCAATCCGCATAGATTTTACATCATTGATTTTTGTTGAAAAAGATGTCTGATCCAGATACAATGTAAACAATTCTGTCTCCCCCTATTATTATGTCTATTGTAATAAACAAGAAAAAAATATTTTAGGATCTCATTATGTAAGCATAAGAGGATGCACATTTTTAAATATGTGTAGTCATATAGAGTGCTCTATATGACTACATATATCGAACCGGAGCCATATCGAACTTATGTTTTTTAAATGCAATGACATATTTTTTATTTTATATTTAATTTCGGATCGTTTTTACGAATTCGCCAATAGAGGTTTTACTAGGATTGTACAGAGTAGTTCAGAAGATATGAGCATTTTTGTATCTTAATTGTAATGGATTGAGCTATATTTTCTTTAAGAAAATAAATACCTACTAGATAGTTTTTGGCTTCATTCATTATGATATATGATCTAGTTTTACTTTCTATATAGTATTTCCTTCTAAATAGCTTTACTTGTTTACAGGGCGAATTAAAACTCGTCACCATAGTTTTCTCAATTTTTATAAATGAAAGACCCTATATTTTATAGTATTTTCCGATATAAATTTTCGATATTAAAATATAATGAATTTTGAGAAATCAGTTACATAAATCATTAGTAAAAGATCACGATAAATCTTTAAGTCTCATAAGTCGGTTTGGTCCGAATTATGAGACGTTATCACTTAGTAAAATGAGTATTGGATGAGAGAGTGTCCAGATTATTTATATACAAGAAAAATAGCACAGGGCCCAAAACTGAACCCTGCGGAACATCCACCTGATTTTTATAATTAATGCTGACTAACTGTTTCCTGCCCTCAAGAAAAGTAGCAATACAATTCAATACATGTTCCCGTATACCATTATCATATAACTTGGATATTGATAATTTATGATTGACAAATCGAATCTCCTGCGATCTCCTGAGATCGTAAAAAATCCCAACAGGAAACTTTCCGGCCTCCAGAAAATTCAAGACCCTCTCATACAAAGGGTGTACAGCTGTAGACGTACGAACGAAATTCGACAGCACGAAATTCGAAATGATTATTTGTCAAATTTCTTTAGAAATGTTGACAATCGTACCAAAAATCAACATTAAAAAATCTTGGAAAAACCGTGGATCTATTACAGACTCTCGGTAACTCTTGAAACTTAAAAATATGAACCAATCTGTACAAAAAATATATAAAATCTCAATACGATACTAATAATTGTTCTTAGACTCATCTTTTCAATTTTTGGACAAAAGTCTAAAATATTTTATAAGAGAACACTGCAGTTCCATGTTATTGTTCATCTAGCAACAATCGTTCTCCGTGCAATTTAAAAGAAGGCAAAGGAAGACATGCGTTCTAAAGATACCCCTCATGTTTTGTATTTATTACCACACTTTTGTTCGAAAATTGCACCACACAAAGAATGCGTGTTCCTTTCCGGAAAAATATTTCATTTGCATGATATTTATGTATGGGAATGGACCGAATAAATTCTCTAATCTGCCATTGGCTATTTTATATGTTGTGCAAATAGTCAACCAAATATCACATCACAATCTGTCGGAATTTGGTTCTTTCATACGGTCACTGTGGAGTTGGGAAGGAAACGGAAACCAGAATCCCTTAAATAAACTTTTGTTCCTAATCCTAATTTGTCTTTGATCGACGTTACAGTTTGTCGGCGTTGGGAGGTTAGTTTTCTGGAAATTATATAGGAAAAATCTTATAAAAGTGTATTTGATTTACCCAAATATAGTTTCCTTTATTCTGTTTTTTATTATTGCGATCAGATTATTGTTATTATGATTCTGCTGTAGTCTTTTGGGAGACCTTTAGTTTTTAATTGAAGGCCTTCCAATTGAATTGAATTCTGATTTATTTTTGCAATATACATTGTTGTTCTTGAATAATTGTAAACCAAACCATATGATTATACTTTAGGATACACGTACCGTACATACATACACGAAAATGTGACCAATAGTAGATTAAATATTAACTTTAAGCCGTTCTTTATTATTAAGAAAAAGTTGCAACACTTCTAAAAGGCTCAACTTTTAGTAGTTCCAGAGATATTAGCGAAGGAAAACACCTGTTTACTCGCTAATCGTCAACAATTCTTACCTACTTGATCTTAGAAAGAGTATTTATTACCTTTATAAGAAGGGAACAAAAAGTTATAAGACGTTTATCATTGAGGCAGCGCGAACTACAAGAACTTTCTCGAATACAATCTCCTGGACCAAATCTCCAAACTTCCAATATGTTGGAAAAGTAATTTTATGTTTGAAGGGAACTGCATTATCTTCGAGATTTTTCAAAGTTCGTACTTGGGGCCATGAAATCGAACGGAAAATGCGAACAAATACGTTTCCTAACACATTTTCAGGTTGTAAAGTGAGGATCATTGGATTTATTTACACTACTTAGATAAAGCTGGGAAAGATGGCGGAATAAGTACGGTTTATATTGCGTAAAACATCCCGTCGGTAAATTCTGCTTCTCTTAAAATGCTTCTCTTGCAAATGTCAGCATTCTTTAGTGTCCATTTGTGATTGATATTTTTATCCAATTTATTTGTCGTATTAAAACAGATTGTAAAGATGTGGTTCATAAATTTTTAAACAAGCAATCACTGCCATCCATACATCGTTGAGTACCATCGTGGCATATTTTTTCTTTTGACAGTATTTTGCAACTCTTGGGTAAAAAGAGCTAGAAGATAATTAATAAAATGATTTGATTATTTTGGTGGATTATTAAAGCTGTATTACAGGTAACCGAAAAGAGAATATTATGTACCGTTTCAGAGAAGAAATTAACATATATTTTAATCAATTCAACTTTTAGCTAGCCAATATAGGGAGGGTAATGTGACAATTGTATGATTTTATATACAGGGTTATTCAGAACCTATCCATAATAAAATTTGGGGATGTTCAACATACATGTAGAAATGTGGTAGTGCAAAAAAAATTTTTTTGGCGGGGCCTGCAAACTATTTAAAAATTTTCATTGCACGCCACTGGATACTGGTCCACTGTAATGGAGTGACCTTGGGAGTGACAATGCAAACTAGATAGCACGAAAAAAACCGGCGCACACGGCGCAAAAAAGATTTGCAGCGTTTTTACTTTAAAATAAACTTAAAGATAGATAGGCGTTCCAGGTACAAAAAACTTGTTTACTGTTTTTTTTTGTCGGAATGTGGTATATTCGATGTCGTTGAAGTACAGTTGCCCATCTACGTAGTCCTTTATAATGGTATACCTTTAAACATTGTTTACGGGAAATCCTAAGCCTTTTATTATAAATTTTTTTGGTGATATCGATTTCTTATTTAAGGATGCACATATCCTCAAAGTTTTAGAGATGAGTTCTGAATAACCCTGTATACAGTGCTTTCGAAAAGTAACGAATAAATTCATTATTTTAGAAATTTCATTTATCATCATGACAATTTATCATAAAATTGTCATCGACAATTTTTTTAAATAGGAACCCCCAATTTTGACCACGCCATTGGAAAGAGCGTATCATTCTACATACGCATCATGAAAAATTATGGTTGCCTGACAGTAGCCTTAGCGACCGAGAATGTTTTTTATTGCTGTCAGATAAAAACTTGAAATCGTACATTATTAAATAGTTTTTTTCTGTTTTTTGAGTTATTTCTTTAATTCTTATCTTTTGTTTGGCAAAAGTAATGCGTTTGAAGTGTTTATTGAGTAGTAACTTTGTCATTTTATAAAAAAAAATGGTTAAATTAACTGAACGAGAACGAATTGAAGTTCTTTGCATGATCGGATTTGCAGACAGGATGCGCACCCAAAGAGAAGTAGTTGAATTGTTCAATGAAACTCATCCTGATCGACATCTCATTAGCCAAAGCATGGTAAGCAATATTGAGTCTAAATACCGTAACTTTGGACATGTTCGTGATCTTCCTAAATCTGGTCGTCTTACAAAATCAATAGATGATGAGGTTAATGTTTTGTTGGCAATACAAGAAAATCATCACTCAACACTTAACCAATTGGCTTCTGATTTCAATATGGCAGCGTCCACAGTTCACAAAATTATCAAAAAAGCAAAGTATCATCCTTATAAGGTATGCCTTGTTCATGAGCTATCTGAAGACGACTTTGATCAGCGAAATCAATTCTGCGAGCAAATGCAAGAGCTATGCAATAATGATAATAATTTCGTAATTTTTTCTGACAAGGCTACGTTTGTTTTGAACGGCCATGTCAATAGGCAAAACTGCCGTTATTGGGCTACCGAGAATCCCCGATGGATGATGGAGTATCACCCTCAAAGTCCCCAGAAAGTAAATGTGTGGTGCGGCATAGTCGACTGAAGAATTCTGGGTCCCTATTTCTTTGACGTCAACCGAACTGGTGCAAGATATTTGGATTTTCTTCGAGATGACCTCATTCCTACACTAATAACTTTATATCCAGATATAGAGGGACGTGATCTTCCAAGAAATGACGTGTTCTTTCAACAAGATGGTCCCCATTATGCAGCACCTGTCCGTGTTTATTTAGATGAGCTGTTCCCAAATCGTTGGATAGGGAGAAGGGGGCCGATTGAGTGGCCAGCCAGATCGCCTGATTTGACACCCCTAGATTATTTCTTATGGGGATACTTAAAAAGCAAAGTATACGTTACTAGACCGGTTAATTTAGAAGATTTAAAAGCAAGAATTGGTCACGAGATACATCGTATACCTCCTGAAGTTATAGATAATGTCCAAAAAGAATTTATTAATCGTCTTGGCTACTGTCAGGCAGCCAACGGTGCACAATTTGAACATTTAATTTAGTCGATTTTTTACATAATCATTATCATTGCCAGTATTGTGAAAATTAAATTTTAAGATCTTCAAACATTATTTTCTTGAAATTTTTGTTATGTAACACCATAATTTTTCATGATGCGTATGTAGAATGATACGCTCTTTCAAATGGCGTGGTCAAAATTGGGGGTTGTTATTTAAAAAATTGTCGATGACGTCATATCTCGAACAACGATGACGTCACAAATATGGGTCGTCTGTCAAAAAGTGCCTTTTTTAAAAACAATATCAACGAGTCAGGGTAGTTTTTCGAAAACTTCTCAATTTCTAAAATAATGAATTTATTCGTTACTTTTCGAAAGCACTGTATAAATTTGAGGGTCACTGATGATGTTATTATACGGTTACTCCAAAAGGGAATAATATACTGAAGGTTTTCACAAGAATCTTCCTTCCTGAAATAATAGCAGTAGTTGAAGAGTGATAATTACACATCTGCATGATCTATTTTAATATGTACAGGGAAGACAACATTATATATGACGGAAAATACCTATTTAAACAACATATTATTTATATGATTCTTTTATCTTCTATCGCATTATTTATTTTTCCGGTCCATGTTCTTCAAATAGCATGCATTTAATGAATGACTGAATGAGCTGGAGGCAAGTGCATTTGAATGCCTCTATTATATCGCATGTGGATTCAATACCATGGCTTGAAATAAAGCCACACGTGTTTATTCTTTTCCGATGCTTTCAATCACACCGTTCCTCCCCATACAATTCCTATATTCACTGAAATGTAAATCGGTTTTTTCTAACACGTTTTTCTAGCCCAACGCGATTACTTCCTATTATAAATTACAGCTTCCCGTTCTGCGCGATTTTATTTTAATGTGAAGAGAAGAGAGGCATTAAACCAACGACGTGTTATAATGGTACGCTACAAGCCACAAATTTATTTTCATATTTTGCTGTTTGCCATGGAAACTAAGCGAAAAGGCAGGAATCATGACGTTTCCGCTTCCGAGTTATGTCGTTATGCTGTTAATGTGTGCTGGAAAGTATGTAAAAGCCTGACGATATCGTAGTTTCGTTAATATTTTTATATGAGGATAGTAAGAGTCGTGGAAATTCACTAATGATGCGAATTAAGCCTACAGGATGCGAAACAAAAGAATAAAGTAATAGTTTCCAGCAAAACAATATTCAGTTAATAACTTTCATTGTGTAATATAAAGTGTGCAGCCGTATTAAGGTATTATACCGGGATATCAAAAATTATCTTGGTCAAGGGTGGTTGTGGAATGTAAAACGTGTGTCTTACTTTAAATTTTTGAATATGTTTTGTTGTATCCAGTTTTTAAATCATGCCTCTTACAACAAAGCACAAAATTTTCATGATTGAAGCCTATTTTCGAACGGGTCCGCTAGTTAATGGAAATTGGCAATACAGTCAACGTTTGTGTTTGGACAATTTTCGAGAGCACTTCCCAAACGTGGCAATATTACCGGACAATTTTTATGCGTGCCTTACAAATTGTGTTGAAGTGTTTCGCGAAACTGGTTGTGTGACTCATAAAAAAGGTGCTGGTAGACTAAGAGTTCGTATAGAAGAAGTTGTCAATGACGTTCGTCAACGTATGGAAGAGGAGCCTGTAAAACCTTTGAAACGTCTTTCTCAGGAAATTGGACTTTCTTATGGAACATGTCATAAGATTTTAAAGAAAGACTTGCAGAAGAACATGCATCCATATAAGATGCAAGTACATCAAGCTCTTCTGCCCGCAGACCACCCCAGACGCCTTGCTTACTGCCATTGGTTTGTCAATAATTTAATGAATGACGACCTTCTGGACTTAACTTTTTTTTCTGACGAAGCGTGGTTCCACCTTTCGGGATACATCAATTCTCAAAATATGCGAATGTGGAGCAATGATAACCCTTATGTTTTTACTGAATCGCCACTACATGCTCAAAAAATTGGTGTTTGGATGGCAGTTTCTCGCAGAAGAATAATTTTTTTCGATTTCACCGTCAACGCAGAAAGGTACAGACACAACTTTTTGGCTGAATTTGTGCAACAGTTAAACGATGATGAACTTCGGTACGGTTATTTCCAGCATGACGGTGCAACAGCACATACTACACGAGAAAATATTGCTTTCCTCCGCGAGTTTTTTGATGACCGGCTGATAAGTTTGCATATAGAAGTTGAGTTTCCTCCGAGATCACCTTGTTTGACAATTATGGACTATTTTATATTTCCTTATTTAAAAAACAAGATTTTCGCAACTCCGGTAAATAATTTGCAAGAACTGCAACAAAGAATTTTTCAGCAATGTGCAACCATAACGCCAGAAATGCTGCAAAACGCTTTTCACAGCATGAGGAGGCGCGTCAACTTGTGCATCGAACAAAACGGGGGACATTTCCAACAATTACTGTAATTTAGTTTTTCTTGTTACTAAAACCGTTATTTCATAATTTGTAGTTCATTATTGTTTTACAACTGACATAAGTAGGTATGAAATTTGTAGGTTATTGATGATGTCAGTGTGACAGTGACATAATTATTTCAAATTTAAAGTAAGGCACACGTTTTACATTCCACAACCACCCTTGACCAAGATAATTTTTGATATCTCGGTACCTAGTTTACCCAAAGTAAATTTTAAAAGACATTTTTACGAAGCGTGTCTTCGCGCAAATCGTATTCGTATACAGGATGGTTGATTTTAAATTTATGTGACAGTAAAGGACGCAATTCCTTCCTTCCTTACATTTTGTTTGAGGTCGATATCTCAAATCGTTCAAAACTTAAGGTGAGGACGCTACTTTAGGAAGGGATTGTACATAATATAATCGTTAATATAAAGACGAAATGTAATACTTATTAGATTATAATATATAAAGCGTATTAGTTCACCAACAGGAATTTGTTTAAACAAATAACAACAATTTTTTTCATACAGATTAGCGTTTTTATCTTTCTGAAAATTAACTTGAGGAAATCAAGTAACGGTCAACTAATTCTGCTTAACGAACAGAGCTAAAAAGGACAATAATGGTTCAAAATCCGTACAGAGTAAATATCCTTTGTACTCAGGAAGTAACATAAGTCTCCAGATATGTTTCCATTCGGCACTTTATCACGGTACGGAAACTAAACAAAAGCGCATCGAGTGGATTCGGGTTACCCACATCCCGAAAAGTTTTGGGGTCAGGGGTCAGCCTGTGAGGCTCTTAGTGTCTGTTTCTGCTGTATTCTATTATTATAATTATGATGTATTACAGAAAGCTGGGGAGATCTGATTCAGGAAAGTTTAAGGAACTGTTTATAACAACAACCGTAGGTAACTTACTTAAATCCGTTTTACTTAATGAACTATTATTAAACCACTGTTGGAAAATAGTATTGTTTACAATAAGTAACAATTTGCTTAGTAAAATTGGAAAAAATGCCAATGAGCTGCAAGAAAATACATTACGTAGTTTGGTTAAGCTTCCCACAAATGACTAAACTAAATCAGAAAAATAAATGAAACGATAGGTATGTGGAAAAACCTTTTAGTATCTTGTAGAACAATTAAATACGCTTTTGTGTATTTTACCAATATATTTTTTTTGTGACTTTCGAAAATTTCGACTTACAAAGTCATTTTCAATCGATGATTCAATTCAAATGATTTGTAAGTCGAACCTGCACTCACAAATTTTGTACAAAATATAGTAGTAAAATACTTAGAAGTGTGTTTAATTGTTCAACAAGATGTTAAATTACCACATAGTTAATGACTTCCGCAATCAACCTGTTAGTATTATAAAGTATTTAAAAATGTTTAGTATTTTAAAGTTAATGTTAACAATGTATACAGTAAGTAGGTATTTTCAAAGGAGTTTTAAAATACTTTTAACTTTTACGCTTTAATCCTTTTTCATAATTCAGAAATCTTGACGAATTTCAACAACATGAAGTGGAACACATTTAAGCTGTTTCCATTTGTGACTAATATCATATAACAATTTGTATTAAACATTTTTCATATAAATATCTCAAGAAGGTAAAATATCAATTCCTGGTATCACTATACTAGAGTAGGAAAGAGTATAACTTACATATAACTTGCGGATTGGCAAAAAATGTGGGATGGTCCAAAATGTACGGAGGAGCTTCGTTGTCGAGACGCGAGATTTTTAATAGTTCCAGGCATTTGAATCGGTTGAACAGTTTGAACGATTCGAATCTCGCCGCAGGTCAACTTTTTCTTCTGCTCAATATTAAATGTGTATGCACAAAACTATCTGGTAACAATCTTAATATACAAAGGTTTTCCATGTTTTCCTTATTCTCGTACTAAATGCTAGTTAAAGATATATGAAAAAAATTTATATTTAACAGAAAATTTATGCAACAATTACTCTGCAAACAAAATCTATGAGGTTATTTCAGGATAGCAGACCAAAATAATTATATACCTACTAGTAGAGTTGACGTCTCCAACATTTATTTTTTAATTATGAGGTTATTTCCTTTGCATAACTATAAGTTATATCAGTGACTATAGAATTCTTTCTATAGTCATTGGTTATATGTATGCCAGTTAATAGTGATAACATAAACTATAAAGATATATTTAACTACTAAACTCAAATATATTTCTGTCTTTTGCGTATGTATATATACATTTAATTCATTGTAATAACCATTTTGCAGGCTGCTTCAGGCGACTTATACTCCCAAAGGACTTAATCCATGTTCCCCATATCCTAAAAATATTTTTAAACGCAGGGGATTAAGGGAAACTTCTAGCTTCCGTTTCCCATATACGTAGATATGTAATACTAATTTATTTGTTACCATTTGCAAGGGATTAATATATTTTAGATATAGTAACAAAGTTGGGAATACGATATATAATTTAGATAAATATTTTACACAAAATTTACCTGGGATCAGTAAAACATCTTTATGTATGACATATCTACTAATATATAGTGTTTAAATTTTATAGTATATCTTCTTCAAACTCCAATAATTTAAGTAGAAAATACAAAATTTCGGTAGCTTGAGCCCCATTTCAAGCTACTTCTTTTTATTTAGTTTTTTTATTTAGTAGAAACAATTAATAATGTTTACCTGTTTGAAAAAATTGTTTCATTGTTTATAATAATTGTAATTAACTTTAAAATAAAATAAAAATTTGATTCTAGTGGGGGTTCGAACTACCAAAATTTTTGACTTTCAGTTTAAAAAACAATAACTGTCACCTCTAGACCACATGCAACACGTTGATGTTGTCTGTGGAGAGTTGTCTAAGAGACAACTGACTCTTAGATAACTATTTAAAGTTCCTTTAGAAACCTGGAATGAATTTTTACTAATACATACTATAATTAAAGAAGCAGATGACTTCAGTATTTTGGTTATTAGAAGTGTTTGGCAATCAGTTCTATTAGTTCCATTAGCAATATTTGTCATAGTGTGCCTTGAGAATACAAAATTCAATGAAATGTAATAACTCTTACTAATTCTCATTAGTCAGATGACCCAATATTACATAGTATGTAATTTCAGTTCTAAAGCAGAAGGGGTAACATTTTTCATAGGACATGTAGATGAGTTGCTTTGAGTTATATGAATAGGCGGCACATATGATATAAATAACTAAGTTGGGCATATTATTATACGTAGTCATGTGATGAATTGTTTTAATAAAACTTGAATTCGTCGCAAATGGTTCATATAATCTTATTTTAACATCTTATAACAGTAAGGCGTGTATATGTTTCAGTCAGTCTGATCACGTAGGAGACGTCTAGACTACTAAATGGGGAGACTAACTCTTAAAATGATTCAAATTCATTGTAAATTAAAATAATTAAGGAATCAGTTTTTCTTAATATTAAATTTACTACAGTTTTAATTTATATGTAAATTAAAAGCTAAAAAGCTAAAAATAAAAGCTGTAGTTCTGATGCGTAATGCTGCTATTTTATTTTATCTGTGTATATTCATTTCATGGGAGTTTTCAAATCAATTTCATTCAGTCATTCAAATATTAATTTTTTAGGAGGAGTATTGAAATATATTATTAAATTATAGCGGTAAAAAAGAGCGGGAAATCCATATCAATATAAAAAATCCTTCACTATCCATGAGTAAAAAATCTATAGGTACCTAATGTTGAAACAGATAAATGAAACAAAAAAAAATTCTCACTCATTTTCGTCTTTTAGGTTGGTCATTTTCAGTCAAGTTACCACCAAAGACAAATGAATACCTTTCTTTTTACGACAACAGTAAAATCTCCCCACTTTTGGATAATAATTGAACAACAGGTGTAGAATGCAAAGAGCTTTACAATGTACTAATACTATCGATAACCGATAACTGAAAGAAGAATATTTAAAATTCCCTGCTATTAAATGTAGTGACATAAAACAAAAATTCCCGGTGACCCCCCGGAAATTTCTACGATCGATTATAAAAGAAAACTATACCTAATTAAGGCAAACCTGAAAATTTGGAAACATACCCACATCAATGGGGTCCTTCCGGTTAAAATATCTTTAATATGGTGGCACTTCCGGTTATACCGGAAGTAAACATCAACTTGCTCATTTTAAATAAAACCCTACACATTATTTCACTTATAGATTCTACGAGGGATTCTAAAGATAATACGTAAAATGTCTTATACCTAAGTCAACCATTTATGTAGAAAATGACTTTTACAGATCGAAAAATAATGACCAACTTTGACTGTATGGGAGTATTTATTATTTAATTTGAGTTGGTTTCTATGTCGAGAGGGACCTACTTCAGCAGACTTCGTATAATATTTTTATAATTATTAACACAGGGTGCTCAAAAAGAAAGAACAATAATGAAAAACTGTGAAAAGTATTTTTTTTGTCACCTAGGTACCTACTTGCTAAAAATGATGAACAATCATGGCCAACTAAGAGTAAGTAACCTTGAAAGGAATTGGAACTTTTGGGGCGAAGATAACACATTTTGGCAAATTTTTATGGCCATATCTCTGTTATTATTAGAGATATAAAACGCTAGTTATATGACCGTACTCGTAAATAAGAGTTCCTTTCAAAGATATACGAAAATACAGGGTGTCCCGTTTAAAATATTAAAGTTTATATCGATGTAGCTTTAATGAATCTTGTAAAAAATTTAATGTATGTAAAATAAGAGCACAGATAAAAGAAAATCGACAGGCCCAAGCGATTTTAAAAAAAAATTGGATATTTATTTGTCCACTACTTTATGAAAGCCCTGTATCGTGGGACATCAATTTTTGAAATAATTTTCATCCCTTTTTCTTAGTATTTCTGAGTCTTACTTACTTAGTGTAGTAATAAAAATTCTTTTTTTTTTATGGAAATGAAGGTTTGTTTTAAAAGCCTAAATGTGTCTATAATTATATAAATAGGCACGATATAAACAGACCAAACGACTTTAGCTTCAGGGACTTTTTGCAAACCCTCTTCATTTTAATTAAAGGAGGCGTACCAAAGTTAATTAAGAAAATGTTACTGTTTGAAATGGAAATTGCCTGATGCTTTGAACCTCATTATTTGATGGATAAACAGCGAATATGTTACAAATTACCGTGTGTTTCATTGAAATTTTGATAGGAGGCAAGAGTGTGTACGTAAGTTTTTTCCCACTTTCATGTTTTTGATTAGCGTTCGAGAAGAACTCCTTAGAGTGAGTTACTTATCAAATCTCGATGATTGATGTATTTTTACAAAACAGCTGCAGATACCTGGGATTCCAATTATAATAATTAGAAATGCAGTGAGACACACTTATAATACATTACCAAATTACAAGTGAAGCTCTAGAACTGGAATCTAACAAGTTTATTAGATAAAATTAATTAGTTAAATTGAATACTTATTATTATATACAATCACTCAGCTTAAAATATAAGGTAACTGTTTTTCTCTCATTACAACTCTCAGTCAAGGTAATAGCCCTACATTCTTTACACCCACTGCGTATATTAATTCTTAAAGAAAGGGAAGAAAATGCTTTGATATCTCAGTGAGTGAGTATATGCGAGTAAAGCAGTGTCTTGCTACTCTAAACATGTAAAGCATAAAATAGAATAATGCGACGATAATATTTGAAATATTAGGTACTATAAATTTACTTAAATATACTCATATGTTAAAATTTAGACCATGAGATTAAAGAACGTTTTTCTTTCGATAGAACATCGATAGCACCTGCGAAAAAACAGGTGTTATCTGTCTGTCAATTTTACAATAATTCTCAGACGGATAGTAGCAAAGATCCAAAGAGGGCACTACGGTGTGTTTCTCACCACTAATAACATTTACGATGCCCATTAGGCAATCATCTCGAAACATTAATCGATTCCACTCTATCTATGACACTCTGACGAGCGCATAATATACGCGAAACCGGTTAGTGTCTAGTGGTTAGTCTTAATGAAGTGGCGATTTCCATGGAGGTGCTGGAGTAATGCAACGCTAGTCGGGGCACATTGGCCGTGGAGTAGTTGTATTCGACCTCTCCTTCAAATAATGAAGTAGGATTGTCTTCCTCAAAGACAATATAGGTCACTGTTGTAATGGCACCTGCCAAAAAGCAGGTCGCTATGTGTCTGTCAATTTGACAATAATTGTCAGACGGATAGTAGCAACGATCCAAAGAGGGCACTAACGGTGTGTTTTCACCACTACTAATATTGGAATCTATTTTGATAAAAGTTATGAACAGTTGTTTAGTTGAAACTAAAAATATAAGGGCATTCATTTTCAGAGCTTTACATTGCCAATTATTTCCTTATTTCCGGTTTTCCAAATACTGGTAATCTAGAATCAGTCAATCTATAACGAGGAATTTATTGCCTGTGTCTATATGAAAATAACTAACTCCCTCTGTGCATAGCCTTAATCTTCCATCCGTTTTTGTTGCTAATTTTCAAAGCGCAATTTCAAAATCCCGCCTAAAATATGTTAGCATCTATCTAAAACAGAAATAGGTTTGGTATTGAAAATACTTCTGAGCGCGTGTATATGGGAGCTGTCTCTTAAAATATTAACGCTTAGCGACATTCAAATGCGAGCGACCTCGGCTACATGATTCCTTGACTTACAGAGATTACTTGATTGTATCACGGTAGTGGGCCCTTATAATTCGAGCACGTTGAATAAAAAACTTCCTAGTACATGTTACAGTGATTTATGAACTAATGTTGAATGTACAATAAACGTTTGGTATTTACTGATCGTTGTAATAGGATGAACAGGTTTGTTATTTTATTAATTTAGACTAACATATACAGGGTGTCCACCTAGTGCGCGTAAGTCCAATATCTGGGTTAATAAAAGAGATAACTTAATTTTTTTTCTACAGGGTTGTCTAATATCCCGAGCTGCACAAAATGAAAATATATTTACATATTCAGGGTGTTCAGTTTTTCCTGGACAGGTACCAACTTCGTTTTTCTAAATGGAAATATATATTTTTTATTGCTTTTTCGAACTAAACCCTTGATTTTAGTAGGACTTTCATCAGCCTTCCCTATACCTAACTTAAACTGTTTTTGAAATATTGACGGGTGAATATTGACATTTTTGCAACTTTGACACCCTGTAAAATCTAAACGGTTTGAGATCAAGCAAAACGGTTTGCACATTCCTATCTTAACTTTTCATAAGCTATCGTTTGGTACTAATTTCAGAATTATCCAAAAATTTAAAATTTTCTGAAAATTTTGAAAATTTTTTATTCCTGTATAAATTTGAAATTAGTATCAAACGATAGCTTATGAAAAGTTAAGATAGGAATGTGCAAACCGTTTTGCTTGATCTCAAACCGTTTAGATTTTACAGGGTGTCAAAGTTGCAAAAATGTCAATATTCACCCGTCAATATTTCAAAAACAGTTTAAGTTAGGTATAGGGAAGGCTGATGAAAGTCCTACTAAAATCAAGGGTTTAGTTCGAAAAAGCAATAAAAAATATATATTTCCATTTAGAAAAACGAAGTTGGTACCTGTCCAGGAAAAACTGAACACCCTGAATATGTAAATATATTTTCATTTTGTGCAGCTCGGGATATTAGACAACCCTGTAGAAAAAAAAATTAAGTTATCTCTTTTATTAACCCAGATATTGGACTTACGCGCACTAGGTGGACACCCTGTATACAGGGTGGACTAATGTATATAAATATATATATATATATATATATATATATATATATATATATATATATATACAGGGTGATTCATTAAGAATAAGTAATCTGTAAACTGGAAGATTTAGTTTTACTAGATACGTCAAATGAAATGTTTTGATATCCCACTTTGTATAAATTATAAATATAATATGAACTATACGCACTAACTACGCACTATACTATGAAATGTATAGTGCGTAACAAAAATAGTTGTGTGTGGTATTTTCATTACACCTAGATATCTGCGTAAGATTCAAGATCTGTGAATTTTTATTTATTAATATATAATATGAAATATTATATCCACCCGTATAAATATTTACTGATATATATGACGTCGTCCTTTAACACAAAAATTGACATACAATTTTTATTAGAAATAAATAAGGAACAGTGAACAGGAACATCAGTGTTTTAGTACCCTTGCTATTTAATTAAAAAAAGTGTATATTTGGATTTCAAATTTTATGATTTTAATAATGCAACGCTATCTTTTATAAGAACAGTTATTCCAACATGTTCACAACTGTTACTGGGGTTAATTATAGAAGTGTAATTGAGTTTCTTACAATGTTAAACTGAAACTTTATTGTTGGAAATTCCTCTAATTACATTTTAGTTTCATTTACTTAATGCAGTCAAATGTTTCAAATATCTGCTTAACCATATGTTATATTAAGCAAAGTTTATACATCAAGCTACTTATTTTTAAGAAAATCTCTATATGGAAAAATGTTTCTTTAAGAAACCTCTTTGTTTTGGTGTAAATAGTTAATAGTTAGTTAACAGTATAATGCCGTTTTTGCATTTTTCTTTATCTTGATGTAAATATTTTTCTATATAATCTCTAAGCTTTTGTCATATTCAGGTTGTTTCCTAAGTAATCTGAAATACCAAAGGAACTGCTTCGTCGAGTGATTTCATGAAGAAATGGTCATAAAGTTTTTCCTAATTGGTAGGCATCTACTCGTAGACCATTAGAATTTAACAATCAGTTCAATTCAGTTCAATCACGATAAATTAGAAAAATAATGATAAATTATGTTAAATGATAAATGTTAATTAATTTATTAAATAAATGCTTTCATTACCCTTTTTTAAGTGACTTTTTATGAAGTGGTTATTTGGGAAAAATTTTGTAAGTTTGAGAAACACGTTTGTTGGTTTTTTAACATAAAATAGTTTATTCTATGTTATAGAGTGTTTTGTTGGGTGAAAGATTAAAAGTTGGTCTTGATGACGTTCAGAATTATAACTTTGAATACTTTTCCTTTTCTAATTATTTTACAGGTGGTATAATCCCAAAATAAATCGACGAACTTATGCTTTCATGTGTATCCTTTATATTTTTACCGATGGCGTGTTCCCAAAAGTATTTTTGACAAAACATAAATTAATCTAATATTTTCACAAAAGTTTCTGCGCTGAAGGATCTTGTAGACACGAACACATCAACACCTCCATTAATCCCATTAAATAATGGAAATAAAGGAAAAGAAATTCAAAGACTTATTTTATTTTCTTTCTCATTTTTAATTCTATTGAATGTGTAGGTAAATTCTTAGAATAAAAATTTATCGGAAAACCGAAAACAACATAAATTTTTCTGACATCGGTTGATATGGGAAACTGTGGAATCGTTTTATGTACGCACCAAAATAAGAAAGGCATAAATCACTGGATGGCCGAAAGCCCAGAAGTGGGATTGGAATGTTTTTTTTTCTGAGAGCTATTTGTCTTCGATCACAGCGGATCTTATTCTAGTTCTGAAATGTAATGTGAAAAATAGTACATAAAAAAGTTATATATGAGTATATTGGTAACTACTGTTAAGTTTAAACAAGTAGAACATGCCATTCCACTATTTATTTTAATTTGGAGCCGATTCTACAGGGTGTGCAGATATGCATGTAGGAATAATGGTAACTTAATTTCCAACTGCCACACTGTGAAATACAAAAGGGGGTTGAAACAAAGTCAGGAGCAAGTCAGTATAGCAAGTATAGCAAGTATAGGTCATACATGACCTATAGCTTTGCCATTTATCTTTTAGAAATGTTTTGATCAATCACTTCATAAGTGGTTTTTGGTCTACAGAATTCAAAAATGTGTTTAGTAATAAGTTTAACACGTCAACAGTTTCTGTACCAAAATATGGTAATATGATAATATAACTTAGCTTTTAGTTCTCTATTTAGTAAGGACTAAGGTTTATAACGGTCTCCATCGGTACTTTTCGTGCGAGATTGATTAAACAGAGTTTCAGTTCAGTTTCAGAGTTTCTTCACGTAAGTGTTTCTAATTTGGTTTTATAAGATACATGGGTCGTAGCACTTAGTGTCCAATAACTTATAATTTAGACAGTTGATCGAGGTCATTAGTTATAACTTCGATGTCAAAATTGCCACATCGCTCTGATGTTTTAATAAAATAACAGGAATATGATTACTGGGGAAGGAATCACCAAATAATTATTTCGTAATTTTTGCTCCTTTTTAGTGTAGTTGGTTGTCCTTATAAAACGTTTTTATGATATATTGTCCTACGAATATATACTCTAATTTACTCAAGGATCTTATTCTTACTAGTCTTATCTTATTAGATATTTTAGATGTACATTCATAAGTCATTTCCGTTAGTATCCTTAAGTTCATTTACTAAATCTTGATAAACACGCTCGCGAAAAGTTATCAGTAGTAATTATAATTAAATGGATAACGGTCTCGATATACTGTTCGAGGCCGTTTGTTTGATTTGTGGCAGCTTATATTACCCAAATAATAGTGATATATGGTCACTACAAATGATATCCCTTCGGGGTTTCGTGTTTGTATTCTGAATGTGTTTGCTACGAGTGGGGTATTTATCGGTGACTCGAAGGGTAAATTAGATTAGAGCGCCATGCTCCAGAGAATTTTATGAAAGATAAAAACCATGGATAGTAGGTAAGCATAGAAAACAGTCGATTGTACTCGACATTGAATCTGATTTTTATTTAAACTATGATTGTTGATGCTACGATTGATTACAAGGTACATGCACATTTTATAGTAACAAGTATTCTGTAAGACTATGCAATTTTTGGCACGTCTAATCAGTACTATCATATCTAAAATGAATTTCCTAATAACATAGAACATATAACATCTGGCTGTAAACCACTAGCAGGTGTGCAACATATCAACAGACATACTACAATGGTAAAAATTATTCACCAGGCAATAGCCTTGCGTTATAATTTGCAATCGGAGCCTCAAGCGTACTACCAGTGTTCACCACCAACTATAATAGAAAACAAGGAGGAGGTAGGGGACTCCTAAGCCTGGAGTGTATGCATGACAGAGTGGTTTTGGGTGTAGCACTGAAGATCTTTAGAAGCTCGGACCCCCTCCTTTGCCTCGTGAGAGATCACGAAATTACAGGAGCGGGGGCATTTCTACTTAAGGCGGCACAAAGAGCCGCAGATGAACTCGGTCTCCAGTTTGAGGTTAGGCGGAGAGGCGGACGAGGTGGCAACCCCGAGTTGCTAACTGAGTTGCAGCCACACCGCCTAGGAGCCCAACTTAAAATCGCCGAACAGGAGAAACTGTTTCGGCGGCACGTCGACAGGCGGGTCCACGGTGTTTTCTACCGACACATCGAGGACCGCGGTCTGTCGACAAGGCTGACCTTCTACTATCTAAGGTCAGCCGGGCTCACTTCGGAGACTGAGGGATTTATTGCGGCCTGTCAAGATGGCGTTATAAACACATTGGTCTATCGTAGCCGCGTGATGGGTGTACAGGTCCCTGATGTCAACTGCAGGGCCTGCCGTGGGGCGCCGGAGACATTGATGCATTTGTTGTCAGCGTGTCCGGCAAAAGCCACTTCGGCGTACATCCATCGCCACAATGCGGCTTTACGAGTGCTATACTACCACCTTAGGCACTCGTATCAGATAGACCAACAGCCAGTGCCGCCTTACTTGCCAGGAGATATAGAGTCCGTCGTCGGGAACGACATATGCCAGATTTTCTGGAACTACCAGTTCCCGACCGTCAGGCTTATACACGCTAATAAGCCTGACATTGTCCTCCTCGACAAACAAACCAGGACTATGTACGTCATCGAGTTTTCCGCTCCGGCGGAACCAAACATAATCCTGAAGGAGGAGGAAAAGCGGACCAAATACCAAGATCTCCTGTTCGAGCTTCGCACGCTATACCCTGGCCACAAAGTCATGCCGGTAGTCCTCATTATCGGTGTTTTAGGAGGAGTTCGCACAACGCTGCTATCTGAACTGAAGACCATTCCGGCTTGCAGGAACTCTGCCGAGATCCTAGTAAGTCGGATGCAGAAATCAGTCATCCTGGGGTCACTACGTCTACTGAGGGCACACGATTTGGGAACCTGCAACTACTTACCGACCGGTGGGGAGGAGTAGTTGCAGTCACGACCTGGACTTCTGGCACGGCTGCAGCGATGAGTCGGGGCTCGTTGCAAGCCCTGACCAGTTTCTACCAACATAATAATAATAATAATAATAATAATAATAGTAATAATAATAATAATAATAATAATAATAACAATAACAATAATAATATTAGTAATAGTATCTCTACTCTCACTCTAGTCACAAGGAATAGCCAGGACGTCTTTAACTTGTGTGGGAGGGGAACGGAATATTATTATTCAGTAGGACGCAATTGCGCCTCAGGAATGACTTACGTTGGTAGGCCCTAACCGCCATTCAGTGCCGGAATGAGGGAAACCTGGAAAACCTCATTAGTTAGGGGGACAGTCATACAACAAGCCAACATTTTTCCCATCCTAGGCCGCACTTCGAGACTGCGCTTCACATTCTAAGTGAATGCAAAGGCGACGGTCGTATAAGGCTAACACTCCTGGGTAAACCATTTTTGGAACCTTGCGAGCTAAGAGAAATGTCAGCGAATAGACTTTTGGACTTTTTGCAAAGAACAAAGTTGCTCGTTGAATCGGGATCGGCGGGATGCACAATAGGCCCAGATGTGGCCGCAGTGCTTTGGAACTCGCTATAGAGGAACCGACCGACAGGACTAAGAAGAAGAAGAAGAAGAAGTAGGCCGCACACCAAGATGGATGTCAACCCATCTCTGCGCATAAGCCCTCATATAAGAGTAAATAATTTAGTTAGTTTAGTTAAATTATTCAGCCGAATGTGGATTCGAACCCACAACTTCTGGGTTGAGTGATCGAAACACTAAACTTTGTGCCACCGATCCCATAATACAGAGATGATATACATCTTGAAATGTGACCGATATAACATACAAATTACGTGGAAAAGTCGGTATGTACAGATTCCTATTTTATACAAAAAAAAAGCGACGCCACTGATACCTGGTCAACTGCATCGAGATAAAACCGCATAGAAAACCGACAATAAATCCAATTCCCATTATAAAAAGAGATAACAAACACAGTGATTACGTCCAGTGTATTTATAAGGCAATTACCTACCTCGATCGTTTAGGATGCAATCGTCCAATTAAATAGCGCTTTTTGATGCGTCAATAACTTTAATATTATCCAAGTCCAAAGTCTGCTACTATTTGTTTTAATTTCTTTAGTATAAAACCCCGTATAGTAGTTTAATAAAAAAAACCCAATTTTAAGCCTATCTGGTTAAAGGTTTTTGTGTAAGATCTGAGTCTGAGAACATCAAGATCATAGGCAGCATTGAAGCAATCTCTTTTTTTTGACAAATTTCCTTGTCTTCTAATATTTTACTTACCAAGCTATATGGTGCCACCAAGTGGCGCCACCATGTTCCAACATTGAAACTACCAATTCAATTTTTGAATGTCCAAATTGTCAGTCTTCTATCTGCCAAAGTGAACCAAATAAAAATGAGTCTTACCATTATTATTGTTCACTTCTTTGAAAATCTACAGAAAATGTTTTCAAATTGGAGACAAGGACGGGTCCATCGTAAGTAAAGTGTCTATTAAAGGACTATGCATGGGTGGGAGGAGGGACATCTATGGGTGGGAGACACCACGCCTGACACTTGTACTATATACTAGAAGCGGCGGTGATCATATACGAATATCTTGTGTCATTTAAAGGATATGATCATGTTACGATAATGACCAAAACAAAACTTCAATTAAAACTGTTATTTTAATTTTAATGAAATCTAAGCTTTCATTAAAATTAAAATGCGTATTTGTAGGCATATCTCTTGAAATAAGAGAAGAATTAACGAAATAGAAAAAATAATCGAGATATCCCCTTAGTTAAAATAAAAATATGACCTTGTGCTTTGATTTTTCTGCCTGTAATAATAAAAACTCTATGGTGGATAAATGAAAAGCTTGTACAGGGTCCCTGAAATAATTTGAAGGCAATTTACACTATCTATTCAAATTCCGTTCCGCGTACCTTTTTCATACGTTTTCTCCTGAATACTAATGGGAAAACATTAATAAACCCCGTCCGTAAATCAGTTGTTTTTCCGCGGATCAAGATTTACAACTCAACAAATTTACAATTCCTATTTAGAGTAATATATCTATTCAAACATGCCAGAGTGATACTCAGAAACACTCAAGTCATATTACTCACCCATGATGTCGGCTTGTTTAAAACCGACAAACACATCGGCCAATAAATACCAATTTGAGCAGTTGGGGCGCGATTGTTTCAGAGTTGCAACAGGAAGCCATCTTGTTAAGTGGCTTTGCTTATTCCCTCAGCTGGCCATGCATTCAGTTAGATGCGTTTACCGCCGGGATTCCGTATCTCGAGAATTTTCCAGTAAAACAAATTGCTTCATTTCCGAACCAAATAGATCATTCGATTCTCCAGAAAGTTTAAAGTGTACCAATAGTTTTACATTCCCGGAAATGTGTTCAATGAAAAATGTATCAGTGACTTTGTTGGGATATGGGATGTGATTTATAATTGTTCAAAATAATAAAAAAACACATCTAGAATTAAGTTTGTCGCTAACCTTCTGTAAGTAATATTCTGATACATGTATCACCTTGGAAGATGTCTATCTTATGATTACTCAGTGGCGGCTCATGAATTTTTCTTTAGGAGAGGCATAGATAAATCAGTGGTGGTTGGTGAGATTCGGGTGGGTACGAGGGGCGGAAGAAAAAAAAAAGCGCCGCAGGCGAAAATTTTTCATTTTTCAATGTCAAACGCCTTAAAATTAGAAATTAGAAATTCCCAGAGGAAAAATATTTGCTTAAAGAAATAGGTTTCGTTAGACAAATATCCCTTTTTTGATGTGATTGCCAGAAATCTCGACAAAAATTATTTAAATAATATTGAAATAGGTAATAGTAAATAATAAGTAATATTTAATACCTATTTGATTATCAAAAAATTATACATAGTATGCAAACGTCTTCAATCTTCATCCGTACATGCTTATTTTCCCGCAAATTTCTAAGAGGGAAAGGATGGGAGTAGTGGGCGGTCTTGCCTCCACTTGCCTCTAGCTTTATTCAAAAAGCACGTGTTCAGATCTCACGCGTATGCGCAAATAATTCATTTATCCGAAAACATCGGTTCAAAGGAGGCATCTCATACTTATGCCTCCGGTTGGCCACACTCGGCCGCAGTCGTCTTAAAGACGAAAGACGGCTGTTGTGACTCGTCGGCTTACCAGCGCTACCCGCGCTACAAACCTAATAGTTAGCAAACCGTGGTAATTTTTACTGAGGCGCCCAAGAATGACCATAGATGGCGTTGGGTCGTTTGTGATTGGAAATAATTTCAAATAATAGTACGGGAACACAAGCATTTACATTTTACATTATTATTTATTATATTAGTGGATATTATTAATATATTTATTAGTTGTTAGTAAATATTATGTATTTAAAAATTGGTATTCTTTGTAATTTTTACAGGGGAGGCACTGCCTCCCCTTCCTCCTCTGACGAGCCGCCACTGTGATTACTAGTGTGAAATCGTTCCACTCGCTGTTATGTAAGTCGCAAATAAATCGATGTTTGTAATTTTCCCTGTTGGCAAGGAACTGAATGACTTATTTATCTACTGATTACTTTCCACCAGAAGTAAATAAGGGACGTCTTCCAACAGAATTTTTTTAATTAAAATGAATCACAACACAATCGCCGGAGGTATTAAAATGTTTTATTGCCGCAGTATTTACTTCCAATTTGTCGGTTGATTTATCTGATGGAGTTTGTTTTTGTTCTTGAGATTTACAATTTACCTTTAATTCGACGTTTTTATCTTTTTAGACCTTTGGGAATTTTAAACGGACGATGTGGAATTTCAAATTCAGATGTCAGCTTTTGTTTTGGGCTGATATTGGTTGTCTTAATTACTTTGTCAGTCGCTCTCAGCGTATCTATTAAATTATAAGCTAAACAACTAACCAACGAATTGGCTAATACTAAAATTGTACATACACGTACATAAATTTATATAAATATGAAGAGGTGTTAAAAAATATTGTTTGTTTGTTCTTTTTACGCAATAAACTCAGTTTTCTAGGAAAAATCCTGCATACAGCTCTGGAAATTACATTATGTATTAATACGGAGTAATCAATGTATATTTTGGAATGTATGTGGATATTTCAAATCTGTGACTCTCATACCGATTCGAGTATTCAAATAATTCCCATTTCTATTAAAAAGTTGAACAAATTACATCAGAAATAAATTTATATTATTAATTTTTAAGAAACAAATATATTTACGTGGTGATCTTAGAGAGAATGAGACAACTAGGGGCTAAAATTTATTCCGTATTCCTATACCTTCTTATTACTTACATTTGTAAATTTTACAAACTCAGTACTTACTTCACAAAATGACAGAGTAGGTGTAGGTACTAATCATTTATTATATTTTACCCCACAATGCTCTTTTGTCAGAGCAATATAAAAATCTTAATATATTTAGCCTCTAAATACCATTTGCCGAAGGGGAAAGCTATTTATAGTTATCTGGGGATTAACCCAAAATCGTAAATTATAAAGGAAATCCCCTCAAGTAGGCATTGTATCTATATAAACGAAGAGAAAAGAAAATAAAATGTATCGGGATAACCCAAACCTCATTAATGTGGAAGATTGTGCCTTTAATTCGGATTCTTTTATACTTTTCGCTTGGTTTTATAGAAATGGATATAGTAATAAGCAATTACTTCTTAACAATAATAACTACATTGCAATAAAACAGAATTTTTTATTAAATTAGTTTAAAAATTTAGAGTACAAAATCGAGACTTAATTATTGTTGAGATGTTATTTCTTTTAACAAAAATGCAATTAATTATTACACTTTTTACGTTTCAAAGCCTTCTTCCCCAAAGAAGAAGTGATTTTTCTTTATACAATATGATAACAGCCGGCGAAACGCCATTGAAAACTACAGAAAATTGTTCAGTTTCATGTTACACCTACACATGTTCCAACAAGCATCATTAATCGCTGTTAGTTCTAAGCATAACAAAACAGCTGTAGACGTGTTGAATTTCACATACGAAGATGCAGACAATTTACTAGTCTGGAACGGTCATTGTTCGTAGTCAGTATGCATAGGTACGTACTTGTAGATAAGGCTTTATCTGTAATTACAGACTATGCTCATATTGCGCCCTCACGGGCGTCGCAAGGGGCCATTTTCTGATTTAAATTTCAAATTACAATAAAACTCTAACTAGCATCAAGCGGTTTTACGTAATTCTAGCAAATTGCTATGTAATTTACTTAACTACACGTACGTTCATCCGCCTATCCAAGAAAAAACGTAAAATAAGTAGTAGAAATTGTTAATATTATAATAAGTTAATCACTTTAGACTTTAAATCTTCACGAGGGAGCTCGGTGGCCGAGTGGTTAAGACGTCTGGTTTTTAATCGTTCTCCGCGGTTGACGACGGTTCGAATCTCACCGTGGTCAACTTTTTCTAATTGCTCCAATATTAAATCTGTGTGTATAAGGCTGGTAGCTTTCTTAATATGCAACTAGTACTGCAATATCACTGTATAAATGGCTAACAACCTACTGTACACTTTAATTAATAAGGTTTTCCAGGTTTCCCTTATTCTCGTACTAAATGGTAGTTAAAGTTATAACATCGAAAGTCGTTCCTGGGCGCACTCGCGACCCGCAAAATAATAGAAGTCTCTGACTTCCGGGCCCATCACTAAGATGAGAATGAGGGATAGAGATATTATTATTATTATTATTACTTTATTTGAAATAGAAAAAAACTTCTTTGATATTACACACGATGTTTTCAAAGTACGTGTAGAAAATTAATTTTTTGACACATTTGAAGGAAACAACTTCCGGTAAACGTATACGCAAATGTGTCTGAAATAATAGTAGATTATACACCAAGGGAGTAAAATGCATGATTTTTTCCCGAGGTGCGTTTGTAGCATGAGGGCAAATCCTGAGGGTTCTACATAGCACTGAGGGGAAAAAGCATGTACTCCCGAGGTGTATATACTATTTTTTGTCTCTTATGGTTTCGGAATCTGTCCAGACTTGATTCTGTCCGCAATATGGTTTCTGTCCAGACTCTCCATATTTTCTCTTAATTCTTTCTATATTTTGACACCTAGTACACCACATACTCTGATACCACATATAGATCCAAAGTTTCAGTGACATAGTTAAAACATATCAAATATCAGTCTGCAAATTAGTGGAAAAGGTAACCTAAAATTGTCACGCTATTGCATGATAATTCAGTGGCTATTCACGATATATAATGTATTGAATGAGGAATGACAGGCAACTAAGTGGAATCGATCTTTTCGATAAGCTATATCTTTGAAGAAAATGTTAATTGTTGTTCTGTATCCAAATTGTTACCAGGTGCTCACGTGGTACCAAATTTTGACAGACTATACCTCTGTCTTCTCCGAGTAATGGGTGTTCATAAAAAGTTTTTCTTAAAATTCATCTAGGCATCACCCCTTGAAAGTTTCAATCATTCTTGTCCTGTACAACGCAGGTAGCTGTTCATAAGGAATTCCTTCCTACACTATAAAAGAAAGTAAAAGGCTAGATAGTACACAGATGTAGATGTCAATTAGATATCACGGCTATGTACCATGCACCGGTAGATGTCAATTTCCGTTTTTATTAGACCCCATCCACACCCATGTCCATTTTAGACAAAATATCGAAACGCCATGAAATAAAACAAGGCGAGTGGGAATCCGTTATTCGCCAATTCAGGGCCGATAAAACTGTAGAGACAATTGGAAACTATAATAGGTAAAGACAGACCAAATTGAAGGTGCTTATATCTTGTGGCGTCCCTAGGGCTTCGGCGATAAATATACAGTGTTAGCCTGTTTACCTGGATTAGATAAGGAGATACTATAAATATATTCAGTTGTTGCAGTTTCACACTGTTTTTTGTGAATCGGTGTATCAAACCTTCATCAGATCTGTAATATTATTTATAAATTTTAATACAACTAGTTATTGCTCAGTTCTCCATATACTTGTACACTCAATACTTACAAATTATGGATGGTGTAAAGTTACACACTTTTAAATTGATTATAAAAAACAGTAGATACAAAATAATGTACGGTCAGTAAGTTTCTAAACTCTTCATAGACTGTTATATTTTCAACTGCCTTTTGGTAAACTAAGAAGTTTACAAGAGTTATTTTTAAATTATGTTTTTGTCATTTATTAGATTATTTAATGGAGCGCTTTTTTTTTACATCGGCAATGGAAAGTAGTTGGAAAAAGAAGAGATACGTATTTCTGGAATTTTAATATTGGGTTCATTTAAGTCCATAAATTATTTTTTTATTGTGAGCGATATCTATGTGACGTCACTAAGCGAAAATTCAAAATTTGTCCCATTTTTTAGTGATTTCTAGGATATCTTCATTTGTGTGGTTGGTGTCACTGCGTGACAACTTTACTTTTGTTTATGTTTGAATTGTTTGGTTAGGGTAAACATCATGGTAAACATGAGACATTGTTTTTAGTTTATATTTTTACCTGTGAATTGTTGTCTCTGCCTGTGACTGATTACAAGTGTATTTATTAGTAATAAAAATACATCGTAATTTGTAAAGGTAATTTTTGAATATATTTAATCGACTTTGCAGTAATACTGTTAAGTTAAATACTAACCTTACATTTTTCATCCCTTTATTTCTGAAAGGATCTATAGGATCTTTATCATAAAAGGACCTATAACCGGTGAATTGTCGGACTTAGCCTCTACAAAACCTTGCTCCATGTTTAATAAAAGTTTACTTCACAAGAAAACAACAATACAACACGTCAAGTTGTCAAGCCAAACACAAACAGGAAATTTTAAATGTCAATTATCGAAATGTCGACTGTCGTTTCTCGTCGTTACAAACTGAAACTAGCCACATATTATCAGTGTGGCCTCTTTATAGATACATATTCCTTAGTTTTTGCTTAGTGACGTCACGAATATAGAATAAAATTTCAAAATTGAATTATAAATTTTCTACCTATTCAATCTTAATAATTTTTATCCTAATGAATATAAAAAAAAATATAATTTTTAAAAATACAGGTTTCCACTTTCATTTCGATTGAAGGAAAATAACCCATTAAACTGTTAAAAATAGGCTTCAAAGATTCACAGTTACTTGAACCTATAGTACCTATATTTCAGAACATTTTTGGCTTAATTTCTATAAATAAATATGTAAATAGTTATATAAGCCAATAAATAATATAAAAAATATGTCTTAAATAATTTTCTATGTCTAAAATCTCAATATTCGTAAAATATGAGTTGTGATTGTCATCTATAGCATATTTGGCCAATGTTATTGTTGTGTGTGCTATATTTATGGACGTAAACATGTTTTTTACGTGTTATTGTTTTGACTGGCCACTGTCTTTACCATTACTATTACAACTTTGATCGTACTTTCAGTAAGTCCCAGACATCGTTCGCCAATTATTTTTGAAGACAAGTATAAACAATTTAATATTTTGTTAAACCGAAGAAAATCCTCTATTGGATGATGAAAACTGATAAGAATTGGTTTCATGTTATCATGAGAATACTATTCAAGTTTCTGTCTGTAAATGACATAATATATTAAATGACAAGTAGGTATATCATGATAAAGTGGATAGTCGAAGCGGATGGTTCTTTATGAAACATCGTGAAAATAATTGTTAAAAACATTGATCTCATTTAGATGTTCCAAGAAATATATAGAAAACACTCTATGTACCTACTAGTATTTCGGCTTGTTAGGCCTTTTTCAATAGAGTAAATGTCTATTACTAAACATTTCCAAGCGCGTTTTCGTTATTTATTTGTTTACGAGCACCTATCTCCGATTGATCCCACCATCTGGTAAAGCCCGAGTTTTTATTACCTTTTCTAAGAAGGGCGAGAGTGTAAAATCTATCTGATCATTTAGTACACGGATTTATAATTAAAGATTTTTTAATTTCTAATTGCTCTAATAGATCTAAGCGCTTTCCTTTCTTTTCACGATGCAGTACCTTTATATTTTTCTGATCTATAAAATTATTGTTTTCTATACAATGCGTCGAACTTCCTGATGTAGATGACATTTTTTGTTTCATTTTTTCAGTAGACAATTTCAAGTAAGTAGGACAGTGTTATGTTGCTGAAAAGAGAAAAAAATCAACACTCTAAATAATCTCTCACTAATTCTCCGGTTGAAAATACGATGTTTATAATTATTTATGAAAAAATACTGGATATATTCGATTGAGGAGTGGCGAGTGGAACATACTGTATGTATAGTATTGATTTCCTCTATACTACTTATTTTGATTTTGACTTTATTTACTTCTACCATTGTTATATTATGTGATTCCTGGTATTTACTATTTTTTTTAATGATGTAAGAAAAGCTTTACTACAAACTAGATATTGAACTAATTTGTACAAAATAACTATTATATTGACTCTTAAATAATGTAAATATTTAAGTTTAAGTTTACATTTAATGAAATATTGCAACTATTCAGTTTCACAGATATAATTGTAATTAATTATTTATAATTAATTTTAATAATAGAAAACATCTTATTAATGTGAATGCTTTACCATTACTGATGTAGGTATATCAAATAATATAGAAAAACGTTAATATCTACTATATCTAATGTTAGACTGGGAACTTCTACCTACTATTATACATTTTTTTGTGCCTCTGATAGAAAGATTTTTTATTGAAACTATGGAAGATATAGTTATTAATAAAACTTCGGCGATTTGGTATCTGATTCGCTATTGATTCGGCTAGTATAATACGCAATTTTGTACGCCGCAATATAGAAGGATGAGATGAGGTATAGGTTTCATGCAATTTGCGAGACTCTAGCTATACCTATGATTAGCATTGTTCGCTAAATATCTAACTTTGCTGCAAATTCACAAATTGAAGTTATAATTGTCTTCGTTTAGTATAAAGTTTGGTAGCTCTACTTGCTATTACCACATAATTAGGCTATAAACACTGCGATGTAACAGCAAAAGTCTCCGAGTTTTTTATTAATTCATTGATCACTGAATCATTAATTTCTGCATCACTTAGGGCCGGTTTCACAATGTATTTTAACCAATAGTTTACTGACCATAAGTTTAGAATGTGAATTTCTTTAACATTTTATCTATAACTATGCACATTCTAAACTTATAGTTAGTTAACTATCAGTTAAGTAATGGTAACCAGCGATTGTGAAACCGGGCCTTAGTCGTTGATATATGAGACCTATGTTTTATATATTTACTTGATTACTGTGTAAGACGTTTTACAACTGTGTATCTATGATCATCTATCTTTAGGTACTCGTTCATGCTATCAGTATTAAAAAAATTCATACTGTTACTCTAATTAGTTGGTTTTTGGACTTTTTCCAATCGCCTAAAATAAAACGTTCTTTAGAGAAACATATATCGACAATAATATCGAGAACAGATTTTTGAAACTGAAGATTCTCTAAATTTTTATATATTCTACCACTAAAGATGTGGATCTGTCTTTATATTTCCGTTTCGTACCAACTGTCCAATTCCGTAGCTCGTCGCCTTTATTAAAAAATCAATTTATTAGAGATTTTTCCAATTCGAGCAATTTATATTTCACAGAAACACACATAATCGCGTCTATTTATTAAGATGCTTAACATCAAGCTTCTATTTTCATAAATTCTTTTCTTTTTTTATCTCACTGTAGAATGTTTCAAGAAGGAAAGCCTTAAAACATATGGCAATTCGTTAAAATGTCTGCATTACTAATTCATTTCTAAAACAATTCATTTATGACATCCGAATATGTCAGTGCACCACTGACATTAATCGGGAACCTTCAAGTTACACACAACTCTCATAAGGAAATGAGAAATGCCCCAACTTTGTAGATTACGAAGAGTGCGAGGCCCTTACGGATGGAATAGAGTAATCAGTACATCGTGTAACAATCTCTCTTAACTGCTTGGCTCTCTTTAAATGACAGTTCCCGTAAAAACTTGTTATTAAAAATGTAGAAATGTGGCAAAATCCTATTTATTCATAGAGAAGGCTTAAACATTAAGCATAAGACAATCACTTATTGTTTATTATTAACTTTTTGACGAATGAATTTCCCAAATATGTTGGAACATATAATAATTAGTTCTAATGAGAAATCTAATAGAACGTGTAAAACGTGCCAGGTCTAAAGTTTCCAAATCAAACTCTAAAAAGTTTGGAAATTGCTAAATGTAAGAATAGTATGAATGGTGACAGAGGGCCAATCCCATGTAGCCCGCTTTATTGGTTAGTAAAGCACGGTTCATTTGAAAATATTTCCTGAGGAGCAAATAACACCCAAAAGGTTATAATCGACCAATCTGTGTCCGATTTTTGGTAACAGGCCGTAGGCTGACACAATATTACATGACGGATAATACCTTTTTTGTGCAACCCTCCTCAAAGCGACTATTTTGCATTCGCAACACAGTCCGCAAAATTTAATTTTGCGGCCGTTACCCTTAACAACGGCCGGCAAACTAAATGTCACTCAAATGTTAAAATTTCAATCAAAACTTGACATTTCTGCAATAAGGCAACAGGAGTCTTTTTTTTTATTAAATAAATAATTCCATATTAACAAGTATTTATTGAGGATGAATATTAACAGTAATTTGACAATTTGTATTGTTAGTAATATTTACACCTGAACTAACTGAAGCACCTAATTCTAATGTTTTCGAATAATTATTAGAAACACTTGGCACTACCAAACTACTGCAGTTAGTTACATTTGAATTAGATGCTTCAGTACCAAAAATAGAATTAGAAATATTATTTCAGAGACAGTTTTCACATTTTGCTCGTCACACCATTTTTTGAAATTGCCATAACATTTTTCATATTTCTTCTTAGATTTTTCGGGTATTAGATCTGAAATTGCCGAGTTTACCATGTTTCTCAGCTATGGAGGAGAGCAAGAAATTGAAATATCGCTCTCAGCGTCAGACATTATAGACTCAATTTAAAAACTGTCAAATTGTTTTGTATACAGTCAAAATATTTCGTTTCCATAGAAACACCGTCACAGTAAAACCACTAGATTACTTTTCTATTCAAAGATAATACTGTTTCAAAATATTAATAATATTAAACAATATTTATATAATGTTTGTAGTGGCGAGATACAGTGAAATACACTGCAGTGCCCTCTTTGGGTCTTTGCTACTACCTGTCTGACAATTATTGTCTAATAATTTCCATGGAGATGTTGATGTAATGCAACGCCAGTCGGGGCATATTGCCCGTGGAGTAGTTGTTTTCAGCATCTCCTTCCAATAATATTATTAAGGTTGCACAAAAAGTTTTGTGTATAACTCGGCCGCAAACCGCTTTGGCGTCCTCGAGATTGTCAGCCTCGGCCGCAAGCGACCTCGGCTGACAACTCTTCTCTCGGACGCGCAAAGCTGCGTTTTGCGGCCTTGGTATACAAATAACTATTCTAGTGCTCCAAAATTATTTGAGAAAATCATAAGAATCATTCGAAATGTCGCATCCTCTATTACTATCATGTCCTGCAATTCTTTCCATTATGACAATTGCAAACTTTTCTCATTGAAATTGACTAATATCCAGCTTAAGTAAAAATTTATGGCCATCGAGGAATGTTCAATCTACACTCCGTCATAAATCCAATATTTACCTATATTTTCACGGAATCTTTCCCGGAATTATTATTTCCCCCATATCTTCCATCCGTTCCCTACCATTATTCATTATATTTGATATATATTGCTCGTTCTGTTTTTCATTTTGTAAATGGAAGGCAGTTGTTCGACAGACCCTGTTAATTGCCTAAATTGATTTATAGTATTGGGCCTCGAGAGGAGCTTTTTACTGACAGTTATCTACTAATGCCAGCATCACATTATTTTCAATGTAGGATTGACGTTTGGTATTAGTTCTGCTCGATGAGCATGATACTCATTTGCTCACAGTGCCAGTAATAATCTGCTTTAAGTAAGAGCTGTAATAATACGAGAGATCTATATGTCTATATTTTTTTTCTAATGTTTGAAACTTTACAATACTGGGTGAATATGATGGCTGGATCTACACAGTCCGTCCCTAGTACCGTCCCCCTCCTTAACTTTATTCCGGCATCTCAAGGGAAGTCGCTACATCCTTCATCGAAACCAACCACCAGACACTGACCGGTTTAATGTTTATTATGGGCTCGTGAGAGTGTATAATAAGTATGTAATGTATAACAATATATCAATGTACTCCAGTCAAATAAATAAGTCGGATTGTCTTGAATGGTACCTGCAGAAAAGCAGGTCGCTATCTGTCTGTTAGAAAGACAATAATTGTCAGACGGATAATAACAAAGACCCAAAGAGGCCACTACAGTATCTTTCTCACCACTACTAGGTAATATATTATTTAAATGATGCACTCGTCTGACTCTCCCTTGGTTTGAAAGATATACTTATGGAACCATTTAAAAATTTATTAATCAGAAGAGAGTTTTGATTGCCACTTGCATTTTCTTTTGATCCTGTTTCCTATTTTCGACGTCCCTTATAACAAACCATGTAAATACATGGTAAATACACGGGAAACCTTGATACCTCTAGTGGTTAAGCAACATTATTCTGGAGTGTGGAATCAATTTACTCTTTTTGTTGTGATGTTCGTGGTATACACGAACATTTCTCTTTCAATTCACGGGAAACCCTCCGAGCGAAATATTTAGCTTTATAAAAACTTAGTTACCCTATTGTGCATTAAGTAGAGTCGCGCTCGGTATCGCACAGAGGTCTTTAAATATTCTCGGCATCCATTTTTAAAGGAAGTTCGTATGCACTCCCGACACTTCATATTTAAATCAGCTGCAAACATAATTCCATTTCCAAGAGAAGTGCTTGTAAAGCCAACTCCTTTCGGCACGGTAAATATAACAATATCGTTATGGCTATATCTGGCAGAGTACATTCCATTGTGAATTCGGCGGCGAATAAGGCTATTTGCACATACGTCATCAGCTGGGGACTACACACAGAAGAAGTGTCGAGTCTTGTCCTGAATGAGTGTGTTGGTAACCCTGGAGGGCTCTCGTCTCCAGAGACACTTGTGCCCGCTTCCGGCGATTTTTCCACAATACGTTGAATCGCCACCGTCGCACACGTTTGCGTTCTACTTTGGACTGCCTGAGCTATTTCTGTCTTAGCTTTTAAAAATGTAAGGCGACATCTCAGATGAGAAGCACTCAGCATCCCTAATAAGGAAATGTGTAACCAAACATACTTCAAGGTGAACCAGTCAAACCTGAAAAGAATATATGGATTATGAACTACAATTTTAGATAAACAAACAATGGATTTTCAGTTAAATTATCTCTTTCAAAGGAATGATGGGTATGTTGCATGTTAAGGTAAACGCCTTGGTGCTTAAATCTAGTATACGTATCTGAGTATTTTCTAAGAAAATTTTAAATTATTCAGGATGTTCCACATGATAGAACATAACAAATTTGTCTTTTTTGGCAGGACATTCTCTAACTTTTACATTGGTATATATTTTAATGGTTATATTTCTAATAATAAAAAATACATGTTTAAAAGAGTGTATCAATGCATTGTTTTGGAAAAGCATTCTTACATTATTCATCAGTTCATACGTCAACAAACTTACGTAATAACTTACTTAATTTTTGGAAGGTGATTATTTTAGTTATTAAAATCAATAGCTTCTTGATGTTAGTAAAGTCTAGGCTCTAAATTTGGACTTGTTGCCTTATAAAAAACTTTGTCGAATCCAAAACATTCTCAAACCTTTGAATCCTTTCTCATAGCTGTCCGTCGTTGCAGCAGACCATTTTGTATGAGACAGAAGAAGCATCCACACCTCAGGTCACAAAAAATTTGATACACTTGCGTCACCATTAAGTTTATCAATAAAATTGTTTCATTGTCTTGAAAAATGTTTAAGCAATCAAAATTTATCGCGTGAGGAAAACATATTTAAATTTTTTTATTGTTATGTTTATTTTATTGTGGTCCAAGTTGGTCACCGAAACTGGTTGTCTATAAATAAGCATTATGAAAAGATGTGCGTTCATTGGAATATTTCCTTAAATTAAAATGAACTCATATCTATCCGCTTTATACTGACATAAATATTCCTTCAGCTCCCTAATTATACAGTGTTATTCAGAACTTATCCATAGTAAAATTTGGGGATGTTCAACATATATGTAAAAATGTGGTAGGGCAAAAAAAAATTTTTTGGCGGCTTGTGAAAACTATTTAAAAATTTTTCATTGCACGCCGCTGGATACTGGTCCACTGTAATGGAGTGACCTTGGGACTGACAATGCAAACTGGCTAGCACGAAAAAAACTTCGGAAGTTCTGAGACTATACAGACACCCGGCGCAAAAAAGATTTGCAACGTTTTTACTTTAAAATAAACTTAAAGATAGATAGATGTGACCAAAGTGACGTGTCTTTAAAATTAATAAAATTTTGTTACACTAATTTTGAAGAATTGCGCTACTTGATTACTAGGTATTAGAAACATGAAATTTATAAAAAATTTGTACATACCTTGTTACAAAAGCTGTTCGAAATTTTGTCCCTAAAGCTATCCAATTTTGCAACACTAAAGCGAATGTTCCTCCTGGTTGCTGATCTTGTAAACGCAAATTATTAAGTAAATTGGGGATTTTCAGCATTTTGCTGCAACAACCACTCACAAAACCTAACTTGTAATTGATAATCCACTGGTAACAGTCGATTAACTCAGCATTACTGTACACATGAGCCAATTTGAAAATTTTACAGTTTAACACTCCTACGATATAAATAAAACACCGGCATTGAGAGAAGACACAGATCGACTGATGACTGAATAGACAATAGAGATATTATCCCCGCTTCAACTGTATTCGCTCGGTCGTCGTTCGAGGGACAAAAACGTGTTTACGTTTTTTACCACATTCTTAGGAATGTGGTAGGTATATCAAATGTTGAAGTACAGTTGCCCATCTACGTAGTCCTTTATAATGGGATAAGTTTAAACATTGTTTATGGGAAATCCTAATACTTTTATTAAAATTTTCTTGGTGACATCGATTTCTTATTTAAGGATGCATATATCCTCAAAGTTTTAGAGATAAGTTCTGAATAACCCTGTATAATCCCTTTTCCGTCTTTCCAAATAATCAAGATATCCAAATGGTAGCAGGCATGTGCCAAAATATTAAAAACTGGGGTTATGAATGAAAAAGCTGTATCTAGAGAAATACATTTTAATGTGAATCAATACCCATTATAACCACTGTCGTCAGTTCATCGCAATTATTTTTGGAAATGACTTATTCCTGTTCTCCTTCCACCAATTTCTGCTTGAAACTCCGTTCAATTAAAGCCCACCAATAATGGCTGAGAAAAGCACCATTATTTTCAACGATATGGTTTAAAATCATCTAAGAAACAAAACGTCTCGATTAAGTGTGTTTCTCAAACGAGTCGAGCATCACTTATTTTATCAGAACCCGCCTAATTCAATCTAGAGCACGCTTCCAAAATTCCTTTGTCGAGACACGTACGAGTTTTTGTTCATTTAGGATAATACCCTTAGTTAGGGGATGTTACCTTTTAGTTAATTTATCTAAGGAGTTTACGAGGACAAAAACAGATTTGTATACTCGTAGAAACTCATACAATTTGAGAATATGTTATAAGTAATATAAGTTTAAACATCAGACGAATAATTAATTCTAATAGTATTAACATTTGTATATAAAGGCCGTTTGTAACTTCACGATATTTATCAGATAATTTCACAGAAAATTTCTTGGTGCATTTTTAAAAACTTTATTTTGAAAATTGTAAATTACCTGTTTGCAATATTAACTAAATTATTTTCCATTTTTCATTTATACGCAATCGCAGTAAGCTTCTTATTTCAGCACCATCTGTTGTTATTTTTTATAAGTTTAAGAATATAGGTCACGATCCTGAGATTTTTTGATCCTGACATGAGAATAATAAGGTACATTACAAATAAAACGCATGCACGCGCATAGATAAAGTTAATTTAAGTTGAAGTTTGAGTTTATTTCCTATTCGTTATCGTTAATCGTCAAGTCAAATTCAAACAGCTGACTATAATCGAAAGTTGTGCAATGCGCAGATATCCGCGTCGATTTCAGCGAGAAAATAGAACATGTTGAAAATAATTTTTTAAAAAATTTCTTGAAAAATTTATGTAGATATAAATTTACTGTTTGCAATTGATGAATATTCATTATGAAATTTTTTTAGTAATTATTTTAAGAATTATTGGAAAAATAGCATATAGTAACAAACGGCCTTAACGAAGAAAATTTCAGAAATTCTACTCAACAAAATATCTAAACTAAGTAAGCTTCGAGTAAATTAAATCGCTAATATACTTATTTTTTTAATCACTTCCTTATCATTAAACAAGTGTTTGATAATTTGTTTTGTTATATATCTATACCTTGTTAAAGTAGCAATTCCTGTCGTTTATCGAAATCCAGCTCACGAACAAACTGCTGTGTGAAAATGGCCAATTTTGCCAAAAGATACCACCAGAGGTATTTTACTTTAAATATACACAAAACTGTTTATACAAAAACAATTTTAATTTGCTTTTACAAAATCTGAATTCCGAGATAATGTAATTTCGAACATGAAAATAAAACAAATAAAGACAGCTAGGTAAGTTGAATTTCTAATTATTTGCTTTCATGTCTCATTTAGACCTTTCTTTACAATTCCTGAAATACCATAACAGAATCTAAAGTATTATCTGGATATGAATGAGGTTAAGTTCGTATGTAAATAAATGTTATGAAAATGTATCTTATTCTATTAATGTGTTCAGATTCTGTAATATACTTTAGATCCTATTTGGTGCTTTACAGGACTTGTAAAAGAACGTATACGCTATTACACACTAGCAAGAAATTAGATTTTAATTTGACTAAAAAAAAAAACAATTTCACTCAAATTAAAAAAGCTATTATCTTGGAATCAATTTAAATAAATCCTATAACTGGAATTCCCACAGATGTTTTATGAGAAACAATAAAAAAAATGTATTTACAGATAGTTCTGCATATGATTGTAATATTATAATAATTGATAACAAACTAAAAAACCACTGATGGAGTTTAGTCGATGTGTCCTATATTTATTTTTGTAGCACGTCTTATAGTTTAGGTAAAATTCATTCTTGAACGCCTTCATTCTTCTTGGAGTCTTTATTTTGAATGCCTCTGGTTTCCTCCATTTCCCGGTTTCTCGTTTGTATCCTGTTTTTATTATTCACGGCTGGTGTAGTGCCAAAAATCATTCGTACAGATGATAAACAAATAACTTCTAATAACTCAATAACTTAATAACTTCTAATAACAGATATTAGACATCTTTATATTTATAAAAAAATCATTCTAAACCGCTCCCCCTAGATACGTGATGCATTCTAAAATAAAGACGGCACGGTATTTGTTTTACGCCCCTACAGATGAGTTCACTATTAATTTATTTGCGGTTCAGTATGTTTAATAGCGCCCTAACTCTAGTTGACTCAAACGCGTGTTAATTTACCCCAAGGTCATATAATACTCCGTGGTTAGCGTTAGTTGTGTGAAAAGCAGCCGTATGTAAGGTATGTTTACTTGATATCCCTTGAGATAGTCAGGCATGAATTTAAATGTGTAAATTTTCATCCTGTTTACAACTTTTAGTTAGTTTTTAAACACTCTACCTGCTCGATGTAACTCTAGGGGAGACCATGGTGGAAAAAAATATATAAATGTATTCACTCCGGAGTAGTTGTAGACTGCAAACAGAACTTTTTTATGATTCTGTTTTTGCTTACGAAGGTTTACGTGAAAAGACATCAGGGAATAAACGATGGGTGCACATTCTAAGCGAAAAAATATAGATTTTATTAGCTAATAGGAAATTGGGCTAAAATGGCACACCACTTTTTAAACCTGCTATAGGTATAATTTTTCTGAAATAAGCATTTTTAAAAGTGAATTAAGCACTAGCTAATTTAATTAACTGGTTTTTATAGGGTCAAAGTAAATAATACAAGTAGATTATTTTTCAAAAAAACTTTATTTGAACAGAGTTGCATGATTCATTTTACCCACATGAGTATGGGCAAAACGGTATACAATGATAAAATATCTAACATACAAGGTTATCATAAGGTAAGGGATATATTTCAGCTTATATTATCTATTTTTAACAAATTAAGTTATTAACAGAATGTGAAAGAAATTCGATTGCTTAAACAATATGTGACCCAAAAGTGTTTAACGCAAATTTTCGATATGTCGTCCATTTTGCTGCTGTAGGTACCGGGTGGCCAAATTTGCTTGCTATTATAGGACAACTCGAGAACTAATTAAGAGAGATACAAAAAAATTAGCCCCCCTTTCTCGAGCTCTTTTTCTGAGACCAACTTAATGCCGAAATGCAAAATGGCCTATCTTCTTTTGTTTTTGAGATATTAGAATAAATTAACCACACATATTATATATCGCTGAAAAGAGAAAAAAATTATCTTTCTAACTAAATCATAGCCGACTATGATTTTCATTTAAAAAAATACAAGTTTATGTCATAACTCGAAATTTTATCAAATTATTAAAATATTGTCTACGCCACTGCATTCCTTTTAAAAAAGTGTCTCAAGAACATATAAGTGGTTTTTTTCTACTATCTAAAATAACCGAGATATGGGCAGGCATCGAAAGTTTGAAAAATCGAATATTCACTAATATCTCAAAAACAAAAGAAGATAGGCCATTTTGAATTTCGGCATTAAGTTTGTCTCAGAAAAAGAGCTCGAGAAAGGGGGGCTAATTTTTTTGTATCTCTCTTAGTTCTCGAGTTGTCCTATAATAGTAAGCAAATTTGGCCACCAGGTACAATCACCAACCGTTCCTCCAAATTGTGCAAAACATTATTCAGCATTTCTGGTTGAATTTCAGCAATTTGCTTCCTAATAGAATCTTTTAATACTTCTAGCTTTGTTGGTGGTTTTCTAAACACCAAATTTTATAAATAACTCCGCAGCCAGTAATCCGCTGGGTTAAGATCAGCCAATCTTGGAGCCCATGAATTTACAAAATGTCGGGGGTAAGAAATTTTATTTATCCCAATTAAATCTTTTCCTCAGTGTGGGAGAGGTGCAGCATATTATTAATCAGTGGGCCACAATTGCGCATACAACTTCAAATTGAAACTCAAACTGCATAGTTTAATAACCTATTACTAATTTTCTCAATTTATGGGATTGGAATATATGTATGACAGAAATATCTACTATATTATCCGAGGCAAGTAATTATTGTAAAAGCAATGATATAGGAAGTGCTTCCATCATATCACCGATATGGTTAATTAGCTCGGCCAAATCCATCAGTAGCTTATTAATTCAGCATATATTAATGTGTTTGCTTCCTTGATTGTGAATTAATTACATTTAGATTGCTCTGCACCTTTGAAATGGAGCTGGCCATGCCAGTGGTGGTTAAGTGGAAGAGCAACTTTGTCGAACTTCGCCATCCTGTGTTACTTATTGTAGTCAACTGTTACTTTTGTTGGTAATAAAGGCACTACTATTATTATTAATATTAGTATCATACTCCCAAATACACGACCTGGAACGTTATAATATATCTCACTTTATTCACAATTTTCTGTTGTAAACTCACATAACTCAAACTTAACTGCAAAGCTTCTGATGAAGCAATTTGTTCAATATTGTGTTTGCGAAACGACCTTCAATTTTGCTGCATTGCCAGAGTTTGTGAGTACTAATTTTATTATTTGTTTGTCAGGAGGTGAATACTCTGGAGGAGGAGGAGGAAAAAAAAATCCTGCTTTAACGCGAGAGCATCACAAAAACTAGTCATATATTTCATAGTCACACAACGTGGGATGTCTGTAAAATTAATCTGTTTGATATATTAATTGGACATCAATTTATTAATGCCTTGATGGCTGATTGATTAAAGCATCTGTGCCTTCTCGCAAACTATAATATATTAAATCCCACAAGGCAGTGTACAAGCTTACTAGTTGCAGATGGCGGAGCCGCAATATAATTATTGCAACGATCTCTACACGGCTTCGTTATGACACGTCTCCATTAGGCGGCGAGACGTTCCTGATTGTGCGTTGTAGCGCGAACCACATGTTGCGGGTTCGATACTTGACTATTTTTCAGGCAGTTTCCACATCGCTGCACTATGTGTGTAAAAAATTGTTTAAATTCAGTGAATTATCTAATAAATAAATGAAAATTAAGAAGCGTCACAATATCTTTTAGATATTATATAAATATAATTAAGTAGTACACGTGAATCATATGCTTATTAAAGAGTATTTTATTAAAGTTAGGAGTTGAGGTAATTTCTTTTAGTATGACAAATATGGTCACAATTGCAGGTATTCATATTTGGTCGCGATTTGTAGTGTTTAGATGGGTTGGCATCTTGCAGCGAGAACATATGGTGTTCCAGCAAAAACTCTATATAGATGTGTAAAAACAAAGATTGGTACAAAGAACGATTACCTGGAAGTTAGTTATATTCACCATAAAGCAAGAGTTAAATAAAAAAGCAAAGCATATAAAAGAGCTTGAAGTTAAGATATATGGTTTAATCACTACTGATGTCAGAAAATTAGTATATAAGTTTGCTTAAAGAAATGGTATAAAACACAATTTCTGTAGAAAAAATGACATGACCAGATGGGTTTCAGAAAATAAACTATTTCTTGGAGGATGTCAGGAGATACAAATGATGCCATGCCAGGGCCTTCAATAAATCTCAAATAAACGAACTACCTAAGCTTTTCAATTATGTGGACTCATTTTATTATAACTATTCCATATTTATCCAATCCAGTAAAATTTTCGATAGGTGCTTTAAATCATTGAAAAATTATTACTGGATTATTGGAAAGTAAAGTCTTTATATAACTTCTATAATAGGAGTACCTACATGGTACAGGTTCATCACTCACCAGTTATATATTATTTTCAATTTTTGGTTTTACATACAAATGCTAATGACATAAATTGTAGAGACTATACTTCGACGTTTTTCATGATTTCAATACATTTTCCACAGGCTTTTGATAAATATCTTTATCTCTTATTTAACTTTAGCTTAATTCCTATATAAAGAAAGATATAAACAGAGAAGGAGTTATTTTACTGTGGCAAGAAATTATAATGACGATTCTGTTTACAACCCTCAATTTCAAAATTTACTTCTGTAAAACGATAAATAAATGGATTGGATGAATGTTTCTGTTAGTTGTAAAATGTTCGTTCTAGTAAGCACTAAAATAAATGGGAATATGTTGCTTCCAGTTTGTCGTTTCTTTGTTTTTATCTATCCTCAGCTTTAAAAGAAGAAACAGAAATATATCGAACATTACAAACTACTTTTTATACACATTCTAACAAATAAAATTGCAGGAAAATTCGTAGACTGTTTTTATGTTTCCGAATGCAATAAAACTTTGTTTGCCTTTTAAGATGTAAACTATCCCCATGTACTTTGGTGAAACTATGTACCTATCTATCCAAGTTTCGAATTTTATTGGTTATTATTGGTATTTATTGGTTAAGAGTTTAACTTTAGAAATTATATTGTGTCATGCATTGCCTATGGTTTAATTTGATTAATAATTAAAAAAATTACGGTCATAATCATAACAGTTTTTAATCAGAAATGATGAATCATATTTGCTTAGAACAGCATCTAAGACGCCCCAAAGTACTCTCGTACGTTTTAAATGTTTTATTTATTCAGTACTTGATAAACATTTTCATAAGTGCAAACCGGTTTTATTTTTATTTTTATAGTCTTTATAAACTTATTTAATTGTGTATTACAAGCGTTTGATTGTAATTATAAACTCTTATACCTACAAATAAAAACGTAGTTTGTCAGAGCAAAGGAATATTTTTTTTATGATAGTTGGAGAATCATTAAAATTATAGAAAATTAAGTTCCTTAATAGCCAGGTCATAATACATTTGCCAAGTAATATATGGCTTATTTTACTTGATAGGAATACTCATATTAGTTATACATTTAAACACGTTCTTACCTCCCTGAGCATAAATAACTGATGTTCTCGTTATACATTTCTTCGACCACCTGCCTACGCACACCAAGAACAAAGCCCACACCTGCCACCAAAATAATTTAAACAAATGACGCTCTTTTGTTCCAGAACTGCTACACCGCGTCATCCTTCTAAGTGGGTCGGGCCTGAGTCCCTGGGCGTTGCAGCGCGATCCCCTGTGGATCAAGAGGAGCGTGGCGAAGCACACGGGCTGCCACGGGGATCTGCACGAGGATGACTTGGCGCCTTGCCTTAGGCTTAAGCCGCTTAATCAGCTGCTGAACGTGAAGGTGGATACGCCGAGGTTTCTACCAGGTTAGTGGAATAATTCTGTTGTGATAGAGGATGTCAGTTCTGATCCTTTTGAATTTCTCCTTGAACTTTTGAAGTATAAGATATATTGTTGACGTAGAGGCAATTTATTATATTACTTATATACATAAAATAAACACCATTGGCAAAATACGAGTATTCTTCAAAGAAAAATGATAGTAATACAGATATAACCGTATTAATTTATTCTGATGAAAGAGCAGGTGCAGTTGCATTTTCATGTGAGTAATTCAATACATTTTAAAATGATGATACGCCTAATAGTAACAATATTCTCATTGAACAGCTTAGCTACTCACGTCCGTGGAGTGAGTAACTACTCAGTCAGGAAATCGTGTGCTCTGAGTAGACTTAATAAGCCCAGGATGACCGCCTTCTGCATTGTTCCGACTAGAAGATCTGCCGAATTTCGGGATGCCGGTATATGATCTTCAGTTCCAAAAGCAGTGTATCTCTTGCTCCATCGAGGGCTCCTATTATCAGTACCACAAGCTTCACAGTATTTTCTGGATGGAATCTACGGAGTTCGAAGAGAAGGTTTCTTCAAAAGGCAGAACCGTATTTAAAAAAAAATAATTGATGATAGCCCTGGAAAGACAAAACACTTTATGAAAAATATAATTATGCCACTCTATAGAGCACCAAAAGTTGATGTGAAGAAGTGTTGTTCTTTTTTCAATATCTACTCAAATAAAGTTGGAATAAAGTAAAAACGAATCTCAAAAATTTAAATTTTTTTCAAATATTTCAAAAACCAATCAAGTCTTAACCTTTTTCAGCCAATATGTTGGTCTCCTGATTACGCAACTGTGCCCCCGTTTAACCAACTTCGTATTTCTTACTATTTCCGAGATCCCCGTGCTTAGACCCGAATTTGAATGAGCCTTTATACATATCATGCAGAAAATATGGTTATGCTAAAATAAATCATACGTAAACCTTCCATAAACAAAGTTATTTTCTACAGCCACTGTATGAAACCTATTAAATCTGCTCTTATGTATTCATCCTTGTAAGCAAATAGGAAATTATTCTATGACTTTGCATATATGGAAATTCCTTGCATTTATTCACCGGCAAATTTATTCTCTAGTTGGCAAACTACCGCTGTGTTTTTACCCTTACCAAATTTGATAGATCATATTCCACAAACTAAATAAATAGGTGAATATATTTCAAAAGGACTGCATAAATGTAGTTAATTATAAAATACAAATGCAAGTAATGCAGTGTGATAAATGATAAATCTGTTGCTACAGTTATAATTCTCTGTTACGCATAGATCGCCAATGTTTAGCTTTCGTGGATCACCTGAAATAGACTGAAAATAGCTGTCAGAATATAATATTTGAATTTTTGTCTGTCAAGTTAAGTTAATCCTACAAAAGATTGACGATTCAAACTTTATTGTTCAAGTCACTATTGGTTTTCAGAAGCAACTTCTCTCAAGAGTGTTTTCCAAACTCCATACTGGTTCCTCCTTAACATAAAATAATTTTCTTATCCAAAAACGCCTTGTTTAATGCTGTCGCTCCTTTGACAAGGAGAGGTGTATCCCATTTATCTAAAAATAACGGTATGTGAATTATTTGTCAGTCTACCCTCGTAGATACTACAATGTAAATACTAGAGCAATATTCAGTTTAATAGATCCAGATACCAGTAATAGAAACACTTTAGGTGTCACATTGATTGTATCTGCCTGAAGATCCTATGTAATTTTTTATTTTCATTCAGGCTTACACACACCTATTTTATTTCTAAGTAATAATGTTATTATATGAACCTTTGTTTTAAATTACTTCAATTTGAAATGGAATCATTCACCATATAATTATAATGATCCATTACCAACAAAAGACCAATATAAACTTTTAATTAAAGGAAACAGAATAGAAAATCAACACAATCCTATCGCGCATCCATTTGTACAGCAAATTGCCTCTAAAGGGAAAATTTCTCGCTTGTCTGACTTTGTTCTTCGTTACGGTGATTCTTTAACCAAAATAGCCCTGTCTTGGCAACTGTCTTTCGCAGAGGACCTATGTCAAGCTTTAATCACATCGTGCACGCGTGCTTAGACTAAAATAAAGGATGTATTTAAATTATGTATAACTTTTACGGATAATATTTTAAATAGCTCTTTAGAGTGTTGATCCGTGTTAAACATTCCGTTTTATACAAGTTAGTATAATATGAACTATCGTTGATAATAGTAACATTCATGACCTTAATAATTTCACATATTATTAATATGCATGTTCTGATAATTCTCAGTATATAAATGTATACCAAATGCTGATACTTTACGCTAACTCTTTATTACTGTGACCTGGGTTTCAGGATTGAAATACAATAACCATATTTTAGTTTTTACAAGTATTGGCACTAGCCCTTGCCAAAAAATTGAAAGTATCCATAGTATGTGGTTTCAAAATCACTTAGTCTGCCTTTAAATTGATTTATATTTTGTGAACCTTGCCTAATTGTGATATGTTTCAAGCCTACACAAAAAATTTAAAGTAGTTTCTCTATAGACCAAGTACGTTCAATCTTTTACATTTGAAAGTTTTTTAATACTGTATATTATACTATAATCTTCCCAATACACCATGCATAATAATAAAACGCGGTATTTTACAAAAAAAATAAATGGGATATGAATATTAGGCGGGTAAAATAAAATAATACGTAGGATATAATTTTTTGTAGGCCTTGTGCCCATAATTTTCTTTTACGGAGGGTAATAAAAAAGTTAATTACGTAAAAATTCAAAATTCAAATTAGGTTATAGAATCAGGCAATTAAAGACATAACACAATTAAAATTATAAATATTTGTTTGTTAGTAATGATGAGAAACACACCGTAGTGCCCTCTTTGCCCTCCTATGAAGATGGCGAAGTTGTTTTCGGTATCTCTTTCAAACAAATATTTGTTTGTCGACCTTATCAATGATCATATGTAGGTATTTTAGGTTATGAAACAACACACAGACATTTCCTTTAATTTTTATACTTTCCTTGTACATTTTAAATCCCGACCTTTATTTGTTGCAGGGTTCGCACCCTTCATCGATGGCACCATCCTGCTGAACCCCACGAGCCCCCCACCGACTGCCAGCTCGCCCACGGTGGCCACTTCCGCAGGATTCGAGCTGGCAGACTTCCCAGAACGAGACCTTCTCTTCGGCCTGACCAGCACGGAGTCCTACCTCGACCTGAACGCGCAGGACCTCGAGTTCGGGTTCAATGAAACCAAACGTGACAGGATTCTAAGGACATACGTGAGAAACTCTTATTATTACCACTTAAACGAGATATTCTCGACGCTCAAGAACGAGTACACGGACTGGGAGAGGCCCACTCAGAACCCTTTAAGTGTTAGAGACGCGACGCTCGATGTTCTCAGTGACGGGCATACCGCGGCACCTTTGATTCGGATAGGGTACTTGCACACCATGGGCGGCGGCAAGACGTTTTTTCTCCACTTCCAGCATCATGGTGGGGAGAGGGATTTTCCTATGGTAAGTATCAGGGGACATTTTAGTTCACTTTTACACATGTTGACTTGATAGAGTAATTAGTTATGGTAGTAGATTGGTGGATATATCTACAAATTTTCTTTCTACTTATAATAAACCTTGTCTATGAAATACCTTTTAAAGTTCTTTATAGTTTATTTGAAGAAGGTAGACCGTGAAAAGATGGGGATATAAATTATTATCTCTTGGCAATTCAAGGGATTTGGAAAGTTTAGTGGACATGGGAGTGAAAATTTCTTTAATGATGAAAGAAGCATAAATTACTAACAACAGAATGCCCAGTAGATGTTTGTTGATAAATCCATTACTGGGGGTTGTTGTTGTTGACAAATAAGGCGACGTGGTTGCCCGCAGCACTCAGGTGTTTCAACCCATTCTGCCTGCCGCTAATCGAGAGCTATTGGAAGAAATCCGTACTATGCCCAGAGGCCAACTTGTTTCAGTTCTACTGGAAGCTCTCTAATATCTTGGGGCAGGAGAAAAGCTGCACCCAGACAGAAGATTTGTATGGAGTCCTCGCCATCGTATCTGCAAAACTTATACCTTCTAGTACCACTAAGGCCTATAGTATTAAGGTGCTTGTTAAGATGTCCATAACCTGTTAATAGTCCTGTGATAATCCCTATGCTGTTACGATTTAGAGTAAGTATTGAATGAGTTGCGTTCGACCAGGGCCCTTCAATTAAGAGCCTGGATTGTCGCACCCCAGTTTCTTTCGAGCATTCCTCCTCAGATTTCTTTCTGATCCAGTTTTCAATGGACCTCGCTACATAGCTGGGCGGAAGACTATGGACATCTGTCCATAATCTAATTCTATTGTATAGGTAGGCGTGGCTTTGATTTAGAATTATTTTCATGTAAATGAAGAGGGCGTTTGTTTTTCATATTTAATCAATCGAGTTCCTTTAATTTATGACTTACCAAATTGTCTTTATTAATACCGAAAACAAATCTCAGACAATAGTTTTGAATTTAGTTAATAGTATTATATAATATAAGACATTTCCTTAAAATAAGGGTATATCATACTATATCATCATTTTAGCTCCTCAGCTGAATGTTGAGTATTACATTTCAAATTTAAAAAGCGACGTCAGCCAATAAATAAGGTACCGCGACAGCATCGAATTGCAATAAAGTATTTCTTGTCTCATTTTTACGGTCAATGCATGTGTCTAGCAATGTGAACGTAATTCCGCACAACAGGTTGTCCCATAATTCTGGCCAATATAATATACACCCTCGCCATCCATCAATTTCCGTCATGTTTTAAACAAATATTTCACGAAAGGCTGAATTTCGAAGCAATAAAATATCCAGAAATAATTTACGTGTATTTTCGAGTATGCAGTATTGGATTGGTAACAGTTTAGCCATTCCAGAGATGAAAACACTTCAATCATTTTGCGTGATCCAAATTGCGGTGAAAACATCAGCATAAAATGGGAAAAAATATAGAGCTTTTTATAGCGGAGAACGCAAGCCGCATATTGGGCTCACTTTTTACGTTCACATCAGAGCTTATCTAATATTTCATGAATATGCCAGTACCTCTACAAATGAAATGAAAATAATATCCGAAGCAAAAGTAATAACTCGGTTGAAAGCAGCGCTCTTCAACTTGTGAGTCCTCTCAAGCAAATTAGGTATTCGAAATTTTTTCATCAGGCTGTTATTCAAATTAAACGTTTGGTGGAAAGTAAATAATAAAATTCTCCGTGATTAGAAGAACGATATTTAAATAAAAAATATTACTGAAAATATGGCTATGGACGGAGCTTTTATTGTCAGGGTCATCACTTTCCACTGTAAATAGCCTTGCCACTGGCTGTTGTTGATACAGACTTCAGGAAGCTTGTTTATTTACTCATTTGTCTCGAAAGGGAGTCTAATTTTAATACTACATTAATTTCCCTGTCGTTTTGTTCAAAATATATTTTGATCTACGTATAACAGACTTACCGTGGGTTATCTTATCCTGGGCCTCTATACAGGGTGCTTCAAATTCGATGCAATACATGGGGATCTCGGAAACGGTAAGAGATACGAAGTCGGTTAAATGCAGGCAAAGTTGCGTATTCAGGGGGGCAACATAATGGTGAAAAGAGATCAAGGCTAACTTGATTAGTTTTCGAAATATTTTGAAAAAATCGAAAATTTCGATTTTCGTTTTTGTTTTTTTGCAGGCCTATTTGATGAGGTATTCAAAAATAAAGAGCACTTTTCTATAGCAACTTTTTGCCCTTTATAGAATGGTGTTAGCGAATTTTCCGAAAAACGTTTCGTTTCCCGGAAACCAACATCAACTTATTTTTTTTAAATACGGACCTGGAATTTTTTTTCAATTTTTTGGAAGCATTTTTGAAACTTGATAGAATGCCACCATAAAAGGAACCAGATTTAAACGTTTTGTCTAAGAAAAATTCATCATTAATAATTTCCCGTGGTCCTCTTAGATTTAGTTTGATCTAGGCAAACGTTTCTATGACAAACACATTTCAATGTTGTGTCAAGCACTATCGGTACTTGGCTAAAAATGGCTTTCAGCAATCTAGAATTTTTTAATTTTATTTAAATTTCCTCATAATTCAGGAATTGTGCGCAACTACTTAAATGAAACATTTTCAAACAGATGGATTGGAAATCATGGTGCTATAGAATGGCCAGCAAGAGCTCCTGACTTATCCCCATTAGATTATTTCTTATGGGGACGAACTAAAAATGTTTTATATAAGAATCAATATAATAACATTGAGGATTTGAAAAATGCCACTATTCATGTTCTGAATGCAATACCTGCAAGGGAAATCGAAAGATCTATTCAAAACTTTAAAGACGAATACGCCTCTGCATGAATAATAATGGAGGATTATTTCAACATCTGCTTTAGGGTTTTTATAGTTTTAACATATTTTGTTGTTTTATTCATTGTTTATTCAATTACATCAAAGTTTATAGTTATTAATTCGTTGTTTTATTATTAGCTTTTGTTTATTTATCGTAAATAAAAATGAAACCTCAAAAATATTATTCAATATCTAGAATTAACAAAAGTCGAAGCAAAAATACCAATGATGGATTTTTCTTAGAGAGAACGTTTAAATCTGGTTCCTTTTATGGTGGCATTCTATCAAGTTACAAAAATGATTCCAAAAAATTGAAAAAAAATTCCAGATCCGTATTTAGAAAAATTAAGTTGATGTTGGTTTCTAGGAAACGAAACGTTTTGCGGAAAATTCGCTAACACCATTCGATAAAGGGCAAAAAGTTGCTATAGAAAAGTGCTCTTTATTTTTGAATACCTCATCAAATAGGCCTGCAAAAAAACAAAAACGAAAATCGAAATTTTCGGTTTTTTCAAAATATTTCGAAAACTAATTAAGTTAGCCTTGATCTCTTTTCACCATTATGTTGCCCCCCTGAATACGCAACTTTGCCTCCATTTAACCGACTTCGTATCTCTTACCGTTTCCGAGATCCCCATGTATTGCATCGAATTTGAAGCACCCTGTATATGGGTGTATTGAAGGGACACTGCCTATATTCTAACACTGAGAGGGTAGTTAGGAGGATTTGGATGAAAACACGCCACTTTTAGGCAAGGATTTTTAATAACAAACAAATAGAATTGTAAAACGTAAACGAAAGAGAAATACAAATTGCTGAAGAATATTTGACTGTGAAATTAATGAGATCCGTTTCAGTTATTCAACTTAGGAAATCGAAATGAAGACTCAATCGGAATGAACTTTATATAAAACTACTAACGGCAACTAATTCGAGTCCAAGAAACGTACTTAACTCGCCGTTGTTGGTTTGCTCTTTTACTATGGAGGCAAAGCCACCAAGACGCAGATACCAACAACCCGTTTTGAAGACGTGCCAAGAAGAGGCTAAAGTTTCTTTTGTAGAAACTGTCGAACTGTAGAAACTGTTCCATCTCCAGGGGTTTACAAATCTTATTCGTGTCGAGTATTTATGACTAAAATGACATTTTAGCTATAGAACCAAAAATTATTCTATGAACTCGATCCACCGTAGGATTTTACTTTAAAGATATTCAATTACCAAAACACAAGAAAGTATAACTTAACAGTCACAACTCGAGCTTTTGTTACACCACCCTATCTTCTTAATTTGCATCACTATAAACAAATTAAAGTTAGAATAATGGATGTAGGATCTTAAATAATGCGTCAGGATATAAAAATATTCTTTTCTCTCTTTCTTATATAATATCACTAGTAATATATCTTACTGACAACAAAGACAGACCTACGGAGAACAAGAAAACGTTGATGTTTGTCGCTACATTGCGAGTCACGGAGTTACGCCACAGTTATAATCGGCTTTGTTAATATTGTAAATCCCATTCTTACTGTAATATTCCTTAGTTGAATTTAAACTAAATAATATTTGGTGGCTTGCAAAACCACACTCGTGGTATTTACCTTCTCTCGAAGTTCCGCTACAACTTCTATTTAAACTTTTCAATGGTTTCCTTAATGGACGTTTCCAACTTTTCAATAACCTATATTGACTTGTCTCGTAAATACAATTCCACCGACTCGTGGAAGTAATATAAGGGATTTTCAAGGTCTGACACAAAAAATTTCGCTACAAATGTGCAAACCAAATTGGTTGGAAGCACCCCACCCGCATCAAGCCAGAAAAGTTTTCTGAATGTGGATATAGGTCACTTTTCAATATAAAATCATTTCGAAAAGAAATTATAGGAACTTTATACTATACTCACAATGCATTCTGGATAAATGAAGGTATTTTTGAACATAAGGGAAGTGTCGTTATACAGTGTGGCCCATTAAGAACCAGGACACCCTTCTAAAAAATTTTTGGTAAGTGCGATTCCAATGAATTTTTATATACATTTATTAGCCTCCTAAATGTAATTGTTGAACCTATTACGATGGTCCAGCTGCTAATCCTTAGCCTACTACGATTTTTTTTTCAATCAATTTTTTCGAAAATTACTTTAGGGATTTTTTTATTAAAAAATTGACTTCGTGGCATTCTTCAGCATCACTTAAAACCCCTGTAGCCCAAATTTCTTCAATTTTTATCGAAGAATTTTTTTTATAGAATCTTAAATGTTTCAAGTTTATTGAATTTGGGTTTCGTTTAAAAGATATAGCCAGGCATTGGAAACTTTAATAATTATTGTTAATCTAGAATATTGTTCCTTTACTTACTTCACAAATTAATAAGAACGTTAAAACAACACTTTACAGTAGTCCCCTATAGCCCTAAATGCCTAAAGTAATTTAAAAAAAAATTGATTGAAAAAAAATCACAGTAGGCTGAGCATTAGCAGTTGGATCATCGTAATAGGTTCAAAATAGGTACATCTAGGATGCTATATACAAAAAAAATCATTGGAGTCGCGCTTACCAACAATGTTTTGTGGCCTATTGGGAACCAGGACACCCTTCTAAAAAATTATTGGTAAGCGCGATTCCATTGATTTTTTTTTGTATATATTAGCTTCCTAGATCTGCTTGTTGAACCTATTACGATGGTCCAGCTGCTAATCCTTAGCCCACTACGATTTTTTTCTTCAATCAATTTTTTTTTAAATTACTTTAGGCATTTAGGAATATAGGGGACTACTGTAAAGTATTGTTTTAACGTTATTATTAATTTGTGAGGTAAATAAAGGAACAATATTCTAGATTAACAATTATTATTATTAGAGTTTCCAATGCCTGTTAATATCTTTTAAAGGAAACCCAAATTTAGTAAACTTGAAACATTTAAGGCTCTATAAAAGAATTATTTTTCGATACAAATTGAAGAAATTTGGGCCACAGGGGTTTTAAGTGATGCTGAAGAATGCCACGATGTCAAATTTTTAATAAAAAAATCCCTAAAGTAATTTTCGAAAAAATTGATTGCATAAAAAATCGTAGTAGGCTGAGGATTAGCAACTGGGCCATCGTAATAGGTACAACAAGTACATCTAGGAGGCTAATATATATATAAAAAAAATTATTGGAATCGCACTTACCAAAAATTTTTTAGAAGGGTGTCCTGGTTCTTAATGGGCCACACTGTAGATACAAAATATTTTTCATGTCTCGGTAAATTGACGATTACAAAAATGAATGCGCCTTGCGCATGAAAATATTTGAACTTACTTAATAGGTAATTTTTGGAGGGTTATTGCTGATATAATGATAAATAACACGTATTCGGGTTTGTTTAATGTAATAATTTAGTGGTGCTTGTGATTTTTTGGTATTACAAAGTTAAAAACGACGTGGTTGCTATTTGCACATTTTAAAATGGCATTCAAAAGAAATCAGCACAACACAAACTGCCGTGTTTATGGGTGTCATTCCACAAAATCTGTCAATAGACGTGTTTAAGATAGAAGATAGGTAGAAGTTTGGCCCTAGTATAAGAAAGTGTTTCTCATTCATTTCTCCAAAAGGCTTGTAACAGTTTAATAACAGGGAACACGTTTATTTACATAACATAACCACTTTATTGTAGTTTGTCTATACTTTTCTACTCGTATTATTATTCTTATAAAAACAATATATTTTAATTTAAACATTATTTAACAAAAAACAAGCACTAATATGATATCACCATACAGTTTATCACACTTATTTTAGCCCTAAATGTAAGGAAATAAAATGTAACTAAACCCAAAAAATTCATATAATTAGCAATGAAGCACTTATGGGACATATGACTGCTTTTACCACTTTTTTCATCCTTTATTTCACCCTAACTAGCACATGAAGTCACTATATTTATGGCAGTTGAATGCTAAACATGCTAAATTGCTAGTCTTCCTCCATATTTCTTTACAATTTGCAACGCCCTCATCGGTAATTTGAATCGCCAATAGATATACAATTTTATAGCTGCACTAACTGCATCACCGTTCACATGTTTTAGAGTAAATCAAAGATCAGAAACTGTAAAAATATCTGTTCTTTTCAGGAAAATAAAAATAATAATTAAAATCTAAAAATGTATGCATAAAAATATTGTTATATAATTTAATGAAAGCCTTGTTATCCGTGGATTTATATTGATTCCTATTTTTATTATTCTGAAATCATCTAGTAAATGGACACGCAAAATCGATATCGTCGTTCCACTGGAACATAGTTACTCATTACTGTTTACTGAAATCAAAAGCCGAAACAGTTTACGTAATAACTTGCTTATTGCAGGTTGTAACTAAGGTTAATTGGACGAAATTCTGTTGTAGAATTAACTAGAATAATAGACAAATTATGTTCAAGCACGTTTATAACTGGAATAAAAGAATATTCGTTTTCTTCCTGCTTTTTGTTATGAAATTTGTATTCAGTCTGCAATCTGATTAAATATTTAAATTATTCCTAGTTGGAACCGGCACAGCATCGGTTAAGTCTCAAATAAAAATAATTTGGTTAGAAGAATAATCCTAATTAGAATTTTTGATTGAAATCTAATAAGGAGATTGAAATAGTTTTTGTCATGCAGAATGGTAATAATAATGCAAATTATCATATAAATCACAGCCAGTTTTATTTATCAGAGAAACAAAAATTTTATTACAACCACAGGGTGACATATTTACTAGAGCTATTCTCAAATATTTTGGAAAATATACCCATTCGTAAATAAGTGGCATCAAGAAAACAGCAAGATATCGCACGAAGTGTCATAACGTTTTGTTTTATACACTGTGTCCCATTCTCGATGGTAATGTATTTCTATCTCAGTTATTATCAGAGATAGAGAAACTGTTAAATTAGAGAAGTTTTGTAGAATTTTATACTGATTTCAAATATCTTTTCTATTTTAGTCTATCTTTTTTAGTTTTTGCGATATTTGGAAAAAAACAAAAATAGCCGATTTCTTTTTTCTTCGATAACACAGCAGGCGTTCATTTGACAAGTTTTAGACTTGGACATATGACACTTTTTTAAAAGAGGAAAAATAATAAACATAATGGCACTAATAATTTTATTACATGAAATTATACAAACTAAGTGATCGAATAATAAACAACGGTGGCTATGAAAGATGTGAACAATAGAATGTAGTATCTTTTGACAGTTTAGCATTGTTGAGACTTAATGCATTAGTATTGTGTATTTTTTAAGTGAAAGTACCTAAGTAGGAAGACAATGTTCAGTAATAAAGAATATTTTGATATGCTTGAATGTTACATTCGAGCAAATCGTAATTCTGAAACAGCTCTGACCTCATATTTAGAAAATTTTCCCGAAAGACGTCAGCCAGATTCGAAAATATTAGTTTAGTTTAGTTTTGAATTTATTGAATGATGGTAGTTTTACTGCAAAAAGACCTGCAGCAGTGGGTCAGAATGAAGAGAGGATGAACACTTGTTGCACAAGTGGCAAACCAGAATCCTTCAAGTTCTGTTCGCGGATTTGCTAGACAAACAGGGATCCCAAAGAGTACAGTTCACCAAGTTTTGAAGAAAAATCATTACCATCCATATAAACCTATAATAAAGCCTCAATGAAAACGATCACCCTAGAAGACTCCAGTTCTGTAGGTGGTATGAGCAACAATGCCTGGCCACAGCCTTCTTTAGTACAGAAGGCTGTGGCCTGGCGGACGAAAATTTTCATTTGAAAGTAATATGGACAGATGAAACAAGATTTACCAATTGTGGAGTTTTCAATCGACATAACCGACATTATTGGTCACGAGAATATCCTAGGTTAAAAGAACAAAGACGGTTCCAACACAAGTTTGGGATAAATGTCTGGTGTGGCTTAACAGGTAAACTTAATATGCAGTATAACTATTTTTGTTCTCAGAAATGTAAGAAGTAATTTTTTTAGGCAATCAAATCATTCCATTTTTTTATGATTATAATTTAACGGGGGAAAGGTACTTAAATTTATTGAGGAATGAAATTTTACCTGCGATAAGGGGAACTGTGTACAATCTACATGAAATATGGTACCAGTAAGATGGTTGCCCAGCGCACAATGCTAGAGTAGTAACAGAGTTATTATCCCAAAATTATGGAAATCGCGTAATTTCTAACAATGGTCCAGTTCGGTGGAGTGCTCGAAGTCCTGATTTGACACCTATGAACTTTTATTTCTGGGGGTTCATAAAAAATGAAGTTTACGAAATTGGTCCACCAGATAATGTCCAAGAGTTGTGTTATAGAATTAATAATGTCATAACTTTAGTGAACCGGAATACTCTGAGTCGAGTTTCTCGACATATTGTCTTAAAAAGATCTGCCAAATGCATTGAGCAAGAAGGTGCCCACATTGAACAGTTTAATATCTAGTTTTTTTGTTTTATTTGCGGTTATTTATTATTTTCTTTTTTCATATTCTAGCTTGATACATGTATAGTATTGTTCATTTTTTTCCCTTCATTTTAAGTCACTGCTGCAGGTTTATTTGCAGTAAAACTGCCATTATTTAATTAATTCAAAACTAATCTCCGTTATTTTCGAATCTGGCTGACGTCTTTCGGGAAAAGTTTCTAAATACGTTAGGTAAAACATTATATTGTTCACATCATTCATAGCCACCGTTGTTTATTAGTCGATCACTTAGTTTGTTTAATTTCATGTAAGAAAATTATTAGTGCCATTATGTTTATTATTTTCCCTATTACATGACCATATTACACGAGTAATGTTGTACCTACTTTCTTTTTCTGTTCAATGGACTAAAATCATCCACAGCCTACTTTTTTTTTAAGTTACCGTTTTTCTCGAATTGTGTCCCTTAAATAAAGGACAAATCAAACAAGTGACATATCATTGGAAAGCTTTTTTCAAGGGCGATCACGTGAAATAAAAATCCAATATGGCCGCCGTAAGAAAAACAAAAGTTGACACATATAACTGAAAAACAAAAGACGTTTGAGAGTTGCTATTGGTCACAAAAGTTTTCTTGTAAAAAATTGTCCTAATAATGTGCAAGTCTAAAACTTGTCAAATGAACGCCTACTGTGTTATCGAAGAAAAAAGAAATCGGCGATTTTTGTTTTTTCCAAATATCTCAAAAACTAAAAAAGATAGACTAAAATAGAAAAGATATTTGAAATCAGCATAAAATCCTACAAAACTTCTATAATTTAACAGTTTCTCTATCTCTTATAATAACTGAGATAGCAATACATTACCATCGAGAATGGGACACAGTGTATATAAACACATTAGTAATAAACTTGCTATAGCTTTGTCAGTAAGTAAAGTGGTATAAATGTATAACATGTTTAATGTGGCTATCAAATTCTCTTAAGACTTCCTTCCAATAAAGAAATCTTAAACGTATTTCTCTTGCCAAACATCGTATCCAGGAAATCTGCAAAAGAGTTGGTTGTATTTCCACAACCAACTCTTTGGGCCCGGGTATTTTGGGTTGCTGTTCCAAATCACATATGTAACATATCAGATATGGGACAGCAAATGTATATCCTTATGTGCTCTGGTTATATGATTGTGGTTATATTGTGAAATAACTTTTTTCTGTCTCTTGGAAATGATTTGACTATCAAGAAGTATTCTTAGATTCTCAGAATTCTCTGATACTGATTCAATGAACTAATTAATAGGCTAACCGATGGCTGGGGTTATAGGAGACTGGATTGGACTGGAGGAGACCATTGTCCTGGAGACTGATCAAGTCTCCAGAACAACGTACTTTGATTGTGAGCCTGTGTAATCATTATAGATAAAGAATTAGTTAAAAAAAATATAGCGTACTTTTCTTAAGCTAAAACTATTGTACTTTCTTGTGAAGTGAACCACTGTTTAATATAAATAATTGAATAACATTTTAGAATAAAGGTATTCATTTTAAAGGAAGACACCGACTTACACCATAATTACGGGGCCGTTATGGAGTTCCGTCGTTAAGCGTTGGAAGTGGTAGTTGAAGTTACAATATCGTAAGTCGTTCCTGACCACCCTCGCGATTCGCTAAATAATAATATGCCGCTCCCTCTACCACACAAGTATCTGACTTCCATCACTATTATGGTGATAACGAGGGATCGAGATATTATTGTTATTATAATTTTGCTGTTGATAACAGTATCAAGTCAGAGTCCTAAGATGTGAAATTCGATAAGACATAATATCGATAAGACATGGTGCCATTTAATTTTTTCTGTTTTACAAATACCGAAACTTTTTGTATTAAAAATTGTATGTAAGGAACACTGTGTATTCAGTTAACATACCCTTGCATTTATTTCTGGGACTAACGTTCTGTGCCCCCATAAATATGACAAGGTAAAAGACAAGAGAAGGACGACGTTAAATTGATTAAATGCGGGAAATGTTGCGGCACTAAACGGGACCTTATGGAAAGCTAAACATCATTACCCGATGTGAATATTAAACATTTTTTGTGATTAATGGAGTGAACACCCTCTCAAGAATCATTCATCAAAAAGTAATCTTTCTTAAGGGATAAAGCAGGAGAGTAACAATAAAAAATTTGTTTGTGAAATGAATTACTGTAACAAATAGGGTATGCGAGTATATCGTGTCATTTAAGGGATGTATCAGTTCGTTAGGTGTATAGGAAGGAATACAACTATTCGTAAAAATCAGGATCTGCAACTGAATATGTCTAGCATCTTGGTGCATGTTTATTATTTCATACATTAGTTATTTTCAGCAAATCTTAACCAAGGCAAGCTTTCAAAGATTGCAAAGGTTATCCCAAAAAACCACTATATAATACTGTTTGTAGTTAAAATAAAGATATGAGAAATGATCTAAATTTCATCAGTAGTTTTTCGGCATGATACAATAAAGAAAGGTATGACATTGCGCATATCCCTCCCACATCTGTGTTGTCACCGAGAGCGCAAATTTGACATTTTACAGTGTTTACATATGTAAAGGAGTGAAAATTTCGTGGTTTTTACTACATTTTGTCCTCAAAATTCATTTTTTTGGCAGAGTATTTGTATAATTCTACTGTATACTAATTATAATCATATGTGAGTATAGTTAAAGTTAATTTTATATTAACACGACGTAAACTAAAAGTGCAATAAAAATGCGTTGTGCTTTGTGCTTGTATAATAGTGACAATCGCAACCAAGAGCCCAGTAATTTAAATAATATTAGGTAATTATATTGCTACGATATTTAGACATTATAAACATTGCATTATCTATTATGTTACAAAGTTTTTCACGTTTCCACGGGATGAAGTAATAAAGAAACTATGGGTGGTAGCTTGCTGTCGAGCAGAGAAGTTTAATGTACATACTGCCAGAATATGTTCCAAACACTTCACCGATGATGATTATAAATTATATAACCTGTAATAGATATGGTTCTGTAATGTGGTCATTAAATAAAAAAATGAGAAACATTTAAATTTTCCAATAATTAAAAAAAAAATGAATACATTTAATAATACAGTCAATTTAGAATCTTAACCGATTGTAAGGAACAATTTTCACTTTTAGTCGTAGGTGTAAGGCGAACGGCGAAATATATGTATTAAAGTTAACTTGTTGCCCACATCCTATATGTTTATAAAGCGCGTTTATCCTATATTTAAGTACTAATCATTTTACACACGAATCAGAATAACTAATTACTTATAATAAAAATTGCAATAATCACCGATAACAGTTATTATTATTGAAGTAGGTAAGAAATTAAAATAGCCAATTTTAAACCACCAGGGATTACCAGGGCATTTTGTATATGATAGATACCTACCATATGGAGTATATCTAATCTGTGCTTATGATTATTAAAGAACACATTTAAGGACACTGGTTAAATTTCCCAATATTTTCCTATTCGGGACACTGTTTTGTGCCAATTATATGTAACTTTTGATAATGTTTCCATTGAAATCATATGTAACATTTGTATTTAGCGATCATTCTGCGCTCTCGGTGACTTAATGCGCACAGCGGACGCATTTTCGTACTCACGAATGTCATACCTTCTCCTTATTATATCATGGTTTTTCGGTTCAATTATTTCTTAAATATCACCCACATTGACTGGAAGAAAGTGTATTCTAAATAGCCTTATATTACTTTATTTTCAAATGTAAAAAGAAAAATAAATCACATATTTTTCAATTAATATTTCTTTATAATTAACCATTATGAACCCACTGTTATACATCAAATAACCCAATGTTATGACACATGAAAATGTGATTGAAAGGTTGATTCGTACGTTTTCAGTTTAAACATACACTTACCTTACTGTCTTCTAGTGTTGAGCCAGACCACATTCTAGTCCTCTCTAGTACACTTGACCTACTTCAGACAATAATTAGAGGATGAAAACTACTTAATTCTGAAATGTTTTCTGTAAATGGGCGCAGACGCATATCAGTGGGTTAATTTTAACGCCCAACGTATTATTATTACTAGTGGAGTAATAAAGCGTACAAGCCTCGAAATTGAAGGCGGAATATATTCAAAATGAAATGAGATGATTACTTCTAACGAAAATTAACATACATATGATGATATTTTGTGAGAATGTCACACAGAATGTTAACCACACGAATGAAAAATATCACAAAAAAAATTTCTGTTGTTTTAAGTGACGAAAAATTCAGGTTTCAATAAAATTACTAAAGTACCTACAGAAGTGGTAGAAAAGTGTTTGTATAGGTGATAGTAATAATGTCTCTAGTAGTGGTATAGACTATATACAAACTATGAACTACAAGGTATGGTGAATTGGGTTCAAAGTATTGTTAATTGGTAAAATGAATTGGGTTGGGTTAATTGCTAAGTGGGTTCTTAGTGGTAAAAAATCTAGTTTTCCAATAAAATTACTAGACTAAACTATCTGAAGCAGTGGAGGAAAGGTATTGATATAAGTTGAAGTAGTAATCTGTGTCTTGGGTACTTGTGTCTAGTAAACTTTTATTACAATATCATCATATTTCAAAGGTCACAGGTCAAATTTCCTAAAAAAATAATATTGCAAAGACAAGAATAAAAAGTTGTTTGGTTCAAAGTGTAAGAACGGAAGTTAAAGCTTTCTGACAATTTTTCTATTGAAATATGTGTTTTACAAGATTCAAATTAAAAAAAAGTTGTGTTGTCTTAAGACAAGAAATAAATGGTTCCAAGCCGTAAACCTAAACGACCTGCAAAATTAAATTCTTACTTCAAATTAAAACTTAAATAGGCCACAAAATGACGCCATGATTCCCTTGTTTATAGAACCTCTGTATATATTACCGTTTCTCTCTACGCTTTCATTCTGAATTCATTTTGTGGGGATAACTTTATGAAGCTGAAACAAGGATTATTTTTTGACGTAATCCGCTTTACTAGTTTCTGCGTTGCCCACTACTTTATCTTTGGCGAAATTTATTATCATTATGGCCTCTCTCTTCTCGTTGCAAAGGTTTCTTGTCGACAAGCAAGTTTTCTTGTGGTCCTTTTTTATTTGAATATTCCACATCCAAAGTTTGATAATATTTGTTTAACAAGACGTTAGGTTTTCCTAGCAACTCCATTTGCGTGGGCGGTTGATTGTATTTTACTTCCAGCTGTTTGTATCATTCTTTAGAAGACATACAAAGACAATCAGAAATTATTTTGAAAAGTAGGTCCTGAAAATATATAGTATATATTTCCTATTATATTTATACCTATACTATATACCGATGGTTCACTGAAAAATAGAAATAGTTTAGGTATAAATAAGATACAAAGTTAGCACAGGTTTAGTTTTAATCATCTCCAGATGATGCCAATTTACTTGGCGAAACGCGCGTCGAGTGCAGTATAGTGTTATGTAGAAAAGTACGTCAGTGATGGTAACAAAAGGGTTGTTTTTATGCAAAAAGTTGTCTTTAATAAGTACTTCCACCATGGCAAATTTGAAAATTGCATATAAAGAATAAGGAGGAAAGACGGGTATACCATGAGTCTATGTCACCCTGTATAGTAATATATATTCCACTAACAAAAATTTATTACAGAACTTCATATCAGAGTAAGCAAAATAATTTAAAAAAAGTATATTACTTAACATTAACAACAAATTAAATTGGAAATTAACAAAATTAAAACATTTACAAACTAAAAAAAAATAATCGTGTCATTTTTGTCAGAAAAATATTGCACCTGAGGATTACGACGAATTATTTCAAAGACTATTTCATCATTGTCTAGGGGATTGTATTAAAATTTAGGTGATATTCTACTTTTTGCAACATAGAACGTTCCATAAAAAAAAGTAAGTTTTTGGTACACCCCGTATATCTTATGTAATTAAAATACTTACAATATAACAATGAAACTAAGTAAAATAAATTTTAGTTATTCAGTGGAATAAAAAGCTGATGTGCCTCGAATATCTTTTATGTGGGCAGATCGCTGTGAATCAGTGCTGAGTAAAATATGTTCGACTATAAAAATGTCCTCAAGGGAGATGAAATTTTTATTGTGGGCACGAAAAGTACTTGTCGACCTAAACAATTCATGTCATTGACGACTTTGTGTACATTTTTTATGATGCCCTTCAGGTGTTTAGGGACCAGTGATCCAACATCTTACCACATACAACTTTTAAAGTACTAACTTGTAATTTATAACTTAAGATTTTCGTTTTGTAAGTTAAGTTCCTTTTTTTAAATAAGAAATTACGAATACTGTTTGTGGAATATAGGAAGTAATTTTTCATTCAAAATGTATTTATAAAAATATACATACCTATCTTCAGCTGTTTTTGAAATATTGACAGGTGAATATTGACATTTTGCAACTTTGACACCCTGTAAAATCTAAACGGTTTGAGATCAAGCAAAACGGTTTGCACATTTAACTTTTCGTAAGCTATCGCTTGACACGATGTTCAGATTTAACCAAGAGATTAAATTTCATCGAAAATTTTTTATTTCTTTGTACAAATGAACAAAGATGCTCAAAATGTTACAGAGTATTGTGTTTTTTCAAGATGCACTAACATTTACCAAAATATCACACAGAGCTTGTCATAATTTTGTAGAGCAGCACTAGTGGCAGCAAATTCAATAACTAAATTATCTCCAAGTTGAAAACAATTTAAAAGATTGTGTAAATGCTGACTAGATGCTAAATAATGGTACAATGGTTCTGCATGATGCCATACCTAATCATTAATTAATGAGTTTTCACTATGCAACGAGAAATTTAATCTGCACTCTTCGTTATTCAATATTAATATGAGAAATTGCATCACAACAGGTAGTGGATTAAATTCTGTGAACAAGTTAAGTTCGGAGTGGATAACATAGGTTGTAAAACAAAGTATATGAGCAAAATGATGTTTAATCTGCATACAAGTCATGAGATCATAATTACAAAGTGCTGAAGTATCCGATTTAAGGATAGGTAGGGTTAAAACTTCGCCCATGGAGCACCTAATTTGAGGAAATCAGAAATTATTTAATCATTTGGATGTGGATTACTTATTGAACTACCCTGGTGTATGGATCATTCATCAATGTTCCGAAGAAGTTTCTACAAGCATCTAGCAGCCTAATTAGTCTGTATAAAGGTCGTAGCGCGACCAGAAGTGTGTCAGTGTTAGTCAAACAGCGATGGCGAACAAAAGAACAAACCCAATTTGAAATACTGCGATTTTCGAAGTGTTTTGCTGTGTAAATAATCTTATAGTGTTATGTCTCATGAGTTGAATTAAGACTTTATTGTTGTGTAATAGTCTTACTTATCGTTTGAACTCCTGGAGGAGCAATAGTTTAATTGTATTTATACTATATTTACTGTTCTTAAATAATAATCGCTTTTAATGGAACGGTCGATTCAACTTGGCGGTAGCATTCATATAACCAATATTGTCAACCAATTCTCATGATCCTAACCTTGATATAGGTACATAAAATTTAATTTGTAATACATTGAAATATTGGTAGCTGTCTATCTTCCTCTTGTATTAGTACTAATATCATATTGTGCAATCTTCTGTAATATCTGCTTCCAATTCTTTACTCTATTGATGTTTTCTACATATTTTTTGTCCATAATATACTCATGACATCCTGATGGATGTTGTCTGGCCAATGAGTTCGTCTGCCTCTACCCATTATTTCCAATGACCTGTGTTTCCATAATTCTCTTTGAAATCCTGGTTGCATCCACCGTGGTCTGATGCCCTAACCACATGCACTCCGGAATTTTATGTGGTGGGCAATACTTGAGGCCTTACAACTTTGCTACAAAGTTGTAAGTTCAAGTTTCAAGATCATTAGTAGGTATGGCGGCGGGTAGGCCCGGGCTCCGCCCCCCCGGATGGGGGCCCCTTAGGGCTCCGCTAGGGCCCCAACTGCCAAAATCAAAATGGGGCCCCCAACTGTCAAAATAAAAATGGGGGCCCCCAGCTGTCAAAATCGGCCATCTATCCCAGCTGTCAAAATCAAAATGGGGCCGGCCAAAACGGGACCCAGCTGTCAAGACCAAACCATAGACAAATCAGAGCCTCGGGGGCCAAAGCTCCATAGAACTACAAAGCAGACACAACATGTCCCATACCGCCTCCACATCGCGTCATAAAATGACGACGTACCGTGACGTTTTACGACGTTTTCGACGTTTTACGACGCGATGTGGAGGCGGCATGGGACATGTTTACGACGTTTTCGACGTTTTTTACGGCGCGTCAGTTGGAGGCCCCAGCGGAGCCCTAAGGGAGCTCCATCTGGGGGGCGGAGCCCGGCCCCAACCCTCCGTATACCTACTATGTGTCAGCTGTGTTGGTGATCAGTCGTGCTTGTTCCACAACAGAGTAAGTTTTAAATTCTTTATATGCCGTGGCAATGCGCCGTGTGCGACCTCCTTTAGCTTTCTGCTTTCCTGATACCCCAGATCATAGAACTGTGCCCATAAGGCACTGTGGCTTAGGCCATTTGGACTGTGAGGTTATGTTGAGGGCCCCAGAAGCTCTGCTTTGTAGTTGTATGGAGCTTTGGCCCTCGAGGCCTCCCGATTTGTAGGTCTATGGTTTGGTCTTGACAGCTGGGTCCCGTTTTGGCCGGCCCCATTTTGATTTTGACAGCTGGGATAGATGGCCGATGCCCCATTTTGATTTTGAGAGTTGGGGCCCTAGCGAAACCCTAAGGAGGCACCCATCTGGGGGGCGGAGTCCGAGCCTACCCGCCGCCATACCTACTATCATTACTTTACTGTTTCAGCATTTATTTTGGTTTTCTCCAGTCTGAATTTATTCTGTAACTTTTATACATATTAGATAACAACTCCCCCTGGTTTTGACACTACATCAATAGTATCTGCGAATACAATAAAATTAGTTAAATTTTCTTAGAAACACTTATTAATATAACATGTTTTATTTTGAATACATTAAAAACTTTACTCTGGTATAATATTTCTTAAATGGAGAATAAACCCGCTCTCCTTATTTGCCCAACTCTCCTAAACTTAGCTCTGTTTTTTTTTTTTAATTGACTATACTTTAAGTGACGATGATTCTATAGTTGGTAAGCTTAGCTCAAAATGTTAATAATCATGATAAAATATTAAAATAAAATAACAAACTAAACTATACAGTGGCTTATTAATTTACATAAATTAACACTGAATTAATAATAATAATAATAATAATAATAATTTTTTTCCAACTACTTTCCATTGCCGATGTAAAAAAAAGGAAAGCGCTCCATTAAATAATAATAATAATAATAATAATAATAATAATATCTCTACCCCTCATTCTAATCACAAGGATTAGCCCGAAAGTCTGAAACTTGTGTGGGAGAGGGGGCGGCATATTATTATTTCGCGGGCCGCATTTGCGCCTCAGGAACGACTTACGTTGGTAGGCCCTAACCACCATTCAGTGCTGGAATGAGGGAAACCTGGAAAACCTCATTAGTTAGGGGGACAAGTCAAACATCAACTGATTTTAATCTCTCACATTAACACCAAGTTGACATTCTTCCCATCCTAGGCCATCGCCAGGATGGTTGCCAAGCCATCCCTGCGAATAAGCCTTGATCTACGAGTAAACAATTTAATGAAAAATTGTTTGGCGGAGTGGGGATTAGAACCCACGACCTCTGGGTTGAGCGATCGAGACGCTACGCCCTGAGCCACCTGCTCGGTTGATTTATTGATTAAATTGATTTATTAAATAAATTACGTTAGCCGTGCTATCAAAAATTGCTTCGAAGTTGCTTAGAATAACTCGACTTTTTCGAATACAATTCATCTGTCGCTTCACGAATCTTATTGAAGATCATTGCTTTCACTTTATTAGAAAACTTTGTTTCCATTATAACGACGAAAGTTGCTTACTGGAGACAGTAAATATTATCTAACAGTTTCTACTCTTTTGATTAAGTTGCGGATAGGAAATAAAACTTTATAAACCGAATAAAACTAACGCTTAGAAACAGACAAATATATTGTCTGCAGTTAGCCAAACTGACTAGTCACTTTTCTGTACTCTGCACTTTCAAGTAATACAAAAGTGGTTAACTTACAATATATATTTAACAGATCTTTAGGAATTCCAAGTCGGCATAACATAATTTCTGTTTCAAATTTTCCACGAGCAAATCTAAAGACCAATTATTATTTGATATGCCCCATGTGTATTAGGACTTTTTTCTTTTATTTTGTATGTACTTTCTGTCCCAGAAGTCTGTCAGCGGTTTTCTAAATAACCCTAAACATGTGAGCTTTTAACATGGTGAATATAATTGTGGCTCCTGATATGAGATGTACGTGCGTATCTTCATCAAATGTTTTAAATAGGTGAATGGGTTCTATAGAATGGCCCTCTCGTTCCCCTGACCTAAATCCGCTTGACTTTTTCCTTTGGGGGCGTCTCAAATATCAAGCTTACAATGAAGGTCCACATAGCTTAGCAGATTTAAAAGTTAGGATTGTTGACGAAATTTCTACAAACCCAGCAAATGTGTTAAAAAATGTTACTAAAAGTTTTATAAGTAGATTAGCATATTATCAAGAAGTGAGCATCTAATAAGATAAGTTCATGTTCCGCTTAAAATAAAAAAATTATCATCACTTCTTATTCAACCGGATGTTGTCCAATGTCGGTAGACAAATTTTCATTTGAATGTTGCTGGTACTCAATACATTAAACATGATCCACACTATTGCCCATATTGTATATCAACTAAACACTGACATTACTGAAGAAATTATTGTAAATTTCGGTTAATAAACGTAACAAGTTGTTGAATAATCTCAATTAAAGTACATCATCAGATATTTCTAGATAGGAACCTAGACCTAGATCTGATATTTTAAAAAATATTTGAAGGTAATACCTAGATTTCTCAGATTTTAAAGATGCCATATATGCATGGGAATCAATCATCAAATCAAATATATTATGAAATAAATATTTGTATCAGAGTATTCCAATGTAATGCACCTTTTTCTCTATACTCACTGCAAATTTTTTTGCTGTACAAGTTCAAAACTGGGTTCCATATATGTCGGGCTCCGCTATGAAACGTAATCCTTTTTCCAGTTCCTGAATTTTGTATTTACATAAAGTTATGCGGAAATTTCAGACAACTATATTTTACCTTTACTTGCATCCTAGTTCTTGAATCATTCATAAAGATCCTTGTCTTATACGTTATTCCATGCAAAAACTTAAATTGGTAAACCCACTTTTGCAGAATAGGAATTTCATTCCGACAGACTGAAAGGTTTTTTATTAGGAATGTGAATGTATTTCTGCACTAACTGGAGGCTGATAAAGCTACATACAAAAATGCTTTCTCTTATTTGGTTGTATTATTGAATACTTGGGATCAAAGGCATGATCTGAACCTGTACATATTACTATGTTATTTCGAGGATTTCTCTTTTCGAATATATAGGGTGTCCAAAAATACGTAGGTATGCCACTCTGCGATACTAAAGTACTATTTTTAAGCAAACTTTAAGGATATTTGACATCTTCTAGTTTTGTACTATAGAAACTTCTTCTAGCGCTACTGTGTCCTTCAAAATAGATCACTTATTCACTTATATTCAGCTTGAATCTAGAAAAAATTAGTTAATATTCTTTTATAAATATTTGACACCTCCTAATTTTAAATGGCTATTGATCTTCTTCCACAATTCGACCAAACCATAAACAACCATTAATTCAGAAACCGACAGTAATTTGAGTTTATACGGGCATAAAACTCAACTACATTTCTTGTAACGTTGCACTCTGGAAAACCAAGTAAATGGGAGAAATTAAAAGGAACATATTTGTTTTCATTGACATTTTTTTTCATCTTAACTTTTCTATTTTTGTTTCAGTATCATGTTATTATCACCATATTATGTAGGTAATAATATAGTTTGGACAAATATATACAGGGTGTCCCGAAATTGTCCCGATGCTTCCACTTAAACGAGACAAACTGTATAAATACAAACCAGTTTTAAAATGTATCGTCCTTTCTTGGTATGTAGATGCCTGTTCTCCTCTCAGACATATAAATGTCCAAAAAACAAGGACTGAGAACTTTATCGAGTACATCAAATCTCGTTATACGGCTCCAGTGAACTGATATGGCTTAACTACTTAGACCGTTCGTGAGCCTTGTCTTTGAATTGAAATGTTCTCAGCTCGATGGTGCTCCCGAGAGGCAATAAGCAATTTTAAATGAGCTTATGCCGCTCGTTACTCCTGTAACGTGTCCCGGCAGCTAACTCGAATTGACATATGGAACCGTTATGCTACATTAAGGTGCATGAATAACTTAACTTCCTTTCCTGTTAGGATGATTAACCTAAGTGTCGCAACTTGTGCAGGTGACTGGCTTGAAGGATATTATTCGTCGCTTCCAAAAAATTAAAACAAAATAAACAACATTTTAATTGCAAACTACATTAAAATTAAAAGGTAAACCAATTCAGTGCAGAGCTAAAGATAAATAATAATAAAAGGAACAGAGTACAAGATGAAAACACCAAAAGCTATAATGATCCTACACACATGTTACAAAGTGAAAACAATTATTAAAATAATTTTTTTTTTCAAATTTTCCTGCCATCTATTATTGTAAGCATCAACTTTATTTTTAAAGGATTTCACTGAAGGAGCATTGACCACATCGTTGGAAAGAAAATTCCAAATATGGAAAACGCGGTTACTGATGAAGAATTCTCTGCATTTAGTGTTGTAATTTGCATGCTGAAGCTTATGACGGTGGCCTTTAAATCTTTCATCATTATTTAACGAAGATATGCTCGTTGGATCTAAGAAGAACGTGTTATTTAAGACTCTATTGGTTGTAATAAGGTGTCCTCGAGTTAATCCTTTGTTTCTGCTCTGGTCTATATACAGGGTCATACAGAAATTATCCATAATAAAATTTGGGGATGTTCAACATACATGTACAAATGCGCTTGTGCAAAAAAAATTTTTTTTGGCGCGTTCTGAAAACTATTTAAAAATTTTTAATTGCACGCCGCTGGATACTGGTTCGCTGTAATGGAGTGACCTTGGGACTGACAATGCAAACTGGCGATGTCACATACAGCACGAAAAAAACTTCTGAAGTTCTGAGAGTATACCGACACCCGGCGCAAAAAAGATTTGCAGCGTTTTTACTTTAAAATAAACTGAAAGATAGATAGATGTGACTAAAGTGACGTGTCTTTAAAATGAATAAAATTTTGTTACACTAATTTTGAAGAATTGCGCTACTTGATTACTAGGTATTAGAAACATGAAATTTATAAAAAATTTGCACATACTCTGTTACAAAAGCTGTTCGAAATTTTGTCCCTCGACTTCTACACACTTTTGGGCACGCCTTATCCAATTTTGCCGCACTAAAGCGAATGTTCCTCCTGGTTGCTGATCTTGTAAACGAAAATTATTCGCGGCAGCTGTGATACGCTCGCGCAAATCCTCAGCAGTAAATTCGCTAGTAACAGTGCTTGAACACACTGGATATGATACGGATAAAACTGAGCTTCGTGTAGTAAGCGCCACATCGTTGATTGGGATACCCAGGCGCCTGCCTAGCGATCTGACTTGTACTTATTCGCGCATTTTCACGAACCAGATTCAACACTTGTTCTTCAGCTGCTGAAATACGTTGTGGTCGTCCCGGGCCACCATCTCGTCCACGATTTGCACGTAAATTACCAGTATGACGGCCACGTTGTACCACTGCCGAAAAAGTTGCATAATTTGACGTGTGTCTATTGGGAAATAAATCCGCATAGAAGCGCGAAGCTGCCACTACATTTTGTCCAACTTCACCATAAATAAGAATCATGTTCATTAACTCAGCATTACTGTACACATGAGCCATTTTGAAAATTTTAAAGTTTAACACTCCTACGATAAATAAAACAACAAACAACAGTACTGATTTCTTATTTCTAATGTACCTAGTACCTAGGCTGGGCTGACCTAGTTTTGTTTACCACCGACACTGAGAGAACGACACAGAGCGATAATAGAGATATTATCCCCACTCCAACTCTATTCGCTCGGTCTTGACCAGGCGTTCCAGGTACAAAAACTTGTTTACTTTTTTTGTAGGAATATGGTTTACGGGAAATCCAAAGACTTTTATTATAAATTTTTTTGGTGATATCGATTTCTTATTTAAGGATGCACATATCCTCAAAGTTTTAGAGATAAGTTCTGAATAACCCTGTATATTTACATTCTAAACAGAATTTGATCACTATATTATCTCACATACTACACACACACATACAGGACCATCTCTTTATTTTGTATTTTCTTTTCCAGCGACCGGGCAGCGTGCGAGGAGAGGATCTCCCATACATTCTGGGTCTGCCCCTTATCGGGGGCGGTCTGTTTTTCCCCCACAACTACAGCCACAGCGACGCTGCCGTCTCCAAAACACTCATCCATTACATCAGCAATTTCGTCAGAAAGGGGTGAGTCCACGAATTTATGTCTGATATAAGTACAGTTTTTTCAATTATCTCCAGTGTGTATTTGCAATTTTGTAGGGCGGTAATTGCTTTGTAATCGTGATTTTAATCAGATAAAAACCGAGTTCCGATAATAATCATTATTCCTTAACGAAAGGATTTATTTAGAAACGGATGTTAAAGAACAAATCAACTAGAATAAAGCTTCCAGATGATTAATATATAACAGATTAAAAATAACTAACGAAACCTGGTTTACAGATAAACTTTTACATAACCATAAACTATTTCAAGTTAGATACAATATGGACATAAGAATATAAGATAGACATAATTGCAATAATGTAAAGTATACATTAAGAAATATTTTAATTTAAGAATTCAGATCGTTACAACATTTAACATATATTAATTTTTTAACAGCCCATTCCCACTCTTGTAGGCTTTTACTAATAAATATTTCCTTTAACACATTTCCCCCTTTTACACACGCATTCACAGCGTCAAAATTTAAATCTGTGAAATTAATTTTCTCATTCTGGTTTACCCTCCAAAATTAACCCCTTAATTTGCTGTCATAAATAATATACCATGAACAGGGGGCACAGCATTCGGGACTTCACTACCCTATTCCATATCAGTGAAGGTATTGTCCAACAGGCAATATATTTTTTAATATAGAGTAAGTGGTTACCTCGCCTAAATTGGGTAACGTCACCACGTCAGTGGTAAACAGGGCTCATTAGTCGATGGGCGATACGTATTAACGTCATTAAAAACCTACAAGCAATGTTAAAACGTAATAAAGTGAATACATATTTTGAAACATATACACACCACTAAAGCGTTTTTAAGTATTATTGATACTTAAACACACCCGTGGTTATTTCGTTGAGGTTTAGGCCAAAAGACAGTGACGAGTGACAGATGGTCGTTGGATGGTATGAAACATATACCATCTTGTAAAGCATGTTTTGGGACATTTGTGGTGCGCCTACAACCTTTTAGCATTGAAAATGCTTATAGGATCGCGATGATTCGTATATGGATGTTTCGATGAAAAGTGTAACGCGATGAGCATGTCACACCGACATGGTTAGGTAGTGAGGGACCGAGTAGAGCGGGCGGCGTGGGCGCATAGTTTGGCATTCGTATTCGTTTATTGCAAATTACAAGTCTGAGAAACTGAGCTCTTATGTGAATGTGATATACAAGGTGGCAAAGCCTGTGAGTCGCAAATGGTAAGTTCTCAAATTAGAAGGTAACTTTTGCAAGCTTTCTCTAGTTCAAAATTCCCTTAATTCATTTTCAATGCACTCCGATGGTTGGAAGAATTGCGAAATCTGTGAATTTTATACTAGGACAATGTTTTTTATATGCTGGAAGTAGTCAAAATGTTACTTGATTAATGAAACACTGGTAGATGTTTTGCTTCCGAATTTATTTTGATAGTAAGAATATTTTCGATATTACGGAAACCGTCAACATATCAAAAAGCAAAATAAGTTTTCTTAAATCACAGAAGTTTTAAAAGTATTCTTACAAACCTTACATTAGACAAAATATTTATTATGAATTTATTTTATGGTACATGTTTTCTACTTAAAATTGTACGAATATTGCATCACATAATATATAAAAATTATAGACCATAGATGCGCCTATTGTAAATGATTGTAATAAAGAAGGATGGAAGATGCCGCTATTTTTGTCCTAGCTTGTCAAACGTGTCTGTCACATATATCTATTCACAAATATGTCTTAGACCTATACAGAATGGTCACTTTCAAGATGTACACCACTGGGGTATTCTGAACCAAAACAGATACAGGGTTGCTTAAATTACAAAAAAGTTGTGCATTTTTGCACATATATACATATAATTTTCTGTAAAAAATTACAGATTCTCTGCTTGTCAAATTGTGATTAAAACAACATATTATATAACACTCATATACTAAGATATTGGTTTAAAATTCCAGTAAAATTCTGTAGTGATCTGTTTCTCCTTCGTATTTATCTAAATTACCTTTAAAATGAAATACGAGATCTATACAGGTAAATCCCCTCACAGTTCCTTTATCAAATTTGAGACATTTATTTGTGTTGGTAGGGTACGCAGCTCGTCACGTACTCTTAGATAAGAGATATACATTTCATAAGCTATTTCAGACTTGTAAATGATATATGTGTTGGGGTAATGTTCTTGGAGAAAATAATGTTTTATAATTGAAACGCATGGACTGGGAGATTCATAGGTTAGGTACGTGATCTTAGTTTTAATAGTATGATTTTACTTTACTTGGTTTGAAATTTACCAATAAATAACCCTACATTTTAAAGCATTGTAGATATCTTTGGTTATTTAGTTTTCAACTAGTACTGATTTAAAAAAATATATTTTTTTCCAACCATACGAATAAGACACTATTTAATTACACATTTAAGACAACATTAAATTATTTTGTATAAAAAGAAGGCCATTTCGGGACTGTTTGAGATCGCCATAGCAACTGTACAAAAAAGAGTTTATTGTACAGTACCTACCGAAAAGTAATTTGACATTGACATTGCATGTCACATAATACCGGGATATCAAAAATTATCTTGGTCAAGGGTGGTTGTGGAATGTTAAAACGTATGTCTTACTTTAAATTTAAAATAATTACATTGTCTGCTGTCACACTGACATCATCAATAACCTACAAATTTCATACCTATTTATTTCATTTGTAAAACAATAATGAACTACAAATTATGAAATAACGGTTTTAGTAACAAGAAAAACTAAATTACAGTAATTGTTGGAAATGTCCTCCGTTTTGTTAGATGCACAAGTTGACGCGCCTCCTCATGCTGTGAAAAGCGTTTTGCAGCATTTCTGGCGTTATGCACATTGCTGAACAATTCTTTTTGCAGTTCTTGTAAATTATTTACCGGAGTTGCGAAAATCTTGTTTTTTAAGTAAGGAAATATAAAATAGTCCATAATTGTCAAACAAGGTGATCTCGGAGGAAACTCAACTTCTGTATGCAAACTTATCAGCCGGTCATCAAAAAACTCGCGGAGGAAAGCAATATTTTCTCGTGTAGTATGTGCTGTTGCACCGTCATGCTGAAATAACCGTACCGAAGTTCATCATCGTTTAACTGTTCCACAAATTCAGCCAAACTGTTGTGTCTGTACCTTTCTGCGTTGACGGTGAAATCGAAAAAAATTGGCCCAATTATTCTTCTGCGAGAAACTGCCATCCAAACACCAATTTTTTGAGCATGTAGTGGCGATTCAGTAAAAACATGAGGGTTATCATTGCTCCACATTCACATATTTTGAGAATGGATGTAACCCGAAAGGTGGAACCACGCTTCGTCAGAAAAAAAAGTTAAGTCCAGAAGATCGTCATTCATTAAATTATTGACAAACCAATGGCAGTAAGCAAGGCGTCTGAGGTGGTCTGCGGGCAGAAGAGCTTGATGTGTTTGCATCTTATATGGATGCATGTTCAAGTCTTTCTTTAAAATCTTATGACATGTTCCATAAGAAAGTCCAATTTCCTGAGAAAGACGTTTCAAATGTTTTGCTGGCTCCTCTTCCATACGTTGACGAACGTCATTGACAACTTCTTTTGTACGAACGCTTGGTCTACCAGCACCTTTTTTATGAGTCACACAACCAGTTTCGCGAAACACTTCAACACAATTTGTAAGGCACGCACGCATAAAAATTGTCCGGTAATATTGCCACGTTTGGGAAGTGCTTTCGAAAATTGTCCAAACACAAACGTTGACTGTATTGCCAATTTCCATTAACTAGCGCACCCGTTCGAAAATAGGCTTCAATCATGAAAATTTTGTGCTGTGTGGTAAGAGGCATGATTCAAAAACTGGATTAGAAAATTTCACCACAATGACTTGACAGATTCTGACACAACAAAACATATTCAAAAATATAAAGTAAGACACACGTTTTACATTCCACAACCTGACCAAGATAATTTTTGATATCCCGGTATATCTGGAAGTTTAATTAAATAGAAAAATAGAAACAGATAGTGACTCTGATGAATCGGTAAACGTCTTGTTTTCGAGACTCGTAAAATCCCTTTTGCCTCGTCCCGAAAATGTGTATTTTTTGTACTAGTTAAACAAATAACTATTATTTGTGTAAAATATATACAATTGTTTAGTATCGAAGTTTATATTTTTCCGTTGGGCTAACCATGGTCACCGCATTAAATTTGAAAACTCTTAATACTCCGAATCAGAGTGCAGTGTTTCTTATTCCTTGCAAGCCGGGTACATTTGAACATTGACCCCAACAACCAATATTTTATTTCCATTATTGTGTTTCCGTCAAGATGACAATCCACAAATAAAGACAAAACGACAATTAACTGAAATAAACCCAGACAGAGTGTCGACAATGTACCACAAAGCAGTGCCTGCAGATTTTGTCGTTTGTCTCGTCCATGGTTATTCGAGATACGTTCTAATAGATCATTATAAGTTTAATTAAAGATTTTCGGCTCATCCCGTTACTAGAGACGTCTGCACAGTTTAAACCTTATAATTACTTAAGACTGGAGTCCGATAAGAAGACCTTTTCTAGGGTCTAGACTACTAAATCTCAGACATCAATACGGGATGTCTTACATACAGGGTGTCCACCTAGTGCGCGTAAGTCCAATATCTGGGTTAATAAAAGAGATAACTTAATTTTTTTTTCTACAGGGTTGTCTAATATCCCGAGCTGCACAAAATGAAAATATATTTACATATTCAGGGTGTTCAGTTTTTCCTGGACAGGTACCAACTTCGTTTTTCTAAATGGAAATATATATTTTTTATTGCTTTTTCGAACTAAACCCTTGATTTTAGTAGGACTTTCATCAGCCTTCCCTATACCTAACTTAAACTGTTTTTGAAATATTGACGGGTGAATATTGACATTTTTGCAACTTTGACACCCTGTAAAATCTAAACGGTTTGAGATCAAGTAAAACGGTTTGCACATTCCTATCTTAACTTTTCATAAGCTATCGTTTGGTACTAATTTCAGAATTATCCAAAAATTTAAAATTTTCTGAAAATTTTGAAAATTTTTTATTCCTGTATAAATTTGAAATTAGTATCAAACGATAGCTTATGAAAAGTTAAGATAGGAATGTGCAAACCGTTTTGCTTGATCTCAAACCGTTTAGATTTTACAGGGTGTCAAAGTTGCAAAAATGTCAATATTCACCCGTCAATATTTCAAAAACAGTTTAAGTTAGGTATAGGGAGGGCTGATGAAAGTCCTACTAAAATCAAGGGTTTAGTTCGAAAAAGCAATAAAAAATATATATTTCCATTTAGAAAAACGAAGTTGGTACCTGTCCAGGAAAAACTGAACACCCTGAATATGTAAATATATTTTCATTTTGTGCAGCTCGGGATATTAGACAACCCTGTAGAAAAAAAAATTAAGTTATCTCTTTTATTAACCCAGATATTGGACTTACGCGCACTAGGTGGACACCCTGTATATATTGCAAACAAAATTTATTTCACAATATTTTGTTTAGAAAATATAGAACATATATTAATTTGTAACTTTCTAATCTACTTTTAACATAATTCAATTTTAGGTTGGAGTGTCAAACTGTTTCTAAACTTTAGAGATATTTATTTATTATAGTCATATATCATGGTACAAATAATTTATTATTGAGAGGTATTCGATATTACCGACAGTAATTTACACTACCGCTGTCCTAAAGATATAAATTTAAGACGGTTTACGTAAAGTTATATAATAAATTCGACATCTTTCCATATTTATAATATCGGGTGGAACAAAAACTTAACTCACAACTTATCCTTTTTACTGCCTGACCGGAAGTGGCTTCATCGTTCAAGATTTAAAAGGAACATCTTGAATATTTTTATATACTCGACTTGACTTGAAGCATGACTGTCGGAATCTTCAGTCAGCATTTGACAAAATTCATTCCTGGTGTGTTTCTAACAAATTGTTACTTAAAATTAATAAATGTAATATTGTAAGTTATTCTCTAAAACATAATAACGTTTTTTTAAGTACACTAGGCAATTCCTTGCTTCCTAGAAGTAACATTATTAATGATCTTGAGATAATATTTCACTCCAAGCAACAGTTTCTCTTACATATACAGAATATTACCAATAACTGTTTTAAAATATTGGGTCTCACTTATAATATTGTATAATGTGTATGTTAGATCCAGCGGTATAGAAAGGATTCAGAGGCGGTTTCTTAAACTCCTCTGCTTTAAAGAAGATCGTATTTATCCTGCCATAGGTACACCTCATGCATACACTTCTTGATAGGTTTTCATTTAATTCTCTTGAAAATAGTAGGGCAAAAAGTGATATAATATTTGCTTTCAATTTAATTAATGATGTAATAGATTGCAGGAAATACTTCAGATGATTAACTTTCACATACCTAAAGTAACTTTCAGACAGCATACGACTTCTTTTTCCCTACAGTACTGACTACAAAATTTTCTCCATCACTTATTTTGGTCTGTTCCAACCCCTGGTAAATTTTTGTACGCTCACACTGGGACACCCTGTATACCTATGTTTATAATTTGCCCTTTTGTGGTTATAATGATTTAATTATTTTACACTTTTATATATTATGTATCTAGCTCCTGCCCTCTAATTGGATTGTATCTGTTGGGTAGTGTAAAATAAAAAAAGTAAGTAAAATAAATACCTAAGTAAAATAGTAAAATAGTAGTCCGAATACGCTTCACTTTTATGAATTATTCCTGTTTTGCATTTTCGACATACTCGACCTAAATTCCAAAGTTATTAAATGTTTGTTTATATAACAGCGGCGTTGCTAGTATTAGAACACTCTATATTGAGTCTAAAAAATGTTAAATACTTTGGCAAAGACTTGAAGTTTTACTTTAGTTTTAGTTCTTACAAACTAACAAAGTTGCTGAATTCAAGGATATCTTTGAAAATACCTATTTCTTTTATCCTGTGTATCGATTTTGATTTATCCAGTTCATATCCCTAGGGACTAGCAGGTCGTGTAACACGAACATTAGGAAAATCCCTAGCGGGTATTAAAGTAATTATCGAGCTTTAGAGATGCTTTAGTAGAGGTTTGTATACCGTAGGTATAATATATAAGTACCAGGTAAAAGTCAATATTATAATACAAGACGAAGATACAGCAACATTATATACATTTTTACCATACGAAATATTTTATGACCTAAACTTAAAAATTTGTAAATCAAATGATTTTCCATTTGTCTTGCAATTTCTACAAACATCATTTTGTAAAATTTGTTGAACATGAAAAGTTAATATCGCGATGTGATATATCGTGAAGTCCCATTATATATCGGCTGTACGACATTTTTAGAACAACTGCACAATCCAAATTTTTTCTACCTACTCGGATAATTTCGGATCAAATAAAAATGACTCACTTTTGTTCGCACCTCCTCACGCAACTTATAATACAAAATAACTCCGTTGCGAGACCCTTTGTGAGGCACTGAAAACGATAACAATGTATCGAAAGAAGCTGTCCTGGAGTTTCACGCGTCATGGGCATTCAGTTGGAGGCGCTGTGAAAGGGAGAGCGATGCGCCAAAATGGCAACCTGTTTAAAGGAAGATATATAACCAATCCTGGGGCCATTGTTCCTTGCTACACAGCCCCGCATAGGCGATGTTAATCTGTTAGGAAAAGAAAATCCAAGCATGACACTCCACTACTGGCTGCGATTAGTTTCAAGATAAGGGGAAGACTGGATTTATTCAAATTAGAACGGCTCTGCATTGCAAGACTTTTACATCTATTTGATGAAAGGTCTGGATCAATCAATTAAAGGTAGATCTGCATTCACAAAAAATAAGGCAATGTTAATGTTGTCTTTACTGCTCACATTTTTTTTATAGTAATGGACTACTGCTAAATTTCAAATAGTAATAAACAAAATTAAAAATTCTATAATATTTCTAAATATTATAATGTGAATTTATTCGTACCACTACTTATACCCAAGTAGATATACTATAGGCGTTCTGGGAGAAAAACACCATGTCAAAGCCCATAAGCCAAAAATTTGTTCCCAGATGTGGGTATGTCCGATATATTTTGTGGGTACGCATGATGTGAGCAAGGATAACAAGGATAACGTGTAAGGATAACAAGGATAACGTGTAAGGATAACGAGGATAAATGTCATGCGTACCCACAAAATATATCGGACATACCCACATCTGGGAACAAATTTGACCACGTTTTTGGCTTAAGGGCTTTTACATGGTGTTTTTGTCCCAGAACGCCTATAGTATATCTACTTACCCATATATCTAAATATGTCCTGCATTTAAAATACACTCTGTACATTTTTTATTGGGCTTCTTTTATCTATGACAGGCTCCATTCAGCCACGGAGTCGGGTACGATCAAGAAATTTCGGAAATTCCACCCATGCGATCCAATTTATTGACCGCGTATCTAGATTGAAAATAAAAACGGACTAGAGACGTTTCTGTCAATTCACTCCTTCGTGTGACTTGAATAAATTCATATAAATAAGAAGGATACCAATTTAAGTCACACCACAAAGGTATAAGATTCTGAAGGAACTGAATCAGAAGAGTTGTAGATATCTAGATAAAATAATATGAGTAAACAAAATGGTGTGTATAAATATGACATAAACGGACAACATAAAATGTAGGTACCTAAGAATATATTTGTAATTTTCATAAATAAAAGTAAACTAAAGAAAAACAATTTTATGACATTGGCATTATTTAATTAATAATTCAGAAAACTAACAAATGCTAGTTTCGCACACTACTTCATTCATAACTTCTTAGTTAAGTGTACTCTATAAGTACCTGATTATATATTTACATACTATGAACAACAGTGATAAATTATCAATCAGTTAACTTTATTTTCAGATATAGTATTCTTATAAGTTCCAAAGTATCAACATTATTTATATTAATAAGTTATAGCTGAATAAGTTATATTTAACTAAAGAAAATAATAATTGTTTTGAAAAAAAAACATTGATCTCATTTAGATGTTCCAAGAAATATATAGAAAACACTCTATATACTAGTATTTCGGCTTGTTAGGCCTTTTTCAATAGAGTGAATGTCTATTACTGACATTTAGAACCATCCGCTTCGAGTATCCATAAAGAACCATCCGCTTCGAGTATCCACTTTAAATAAAGAAAATAAATTATCACAACATTTGGGACAAGTTTGGGTGGGTTCCCTTTCAGGTCAATCAGTCTAGATCTATCTGTATAATATCCACCACTGAAGATAGTCTAATTTGTTTTTCTCAGATAACCCCGTGCAATTAAGTTCCGAGCGGATAAAATATATTAAACGGACACTTAATCCGGACCCTTTTGTCCTAACGGACCGCTCATGCAAGCAAGTAGAATACATAATGTGAATCTAGCAGAAAACCCTCCTACTAGATCGTGCCGCATCGGTTTTGCCGAAGGCAAGTCATTTTCTATGAACTTCATACCTCAAACTGTAATAAGGTTAAAAAATAAAAGGTATAAACTGTATTAAGGTTTAAATTACAAATTTAAAGTTGTGGTGTGTAAGAAAATAATTTTACAGTACTGGTGACATGCATGCATCATTTTGAGCGGCAGAAATTTAGTTTGTTCTTTATTAACGTTGTTGTTCTAGAAAGTTTAATCATTACATTTGTTATTGTGGATCCATTGATATAAAACAAGGAAGGACAAAATAAGGGATTTTAGTTTTAGCTGCTAGAATTCAGGCACAAATCTATGCTATCGAATTGTGTGTACAAAGGCAAACGCAACTTACATGCAAATTGATAAAAAATCTTCTCAGACAGCCAAGCAGCTCTTGAAGCACTTGATTTTTACTGCTGTAACTAATAAACGGAATGGAGCTGTCAGCATAGAAAAATAGACCAACTGGTTTGGTCCCAGGCCATTCAAACCATGAAGGGAATAAAGCAGTTAGGTACCTACTTGTATACTGTTGAATAAAGTATAAATATACTGATATATATACTGATAAAGTATAAATATACTGATAAAAAACATAAGGAGGAAATTAATTCGTCGGGAGTTTTACAATATTCGGGAAAAAGAAGCCATCTATAGTTATATTAATCACGTCCCAGGTTATAGTGAAAAAATAGCTCACTGATTAGAACGAAACGGGTGTAAAACGATTATTGTCAACAAGCGTACTATTGGAAGGATTTTGATAAAAAATCCTACCAAAAAAAGAAAAGGTTAATAAATTAAAACAATTGGGAGTGTACCAAATTAACTGCGTGGATTGTAATGCCGTGTATGTGGGTCAAACCGGTAGAAGTATTGAAACTAGAGTAAAAAAACATAAAAAAATCCATATTAAATAACGCAAAAAATTCAGGATTTTCGACGCATTGTATAGAAAACAATCATTTTATAGATCAGAAAAATGTAAAGGTACTGCATCGGAAAAAGAAAGGAAAGCGCTTAGATCTGTTGGAGCAATTAGAAATGAAATTAAAAAATCTTTAATTACAAATCCTCGTACTACGAATGCTCAGATAGATTTTACACTTTCGCCCTTCTTATAGAAAAGGGACTAAAAACTCGGGCTGTACCAGATGGTGGGATCAATCGAGGGTAGGTGCTCGTAAACAAATAAATAACGAAAACGCGCTTGGAAACATTTAGTAATAGACATTTACTCTATTGAAAAAGGCCTAATAAGCCGAAATACTAGTATATAGAGCGTATTCTATATATTTCTTGGAACATCTAAATGAGATCAAGGTTTTTTTCAAAACAATTATTATAAATATACGTAATAATATAAACTAAGTATTTGCATTCGCGTAAATCCGATCTCTACTATAAATATAGATTAATTCGAAAAATGTTTTAATCTGTTTTTTTCGACAATGAGCGTTAAGCAAGTCAGTAAAAATTACAATTTTTATTGAGGGGAAATTTGATTAAATAAATTATAACATGAGAAGGTCCTCTTTTTATAACTCCTAATTTTCTTACTCTCCCTTTTCTCGTTCCGAATTTTCAATTATACACTGTTTACACTTCGCTCAATTTAGCCTGCTCCTCTGAGGATCTTCTGCTTTTACCTTATTAAATTGTATTATTACGCATGATTGGTTAGATTCAAAAAATTGGGTCATATGGAGTCCTATTCACTTAGAAGTAGGACTAGGTGGCGTAACTTAGTGCTAATATACCGGGAGATCAAAAATTATCTTGGTCAAGGCATGATACAACTACACTGATATGCCTATGCGCATGGGGGCGTGGTCTATCGATGAGCGTGACGTCAGTTTTGATACAAAATTAAATAAAATACTTGTAAACAAAGATAACAATATAAAAGAAACGTCGATTATGGAATTATAATACACGATTCATACAGGGAAACTAAAATAATAGTTGATTAATATCAATCTTTCTTATTTTAATTCAAACCGCATTCTGTGTACCGATCTACCTACCGAATATAATTCTAACCTAAATTTTATAATTTGAAGAGATAATAAGAAGCACTACTGTAAATAAACACCACCCTATAATATAAAAATGACAACTTGATAACCCTCGGACCTCACAATTATAATAATACGGGAATACAATTGACAAACACGAAAATAATTATATCACTGACAGTCACGTTGACAGTAACGCATTTGAATTTTCGCCATTTTAGCATCAAGAATGACGTCGTGCGCAGAACAAACGAAATTTGGTCAAGTTATGAGCATATCAGTGTAGTTGTATCATGGGTCAAGGGTGGTTGTGGAATGTAAAACGTGTGTCTTACTTTAAATTTTTGAATATGTTTTGTTGTGTTAGAATCTGTCAAGTCATTGTGCTGAAATTTTCTAATCCAGTTTGTGAATCATGCCTCTTACCACACAGCACACAATTTTCATGATTGAAGCCTATTTTCGAACGGGTGTGCTAGTTAATGGAAATTGGCAATACAGTCAACGTTTGTGTTTGGACAATTTTTGAGAGCACTTCCCAAACGTGGCAATATTACCGGACAATTTTTATGCGTGCCTTACAAATTGTGTTGAAGTGTTTCGCGAAACTGGTTGTGTGACTTAAAAAAAATAGGTGCTGGTAGACCAAGAGTTCGTATAGAAGAAGTTGTCAATGACGTTCGTCAACGTATGGAAGAGGAGCCTGCAAAACCTTTGAAACGTCTTTCTCAGGAAATTGGACTTTCTTATGGAACATGTCATAAGATTTTAAAGAAAGACTTGAACATATATCCATATAAGATGCAAGCACAGATGCCTTGCTTACTGCCATTGGTTTGTCAATAATTTAATGAATGACGATCTTCTGGACTTAACTTTTTTTTCTGACGAAGCGTGGTTCCACCTTTCGGGATACATCAATTCTCACAATATGCGAATGTAGAGCAATGATAACCCTTATATTGTTACTGAATCGCCACTACATGCTCAAAAAATTGGTGTTTGGATGGCAGTCTCTCGCAGAAGAATAATTGGGCCAATTTTTTTCGATTTCACCGTCAACGCAGAAAGGTACAGACACAGCTTTTAGGCTGAATTTGTGCAACAGTTAAACGATGATGAATTTCGGTACGGTTATTTCCAGTATGACGGTGCAACAGCACATACTACACGAGAAAATATTGCTTTCCTCCGCGAGTTTTTTGATGACCGGCTGATAAGTTTGCATACAGAAGTTGAGTTTCCTCCGAGATCACCTTGTTTGACAATTATGGACTATTTTATATTTCCTTACTTAAAAAACAAGATTTTCGCAACTCCGGTAAATAATTTGCAAGAACTGCAACAAAGAATTGTTCAGCAATGTGCAACCATAACGCCAGAAATGCTGCAAAACGCTTTTCACATCATGAGGAGGCGCCTCAACTTATGCATCGAACAAAACGGGGGACATTTCCAACAATTACTGTTATTTAGTTTTTCCTGTTACTAAAACCGTTATTTCATAATTTGTAGTTCATTATTGTTTTACAACTGAAATAAATAGGTATGAAATTTGTAGGTTATTGATGATGTCAGTGTGACAGTGACATAATTATTTCAAATTTAAAGTAAGACACACGTTTTAACATTCCACAACCACCCTTGACCAAGATAATTTTTGATATCCCGGTATTTGGTGCTACGAAGTCACGATCTGTGTCTTCTATTAAATTTTACTCATCTTTTTTAGTTACAAGCTTGAATTGTTTCATTTGTGTACCCTCTTTTCATTATCGGAAGTATGTGCTATTTTGTGTTCATTGGGGTTACAGTAGTGGACAGTTTTTTACACACGAGCAGAAAGACGGTTGGTTGTCCTCGCAGTTGGATCATAGTTGCTTTCTTTACTTACCTTTAGGTATAAGGAATTTAGGGCACGTTTCCTGAAATTTTGCTACAATGTCCCTTCTTCTAATTTTTGTTCTCAGGGTCGTAATCATATTTCTCTGGAGATCATCACCACCAACTCATCATTTTATCACATTCTCTCAGGAAACTAGTAGAATTCGGTCTAGAAGGAGATGCATGGTGAACAATTCGAACACTTGTAAATTATTTATTAAGATTTGTGCAATAAAGTTTTAAAATAATTTATAAGTACTAATTTGGTGTCATTTACTTTTACTTGCACTATGTTGTGGATTCCAGCAGAAATTCAGGAAATAACTAGGATTTTCTTTGTTCTGTATTTTGGCGGATGCGCCAATGTAAATCGAAACCCATTCAATTATTTTGTTTTTCACAATAATTTAGGATACCTTTGAAAAATCGGTAAAGAAATGTATTTCAGCAAACAAGAGGATGTCTTTAAACCACGTTTATGAAAAGAGGAACCGTTGCCCTTTTACTATAGACTTCTAATTAGTTAAATGCTCGTCTTTCAAAAGAACTTCCACAATACCGGTTTCTTTCTTAAATTTTTTCGTTCATCATTTACTGAAAGTATGAGATACCAATAATATAATAATTTTATTACTGAATGAAATATTTCTTCTCGTAAATTCCCTCTCTATTTGCAAGTCTTCGGTTAAATAAAAAATAAACTAAATTATACCGGACTTATGATGAATTAACATGAGTTATATTTCATTTCTCATCTAGTTAGCACAGAAAATTTTTGTCACTTCCATTAGAAAGCTCCATGTCGAAAAATGTAATAATGTAAAGTTTCATAATGTTTCCTTGGAAAACCAAAGGTTATAAAAGCAAAAAGACAATGCACGTTGTCAGTTTTACAGCGATGATTCAGGAATAACGCAAAATGTCCCGGATTTTTGTTTAAAGTATTGAAACGCATAAAACTTTGCAACTATTTCAAATCTGAACCATTTTTTATGCATATTTTACCCTTTCCAAGATCCCACTGGTGTACGTCAAGTGACCAACCTGTATATGTAATTATTACAATTGAGCAAAGCTATAATGTAAATTTTACCATGCTTAGAAAAACCATTATTTTCTGTATTCCTACTTCCACTTTATATTATGTATATACTTGCCACTTTAACACAAAAAGCATTTATTCAAAATAATGTCAACAGATATTTAAACGTATCATTACTGTACAAACTGACACAGCATTGATAGGCAAAACATACCTACATAGTAACCAAATTGAAATTTGTTGAAACAGTAAACATGACTGAAAAAGTTCACCATGCAGTTTTCCATTACAATTTTAATTTACAACAAAGCTGCAATATAGCATCAACGAAAAAATTTCGATTGGTATTTATTTACGTTTAAATGCAACGGTTCAAATATTTTTTCTACAACATCGTGTATGCAGCAATAATTATTTACAATCTATCAACAGTATAATGTATCATGTATTTATTTCTGCTTGAAATTGAGCGGTTTGCATTAATGAATAAAATCGCATCAGCTATTTTAATTTTGTTTGATTATTTACTATTATATACCATTCGCTTTTTGATAAGAACCTACTGATAAAAACATCATTTAAAATTTCTACGAATGTAATTGCTATACGTAATATACAGGGTGGGCTATTGAAAACGAAACAGAGCGATTATCTCTTAGGAAAATTATTTTTCCCAAAAACCGACGAGGTCGGTCTATTTTCGATCGCCTGTATATCTCACTGCATGCATCAGTATATGATCTCACTATAATATTATTAATTTTCCTTTTGGAGTAGAGGAAGCCACGTTTGATCCATTGATATTGTTTCTGACGAGATATAGTTATCACCATAAAGTTTAATAAAAGCACTTTTTTTTTCTTTGAAGTGATTTTCCTTCTTTTTGTAAAATTTTAGTCTGTGTCCAATCAAACCAAAAAAAATGCCAATCTGAAAAAAAAATTTTATCATACAAACTTTCTCCTGACAAAGAGATCAACTTGAAACGTTTAGGAGAAAGCGAGTTGTGTTTAATTTCTTTTAAATTTTCTGATAATAATTATTTTATTTATAAATAATTCAAAATATGATTTGTAATATTACAGAATTTTGTGTAAAACTAATAATTTATCAAATATTTTAATGTTATACTGCATATTATACAGTGGTTTTTGTGGCAAACTTTAGAAATTTGCCTTGATACTCTACACTTTGAATATTTAATTTGAATACTTTTGGTTTTGTGTTTGTTAAAAAGCTACAATAAATACATTTGTCGTTATATAAGTAACAATCGAGTACTGATTACTGTTACTGAAGTACCAAATTTCGTTTATAAATCTTGAGTATATTATCGGAGAAATTCAGCCGCCTAAAATCTCTTTAGTCGATGGTTAATCTTTTTAGTCGGCGCTACAACTAACCAAAGTATTTCAAATTAAGTCTAAAAGCCGGTTATAGAAGCCTTGCACAAAAACGAAAACATACTTAGCGAACAATAGCGAACACTATAAATACTAGCTCCTCGACGAAAGTTACTGAATACTCCTATAAGAACATAATATTACTGCACCTGCCTACAGCAACAACGTTGTGTACAAGCTCTGAGGCTATTAAATTTACATGTTTCTAGTTGCTTGTTCCTTCCGTACATACATAACTGTTTTCAATTTAATCTTGGTTCTCATTGTGCATTTAGCAATCCGAAAAGATGATACATCGGGTGCATATTTAATGCAAGAAAATTACTATTTCGTGTTCGTATATAACCGAGAGATTACTTCCCCAGGTCTTTGCTAACTGTAACATTCAATCGACGAGCTTTGTTGTGTTGCTGTTTATTTGGGACTAATTTTAAATTTAACGTAACAGACGTTAGGTACAATAGATAAAGTGGCAGATTATACAGTCTGTCTATAAAGTAACCCCCCCCTGCTAACTTTTGAACGAATCGAGTTAGAGAGTTTTAACAAAATACAGGGTAAATCACGTAAAATGAAGTTAATTTTGATGATAAATTCAATTCTTCACGCCATTTAAAGATGGGGCCACTAGCACTGTCAACTCAATTTTTTTAAATGACAAAGTATGCCGCGTTGCACCTCATTTAAAAGGTAATTCAATTCTCTACATTCTCGTTTTTGAAAAATGACAATCAAGTTAGCCGTTCTCTAGTTACAAGCGTTTGCATTAACGATATTTAAACATTTTGCTTTTATCAAGTCTCCTTGCCTTGCCACTGTCACTGAAACGTCAATAAGGTTCGAGAAAGTAGTTTAGCGTTTAATTTAAGAGTGTTTGAAAGTGTCTACAGGTTTTTTTCTTAATTTTTTAAGTTATTCGATTTAATAGATTTGATAGATTTAAGAGGAGAGCGGTACTCAAGAATCATGCGGGTGGAAATTTTTCCAAAGATAGAAAGAATAGCAGACAATAACATTCAGAGTATTGTATTCCAACAAGATGGTGAGGGGGGGGGCACCTCATTTCTATGGACCTGTTACCGATTTTTTAAATAACCATTTCCCCGGCAGATGGATTAGCAGAAGGGGCCCGATAGAGTGGTCGGCTCGTTCCCCGGACTTAACTCCTCTTGATTTTTTCTTATGGGGATAATTGACGTCAAAAGTCTACAGAACTCCTCCAGTAAATATCGACGAACTACAGCAACGTCTAACACATATGTGTAGAAATATCCCTGCAGAAATTTTAGAAAATATCAGACCAGAATTTCAAAGTAAACTTTTTATGTGCCAAGAAGTCATTGGACAACATTTTGAATAACTTATTTAATTCTTTTATTTTTTGTTTTAATAAATATTTGTTAAAAATTTGTTGTATTAAAATATTAATTAACATTTTATTCATGGATCAGATTAGAAACAGAAACGCTTGTAACTAGAGAACGACTAACTCGATTATCATTTTTCAAAAACGAGAAAGTAGAGAATTGAATTATCTTTTAAATGAGGTGGAACACGGCACACTTTGCCATTTAAAAAAATTGAGTTGACAGCGCCCGTGGCGCCATCTTTAAATTTGAAGAATCGAATTTATCGCCAGAATCAACTTCATTTTTTGTTAGAACTCTCTAACTCGATTCGTTCAAAAGTTTGCAGGGGGGGGGTTACTTTATGGACAGACTGTAGAAAAACGTCGGTTTCGTATCTAACTTTTACTTTAATTTTGCTTTAGACATGGTTTTTTTGCAAAGTCCATAAAAAAAATCTTAGATTAATCCAGTCCATAGTGATAACTAATGAATAGCTTCCAAATCCTGGTAAGTTTTAATGGCTTGACGACTTGGGCCATTATTTCATTTGGAAAATTTTCACGGCCAGTATTCTCCTACATTTAGCTACTATACTAGATCGACATTCACTGTGAGAAATCTGGTAATAGTTACGTATGGAGATGGTAATACTTTTAAAGTAGCGTCCAAATACTTCCAAGAAAACGAAAGTATCTACGTCGCTGTGACCTTAACCTAAAGCTTGTCATGATTGAGTCTTTGCATGTTTTCACTTCATAGAATTATAAAAAAGCTTGTTCTCTTTGACTATATAGTATCCCTACTGATCTTTTGTAGCCCATACCATGCTAAAGGTAGAACATATATAATCAACCCCAAAATGCAATTACGTGACCCGTAAAATATTTGCATTTAAATTATGCAATCTGATTAAAACGTCATGTCGATAAGACATATAAAAATGAGTCCGCATTTCCAAATATTATTAAATAATGGCCCTCTAAAACGATTGTTGTTCACAAACCTGTAATTCTGCTCATGTGTGAACATTGCCGAAACATGTTTTGTAATTTGTGGTGGATACGTGGTTAGATTTAATTCAATAATTTTATTTACCACTTAGCAATTTGTGCCACATTGTATTGCAATAATACAACATATTTTGGGAAATATATGCACCACGTGCAATTACATTTTTAGGATTAGTATTAGGGAACCAAATAATATTAATAGAATGAATTCAATGCGATAATGAATTAATTTAATTATGGGAATTAATTAAAATATATTTCATTAAAAGGAGTATGCATTTTTCAGCAAATATACCTATTGACCATAAAACTGCACTGTCAGTTGCTAAAAAATAGTTATTTTAATGGATACACAGGGTGTTCAAACGAGGACGGGGTGGGGACAATGACCAAACCAAATAATTTCATGAAAATTTTAATGCTGTCAACGGCAAGCACAATTTCAAATTGTTTTGGATTATACAGGGTGGCCCAACTAAACATAGATTTTTTTTATGTAACGCCTCTTATATTTTGCTTTTAAAAGATTAAGGACAACTAGCTGAACACTCTCATATAGCCTTTTGAGGGTATGGCGGTAGTAGTAGTGTCTAAGAAAATAATACATATTTTATTATTGATAAATATACTACTACATTTTGGTATAATATATTACTGTTAAACAAAGATTGCTGGAATTAAGAGTATATTAAATATAAAACACACTTTTTTTCAGTGTAGATAATGGAGCAGAAAGTGCCTTTAAGATATATCTTGTGTCTTTAGGAATAATAAGGTGGGATTTGTGTATAAATTGTTGATTCTATGTGGAGAAGACATCATCGCGATTGGTTCTGACCCACTTCTCATTGAATCACGTCTTTCAGTGTTCACTAATTTTTTAGAAATGGATAAGAAAAAAATATTAATAAATGGGTTATTCAAATATAATGTGTGATATGAATCTATTTATTGAATATCAAAAATTATTAGAAAAAATACTATGTAACTTTAGATACAATGTTTGAATCTAGTGAAAATTCGTTTCATAGGACGTACTACACCAATAGAATATCTTATAGTGATCTTCAACATACATGATGACAGTCACTCTTAAGTTAATATAACCTGTATACCTAGTAAATTAAATTTTATTTTGAAGTCTGATCGCAAATAAAACTTCAAAAATTTGATAATGAATCGAATGATTTTTCATCCAATTAATCCCTAATTCACTAGAGTGTAGTATAAACAATATATCTAAGGTTATTAGTATTTACTATTTGTTTCAGTATAATTATTAAACAATGTGTAAAGGTGTTTTGTTTACTCTACTTTAAATAAGAAATGACCTTTAATAATCAATAATCTTTACTAAATTGCAGTTACAACATTTGAATTCCCACCTAATCGATAATTAAATTTTATCAGTCTTCCCGATGCTCTTTAAACCAGCACCCATTATTCAATCTAACTTCTAAGACGCTAGCGAAGTTCAAATGTAATGAATTACAACTCGACTTAACGGAGCAACGTTTGGACCCATTTCCCTTAAAACCTTTCTTTGCACACCCGAAAGTTTTATAAGTTCTACTACTAACTTATTGAAACACGATGCGATTTGCTAAGAACATTGATCTCTTCTAATTGAAGTGCAGAAAGTTAGTGTGTGGGAAACTTTAGTTTAGCTGTTATCTGATAATTTGCGGAAAAAAAGATGTTTTACAATTTTTTTTATACATATACCGGGTCATATTGCATCTGACTAATGAGAATTAATATAGGTTATACATTTCATTGAATTTTACATTCTCAACGCACAATTTGAGAAATATTCCTAATGGAACCAATATAACTCGTTGCCTACACTTTTGATGGTCAAAATACTGAAATGAAGTTCTTTTTTAATTCAATAACAGGTTGTAGAAACTAGTTCTACTACTTGTCAGATGGCATGCATATAGCAAATAACTACGAATAGTAAGGACATCATTAAGATTATCCTCCATCTGCAAACGCCTTATTTAAATAAGGACTAAAACAAATCAAGCCAAAACAGCTATTCTCCTGGCTATATGCCGCGCCGAGCGCTGAATTACAAAGCAAGATTTGCCGTATTTTGATGCTTGCCGGATGCCACTAATTGCAGATTAGTTGCAACCCATACGATGATTGGTTTGGATTGTGTTGCGAAAACTACCCAGAGGTGGCGCCATTAGGGCTTCCGTACGCAAGACTAACCTATTGTGCCAAATACTCAGGTCTTCGCATTCGTAGGTATGCTCACTTATATTGCACTGATGAGATCATAAAAAGGTCGAAACCGGTCTGCAATTAGTGGCATCCTACGATGTGTAGTCTGAGTATTTCCTCGTAGTTTTCGTTGCAATCCGATTCCTTGTATTTCTTATTCTAACTGTGGTTAGACCAAAATACGGCAAATTTTGCTTTGCAATTCAGCGCTCGGCGCGGCATATAGCCAGGAGAATAGCTGTTTTGGCTTGTTTTGCAGATGGAAAATAATCTTAATGATGTCCTTACCATTCGTAGTTATTTGCTTTTTTAATTAAAATATCAGTCAAAATTAATATCAGGTTGTGTTGTAAGATACAGTTTACATAGTCGTCAGAGAGAGAGAGAGAGAGAGAGAGAGAGAGAGACTTAAATATTTCAAGTAAAATAAAAAAAGGGGACTTTCAGCCAGATACATGGACAAATATCTTAATGTCCATGCATCTGGCTGAAAGTCCTCTTTTTTGCTTTTAACTGAACAAATAAACTATAAAGTTTAGTTCCTTTTGTCAATACTTTATTATGGACACGTCTGAAAATATTTAGGGACAGTTAAAACCTTCGATAATGGGAAAATAAGTAATGAAATAAGACTAAAAGGTGCAATAAAATATAAAATGTCTTGTATACAGGAGCTTGATTTTCAACCACGTATTCCGTTCACTGTCTCGATTCATTTTTATAGATCGTAAAAACAATGTGTCAATAATGCAACATGTCCAAATGGCCAGTCTTCCAGATATACGCTAGCCCTGTTCAACATTTTTATTAGCAGCTGTAATATCGTCAGATATAGTATATATTTAATGTTATCAATATCAGTTATCTATATAATAGAAAAATATTATTACAGTAGTACGTATCAAGCCCGTACGTGAGCAGAAAGTTCTATAAAATTGGACAAACCATAATATAGACAACGTAGTGATCAATCAATTCTATATAGACGATAAACTAGATGTAAAAATAGCGTTTCGATCAACGTTTTATGTGTAAAAAATATTATAAGATAAGTATACATGGTATTGGAAAAGTTGTTGGTTGTTAAAATAGAATTTATGTTTATAGAATAGAATAAAAAACAACAAAAGAGGACTTACAGCCAGATACATGGACAGATATTCTACGTTTCGTCCGAGTTTTCGGACTTTTTCAAGGTCACCTAATAGCTAATATCAATTTGCTATCTTAATTTTATTGTATGGGTTGGTCTAATTTTGTTTTTCATCTTTTTTTGTTGTTTAAAAGAATGCAGTGAGGGTACGTGTAGTTTGAACAGTTAAGCAGAGAATGAAGAAATTCTCTGCTTAACTCTACCTAATGTTTTCCAGTTTTATCTCATTCCAGCATTGAATGGTGGTTAGGCTTTACCGACCAGAGACGTTTCTGAGGCGCAGATGTGGCCTACTGAATATTCCTTTCCCTCACCAAACACAAGTCTCAAACTTCCGAGCTAAGCCTTGTGATTAGAATGTGGGGTAGAGATATTTGTTATACCTGGTGCCTGTATATTCTAATTGTACTTGTATATCTGGGTGTTCTGTGTTTATACTTCGTAAATAAACATTTTCCATATTATAGCACAACCTCGGGATTGTTATATCTACATAGATAAAGTATTTTTTTTTCGAATATCTGTCAAAAGTAGGTTCATAAATCTGTGGGCACTAATATTTATCTACTATTAGGGACACATCTAATAATTACAGAAATAATTTATTAGTAAGAAAACGGGGTGTATCGATGTATCGTATATCTGAATTGAATGACGATAGCTCCATCTTAAACATTCAAATCGATTTAGAAACTGGGGATATTTGGTAATACTTCTATGAAAATATTTATTCAGCAATGCTTCAGATATTTACGAGTATTTTCAGTATTTCCGTTGCTTAAAACAACATTTATTAATGTTCTACTCTGTAAGTTTTATTATAGTTATGTGTTCTGTATATTATTTTGTATTTTTAAATAGTACTGTTTGCCTATTCACTAAAAATATATGGGTGAATAAAAATATGGAAGCCATTTACCTAAACTTTATGTATACAGGCAGCATAAAGGAAACGTTAAAAGCAAATTGATGAACTGTATTCAACTTTAGAGCTAGTAAATTAACACAGATAATTATGTTTAATAAAATTTTATATGTATATAAAACTAACTAAATACCAAACATGAGATAAATTATTGTACAAAGGCAGAGTATTATGTTAATACTGTTTTAATATTTTAAAAATGTATTTTCCTTTGACGAACAACATAAATTAATATAGTCAATATAAACATTGCCATGTCGCTAAAATGCAACTGTATCCGACATTTCCGTAAATTAAAATTCACCAGGCATCCTTCCTCTCTGTTGGAACTCGACGAATTATAATATATAACTTTTTACCATACTCATGAAACTTTGGCGTGTTCCCTTGCAAATGGATTAAAATTTATACCTACCAAAATGACAGTATGGAAAATATTATTTCAGGAATAGTAGTTCGGCTAGTGGAAACTCATCCAAGCTTTTATTTTCAGGGACCCAAATGGCGCAGTTCCAAATGCATCAGCGTCTGAGGCCAAAAATTCACAAAAAGACCACGAGGAGTCTAGCACGCCTTACTGGGACACGTACGATACCATCAACCAGTTTTATCTGGAATTAGGTAAGGCTGCTAAACATATAAATTCGGTTACAAAGTTTTCCTGTTAGTTTTATTAAAGTGTCCTTCTTTACAGTTACGGATATGGAACTGCATTCTCTATTATAAGGCTTTTATCCTACAAATGAAAGACGTGAAATATAAAACTCAAAAAATATTTAATAGTGCAGAAAAATTAAGTTAAAAATTGGGAATAGGTATTTTACGAGGTATTTTATAATCAGAAATCCACTAAACTTTATCCACTAAATTTGTTTTTAATAATAATAATAATAATAATAATAATAATAATAATAATAATAATAATAATATTTATTTCAAACTAGTAGGTAAGTGTTGTAAATAATCGAAACAATATAAAACCATGACAATACTAAAATGCATCTAAAAATTCGGCAACTGTATAAGGTTCTATATCTACTATCAATTTAAAAATCTCACGTTTAAAAACTTTAAAATAAATAATTTTTTGAATACTTTCAGGCAAGACGTTAAAAAATCTTAAAACCGCGTAAGAAGAGCCCCTTTCAGTATTACTTAACTTATGGTGTGGAAACATATAATTGTTGTTCCTAAAATTATATTTTTTCTTTGAAATAAAATCGTTGAATTTTCCTTTATACTTAAAATTAAACAATAAACATTCATATATGTTTAACCCTATAGTGGTCAGACATCCAAATGCTCGAAATTTATTCCTACATGAGCTATTAAACCCCAAATTCATGATCAAACGTATAATTTGTTTCTGGATAACAAAAACCCTGTATATACTGATGCTTGCTCCCCAAAATAAAATTCCAAATTTCATCCTTGACAAGAAACTTGCATAATATACTGTTTTTAAAACTAATTGTGAAACATATGGCTTTATTACTCTCATACTATAACATCGGCTGTTAAGTTTTTTCGTTAAATCATCTATATGATCTACCCAGTTCAGTGTTAAATCAACAAAAATACCCAAAAATTTTGTGACTGAATTGAGATATATATGTGTCTCGTTTATATGTAGGGTTGAAACTCTATTATTTGATCTATTTGAAGTAAATAGCACGTATTTTGTTTTATTTTCATTTAACACGAGTTTATTTCGTTGAAGCCAATTATTAACATTTTTTAAACATTCTGTTGACTGATACTCTAATTCAGGTAAAGTTTTGCTGGTTATAATCAGAGTTGTATCATCAGCATAACTTAAAATTTTATGCGGTTTGTCATCAAAATTGGAACCCAAGTCATTAATATAAATATTAAACAACAAAGGGCCCAGTATACTACCCTGAGGGATTCCTTGTCTAACACTTTGCTTTGATGACTTTACAGTTATTCCATCGAAATCAATGTTAACCATTTGTGTTCGATTTTCTAAATATGTCTGAAACCACTGCAAACAGTTTCCTCTGATACCATAATTATACATTTTTTTAAGCAATATCTCATGATCCACGCAGTCACATGCTTTTGATAAATCTAGAAATATGCCTAAGGTCAAAAACCCATTTTCGATGGCACTAAAAATCCCTATATGGCCTAATTTAATATAAAAATCGTATTAATTTTAGTAAATACTTGAGATATTCAAACAAGAAATCTCAAATATACCAAAGGCAGAATTATGAAAGAAGAAGAAGAAATATGGCCAGTACAATTGCAAGCACGCTTTAAGATTTGTGGCTGACTCGACAGTTTTAGATTCATAATAAATAAATAAGCAAAAAGTATTTTAAATAATACAATAGAATACATTTGTATCTACTCAAAAGCTACAAAACAAATTTTACTGATATTATGGTTAAGATCTTGCTTCAAAGAGTCCAATAGCGAATTTTTACCATAGCTGTGAGAAGGAAAATGAAATAGCAGGGAATTAAATTATCTTTCAACTCCTAATACTAACGGTGTTATATTTTTTAAATGGATCCTTTTCAGAGTTCAGCTAAGCTGCCATCTGTATCTTTACAAATCTAAATATTCACGATTTATTTCCAAGAGCTCACTTTGGAATATTTATTTTGTATACAAATATCAACGATCTTGAAACATTACAGATTCTCTCTCAATATTTCCCTTATGAATGTCTATTATTTATTATACAAGAAAAGTACCTGCCCCCTTTGGGATCAGTCCATCAATACAGTGAGAACATAAAGTCCGTCCCCACCCCTCTAACTTTTGAACCACTGGGTAGATTGTGATTAAATTTGGAACGATAATATATGACTAAATTCTGCATTTTTTGACACATCAATGACAGCTCTGAATGTCAAAGTGACAGCTGGGCGCGCAATAGGAATATTTTTTTAAATGGAAATGGGGGTCGAGTGGGGACTCATTTTGAAGCTATTTTTATGCTCGAAACATCCCCCAAATTTGAGAACATTTGGTTCAGTAATTTCCAAAACCAATAATATCAGTTTATAACATAATCTTTTTACCACGTAATCTTTATAATAGAACTTACCCACGGAACATTTATTTGTCAGGAGGTTCATGGTGGTCATTTTCAACATCTTTTGAAGTAACACGTGTTTTCTTAATTGGTTTCTGCATCTACGTTTAATTTAAATTATTTCATAATTTTTTAATTTAGACTATTTTAGGTTAGGGATGGTTTATTGTTATTTGTTTACTTTTAATTTTTGTTTTGCTTTGAATAATTTACAATAATTTGTAATATGTATGCTAAAAAATGATATAATAGAAATCGATATTACTGGTTTTTATTTGTAAATTAGTGAACCAAATGTTATCAAATTTGGGGGATGTTTTGAGCATAAAAATAGCTTCAAAATGAGTCCCCACTCGACCCCCATTTCCATTAAAAAAAATGTTCCTATTGCGCGCCCAGCTGTCACTTTGACATTCAGAGCTGTCATTCATGTGTCAAAAAATGCAGAATTTAGTCATATATTATCGTTCCAAATTTCATCACAATCTACCCAGCGGTTCAAAAATTAGAGGAAGGGGGGGGCGGACTTTATGTCCTCACCGTATAGGTATATATAACGCTTTGTCAACTTTTCGCTTTTAGTCAATAACTCTGTCAAATTTCAACCGATTCTCAAAAACGAAACACCAGTGTATTCGCAATGAAAATGGTTTTAAAATGATGTGTTACCCTGGGAGTAGGGTACCAAGATGTGTTACCGAGATGTGTTACCAAAGGGAACTACCATGAAGTAGGGTAGTTCCCTTTGAAATTTTAAAGTTTGGGCTGCTAGGAATTGGGAATATAAACATATCAAGTTGGCTTGACCAACAAAAATGCTTCCCACAAGAACAGAAATCAACGGATCTCGGCGGTTTCTTTTTTTTTCTTTTTGGTTTTATAAGGTTTGGGGGGGGGGGAAGTTTTCGTTGAAAGACTTTGTATATTCATATAATATATACAGAATATTAAAATATGTTAACGTTCTGTTAAATTTAACATATTCTTATGGGCTCTTACTGAAAAAGATGCCTGTTTATATATTTTATATATTTTTTATATATTTATATAAAAAAACTCTGTATAAAACTTTGTGGTGGCATATTTATTGACAGATTTCGATAAAAAAATATCTATTGCGTTAAACGCGAGACAAGCAATAAGTAATTGATATTAAGGAAGTCGAACGTAACTCTTATTTTGTTTGAACAACGTGTTAATTTTGTCGACACTCACCATATACTTTTGCACACAGAAATTGATATATTACAGAACACCGCCCAATTAGCAAGTCTTGTAAATCTCTAACAACGTAAAGTTACAAAGAGGTACATCAAAAAGCACTTTGCCTAATCGTGGTAAAAGGGAAGGCCCGATTTTGAAATATACAGGGAAAGGGTCAGCTGAAGGTAGCCAATACGCGTGATTTTCTGACTAGCAGGCAACTTTGTAATTATCAGCTCAAAGATGTAGTAAAAGCAAATACCTTTTAGAACATTAGTGAGTGACCGACGGGATAATAGTCATTAAATAATAGAGATTGTCAAGTGGAAACTTGGTCATTTAATGGAAATTTGGTGACTCATAATGGCAAAAAGTACAGGAAGGTTCAAATTAAACCATATTCTCCATCGTTCAGTAATTAGAAAAGAGTATAGGTTATTAGAAAACAAAGTAAAATTAAGACATATCAAAACTAACTATTAGACTAACATATCAAAAATATTGCAGTGGTTAAAGTTGGTCGTGAAATTGAAAACGGCCGCCTTAGATTAGCTATCAAAGTTTGTCAAGTTACGCCATAAAAATATTATCAATAATATGCACATGTCTTATTAATTCTAGCAACAAAATTAATAGTAATGAACCACAAGTTTGAAGATTGTAATGACAAATTTGTATATTAGTCGGCTAGTGATAATGCTAGTAGATGAAAACTATAATTGCAAAAATGCTTAAGATTACAATAGGAAGAAAATTTCACCAGAATAGCTTGACAATTTTGACAATTAAAAAATTATTGACATAAATGATACTACTTCCAGATAAATACAAGTGATTCATTTGTAGTTTCTTTTGGGATTACGCCACCTGCAAAATAACAAAAAACAGGAAACCAGAAGCATACAAATTAGGTATTCAAAGTACAGTATCAAGGCAATCAAGGTGTTTCAGGAATTAGGGTCATATTAGGGTCAAGCAGTATTCAAATAAAGTACTCCATACCACTGCGCGACAGAATTAAAGAGATTTGCTCTCTATTGTTTCAGAAAAAACCATAAGTGACCATGAGAAAAATAATATGAAATCAAGTGTTGGAAATATAAATTAAATACCTTATGCTTATCTAAAATTTATATATTAAAATGTTTACAAGCACTTCTTTGACATGTATGATAATTAAACAAGTTACATTATATTTTGTCTTATTGCGAGACAAGCAGAGAACTGCGTTTTTAGCGTTAAAGCCCTCAAACCGTGGGATATAAGAAATTATAGTAAAACATCAAGTTATAACTGGAAACTTATCAAATTCAATAATTGACTTTGTTCCAAAAACTGACAAATCCAATTTACTGGAAACTAAGGCATAAAAATACTATGGCTCTTGTGTTTGTATTCCTAACATTCAATTATTCTCTAAAGTAAAGATCTGGAAATATGTAAATGGTTCCTGCTCTATGGTTTTTCCACAGCATTTCACCCTTCAAATATTCAACTTCAAAACGCAGTCCCCAAAACAAAAACTGGCCAGTGCCGCTGACAATAAAGTATAACGGCGGCTCTGAAATCCGGAAAGACTATTAATAATACGTGAGCGATCTGCTATCAACAAAGTGCAATCTCAAGTTTCGGAATTAAAAGGATACCATCTCGTAAATCAAACTAATTAAAGTGATTCCGGAATAAATGGCCTCATTGAAATTAATGTATTAGTTAAATTATTTTCTAAGAATGTCGGATCGGTTATGTTTCCAACGGAGCTGGAACAAATTCTATATAATTTATGTGGAGAGGTACCAGCAGAGGATTGCGCCATGAAATATTTCATTCATCTAGAAATCTTTAATGCCTCAACGTTCAACGCTTGAATTATTATTTAGTCGACGGATACTTTCGTGAAGCGGCGTCTTTATTAGAAATAAATGTAGCCGCCAGTTTAACCAAATTTACTGAAATTAATTACAGGAGCGTGAGACTGAACTGAATTCTGTTCTGTTTGATAAAATTCTTAAATGGAGAAAGAGTCAAACAGATAGATACAATTTGAATATACATGTATATAGTGTTCCACAGTTCCAAGTATCTGAGGTGTGTATTTTTTAAATAGAATAACTGGTACTTTCTCATGCAGTGAGACGTGTACCTAAACCACTTAAGCTTTGCAAATGTTGGGAGGTAGTACGCTAAAATCCATTAACCGTGGTCATGACTTGGGATCGTTTGGGACCGAGCAGGATTATCGCTCTTTAATATCCCCATCGCTGTGGGCCTGGACTGCCTCGTAGAGGTGGACCCCATTCTTCACCAACCCCGATCACAAAAAGTGATAGGTGTGGGCGATTCGTGGGGCCTCCTCCTTTGCTGGCTCTACCCTGCAAGCTGGGTATTATCTTCTGGCGGTCTTCTGTCTTGTCTTCTTTCTTCGCTTGCATTTCTAACCTACCGGCGGTAGTCTGCCTCGAGCGGGGACGGCAAGTTCCTCTCTCGTCCAGGGTGGTGGTTTAGGGTAGGTCAGGAGTGACTGTGTAGCCAGGGATGCACCTCTAAAGGAGCCAACTGCCCCTTTAGATTTATGTAAGATAAGGGAAGGGTACTCGAAGTGACACTTCCCTTCGTAACCCTCTACACTTGTTTCGGGTGGAATCTGAAACATAATAAGGCTGAACAATGTGTTCAAAAGATAGTACCATAAGAACAGTGTGTTGGACATGAAAGCCGTTGCGTGTGTTCATAATTTTATGCTACCTACATACCCTCTATAAGGTTCTAGTATTTAAACAGCAAGGTCCTTGGTGTTAGACTAAACGTCAAGATCATCTTAACTTGTAAGTGCTGCTCTCATTAACAATATCTAATGTCTTAGGGTTAAACTCTGTGTATTGTATTAATTGCAACTAGTTCTTAAAGAGGTATTTTTATTGGGAATAAATGCAGCCTCGAATTTAATCAACATTTTCTTATTAGTAAAAAGGCAGTAAAATTAAGTAAATTACGAGCTTGTAGCACGCCCTACCTCACATATCCACTAATTATTTTACCTCAGCAGGCGCTCAGTAACCATGTTGTGATGCTTTTAAAATTAACGTCAAATGCTTTTAACTTTTCAGACAAGATCTGAACCGAACTTTGCTCTCAGTGGGTAACCCAGTTACGAATAAGAAATTGTGTCTGTTATTGTTGTAGTAAAGAGGTTCGTATTTATTTATTAATCGTTTTCAGCTTCATACGTTTCCATTCACGTATTATATAGTGCTTTCGAAAAGTAACGAATAAATTCATTATTTTAGAAATTGAGAAGTTTTCGAAAAAATCCCCTGACACGTCGATTTTGTTTTTAAAAAAGGCACTTTTTGACATATGACCCATATTTGTGACGTTATCGTTGTTCGAGATATGACGTCATCGACAATTTTTTTAAATGGCAACCCCCAATTTGAAAGAGCGTACCATTCCACATACGCATCATGAAAAATTATGGTGTTACATAACAAAAATTTCAAGAAAATAATGTTTGATCTTAAAATTTAATTTTCACAATACTGACAATGATAATGATTATGTAAAAAATCGACTAAATTAAATGTTCAAATTGTGCACCGTTGGCTGCCTGACAGTAGCCAAGACGATTAATAAATTCTTTTTGGACATTATCTATAACTTCAGGAGGTATAGGATGTAACTCGTGACGAATTCTTGCTTTTAAATCTTCTAAATTAACCGGTCTAGTAACGTATACTTTGCTTTTTAAGTATCCCCACAAGAAATAATCTAGGGGTGTCAAATCAGGCGATCTGGCTGGCCACTCAATCGGCCCCCTTCTCCCTATCCAACGATTCGGGAGCAGCTCATCTAAATAAACACGGACAGGTGCTGCATAATGGGGAGGTGCTACATCTTGTTGAAAGAACATGTCATTTCTTGGAAGATCACGTCCCTCTATATCTGGATATAAAGTTATTAGTGCAGGAATGAGGTCGTCTCGAAGAAAATCCAAATATCTTGCACCAGTTAGGTTGACGTCAAAGAAATAGGGACCCAGAATTCTTCCGTCGACTATGCCGCACCACACATTTACTTTCTGGGACGTAATTTTAAACTTAAATTTAAATTCAAACGTTAAATTTTAAGATCATCAAACATTATTTTCTTGAAATTTTTTATTATGTAACACCATAATTTTTCATGATGCGTATGTAGAATGATACGTTCTTTCAAATGGCGTGGTCAAAATTGGGGGTTGCTATTTAAAAAAATTGTCGATGACGTCATATCTCGACAACGATGACGTCACAAATATGGGTCGTATGTCAAAAAGTGCCTTTTTTAAAAACAAAATCGACGTGTCAGGGGATTTTTTCGAAAACTTCTCAATTTCTAAAATAATGAATTTATTCGTTACTTTTCAAAAGCACTGTATACGATATAGTATCACAAGGTTGTATGAATGTCTCATGCAATATTACGATAATTTTATCAAATGACTTTTTTAAAATTACACACTGATAAAATATTGTGTAGTTTTTGGAACAGTTGGACAGAAGTCGAAACTGTAATCTCAAAAATCAATTTATTACAATCTAAAATAGGAGAAATTAATAAAACGTTATATAGTGACAGCTTAGCTTTCTATTGATATTATCTAAGTTTTCCGCATTAGAATTTGCTTTAGAAATAACAATAGCAATACTGTATAGTAGGTAATGTTCGTAGCGTGACGTCATTGCAAAGTTATCGTAAATAGACTTTATTCGATCAATAAATAACTTTGACTCGTCGTAAACTTAATATTAGGTACCACATTTAGATATGTGACATACCTGCAAAATTTCCTGCCATTGGGTATATGAAATATTAAGCCATCCATGCATTTGTAGACATCTTGCATTTATGATTATGAGTGGTTTTATGTTACCATAAAATCAACCCACGCACATTTCGGAATGTTTTCAATTTCAAGATAATGCACAACATTCACAAGGTTTCACTCCCTGTTTATTGCCTATTCCTACCATACTACAAAGTAACAACTTTCAAGTGATAAATTTTACATTTTACTTATTTTTATTGACCAACAAAATACTATCAGAGAACATTCAGTATCAGAGAGAAACATTCAGTAGCTGTAGGTCCATTATTTCATGATGTATTAAAATGAATCTTTGTATCCTCTTATCACAAGAGTCTTGAAATGTTTGGTATACTTTGGTAAATGGTCCTTTTTGTTTCATATAACAAATTCAAAATAGCGGTATTGACATCAGTAACTTCCTGTATCATATATCCTATATCCTGTAATATCCATATATTATATATATTATTATTATATATATATCATATATCCTTTCATATATCCTTTAACAAATTAGGAAGCTATTCGTTTAAGAAAAATTCGCTATTCGTCATGTTTTCCATATAACTTGTTTGGGCAGTATAATTCTCCTTCTGGCAATCAAAACTTAAGCTTTTGTAGTAAAAGGTATCTTGCTTGATTGCAGCCTCCCGTAGATATTCTCCAGTTACAACACCAAAAATGAATCAAATACTCATTTGTAATATTTTATATAACGAAATAATATCTTATAATGATATATCTGCCTGTTTTATTTTATATATTAAGAAACATAAAAATTGAATGAATTATTGAGGCACCTCTGCACGGATCCGCATGTCTATTTTAACGATTTCAAGCTGAATGACGCGTTTAAAAACCTTCACATGTCGACTGGTTTTGACAGCTGTTTGTCAAGTTATCAATTCCTCCAAACGTGTCAACCACACCTAATCGTAAAGCCACAATATGTCTAGACCTTTATCATTCTAAATAACTTACTAAATTTTAATGTCATATGCATGTGTCGGGTGAATGCCTAAATGCCCCCATAAAAAGTTACTACTAGTTTACGACCTTTTACACACAACCACTTAATATTTCAAATTGTATTCCCAATACGTAAGTACATGGAGTATGAATGAAGTTGGGAACCAACTACAGCCGTTGAAGTAACTAGTGCAGATATTACACAGAGAAAGATAAATGCAGTTTGTTAAATTATGTTAATTACAAATACAGTTTCTTCTACATGAGTTATTTCTTTAACCAATATTTCTTTTACATAAGCAACCTTTTGTAAAATTAATAAAGGTCTTTTATTTTGGCTTTCGTGTAAGGATGAGTTTATAATCATAAAACCTGAACCAATGGTTGTCCAGCAGTCAATACTGAGGATATAACCATCTTGGCCAGGCGTGGGAAAAGATGATAGCAAAAATGTAGGCTAGGTATACAGTAAAGTAGCCTCAATTAAAACCACACAATTCACTAGACAGAAAGGAGAGCAGGAAGATTAAATCATCTACTATCTAAATACCTATTGTGTCCACACTTATAGAAATCCATCAGTGCGGATAGGCTTTCTAAGGCAGGAATATATCTGGAACACATACACCAACATCTTCAATAATGCGAATTCGTTACATCTCCTAGAGTGGACGTTTTTTCAATTTTATTAGTGGCAAAGATTTTATCTGCTCTCATAGTGAAGCTGCACTGAAGGAGGTATCCTTTTCAGTAGAATAATATCTGTGTTTCTGTATTGAAATGTGGCGACGATTCAGAGTTACTGGTCAATCAAAAGAAGATTAGACTTGTACGATTATTCGGTAATATGCCAAGTACCAGGGAATTAGAGGGAAGACGAATTAGCTCAAGTTTGGGAACTAATGAAGGGTGGAGTCATAAGAAGACTTTCATAAGAATTATCAGAAGTTAGTGAAGGAAGTTTTTAGCAAATGAGCTGTTGAGACATTGAGGCGCATAGATAAGTAATATAGGTTGCAGACATGATCATCTTTTTTAGGGTAGCCTGGGAATTGAGCTAATTAAGAATTTTAGAAGACACCGATACTCGGTGTGAATATAGGAGGTTTCTTTCACCTGCTCTGGAATAAAAGGAGGACGGAGAAAGTGAAAAAAAGTCCTTTCAGTTCCTGGTAAATATTCTAGGAAAGATAAGGTCTTTGGTACATCCCAGGAGGGTCTTTGTCCCTCTACACAAGCCTGAGGCTTTCAGAACGGAGGTTGTCCATTTCTGTGGTGTGTTTTATGTTTACATGAAAGATGTAAAGAGAGGGGTAGGAGTAGCTTATATGGACCGATATCATGAAATTCATTAAAAACTCTAAATCATTTGCTTATAGTAACTCTATTTAACAGTTGAAATATGTTATCATATCAAAGATAGTATCTTAGTGTGTAAAATGCACAGAGCATTTCCATTTAAAACAATCAAGTTGTCACAAAATTCAATCATTTAATGATTGCCTCATTTTCATCAATTTGGATGTTTATAGTACATTCCTGAAGTATTTATTATTAGCATTATTGAGCGTTTTTTTAAATTAAAATATAATCATAAACTTTAAAAGTTATATAATATAAAGTTAATTGAAGAAATGTAATTACAAATAATATAAATATTTCTACGTTACACTAAAACTTTCACACCTCGGATGACTGCGCATTTGTCCGAATAATCTTCTAATTCCTTTAGAATATCGTGACAGCAATATTTTTTATAAGCATTTTGTTTCACTTTAAGTAGCTTTCGTCAGTAAATCATACACATTTTATTATGATTTAGGAACTCTTCAGGGCGAGCCAGCGCCGCTAACCGCAACGTAAAAGACAACAAATACAAACGTAGCCTAGAGAAAAATCATGCAATTAAGATAAAGTGGTTCACATTTATTCCAGAAAAAATGTCCCTTCAGATTCGCCCTTACCGGGACTTCTGGGTCAAGTTTTAATTGAATAACCCAGCAGGCTTGACGGGGCCGCCGTATTCATTAATCATGGCAACTTAGACGTAGACAGTGTTATTAAAAATGCTCGCGTTTCGCTTTAGTATTACTCAAAATTCCACACAAAAATACAGTTTCATTAAATTTTAAGTTTAAGTAAAGGAAAACAGGAAAATATTTGTCCTGGTTCTATCTCTTTCTAATTATGACATTTATATTTAAACTGATTCGTTCATTGCTTTTTATTATCTTAAAGGGGTTGAAAACTTGCGATGGTATTATTCAATATTTCTACTACAATTCAATTTAGATACATTTCACTAGAGGATCAAGACTTACATTGTAGCGCGCAGTGAGGAAATGGGTGATATCTATAGATAATATAAAGTTTACACATAAATGAATTTCCAATAAATGTAGTTTTAAGTTCCAAATAAAGTTAGTTGGAAAACTGATAATAGCTTAGCAAAATTAGAAAGAAAAATGCATACAAGGTGTCTTTGAGACACCTTGTATATGAACCTAGTTATAATATAAACTTGTATTCAAATCCGAGTGTTGAATTTTCATTTGAATTTTAAACAACAAAGCTGTTATACTTTTGTTAACCTTTTAATGGTAATAAATATATGTTAACATTTTGCAAGTCAGAGAAATTCAATTTACATTAGCGAGGGACTCATTTATAATGCGACAAATTTTGTTAAGTTCAGTCATGTCCCTTATTTCCCCCGACTAATTACTTTAACAGATAAATTTTACGTTCTTCGCACTAAATGCCACGCCTCTTAATCCTGTACGGCTGTCGTAAACCGAAGTCATGTGATATCATCCGCTAAAAACTAGTTTGTATTGCAGGAAACCGTCCTGAGAGGAGAGATCATTACAGGGGACATAAAATGTCACTTTGGCTGAATCTAATACCTCAGCTCCACCGACCGGGGGAAGGAGACGACATTTCTATGAGGCATCACCATTTTCAAGAGGAAGATGATCAGTATTATGACGGTCAGTATTATAACGAGTCTTAGGGCCGGTTCTACAATCCCGGTATAAAGTGTGGAATAGTAATTCTCGGTATATCTTATCTCTCGAATTATTCGGAGTATAAAAATGCGGGCGTTCTACATCACTTGTACAACGGCGGCATAACTATACGGAGTATAAACGCCGAAAAAGTAGGTAGTAGACCCAACGCACAGATTTAGTCCAAAAGTAACTGAGAATGCAAAGGCGGGAATCAGTCTGTTTTAACCTTCGATCATATAATATAACCTATCACAAGTTGTAATTTACTTACATACTAGTAGCATTTTTTACATTTTTACTTTAATTAGTTTCAAAATAGGAGAGAAAAAAGATTAATGTTCTGGTGATGAACGTATACCCAAAGAGAGAATAGGAAACTTGCGCTTCCACACGCCATACGTTCTTTCTACACAATTTTACGAATATGCGGTTCATTAAAAATAACTTCTGCTACTAAAATATTTGTATTGCCATACTCGCTATCTCCTAATACACTACAAGTGTCAAATTCATTACTTTGTCATCTGCCCTTGATTCGACTGCATTAACAATTGTCTGGTTACCTATGTGCTGATCCAGGCCACTGTGCAACTATGTTATTCGAAGATGTGCATCACAAATACTTTATATATTCCAGGAGAAATAATTTTTACGGTTTCAGTACATCACATCACTGGTTGATTCCCACCTGGTGACTGAATGCGAATTGTTTCAGGTAGTTTTATAAGTTCACGTAATGCCGCTATTGCCTCAGTTACGCCTGTTAAATACCAAGAACAAATATAGGTTATGTTTCTGAAAGGGACAGAGCTACGAGATAACCAATAGAAAGCAAGAATAACTATATTCCGAGTATATCTGGCCGAGTTCGGAGGTATAAGCTATTCCATAGTTTATCCCCAGAATAAAGTTATACGGCGATTGTAGAACGCTCCTTTCAACGATATTCTAAGTATAACTTTATTCGCGGTATATATCTGCTTTGTAGAACCGGCCCTTAGTCTGTGTGTCTTAAGGTGCGTCCAAAGAACAGAACGAACTGAACGCGCAGGAACAAACAGAACAAATAGTCCAAGCGAAAGGTTTTTTACTTATAATTGCACAAGAGGTTTGTATTTTACCGGATAAATTTGGATTGTTTAATGAGAAACTGTTGCCAAGCTATTAGACGAGAAAAACTGTCAACTATTAAAAACGCGACACCGAAGGTGGAGCGTTTTTAGGTTGACAGTTTATCGAGTTAAATTGCTAAAGGAAACTTTTTCCTTTTTCCTTTTTGAAAAATTTATCCGGTACCAATACAAACATCGAGTGTAATTCGGCAGGACAATTTAATGAATAAGAAATTTAGAAGCATACGAATGCAAACTTTATTTATGAAACACTTAAAATAAACACATTTTTATTTGAGGATTACCGAATCGATTCATTGTTAGTGTTTAATAATTCAATAACTTGTTGACAGAAATGTCAAACTATTTATTTTGGCAACGGACACTGCGATAATTGATTAAAAAATTAATAAATGAAAAAACCACTAGTGCATTTGTCACTGTAAAAGTTGCAGGTAACTTTTGTCGCTGTCAAAGTGACAATTGCATTGTGGCATATGCGATTTTTTATATATAAATTAAATTGTCAAAATTATTTCAGTGCCAGCCCCGAACGCACGGCCCTGGTGAAGTTCACTACCATTATTTAATACCAAAATATGTACTATTTGAAGTAATTTTCAGAACCTAAATCTTATTCAAATTGCTAAAGACGTTTCATGATATTTTGAAAAAGTAAGCAAATTAAAAAAGCTTTAATACCCTTCTATTAAAGAAACGAAGTAAAAGTGGACTTATGTTGATAGGAACTTTTTGTCATGTTTTTAGGTGAGGAATCTCTCCACAAGCTATGGCACATGTTTTTTTAAACACCTTGTATAACATATAATTTCTCGTAATATTTGCTAATAACTAATCAGGCAAAAGAGAACTTCGAGTAATAAATAATTCCGTTCACTTCCCATACCTTCCATACAAAATAACTTTCCCCATAACTTATCGAATCGTTCCCCCCATTTCCATTCACAGCCAGCTTATAATCAAAACGTTTTCGCAGGTTCCGTCCGTCCTCAGACAAAGGAGAAGCCGCCGGTCGTGCACCTCATCGCTCCGCCGCCGGCAGTCACGACTGTTCGGGCACCGCCCGCCAGCACCTCGCCCACGCCGCCTCCTCCCAAGTCTGATACGGCCTTACAGGTAAGTTATTGGTTGGATTTGGAGTTAAAGGGATTTAAAATAAAGGAATTTGAAAACATGTACAAAAACCTACCCGCATATTTGATGTCTATTCATGTTTTCTTATGGTAGCTGGTACCTACATCAGTAACAAACTCTCAATATCATAAACCTTCATTATCATATACAGGGTGTATTTTTTAAAGGTAAACACCCCTGTATCTCCGTTATTAAGAGATTTACACTATATGTTCTTTGGAACTTTTTTCATCATTTTTTATAAACTATTTGATAATGTGTCGACTTACGTTTCATCACTTCCGGTTTCACCGGAAGTAACCCCAACTTTCAAAATTTAAATGGGACACCCTGTATATCTTCATCCAGTATTGTTTATAATTCAATTTCAAATAAATTTGCAAATAGAACTACATTTCTAAAATCAAAAACAACGTTGCTATTTAAAAAAGAATTTTATTATAGAATGTAAGAATTGTTACACCGCAAGAAATGATATTTAGAGCGACTCAACAAATTTTACAATGGGGGAGGCTTGTCTTAATCATGGCGGTGGTATTTTTGAAAATAATTTGTAACGATTACAATTTAGCAAAGATTATAAGTTTGTTACTTATTGTTCTTTTCTGTTCTGTTTAAAATTCTTTTTTAAATAGCAACGTTGTTTTTGATTTTAGAAATATAGTTCTATTTGCAAATTTATTTGAAATTGAATGATAAACCATACAGGATCAAAATATATAGGGTGTCCCATTTAAATTTTCAAAATTGGGGTTACTTCCGGTGAAACCGGAAGTAATGAAACGTAAGTCGACAGATTACCAAATAGTTTATAAAAAATGATGAAAAAAGTTCCAAAGAACATATAGTGTAAATCTCTTAATAACGGAGATACAGGGGTATATATATTTAATTTATAAACAGTGCTTTCGTAAAGTAATTCGTTATTTTATAATATTGAATTTAATATTTGAAACTCAGGCCTGTAAAACCATGGTAGAAGAAACTGGTAAAACTATAAATCACTTTGTCCTGTCGTCTTTGTTCACAGATTATGCTATATACACATTTTTATTGCGGATGCTAACTTCTTGAAGGAATCGGTGTTTTCGTTACAGAAACTATACACTGAGGACATAAAGTCCGTTTGGGTTTTATTTGGAAATTACTGAACCAAATGTTCTCAAAATGAAGGGATGTTTTGAGCAAAAAAATAGCTTCAAAATGAGTTATTACTCGACCCCCATTTCCATTTAAAAAAATGATCCTATCGTGCACCCAGCTATCACTTTTTCATTCAGAGCTGTCATTGATGTGTCAAAAAATGCAAAATTTAGTCATATATTATCGTTCCAAATTTCCTCACAATCTACCCAGTGGTTCAAAAATTAGAGGGGGGGGACGGACTTTATGTCCTCACTGTATGATCCTTAATTTTACTTTTCTAGGCCACCACAACGGAATGTCCACCCAACAGCACTATTCTCGTTCCAAGCCAGAATAAGAACTCTAATAACAATCTCCTTAGGAAACTCGCCTCTAGTCATTACCAGAGCTACACCACGGCCCTTACTGTCACTATTGCCGTCGGTTGCTTTTTACTGCTGCTTAACATACTTATTTTCGCTGGTATATACCACCAAAGAGATAGAGGAAAGAGCAAAAAGAAACAGAAGGAGGAGTTAGTGGAAGCAGGTAATTTATTATTAGTATTAAAACTAAAAAATACAAAGGTACCTATTTTTCTATACAGGGTTATTCAGAACTTATCTCTAAAACTATGAGGATATGTGCATCCTTAAATAAGAAATCGATATCACCAAAAAAATTTATAACAAATGTCTTAGGACATTTATTATAAATAATAATTATATAAACTTAGGACAACAAGTTTTTGTACCTGGAACGCCTGGTTAAGACCGAGCGAATAAAGTTGGAGTGGGGATATCTCTATTGTCTATCAGTCATCAGTGTCGCTCTCTCAGTGCCGGTGTTTTATTTATCGTAGGAGTGTTAAACTGTAAAATTTTCAAAATGGCTCATGTGTACAGTAATGCTGAGTTAATGGACATGATTCTTATTTATGGTGAAGTTGGAGTGGACAAGATGGTGGTCCGGGACGACCAACACGTATTTTAGCAGCTGAAGAACAAGTGTTGAATCTGGTCCGTGAAAATATGCGAATAAGTCAGATCGCTAGGCAGGTGCCTGGGGTACCCCAATCAACGGTGTGGCGCTTACTACACGAAGCTCAGTTTTATCCGTATCATATCCAGCTTGTTCAAGCACTGTTACCAGCGGATTATCAATTACGAGTTAGGTTTTGTGAGTGGTTGTTGTAGCAAAATGCTGAAAATCCCCAATTTACTTAATAATTTGCGTTTACAAGATCAGCAACCAGGAGGAACATTCGCTTTAGTGCGGCAAAATTGGATAAGAGGTGCCCAAAAGTGTGTACAAGGCGAGGGACAAAATTTCGAACAGCTTTTGTAACAAGGTATGTGCAAATTTTTTTATAAATTTCATGTTTCTAATACCTAGTAATCAAGTAGCGCAATTCTTCAAAATTAGTGTAACAAAATTTTATTAATTTTAAAGACACGTCACTTTGGTCACATCTATCTATCTTTCAGTTTATTTTAAAGTAAAAACGCCGCAAATCTTTTTTGCGCCGGATGTCGGTATACTCTCAGAACTTCCGAAGTTTTTTTCGTGCTATATGTGACATCGCCAGTTTGCTTGTCAGTCCCAAGGTCACTCCATTACAGTGGACCAGTATCAAGCGGTGCAATTAAAAATTTTTAAATAGTTTTCAGAACCCGCCAAAAAAATTTTTTTTGCACTACCACATTTGTACATGTATGTTGAACATCCCCAAAGTTTATTATGGATAAGTTCTGAATAACACTGTATTTTGTATGTTGTAAAAATGTTTTATCAAATTTTTATTAAAAAATAATAAGATCTGAGTAGCATGGTCAGTGGCTACTAGCATCATGTTGGTCTTGATTTCTTTGAGCATATTATGGGTCACCCAATTACGCAACGTTGCCCCAATTTAAGCTAATCTCTGTGTCTAACGGTTCCCAAGATACCAATGGTATTGCATCCAATTTTAAACACTGTATACGTTCCATTGTACCATCTAACTTAAAGTTGCCCAACTGTAATAAATACACCGACTCCTTTCAGTAAATAATCTGTATTCCAGGCAGCTGTAGCAGCTCATCCGGGGAAGCGTACGAGAAGGCCTACGAGTCCCGCCAAATGGCGGCGTCTTTCGAATGCAACGCGACCTATCAGGCGTCCTTCGCGCGCAAAATGATGCCAAACTATATCGGCGAGTTCAGCTGCGATAAAAGGTCGCTGGCTGACGTCCAAATGACGGAGCTGCCCCTGCAGGAATTCAACTCGTCGCCGCCGCCCGCCAAACGGCCCGAAGGCAACTCCCACAGCCACCCGCCGGACGTCACGACCACCACACAGTAAGAAATTTAATAATGTTAAAAAGTTGCTTTCTAATTTTATATATAACTTTGAGGAATACGTTTCATGAAAAATGTTCAAGAAAAAAGAAATCTTATTTTTTTAAAATAAGTAGCTAGTACCAAAGTAGTAATATAGTAATATAATCTGCTTAAGTTTATTCTATTTTCTGGAAGATCTTGTTAGGACACGTCTGTGTTATCTTCAGGATAATTTTAATATGACAATGCAATATTTATTAGCAAATAACTACGAATAGTAAGGACATCGTTAGATCCTCCATCTGCAAAGGCCTTATTAAAATAAGGACTAAAACAAATCAAGCCGAAACAGCTATTCTCCTGGCTACAATATTTATTACTACAATATTGTAAATAAATTGAGTATATTGTTACTCCTTTCGGGGTTCTAAAGATAAGCGAGACTTTTATACAACAGTACAAATCTTTATTTAACACTTCACACACAATACAACACTTCTTGTACAATATCCAAATAATTACACACCGAAAACCCTTCGAAAATCGCACTTATTTCACAAGTATTGCTTCTTATCTTGATCGCTGCCTGATTAAAACTGACTCTTCGGCGGCACGCCGTGGGCCTTATATAGGTAAACTAGGTTTCCAGATTTTCGTGGAAATTTCCATCGAATACTCACGAATAATCCGTATACCAGAACAGTTCCATAACTAATCGACAGCCAAGTTATACGAGGGATATTCGATAAATACCACTGGTGACATCTAGGAAATGTGGGCAAAGGGCATATCTCCCTTATTTGAAGGCCTAGAGGGTTGAGACTTCGCCCTTGGGGCGTTGCCCGATTGTGCACAATTTTTTAAGGCTGGGGAAAACGTATATTTGGCAACGTCGCACTCGGGCACTGTGTCTGCGATCTTGTAACAATATTGAACTTAACCTACAGTACGGGTGACATTAGACTCTTTAAATCATCATCCATGAAAACGGGATTTAAATGATAAAAGTTCATAATAAACACAGGTCATATTTATTTTTGTTCAGAAGTTATTTGAAAAAGAATACATAATGTTGTCTGAGTTGTAGTGGAATTTCTTCCAAAAAATCGAAAAGTGTGTTTTCTAAAAACTCATGGTACATATCTGGATTTAAATATTAAAATTTTACGCAATTTTTATTAAATTTTGTCATGTTGAATATATATTTATGAACAATAAATTATTTTGTATAGTGATTTTACCACTGGTCTTCTTTACTGTACAGCCAGGACGTCCAGCAAGAGAGCGTGGTGAGTCCGAGCATCCCCGAGCCCCCTCCGCCCCCCAGGGGTCAGCCGCCTTCTGGAATGAACCAAACGGGTATCCTGAGGGCGCAAGGCGCGCCCACTACCCCAGGGACTATGAAAAAACGCGTCCAAATCCAAGAGATTTCTGTATGAGTGTCAGTTTATGTTTTAATGTAAAGTGGACTACTTGAATTTTTAATATAATACAACAAAAATCAAAATCATATCTGACTGAATAATGATTTTAAAAATAGAAAAATGCACTGTGATTGTCATAACATTTATTGTCATAATTTTATTATGGGAGACGGTTGAGTTTTATATTTACAAATCAGAGTTGTGTTGATGTTATTTATAATTTGTTTTTCGTAAATAACTGCTCATTAGTAAACTCACCTACTAGTAAGAGTTCCATGCAGTTTAAGAGCCGATGTGCGAAAGTGTATTACTTTAAAATTTCGACAACTATATTAGCAACTAGATATTATTTTTTACAGCTTCATCTTCCAATCTCACTGTCAATTTCCAATATGATCATGTTTTGGTGCTTTTCAGCACCAAATATTTTTATCAAAATCCAAGAAGTTTTATAGAATCAGTACCCTGTGCGCTGCTTGAGGCAGACAGTTCCAGACAGCCTCACCCGGCATCCTGAAAAAAACGTCACGTTTTTCAGAATAACGCGACGCTTTTTTCAGGATAACGTACGTTTTTTCAGGATAACTTGACGTTTTTTCAGGATAACGTGACGTTTTTTCAGGATAACGTGGCGTTTTTCAGGATAACGTGACGTTTTTTCAGGATGCCGAGAGAGGCTGTCTGGGACTGTTTGCTTCAAGTAGCTCACGGGCTACTAGTATCAATTTTATATTTATCAATTTATATATATGCATATGAATGGGGACTATTGAAGTAGAATAATACACTTTCATATTTACTATTATTGAAGTCAAATTTTTCCTATCAAAATCGGTTGTCAACTTCGTCTATTTCCCAAACAACTGTTGTATTAATATCAGTATTTTTTGTTAACATAAACATATGAAACCAAAATGTTCATAAATAGCAAACATAATTTGAATATCAGTAACAACTAGTAAATCTCTTATATAATAACTCTTTCGAGATTGTGGAAATTCAAGAACAGCGATAGTAAGATGCTTCAAAGTATAGTGAATCACTAAATCAGCTGCCAAAAGCAATGCGAATTTTCAGAATATTTGTATTGATCATAAATAAATATTAAATAGTTTTGAAACTGCTCGGTTTCGGTATAGGATGTATTAACCAATTTTTTATTTAAAAGTTATCCTATCTGATAAAGCTCTGAACAATTCAAAAGAACAGATGTAATGTTTTCTCTTTTATCGTGCGAAAAATCGGTATCTACGGTGTACGGAAAACTATTTAATTACCCGATAATTTAATGTTTGACTCTCCATTAAAATATTAGTATAATTAATTTAACACAACTCTGGTTTAAACGTTTATGTTATATCTAGGGAATTGTTATGTTACTAAATAATTCTATAATACAATAGGAATTGATTTATGAATCTAAGGAAATGAGTTAGCTTGCATTATCGAATAATATTTACCTTAACAATAAAATCATTGAATTAAAGGTAATAATCATAAGACTACTAAGGAATTTATTTACCTTATGACAAAATATTATGGCACAATAATAGTGCTACTTGTATATTTATAAATAAAAATTGCTAAATAAATTATTGTCAACGATAAATTCTTATTTTCATTTTTATATTGTTGCTAACTACCAAAGCAGCACTTTTCTACATTTTTGACAATCAATTTATTGATTTTTACTATTAGATTAGTTTCCCATTAAAATTTGATTGATGTGTTCTGTTTGTTTGATTTCAGCAGCACATGTTTAGTGTGCCAAGGAACATTATAACTTCGTATGAGTCTGTTTTCAACATGTTTCACTTTAATAATATTATATTAATAACCATATACCTCCTTAAAAAGAGTAACGAGTTACTTGCTGAAGTAACAATTCAAGTTTTGTATTGTTCATTGTTTGCGCATTTGGTATTTATTGCGTTTTACGCAATAGAAATCAGCAATTCCCCTTGTATTTTTAGTTCACAAAAACAGAAATAAAGGTTATAGAATGGAAATTCTTATATTTTGTTCTGTATACCTTATAGGGGACAGGAAGCCCGGACCGAAGTTGCTCAGTGTGAAACCATAAAAAGGATGACAGGATCAAGAAAGATAAAAGATACGTTTAAATATCAGTACCAGTAGCGACGTCCAAATTTAATAATTACTTTTAGTTAACAAATTCAGATATTTACGACTTATCCACGGAGAATTGCGAAACAACAACTGACAAGTATCAAGCAACAACAACAAAGATATGGGAAACTGGGTTACCCCTAAAACAAATAAGGAAATAACCAGAGGCACGCCAATGAACAACCATGGACTACCCAAAATTTCTCTCATATTATTAAGATAAATGCCCAAGCTAGATTTGACATTGCTATTTTTACGCTTCTTGTCATCTATTGACTAGTCCAGTCAGCAGTTTATGAGTGACCAATTAGGGACCGATAAATTGGAAGTAACAAAAGCGCTAAATGAACTTTGGTTTTATATGAGGTCAATAAGGCTCAATTATGGAAACTCAACTACAGAAAGCAACTCCATGAAGAATGACAAAATGCTGTTAATTCGGTATATACTATTTCCACTCTATATCCTTCATTTCTGTAGTCACATCACATATAAAACTATGCATGAAAAACTCCTAAGATTTTCAAAAACAAACTTTTCCATCTTTTCCAAGAAAACGGAAACTAGCTTCGGACTTGACACCACCTTTAAAACCGAAAAGAAATTGAGAGCAGCCAATAGCTATCAAGAACACAGTCATAAGGTTGCAGTATCTATATGCATAACATTAATGGTCACCATATCTAATCTAATCAAATATCATATCTTACCTCTGAACAGTTAAATCAAACAGTTCAACTATAGACTGCCTGTCCTCAATGATTCTTAGTGTAAATTCCTTGCCCTGTGCCATCAGATATAGTTCATTTAACGGGTTCCAGGCTAGTGTTCATGTGTAGTTCGGGTTGCATACGCTGGAATTTCTTACATCTGCCTGCTCATCAAACTCGTTATTATGGTACCTATGTTCACAACAATACTACATTGTCTGATTGAGTTAATATAATTAATAGATATTGCCTAAACAATTAGTTTGAAGTTGTATAATGAAGATGAGCTACACAGGTTTCCTTATCTATAGTACTTAGTTACCTACATTAAATTCAATTAATATATCAACATCTTCTATTGATATTTGTTTTGACCTCAATAAAACTACTTTGCCTTTTATTAAAGTGAAACATGTTGTCTGTAAATATGCGATTTTTACATATACTGCCATTATGTTAGAATGTTTTACATTACATTGTATTTAAAATATAAAAGGACAATTTAACGTAAAATACCAGTCTATCGCATATTTATGATAAATGAAAAATAATATTTTCAAAATGCCATTAAAGAATTAGTACCTACATTGAAATAAAACTGGTCATGTATGCCCTAATTATCTAAATATGTTATTTTCCAATAATAATTAACATTTAAAGTCATGTTTAAATAGAGCACGACTATTTTTTTTAATTTATCGTAAGTTAAACATGTTTATCACCTATTATATAATAAAAACCGGAAACTGGAAGTATACCTATTAATAGACTTGCTTTTATACTTTGTTTTATTAAAATATTTTGGGAAATTTTTTAAGTTTCCATTGAAACACTTGGAGTCTTTACTTTAAAAATGTACTTCTGATTTTCCTTTTTATTATTTTGCAGGTAATGTAATCCCAAAAAAAATCTATAAATCACACAGCTGCACCATAAATAATATAGATATTGTTTTTCAATCATTTAGAATAATAATGTTTACAGAAATACATTGGTCGCGTTCATCAGAACAATGCGCTACCTGACCGCTCACCAAACAACTGTTCTGATTGGTTACTTTGAATCTGATAACCAATCGGAACAGTTATTTGTTGAACGCTCAGGTAGCGCTATTATATTCTGATGAACGCGACCAATAATATTATGTTTTAGTTTTAAACTTATAGTTATTACAGAGCATATATTTAAAGATTACAAAATTGATTTACACTACGTATCACTTCAATTCAAAACTCAAAAATTCCTTAGCATTTATTTCTTTTTATTAAATAGGCCCCATAAGATAGAGAGCACTAAGATCTATTTACGAATATTTTATTACCATAAAATCATTTTTCTCCTTCAAACGCAAAGTATCCTATTATCCAAAATTATTATGAAAACTTTTTGGTCGATTTCATCCAAAAAGCTTGAATCTCAAAATTATTTAATATTACTTAATGATATGGGAAATGATGCCTTGGATTTTTTTTATAAAAATGATTAAGATTGGACTCAACTCGATACAAGCGTTTTGGAATATTGTAAACAACTTTGTGGTCTTCAGTAGATCTTAGTAAACTCCATCTTTTGAAATTTGGAATAAATGTTTCGCAGTCTTGAGATACTTGTAGCCTCTTCATGTACCAAAACCGAGTTTGCTATGCGACTTTAAATTTATTTATTACTCTATTGACAACGAATACTCATGGTCTTATTCTTTAACCAAAAAATGGGCATAACTGACTATTTAAGTAAAATAGTAGGATTTGTATATAATATAACAGGTATTTTTATATTATACTTTATAAGTTCCTATCTACAAATATTCTCAAATGGCATATTGATCTGTGTACCCCCAAAAGAACTTAAATAAAGTTATTATAAGTGGAACAAATACCTTTCAACTATTTATTTCCAGTTTTATATCGTGTAAAAGGATCTGATATTTATGTGAAAAGAATACATCCCTTATCGATGTGGCATCTGAATTGTTTAAATAATAAATACGTTATGACAAAATATGTTTATTTGTGTATTCCTTACATATTTATATTCATCAAATAGATCTTGAAAGGGGTTGGAATCTTTGGTGTGAAGATAGCACTGACGTAGTTTTCCACATAACACCAAAACACTATACCGCACTCGACGCTCGTTTCGACAATCAAGTTGGCATCATCTGGAGATGATTAAAACTAAACCTTCTCTAACAATGTGTCTTATTTACACCTAAACTATTGCTAAGGTTCAGTGAACCATCGCGACGGATCAGTGAATCGTGATTTACTAACCAATAAAGCGGACTGTATGGGATTGGCCCTCTGTCACTATTCATTCTATTTTTACACCTTGCCATTTCCAAACTCTCAAATGTATCCAGCTGTCTGGATTTTGTTACATTCCTAATTAGTCTTAAATTGTTACTATCTGTTTTATGGTTGTTTTCAAACGCATACCGGGCGACACTAGACTTATCTGTTTTGCCATATTTAAGATGAGCCATATGTTCCTTGAATCTAGTTTGAATTAACCTTCTAGTTTGTCCAATATACTTTTGATTACAGTCTTTATAGCTAATATCGTAAATCCCCGACTTTTCCTTAGTATCTATATTGTCTTTTGGATTGCCTAAAAGTTGTTGTAGTTTATTTCCCGACGAATAAACCACTGACATTCGTATATCTAAAAACTTTACCAAAAACAAGGGTGAAACGAGGATCCTTGTGATTCTCGTTTCAAACGTTGATAGCAAACTTTCCGGCACTTTATGTATGCCTTATTAAATACTAATTGGAAGTTCTTAAAAAGCTTTAGTGACATCAACTCTGGATGCGAAGCATTCTATGAAAAAATACTACACTGTGTGTTTGAGGATTTTGTTCTCTTATTTAAAAATTTCAGGTGTAAATATCAAATGCTGTATACAGCTGAAATAGTAAGGAATGTCAAATTAAAAGCTTATTATCATAATAAGTTTAAGTCAACACATAATTCTTTCGATCTTGGTGAATTTAAACGATTGCGAGCCGTTCTCAAAAGACAAATATCTGATGCATATAATAGTCTATATTTGACATCAATTCAGGTCTTGAAGGGGGTTGGAACCTTTGGTGAAGATATCACTGACGTAGTTTTCCACATAACACATAAACCAAGTTGGCACAATCTGGAGATCATTAAAACAGAATTAAAAGTTTTAATCATCTCCAGATAATCATCTACAATCTTTTGAATATTTAAGTAGTTTCATAACAGTGTAAATTCAGCTAACATTAAACCGATAATGATACTAAACGCAAGAAAAACATATTATTTAAATATTTACCAATTATTACAATAATGGTACTAAGGGTACCGAGGGTTCGATGAGATAGCCGAAGGATTTCTTGGTGTGAAAATATGATTATCTACTGATTTCAGAACCGATGAAAAATTTGGGTGATGCAAGTTTTTCATCAAATGTAATAAATCATAACAAATAATTCATGTAATCATGTAGGTCTATTATACAGGAATCTATATTTTATGTGAAATAAAGATTTCGATGCCATTTTATGAAGGAGGCCGCTCCCAGCGGTTAAAATTTCCTATTTCAAACCGTTTTCTCGTAACACAAATATGGTAAGCAATATAGCTTTAGTTTGGTACCTACGGCACCCTTAAAAATGTTTATTTTTTTATAGAAAATATATCTAATCTACATTAGGTAGTACTTCCTGTCATACTCATGAAACTGGGGGAATTGTAGTACAAATAATTAAGAAAAATACGAGGATATAAACCCTTTCATTTCTGTTATTATTATTTATTTATAACTAAATAAATACCTAAATTTATTCATGTCCTCAGTTGTCACTTTACCCCTAATTTGTTAAGTAAATAATCGTAAAAACATTAGATGCAAGGAAGTGATATCGTAGAATCTGTTATAACTGTTCTAAAAATATATAAGCTAGTTTACTATACAGGGTCCTGCACCACAGCTCCCTTCTTTTGTAGCTCATGAACCGGTGCCTTTATAAATTTCGTTCAAATTTGACTGCAAACTATTCGTAGAGAGGCACATTTTGAAAATATTTTCAAATATACAGGGTGCTCTAAAAACATGTACCATACTAAAGTTATGTTTTTTTTAATGGAACACCCTGTATATTTTTTCATTTTTGGATTTTACAGAAAATTCTAAACACATTTCATGTAGGATGTCCTCTACCTATCTTCAACATTTTTTTGAAATATTGACAGGTGAATATTGACATTTTTGCAACTTTGACACCCTGTAAAATCTAAGCGGTTTGAGATCAAGCAAAACGGTTTCCACATTCCTATCTTAACTTTTCATAAGCTATCGTTTGGTACTAATTTCAAATTTATACAGGAATAAAAAATTTTAAAAATTTTCAGAAAATTTAAAATTTTTGGATAATTTTGAAATTAGTACCAAACGATAGCTTATGAAAAGTTAATATAGGAATGTGCAAACCGTTTTGCTTGATCTCAAACCGCTTAGATTTTACAGGATGTCAAAGTTGCAAAAATGTCAATATTCACCTGTCAATATTTCAAAAACAGTTGAAGATAGGTATAGGACATCCTAAATGAAATGTGTTTAGAATTTCAGGTAGAATCCAAAAATGCAAAAATATATAGTGTGTTCCATTTAAAAAAACATAACTTTAGTATGGTACATGTTTTTAGAGCACCCTGTATATTTGAAAATATTTTCAAAATGTGCCTCTCTACGAATAGTTTGCAGTCAAATTTGAACGAAATTTATAAAGGCACCGGTTCATGAGCTACAAAAGAAGGGAGCTGTGGTGCAGGACCCTGTATAATACTTATTATTAGTATCTAATTATACAGGGTGTCCACCTAGTGCGCGTAAGTCCAATATCTGGGTTAATAAAAGAGATAACTTAATTTTTTTTTCTACAGGGTTGTCTAATATCCCGAGCTGCACAAAATGAAAATATATTTACATATTCAGGGTGTTCAGTTTTTCCTGGACAGGTACCAACTTCGTTTTTCTAAATGGAAATATATATTTTTTATTGCTTTTTCGAACTAAACCCTTGATTTTAGTAGGACTTTCATCAGCCTTCCCTATACCTAAGTTAAACTGTTTTTGAAATATTGACGGGTGAATATTGACATTTTTGCAACTTTGACACCCTGTAAAATCTAAACGGTTTGAGATCAAGCAAAACGGTTTGCACATTCCTATCTTAACTTTTCATAAGCTATCGTTTGATACTAATTTCAAATGTATCCAGGAATTAAAAATTTTCCGAAAATTTTGAAAATTTTTAATTCTTGGATAAATTTGAAATTAGTATCAAACGATAGCTTATAAAAAGTTAAGATAGGAATGTGCAAACCGTTTTGCTTGATCTCAAACCGTTTAGATTTTACAGGGTGTCAAAGTTGCAAAAATGTCAATATTCACCAGTCAATATTTCAAAAACAGTTTAAGTTAGGTATAGGGAAGGCTGATGAAAGTCCTACTAAAATCAAGGGTTTAGTTCGAAAAAGCAATAAAAAATATATATTTCCATTTAGAAAAACGAAGTTGGTACTTGTCCAGGAAAAACTGAACACCCTGAATATGTAAATATATTTTCATTTTGTGCAGCTCGGGATATTAGACAACCCTGTAGAAAAAAAAATTAAGTTATCTCTTTTATTAACCCAGATATTGGACTTACGCGCACTAGGTGGACACCCTGTATATAAGCTAGTTTACTATAATACTTATTATTAGTATCTAATTATATAGTTATAATTTCTAAATGCACATAATTTCAACAATTTTATAAAGCCTAATTTAAAATATCTTCAAAGTTGTGCTATTTTTTGTTATTGTGATAGTAATTTAGTAGGTAAACCAAATTCACCAAAAAAAATCATGGTTGTATGCATGTTTTTCAATTGTTTTTTACGTATACACACCGTTTTTAAAGTAGGAAAATATACCTCGGTATGAATAAATCGAGAATGAAAGATAATATAGTAAACTATGAAAAAATTTCAGCAAGATTACAATCTGATAACTAAATAGAACGACAATATTTCAAGATTATGTTGTACAATTAACACCCTCTTTGTGAATAATGTCGAATTTGTTATGATCATTAAAATCACATAGCCATCAATTTACTTAACTATTTAGAGCGGATCCACCGAATATAACCTTGTAGGTACCACTTTTACCAAAAAATTAGGCATGTGCCGAATAGCACTATGTATTTTGAATTCACTTTAAATATGATTGATATACAGGGTGCCCCACTTTTATGAAATCTCTATTGGGAGAGAACTCTATTAAGAAAGGCCTAACATACCGAAATACTAGTATATAGAATTTTCTATATATTTTCTGAAACATCTAACTGAGAACTGTCTTTTTTCCAAAACAATTATTTTCACGATGTTTCATTAAAGAACCATCCGCTTCCAGTATCCACTTTAATAATAAATACTATTATGTAATTACTAACACTTTGCATAAAAACTACCTATACTAATTTATATAAAAAAAGGACCAACACAATCTAAAATTTAATTCTAATCATGTAGATAGAAAAAAGGAAAACTCAAATGTTTATATGATAGAGCAAAATAATTAGTATCTTCAACCTCAAATGCTTTTAGTAAAGAAAAACATGTTATTAAAAATATATTAAGTGAAAACAATTATCCTAATGATTTTCTTGAGGAAACATTTATAAAAATTGAAAATGGACAAAATAAAAGTATTCCCAGAATAAATAGTGAAAATCCAATAACAATCATTACAATTCTTTATATTAGAGAGATATTTGAAAGACTTATACTTGGTAATAAGTTTAACAAAGAATGACATTAAAAATGAGAAACACTTTAAGATCAATACTTATAAAAACAAAACCAATTAATAATTATCAAAATTCAAAAAACTGTATTTATCAAATTCCTTGTGAATGTGATAAATATTATATTGGTGACACATCTAGACCATTACAAATAAGTGTCCGAGGACATAAAAATTATGTTAGGGATTACCAAGTTGTTTAGGTTTAGCCTAAACCATATAACCAGATTCCAAGATTACCGTTATGTTAGGTTACGGTAAAACATGTATGGAACAACGGTCACCGAGTTGATTGGACACAGCCAAAAATTTTACAAAAAGAAGAAAAATCAGTTAAAAGAAAATTAAAAGAAAGTGCTTTTATCAAACTTAATGCTGATAACTATATCTCGTCAGAAACTAATACTTGGATCAAACGTGGCTTCCTCTACTCCAAAAGGCTGTTACTAGTGGAAAATTAATAATGACATAGTGACCAGTGGATGTAATAACAATTTGAATTAAAATTGACAACACAAGCGCGAAACCGGTCAGTGTCTGGTAGAAGGTCTCGATGAACGATGTGGTGACTCTTATGAAGATGCCGATGTAATGCAATGCCAGTCGGAGCATATTGTCCGTGGAGTAGTTGTTTTCGGCATCTCCTTCAAATAAATTTGATTTGTAATATTACACAATTTTATATAAAACTGAAAAACCACTGATGAAATTTAGTTAATTTATCAAATATTTATTTTATTGCATATCATATAGTGTTTTCTTGGGGAAAACTTTAGAAAATTACCTTCATACTACCTACACTGAATATTTAATTTGAATACTTCTGGCTTCCTGTTTTTTAAATATTTTACAGGTGGTGTAGTCCCAAAAAAGACTACAATCAATAAGGTATTAAATTTGTCAATAATTTGAAGTGGTTTTTTTTTCGATAAGTAACTTTTAATTAGACAAGACATTTATTGAGAATAATGTATAATAAGAGTACATACAAACTGTAACTACTCATTAAGGTATTAATTTATAACGCATAGTTAATATGAATACCTACCTGCAAGAATTCCTGATATTCATATTCAGAATCCATAGCGCTCTATGAATCCAGAAATGTTTTGAATACTTTCTGATGTCCATGAGCATCTGTATTAATGACTACTATAACTAATTATTAATAAATTAAGATACTGTGCAAAATATATAAACATAATTTATTGGATAAATACAAAAAAACTGCAAAAACATTCATTCACATTAACCCATAAATAATTCAAAATATAACCAGAAACAAGAAATTTAGAATTATCTCTTAACATAACCTAATGTAGTTGAACCATTTCCATTGCCTCCTTTTTCTCAGATTCACAAGATTAAGTAAACATATCTGATATAACGAATGTGTGTAAGTTTTAGTGTCTAAAATATTTAACAGTATCTATCAAATTTTTCTGTTTGAAATGATACACATAATCAAATAAGCGTACTACTTCTCTTTGAGACTTTATTTAGTTTTGCCAATACATGCTAACTACTCATACTAAGTAATATGAATTTAACGCCCTGGTGAAAAAACCAGCCAATAAAAAAGGGCACTAAGTATTAACCACTAAAAATCTGGTTCAGGAGGAGGTAGGGATATCTTCAGAAATTCACCCAATAAATCAGATGGAATATTCTCATTTTGTGAAAGATATGTCAGCGGACAACAACAAGTTTTTTAGCACCGCTGATAGAATCGTACAGTGACGTTTAGGTGTGAATTGGCGGTGGCCTCATTAGGATACCAGTATAAATACAGTTTTTAGGTAAGAATAATTTATGTGGAATCACGTGATGTGAGGCATTCCATAAAATTTTGTAGATATATTTTCAATTTATTTGATTAACTGCAATTTGTATCAACTAAAATGTGCGGATAACTGTATAAATTTGTTTTTTCACTTTTTTTTTTTCATAGTCTTCATGATCATAATAAGAAGTTCACTTCTATTGGATTTTGTCACAATAGTTCTTATGAACATCATATGAAACTTTTTTTACTCTACTCTACTCTAGGAATAATTGTTAATTTTAATAAAAAAGATATAATTATTATGAGAAATCTCGTAGTTGTTACATTCACAAATATTATTTTGCCAGTAAAACAAGTCATTCATTTGGCTCTGTAGTTATTTTGTAATCAAAATTATCGAATATTATTAAATCCTATAGTACCTACAAATACAATTAACAAATTTATTTAACGATTAATAAGACATGATATAATTACGTACGAGCAAAATATAGTTTTAAGACGCAACATAATTTAATACAACAGTCACTGAGGAAAATCTAGACAAATAGATCCAAAGGCAATCGGTATCAATATGTTGACATATTTTTGTTGCGACATATTATACAAGAAAACATTATCAATCTTTATCTGATTGTTAAAACAATTAAATAACGTCTCATTTTTTAGAAAACAATGAAAGACTTATTTAAAATATATTTATTTTGCCGCAAAATCTTTAATATAGGAGGTTACTATTGCATTCATAACTGATACAACATGTTCGAAAGTTTATTCATAGAAAATATTTCCTTAGTTTTTACTGTATTTCAAAATTACTATGTAAAAAGATAATTATATCCTATATCATATTAATCATACATAGGTACATTTTAGATGTGTCAGTGATAGCAAACTACAACTAAAGCTTTAAATTTAACTTGGCCAATGTAATATAAGGGCAAAACTTTTCACATATCTTTCGCGTCTTACTAAACATTCATATAAACCAAGTTTGGCACTTGACATATATTTTTCTCAAAACATGTTGTTTGTCTTAATGTGATAAATAAAAGTAAACGACAATTCTTTTTGGGAAATTTCTTGAATAAAACCTCTTCACCTCAAGGTCAACATATCAGATAACCATTTAGTTTATATCTGATTACCTATATCTATCTAATAAGTGTTCTTATAGATTACTATATAGATTTCAAACATCAATAAAGTCATTTGGTTTACTTTTGAATGGTTTTCACCACTAGTGACTCTGTAGTTTGTCAATCTTGATTAATGATTTTTATGTTTGAATTTTGAAAATGGATTTAATAAAAAGGTGGAATATTTAACCATTGAATAAGTACATATTTTATTTAGAGGTAAGATTTACAAGAAAAAGAAAATATTTTCTATAATTTTGGAATTTTTCAGTTATGTCTGAGAGCCAGGATCATGTTGTTTCGGTGACAGAACGTCCAGTATCCCGCAAATTTGGTATGGCTGAAGGACACCATGGTGGATACGAAAATCTCATTTTTGATACTACAAGAGCCAGAAAGGTATCTACGGCATCTAACCATATAGAAAAAGGACCAGTACGAAAGAAGAGTGTGCTGCACAGGGATGCTGAACATTCACAAGCACCTACAAATGGAGGTAAGAGGATTAATGCTAAGCAATCTCAATTTCCAATAATACTAAAAAATAATCCATATTTTATTTTTTCGCAAGTATTTTTTCATTTTTTATCGAAATATTTTAAAATTTAGACAGTTATGATTTATTGAAATGTCGGGACTCAGATAAATCATTATTGCACTCAAGTAGGTACTTATAAGCTTGTATTATTATTGTACATGCATTCTCTTGAGTATTTCATTTTAAACAGGTTAATAATTGATAAGTATGTTTTGATAAGATTTAAGTAATGAAAATGCATGTATTACTAGACGATGTCATCATTCGCCAATTATTTAATCAATTTAGGAAATATTAGAATCATGAGGTAATATTTATTATTAGAAGAGGAACGCCAACATTCTTCTCCTGAAGATGGAGATTATTGCATGAACAAAGTTTAGCTAAAACCACTTCAAATAACACATATTATAGATATATTAAGTATGAAATTTAAGAAACACTGTAATGTAAAAATATTGAAGCTGTAATGCTTTTATTATAAAAGTTATTAATTTTACACAATTATCAGCCCAGTAAGTCAAAGTTCAACAAAAAATGCGTCATATTAGTAGGTAACAGCAGTGGGAATGGTTTTGAGGATGTCTTTATTATAGAATTATAACATAAGTGAAAATATTCAGCAATTTTTATTACAAATAAAATAAATCTTACCAGATCTCCAGTGAGAAAGAGAAAAATCGTTGTAGCTACAGACGCCGATATTTCTAGTTCTTATTACTCTTCTTTACTGTCAAGGAAAGAACAAGGACATAGATTTGCAACAGAACTCACTGAAATGTGGACAGTGCTGAGCTATAATATTTCAATTGAGTTTCTTGCTGCAATCAAGTCAATACCCCGGACCATCGTGAGAAGTCAGTATAAGGAGCTATGAGCAGTGCAGTCCCCCATATGGTAAGGATGAATACACAAGGATAGAATTGTCGAAATAATGAAAAATAGGAAAAGAGAATCAACACAGTTTCAAGGAGAAGAGCATTGTTTAAGATCTTCTTATCCTGACTACTAACCTACTCACGATTGCGATACATTGAAGAGGAACGAGAACTCCGAAACATCAACGTCTGTAGCTGCGTCAGTGCTCCCTTTAAGAAGTTACTGAAAATACAAACAGTGTTCAAAAAATCTATTTTAACCATCTCTAGATGTTGCTATCTTGATTGGAAAAGCATTTTAAAGTTGTGATTGTTTTTTGATGTCTTCGAAAAAGATCTTCCTAATGGTTAATTTGATACGTAGTTATTAAACATCTACTATTTTAACAGATATAAAACAAAATGGAGGCACACATCGATGTTCACAAACTGAGTCAGCATATTCAAGAACACAATTTTCAAGCATCGTGGAAGATGATAATAGGTTTGTACATTTTTGGTAAACTTATATTATTTGTTAACAAGGTATTCATAGTAATAAGAGCTCTGCTGATCGTAGTGTCACTTTGAATATTACAATTTTTAGATCTTGGTGGTACATATTTTGCATGAAATGTCGCTCACACGACGAAGACAAGCAATGGCAACCGTCGTTTTGGCCGAAGTTGTGTCCACACCCTTTCTTCCCTTCTTATCGTCAATTTACAAGGATAGTTTCTCTAAGCCTCATAGGCCTCTACACTTGGTGTATTTTATATGCCATAGTTGGAGAAACTGCGGCACCACCACATGGAAAGCTTTACCAGTTGATTCTACTTAGTATAAGTGCACACATTGGAGGATGGCTGATGAGTCTAACCACTCTTCCTGCTCTAATTGGTATGCTCTTCACTGGGCTACTGTTTCAAAACCTTAATGTGGTTAATATTGATGATTCGTTTACGCCCATCACCACACAGGTGAGGTAAGCTATCAATATATTTTTTCAGCATATCTTGTTTTGAACTAGCAGTGTGATGGTTGATGCAGTCTATCGTCATGAATAAAATAATAGCAGTTATTATTATGATTAAGTAATTTGAATCAAAGGTTCAGATTATTTAATCATTCTGCTTCTGAAGTAATGTACAGCATCTCGAGCTGGGATTATAAAGTTCAGATAAATCAGATAATTCTGCTTGACGTGATGAATGAAAGGATTGACAGAAATATTATAATCTGCATAAAACGATGCATTTGAAACAAAATTACGTTGAATTAAGTATATTCTATATATTTCCGAGAGCTCTTAATCAAATCACTGTATTAATCCTTTAAGACAACATGATACAAGATAATGTCTACATTTTAGATAGATTGCAGATAACTAATCCTAATTTCGATTTTGTATCCTTAAGTAAACAGATCATTATCTAAAATCTATGTATCAAAATAACCCTTATACATTACTGACCAAATCAAAGCGAGGCGTTTACCACTAGGAATTGTTAACTTAAAGCTTGAAATATGCTTGAAAAAGCATATTTTAGAAGGGAGTTCGGAAAGACTTATGCTTAAATCAAATTTATAGGAGTTGTTCGTCAAAACTAACCAATATCACTAACCAGTCGTTTAATAACTCCTAATTTCTCTCAGAAAAATTCGCTAATTAATCGAGAGAAGGAATTAACCATAAAATGAAATTCGACTTCAAACATAATTTGCACTATATGTGTTACAATTATGTTATAACGCACATAATTGTAACTCTTATAACTGTTATAAGAGTTTTGACGGATAATGTAGGGAATATTCGGAAGCTATTACCTTATTTGTATGAATAGTTATCAATCTTCATTCTCTCAATATAAATATCTCAACCGGCGTCAGTAGACAATTTTTGTCATTATCCGGATACCAAACCGGATAAAACCAACTCTGTAGTTGTTAAAATAACAAATCGTAGATGTAAGAGCTCCAATTTTGCCTTCAAAACATATCATTGTCACCCACATGTATGTAGAAGCGTTTGTATTATTTGGCCTTTGTCTTAACAGTTCCAACAGTGCTAAAACGATGTGGGATCAACAATAAATTATATGCGTTTATATTAATATACTATTACCAGAAAGATGATAAGTGGAATCATTACATCAATTTGTAATATCCTTTCTGGTTAGTATGTGTCTCGCAACCAAGCTGGCTATTACAATAAATAGCTCATGTATTGCTAGTAATGACATGCGTAATCTAATGAAACTTACAATATAACGTGTTTGGTATTTTGGCATTCACATGGTGGATACTCATACTATGTATAATGTCTGTAACTTATTTGTGGTGCGCTTTTATAATTCATAGTTTCTTTTGGGATTACACCACCTGTAAAATAACAAAATGCACCAGAAAATGCAAAATGCGACCACAAGTATACAAAATAAATATTCAAAGTGCAGCATCAAGACAAACTTCTAAAGTTTGCCCCAAAAAACCACTGTTTATTAGTAAGTTTCGATGTAGTAAGTTTATTTACAAATGTTTCTGTTGATAAAACACTATCTATTGTTAAAGATAGATTAGAAAATGACTACCTTAAACAATAGGACCAAACTAAATATAAATACTATTATGAAATTTCTAACACTTTGCATAAAAACTACCTATTTTCAATTACAAAATGATCTTTTTCAACAATATTTTGGAATGGCTATGGGATCGTCATTATCTCGTAAAAAACAATATTTTTATGGAATGTTATCAAGGACAATTATTTAATTGGAGTGTAATACATAAGTGAAATACATAAAGTGTTTATTCATCAGCAGTTTTCCCAGGATATCTCCTCACATAGGTAACTGAAACATGTGGTACAACTACAGGGCGACTATCGTAATATCGTAAACTATCATGTGTTTTGTCATTAAAATTCAATATTGGTAGTTTTTCTTAGACATTAATTTGTTTCTAGTTTATATTTCCAAATTCAGTCAGGCAACAGGTTATATTATTAAATATCAAAAATTAGATCAAATTGTATCTACCAGTACTGCAATTCATGAACACTGTTTATGAATGATTTTTAACACTCTATAGAGACAGCTGGATACAAAAAATACTTAGCAATACAGTAGCAATGCGAAAACTCTTACGAAGGAGCATAAGTTTTATAGATTTATAAATAATATTTTCAAACAAGTGCTTTTATATCTATCTGCCTGTTTAGAGTGTTTTAAAACTACAACGTTTTTACGTTAACCCATTTTTTGTGAATGCATAAAAGTTACAGCTCTCTTTATTGTTACTACTAACAATTCTACTTTGTTTAATGTTCTTTATATTTATTCCAATACTATGTATTTACATTGTTCCGATTTCTATTTTCAAAATATTTAATACCTACTACTATTATTTAATTATTCTATTTTAAATAATATTCTCCTTGTAGCCACATGGCCTTAGTAATTATCCTAGTACGAGCAGGGCTGGATTTGGATCCTACAGCATTGAAGAAGCTAAAATTTACTGTTGTGAAGCTGTCACTAGTTCCTTGGTGTGTCGAAGCAGGTGTGGTAGCGTTGTTGTCCAGATACCTACTAGATATATCTTGGAAATTTGCAACATTGTTAGGTGAGTTAAGTAGGAACATAAGTGTGAGCAACTTCATTAAAGCTATAAATATATCAAATGATCCTAATAAGGGATTATCTGCTAGCTGTGAAGTGAAAAGTTGCGTCTTTAAATTTAGGAAATGTACATAATGTGCATTTCAGGTTATATTGTGTTGGTTGTAATAGAGAAATTTCAACTAATGTATCCAACCATAACAAATATCGGCGTTGACATCTGAACTTCCTTCAGATGATGGTGCGTCGAGTGCAGTATAGTGTTTTGGTGTTATGTGGAAAACTACCTCAGTGTTATCTTCAGACCAAAATTTCCAACCTCTTTATGATTTGGATTATCAACCTGCTACTATAAATATATAATTTGATCTCTTGGAGCTTCTTTAATTCGTCGTCTAATGAATTCAATTAAAGAAAATAATACTCTATTCTTTGGTCTACCATAAGCTTCCATTGCATTATAATCATTCCTTGAATCTAGTAATAAGGTAACATTCAATTCCACAGCTGCTGAGGATCCTCTTTTATATTTCAATAGAAAAACACGTTTCAACACAGACTTGTATTTTGAGACAATTTAGTATACTTGTGAAACTATGTGGAGCCGTTGATTGACAAAATCCAGTCACTCAAAGGTGGAGCATAATGAGAGTAACTGATAGATTGGCTTGATTATGATGTAAATATATTGTTGATATTACAGGTGTCATCATAGCAGCCGTAGCTCCTGCTGTGATAGTCCCTTGCCTATTCAGGCTACGAGCGAAAAGCTATGGGGTTGCAAAGGGAATACCAACCCTCATAATAGCAGTAGCAAGTATTGGTGATTCCACATCGGTAGCAGTGTTTGGAATTATGAAAAGCATAATGTTTTCTGAGCCTTCTGTGTCAAGCGTCATTCTCCAAGGACCAATGTCCATATTAGGAGGTAATACAATGTTTTTGCATGATAGACATATAAGACCTAACTATTTTTAGTAATACTAAAAGGACAGTAGGTACTTCTGCCTGATTATTATTATTAAAGTGGATACTCGAAGTGGATGGTTCTTTATGAAACATCGTGAAAATAATTGTTTTGAAAAAAAAAACTGATCTCATTTAGATGTTCCAAGAAATATATAGAAAACACTCTATATACTAGTATTTCGGCTTGTTAGGCCTTTTTCAATAGAGTAAATGTCTATTACTGACATTTAGTCTATTGAAAAAGGCCTCACAAGCCGAAATACTAGTATATAGAGTGTTTTCTATATATTTCTTGGAATATCTAAATGAGATCAATGTTTTTTTCAAAACAATTATTATTATTATTATTATTATTATTATTATTATTATTATTATTATTATTATTATTATTATTATTATTATTATGAAAATTATTTGTTTTAAATATTTTGTAATAATTTTAAATGTTTTTCGAATCACAATCCGTTTCATAAGATCATTATTGTTACTATAGTGATTGTCTATTTGTCCAATTGTTTGTTAATTCGCAGTTTCTGTGAACTTTTTACGATTCACATGTAAACATAGTTCAAAATATGGCATCAATCATTTCATAAGACAATAGGTATGGGTATCAAGTGATTAATCGCTGAGACAGTACTTAAGATAACTGTACTGATTTTCTGTGACCTACGATGGAATCATAAACAATCAATATCAATATATCTGCTTCTCAACCCACCTGTTTTAACTTTTCGTATATTCTTTTAACATTGTATGACATATGTTCCCAAGAGAAGAAGAGATAGTATTAGACGTAAATTAATTGATCTACATATAAATTCCTCTATGCGAAGTGATGCGTTCTATATAAATACTACAGAAACACAATAAAAGGCGAAACATGTGGTTATTCTTATGCCAAAAATATTAATCGTATTTGTCTTATACTCTTCAATATTTTCTCAACCGTCTGGTGCTATGAGCCCATCATGTCACCATGTATAATTTAACATTAACATACCTTTGATTAAATATTCTCTTTTCTTTATGATATCCGTACCAGTTTCCAGATATATGACAAAAACAAGCTCAGAGAATAACTAATTTTTTTCATTATAGGCATAATATTTGGAATACTGTGGGGAACGCTGTGTAGATATGCTCCTGAAAGAAACGACCCATTTGTAGCACCATTAAGGATACTCCTATTACTCGCAGGAGGCATGGCTTCAGTTTTCGGAAGTGAGCTTCTGGGTTACGGTGGGGCAGGACCACTAGGTTGCGTTGCCTCTGCATTTGTAGCCTTGGCTTTTTGGAGTGAACAAGGATGGGACGTGGAGGACAATCCTGCAGCCACCAGTTTCGAAATTTTCTGGATGATTTTTCAACCGATCCTGTTTGGTGTGACTGGGGCTAGGGTTCGGCTGAATGAGTTGGACGGAGCTGTTGTGTCTCTTAGTGTTGGTGTATTGATTGCTGGAGTTATTATTAGAATTTTGGCGACGACATTGGTTGGTATTGGCTGCCACTTGAATTTGAAGGAAAAGGTGTTTGTCGCCATTTGCTGGATGTGCAAAGCTATGGTTCAGGTAAGGAAGCAACGAATTCGTTTTTTTTGACACTATGCAGGGTTATTCAGAACCTATCCATAATAAACTTTGGGGATGTTCAACATACATGTAGAAATGTGGTAGTGCAAAAAAAAATTTTTTTGGCGGGGTCTGAAAACTATTTAAAAATTTTTCATTGCACGCCGCTGGATACTGGTCCACTGTAATGGAGTGACCTTGGGACTGACAATGCAAACTAGCTAGCACGAAAAAAACCGACGCACCCGGCGAAAAAAAGATTTGTAGCGTTTTTACTTTAAAATAAACTTAAAGATAGATAGATGTGACCAAAGTGACGTGTTTTTAAAATGAATAAAATTTTGTTACACTAATTTTGAAGAATTGCGCTGCTTGATTACTAGGTATTAGAAACATGAAATTTATAAAAAAATTGCACATACCTTGTTACAAAAGCTGTTCCAAATAGTATTCCTGGACTTGTACATAATTTTGGGCACGCCCTTATCCAATTTTGCCGCACTAAACCGAATGTTCCTCCTGGTTGCTGATCTTGTAAACGCAAATTATTAAGTAAATTGGGGATTTTCAGCATTTTGCTGCAACAACCACTCACAAAACCTAACTGTCGATGTGTCGGTGTGTCGATTGGGAAATCGTTCCGCATACAAGCGCGAAGCTGCCAATGAATTTTGTCCAACTTCGCCATAAATAAGAATCATGTCCATTAACTCAGCATTACTGTACACATGAGCCATTTTGAAAACTTTACAGTTTAACACTCGATAAACAAAACACCCGCACTCCGCACAGAGACAGCGACACAGAAAGACTGATGACTGCATAGACAATAAGAGATATTATCCCCACTCCAACTGTATTCGCCAGGCGTTCGCCAGGTACAAAAAATGTAGTTTACTGTTTTTTGGAGGAATGTGATATATCAGGTCGTTGAAGTACAGTTGCCCAGCTACGTAGTCCTTTATAATGGTATAACTTTAAACATTGTTTACGGGAAATTCTAAGCGTTTTATTATAAATCTTTTTGGTGATATCGATTTCTTATTTAAGGATGCACATATCCTCAAAGTTTTAGAGATGAGTTCTGAATAACCCTGTATAAAATTAATAAGATTTCGTTATTACGTCAATATATTGTTTATTAATTCCTTTATCACGTGATCATTACAATTAATTGGATTTATCAGATATAATATCAAAGTTTTTATAGTGCATGTTGAACAAGGGTACATCAAAGTAATAAATGCCGTTATCTGTTAAACTGATTTCGTTTGATAATCACTTGAATTATTTCTTAAAAGTAGTTAGAGATTTTTTATGTTTTCTAGTTAGGACCTTCTAATTTATTTTATTTCGAGATACACTGTGTAGATCCTATGTCTAGGAACAGTCAATAATTGTTTTGGTTCATATTTGTGACGGAAGAGGTACATCTTTAATACCAGTATATTTAACAAAAACAAACTACTACGAGTGTAGTAAGGATACCCCCATATCCTCCATCTGTAAACACGCCTTATAAAATAAGGACTGAACCAAATTAGGCCAAAACAGCTATTCTCCTGGCTAATGCCACGCCGAGCGCTGAATTACAAAGCAAAATTTGGCGTATTTTGTCTAACAATGTTAGAATTCAAAATACAATGTTTTGGATTGCAACGAAAACTACGAGGAAATTCCCCGTTGGGTTTGGATTTTGTTGCGAGAACTACCAAGAGGTGGTGTCATTGAGGCTTGCGTACGCAAGGCGTACCAATTGTGCCAAATACTCAGGTCTTTGCATTCGGAGGTATGCTCACTTATATTGCATTGATGAGACCATAAAAAGGTCGAAAACGGTCTGCAATTAGTGACATCCTTCGATGTTGAGGTCCAAAGTATTTCCTCGTAGTTTTCGTTGTAATCCAAAACATTGTATTTTGAATTCTAACGTTGTTAGACAAAATACGCCAAATTTTGATTTGTAATTCAGCGCTCGGCGTGGCATTAGCCAGGAGAATAGCTGTTTTGGCCTAATTTGGTTCAGTCCTTATTTTATAAGGCGTATTTACAGATGGAGGATATGGGGGTATCCTTACTACACTCGTAGTAGTTTGTTTTTGTTAATTACATTAACCATCTGTTACGCTGTAGAACTCTTTTTCTACACCCCGTTGTTAAATTACCAGTATATTTAACTAAAAATACAGCACTCGCAGACAAAATATTGAATATTCCATTTTAGGTTTTCATTTAAATTTAAAACATGTTAAAATATAGCCTTTATAGCTGAAGAAGCAATACTGTTACAAATCACAAAGTTAGCATAGTGTGTTACTTACTAACTGCGACTGTTCTTTTGTTTGTTATTATCAGAGTGGCATTTCGAATGCTTTCTTTCGTGGTTATGTAGTTTCATTTGGTGAGGTTCCACATTTAAATGAGTTAGCAGACAGGAAGATATCGTGCGGTTATTTTATATCTATCAATCGATTGTTTCTCGTTAGGAAAACGACTTAAATGAGACTGGAGAATACTAAAGATGACCTGATCAATGACGTAAATGATATAAGAATATTTGCGAATTCAGTCTTTGCGAAGTCCCAAAGTTACAGCTCCGTTTCTGGAAAATGAATTACTGATTCCAAGACAAGTTAATGCATGTGTTAAAACAATGAAACCAAGTAGTTGCAATTTGCAACAACCCATGTTAATTGTAATGAACAACAATAGGGAAAACTTTTACAGATGATATAAGACTACAGTTATGAAAGATAGAGGATAGAGTATAGGTATACAAAGTCTGAGGCTAGTGAGCTAATTGAAATCAACAACAATGGAGAAATGTTTTACAGACGAAACAAGAATACAGTTATGGCAGACATGGCCCTGATCGAGTATAGGTATACAAGGTCTGAAGAATGTTTTACGAATGTAATCTTGCACAGGATTTTTTACTTTGGTGTTGGTTCTATCATGGTGGGCTGAATGCTGACCGGTACATACGCAACATCCTTGAAGAACATGTTTTCCTTATATCAGCTTTATTGCGTTTTATAATCAACATGCCGCAAGAAAAGTGACCCAGAACCTTAAAGATATCGGTATTGAGGCGCTATAGTAGCCATTAATCAGTTCATATGCAATTCCCATAGAACATCTATAGGATATCCTGAAACGACATCATATACGAGCATGAAATCCAACTGCTGACTCAATATCAGAATAATCAGAAGAATTGTTGAATATTATCGAATTCCACAAGAAATTATCAATGATCTTTGCGAATTATGCGGGATACAGGCAATCGCTAGAGGTAGAGGGGGAAATACGAAGTACTACATTATTACTATGTTGCCTTAAAGTATTGATATATTGTCGTTATAGACGGTCTTTCCAATTAAATGTTCAGGACATTATTTATTTCATTAATTCCTTCACAACTATGTTGTAAAACTTCAATATGTAATTTCGTTAATTATAATGTACGCAAAACACTCCAATGTAAAGGCATTTAGTGATACAAATAGTATTGTCAAAGAAGAAAAAAATAATAGACCTTAAAAAAATTTGCAATATTTTTATCTGTGAGTTTATTATGCTCTTAATAATAATAAAGTGGATTTTTTCCAGGCTGCCCTAGGACCTGTGGCTCTCACTCTGGTGTCAGCTGACTCTGAAGAAAACGAATATGCTAAGAAAGTATTAACCACCAGCATACTGTCTATTCTAGTGACAGCTCCTACGGGAGCACTTCTCATAACTTTACTAGGCCCCCGTCTTCTGACAAAGGCAAATCTTCCTTCATTACCAGACGTCAGAAAACGGAAGAGAAGTCACCATTTGTCCATAAGGGACATAAGTATTATAGATGAGGACGAGTTTAACAGTAAAAATATTAATGGGGCTGTAGAGGATGCGTCAACTCATATTTAATTGTGAATGAATGTTATTATGGCGACTATATTGTAAAATATTGTATACTCAATTACTATTTACACATACATAGGTATTAAACAAGTATTTAATATAGTGTTTTCAACAGAGATTTTCAATACATATGTTTATAATTTTAATCTTTTATTTAAGTTCTTAGTACCTATAAGGAATATTGTAGTTGTGTTGTATCTATAAACAAATGGTGACCTAAACCTAATTGAAAACACAACACATGCATTTGTGATACAATTTATGTTTTGGTCTTTACTGTCTCATTCTAAATTTGATTCTTACACAATAGTAGTACCGGGATATCAAAAATTATCTTGGTCAAGGATGGTTGTGGAATGTTAAAACGTGTGTCTTACTTTAAATTTGAAATAATTATGTCACTGTCACACTGACATCATCAATAACCTACAAATTTCATACCTATTTATTTCAGTTGTAAAACAATAATGAACTACAAATTATGAAATAACGGTTTTAGTAACAAGAAAAACTAAATTACAGCAATTGTTGGAAATGTCCCCCGTTTTGTTCGATGCACAAGTTGACGCTCCTCCTCATGCTGTGAAAAGCGTTTTGCAGCATTTCTGGCGTTACGATTACACATTGCTGAACAATTCTTTGTTGCAGTTCTTGCAAATTATTTACCGGAGTTGCGAAAATCTTGTTTTTTAAGTAAGGAAATATAAAATAGTCCATAATTGTCAAACAAGGTGATCACGGAGGAAACTCAACTTCTGTATGCAAACTTATCAGCCGGTCATCAAAAAACTCGCGGAGGAAAGCAATATTTTCTCGTGTAGTATGTGCTGTTGCACCGTCATGCTGGAAATAACCGTACCGAAGTTCATCATCGTTTAACTGTTGCACAAATTCAGCCAAAGAGTTGTGTCTGTACCTTTCTGCGTTGACGGTGAAATCGAAAAAAATTAACCCAATTATTCTTCTGCGAGAAACTGCCATCCAAACACCAATTATTTGAGCATGTAGTGGCGATTCAGTAAAAACATGAGGGTTATCATTGCTCCACATTCGCATATTTTGAGAATTGATGTATCCCGAAAGGTGGAACCACGCTTCGTCAGAAAAAAAAGTTAAGTCCAGAAGATCATTTCAAGATCAGATCAGAAGAAGATTCATTAAATTAAAGCAAGGCGTCTGGGGTGGTGGTCTGCGAGCAGAAGAGCTTGATGTGCTTGCATCTTATATGGATGCATGTTCAAGTCTTTCTTTAAAATCTTATAACATGTTCCATAAGAAAGTCCAATTTCCTGAGGAAGACGTTTCAAAGGTTTTGCAGGCTCCTCTTTCATACGTTGACGAACGTCATTGACAACTTCTTCTGTACGAACTCTTGGTCTATCAGCACCTTTTTTATGAGTCACACAACCAGTTTCGCGAAACACTTCAACACAATTTGTAAGGCACGCATAAAAATTGTCCGGTAATATTGCCCCGTTTGGGAAGTGCTCTCGAAAATTGTCCAAACACAAACGTTGACTGTATTGCCAATTTCCATTAACTAGCGCACCCGTTCGAAAATAGGCTTCAATCATGAAAATTTTGTGCTGTGTGGTAAGAGGCATGATTCAAAAACTGGATTAGAAAATTTCAGCACAATGACTTGACAGATTCTGACACAACAAAACATACTCAAAAATTTAAAGTAAGACGCACGTTTTACATTCCACAACCACCCTTGACCAAGATAATTTTTGATATCCCGGTATTTGGCTGTAATTGCAGTGTATGGTAATTTTATCGGTCACAAATGCTGTTAGGTATTTGTAGAACATAATAATTGAAATATGATAGGTGAATCTACTCATCTGTTAAGGTATGTATGTGAATCTCTGCCAGTTTTTAACAAGATTTGTTTGACTGGGTAAATTTACATGTGATGCTATTGCTCATGTACAGTGTGTCCCAAATGTATTGGGATCTCGGAAACTATAAAAGATAGAAAAACGTTTAAGAGGCGAAAGTTTTGGAGAACTGTGTTGATAACTTAAATACTCTTACGGAGAGGTTCTAGCTTTTCAGGTGATTGAGATATTTTGAAAAAATTGAAATGTTGCATTTTGGGGAACCTCTAACTTCTTTATATATGAGAATTTTTAAAATCCATAAAAACATTCCAAGAGCTATTCCAACATTCAGTATTTTATTACCTGTATCAGTTTGCTCAACTTCTGTAGTAACAGATGTTACTATTCTCTATGTATATATAGCTGAATTAATATAAAAAGACATAAAACATTTGGTTTATACCAAAAATATTAACTCGATAATATCTGGAATTAATTGATAAACGGAACTCTTTCATTGTTACATGTACAAATCAGTTGAGAACAATAGTGTAATTTCCAATATTGGAGCATAGCCATTTACGTATCCACATGCATTATTCTTTATCGTACTTCAAACGGCCGTTATATAAATATAAATTTCCGACTTGAATAATCATTTTATAAACGGGCATTTTATTAATTGTCTACTTCATACAGTTAACAGTAGGGTGTAGGTTGCTACATTAGTTTGTTCGCGAAACAAATTTGAGGCTCTCTTAGTGAGGATTACAATTTTGCATCACTGTTCAACGATTCAGTTATGTCTTTTTGATATGTCTTCTACTAGGTCGGTGTGAAAGTGTGATTTTTATTTTATGTCAAAGGCATAATATAAATGAATCCTCCACGTATACAAGTGTTTTCCTGTGCGTCAAGTAAGTGTTCAGATTTGTATGTGCATATTAATTTGAATTCTTAAATTACTAGTGTTTCTTATGATTTTGGTGGTTTAAGTTGTGAAAAATTATCTTTACTTTACCTTCTGGAATGTTTGGTCATGTAAACGAAAAACCTGGCAGTAGAAAAGATTTTTTATACGAAATAATAATTTTAAAAAAGAATTTTAGGTTCATATTCCATCTCATAATTTTATAATATACATTTAGGTATAAAATATATTCTCTATGATATGGCTTTACTGATATGCCCTCCACTATTGAAAAAATGTTAAATTAACTAATTTTTACACAAAAAAATCTTCTAATAGTAGAAATCTTGAGTAATATAGTAATTTATAATTTTTCCAATTTCCTTTACATTTACCGTCTATCGGAAAACTATATTTACACCGATTTAACATACATCGGTCTTTTAAGATTTAGAAAATACATGTGTCGTCCTAAGGATGTTCGATGTTCACTCTTTGAAGCAATTATTAGGTATCTGTCAATTAAATTTATTAAATCCAATAAGTTTTCCATTTCTAAAAAAGATATATTAGTTTTGGACAGCTTTGCATTTTAGATTTGATCTTTCAGAATATGTGTATGTTCATGTGCTTATAGTTTTATATGAAATATTTTATGTATCATAATGCTCCTACAGCAAGAGTTTTAGAAAGAAACGTTATTTGTGTCTTTTAAGCAAATCATAGTGAATAATTCTGGTATTCAAATATTGTTAGTTAAGGGTTCATTCACTGTAGATTTGACAGACATGAATGCGTGGTCGGATTGAGAGAATGGGTAGCCGATGGGTGGAGACATAATATATTCCCACTACCGAATTATTAAGATTTCGGAGGTGCACGTAAAACCGAAGTAAAAAGGCACATGGAAATAAAGTTAGCCATTATTGCAAGGGTACCGGATTTGTCTTATAATTGCAACCAAATTTCTTTTTAATATTATAAATTATATATCACGGGAAAGATCAAAAGATAAACTAGATCCCTATAGTAGCAAATTTTTGTTTAATACATGTATGTTAGAGAAAATAATTTTTGAAAATACGCTATTTTAGTACAAGATTGTTTGCCTGAAATTTTAAAAATAAAAAGAAATACCAAAAATTACTACTACAGGGACTTAGACTAAAGTCTTATCTTTCAATATTTTTTTACTAAAAGTCGCTATCTTTTATAGTTTTTTTTATAATTAGACACGAGACGGACGCCGATTTAGGGCTTATTTCGACCTAGTGAATGGACTCTTAAGTGCATTTACTAGCTATTGACGTTATACTAAAGGTTATAAATGCAATAATTTTAATACTACTTGCAACAAAATAAAAAATAGAATACAATTAAAGAATTAATAAGCTCGCAAAAAATTATCGCCACAATTTTATTAGTTACGAAACCAAATCCAAATGGCAGAAAGATATACATTTAGTGTAGAAATTTTCACAATTACTGTTATTATACTGCTAAAAATAAACCTTTAGAAAAGATCTGCAAACTTTAGTAAATAGTATACTAGAAACATTTGCCGGAAGCTGCTTTTAAAACTCCCAACATCAGGAAAGTATATCAGATTTTTTTAGTATCCTTCTACTAAACCTTCTAGTAAACTTCTAAATGAGGAACTATTTAATTTAATATGTTTGTCTTAACTGACCTTAAATTGTATTAAGGTTTGTGTACATAGTACATTATTAAGAAAATTACAGGAGTAATAGTTTTACAACCATAATTATTATATTTTAACTACTAATAAACTTAAAAAGAGGATAAAACATAGAATATTATACCGCTACACATTGACTCAACCAACCATACTTATCAAAATGATTTTTTCTTAAAAAGAAAATTTTACATTGATTTCAATAGATACATTAGTTACAAGTAGCATGCTATTTTTATAAGGTTTTCTTAAGATTATATATCGAATTATACTTTTATTAATATAGCTAAAAGTAAAGTAAAAGGTAATAAAAATATTTAGCTGCTTCTTAGTTCATAAATTCTTGCTCCTCAGTAAAGAAGGCTAATGGAGAGTCCAAGATCAAGAAATACCCTGGAACCGATTCACTCGATTCGAATGCATATAAGGACACAGAGGACGAAAACAGGTAACTCTTATCCATCTCTTTATTATATTTTTTATTAAAAGTTTTATGTGAGCGATACAAAACTAAATATACGAGGCTTATGATGCATATCTGGTTGTAGAACTTTAAAAACAATAGGTTAAGGTTTAATTGGTATTGGATTTGGTATTTTATTTTTATTTCACACGATAATTAAGGATAATAAAATATACCTATACCCAAAAAATGTGTCTTTGCTGTTTTTAAGGTTTTAAACCTGTTTTCTCGGGCAACACATTTTTCCGAATGTTTCTTTAAGATTTTACGGTATTTCAGAAATTCTATTCTTTGTCTTTTATAGTTCTTGGTGGTACACATTCTTCGTAAAATGTCATTCCGACGAGGACGACAAACCATCATGGGAACCAGCATTTTGGCAAAAGTTCTGTCCACATCCATTCTTCCCTTCTTATCGACAATGCTCCAGGATAACAAGTTTAGGCCTGATTGGCGGATTTGCTTGGTGCACCCTGTATACGATAGTCGGAGATACAGCGGCACCTCCTAACGGCCAACTTTTTCAGTTAATACTGCTCAGTATTTGCGCCCACTTTGGGGGCTGGTTGGTGAGCTTGACTACATTACCAGCCTTAGTTGGAATGTTATCTACGGGACTGGTACTTCAAAATTCTGGTATTGTACATATTGACGAGTCGTTTACAGAAATCATAAACGAATTAAGGTAAATGTTTCCATTATTTGCATTTTATCTTTATATTAATTATTAATAATTTCATTATATTTTAAAGAAACATACCAAAATTACTGGTTATGCGTAACTTTATTAGCAGTAACGTTCATATTATCGATATTAACCTAAAGTCAAAGCCAGAATTAAGCAAAGTGCAATGACCGGAAAAAGATTAGATCTGTGTTGTCACATTTATTTCTAAAGTATTTTTATTTAAAACAGGAAACGTATTAATTACCTTATTTACCCATTTTCTTACTTCTATTTAACGTCCCTTATCCCTATTGTACTTTATTAAAGCAAACACAATGTTTAATTTGTGTTTTACTTAATAATATCAACGAATTTCCGAATATGTGGCAACTGCGAAAGTCGTAAAGTTGACGACAAGCTGTTCATCCTTATTTAACATACATATTCTTGCATTTACGCTTTCTTTTCTCTGAGCTTCAACGACTTTGATTGGTCGAATCAGGAACCAACAAGCGACTGCGCTCGAGGTAGTAGTAAAACAGTGGCGTGATGTGGGTTATTTCGCGCGCGTTTCTTAACGGTAAAAATTTGTGATAAAATTATCAGTGTGTTTATACTCATTTGTGTTAGTTAAAAAAGTGGAAGTGCATATACTAGAAGTATTCTATAGAATAGTATACGAGTATATATTAACTGAAATGTGCCCAATGGTAAAACAGAATACACACGCCTATGCATCACCGCATTTTACCAGATCGGCGAGGTCATTCCACTTTGCTTAATTCAGGTCTTTACTGTAAGCAACGTTTTTCGGGGTTAATACTTGGATGGGTGACCGTTCAGGGAAGACTTGCGGTACCTGCTCATCCTCTAGTGACCTGTACGTTGATGATATCATAGAAACTATACAAATTTATGCGAGGTTTGCGTAGAAGACGTACCATCCCTCGGATAAGAGGTAAAGCAGAAGGTCCTTTGTCTATACGACCATAGGCAAGTAAAACATGGTTATTTTTAAAGTGAGGGTGTGCCCGTGTGCTAACGGTTGAGTTTTTGGATTACCTTTTTATTTTTTACAAATTATTTTTTATTTTTTTTAGCAAACTTTGAATATTTAATTTACATACTTCTGGTTTCCTGTTTTTCATTATTTTATGGTGGTATAATCCTAAAAAGGACTGCAATGAATCATGAAACTGCACCACAAATAAGTTAGACATTATCTACTGACATTATTTTTAAAATATTTTTTCAGCCATGTTGCTTTAGTAGTAATTCTTATACGAGCAGGACTAGACCTGGATCCTCCAGCCCTGCATAGACTAAAATACACCGTAATTAAATTATCATTAATCCCATGGGTTACCGAAGCCGCAACTGTAGCTGTTTTGTCAAAATTCTTTCTAGAAATTCCATGGGATTACGCCGTACTTCTAGGTAAGCAAATATTTACTATTCATAAATTCAAGTTGGTTCTAAAATCTAAAATTTAATCAATGAAACTTAGCTCTAAAAATACAATTTAAACAGGAATAAGCCTTTTGGCTGTAAATTGTCAATTATATATTTGTACTTAGTTTTAACTCATTATAAATTAATTTTAATACCAACTATAAAGTAGAATAATTGTTATTCCCTTTGTATTAAATTGTGGTATGACTCTTCTCAATAAGATTGCACTATCAATACACTTAAACTAGTTTATATTAAGCTCTAGTTGAGTTGACTGTATATTAAACACAATAAGTGTATAAAAGCAATGTGACCTAATTCGTCACAATTAGTTTTATCCAAATTAGAAGATAGGTAACGGATACACAAATATAGTGCATTGTAACCTTGAGAATAATATTAACTTATTTGGCTCCATACTATATGTATCAAATACGATAGCTGAAAGCTACATAGTCTAAATTTTTAAAAATGTTAATCATAGGTGTCCCATGTGCTCTGGATAATTACAATATTTTTAGATGAAAGCATCGTGATCAAGCTTTAGTAATTGACAGTAAAATAACAAAAAATTGCTCCTAGTGGTGCTAGAATTAACGAAATTTTGTACTTCACTTTGAGAGGCAGCTACATTTAGCCTTAAACCACACTCAATTTATAGTTGGGCGCTCTTGTAGTTAAAAAATCAGTACTTTCGGTATCAGAACTGTTAGGCAATCAGTTCTGTTGGTTCCCTTAGCAATGTTTCTAATAAACAATGTACCTTGAGAATATAAGTTTAATGAAATATAATAACCCATTTTAATTATCAAGTCAGATGGCATGGGAGACCAGATACCAGCTATATCCTGAAACTTTTTAATTATATTATGCAGGTACAATAGTGGCGGCAGTGGCTCCAGCGGTAGTGGTTCCATGCCTGTTTCGATTAAGATCCAAGGGTTATGGGGTAGCAAAGGGCATACCTACATTGATAATAGCTGTGGCCAGTATTGGCGATTCAACTTCAGTGGCAATCTTTGGAGTGATAAAGAGCATAATGTTCTCTCACATTTCGGTCACCAGCGTGATTATTCAAGGTCCCATATCTATTATTGGAGGTAATTATAACAGAATCTTAATATATTAAGTGCTACTAATGGTGTATGTTTTTTTCTAATTTGTGTTATTAGCAGCAATTAACGCGATAAACGGATTTAGGTATATTAGCTTTTATTATGGTTTCGTATTACTGCTAAGTTACTGGTAGTACATTAATACGAATAATAATAGACCGGCAGTTAGTGGCAGATTTTTGGTTGTGATTTTAGTCAGTATGCCTTTCAGAGGGCATTATAATGCTTGAGTTTTAATTTTTTGTTCGCAAATCATGCGTTTTAGTACGATTTTAATCAGGCTGCCATGTATTTTAAGATGAAGTTCAACAAAAAAAATTATTGTTTTGAAAAAAACATTGATCTCATTTAGATGTTCCAAGAAACATGTTCACTTTTGGGCTCGCTATGTAGATGACATTTTTTGTATTTGGACTGGTACTGAAAGAAATTTGAGCGGCTTTCTCAATTTTTTAAATTTGCTTAACGATAATATTCAGTTTACAATGGAAAAAGAGGAAAACAATCAATTAAACTATTTGGATATAACAATAAGAAAGGTAGAAAATAAATAAAAATTCTCGGTCTATAGAAAACCAACAACTTCCGACGCAATTATACCAGCAAGTTCGCAGCAGTCCGGGCAAATAAAAAAGTCGGTTTTCCATAGTTTAATACATAGGCTTTTAATGTTTCCGCTAGAAAAAAGCAGATTTTGAAAAAGAACTAAGTATAATCAAACAAATTGCAAGAAACAACGGATATAAAGAAAAACTAATAGATAACATGATAAAAAACAAAAGGAGGAAATTTAATTCGTCGAGAATTTTACAATATTCGGGAAAAAGAAGGCACCTGTAGTTATATTAATCACGCCCCAGGTTATAGTGAAAAAATAGCTCGCAGATTACGAAACGGGTGTAAAATGATTAGTGTCAACAAGCGTACTATTGGGAGGATTTTGATAAACAACAAAGAAAGGGTTAATAAATTAAAACAATCGGGAGTATACCAAATTAACTGCGTGTTTTAATGCCGTGTATGTGGGTCAAACCGGTAGAAGTATTGAAACTAGAGTAAAAGAACATAAAAAATCCATACTAAATGACGCAAAAAAATCAGGATTTTCGACGCATTGTATAGAAAACAATCATTTTATAGATCAGAAAAATGTAAACGTACTGCATCGTGAAAAGAAAGGAAAGCGCTTAGATCTGTTGTAGCAATTGTAAGTTAAAAAATCTTTAATTATAAATCTTTGTACTATGAATGATAAGATAGATTAGATTCTTCACTTTCGCCCTTCTTAGAAAAGGTACTAAAAACTTGGACTTTACTAGATGGTAGGATCAATCGGGGGTAAGTGCTCGTAAACAAATAAATAACGAAAACGCGCTTGGAAACGTTTAGTAATAGACATTTACTCTATTGTAAAAGGCCTAATAAGTCGAAATACTAGTATATAGAGTGTTTTCTATATATTTCTTGGAACATTGATCATTGAACATTGAAACATTTTTTTCAAAACAATTATTTTCAGGATGTTTCATAAAGAACCATCCGCTTCAAGTATCCACTTTGAAAAAAAATCCTCGGAAAACCAGCGGCACATCGTTAGCATGGGTTCAAAGTGATCCAAAGGACTGTTATGGTCACGTGATCTTGTATTTGAATAAATAATTTTCCGCTTTTCCGAACAGGCTGCCAATGATAAGTTATGATAACTTTTTGTTATAAAATTGCTGTAAAACAAGATGATAAATTAAAGCTCCTTTTCTATATGAAGAACCCAGGATAACTCTTTGATTAGTTCATTTTCGTCATGAGAATATACGCAATATACCTAATACCCTCTGAAAGGCATACTGACTAAAATCGCAACCAAAATCTGTCACTAACTCCCGGTCTATAAGTTTAAGTTTGATTTCCAATCAGCTTTATGCCTCTTAAATCAAATGTACATACTCAGGAAATTAATCTTTCTCAATTATTTCTTCCTTCAAATCATTAAAAATCTCTAATTTATGAGACTAATACTCAAAAGTACTATAGAATATAGACTATATACCTACCTATTTAGTATAATAAAAAAATGGAACATATGTAGGGTGATTTCTCTAATTTAGTTTTAAACGTTTTAAGGCAATTGTGGTACTGATAGTATAAAAATGAAATGTAGAATGCCTATATTTTTATTTGAGTGTTTTTCAGTTAGTTGTTTCTAGATATTGGCTGTAACTAATTATTTGTGACAAAGAGATACTTTTATTTTGAAGGTATTTTTCCACACTTTCGAAACTATAATAATTTTAGGAGATAAAGCCTAACGTAAATTCAGAAACATCAATAAAGAAGTGGTATGTGATGAGTTTAGTAATTAGTAGAAGCGAAGTAGTAATATTATTTGAAATTTTGTAAAACTAAGATTCAAAAACGAACCTCTGAGTTTATTTTAGATGATGCTTGGTCTTCGCATAACATATCATTTACGATACACTCTATTTCCAGGTATTGGATTCGGTATCATGTGGGGACTGATTTGTGGACACGTTCCAGAAAGAAACGACCCGTTCATAACACCCTTAAGGATACTCTTACTTCTCGCAGGCGGAATGGTAGCAGTATTTACTAGTGAAATAATAGGATATGGTGGAGCAGGACCCTTAGGTTGTGTCAGCGCTGCATTCGTCGCTTTATCATGCTGGTCCAAGCAAGGATGGGAAATTGAAGACAACCCAGCAGCCACAGCTTTCGAGATCTTTTGGATGATTTGTCAACCAATTCTGTTCGGCATAGCTGGTGCTAGGATTAAGCTGAATGAGTTGAATGGAAGCGTGGTGTCTATAAGCTTGGGGATATTGGTTACTGGAGTGTTAGTTAGGATGTTGGTAACCACTTTGGTCGGAATTGGTTGCAAATTGAATTTGAAGGAGAAGATTTTTGTTTCCATTGCTTGGATGTGTAAAGCAATTGTGCAGGTAGGAATACAGTTTATAGAACCCAGTCTTAAAATTTTTAAATGTCACCATAAGCTAAACATGTTCCAGTATTTTTTGGTTTACCTACTAGTTTAATATTGGCATTATGAATTGAGTAATGAAGTCATATATACAAAATTTTTTGTGTTTTCTATTTACCTAGTTGACTAAGCAATTCAGACAAACGTAATGTAGAGATAAGAATTGCTCAGAAAAAATCACATAGTCACAATAAATCTTTTGTAACTTTTACACTGTGTCTGTCTGTGTGTCTGTGTGAACTGTCTCCAACTGTGTCCAACTATTTTGTCTAAACGCAGTTACAATCAAAATACAAGAATTCTGATTGCAACGAAAACTACGAGGAAATACTTTGGACCTTAGATCGTAGGGTGTCACTAACTGCAGACCGGTTTCGATCTTCTTATGATCTCGTCAGTACAATATAAGTGATCACACCTAAGGATGCGAAGACCCAAATACTTGACACACTAGGTACGTTTTGCGTACGTAAACCCTATACCATAGCGCCACTTATTGGTAGTTCTCGCAACACAATCCAACCAAACTTACCATAATATGATTATTTCTACATCCCGTTATTGTATTAGCTTCATAATAAATATTTTGTCTTAGTCCGAAATGTTCATGTAGTTCATTTAAAAAATGAATATTTCTGAAACCTTATGGTACCTAATTATTTTTTCAGGCTGCTCTGGGGCCAGTGGCTCTGACGATGGTGGCCCACGACAGTCCTGAGTACGAATACGCAGAAAAAATATTAACCACATGCGTGTTATCGATAATTCTAACAGTACCCACAGGTGCTCTATTAACTACTCTCCTGGGTCCCCGTCTATTGACAAAGGCGAAACACGTTACTATACCAGACATGAGAAGAAGAAAAGGCAGGAGACCTTCCATGAGAGATATTAGCATTATTGATGAAGATAATGAAAGCGGCACTGAGGATGGGACTGCTGTCAGACCCACCCACCATCTGGGTGATGAACTAGCTGTTGTAAATGAATAACTGTATCAGTTCTATGATATGTACATTGAATATATATATTTAGTGAGTAAGTCTGTGCATAATTTTGTTCTTCCTCCTACCCTATATCAAAAAGTGAAATATAAAAGACAGTAGTTTGTTTACATATTTTATTTATTTAAGTATTTGGCCCAAAAATTAAGCTATTAGATATATTATTAAGATCTAAGATAAAGTTTCTTTTTCCATTTTTCCTATAAGTTACTAGTTTAAGAAGGAAATAACTTCATTACTTAAAAGGATAGTTCTGAGAATTACTTTTCTTCGTAGAATCTTAAGCTGAAATAATCTCCGGTCATTTCCTATTAATTTTTTTAAAAATAGATTTTGGAGTTTCCTTTTGGAGTGATCTTTTCCATTGAATTTTTATTGAAAAATCTTTTTTTGATATTCTTGTGGTTTTTTAACATGCGAAATGTTTGAGGGCTAAGTTAGGAGGCTACATGGGTAAAGTCGTATATGGGGACCAAGTTAGGAGTTTTCGTTCAAGGCCAAAGGACAGCGGTGTCGTGATCAAGTGACGCAATACATATAGTGGAACAGATGAAACCTATACCATCTTGTAGAGTATGTTTCGGGACATAAGTGGTGTGATCTACAACTTCTTTTTGTAGGTCATTTTTTTTAAATGGTCTTCATTACCTGTACAATTCGAAAACATATGTTTCTGAGTGCATAAATAGCCATTATAAAAAATATGGCTAGACTTACCGCCCTCAAATTTTAACCATAAATGTACAAAACCTAAGTTTTTCGAATGGAATAAACCTTTTTTTGGTAGTACACTTACTTATATATTACCAAAAAAATGACGTACAGCTAAAACTTCTAAAATTATGCATGACAAACTTCGATATGCGGTTAGCTATGTAAAATATCAAAATTTGTAATATAGATGCAGCGAACGGAATATAGAATAGATATTGACAAAGTTTTTAGAGAAAAAAGAAATACAAAGGGTCCCCCACTAAAAATTTCCACCATCTTTACATGAGTGCGACTACTTTCGATCATAAGCATAACGAAATGTATTCATTTTTTAATGCCTAACGGTTTACTCTAAATTAACAACTGATGGTTAATCTTTTAAACAAATGTTTATTACATACGTACATCCAAATTAAACCAGTTCTTCGTACTATTGTTTGTTTATAGCTGTATGAGTGATAATTAAACGTTTTGCACTAAAACATTTATTAACAAAAAACTGACACTTTCTACAGTCTTAGCAAGTCTAATATGTTAGCAAATCATATATATACAGTGTGTCCCACCGGGAAAAGCCGTGATCGATATATGGAAAAGTACGTACAGGGTGATTTGGAAATTTGGTTATTTATAAAGGTCAGTGGGGCCTACTTTTTTAAATTATGTCGACGTTTCTGGCACTTCCGGTATAACCGAAAGTCGACACCAACTTGCTTATTTTAAATGGATACTCTGTATGTTTTTGAAGTTTTCGATTCTACGTTCAATTTTAAGTCAACTTTGTGTAAAGTTGTCTATACCTAAATTCAATTATTTTTTCCAGATAACTCCAGTTTAAAGAAAAAAGTGACAGTTACAGCACCATATTAAAAATGTTGAATCTTGACAGTGGAAGACCTTTAGCTGCAATATTTGCAAAAGTAATGGTTTAGGCATCACTACATCTGAAAATGATTGCATAATGTCTGAGGAACATACAGGGCTCTCAATTTATAAGACAATTTACCAATTTAGAAGTTACAAAACTTGATTTTTTCCAATGGAACACCCAGTATATTACTCTACGGTAAAACAAGAATTAAATTCTGAATCGAATGATATATATTTCTATGTACCTATCTTTGAAAGTGTCTCAGTTACTGCGAATTTTATTATAAAAACGTGTAAAAACTGAAATATTTCATTTTGCCAAGTATACTGTGAAAAAATTAGAGTGTCAAATTTGTTGTAGAAGATTCATCAGTATTGTTTGTGTCCACAAAAGTGTTAATAAAGGTACCATCAGTATTAAATTCGGTAATCATATCTATATGCAAAATTACAATATGTGACGTAATTTTCGTTTTTGTTGTACTTGAACCTAAGCGTGTAATATTCACACTTATCACATGCCTTCTATATGTACTGGAAAAATAATAATTAACACCGTCTCAAAACATAGGTATTTACGTACGAATGTATATAGGTCGTTTAAAAATTTCCTCATATTAAGTACATGGTCTAAATTGATAACATATTATCACAATAAAATTTTTAAAACTCTTATACGACGTGTACACGCCGTCTACAAGGTCATTTTAGTGAGACAGAAATACCTAATAATGGATAGTGTGAGAAAGACGAAAGTTTGCTAACAATAATAATTGGATTTTTCTGAGACTTTGTATTAAATGATAATTGATAAGATAAATAACTGATATTTATATTAATCTTTATATATCGTTTAACAAGTACCGACATGAGGCTGCGACGTGTACACGCCTTGGAAATATTTTTAGCAAATCGACAGTAAAAATTGGATACAAGTAACATCTTACTGAGATTTTTATACCCTGCTTGGGAAGTACTACAGAAAAATATACCCAAATGGGCGCCCCGTTCGATATCAGCTGTTTTGAAACACTCTATAACTTTTTACTTACAATTTTGTTAGATAACCTGTTTTACCACATTTTCTAAAGGAAACATTTATAAGTAGGTATATAAAATAATAAGAGAATGTCAGTATTTTAAGTGGGACACGGGTAGTACGATGGGGGTAATTCGGCTAAAATATTTTCAAAATGACGTTTGAAGACCGACAAAAATTTACCAATTTTGACTGTACGATAGCCTTTATAATTTAACTACTTCTGTATAACCGGAAGTGCCACCATTTTGAAAATATTTTAGCCGAATTGCCCCCATCGACATTAGTATCCTACCCAATTTTCAAAATTTTCCAACGACTACTTTTCTAGAGATCGATCGCCGCAGTTCGTCGTGGGACACCCTGTATAAGCTAGCTGTACTTTAAAATTATTATAAATATAAAACCTATTTTTGGTGGTTACTCCCTCATTAGCAGTACAGGGTATTCGCGTATATTTTGACCCCTACCTACTTACAGGGGTTATTAAGAAAGTTAGGAAAAAAGTTTAAATACAAGAGTTGTTTGGTTTTTCACGTATTATCTTTTGGCTAGGTCGAAAAAAAATTGAATGTCGTAAATTTGAGGAAACCAATTGAACATAATATTTTTAAATAGAACACCCTGTATAATTTTACACGTTTGGGTAAACATTTTTTTCCTGATTTCAAAAATATTATTTTTTTTTTGACATTGTCACTGACAGTTTTCGAAATCTTTAATATTTAATGTTTGCAATACCTAAATCATAAAAAAATATTAAAAAATGAAAATATTAGAAAATGTTTAAATAACTAAGGAGGTTACATCGAAAATTATTAAATATTTTTTATTACTGTTAGTTTCTACTGATAAATATTTTTAGTTCTTTGTATTTTTTGTATTTTTTTATGGTACTTGCTGTCGAATATTTAGAAAACTGTCAGTGAAAATGTCAACAAAATACATATTTTTGAAATCAGGAAAGAAATGTTTACCCAAGCGTGTAAAATTATACAGGGTGTCCCATTTAAAAATATTATGATCAACTGGTTTTCCCAAATTCACGACATACATTTTTTTTTTCGACCTAACTAAAAGATAATACGTGAAAAACCAAACAACTTTTGTATTTAAACTTTTTTTCTAACTTTCTTAATAACCCCTGTAGATAGGGGTCAAAATATACGCAAATACCCTGTACATTTTATTTGTCTCAAATTTAATTGGATACCAGAAAATGCAGTCACTGAATTGAGTCATGCTTCAGAGGATGATAAATACAGAATAGGAATATTTTTGTAAGCCACATTTCTGTTAGTAGAAATCTGACCGCCTATTTAGTTATTGAATAATTTTGGAAAGAATAGAAATAGTAAAATTCACGCGTCAACACGTTTCTTACATGTTATACCTGTTAAACCAAATCAGACAGGAAATTCTTAATACCACCCTAATTAATCTGTACTATATAATACGATATCGGATCGGATTAGAGTGGTATAAGATTTATCAACGACATTACAAGGTGGTGTCGCAATAAGCACCACTTTGCAATAAAGCAATAAAAATAACTTTTTAGTAATCTGCTCTCAGCTTTATCGTATTTAATAATAATGTTTGATTTTAAATATGTTTTGTTCTTCATTTAAAGAATGCTCTATACCTAGACTGTTTTATTTTTTTGTTGATAAGGTGAAAATAAAAAACAACACTTAAGTTTAAATTATTTAAATTATTTCTCGTCTTCCTCCATATTTGTTTACAATTTGCAGCGCCCTCATAGGTAATTTGAGTCGCTAATTTAACATGCATATATTTAAACGTTCCGAATTTTATTGAATTCTTCTTGGTTTAGAATTTATGGATAGATAATTTATGGTCAAGATGTCAGTTACTTTGCTATAACCATTCAACATCATATATTTTTTTCCAAAATCAAAGCTGTTATAAAACTAATTTCATATTCCTCTTAAATATGATAACTACCTATTAAGTCAATGTAATTGTTTCAAATTCTTCATAGCAAAGTGCAATCTCTTCACCTACACAGTTAATCCTATTAATGTTCTTTGGTGATTACAGCGGATAAAACAGTGTCAATGTCAATTTTATTAGTAAAGGGTCTTGATAAGAACGCAGTCTCATGGTTGTAATATACATTTTCTTTCTGTTAAATTAACTTTTCACAATAATCACATATTTCCAATACAAAAAAATTATTCTGTTATCAAATTTTTTGTTCGAGACTCATCCTGATCAAAAACAATTAATTGTTGCTGTCATATGTGTCTGTATAGTACCTAGTGAGAATCATACAAATAATTATTTACTGCGTCTTTTTAAGAATAAGTGAAACTTCACCACATAATTCTACAACTATTAAGGGGATATTTAACCATAATTCTAAAAGTTGTATTGTCTGCCTAATGATGTTTGACTTGTCCCCCTAACTAATGAGGTTTCCCAGGTTTCCCTCATTCCAGCACTGAATGGTGGTTACGGTTTACCAACGTAAGTCGTTCCTGAGGCGCAAATACGGCCCGCGAAATAATAATATGCCGCCCCCTCTCCCACATAAGTCTCAGACTTTCGGGCTAATCCTTGTGATTAGAATGAGGGGTAGAGATATTATTATTATTATTATTATTATTATTATTATTACTACTATTATTATTATTTAGAGCTATATAGAATCACGGTCTTATTAAAACTCACTCTCTCAAATTAACGAATAGTTTATTTTCTAATATACATATTCTCCAACAAAAAATTTTGAACTTTTATTGTAGATAAAACTAAAATAGCAGCCAATAATATTAACAAGGAACAATGTACACTGAACAATGAAGACTCGGCTATACAATTGCAGAAAAAAATTAAATAAAACCGGTTCCTAATGTTTAAAAAATAATCATATAGTCCAAAAGCCCTAAATAATAAGCAAATATTATTCTATACACTAACCAGTATTACAAACAAATACTAGGTATCGTGTCTCTTTCGCAATACTGGTGCTAATAAAGCTATTCATCCATAATTAACTAAAGCATGCCAATTTATTCAAATAGTTCATTATGATACTGGTTAAACAAGCAGCTAAAGATGTAATACATGTGTAAATATACTGGGGCATAAATATGTTTTCCTAGTGACAAAAATATATGTTAATTCAAATTGGAACTGGGGGTTTAAGGTTGAATAAATTTTACATCGGTAAAATTGGAAAAGTTACCTACACTTTTGATCACAAGATAGTTTCTATTTCTAAAATTCTAACAGGTTCTATGTGACCAGTAACTTTGTAAATTATTTTGTTACACACACTGGTGCATGTGGAGTTTGTTAATTGTTTATTCTTAGATATTTCATAATCTATTTTTCATTCAAAACCAATCTTTCAACAATACTGTTTCACACTTAGATTGAAACGTTCCATACAAGATTCATCGCAATTTCTTTTGCTATTACACCAGTTTTTAGATAATAGAAACAGGAAACCAGAGGTATCCAATATAAAGATCACAAGTAAATAAATCTAGGCTATAAATTTTTTCTGATAAAAGTCCGGTCATAATATGCTTAAAAATAAATATTCGACAATTTGACTTCGTCGTAGTTTGACACAGTAGAGCCTGACACAAACTGTATAATATGCTTATTGTACATTTATTTTTATTGCATATTACTGGCGATTCAAATTACCAAGGAGGGCGCTGCAAATTGTAAAGAAATATGGAGGAAGCCGAGTAAAAATTTTGCAGGTCATATCACATCATCTGGCAATTTAGCATTCCTCAACTGCCATAAATATAGTGACTTCATGTGCTAGTTAGGGTGAAATAAAGGATAAAAAGAGTGGTAAAAGCATTCATACGTCCGATAAGTGCTTCATTGCTAATTATATGAATTTTTTTGGTTGAAACAGGTACCCTAGTTTGTGTTTACTTACATTTTGGGCTAAAATAAGCGTGATAAACTTATGGTGATACCATATTAGTGCTTGTTTTTTGTTAAATAATGTTTAAATTAAAATATATTCTGTTTTTATAAGACTAATAATAGAAAAGTATAGAGAAACTACAACAAAGTGGTGATGTTGTGTAAATAAACGTGTTCCCTGTTATTAAATTGTTACAAGCCTTTTGGAGAAACGAATGAGAAACAGTTGTAGGACCAAACTTCTACCTATCTTCAATCTTAAACACTTCTATTGACACATTTTGTGGAATGACAACCCATAAACACGACGCAGTGTGTGTTGTGCTGATTTCTTTTGAATGCCATTTTAAAATGTAAAAATAAAGATGTACAAATACTAACCACGCCGTTTTTAACTTTGTAATACCAAAAAAATCACAAGCACCACTAAATTATTACGTTAAACAAACCCAAATACGTGTTATATCTCATTATATCAGCAATAACCCTCCAAAAATTACCTTTTAAGTAGGTTCAAATATTTTGATGCAGAGGGCGCATTCATTTTTGGAATCGCCAATACAATAGTTTTTTAACGCATCATTACATTTACAGTTTCCTTTCTTATAATTTGAATCCATTCATATTTGGTCACCCATGAAAGTTAGACGTATATATCTCCATACTGCCACAAAATTTACCAAGAAGACAGCAAGCCTCTACAATTGATTTAAATAACAGCCATACATTTTCATGTGTCAGGTATATGAAAATATATTATTCCCGCATGCTATTATTCAAATTGTTCACCACGTGGTTGTGTGCGATCGCACATCAAACGGCTCTATATAAATATGAATTTCCTACTGAATAATCAAGTTATAAACGGGCATTATATTAACAGTCTACCGGGAAAGACGAAAGTATAGTGTAGGATGGCATATAGATTAGTTGGTCGCAGAAATGTGTCGCACTTTAGTTACCCAAGCAAGTGATATATCAGTGATACGCTTCCGATTTCTTACCTAGTGAGATTAAGTGAACTATTTGGTAATTCGTAATGAAACATCCATGTATAAAGGTGACCCACTGGTCTGATGGTAAGTCTGAGTTTAGTTTCGTCTGTAATATTTCCACCCAATCTATAGAAGCTCGGACATTTGCCGAATTCCTCCTGAGTGAATATCAAGAATGTCTCATTGTATCATTTTGATTATATTATTTGTATCTGTAGTAGATTGTAGTATATTCGGAAGTAGTTATTTTATTAACAAAATTGAAAAGCACAAATCATGATTCACCTTTCACCTAAATGAAAGTTTCAAGTGTAGCGCCTAAAAATAAAATAACTGAAACGCAGTTATTGTTATATTTATTATTTGTCTGTCTTGTCAGGCATATCAGGTTTACACGGCTCAAGCTGGATTGCAAGCAGTTGTTAAATTTAATTAATTTTCTTAAATTTATAGTATCACTGACGTAGTTTTCCACATAACACCAAAACACTATACTCCACGACGCGGGTTTCGCCAAACAAGTTGGGATCATCTAGAGATGATTAAAAGTTAGTTTTAATCATCTCCAGATAATGCCAACAATTAATCCATTTTCTCAAACAGACCATACCTAACTTGAGTGTCATTTTATCCATCAATCTTATTAATCAATCCTTATTGGACCTCCACCACTGTTTCTACATTCAGCTTATATCCAGTGCTCTTCCCCAGCTCTTATGTATGCCCATCAATGGATTCCGCAGTAAACTATGTTCACTGATTCTTATAGGATACCGTAAACACTAATAACCATAGTATTATCAAAATAATATTCTACCAAAGTAAGCTTCAATATCCAGGCTATCTGGTGAGATTTTCCAGGTTCCCTCATTCCAGCACTGAATAGTAGTTACGTAATAGTAGTAGTTAACAATTATATGCCCTCTCCCACACAAGTTTTACACTTTTGGATTAATTCTTGTGATTACAATGAGGCGTAGACATTATTATTGTATGATTGTGTGGTTAGCTTGTCCAGTAGCCTTATTAAGGGCAATGGTGTCTCCGCCCTAAAATACTGTAGTTTGCCATTGACCTTCTATACCTTTCAGATTCAAAAACGTCAGAAAAAATTGATTCACTTTTAACATCCCAGTTTGTTATTTTTATATCTATTTATATAGTATTGATCAAAGTTCCAAAAATTAGTTACTTAATAATTTTTTTGGTACATCATTGCCTTTTACAGTGTAAAAACACTGCTTCTCTAAATATTAACCAAGTTGACTAATAAGATGGAATTACCATAAACGATTCTCCTCTATTGTATCAAACAGGCGTAACGAAGGCCGAGGCAGTAATGGGATATCCTGCATAGTTTTATTCTTGGTATAAGCAGGTTCAAAATATTGTCAAATATTTCTTATTTTTTGTTTGTGTGAAATCAATATTCTCTTTATACAGGAATTAAGCCAAAAAGTTAACAAATAAATTATCAAATATTATGGTTTAATAAATAATATTCTCTTATTTTAAACAAACTTTATTAAGGAAGAAAGTGAAGTTAAGTTTTATAGAACCACAGGTTGTAATGAATCTGTTATTTGGAGAAGGAAATTGTTTGAAATGTCGACTTTTATTTTTCGATTGGCATTTTGCAATGCTATTTTCGTTAACTTAGAGTTACATAACAAAAATAAGTAGCGTGATTATCATATTATTCATTTCAGCAAGAAGTTAATTTCATAATAGAAGTTTGGAGTAAACTATATCTCTTATATCTTCGAGAGACAATAAAAAAAATCCATATTTACTAAATTATTGAAGTTGTACTGATTTACAAAATTTATTTCAATCTTGTTCCACCCTATATATTAATTAATTTAACGTTATGCTTATTGTTAAAAGATATATGATACTTATCATTAATAAATACAACAAATTTACGTAATCACATAATCTTGCAGTATTTGGTTTGTTCTAAATTGTAAGATATACCTACCGGCTAAATTTTACAGATATTAGGGAACCATGATGATGATGAACCATTGATCTTTTTCCATTGATGTTTTTTTTATTACTGAAATTCGATAATGTACTTTTTGTACAAGCTCATTATTTACATTATTTATCTATTACATACTAATGTATCATTTCATTATGTTAATTAGTTAAACTCTGAACCGCACTAACTTTTCAGATTCCAATTTTATTTTTTCTTCTAGCCGGTTTATCTCCATCGTAATGGTGGTGGTGGTTCTATCACACTTACTGGAAAAGTTGGTGGTCTATAATCCCAAAAGAGACTACAATGAATCACGCACATTTAAGTTTATTCAGTTTTACTGAATAATTTAATCCCTATTATGTGTTGTTTGAAAATGTAATTATCCTTTTAAAGTGTTAACGTGTTGCCTGAGATTAGATTGATCTGTGCTAATTTTGACATCACGTGCTGGTAATGCTGCCTGTTCGTAAATATTTTCACAAAAATTAACTCATATTTAAAGGAAATCAATATCATAAGTCAACACATGCAACTCTTTAAGTATCAGTAATTCTTTTAACAAGTCACGGGATACTATTTGTTTTTATGTGCTAATTTCAAAGGAATATATAGTCAGTAAGTCGATATATAATCGATTCCCTGTTGATATAATGAGTGAGTTGTTGTTTTAATACTGCGTCCCTATCACACCTCTGATAAGAACATCTATAATAAGAACTGCTTTTGGTCTGTACCTTCATATCAACACAAGTTACTGGTCCTTGCAAAGGAGCCTTAGTTTTATTGTCTTTTACCTATACTGAAAGTAGTTTTATTTATTTTTAAATATTTATTGACCTTTAATTGAGAACTAAAACAATATTCAGTGGTTTAAATACTCTTGGTGAACTAGGTCCTTCGTCTGAAAATGCAATAAAGTTATATATCCTAACTTCAGCTTTATAGCTTTTAAAACCACCTACCGTTCAGAAAATTTTGCTAAAGGTTGTTGTTTACTGCAATATTTTTGGAAAATTTAAGGTAGCCAATACTTTTCGGCTTAAATCATTAACGCAAAGCAAACATTGATTTGTTCCATGGTTTTAATTGTCACTTACTTAAGTTTTGTAGCACGTAGGAGGGTTTATGTAGATATTACTTAAGATATTCACGCAGATGTTTTAATTAAGTAAAATGTAGACGGTTTATGCGAGAAGGCTAAGTAGACTATATATGTCTGTTTTCTACCACTCTATTACTTACTCGCTCATTCACTACTACTTAATCTGTTACATCAAGTGGCTGAATGATGGGTGCATCTCCTCTTCTTCAAGATGCCTCCTTGAAGAAGAGGAGATGCATATAATGCTGTTGATTGAAGGAATGTAAGTATAAGATGGGATGGTTGACAATGGAAGGGGTGACCGAAAGATCTGCCAATGAACTAACATTCAAGCCGATAACCGACTTCCGATCTCGGTACAGAGTTCCAATTCATAAATTCCTAGTGATCTAATAATAATTCTAAGATACGTAATGATGTCAATTATACTAAGTCAATTATACTAATTGCCTACTAAGTTTTCCCGATGCCTTAGACATTTTTAAGAAGTAGTTTTCGGCACCAACTACCAGACAGTCAAAAATTGGAGGGGTCAGACTTCATAAGTCTCACCTTTGATATTCATATTCTTATATGGATTTAGTCACATATGGTGTACTATATGGTGATTTACTAGATATGGTGTAGTATAAGATTGATTAAAAGCTTCAATTTAGTTCGTTGAAAGAACTATGAAGCAACTTCGTTCGTATGAAGAAGAACTCTTCTTCATACTTTGCAAGAAATTCAAAGACTTTTTTGTTATTGTAATTAAGAGTCATAATAACATAAAATCAAAAATAGATAGGTATACGGAAGTGTGATACTGATTGGCACAGAATGAAATTCTACATCATAATATGCTATCATATACAGGGTGTCCTATTTAAAAAAGTATACTTTTCTTTTCTTGAAGTAAAAAATGAAACTTGATACTAAATTTTCAGCACCCTGTATACATTTGAACAACTGTTAACGTACAGCTAGAAAGCTTAGATATTCAGCAACTTCCCATATATCTTTCTACAATATTACTTTTTTAGAGAAATAATGAATTTTAAGTTAGACAATGAATTTTATTAATATTTCAAAAAAATTTATTTTTCAAAAACGGCTGAGAATTCGTATAGGTTTGTAAATATAGTAGCCTGATATATTCTAATGGGTGATCTAAAACACCTTGTATGTAAGAGCTAATAGTAGCTCTTAAATATGTACATATATAACTCCATACCTTGGAAGACTGAAGGATATTCAGTTTTCGAAAGCCTATAACAAACCTCCTTCCCTATTTATGTTTTTTTGAATTTTCTGTTCTGATGCTCCGGCAGTTCTGCTGGAACTCATGAGTTCAATGTTTTATAAATATCTGAAACTATATTTTCTTCTGAGACTATTAACAAGGTTGTAGTGATTCGGGGTGATGAAACCTATACTTTACAATCGGCATATTAACACATAATTTTGATAAAGTGGATACTGGAAGCAGCTGGTTCTTTATGAAACATCGTGAAAATAATTGTTTTGAAAAAAACACAGTTCAGTTTCAAAAAATATATAGGAAATCCTCTATATAGTATTTCGGCTTGTTAGGCCTTTCTCAATAGAGTTGAGAAAGGCCTAAAGAAAAACTCTATTGAGAAAGGCCTAACAAGCCGAAACCGAAATACTAGTTTATAGTGTTTTCTATATATTTCTTGAAACATCTAAATGAGAAGTGTGTTTTTTGATTTGATAATTTTGAACAAACTCCAAGGTTTGTAGTAAGTGTTAATAATATGTCAATATGCAGCACCCGTGTTTGATATTTTGCGGAAAATTCTTAGGTTTGTAATGAAAGATATATCTCTAGTACACAATAGATATCAAGCATCAATAAAATGAATTCTCACTCACATCATAAAGTGTCAGATGTTGTTTGAATATAAAATTAAGTAAATTAATATGCATGCCTATGCTTATATATAACTGTTTCAGGGTAGGATATTATACAGACCAGTAGCCACAAATCCTTTGAACTGTTAGCTACTAATTTGAATCTCTTTGATCTCCTAATTAGTAACTAATTTAAATCATAATTTGAGGTCGATGGAACTATTCCATTCTAAGTAAAAAGTATACCAGAACAGAATAATAATATTTTTGCAGGAGTAACACAAATGTGCAACCAACTATAAAGCTTGCATTATAATACACCGATATCTTTTCTGGAACTTTCATAACTTAAATCTACATTTTTTATAGTAGATGACACATTTACAATTATTGTAAATCAGATAATAAATTATTTAAAATTAGCAGCTCTTTGTGATATATCAGCGACAACGAAAATGAATATTTAACATTTTTCGGATGAAGTGCTGGTAACAATTAAGATTCTTTACACTTCATTATATTAGTAGAGTTTAAACGCGAAGATATTCCTTCTAGAAAAGATTTTCGTTTGCATTTTATTGCTAAAATGTAAAACCTATTTTATATCATTCCTTATGCCTTAAGAAAGCAAAATCGCCTGGTCGTCAAAAAATCGTGGTGTGCAGGGGGTAGTTAGGGGTGGTTTTCCAAAAAATTGTAAAATTTTTTTTTTGCTTAATTTACATCTACACAACATGTTTAATCATTCCTGAAAGTTTTGTTTTAAAATTCCAAGAGGAAGTATTTTATTTTTAATTTTAAATTATTTGTGCAACACGCTCTTATATGGAGTTGCTTAATATAAAACGCCTCGCGCTGAAACATCGAAATTGCAATATAGTTTACACTAAGATAACTCAAGAATGCTAATTCTAATCAAAAAAACACTTTCTATGAACGTTGTAGATTAAAGATCAAGGATTAAAATGCTTTTTTATTTTTAAAAATCCGACAAATAGTTTGGTCAAAAAACTGTAAAATGTCAAAGCATGTCGTTACCACCGCGTTCCGACGCGGAGATGCGAGGATGGTTGAAAATCGCCTGGCCCGCGGTTTATCTGAATGTTAAAGCTCTCCTTATGTATTTTGGAGCTTAGACGGTTGCTTTTCGTTTAAAACAGCGGAAGATACACTGTTACTATAGCAACCGTTCTGATAATCTAAGATATTATAAGAATATAGTGGCTTTTAGTTTATGTACCTATTTGAGTATTGAGTAGGTATTTGTAAATATCTTTTCAAATTCAATTAAATAAATTAATAACAGTTAAATATTAATAAACATTATTTCAAAAAATAATTTTATTAATTATAGGTATCAATTATCAATTACAGCATTTAATTATGCTAAAACCCGCGTTAAAATAGTCCAAAGGTAGGATAATAAAATTGTTTATAATTAACACTTAACCTTTTTAATAAAGTCTTTGATAATAATGTGTAATAAGATCTAATATTGAATACTTGTGAAGTTGTGATATACATATCACAAATATTATGGGTGCTTATGGAGTCGATATTTCGTGGTAAAATCTATTTCTGTAAATAAACAAATAATAATTGGTAAATAAGAATATAATATTAATATACTTACAAAATTATTTTACAGCATCTAGCTCGGAACTCGGAATTTTCTTCACTAGCAGATAACATTTTCAGGGAATCATTTGTGATTTTTAAGTTTTTCTTTACTTTATTTGCACGTGTAATTTGAGCCATATATTTGCAGGACCCAATGCAACAGATTTGTTTTTCTTGCAGGAACATTGTGGTCCGTTGCAATCTATAAAAATGTTTACTTAAATTAATAATATACTTATAATAATAATTTCTTTACCTTTTTTACAACTGCAAATATTTAAAGTATGGGTGTTCTCGGATAGCACCTATTGATACTGTGGGTAAAATTGGCACCAGTTTTCTGTCAATAATTTTCTAGCCACAATCTGATACCTACATCTGGCATCTGACAAGGATGGTCTGGGTATCGTACTGTTTAGCCATATTTTAGTCTGGTAGTATACACGAATACAATGCTATTTTAAACTGTCTAAAGTTGGAGGTAATTGCTGATCGGCTTTGAGGACGCTAAGATCCCTCTAAGCTCATTTATGCAATGCATATTTTCGTTGTTTGTATAGAATCGCATTACAAACTTTACTTTATTTTAGAAGATTTTAATTTTAATAAATCTAAATTGTCACTTATGCCAACATTACTAAGTAAATTGTGATGTGCTAAAAACACTTGCCAGCTTGGTTTTTTGCCCATTCCCACAAACTAACTGGTTGTATCACAACCTGTAAGTGCATGAAACGCTGGTAGGCATTTTTTCATTAAACTGTCTATTTTCAATTCATGGATTGCTATAAATCTTTCGGTTTGTTTTGTTCGAACTTTCATCCCAATGTCCGGCGTCAGTATCTTTGAAATTCCAATAGTAACAAAACATATCTATTCTTACAATCCAATATGCATCTTGTATATCCTTCTATTTTACCAGACAATATTTATATCAATCCATGAATTGAAAATGGACAGTTCAATGACAAAATGCCTACCAGCGTTTCATGCACTGACATTTTGTGATACAACCAGTCAGTTTGTGGGAATGGTCAATAAACCATGCTGGAAAGTGTTTTTATCACATCACAATTTACTTAGTAATGGTGGCATAAGTGACAATTTAGAAGAAGATTTATTAAAATTAAAATCTTCTAAAATAAAGTAAAGTTTGTAATGCGAGTCTATACAAACAACGAAAATATGCATTGCATAAATGTCCTTACAGGGATCTTAGCGTCCTCAAAGCCGATCAGCAATTACCTCCAACTTTAGACAGTTTAAAATAGCATTGTCTTCGTGTATACTACCAGACTAAAATATGGCTAAACAGTACGATACCCAGACCATCCTTGCCAGATGTAGGTATCCGATTGTGGCTGGAAAATTGTTGACGGAAAACTGGTGCCAATTTTAACCACAGTATCAATACTATCCGAGAACACCCATACTTTAAATATTTGCATTTGTAAAAAAGGTAAAGAAATTATTATTATAAGTATATTATTAATTTAAGTAAACATTTTTATAGATTGCAACGGACCTTAATGTTCCTGCAAGAAAAAACAAATCTGTTGCATTGGGTCCTGCAAATGTTTGGCTCAAATTACACGTGCAAATAAAGTAAAGAAAAACTTAAAAATCACAAATGCTTCCCAGAAAATGTTATCTGATAGTGAAGAAAATTCCGAGTTGCGAAATATCGACTCCACAAGCACCCATAATATTTGTGATATGTATATCACAACTTCACAAGTATTCAATATTATATCTTATTACACATTATGTATTATCAAAGACTTTATTAAAAAGGTTAAGCGTTAACTATAAACAATTTTACTATCCTACCTTTGGACTACTTTAACGCGGATTTTAGCATAATTAAATGCTGTAATTGATAATTGATACCTATAATTAATAAAATTATTTTTTGAAATAATGTTTATTAATATTTAACTGTTATTATTAATTTATTTAATTGAATTTGAAAAGATATTTACAAATACCTACTCAATACTCAAATAGGTACATAAACTAAAAGCCACTATATTCTTATAAAATCTTAGATTATCAGAACGGTTGCTATAGTAACAGTGTATCTTCCGCTGTTTTAAACGAAAAGCGACCGTCTAAGCTCCAAAATACATAAGGAGAGCTTTAACATTCAGATAAACCGCGGATCACGCGATTTTCAACCATCCTCGCATCTCCGCGTCGGAGCGCGGTGGTAACGACATGCTTTGACATTTTACAGTTTTTTGACGAAACTATTTGTCGGATTTTTAAAAATAAAAAAGCATTTTAATCCTTGATCTTTAATCTACAACGTTCATAGAAAGTGTTTTTTTGATTAGAATTAGCATTCTTGAGTTATCTTAGTGTAAACGATATTGCAATTTCGATGTTTCAGCGCGAGGCGTTTTATATTAAGCAACTCCATATAAGAGCGTGTTGCACAGATAATTTAAAATTAAAATTAAAATACTTCCTCTTGGAATTTTAGAACAAAACTTTCAGGAATGATTAAACATGTTGTGTAGATGTAAATTAAGCAAAAAAAAATTTTTACAATTTTTTGGAAAACCACCCCTAACTACCCCCTGCACACCACGATTTTTTGACGACCAGGCGATTTTGCTTTCTTAAGGCATAAGGAATGATATAAAATAGGTTTTACATTTTAGCAATAAAGTGCAAACGGAATGACACGATAGAATCATTTTTAAACTCCACTATATAGATAATGGACGCACCAAATCTCGTGACTAGATCTGCGATATAAATGATTCACGTTTAGTGAATGAAAATTTGTTTTTAGCGGTTATTATCTGTTAAAAACTTGTTTAAATTACATGTAATTTTGGAGAACGATACACCTGTTTTTTACTTTTTTAAGTATCTATTAAATCATCGACTGATTGGAACCAGCAACGAACAATTACCATTGTTCTTTAAATTTGGGACAGGGTTCACTCTTAAATAAGAATTTTTGTCTCCATTTTTTGCTAGAGATTAATTTTCAGTCTTATATTTTCTTATTCCGTTCTATGAATTGCCTATCACAGAACTGGTTAAAACCTGTTTATGTATAAAAGCTTTGTTACAGCTTCAGTCACACGGATAAAACGAGTTACTTAAAATACATGGACAATATCCTAAAAGTATCGAAAATTGTAAAATATGTAAAATATGTTTCTAATCAAAAACATTTTTTTTACTTTTTACTCAATCAATTATGTAATAATAACAGCATAGATAGAGCGATATATAGACATCATAGATAGATAAATTGTTGAAAGGTACGATGTCAAAAAAATAAACACGTTCAAGATAAAAGTAACATTATAATAAGACATTTTTTGTAGTGGTGAGAAACACATAGTAGTGCCCTCTTTTGGTCTTAGACAGATAGTGACCTTTTTTACCTCCACATAAAATTTTATTGTAACTTCAATGAAGATAATTTAAAGGAGCCATTAGATCATGTTCAAATATATATTGCCGATGTTTTCAATAATAGTAATTCGTCTAGTTTCGAGTTGACACAGACTTATGTAGGTATTGTCAAAATAAAACTTGTACCAGCAGCCAGAACTTTAGACTCATCACTAAAAAAATAAATAACAAGCAAGATGGGTGGAAAGCTAAGACAATACGTTTTTGAGGTAAATTTGTTAGTGAGTTCATATTCAACTAAAATATTTTCAAAATTATTTTCGTATGACTAGCATGTGTTTCGAAACTGTTGAATCTAATAAAAACGTCTCAATATTTTTTATTGTTACCATTTTCGCAATATCTTTATTTTCATTACATCATCTCATCCATAGATTAAGCGTTAACAATATTGAAATAAATGTTGAATATTAAATATATAAATGGGGATCGTGGAAAGTTATTGTCAATAAATAATTTATTGATGACCTCTATTATTGATCTACGATAACATAGACCTACAGATTCTTAACACATTTGCAATAACTCGTAAACCATTTTTTTGAACTGAATCACCAATAATCTTTATCTTTTTACATCTTTCTTTATAAAGGAATTAAGCTAAAAAGTTAAATAAAAGATAAATTATTAATGAAATCATCAAATATTATGGTTCAATAAAGCTTTGTAATTCCTCGTTACCTATTATCCTAAGTATGCAAAGGAATAACGTTATTATTTTTAAGATATGTCGCAAACAACTACTTTTCGTGCAACAGGCACCGTCCAACATTGGATTACAACGATATATCCTCATATAATTTAATGGCGTTGTGATTCAATGTTGCTCGGTGCCTGTTGTACGCGAAGTAGTTGTTTGCGACATATCTTAAAAGTAATAAGGTTATTCCTTTCCATACCTAGGATAATAAATAACGAGGAAATACAAAACTTTATCGAACCATAATATTTGATAATTTCATTAATAATTTATCTCTTAGTTAACTTTTTGGCTTCATTCCTATATAAAGAAAGATGTAAACAGTTTAAATCACACTAGTCTAAGCTATGTTGAGGTACATCAAAATATTTCTAGCAAATAACATTGTAGTTCCTATATGACGTGTAATTTATTGTAATTTCCAAATAAAAACCAGTAATATCAGTTTGTAACATAATCTTGTTACCTATTAGTTGTCATTGATTGTTGCTGTCATGTTTGACAATAAATTTTTGCTCGAAATTGACTAGAATGGCTCGTTCCCTACAAGATAAATTTGAAGCGGTTATTATTTTTGGCGAAGCTAACCGAAATTACTATGCCGCTGTTCGTATTTTCAATGAACGCTATCCGGAACGCCAAATACGCAGAAAATATTTACGAAAGTTAATTTCAAAATTTTAAAATGATCACGTAGAAATCGATATTACTGGTTTTTATTTGGAAATTACTGAACCAAATGTTCTCAAAATTGGGAAATGTTTTGAGCATAAAAATAGCTTCAAAATGAGTTATTTATTACTCGACCCCCATTTCTATATATACCCAGGGGTTCTAAAATTAGAGGGGGGGGGGCGGACTTTATGTCCTCACTGTATACACTTATTTTAAATTACATAGTTAAAGAGGTAACATTTAATGAGAACAATCCATACTGACAAATTCAATTAATCTCTTTCCTATCGAATTTAAAAATTACATCACTATATAGTGATCTCATAACAAATTGAACCTCCTTAACTGTGACATTTGTCACACACAATAATTGGTGATTGCTTGATCACAATATCTTCATCGTGGGTTTTCCGATACGAAAAATATCTTTGTCTTAAACATTATGAATACCCCAAGGTTAAACTGGATGTCTGGAGCATAGGTAGGCCATTGTTATATGGATTATGTCCATATAATTCATTTAAAAAAGGTTAATGTTCACTCTTTAGTACGAAAAACAGTTGAAAAATCTAACTGGAACAAAAAATTACAATACTTCATTATTTTACGTTTTAAGATTTGACAATACAAATAAACAATATATTACGTAATATAAATAAATATGTAAAAGATCTCCGAATAGTGTTGTGATAGTAAACTAACATTCAATAAATCATAGAAGTCTGCATTGCTTATTGCTAATAAAAGTCGAGGATCCTTTATGAGTAATTGTAAAGGCTTCACCGAATGGCAAACACTTCCTCTACTATACGTGTCTTTTGTCCGATCTTGATTAGAATATGGGTCAGTAATTTGAAGCCCTATATATAATATTCATATAGAATCATTAAAAAGGATGCAAAGACGTTTCCTGAAATTGGCCATATTATACTTGATGGGAACTATGTTTCCCAAGAATGCCCTTTGATCGTTTTGATTTTATTATATGTAGAGCTACGCATCGAATATTATTTTTTCATAAAATAAACATTAATGTGTCCAGAAATCATCAGATTGGTAAGTTTTACAACTCCTCAATCTTTTCCCACCACAGCTTTTCTTAACATTCTCATATCAGATACCTTTGTAGCAGGTCTTATTTCATCTTCTATAATATAAAAGATGAAACAAAATATACCAAATGGTTCCAAGCTGGAGTTTAGCGAAACAATTGTTATGTTTATTATATAAAGTTTTTGTGAAAATTTATTAAAACATTTATGTTTTGTTCAACATACAATATCTGATATGGATTCTCAACAAGTAAAGGTCAATGGTATCAATAATACTCTAATGTTATCTGAAAATCTAAAGACCACATCGGTAAGATACATAATTCAGTGACGGAGATCTGGGGGTGCTGTCATCAGTTTTCAAGAGAAATAAGCATTAAAATTTAAAGAAAATGCAATATTCATTAGTACGATTTATTTAAAAATACGAATTGGTAAAAATGTATACTAACGTTGTTCTACAATCCTACATATCTCATGGTTAAACATAATATTATCAGTAACAGTAATAAGAACAGATATAAAATATAATATACAAAAAAATTATGCAAGTACAACACATAGTTATAAAAATTATGACGTTTTTATGTATTGTCAAAATTGGAAGAAATGTCTTTATACTTTCTTAATTATTTACTTTAAAAAACATAATGAAACGTATTTTGAAGGATTTCTAAGAAGATAATTACGAAAATATGTCGCGTAGAGAAAAATCATGTTTAAAAATATTAAAAAGACGCCCAGTGTAAAATATCTGTTCTACAAACCGATAATTAATACATTTATGATACCTTTAAGATAATGGAAGCTCACGTTCCATTAAATCAAAATACCTATCATCAAACCAATTAAAAATAACTCGCGAGCATTTCGAAATAATTACTGCATTTTCCAATTATGAGAATTAACATATCTACTATTAAACTCATCCAAGCACACACCGATTTCTTCTAAGCTACAAGTACACACACAGACCAGAAGTACACGCGACAATGCACGCTGTATGACAATCGGTGACGCAAGCAAACCGCAATCGGGAGGATATCGCGATCAGGTAAACACACATAATAATCAAACGGTGGACAGGTGCGATAGAACTAAGTAAGCTGTGAAAGCTTTAAGCTCGCGAGTCTGATACGTTACCGTAAATGGATATTATCGAATAGAGACCGGCCTTTGAGCGACTGTGAAGGACTCAGTGCTGATAGTGTTATGGTATTAATTTCTATAATGAACTAACTTTCGGTTTCCACAGATTTTCAAGTAAGTTTAATTTAAATTGTATTGTTAAATGTTGTAAATTGTTTTGGTTGGGACTCAATGTAATAAAACATACTTATATTTCTTTTTCCCTTTACTCTGTTAAGTTTTCTGTGCAATATTATGTACACATTAAGATTATTTTTGGGATTCTTGAGTATTATTCGTATTTATTTAATTGTTGTATATAAAGAATTGATGATAATTTGTTTTAAATCATAATTTAAAAGGATTCATTAGTAAATGTGTAACCAGTGTACATCAGTTTTAATAAATCAATTCCTACAGATGTTAATTTCATCAAACGCAGTTTGAAAAACCCGAATACTTTGATTCGGATGGTTTATAGATATGTCCTTTTTAAAAAGGATAATAGTTAACACTAAATTAGACTACCCTAACAAATTAAATGGGAACATAAACAACTCTTGATCTTATAGAAAAACAATTATTACTGATAATATCAGAAATATTTGTGATAGGAATAACTTTGGCCATAATATTTATTACTAAATAATTGAAGATCTGAAAATATATCAGAAGCCAATTAAATTGTAACTTACTTAATGATACATGAATAACGATTGATGGTATAAGATTGTATCTCAGGTATAACTAAACTAGGTTTCAAAATGCACATTTTACAGGTGATATAGATTTAGAGTAGGTATAGCTAGACTACAACATACGAATTTTGGAATTTAGGAAATGCCAGAGACCCATTTAAAACTAACTTACTATTAAATTTCGAAAACCCGATAATAAAATTAACTGAAATTGTTTACAGTCTAATTAATTACATATTGATCTTTATGCCATTGTAAAATCGGTACATACTCACGAGGGTCGATGACCTCATTTATTACTATACAAGTATTCTAAAAAGACAGTATTAGGGTATTTTCCATTTTCTTATAAATAGAAAATTTGATGTACCTATGGAGATAGATATAAATAGAATAGAAGGTGAATCATGTATTCTCAATAAATTTTTTTGTTAGTTAGTTGTTTATTGTTGCAGATTTTAGTTGGTTGTTGTTATATTCAAAAGTCAGACCTACGTATTTTTCCTGTAGAAATTTTATTAAGATTTATAAATAAACAGGGTGTATCCCAGATTTTCTTGGACCACACTGTAACTATATCCCAAGTGAGCCCCCGTTAATTTCGCCATGTCCTTCCGAAATGAATATACAGGGTGTTCCTTAATGTCATCACTATAATGTAGGAGCTCATTCCACGTTCAATTTTATGACTAAAGAGTCCAAATAAACGTGTGACCTAAATTGTCTCGTTTCGAGATACAGGGTATCAAGGTTTGTAGTCATTTGTAGTTATTATTTAGGTTTGTATCTTGCATTTTTTCCAGTGTTTGTAGATATTAAATTCCTGCTATAAAAATGGGAACATTCCAGTTTTTGACTTTCAACATAATAAACATTTAGACCCACACTCTAATAGTTTTTATTTTTTTCTCGAAAACGGAGCCAGGGACGAAAAATAAAGAAACAAACAAGCTCTATTTCAAATTTTCAGTTAAAAAAAATTTAAAACTTGTAAAAAAACCAGTGGCATCCAATGTTTTTCCCATAAATTTCAAATAGGTTACCCTCCTGCACGGCACTGGAGCCAATAATTTTAATCTTTTCACGTTAAAATAAGCCTCTTAGTCTCTTACTATTTCAAACCAACATTACAAGTTTGATCCAAGTCGGCGACAGTATTTTCAAGATATTAATGAAAACAACTTTTTTATAACAACCTTCTGTACAACATCCTGTATCTCAAAAACGAGGCAATTTAGGACACACGCTTATTAGGACTCTTTGTCATAAAATGGGCAGGGAATTAGCTTCTACAATATGGACATGACATTAAGGAACACCCTGTATATGGTTTTCACCGTCTTCGCTTTTGCCACCACGAAATTACAATTTCTCATATTTGGCTTCCAAATTCAAAATCTTGTATATAAAAACCAAACTTTACCTAACACAGACGTAGTTTTCCACATAACACCAAAACACCATAGTGTACTCGACGCGGGTTTCGCCAACCAAGTTGGCATCATTTGGAGATGATTAAAACGATAAATGATCAGTTTTAATCTCCAGATGATACCAACTTGGTTGGCGAAAAGCGCGTCGAGTGTAGTATAGTGTTTTGGTGTTATGTGGAAAACTACGTCAGTGTTATCTTCACTCCAAAGGTTCCAACCCCTTTCAAGACATATTTACCTGTTTAACTCTGAACAAAATTAGGGCATAGGAACCTATATTATCTAGGAGATAGAGTCACTAATAATGAGGAAGGTAAGTTATTGTTGTTGAATAGAATAGTGAGATATCATGTCTGAAAATAATAATTGCCTACATTTTTAATTAAAGGACAGACTGACTTGCATAGAAACTGTTTTGTTGCATAGGAAAGAGCAATCTAATGATTAAGATTTAAAAAGTACTATACGTTTTAAAATAATTTCCTCAATTATTTGAGATAGTAATGTTTATATTTAAATATAGCATAAGGAAATTTCTTAGTAGTGTCACCTAGCGTAATTCAGATTTAAACATAAAATCTGCGGCAAGCATCTGTTAACATTTTATTATTCACAAACATGTGAAAAGTGCATAAAAAATTATTAAGTCATGGATATATTGATTTACCTAATTAAAATTGAACAATTCAATGTACCTAATATGAGTAATTTTATACAAAGTACAGAGATAGTATTATTTTATGTAAATATAGAAATTAAGTAACACAATGACATACTACTATAAAACATTAATTTGAATAGAAAACCTCAAAATTTTCTCGATACATAGCTTGGTAAATAGGTTTTTAATAGGGGAATACTTTCAAGAGTATGATCCCAGTTAAATAAAATGAATAAAACTTCAGAGACTTATTTTATCAAATTTTACGCCAGAATGCCTGTCGCAAGATTTTTTTAAAATATATTTCTAGCCACCATATTTATAGCAACTATAAATACTTAAATTTATACAAGAGTTAAAGAACATTTTCATGAACTATATCCATATTATCCATATTATATCAATATTAAAAGAGACTATACCATATTTATTAAACAATAAGGATAAGCCATGCACGGTGTTTTCTATAAGAGTCTTGAAGACCATGGCTCAATATCGAGATCTTCTCTTCGAACTCTGCAGACTCCATCCAGAACATACTGTCTTTTCCCGGACTCAGTAGTTATTCATCCCACGGACGTGGAGAATAGCTACTGATAACTATCACTGGCCAACCCTGAGAATCGAAGCAGGGAATCGGTCGACTGGATTTTAACAAAAAAAAAATATAATAATGATCATTATTATTATATAAACGCACGCACACACAGTAGATGATATCGTTCAATATACAGGGTGTTAGTTAAATATGCGGCAAAAATTCAAGAGGTTATTCCTTGGACTATTCTAAGGATATAAGGAATGCATGATTTCTGATGCAAATTTGACGTGAGTGTTATTATTCATGAATGTTGGGTCTCATTATAATCAAAGAAGATTCTATGTACCTAGGAAAAAATTTTCGATCACAGAACCCTTCAAAGAATTTCGATGTTCAGTATTATGCCGATTGCTGATTCCTCCATTTTCATGCTTGTTTGGTGCTGAAAAAAATTGGGAGCTTCTAAATTCCAAAGTGTTAGCTGAAAATTCAATAAACAGGGTACTTAAATACCCTATCGATGTATAGTTGCGGCATAATTAAAATTTTGTTTTAGTTGAGTGCCAGGTTAAAATGGAAGGCGAGCAGTTTTCTCTATGTTGGAATAATTTTCACAGTAACCTTAGTTCTGGCTTCCACTCACTTTTAAAAGATGAAGATCTAGTGGATGTTACACTAGCTGCAGAGGGAAAGTTTTTAAAAGCGCACAAGACTGTTTTATCTGTGTGTAGCCCCTTTTTTAAAGATCTGTTTAGAGTAAATCCATGTAAGCATCCAATTGTTATCTTGCCTGATGTCAATTATGGGGCATTGTGCAGTTTATTGCATTTCATGTATCAAGGAGAAGTTAGTGTCAGTCAAGAGGAAATTCCTACATTTATGAGAGTAGCGGAAACTTTAAAAGTTAAAGGACTTACTGATAACAGTTCTTCACCCTCGGACACAAATGGATTTACAAACGCTAACAGATCATATGGTTTTCCTGATCAAAGACAGATTATGAAGCGACCCAGGCCTGTGAAAAAAATTATTCGACCAATTCAGCACTTACGACCTATCGAGAGTTCAAAGTTAGTGAAATCTCCACAACCACAGCCCGTTTCTCAACTGCCACCTGCTAAGAAACCACACATAGAATCCGAAACCCCTCCTGCACTGCCTCCACCAGCCGCAGCTCAAACCAAAACAGACTTTCAGGAGCCTTTCGTAAAACCAAAGCAGGAACCTCTTGATCCAGGAGAGGATGAAAATACATCTCACTCTGGGCCTGAGGATCCCCATTTGGATATTTCCCATATGTATTTCAATTATTCCTCTTTTGGGAATACAGTGTACATACGTTTTTTATTAACCGGAGGTGAATTTAGAAAAGGTGATGAAATATGTTAACAATCTTTTAACAAATGTACACCCTTTTTGCAAAACAAACAATTTTTTCCACGATTTGAATTATTTGTTACAAAAGTTTTAGAACTTTTCGTCGAACTATTGGAGGTTGGATGAAATGGAGATTTACGTAATCTTTCTGATGCAAATGTGATGCAAATTTCAAAGTTCAAGTTATGGATCGTATTTTGGGCCTTAGTTGCCTGTTTGTATCCTTTATGTGTATAAAAATAAATAAATAAATAAATAAATAAATAAAATATTTTATCCTTTAATGATTTTTGAAAAAACGCTTTGTTGCGAAGATATAGGGCGAAAAAAATTTTCAACAAATAACAATTTATTACTAAAAATTACATGTAACATTTTTGAACCTACAAGAATTGTTCAAAATGGCTACCTCCAGCTCGGATGCAACTATCCAATCTTCTCCTCATAGACTCCCGAACTCTTTCAAAAACACCAGCGTCGTTTCTTATTGAGTTACACCCAGCAATGATCCGATCTCTTAAATCGTCCACATCTTCCACTGGCCTAGTATAAACTAATGACTTCAGATGGCCCCATAAGAAATAATCCAGGGGGTTTAAGTCCGGGGATCGAACAGGCCATACGTGAGGTCCACCTCCACCAACTACACTAAAATGAGGTCGTGCACCATCATGCATGCACCGTTTACATGTCAACTAGCCAAACGTCAATCAATCTTAACAAATGCGGCACATACAAACTACAAAAACACAACATACAAAAACATGCTCCACAACACAAAATAATCACTCCGAAGTATCACGGGATGTTGGTAAGAAAAAACAACTCCTTCTTCTTACATGTCTTTTACTTGATACGTCCAGTGTAGTACGCCATACTTTTATTTCACCTACACTAATAATGTGAAAAATACCACAATTGGATTTGTTGAAAATATTTTTCGCCCTATATCTTCGCAACAGAGCGCTTCTTCAAAAATCATCAAAGAATTAAATATCCTTAGAATAGTCCAAAGAATAACCTCCTGAATTTTTGCCGCACGTTTAACTAACACCCTGTATAACCAGTTAAAAATGTATGTCAAGTCCGGGTTTAAGTGAAACTGTTCAGGAGAGTAAATGTATAGGCACTTATAATTAAAATTATATTATTCCTTTAAATCTAGAAGATTTTCAAGTTAGTTAAAGAAGGCAAAGGCGCAAATTGCGCTCTTCAAACATCATTCGCTGTATGATCAGAAACCTTCGACTCAGTGTGTATAGTTGGTTATATGTACAGGGTGGGCCGTATAAGAGTGCGTATCCCCTTATCTCAGAAACTATGTGAGATAGAAAAAAAAGTTTTATATAAATATTGTTTGCGTTAATGATGTCGGTATTTTTTTAATATAGTTATATTTGTAGCTCTTCAATATACAGGGTGATGAACTAAACTTATCTTTTTTTAAATAGAACACCCTGTATATTATTACATTTTTGAAAAGCTCTTCAAAAGACTTGTTCAACGATATATAATATGATGGGTCTGTAGCCCACCGTTTCGGAGCTATTGACTGTTATCTTCAGAAAAAGGTTAATATTTATAGCGAGCTAGAAAAGTTACTGATTGAGGTGATAAGCTGTAATGTGGGCCAAGAAATTCTAATTTGGTCTATTTTATGAAACTTCTGTCTAATACTAAAATAAAAAAAATTGCAACAGTGATGCCAAGTTTCGTGAAATTTTATTTTTCATGATTCTTTTAAATGGAACACCCTGTATTTTATTACATTTCCTGAAAGTCCTTGCAAAGACGAGTTTATTGATATATAATATCAGGGGTTTACGACACACCGTTCTGGATTAATCTGCGTTTCTCTTCAGGAATTGACACATAAGTTATGCATGTTTGTATGTAATGTATTCTCTGCAAGAAAAAGTAGGCTTAATAGAATGTTATATATTTAATCACAAAAGTCTTTAAAATCACTTTAACATTGAGAGATTATGTAAGAAAATATTATTTAAGATAACTGCCAGATATTCATACCAAAATTTATCATTTAATTTATCATTAAATTCATACCATTCATTAATCCAAAACGGTGTGTCGTAGACCCCTGATATTATATATCAATAAACTAGTCTTTGCAAGGACTTTCAGGAAATGTAATAAAATACAGGGTGTTCCATTTAAAAGAATCATGAAAAATAAAATTTCACGAAACTTGGCATCACTGTTGCAATTTTTTTTATTTTAGTATTAGACAGAAGTTTCATAAAATAGACCAAATTAGAATTTCTTGGCCCAAATTACAGCTTATCACCTCAATCAGTAACTTTTCTAGCTCGCTATAAATATTAACCTTTTTCTGAAGATAACAGTCAATAGCTCCAAAACGGTGGGCTACAGACCCATCATATTATATATCGTTGAACAAGTCTTTTGAAGAGCTTTTAAAAAATGTAATAATATACAGGGTGTTCCATTTAAAAAAAGATAAGTTTAGTTCATCACTCTGTATATTGAAGAGCTACAAATATAACTATATGAAAAAAATACCGACATCTTTAACGCAAACAACATTTATATAAAACTTTTTTTTCTATCCCACATAGTTTCTGAGATAAGGGGATACGCACTCTTATACGGCCCACCCTGTACCTACCTATTATGTCTAATGCACATGCTAAAATAATGCTGTTTATCATGAACACCATTATGCTTTCTGTAGCCTTATTTTGATATTTGTGTTATAGTTTGTAAAATTAATGCTGTCTTGGGTCAGATCCAATTCCAGGTTAAAGTTGTCATAAGAAACTAACCAATAATTACGGAAATATTCAGTTATTAGTGAATTTTTGTAGTGACTACTACAATGTACCATAATTTTCCAAGGTTTTTCAGAGGAAACCCTTTTACAAAAACCTACGATATACCTATCCCTATATTCCATAAACAAATATTTTAATTTTTAGTTAAAATGGGTACCTACTGTTCCCACGCAGGAAATATATATGTACTCTCTTTTTTAGTTCAATTGTTATTCTCAGAATTATTTCTAGGTTTTCGGTTCATTAATATTTAAAAGTCGTTGTCATGTTGCATTTTGTACTATCTGAAATACGTGATGAAGTTACTAACAGAGCTCCAGATAATATACATATGTATATTGAACTACATTATACGTGTTCACACAACTTTGAATAACAAATAAAAAGTGTGCTAATTTATAGATTTTAATGGTCATATTATTGTTCACACATACCATATTCACACATAAATATATTCCTATAGATTCCCTAGAATATAGGTATACTGAAACTGAAATTGAGTAAAGATTACGATTATTGCGTTAAGGTGCGCATACATTTACAAGCCGAACCGTCAGCGAATCGCTTGCAAACAGTTGAACCGCGAACGTCCAACGTCCAACGATGGGAACGTAAGAAACTGCGGGTATGTACATGATCTTATTATATGATCTCTTCGCGTGAGAAAATTACGCGATTTTGGTGATGAGTGGTACGGCTTTAGTGATCACTAATATGTGCAACAAAAAACAACGACGTTGGTGACATACTCAACTGTATAAAAATGGTACTTGTACGGGTTTATAATGGACTTAAAGTCACAAGAAATTAAAGTCCAATATAAGAATTTGCTGATTTTGAGGATCTGTTACAGAAGACTGAACCCTGTATTTCCTAACAAGAAAGTGATCGCACATATATTCATTTCGGCATCTATTTCCCCCCCCCCCCCCAGGCATCTCTCTTAAATTTGTCTTTAAATTGTGTATATCTTTAGGATCCCAAAGTAATATTTGATTTTATAAATAGCAATCAGTTTTAGTACTTTTTTCTCTGACCACTCCTTAATTATAAAAAACTGTGAAACAATTCTATTAATAAATAAAGAAAACATAAATTAATAATGAAAATTGATGTTGGGAGGTTCGCGAGGTGACCAAAAACAACAAACTACCAACGACGCCTTCCCACTGTGAACTGAAAACGCCTTTGTATTTGTCAGGAAAACCGACAGTAGGCGAATCGCTACGAGCGGCTCGCTAATGTATACGCACCTTAACATGTGCATATCGCTGCTGTTCTGTGTAATTTCTTTTACCCCACAAAGTGCAATAACTATGAATAGAGATATTAATAATAAGATTTTTTTTAAGTACCTATATGGATAGACATACACCTAGGTTTTCAAGATATTTATAACTGTTTCACAATGATTAGTTTTGAAAATACATTAGATAATCTGAGATTTATATAAAAAATTGAGATTATCTTTATATTATAATATAATTTCTTTTGAATTAACAGTTGCGCTATTTCAAATTGAATCTATGCTGACTACATTGTCTGTAACTCCAACTTAAAATGGCAAACATCTGATTATAACGTCACAATTTAAAAAATTGTACCTAAATTATAAAAGTAAATAGATTGTAATGCATTTCGTACATTTTTTATTGACGATAATGACCGATTAGCAGTTCTAATCTAATTCAATTCCCAAAAACATCTAAAAATTTAGGCAAGCAGTGAGCAAACAAGTTTTAATATATATAATGGCACTTCCGAGAGGATAATTTTTTTATTGTCTTTAACATCACTGACGTAGTTTTCCACATAACACCAAAACACTATACTGCACTCGTCGCGCGTTTCTCCAACCAAGTTGGCATCACCTGGAGATAATTAAAACTGTAAAAACATTAGGTTTAATAATCTCCAAATGATAATAATAATAATAATAATAATAATAAGTTTGAAATCCAACAGACAACTTGTGTTCATAAAATAGGATACATAGTAATGAATAATAACACACAAATATCATAACCATAAAAAGGTTACATAAAAAATCATACATAACATACAATACAATATACAAACAACACATATACACCTATGATGCCAACTTGGTTAGCGAAACGCGCGTCGAGTGAAGTATAGTGTTTTGGTGTTATGTGGAAAATTATGTCAGGGATATCTTCACGCCAACGCAACGGTTCTAACCCCCTTCAAGATGTCTTTGATATGTTGTAGTAGGAGACTTGTTTATATCTAATGATAACGCTATCAGTGATCAAAAAAGTGTTAGGTATATACAGCACATTTTATGACATACTAATATATTTAATAGATATTTACTAGTATTTCAAAGCACACTTTAATATTCTTAATGCACCTTTGGATAAATAAAGCATCATCTATTGATTAACATTAGTAAATAATTTAATGAACCTACCCGCTTTATTGGTAGCTATAAGTATGGTTAAAAAACCTGGTACTAAAAACCAAATGATTAAATCTGATATTTATTACATACTTATTTATACTACTACTACCTTTCAATTTAAAGGTTACATAGACTTATTGTCTATATGCAACCTGACCTATGCAACCAAGAATTCTTGTAGAGCTCGCTGTTAATTCAAAATATTTTATGCACTTATTGTCTGTAGTATATGTACACAGTTTGTAAATTAAATGTTATGCAATATCTGCATTAACAATAAATTAAATAAACAGTTATGCCAAAAAAACAGAAAGGTTGTCATGACATTTTCTTTAAGGAAAGGGCAAAATTAGAATGTGGGATTGCAGCTATTTATTGATGTGTTCGTTTGTTCAATGGAGCAAACAGAAAAACTAATATTTCACACAGAAAATTATAGACAAATAGTTAACAAAATTCCTATTCATTTTCAGGATGGTTAAACACTGACTTCTAAAGATATTCTATAAATATTTATAATTAAGTAATTTAAATGATATGTTTTGCTACTAGGAGCATCTAAAATAAACATTTAATCAAAAGAAAAACAAAAACAAATCCAGTAGAATGTGTAACATAATAGATCTAGATAATAATCATTGATACAATATATATCATATACATATAAACACTTTAAGTGTTTTATCTAAACATTTACAGTAATGTCCTAGCTGAAAATGTTTTATTGTTATTATTCTTAACCCAAAAACAACAGTATCAGAAATTTATTGAATCAGTCCATTGAATAACTAACTATTAGATGAATTCATGTCACTCTCACGACTTAATCAGGATGTATGGAAATTATTTGAATTTCCGGTATCATTGTACCATATTCTCCTTGTGAAATCTAAAACCAATTGTTCTCCAAAATATGTTTCTGAAGAGACAAGAGAGCAATATGTCTGGTTTACTGATCATCTATACTTTCTATATTACATTGTATCAAACATACATCAGCTATAAAAATAAGAGTTACACTGCAATAAGACATTAAATAAATTTATTACTTCCAATAATTTCCCATCCGATGCGTTCCATAGTCATAACATGTTCTGGTAATTTATTGATGCTAATTAAACTGATTGCTCAAACCTACAACACCCACAACAAGCTTCATCGATTTGCGAACTCTGAAAGGCATCGACAAATTTATGTCAATACCGTACTCACTTAATTGTTAGATTTAAAAAACCGATTCTTGGAAAAGCAGGCAGCTGTCAAAGAGGTAAAAATCAATTATTGCTTTTATTGAAAATATTAGATGAATACAATTTTGAACCTTTCATGGTATTACAATATTTAGTTACAAAGGACTTGACGGAAATTAAGGTAGGAAATAAAATATAGTTACAACAAATATGACATTTTCTATTTTCTTTTGACTGTAAATTGTTCAGACGTAACTAAAACGACTCGCCAATTATTGTTATACTTTTTTATAGAATAAATTTATACTGATATAAAAACTAATTTTTCCAACCAGAGCCTTGAAGGACAAAAAAATTGACCGAACTATTTCGCGGGCACAGGAAGAAACCAATTTTTTCAACTGATGCAGAGCTAGATCCTAGGTTAAAGATCTTTTTTAAAGGTCAATGTTTAACTTGATAATCAGGGGTCAATGTATCAACATCGTCTTCAAATAAAAAAAATCGTTAAATGTATAATTTGCATTGAGATCGCTTTCCACGCCCTCTGGTCGATTGCTTTCCACACGTCGGTGCTTTGTAGTACAATCATATTTTCTGCTTAGTCATGGATTATTTTACCATTGGAAAGATGTCTCATCCATTCAGTTAAAAATTTCATTATAAGATTTTGAAATACAAGGTGATGTTCTACGAGATAGTAAATCTATTAACAAGGATAATTTCCTGTATATACTATTAGAATATTAATATTTCTGGAGTACCTTACTCATTTTTTTGTTATTTACAGAGAAAGTTCTTTTAATAGGAATACTGATACAAGTCGAGGTTGGTTCAATTTTGGAAAAAAAATTATTGATAACACACCAATCATCAATGTCATCATTAACTGCTGCTATGTTACGTTTCTAGTTAAATAATTATTTGTAATTCGTATTTATTATTCTTATCTTACCTTTTATTTTATTTAAGGATCTGATTTGGAGTTCTTCTACAATTAAAATGTCTTACAGCAAAGGAGATCTTGAAAAGAACTCCAATTATCGCCAGTGCTTACCAAGACGATTTAGAAGAAAGCCTGGGCGACGAACTAGTGCAGCTTTGTAGACTTGTAATGGAAAACTCATTAGAATCGTGTTTTCCAAATGTAGAAATAGCCTTACTTACACCCATTTACCTACTTATCTTTGATGATTATCTCAGCTGTAGTGGAGAAAAATGAATTAAGGAACACTATAGGGCAAGATCGTCTAAATGACCAAACCTTAAGAAACATTGAATGCGCTTTACTTAGAGACATTGATCTGACTTGTGTTATCTCTAAATTTGTCCACACTAAATCGAGAAAAGTTTATTTTTAAAAGTGTTATTTTATTTTATATCTTAAATCAAACCAAGAGCCTCTTGTACTGGACCCGTGCTGTCTTAATCCGGCACTGAAATTGTGCAACAAAAATCGTTCGTCCAATAATACTGGGTGTCCCATCGAAAAGTATCACATTTCGTCGCCTTATATCTCAAAAGCTAAAAGAGATATCGGGATGCGGGTTGGACAGAACGACTTAGGATTTTTGTAAGTTTTTTTTGGCACTGATGCCAAATCTCCAAATATATTAGTACATTTTTTATAAAATTCGCTCCTCTTTGGAGTAAAATTAATTGCTTATATTAAGTGGAACACCCTGTGTATTTTGCCATAATCAGGAAGCCTAATCACTTTACTTTTCAAAAAGGTATACATTGTTTACATTATCTTGAGAATTGGAGCCACAAAATTAAGTTTGTTAGAAGTACTCTTATTTGGGTTATTACGAATGAAAAAAATACCTCCTTCTTTGTAAAGATATTTTTAAGTTTTTTGTACACTTATTTTAAATAAAATACCCGATATTATCATTTTAAAATATCTGATCAAACTTGGTGTGGAACTTGACTGCATTTGCTTTTTAAATGAAAACAGATAGGGAGAAAAGAATAATTCTTTAATAATCGGTAGGAGCGAGTTTTGTTAACATTAACAACAAAACACAATGACAGTAATAAAAATAACAGATAAGATAATCAAAATAACTGTATAAATAAAAATTACTCGAATAAGTTAGAAAACAATTTGTTTTAACTGCCCACCATTTACTTCAATATACATTTGTGCATCCTTAGTAGTAAATGATCAAAAGTGTGTGATCCTTCTAATGTGAACATTTTTATATCTATACCACATATCAAATGTTATAATAAATAATAATCATGTTAACAGGTTTCTTTTATAAATTAAAAAGGTTTTAGCATAAGGTTTAAATACTAGGTACTTCTTAGATAGAGGATGTCAACAGAAAATGAAAACATTGAAATAAAACAAGATATTTGTTTGTTTTAAAATTTATTTGCATATTACGAATGATATTTAACTTTACATTTTTAATACTAGTTTAAAGATATGTTGTTGATATGAACATATGTTCTTAAAAGTGTCTACTGCAAATTCTGTAACTATTGTGAAGCTGAGACACGGTTTTGTTCAATAAATCTGACAGTCCACATGCTTCCACCCAAGCCCGACATCTATAATAATGTAATCAACAATTACAATGTAATAATGTAATTAATCATATAATTATTATTATTGGTAAACGAATGGCTGTAGATACTTATCGAAAATTAAAAAGTACCGAGACCAATCGTGCCCACTATGTAGGAATGTAAGATGTTATAAGTTACAAATAATCAATATTATATGAATTAACTGTCATAGTAAATAGATAATAAACAATCATATTATTATTTTGGGATACCTATCACTCCAAATTTTCAAGAAACAGTTAACCAGCACCTCCTAGATTGACTCCGTTTTAACTCCGTTACCATAATCTAGAAGGTGCTGCAGTTAACAGTTTAGATTTGTTTTATGGGTGGTGAAATCCTGAAATCCATAGATTCCATAGATAGTTACAACGAGAGCGAAATCCCAAAACAATATAATGAAATACAGAATACAGAAGGTGGTGTGGTGGAATACTCCACCACAAATAAGTTAAGCTCCACCACAAATAAGTTATAAAGAATATTTTATTATGATGAGATGTACATAGTTACAACAACTATAAAATACCTCTAAAATTTTATTTGGGAAAGTGATGGAAGTGTATATTTTCATTTAAAGTTTTGCACTTCCTATACTCATTTTTACAGTCTTTATACGCACAATTCATTTTGCTAGGAACACTTCACTATCACTGGTTAATCAAAATGTTAAACTCAAAGCACATATATGTTAAATTTGTCGATTTTACAGCTACAGTTCACCAACAAACAAAAATACAAACACAACGAAGACGATATTTTAACAGGTTAGATTCGCAATGGTGCCTAAACGCCAATATTAAGGTTATAATTATTCGGCATATTTCGGGGTTTTCCGTCCGGTAAGATTAATCTCTTTCAGTTAGGACAGCCTTGTAATGAATAGAATTATTGCAATTTTAGCTGTGAAAACTATAGGTAAATTTAATAAAAGTTATTTATTATTTGTGATCTCATTAAATATCGTTTAAAATGTAAAAATTCAAATTTTACTAAATTAGTAAGAAAGTCTCATCTCATTATGTATTTTTTGCAGAACTGCGCATGCGTCACGTCCCTTTAAATAGGATGTATCTCCATTCGTGTTGCACAAAATATCTCTATCCTTTTTAGTGTCACATATGGGTTTGATATGTGTCTATACTTCAAATATTTGACACAACTGACAATACAGTTTATTATTGTCCTTTTGTTTTTCATGGCTACTGTGAAAACGAAGACTAGCTTCACAAACTGTTCAAGTAAGAGGTGGTCCCGCATTCAACTGAATTTTGTGGCTCCAATTCTCAAGATAATATAAACAATGTATACCTTTTTGAAAAGTAGAGTAATTAGGCTTTCTGATTATGATAAAATATACAGGGTGTTCCATTTAATATAAGCAAGTAATTTTACTCCAAAGAGGAGCGTATTCAATAAAAAATTTACCAATATATTTGGAGATTAGGCAACAGTGCCAAAAAAAACTTACAAAAATCTTAAGTCGTTCTGTCCAAACCGCATCCCGATATCTCTTTTAGTTTTCGAGATATAAGGCGACGAAATGTGATACTTTTCGATGGGACACCCCGTATTTTAATATCCTCAATGCCTGAAAACGTTCAACAATCCTTTTTGCGATTTTTGTTTGCCACTCGTTGATCAACTGAGAGTTGTAAGTTGTAAGTATCTACAATAACAACAAAGTGATATTTTCATGTTAATATGTTTACCACTATTGGTACAGGAAGTTATATACACTATTAGTGCTGCTAACTGTCCTCTCCTAGTATTATAGATCTCGTGAGAATGTTTAATTATATTTGGTACCAACATCAGACTAATTTACTGTAATCACCGTTATCGTCCTACAAACAATAAGAAATGAATTAAAGGTACGTGTATAGTAAAGTAACACATGTTATGAATACACAGGTTTTTTTTCAATTGAATTATGGTTATTATACAGCGTGGAACTGTGTACTGAAATACACTTTGTAGTGTATGTAGATTTTTAGACATATCTAAAATAAAACAAGCGCTAGGTACATTTTTATTTGTACGTGCTCGTTTTTAGATAGTGGATTGATTGTTCTGCAAATACCGGGTGGAGCGCGTAAATGTCCTTGTTTTCTTTAGTCATTTTTGATATTTTAAAAAATTTCAAGATATTGTCTCACGTATTTTTTCCTAAAGTTATTGACGTAGTTTTCCACATAACACCAAAACACTCAACGCGCGTTTCGCCAACCAAGTTGACATCATCTGGAGATGATTCAAACCATTTTATCAAGAAAACTTTGATATTACAGAAAAACCTACGGTGTTGTGAAATGCATCTATACACAAATACATTATAGAAGCAATAGGTATTGTTTGTGTTCGCATATTAATTTTGCACGAGTTTCATCAAATTGTTGCAATAACATTCCGAAATGGTTTTAGTTTTACGTAAATTTAAATTTTCAAGGATAACTATTCGATAATTCGATAAATAGTTAATCTAAGGTAATTAAAATTCTTATTTCAATGATATTTAATATCACTTTTCTATATTTATTATATTGGATTATGTCTAAGGTATGTAATACTCAGTAATTAGTATCACAGATGCGGTCCAGGAAGTCACGTATATAAACATTCCACGTTAATTTCCTTTATAACATTACAATATATTTTATTGGCATATCAGCGCTGTAACTGCAAAATTATTGTTTCATTAAGGGCAGTGCTACGGTATCTAAAGTTCTTGTCACGAATGTTGGCAGGTACGCCATCAACCCTTGTCCATCAGATCGGCAACGTACGTCTCTGTTACGTCGAAAACATAGAAGAAACATTATGTTTTACGTGTTCTTTTGTATTTCATTTTGAGTATACACGACGTACTTACATAGGTAATTCGCATGTTTTTGATAAGTGCATATATGGTATATACAACTTATATATTATTATTATTTGCAACACCTACCTACACTTTTTATGTATGATTTATTTTATCCATAGTATCTTCCTCTTGACTCTGTTTCAGCTCACTTGTGTATTATACCATGTGGCAGTTAGAAATAAGTATTATTATTATTATGGTTCAGTCAAGATTTCAAGTCCTACACGTTATGAGTGAAACTATGAAACCCTTGCCATTGCTAACTTAATTTTAAATTATTTAATGGATTAAAAGTAGACAATATGTACACCAATTTAAATAACAGTGCTTAAAAGTGGATTCGCCTTTATATATTTTCATTAATCTTACAATTTATTTACAAATAGTCATGACGTGTAGGGCTTGAAATCCTGACTCTACTATATTATACCAGTGACTATAGAAAGAATGTTGATAAACGTTCTTTGTGAAATGTTAGAAAATATATCGCTAAGAAACTCTAACTGATTGGTGTTATAAAGATTTTCAAAAGATCATGGTGTAGAAAGCAATTGTTTTAATATATTTTAAATTGCTATCTTTATCCACAAAAAAATATTTAATATATAGTTTGTATTTTGACCTTACTAACAATTTAAGTAAGGAAAAATTAACAAAAAAAATATATCTTCCTATTTTCTGTTCTGTTTATGTAAAACTGCTAGGATCTACCCCTTAGTATAATAGTTACTAGATGTGTGTAATTAAAAAAAAATTATGGAGCCACATATATCATTATAATGTAAGTAGGCACTTTTTGCATGTTCTTGCAAGATAATAAACTAAATTTTAACATTACACCGCGTGCTGAGGAGTCTTTGTCTTTATTACTACCGATGACATTATTGCTGCCTATAAAAAATCCTATCAATTTTATTTTTAGTCGCCCTCCGGCAACCATCGGTTTTTAATAAATCAATGTTAAAATATGAGATGTGTATCTATCGTGCGTACTTCAACAAAAATAAAATACATAACTGTCAATGCTTAGCATTTTTTCGTTGTGAATTATTCTCAACAAATTTAAGACAAACAAAAGCGAATATTTTCACGAAATGGTAATAGTCTTTACACATATACATACAGATTAAAACAGTAAAATATACTTCTGCCATAGTCCCCAAGACATCTACAGACGTGGGTGTTTCGGAGTTTGTGCTACTCTTTGGTGTAGCGAAACTACAAGCATGGTACATATCTGAAACATATCATGTTTATCCAGATCGGTACCAAGCTCACCCGTCTTATATGCCATACTGAAGGGAGTACCAAATACATCAATGTCTGCAACATCGTTGCTACTAGACAAAAAACTGCGAATAACAAAACAGTACCTACAACATAGAACTAATACAACCAACGAGATAAATTTGGCATTTGTTGATGACATCTGATTATCAAAAGGATAAAAATGGTGTAGGAGTAACAAATACAAACACTGACTAAAGAATCTGTAACATAAACGGTTTGTAGGAAAATCTATAATAGAAAAAGTCAGTATTGAATAATGTAACACTTACATTGAATGAAAGCGAACATAATAAACCAATTTGCAAATGTACGGCAATAATAAAGAAAAGCCGAGGAAGAAAAACCATGAAGCAACTTCACGACAAGCAACTTCATCATTTGATAGGTATAGATACTAACGAGAGAGAACAAACAACATATAATTTTGAAATGGAACGACACAAGAACTAATAAGTCACAGGAAACAGGCAATGGACTGTATGCATATTTTGAAAGTAAATAAAAGATAAAGCCATACAACCAATGGAATACAAACCAGGAAGGAAAATAACTGTACCAAATGATACAGACACTCCACCATTTGGTACAGTTTTCTAGAATCTTCTACTTCTTTGAGCAGTAGATAAGTTTCAGAAAAATAATAACAACATTTAACAATGTGATGGCCTTACTGACATCTATCTATCCATCCACATTTCATTTTGTGATAAAAAGCAACCCAGGATTCTATGAATACAAGGTTTCTATTACATAGTTAAACATTATAACTTATAAACGATGGATGTTGTTTTTAATTTTTGGCAAATTCTCATTATCAGTACTTCCTGAGATACTTCCAGTTAATCAGATTATGGTTATGTCAGATATACAGGGTGTCCCATTAATATTTCGAAAAAATTCAGGGGGAGTTTCCTTGACCAAAAATAAGAAAGAAAGTTCCTATAAACCTATGTCCGAAAATGCTTCGTTTCGGATATACAGGGTGTTGAAATTTAGAGAAAATACAAGGTTCTTACTAATATCTGGAGAACCCTAATTCCGATTTTCTTGAATTTTGGTATGTTGTTGGCTATGGAATTAGCGTTCTACAGATATTAGTAAAAACCTTGTATTTTCTCTAAATTTCAACACCCTGTATATCCGAAACGAAGCATTTTCGGACATAGGTTTATAGGAATTTTCTTTCTTATTTTTGGTCAAGGAAACTCCCCCAGAATTTTTTCGCAATATTAATGGGACACCCTGTATGTATGTACATACAACGATAAGTACGTAAGAGCTCTGGTGGTTTATAGCTAAATAATAATTGACACAATTATAGTAGTTCATATAGTAGGTATTTCATGTAAACACAGATTCCACAGAAGATTCATTTATATAAATAATTATGTAAAACCCGCTACTCGTATAAATTTGGCGAAATACGAAATTATATCCATAATTATAATATATATAGTATAACTTTGAGATTCAAGAAACTCACGGTCGAATTATCTTATTATAAATTCATATAAGTTATTTGGTGTCAATGAGACTATTCAAAATCAATAATGTCTTCATAAATATTAGAAAATAATATGTAATTGTGTTAGAACCGTTTTAGTTGATAATCAATAACTTACAGATTAAAAATTTCGCCAATCCTAGGCATGCCGTTGGTTCAGCAATTTTATAGGTCTTTATTATAGCGAGGCTAGGTTAATTGCCCAATAATTTTAACATTTTCCATGAATAGTCATGGTAGTAAATAACGGTTTAGTTTGTTTCAGTTACGGTGAATCTACGGAGGTTACTATTTTATTGAGGCCGACCTTTATCAATGAATATTTTAATTAGGTACCCAACTTGTTATTAAAACTAAAGTCTGAATCATTTTTGTTAACACTAAACACTAACCTACGGTTTAGAGTTTCAATGTTTGCGTCAAAACGATTACTATAGTGCTCTTTCATTGCAACACATTTGTATATCGTAAGTAAATAAAACTACTCTAGGGCACTTAGATTAAGTAGGACCCTAAAGAAAGATAATGTATGAAAGTATTTACTTGGGATTATATATTATTATGCCAATTATATCAAAGACTCGGCCAAAAAATGATTTACAAGTTCAAAATTCTGCATTTACAGTGTACCGTGTGAGTGTAATAAACATTATGTGGGTGAAACATCAAGACCTCTAAATGTTCGAATCGAAGAACACAAAGATTATTTTAAAAGTAGAGAATTTGAAAAATCAAAAATTTATGAACACACTTTGGAAATTGGCCATAAGGTACAGTGGGAGTCAGTTAAAGTTTTAGATAAAGAACAAAACAATATAAAAAGAAAACTCAAAGAATCCGTGAGATTCTTATTAAATGGAGAAATAACGAAAACGGATAAATTTTCGAAAGGTAAACGTTTTTAAGTGATGTGTGATGTGTGTAATGTTATATATTATTAATCTGCTTTTCAGTGTGAGATTTCTTGATTAGCCAAACATATTTTTCAAAAAAAAAACCACCATTTAACTGATCCGTCGGCGCAGAGGTTGATTATTAATTTTTTGTATTTTTCAGTGGTGGCATAATACCCAAATAAATAAGAGTAATCCTAGAGTAAAGAATTAAGTAGGTAAATTATGCATTAACAAAAATTATTTAGGAAATACTACCTTTGATACTTTTTCAGATCTGTGTATAAGAACGGCTAAAATGTTGGTTTAATATCTGATTTATTATAATATCTACTATTTATTTAGATCACGATTTGGCAGAACTAGCCTTTATGATAAGTTATTGAACAGTGTTGAACATTTAAGTATACCGTAATGCTAAATAATTCATTAGATGCTATCGATTCATTCATCCAAAGAAAAAATATCTTTAATGGCATGAATAGTAAAAGCAGGTACATGAATATGCAACGTTCAATTACGGTGCTTCATAGTAAAGTATTCAAATTGGCCTGTATCCAGGTTTTACAAATACCTAATATGAGAATTTATGAACATTAAGTATATATTATATGAGATGGAGATAATAATATTGAATCACTCATCTTTTTGGTCGAAAATGGTAACCTAATAATCTATAGATTCAGTCAAAATTAAAAAAGTGTTCTGTATCATCAGAATTTTTTCCAAAAATATTCTTATTCAAACACTTTCACTTCTGACCTCTATATCTGTAAAGGCATACAATGATCGTTTGTTATGTGAGATACTACAAAAAGATAACAGTTTGTGAGGTTGATATATGAACAGTTACTTCCATTTTCTCATTCCAAAATTCTCTTCTTGCTCCAAAATTCTCAAGTGACACCAAATTCTCAGTGGGATACCTTATTATATTTCGGAATCTCTTCTCATATTACAAAACACTCTGTGGAGGATTATAGAAGTGTTAGAAATGTGTTATTTGAAAACTATTATATGGCAAAACCTGATCTAAAAGATGCTTACTTTTTAGTAAATGTAGAAGATTCTAGGTTAAGGAAATACCTGAGGATTCAATCAGAGACGTATAGAATCTACATGTATAAGTCTCTGATTCAATATAAAAAAGTCCTTTATGAATTTAATTGTACGCCAGTGGGCCTGTGTACGGCATCCTTCATTTTTACCAAATTATTAAAACCTGTGATTGTGAAGTTAGGATCGGAAGGAGTTATAACTGTACCTAGTTTATTTATATGATATATTGTACATTATCATGTATCATCATCGCGACTACTATGAATTTTTTATGTATTTCCATATGGCTACTACAAAAGAGCTTCTAAGAACTAGCGAAAAAGGTCTGATTGCAACAACATTTGCATGCACACCATATTACTAGTATATACCAAATCGTTCATGACAGCGAAAGAAAGTGCCATTAAAAATTCAAACGACGATATTCACTTGTCTTACCGCACGTTCACCAGAGTTTAAAGGAAGTTCACTCTTTATAAGGCACACGAAAGCAATAAGGTACGGTTTGTCTCAGATGTGATTCGACTTAATTATGGATACACAACAATGAAAAGGTGACTGCTTGGTAAATTATGACAAGCAAAGGTCATCTCATCGTAAGACCACACCATTTATTAAGTATTGTTTCTGTGATAAACAAAACAATCTCGTAAATTGGGAACTTCAATTAAGCTAAATACTAGCACGTAAACCTAGGAGTAAACAGTTTCGTTTTTTTTTTAATTATGTAAGTTCTTATTAACTTAAGAGTACAAGCCACTAATTTAAATAAGTATTACCATTTTCAGTGCTACAGTGTGCCCCATTTTTATTTTATTTAGAAGCAAACAGGTTAATTGAACCTGTTTACATGCTTCTTGAATAATTATAACTAAATTTAATAAGCATACCACAATAAAAATATGGTTTATGAATGTTTTGGGGAATCACCCCCTGAATCTTTTGCGTATCATTTACGGACGTCTTGTATATTGGCCAGGGATGATCAATTGATTGATCAGTTGATCAAAATGATCAATTACCTACCTTTAATGCAACCTTAATATAAAATTAGATAAAATTTTACCTACACCTTCTTTAAATTTCCCTATTGATAAACGACAGTCTAGTATTCAGTTCAGTATCTATTTGGTTCGAAATAACGGAAGAATTTATATACTTTTAGCTACTGACTTCACATATAATGTCAATTAACCCATTTTATTTTTATTTACAGAGATGTCAGTAGACCAAGACCTCGTCATATCTTCCACTCCGTCGCCTGTATCCCATGCAGAACCCCATCATAACACCAGAAGAGTCAGTATTGTCGACGGACCACACTGCCACGACCGAGGCCATGACAACCCAGCCTTTGAGTCGCCGAGGAGTCGGAAGGTGTCTAGCACTTCAGATCATGCGGAAATGGGACCAGTCAGGAAAAAGAGCATACTCCACAAGGTCGGAGATTTCGAAAACACCAGCCTCTCTGGCCGAAGCGGTATGGAAAATGTATTTAAGTTCATTCAGTTTATTATGTATGCTAAGTGGATTTTCACATTGAACGTGTGGTGATGTGATAACAATATGGTTCGGTATGTTTACAATATAAGTTTCGTCAACTAGTTCGATTATGTCTATAAATCTACATATTACGCCAACCTCAAACTCTCCCTGAGAATGGGGCTAACTGTCAACTACAGCACCTTTTTCTACACATGCCCTTTGCTTCCCAAGCTACTCCGTAAAAGGTTAAGTTATCATATCTTAACGGGACAATATTCATTAAGCAATTGATGGCTCAATAGTTTGGTGTACGGTTTTGTAGTTAATCATTGTAAGTTCAAACAGTTTTTCCTGTTTATTTACATTTTGTAGACGGGGTAGCATCCATTCCTCTCTAAAGGGAAGTGAGATTTTGAACCAAAAGCCAAAATATTTATATCTATATATGGTAGAAAGATATGTATAAAAAGAGGTACGATGACCGTCAAATAACCATGTCTATCGGGTCAACATACAAGGTTATTATAAAGTAAGGGATATATTTTAGTTTATTTTAAGTTAATAACAGGATGTGACAGAAATCCGATTGCTTAAACAATGGGATTTCTTGTATCCAACACTGGTTAACGCAAATGTTCGATATGTCGTCCATTTTGCTGCTGTACAATCACCAACCGTTCCTCCAAATTGTACACAGCATTATTCAGAATTTCTGGTTGAATTGCAGCAATTTGCTTCCTAATAAGTCTTTAATTCTTCCAGCATTGTTGGTCGTGTTCTAAACATCAAATTTTTTACTGAACCAATTCTTGTTTGTAGATCCATGTTATTAAAGTTTAAATCGTTTCAATTTACGTTTACGTAAGTTTTATTTTGAGAACAATTCTCTAAATCGCAATTATTACGTTTAACACTTGTATCAGCAGTTGATATGACAACTTGTTTGTTTTCCATAGATACAGTAAAATCCAATTATTGAAGCAACTAGATTCCATTTAGCTTGATTTCTTAAAATTATATAAGACTTTAAAGTATACCCCTTACTTTATGATGACCCCATATTATATTCAATTATGTTGCGGATTTTATGCTTCTGTTCAGTGACTGAAGCAAAATAGCTTCTTTTTATCTTCGAGATGGTTTGTTGTCACGTTAGATGAAATCGTAATCTATTTTTATTTTGGCTTCTTCAACCAATGATAAAGCAACGACCGCTAGAATTTGAGTTTTGGTTTTCCCATGAAAATATTAGGTACATCTAACTTTGAAAATAGTTAGCAGTAATAATAAAATGTGAAATAACATTAAAAAGACCGTTATAGAACGGCTTGTCGTAAGACTTTCATCGCATGACGTAGTTATACCGTAAATGAAAACCGCCACATAATGTTACACGTTCTGTTCCATAACCTATGAGTCAGCACTAAGGGTTTATGATGGAAAACTTGTTGATTACCTGTGTGTGATATATTAGCTTTGTTCTTTCAACTAACAACTACTTCACCTAGCGGTAACTATTGATCACGTGCTAAGATATTTCGGCTGCATTCTGGAACACTCAGATAATCATATAATATAGCAGAAATAAAAATCACAAAACTAGTTTTCGATTGGCTTACCATAAACCTTAAGTCTAATATAGTGATAATATTTTAATAACTAAATAGCAATAATATTTTGTAGCACTTATACTGCTAGTCTAATTTGTAATGAATCGAATTAATAAGCCCGGTTAAATCTCTCTTCCAATTTCATATTTCAAACAACCCAGTACTGTTATCCGAACAAACCTGAGATGAATATGCATTTAATAATAATTATTTCAGATTATCATCTGAAGGTATAATATATCTAAATAAATCTATAAAAAAATCCTTTTAGTTCACGCCGATTCAAGGGGGTCTGAATAACGATTTTCTCATTTTCTCATCGTATTCTCATAGTAACTGAGACACAGAGGACACAGACCAGAGGCGAAAGCTTGCGGCGGTGTCTTTGATGTTTAATGGCCCATTTTCGATACCAGTTACGTCTACACTGAGAGAAATAATTGCTTAATTCTAACAATACCACCTTACTATAGGTACTCTGAAAGAAGTGTTTAATGATTATCGTTAACGGCTTTCGTAGATTAAGTATATCAATACAATAATTCACCTTATGTAATGTAACTAAACCACAGAGGACCTAGAACAGAGACGAAGGCTAATGGCGGCGTCTTTGATGTTTAATGGCCCATTTTCTGTACCAGTTACATCTACACTAAGAGAAATAATTGCTTAATTCTAACAATACTACCTTACTATACTCTGAAAGAAGTGTTTAATGATACTTGTGGTTGTGACTGATATGTTATATTACTTATATTACTAATGTCATTCAGTTTTTTGTTTTATGTATTTTTAATAAATGTTTCATGTCATTTATTGCAAATAAAAGATTTATTATTATCCATATGTGATCTTGTATTTTTTATTATTCCCACAAAATAACCCGAATAAGTTGCAGATCATTATTAGAATTAGGAAAATTATCAAAATTTTGCTTATAAATGTACCTATGCTTTTATTAATAACTGAAGTAGTAATATAATAATTATTATTTTCCGACTGATATTTTTTACACTGGTTTTGTAAAATCAGATGCATTTTTAATAGCAATCACCAGTATACAACATATTTTTAAACAAGTTCTAACAAAAAAAGCCATAAATTTGAACACAGCGCAAACTTTACATGTAGACCAAGATACCTCCAAGCTTCGTAAGATTATTTCCTGTATTAGAATAATTTAGAGGTACATCTCGATGATAAAGCACATGGACTATTTATTTATGTCCATCTATATTAAATAATTTAATATTTAATTCATTTATTCTTATTCTGAATTTTGTTGGTGTGCACTGCAAATTTTTTGCACTTGCAACTACAATAATTTGCTACTAATATACTTATGTATTAGTACAGTCTAAACAGCAGACTTAAAGGAAACACAAATATTGGTAATGTAGCTTAGTTACATTACATAAGGTGAATTATTGTATTGATATACTTAATTTACAATAGCCCTTAAATATAATCATTAAACACTTTTTTCAGAGTATAGTAAGGTAGTATTGTTAGAATTAAGCAATTATTTCTCTTAGTGTAGACGTAACTAGTACAGAAAATGAGCCATTAAACATCACTAGCCTTCGCCTCTGGTCTGTGTCGTCTGTGACTGAGATACAAGGGATCGTCAGAAGTGCTAATATTTGTGAAGCTCGCAGATGCGGCTATTCTTTCTTAAAAATCGAACATAGTGGTACACCTATTTTTTTTACTAGAATTGTTATTGGGAACGCGTATCGGATCCAATTTCACCTTGTACATGCCTCGAACTGACATTTAGGTACAATAGTCCTCGAAGGGGATTTCATGAACCATGCCATCCATAGATTTAATATCTTTCGGACAAGATGGGTAACAGCCTATTTAAAAGAATTGGAACAAAGTGGCACAATCATGGGATAGGAATACGTGAGAATACGTAGAGAAAGTTTATGAGGGATAGATATTCTCTTTTCAGTTTGTTTACTTAAACAATCCCCTGGTTTTCCTCTTTTCTTGCAAACTATACACTTGTCGTTGGTCATTATAAACACTGAATAATAAATATCAAAAGTTTTTAGAAGGTTTTATTAAATAATATCACTTGGAAACACCAAAACACTAGACAAAAATACGACTCACCACCAAGAAAACAACCGTAATAAAATGGAGTAAATATTTGCGCTGATAGACGACGGATACGGCAATCGTAATAGTTCGGTTCTTGTCGAGAATTCGAGTGGGTGTGTCAAGTCGTTGAACGGTTGTCTCAGTTTACATTTTGTGTATCTGAAAGAGATGCATAGAGAGCTTAAAACATAAATGCATGTTGTAGACATGTGCTATGGAAAAACCAGCGTAAACAAAAACAAAAGAGAGACATCAAAATATTTAGAGAGAGATCTTTGATTCATATTTGTGATTTGGTTAGTCATCTTGCCCGAAGGGTATTAAATCTATGATGCCCTCCGCCATAAGCGAGTCTATATTGTGTTAAAGGTTTTACACTTTTTTACTGGGCTGCAAAAACATTACCTTTACAAAATATGTACGTCAATTGAACGAACGAATTAATAATATGTGTATGTTTTTGTCACAGTTCTGGTAAATGACAAGCCGTACGCATTTACTGTTATTTCGTTAACCAGGCGAAAATGTTATCCTTGTTGCAAGGTGATGCTCGTAGATTCTAATGATGTGTTGTTTACAGAAAGTGGTAGACAGGTCAACGGTGATGCCAGGACCAAGAAACATTCCGTTACAGAATCGGTGCACTCGAAAGCTAGGAGTTCGGATATAGAAGAGGACAGGTTAGTTTTGCTACTTTTTTTTCTAAAACTATTTCCACTATAATGTACAGGGTGTTAATAAAACACTCAGTCAAAGGTTAACGGTGAGTTCAATGCCACAAAGTAACTAGGATTTTTTATAAAAGCCTCGATTACAACATGCTTAATGTTCCGGTGTTACAGTTTCCAAGAACTTATCGATAATTTTTTTAGTGATAGAAAATGTTTAAACAAGATTTTACAGTTAATATAGTACGGGGTGTCCCATCGAAAAGTATCACATTTCGCCGCCTTATATCTCGAAAACTAAAAGAGATATCGGGACGCGGTTTGGACAGAACGACTTAAGATTTTTGTAAGTTTTTTTTTGGCACTGTTGCCAAATCTCCAAATATATTGCTAAATTTTTTATTGAATACGCTCGTCTTTGGAGTAAAATTACTTGCTTATATTAAGTGGAACACCCTGTATATTTTGCCATAATCAAAAAGCCTAATCACTGTACTTTTCAAAAAGGTATACATTGTTTACATTATCTTGAGAATTGGAGCCACAAAATTCAGTTTAATGGGAGCACCTCTTACTTGAACAGTTTGTGAAGCTGATCTTCGTTTTCACAGTACCTACCCATGAAAAACAAAAGTACAATAATAAATTGTATTGTCAGTTGTGTCAAAAATTTGAAGTGTAGATATAAAAATGTTCACATTAGAAGGATCACACATTTTTGATCATTTTACTACTAAGGATGCACAAATGTATATTGAAGTAAATGGTGGGCAGTTAAAACAAACTGTTTTCTAACTTATTCAAGTAGTTTTTATTTATACAGTTGTTTTGATTATTTTATGTGTTATTTTTATTACTGTCTTATTATTATTACTTTTATTACTTGTTATTGTTAACAAAACTGGTTCCTACCGATAATTAAAGAATTATTTTTTTCTCAGTCAAGTTCTACATCAAGTTTGATCTGAGATTTTAAAATTTTAAAATATATAGGGTATTTTATTTAAAATAAGTGTACAAAAACTTAAAAATAACTTTACAAAGAAGAAGGTATTTTTTTCATTCGTAATAACCCAAATAAGAGTACTTCTAACAAATTTAATTTTGTGGCTCTAATTCTCAAGATAATGTAAACAATGCATACCTTTTTGAAAAGTAGAATGATTAGGCTGTCTGATTATGGCAAAATATACAGGGTGTTCCATTTAATATAAGCAAGTAATTTTACTCCAAAGAGGAGCGTATTCCATAAAAAAATTACTAATATATTTGGAGATTTGGCAACAGTGCCAAAAAAAACTTACAAAAATCGTAAGTCGATCTGTCCATACCGCATCCCGATATCTTTTTTAGTTTTCGAGATATAAGGCGACAAAATGTGATACTTTTCGATGGGACACCCAGTATTTTACAGAGTAGGATATTTTGCGTATTTGCTGTTTAATGTACAATTTGACTGTTCATAGTTGTTTTAAAAACACCTAAAATCGTATTAATTATTATTCACATGATATTTCGCTGTGTTATGATACCAAACACATCAATTTATTCTCAATCGGAGAATTAGCAACCAAATTTGCTATTTTTATAAGAAATTTGTTGTTATTTTTTGTGATTTTTTGTCGAACCCGCTTTTAAAATTTACCAAATTATTTATTTAAAAACCACCCTTAGCATCTACATTTAAGAGACAAAGTTTTAATTTACATTGCAGTATTTTTATTCAAGTAAAATTCATGAGTTTAATAATGAACTTAATTTGATAGAATGTCTACAGAATCAAATGTCTTGTTTTATATATTGGTTTTGGAGAAGATGTGGAAGGTATTTTTATAAACAATCTCAAATACAATACAAAAAAATGTATTTTGGAAAACGTTTTGCTGGTACGATAATTATTTGAAATGTTTATTTTTAATAATCATTAAATTTTAGTAACTTGTGCCTGTAAAAACTTAGAAACCCAGTTTTGGTTTATTCCTACGACTAGGGAATCTAAATACAATAAAATTCAGAGTAAAACTCTGATGTAACTCAGGCATTTGGGGATTAATTAAGATTTTAACATAATTTATAGTACCTATATTGCCGATTGTTTCATATGCTTATAAAAAAACTAAACATAATCACGGACATATAACTTGTTCTTAGAATTAATTTGTTTATATGGTTTCAGGTTTTATAAAGATGTAATTTCTTAAAAGGATAAGTGCTCACATTAATTGACCAAAAAAAAAAATAAATGTAATTGTGAATGTAAATTTATATTCATTTATAATTACATACCACTTAAAAATATACATGACCATTTATTTACCATTCCAATATATTTAATTTACAGAGCGTTTAATATTTTTGCATCATTACAGAAATATTTATGTCGTAAGCAATACGACTAGTATAATATCCCTAGTGGTAATTTTTTTATATTATTTATTGATGAAATAAATAAACTGAGAGATGTGTTAGAGAGAAATTATCAAAAATGTATTAATCTAATATCCTTTTTACCTATAATAACTTATGTAGGTAAGGAATAAACTCATTATTTAGAATAATATACCATATTAACCAAATATACCATAATCCTGCGTGCAGTTTGTCTCCGAATTAATCTCAAGTTTTAGTATTCTTTTTATTTTTTTTTTTTATTAAAATCATCATTTCAATTTGACAATAATACGGTAACATTGAATTTAAATTAAAAAAATATTATTTACAGTTAGGTATATATATTATTTGTATAAGGAAAAATCAACAATTAACAATTAAGATAGTGAAACAGAAATAATAAAATTATATAGCAAAATAATAAATAAGCATATTAAAAAACAAAAAACGGAAATTTCAAAAAATTTATTTACTTACTAATTATGTGTTATTTTCTTTTAAATAGAAAACGACAAAACTAAAGAAATTGGTTTTCTTACCCTCTGAAATATGCATCTCTAATAAATTACAGTTACTACAATCGAAGACAAATTTTAAAAACGCTATATGTATACAGGATGATTCTAAATATATGCGGAACATTTCACCAGGTGGTTTCTTGCCTGAAATTAAAGTTTAGAGTTTTCTATATAAACTTATGTCCTAACCTCACTTTCAGAATTATTATAGTATACCCTTCCAAAGGGATGGGTTGAAATTGTGTTTTAACTTTTTCCGGAAATATATGAAGGAATAGTGAAATATGGGGGACATAATGTATTTACATAAGGGCTATTTTCTGACATATACTACCGCCCACTAGGACATTCCCGTTCTGTAAATTTGGTACATGCTAGGATAGAATATGTTGTATTATTTTACTGTTAAATTATCAATTTTATCTACAAAATGCAAGGAGCAAAATAATTCTAAAGGAATTAAGCTATCCAATGCATATTCTTAAGTAAGCAAATATTTATATATAATATTTTTAAGTAAATTACGACATAAGTTTATATGGAAAACCCCTTTATTTTAGCCAAAGAACTACCTCCTCAAATCTTTCGCATATATTTATAATCACCCTGTATATTAATGGTATTGTCGCTAATTCAGTTAACATAAATTTTATCCCAATTTAATAAACAGTAAACCAATAATCTCATTCTACCTAGCTCAAAAATTGTTTAATTAAATATTTGCAGATCAGTGGAGGGAGTGATAGATGCCTGTAGGTAAATATTTATGTAATAATTAATACATTGCACTATAATAATAGCTCATTTTGCACTAGTAGTTTTAGTACAGGTTGGTGGAAAGACGCTTTTTACAAAAATACACCGTTCTATGTGGGCACTACATTTCTTTGATGTGTTGTGCTGTCCGATTTTTGTGTTTATACAGTAAAAAAAGGTACAAATATAAGGATAATCCAAATGCATGAGGTATATCCATTATAAATGAAAATATTGATTACTGGGCGTAGTAGCATATGTCTGTATTAACAACCCCCGGATTAAAATATTTATATAGATTAGATAAATTGATCGTTTCTTTATTGATGCACAAATATTGGTGCGCAAAACTGTTCAAACACTTGAAATGTATATAAAATATGCATACAAATAAGAACTCAAACTACAACTAAAATAAAAAAAAATGTTAGTAAGAAGTTTTTGGAAGTTGCGAAGCTTCAAAATTCGATGTGCAACAAACGAGAATTGTAGAAGTTGTTTCGCAACTTTCGAAAACTTGTCTGTAGATTTACTTCTATAACAGAAAAATTCCAACTTGTCTAGTGGTAATTTTCACTACTGAAGAGTCAAATTGAAGTCGAAACGAGCTTGAGAGCGCCTCAGTCAAAACTGGGATTATTTTATCATGTATCAGAAAACGTATTGGCGAAACCAAATCCGGTTTGCAAAACACGTTTTGATATAGGGCACATACAGGCTGTTACAAATTCGCTGCTCACTACAGGGATCTCGGAAACGGTAAGAGATACGAACTAGCTTAAATGGGGACAAAGTTGCGTAATCAGGGGACCAACATTTTGCCTCTAAAAAATCAAGGCTAACATAATTAGTTTTCGAAATATTTGAAAAAAACCGAAATTTTGGATATCCGTTTTTGTTCCATTTCAGACTTGTTTGAGGTGATACTGAAAAAAAAAGAGCACTTTCTCATGGCAACTTTTTACCCTCTATCGAATGGCATAATCAATTTTTATATGTAACGTTTCGTCTTTCCTGGAAATTTTATTACATTTTTTGCAAGCCTTCGTGACCCCCAATGCTGTACTGCCTCAGCCCGAACCAGATTCAGACGTTTTTTGTCGAAAAATTCGTCTTCAATGTATTCGTTAAAAATTTATCCAAGTTTTTTATTTAGATTTCTATGTTTATTGAATTATCGTACACTTTAAGTGTCGTTAGACTCTGTGAAATCCACCTGGTTATTTAAACTATCACCAGTCAACAGTCATGAAGGCTTGTAAAAAATGTAATAAAATTTCCAGGGCCGTATTTAAAAAAATTAAGTTGAGGATGGTCCTGGAAAGACGAAACGTTACATATAAAAATTGATTACGCCATTCGATAGAGGGCAAAAAGTTGCCATGAGAAAGTGTTCTTCTTTTTTCAATATCACCTCAAACAAAGCCTTAAGTAGAGCCTTAGTAGAGCCTTAATTTTTAGAGGCATAATGTTGGTCCCCTGATTACGCAACTTTGCCCCCATTTTAGCCAGTTCGTATCTCTTACCGTTTCCGAGATCCATGTAGTGAGAAGCGAATTTGTGACAGCCTGCATATAACACGTTTGTCAATTTTATGAAATTGAATAAGGAGATAAAAAGGTTACAACATCGATAATAATTAGTTTTTTATTGTTTTATTTCGTTAATATTTCTCTTCCAGATCATGGTGGCACTCGTTTTGCTTAAAGTGCCGTTCTACAGATGAAGGTCTTCCATCGTGGCAACCACGAATATGGCCGAAACTATGTCCATACCCTTTCTGCCCCACATATCGACAGTTCACGAGGATCATCTCCATAGGTCTCATCGGAATTCTATCTTGGTGCATCCTCTACTCAATAGTTGGCGAGACGGCGGCCCCACCTAATGGAAAACTGTTCCAGTTGATCGTTCTCAGCATATGTGCCCATTTCGGAGGATGGTTGATGACTCTTACAACATTGCCAGCATTGATTGGGATGCTGTTCACTGGGCTCATATTCCAGAACGCCCAAATTGTCAATATCGACGAATCATTTTCAGACATCACCAAAGAACTGAGGTATGTTTTACGTAAAGATATATAAGCTTTTTTTAATGTTAAACACCGTATTAGATACTTGTCCATTTTGCGAAAGTGTGCCTCAGTCGGCGAGTATTTTGAAATGTTTGAGCGTAGTGTGCCTTCTCAAAAGGCAAACATGAGGTCACCACCAGTGTGGAGGACTGATTGGCTTTGAATTAGTCATTTCTTATTTGATTGGTCAGTTCGAATTTTATGAACGACCGTCATCTATCGGGGAAAATAAGAAGGGACGCTGGACTCATTGAAGGCCATCGATGGTGAATTTTTAACATCACAGTACCGCCAGATATCTGCCCATACTTGATAGACACCATGTTATATTTAATTTTGGTCACCATTCGGATCTCGGAAACAGTAAGATATACAGGGTTACTTAAACTAGAAAAAATTTGTACAGTTTTATGATGAATGTAATGGCAGTACATTATATGTCACATATGCGATTTACAGATTGCTAAATATCTCCCCTATAAGGAGAGATAGAAACTTCAAATTTGCAACTTATACATTATTGATAATGGTGAGTCCAAAAATTGAGTTAAATTTTCTCTAACCATACGCTATTTTGAGATGCGATAGTCAACTTTTTTATTTCTTATGGTCGCCATATTGGATTTTTATGTTATCAGATAGAGCGTTATATTCTCTTTACAACGATGACGACATTTAATATGACATATTAAAATTTTAAAAATGAGGAGACATTTTTCAACTACATAGTTACATTTTTTATACGTTAGATACATTTTATAGTTGGCCGTGGAAATAAAATATTATTAACGACATATCATGTATGAACATATCTTCGGAAATATAAAATGTATACATAGTACATTAACGAATGGGATTATATGATAATTTTATTGTTCAAGCGTGATAATCTGTTCCAATTAGTGTATCTACTCTTTACATTTGGTTCTGTTCATACAGTTGGGATCAGGTCATATAATTTGGTGTTTTTATATAATTATCGTCTATAATAAATGATCAAAATGATTGCCGTCGTTATTTAAACATGCATATATCCCTTTAGAAATATTTTGAATGCCCGCGTTTGACATATTTGGCCTAATTTCACAAAGAACTAATTCTACGCTATTTCTTAATTCTTCCACATTTGAGTAAATTCTTCCATATATATACCCCATAAAAAATAATCAAGGGGGTTCATATGTGGCGAACTAGCTGGCGACAAGTGGATCCTCTGGAACCAATCCACTTTTGTGAAAATATATCATTCAGGTAATCTTGAACAGCTTCAGAATTATATGCTGGAGCTCCATCTTCCATCACGCTGGAATAATAAAATTATCATAAAAATCAATTCCTTTATGCATTAAGTATAATATAAATGTTGTATTTCCTGGCATATGTAACGACATGATATTATGTCGTTAATAGTATTTTGTTTCTACGGCCATTATTTGTTGATTTCTCCTCATTTTTAAAATTTTAATGTGGCATATAATACATCGTTGTAAAGCGAATAAAACGCTTCATGTGATGACCAGAATCCAGTATGGCGTCGACAAGAAATAAAGTGGGAACCTAAAGCGTCCTGGTGGTGGTGGTCGTCCAAGAACAGCTCGTTCAGTTGAATTTGAAGGAGTTCTACACCGTGTGGTGGAAAATCAATATACAAGTGTTCGCGCAATTGCACACCCAATGGGATCCTCCAGGTCACACCGTGTCATGCATGAACAACTCTCTACCTCTACCATTTAAAACTTTGGTCAATGGTTTTTGGGACACAACTTAATAGAACCTCACTTCGGGAGAATAGCATTGATTCCTGATGAGGCATGGTTATTTTGATGGTAAAAACACCCACAATGGCATGATGAAAATCCTCACGCTGTGGTCTCTAGCAGATATCAGCAGCAATTTTCTGTAAAAATGTGGCCTGGTATTGCTGGAGAGAATCTAATAGGTCACTTGCTGCCTGCTCGTTTGAACGCAGACATTTATCTTCATTTTCTGCAAAATGTTTTGCCTCTATTATTAGAAAATGTCTCTTTAGACATTAGAAATAACGTGTTTCAACATCGGCAACGGCGGTTGCAAAACGGCTGGTTTGCGGACATACGTTTATTAAACAAAAAGGCTTGTTTCCTATCCACTACCACCCCTTAAAGTTTGGCGGTATGTTTTTGGTACACACACCCTGTATAAGCCCTTGACAATAGAGTATTCTAGACGAGTAGGTATTTTAGTATATTTAGCAGTAAGACTTTCTGTACTACGCTGTATAATAAGTCTGTATATATTCACTATATTTTATAATTTTGGTATGTCCATTTAGAGTGACATTTAAAATATTTTAGATTAATTATTAATTAATCAAATTTACATAATAAGGGAATAAGGCAGAACAGCATAGGACAAAATGCTAAATCTGCTGTTCTGAAAATAGAATAATTATGACGTCAATATACTCGTATGGACGTCAATTCCATTTTTAGAGAAGTTTGGGATTCATCGACTTCAAAGCAGCATTATTATAGTTTACAAATACAATATACCATTTTTCTCGATGTCCGTCTAGTGACTACCAAATGGGACTTTTTCTTTATATAAACATGGGTCGAAAAATGTTTCCTTAAAATTTCAAAATCGATTTTATATCAAAACGGTGTGCAACTATGTACCTTTTTTAAGTAGGAAACTCTAAAATGTTTTATTTCAATGACAAAACCAGGAAAAAGTAACTACATCTCGTGGTATTGCATGTAAATAATTAATGCGATTTCGCTCGAAAACGATGCATCCTATCGACATGAACCAAGTGTGCAATTTTGTGTAAAAAATATTGAAATTTCATATTTCCTAATCAGAAGTTGAGAAAGCTAAAGTTCAAAAAAGTTGGGGTAATATTTAGCCCCCACCCAACTTATGTGATACAAATTTTGAAATTTCATTTACAACAGCGCATTCAGCATATAAGAATTTGGTAGGATACCAAATTTCATAAATTTATCTGGACTGGTTTCAGAGTTATTTAGAAAAAAATTGCAAAATGATGCACCTTTAAGAAACTGTAGCCGCCTTAGGAAGCATTTTTCGACCCATGTTTATATGAAGAAAAAATCCCCTTTTAACCATAGAACACATTGATAAAATATTGCACACTAATTTCGAGACACTCTGTATGTGTATGAATTAAATTGAGGTAGTACTTTTGCTACCTCAATGATGCATTAGTTCTTAGTAATATAGTATTGCAATAAGTGTGCAAGTTAACTTGAAACATGTAGCAACATAACAATTGGTGTAAATTGATTCCTTTCTTTAGGAATGTCGCCCTAGTAATACTCTTAATTCGAGCTGGCCTGGATTTGGATCCACAAGCTTTACGTCGATTGAAATATACTGTAGTGAAGTTAGGGTTAGTTCCATGGACAGTGGAGGCAGCAATAATCGCCGTGCTCTCGGTGTTTTTACTGGGAATCCCTTGGGATTATGGCATTCTTTTAGGTAAGTTTAAAAATACAGAGCTTGTTAAATTGAGACGAAGTTGGACAACTCTATGCTCAAAAGTATGCAGTAAAAATGCAGAATACATTCATATGTTCTTTGGTGGTGTTTGAGAAAACTAAGTTTCCAGTTTTGATGTTAATTCCTTCCATAATTTTTTTCTACTTTTAGTATTTAAAAAGTCATTTCTAGCAATACTTGCTGTGTCCAAATTTTCATCCACAATTCCTTTAAATCTGTTTTCCTTTACGTTAGAAACGATTTTTTAAATTAATTCTCTTCTCCATTATCTTATTAACAAGTCTGAAATTTAATTTGTTTGCTAAATATCTAAATGGATAGGTATTATAGGTAACTTAACTAATGCAATTTCAAATCTAATTTAAGAATTGACAGCAATAAAAACAAATTTTTGGTATGAACACTAATTTTGTTCTTATTTTTAGGAGCGATTGGTGCCGCAGTTTCTCCAGCAGTTGTTGTACCATGTCTCTTCCGGTTACGAGCAAAGGGCTATGGTGTAGCTAAAGGGATACCAACGTTAATCATTGCTATAGCCGGTATTGACGACGCCCTTTCTGTGGCTATTTTCGGAATTGTAAAGAGCATCATGTTCTCTAACAGTTCCATCACCACTCTCATCATCCAGGGTCCAGTTTCCATCGTAGGAGGTAAATATAAATATATACAGGTTGATTCTTAACCTATACGCATAAACTAGGGAAATTATAGATGAGTACAAATAACGAATAATGGTGAAAAAAAAATGCAGTAAAACATTATTAGTTTCGCAAATAAGTTGAAAGAAATGTTTGCGAAAATTTATCAGCTGAAATATTTTGTTTATAAAAATTAAGAAGTAAACAAGTCAGGACGATATGTTCAGTATTTCTAGCACTCAACTCTAGCACTTCAGTGTTTCTAGTCTTCTCAAACGAAGAACTTATTTTTATTTAAAAAAAATTGGTATTTCCGATACTAAAAATGTTTTACTACATTTCTTTTTCACTATTACTCATTACTTGTCCTCAGCTACAATTTTCCAAGTTTATGCGTATAGGTTAAGAATCACCCTGTATTTTAACATGTTTAACAAGTAATTAATAGTTATTATATTTCTCGTCTGTTTTATGTTACCCAGTAAATGTTTTCATTATTATAATATAATTAAATAGCACCAATGCTATCTTGTGTACAATGCTTATTCCTGATTAATTTTAACAAATTTCAAATTTGGAAGTGATACTTTATTAAGATTAAGTAAAAAAGCAAGGGTTTCATAAAGAAAACACCAACTGCTTCATAAGAAAACTGTAGATAAATAACCTTGTTACCGTACGACACGCAACTTTTTTTTATCTACCTATATCATAACAGTTCGTGGATGGTCGTAGTACGTATCAGGTTACTAGATTTGTTGGATCTGTTAGTGCCTGAAACAGAATGGTACTACAAAAATCTATATAATCCGCACACAGGGTCTAAATCTTTACTGAAAATCACATGTCACTTGGAATATAGAAGGTACAAATCTATAATATTATCATCATTATATTATCATATTTACTTCTATTCAAGCCGACAGAGATTTAATAAACCATATATTTAACAGAACGCATGAATACTCATCTAGTAATATTAAAAACTTCATTGAATTGTTAAATGGATTTACAAATTTTTTTATAGTAGTTTTATTTCTAACAATAATCATAGAATATAAATATTACTGCTAGAATTAGATCCGCCAAACCATGTTACATTAGTAGTTGACTCCCAGATGTTACGACTATATCGATATGGTCCTGGGCTGAAACGTTCCAGCGGAACCTGAAATATAGAATCGGACGCAGTCTGGACGTGTCTGGGACTCAGTCGCGAGTCGTTGCGGCCAGACGCATAAAGGTGGGGTGCCAATCAGGCGATTACAGCGGCTACAGCCGCGCTGCTGGGAACGCGCGACTTTTGCAGTACGACTGCAGCGGCCTATACGAGTGTCAATTGCACGATTTCGGTCGCTTTCACCTTATAAAGTTTCAGTTTGCAATAGACAATCATGGAGAAAGCAGTGGCTTTGAAATGACGGATGATTTGATTATGACAGCCTGTTGTATTCATAACATGCTTTGAGATTCTTTACTTGAAGACAATAAACTCCTTTCTCGAGACGCAAATCTCCATGATGTACCAACCAAAAATATGATACCTATACGTCCAACTGGTGGTTTTGCCGATGTTGAAGGGTTCGACGTCAGAGAGGCATTTACTCGTTATTTCATTTTGATTTTTATATAGTTTGTTCTTTGGGTCATATAAACTGAGATGTTGCCCTACAAGTTCACTTAATAAGGAGTCATCCATTTCTCTTTAAGAAATTTACCAAAACACGTATTTATTAGTAAATTTATTATAACCTGTCACGGCGACTGTAGCGGCTAGACTGCTATTTGACGCGCCGCCACAGTCGTTGCAGACGCTTCTGTCGTCACGCTGAAGTCGCGTAATTGACAACGCGTTCATATATTTTAACGTAAACCAGTGAACGATGCAAAGTCGCCAGAATCGCGCGTCTGCAGCAGCGCGGTTGTAGCCGGCGCTGTAGTCGCCTGATTGACACTCCACCTTAAACGAAATCATACATTTACAACACTCTGGTTGTTACAAGTTGAGCTCCCTGTATTTTATTACATTATTATATTCTGAATACACTATGTTTTTGCACTATTCTATTAAAGAAAGCAGGAAATTATTGTGTCCACAATATCTGACTTTTCTTTTAAAAAATTTTTAAGTTCTATGTTGGGCGACTCTTAAATGAATCATTCGATACTCTAAAATATTACAGGTATAGGATTTGGAGTCCTATGGGGTCTCATCTGCAACTACGCACCAGAACGCAACGACCCCTTCATGGTGCCCCTAAGAATACTCCTTCTCCTCGTCGGCGGCATGATCTCCGTGTTCGGCAGCGAACTCATCGGATACGGAGGAGCCGGCCCGCTGGGTTGCGTCTCGGCAGCATTCGTATGCCTGGTCGTCTGGACCAAACAAGGATGGGAGATAGAGGACAATCCAGCTGCAACTGCCTTCCAAATCTTCTGGATGATCTTCGAGCCCATTCTGTTCGGTATTACCGGCGCGTCGGTTAAGCTCAATGAGCTGGATGGGAATGTAGTGGGTGTGTGTCTGGGCATTCTGGCGGCTGCTGCTATTATTAGGATTTTATCGACAGTATTGGTTGGCATTGGATGTAAGCTGAATTTGAAGGAAAAGTTCTTCGTTGCTTTCTCTCTGATGGCTAAAGCGACAGTACAGGTAATATTTTTAACTTTTAATATAAATGTCCATGACCACTGCAAACCATAGAGGTTGGAGAATATTGAGGAGGAGGGTAGTAATTAATAGGCAAAAGGGATCTGACTGATACCTTTTGACTAGTAAAGTTGCTACCTTTACATTTTGGCATTAGAATTGATACAATTTATCTGGTTGTTGTTCAGTAGTTTATTGTGGTTATTTAAATATCGGAAACTTCTCATTAAAATCTTAATACCTATTTATAGAAGGTCTGCGTTCTCTCAGAAATATATTGATTTTTAGGTAAATAAATAGGTTTATCTCTAATACCAAAAGATATATGACAGAAGAAGGTAAATCGCAAGTAAGTCCCATAAGAATAATTTATTAGAGGGCTTATAAACTTGGTCCAATACAGTACACTTATACTAAACATTACTATGCCTATTAGCCTTTATATCAGTGTATTTGTGAAATACTGCCATTTTATCAAAATATGTATTAGGGTGGGTCTTTCCATCTCTTTATAAAGTTGCTTTTAACTAAAAGAAACTTAAAGTTAACAAGTGAATTTATCTGGCAGTTAAAAAATTGCATCTTTCCAACACAATTTAACTGCTCTTTTGTAAAAAGACTGTTTAATGATATTGGCAATACTGATTAAATAAAAAAGTCTATAATAATAAAGTGAGACAGATGACATGCGTCAACCATAATCAAGAAAATATGTCAATTATGACAACATTACCTAGCTATAACATACTGTGGCTATAACCAACTATAACTTTTTTATGTTCTAGTCTTTTCTGGGATCTCTAGTTTAAATTTAATATTCAGAAGTGTAAAAACATCTTCCCTCTCAGGATGATAGGTACAGTAAAAAACTTGGAACCAAATTTCCCAAGAATTTGGGGCCCTTCCTAGTACAAATCGTAGGTAGCAGTTCAAAATATAATTTGGAACTGCTACCTCATTTCAAAATATGATTCAATAAAACATGTCATAAGATCTAACAAATCTTATCATCACATCACACACTAACAGGTTAATCTTTTATTAACCTGTTAGTGTGATGTGATGTGACAAATTGTAAAATTTCTGAGATTATAAATCTCTTTATAAAGCGAGTAAAAGTGACCCATAAGTTAAAGAGCAGATAGAGAACTTTTAAAGACAGGATTTAATTTAAAACACAGTCTATAATTTGTTGTATAAAAAGAGAAGTGTCAGTTTGACATTATAAATAATCCAACCGTGAATTTAGAGGATTATGCTGTCAAAATTACCTTATGACCTTATAATTCTAAGACAGACAATCTAACAAATACGTAGATATCATTCCTTTTTTATTAACCTGTTAGTGTGATGTGATGTGACAAATTGTAAAATTTCTGAGGTTATAAATCTCTTTATAAAGCGAGTAAAAGTGACCCATAAGTTAAAGAGCAGATAGAGAACTTTTAAAGACAGGATTTAATTTAAAACACAGTCTATAATTTGTTGTACAAAAAGAGAAGTGTCAGTTTGACATTATAAATAATCCAACCGTGAATTTAGAGGATTATGCTGTCAAAATTACCTTATAACCTTATAATTCTAAGGTAACTTAATTCAGATTATCTGATATCAGCAAGAAAACGTAATCGAATCTCTTCAATAGTATTTTCTTTCTTTCTAGGCTGCATTGGGACCAATTGCTCTGGGTATGGTGGCTGTTGGAACTGAAGAACATGGATACGCAGAGAAAGTTCTAACAACATGCGTTCTAGCCATCATGTTGACGGCGCCCACTGCTGCAATTCTGATGACAATACTAGGTCCGCGGTTGCTCACAAAAACCAAATTCCCAGCAATTCCCGAAGGATGGAGAAGGAGCCATCGGCCTTCTATTAGAGATATAAGCATCATCGATGAAGAAGAGGAAAGAGACATGAACATAGAGGAGTCCTGTGATACTGTAATAACAAACAAAATCTCCTCAGATTCGAATACTAAGTTAGAAGTATGATATTAACTTATAAGCTTTGTCCTCTATTTACTCAGTATTTTGCCATATTAACAGAGAATTTAGATAACGGAAAATTGTCATATTGGCAATTTTTAATGCAAGTACGCTCAAGTGTAATTGGTATTTTGATATTGTACATAATATACTCCAATATATTCTGTTTACGAATATATTTTAAATTGTCAGCGTTTAAGCTATAAAATTGTAAGTGTAAATAAAATCTACGATATTTTATAGAATAAATTAACCTACTCTTTTTTGACTGTCTTTTATTTAATCCTCCTATCCTTCTCTATATTACGATATTCCTGTCACTGCTATATTTTTTGTAGTTACATCTTATCAAAAAATAAATATCAAACACAAATTAATATCCTCTGTGCCCAGTTTAAGATTAACTATATGGGCATCTTAGAAACATTTGAACAATAGGCCCAAAAAGTATTTATATTCATTAGGCCCAATATACAGGGTATTAGTTAAACATGCGGCAAAAATCCTGGTCCTCCACTTCGCTTCAATGTTCCCGTTTCTCGAAGACGTTTATGAATACTTTGAAAGATTTTTCTATCGGGAGCAATGTGGTTAGGAAATTGTTCAATGTACAGTCGCCTAGCTTCTAATGCATTGTCATCAGCAAGTTTATAAATAAGATGCATATCAGCCATCTCAGCATTCGTATAGCGAGCCATGATAGCGAGCCTTCACTAACAACCGTTTACACGTCAACTAGCCAAACGTCAATCAATCAACAAATGCGACACATACAAACTACAAAAACACAACATACAAAAACATACAAAATAATCACTCCGAAGTATCTTGGGATGTTGGTAAGAAAAAACAAGTTCTTTTTCTTACATGTCTTTACTTGATACGTCCAGTGTAGTACGCCATACTATTATTTCATCTACATTAATAATGTGAAAAATACCAAAATTGGATATGTTGAAAATTTTTTTCGCCCTATATCTTCGCAACAAAGCGCTTTTTCAAAAATCGTCAAAGGATAAAATATCCTTAGAATAGCCAAGGACTAACCTCTTGAATTTTTGCCGCATGTTTAACTAACACCCTGTATATATATTCATACAATTTTCAGGACACTGATAACAGCAAGGACTTGAAAATTGATCTCTAAAAAAATTTAGGCCCACTGAATTTTACGTTAGCATACTCAACTTTTGTTTTTTCTTATAATATCTCTTTCCCTCATTCTCATCTCGATGATGAGCCCGAAAGTTAGACTTATGTGAAAGAAGGAGTCATCAATTCCATCCCTTAAAATCAGCAAAACTATTGAAAGAATAAGGAACATTTTACCTACCTGAAGAAGGCGAAGATTCACATGAAACAGTTTTTACTCTGAAAAAAGGTAAAAATCTGAAAAATTGAAAACTGAAAATCGTTATGTATGTAATTTATTTAAAAAAACGCACATCAAAGGTGCTCTCCATCATACTCTTCATAATTATTTATATACTTTTAATTACATAATAATATAAAAACTCATGATAGCAAGGCATTTAGAGTAACTTATAAATTATAGATACAAAACTGTTCGTCAACAATTAAACAATTATTTTTCTCTTTAATCGTACTAACTACCTCATAATCATACAAATTAAAAACACAATTGTTTATAAGTAGTATAGAATTTTTTTAATTTTTAATAGCTATTTACAATGTATCAAAGTTTAGCTCTTCATTAAATATTATAATTACTTATATTTGAAATATTCAATAGACTCATTCAATATTAACAGCATTTCATAATAGGATTTTCTTTGAATATACCTAGTTACAATAAAATATAAAGGAAAATATGACACTATGTCTAGAAAGAAAATCATCTAGAAACCTAGCAAAGTCGTAACATCTAATAGTACAACTAACAAAAGAGAAGTATGTACGTTTCAGACTTTGCTAATGCCTAGTGCAAAACCTAAAATTTCAATAATGAAGTAGTACTACAACTATACAAATATTTTGTTTCCGTGTAGAGAAATTGGTCGGTGACATTACCACTCTCTGTGGCACATGCAGTTCGGTATAATTTACAATTTGTAAAGCTTTTGTTTTCAGACTTTATACCCTACATAGTAACTAAGTGCATTTATTTATTATTGGTGACATGTAACTCCATAGATACGTGATTCATTGTAGTTTCTTTTGGGATTTCACCACCTGTAAAATAACAAAAAACAGCTTACAAATTAAACATTCAAAGTGCAGTATCAAGGCAAACTTTTAAAGTTTGACCCAAAAAACACTGTATTATAATATGCACTAAAATAAATATTTGATAAATTAAGTAAATTTCATCAGTGGCTTTTTAGTTATATATAACTATGTTATATAGTTTCTATAAAACTAAAAAACCACTGATGAAATTTAGTTAATTTATCAAATATTCATTTTATTACATATTATTCAGTGTTTTTTTGGGGCAAACATTGGAAGTTTGCCTTGATTTGCACTTTGAATGTTTAATTTGTATGCTTCTGGTCTCCTGTTTTTTTTTTTATTTTACAGGTGGTATAATCCTAAAAGAAACTACAATGAATCAATGAAAACGCACCACAAATAAGTTACAGACATTATCCATAGATAGGTACATTTTATTACTAACTTATTCAATTTTTTTGTGGCAACAAAACTATGGTTTGGCACAAAAATGTACTTGTTTTATTGTGGATACTAGACTACCCAATTTTGTTAAATTTAATGTTCATAAAACAAACTTATTACAAATCAAAATTGATATCGTGTTTCTGGACTGGACAAAACATTTATATATGTGTTTTATAATCTTAAATTTTTAAAAATAAAGAAAAACACTGACATATATCCATCTTTTTGAGTTATTTCAACCTCAAGACGAGTTATTCCAATCAAATAAAAAGCTATTAGGCATTTATTGATTTCTAATTACAGGAAGAATCATTCTGAATGCGAAAATAGAAAATATTCAAAATTATGGTTTTTTAAGCAATTCTAATATCTTATAAGTTTTCCACTACTACAATCGGTTACAAATCCTTTTTATCTTTAACAGAGAGTGGAACAATAGAGTGTTTATTTGTAATTGTTGCATTAATTATTGTGACTAAGGCAATATAACAGTTTGCTAACGATCCGAGCATCTGTAACTGGATACAATATTAAATGCACTTAGTTATTTTCATGTACATTAATGTTACATTTTGTAGGTATATTTATCTAATAAAATTATTTTTATATCTATAACGTCTATAAATTGTTATCCAACAAAAAATCTGTGATTGTCTTTATGAGTAAAAACATAACCTAAAATATTACCTACCTAAATAATCGCGGTTCTACAAAATCTGGGTTCTATTACTTCCTAAATATTTAGCTAGCTAGCCCTAAAGGTGATAGTTTACAGTAAGATAGAAAGCTTATTTTAGATATAGGTATTAAATTCTGAAAACAGCTTAATTTTTTAATACAAATTTACAGTATTCTGTATTCTTCTCATTTAATTTTGACTATCTGAAAAGCTTCAACCTCACCATGCATGCACTGTTTTTCATAACACTCTAACAGGTGTGCAAAAATTTCCTAGGATCAGTCAAGTACTTGACGTTAAATTTTAATATCACGTAGGTAATTTGAAACTATTACAAACTAAGCAAAATATGAATACAACTCCAATATAGAGTACATTTTTATTTAAAGTATAATATCTCAGTTCTTTTTAAGCTATTATACAATAATATATAAAATACATAAATTTTCTTACCGCTTTCAACAATACCTTTCCTTATAAATAATTTTAAAAATCCTAAGTATAGCTACAGGTTAAAGCTTGAATATGTTTTTCTATTTCAATTAGATTGATTAAAAATTGAGCTATTACTCAAATATGGCACCAAAATGGTCAAAATTTTTTAAGTTTATAATAGAGAATCACAATTACGGAACATTCCATTGAAGAACCCGAGGAAGATACTACAAAAATTTCTTTCATTTTCCTCATTATATCTATAATGTTTACTAAGCAAGTATGGTAACGACCAATCATTTTAATCCCATCTAATCTTGATGGGTTTATTTAGACATGAGCAATGGATATCATGGTCCTTTTAATGATAATCAACATAAACGTAGAAATTATGCAAATAGTACGTTTAGTATTAAATAAAATACAAAAATTTGATCTGACGTCGTTTTGGGTAATTTTTTATATTAGTCATTATATATTGTGTAACTGGTTTATAGTTCACTCCTTTGTATTACATATTTTTATTATCTTGGTGTTACAGGTTACACTTTAGAGAAATGAATTAAAAATACATGTATTTTTAATGCAATCTCTTTATGCATACACTTTTACAGAAAGTGACACCAGTGCTCGATTTTCAAATATAATATCACATTTTTGGAATATACAAGGTGTTTCAACGAAAACTTGACCTTCCTTATAATTATAAAAACAACGTTTCATCCCTTTAAGATGATGCTGGTTCAAGAGATACATGAAGATAATTTTGATCGTCGTACTATACGGGTCTTTACTTGTGGTATTTTCTAAATTACTTATAATGTTTCTTATTTCATTAAAATATACTTCCTGTCAACTCTGTCAAATCTCAACCGATTCCCAAACACGAAGCACCAGCGTATTCACAATAGAAAGGACTTTAAAATGATGTGTTAGAAGTAGGGTAGTTCTAGTTGAAATTTTAAAGATAGGGTTGCTAGGGGTTAGGGATATGAACATATCAGGTTGGGTTGACTGTCAAAAATGCTCCCCCCAAGAATAGAAATCGAGGGGTCTCGGCGAATTTGAATTTTTTTTCGGTTTTATAATCATAAGGGGGGGGGGGTGAAGTTCTCGTTGAAAGACCCTGTATAGATATTTTCTGAATTTAACTGTAACGCATAAATGACATTTCAACAAACAGAGCATCGCTTTAGGTCCATTTTATTTTGAATTTTGTGTATGTATGTTGTGTCTTAGTTCCTCCTGGCTAATTCTAATAGATCATGGAAAAAATATATATGTAGTCAGTGAATATAAATAATTACAGTTGGGAGAACTTCAAAAGTTACCTTAAGATTTAAACACGTGTACATTCAGAAAATTCGCATTTCAAAGATACTGAGCATCTATTAGAGAAGTCGAGACATAAAGGCCAATGGTTAATTTATATGTAAAAAAATACTCTTGATAGATAATTTTTATGTACCAACCTTCAAAAATTCATAATAAAATAATAAAGGAAAATGTATAGGTACACTATCAACCTATCGTTATAATAGTGTCCTTTGTTATCATAATTAAAATAATATTTGTCTTTCTCTACATAAATTAGTAGACCCAAAACCTTTTGTATAGAAATTAAACATTATTATCAATATACTTATCAAAATAGTTGTACAAATTGGTTTTGGTAACTCATTAAACATTCTACTGTTCATTATTTTATTTGATCAAATAATAAAAACTCTACAAAAAGTATATCATAGTTTTTTTGCTCTCAATAATAAGCACGTCGTTTGTTTGAAGTGCATCACCCAGAACCTCGGTCACCTTACTTGCTTAGAGGCATGAAGATATATTTTTAAGCTACTCTTTATTTAGGCCGGAAGTACCTTGTAAATATTATTCGTAGTATCTCTGGTGGCTAGGTAACTCATGATGATCCTCAAGATCTATTTCAGCAAACCTTTCAAGCAGTTCCTTCCTATAGTTTCTTCCTTCTAATTTACTTTTCTCAACCACTTGAGTTTTTCTGTCGTCAGCGTACCGCCTTTCATACCTTAAGTCTTCCGGATATCTAGGCCTCTCGCTAATTCGCCTCTCACTGAATCTTCTTTCTCTATCTGACCTCTCGTCTCTATACTCTCTAGGAATCTGAGGTTTGTAATAAGCTTCAGCTCCGGGTGAAATTTCATCATGAATCTCCTCTTCAATAGGTTGCTCCGTAGAAAGCCTCCACTATATGGCGTTTAAAGCCCTTCTTGAAGATCCTCTATGCGTGGGATAATCCTCTTCTCTAGGCCTGGGGTCTCGAGAGGGTATCCTCTCTAAAGGTCGCTCACGATAATCATCCCCACCTTGCAAATGGTGTGGCACAACGTGAGTATTTAAATGGTCTCTGTCCGTGTACTCCTCATATCCCTGTTCCCTGTCTAATCTGCCTCTGGCACTCCTCGTGTGGCTTGTATGAAAAGTTGGAACTGCATAGAACATATCAATCAGTATACTAACTAGTATAGTTAACGTTTTAAATCTAAACCACAAATTCAAACTCAAATAAAATTGTCTACAAACGTCACAACTGTTTAGTTTAATATACCCACATATTTTGCATTACTAAATTTATTATATGATAAAGGCTAATCCTAAATGAATAATATACAGGGTGTTCCACATAAAAGTTCTCAGCTTCGTATCTCGACAACAGAAAGATATATTTTGATTTTGAAAAAAACAGTTGATAAAGCTCATCTATGGCTTCGTCACGGAGTTCAACTTGATTTTTTTTCAGAGCAAATTGGAGATGGCGCTGAAGTCAAAAGAAATTTTTCGTTGGCAGGAACTTTGCAATAAGGTTTATCCGATACTTTGTTCAATTCTAAACAATTTTTGTTAATTGACTATTTTTCAAAAACTTAATAGTTTCAGAGATATCGGGCTCTTCATTTGGTGAGGCCCAAACTCAAGCATATTTTAGAGTTTCGAATTATTACCCTACAATGAAACAATAATTATCCAACTTCTCCTTTGTTACACGTAATCCCCATCTCACAGAGACTTCTCAGTATAAAAATGAATTACTTGAAATGGGTCCCAGGAGGTGAAAAACTAGCACCCAATACATACAATTTCATTTTTCTCGAAAAATATTGAGCGTCCCAACTTCTCCTTTGGTACACGTAATACACAGCTCATACAGACTGCTCAGTATAAAAATAAACGACTTGAAATGGATCCCAGGGGGTGAAAAACAGGTAGCACACAAAACAAACAATCTCAATTTTCTCAAAAATTATTGAGCGTCCCAAATTCTCCTTTGGTACACGTAATAAGCATCTCATATAGACTACCCAGTATAAAAATCATTTACTTGAAGTGGGTCCTAGGGGGTGAAAAATAGATAGCACCCAAAACAAACATAACTGTTTTGAAAAAAACATTGATCTCATTTAGATGTTCTAAGAAATATATAGAAAACACTCTATATACTAGTATTTCGGCTTATTAGGCCTTTTTCAATAGAGTAAAGGTCTATTACTGTAATAGACATTTACGAAGTCGAACTCCGTGACGAAGCCATAAATGAGCTCTATCATCTATTTTTTTCAAAATCAAAATATATCTTTCCGTTGCCAAGATAGGAGGCTGAGGACTTTTATGTGGAACACCCGGTGTATGAGTAATTTTTATTTGTACGATCGTCTTCGTTTCTACTTTTTTCGTATTGAATGTTTTACTCAAATGGGGTTCTGATTAAAAAGTTGGTAGAAGATACGCCAAACAGAAAAAAATTTATGGAAATATATCGGTAAAACAAATTGTAATTCAAGATTCGCAACAGATTAAAAAATCTGAATAAGTTCGATCAAAATATATGGGTATCTAGACGATGTCCATCCAATCGTTGTTTGTATAACACTCTAACAAAATACAACTCCAAGACAACTTATCAAGTCACTAATACTCTATACAAACGATTCAAAAACTGTAAATCATAGTAATTAAGTAAACTACTGTTCAAAACTCAATGTAGCATCTAAAGTTTTAGTCACTTTATAACCCTTCGTCCGAAAAATACGCTGCATTATGCGTCTGTGATTCTGTGATCTACAGAATGCATTGCGGATTATGTGTTAGTAAATGTAATTGATTTAAATTTATTTCTTTACTTTTATAGTGTACGAAACGCGTGTCCCATTAATTTTATAGAATGTTAGTTGATAAATCTGCATAAATTTATCGTTTAGCTCCAGATGAAGAAGATCAGTGCCAAGTGTGGAATATTCCCGTTCAGGAATTGATAGTCAAACAGTGCTGAAAATGTATTGTCCCTACATTGTGCCATCTAACGTCTAAATTATAAAAGTTAATGGTACCGAATGGTAAACGTTTCTTCTTCTGTCACACAGTTTAACTGATGTTACACATAAAAATTGCCTGCTATCATGTTATCGTTATACCCACAGTTTGATGGTAGCAAATTTATAGAAACACTTATTGCACCACCGTTTGTATTGGTAGAAGCAGGTGATGTTAACTATTTATTTTGTCATAATCTGTGTTTGATTTTGGACAATTTTTTTAAAAATAATGTATCGATTAAGTTTTAGTGACTCGATAAATTTCAATAGACAATACAATTTCATTCTGAAACGTATATTGTTAAAGCAGTGATATCGAAATCACTGAATAACTTGTATCAGAGTCTATTAGATTAGAATAAATTAGACTTTGCTTGTATAATAGCAGGCTGTGTAGGAAACATGTATAGCCAGAAACCCAGAAACTCTAGATGGTCAACTTTTGGTATTAGTTTTATGGACCGTTTTTCAACGGGTACTCGTGAAACGTTCCGATGATGTACTTCAAATATATGTATGTTGGACCTTTGGTGGTTTGTTTTACAAATGTGAGGTGTACTTTACTTTACCACACTCATCTTGTGCTCTGTTTTTTACTTTGACGAATTGTTTACGTCAGTTTATGTTGAACTGTGAGTGTTTTACTAACAATCCTATTTGGACTCACAAGCAGCAGATAAGTATGATGTTTGATAACTTTATACTTGGTGATAACTAGAACTTTGTAGTTCTGATACAAACGAAGTGTGACGAAAAGGTCTGTTATTTTTTGTAGAGGCACAAAGTGACTATCCCTGCAGTTTGAGCTTATATTGAGTAATAAACACTTTTATTTAGGCTTAAAAACTACGCATTTTTACAAAATTACTGCCTACCAAAACTTGAACTTACAAGACTGTGCCAGCTAAGCAAATAAGTCTGTCGAGCCTGTGCGCCTTATTTTACCAGGTGCTTCTGCAATTTTTAGTCATTTGTGCGATTAGCGAAAGCGTTGCATTGCAATGTAGTGTTGCGAAGCGTTATCGAAAAAGAAAAGAAAAAAGTATATTAAAACCGTGCAAAAAATATAACTGAACCTGTTCTAACTATAATCATTTGCAAGTTAATAATTTGATGGGATCGGTGTCATTGAACCAGAAAAATCTGAAAAATTAAAAGAAATTCAAGAAAAAACTTAATTTTATTTCAACAAATTTATTCTCATCACATAGCATTATTGGACCCACGTTGTACATTTTTATACTATCGCAAATAATACTAATTAGATAAAAATAATTACTGACAGTATGCCAAGACAAATTGTTGATAAAAATACATATACAGTAAACTGTTATTCTTTACGATTTAAAAAACCTCAGTCTAAAAAATATTAAATATATATGTGAGCTTGGCCAATTGATATTGAAACAATTGAGGAGATATTGGGCAATATCTCCTCTACATATAACACAATTTTAACAAAGGCGTTACATAACGCAAACTACTTTGGGATGATTTACCAAATTCGAGAGATAAATGAAGCCACACCCACTGAACAAGAAACTAATGTTTGTGTATGTTTAAAATGGTTTTGAAGCCAAAATACTGAATGAAATAATTATCTATCATTCATGGTTAAGAATTTAGTACAGTAGCTCCAATACAATAGATTGCAATATAGTACAATAGAGGTAAAATAATGTCTCACAATAAATTCAACAACAATTCAACAAATTTTAATTTTGAATTCCTCTGTGCACCTCGACAAGTTTTCGATGTTATTAAATAATTCGTTTATCAACAATTTTTCTTGGTAGCTTTGTGTAGGAAAAAATTATATACGAAACAAATGCACGAAGTAGACATACTAAGCGGAATTACATTATGAGAAAAGATGCATAATTCAAGACAATCATGCAGTGGTTCATAAAAACGACAGTGATTCTAAAGAGTCTACAGAATCCCAACTTTGCAATCCTATGTATCTAACACCTGCATGACTACCTCTAGACTCATGATGGGTATATCCGTATACATCATGGTGTGCTGAAAATAAAGGTCAGTAGTGTTAGAACGAATGAGAAACTACAAAGCGATAAATATTAGTAAAATTATTTTACAAAACAAACAGGGTGGGTGAATATGCAATTTTATTTATTTTTTTTATTCATTATAATCGTTGATACCTAGAATAACGTAATCTAGATACCATATTGGTTCAAAGTAAGTACACTTTCTAAACATCTTATATTTCGCAATAAACGAGGTTCTAGTGTTGACAAATTAGGACTATTAGTTTAACTCTGTTTTATTTATATTATAATATCTCTATACAGTGCTATTCAGAACTTATCTCTAAAACTTTGAGGATATGTGCATCCTTAAATAATAAATCGATATCACCACCAAAAAAATGTATAATAAAAGTCTTAGGATTTCCCGTAAACAATGTTTAAAGTTATACCATTATAAAGGACTGCGTTGGGGCAACTGTACTTCAACGACAATCTGATATACCACATTCCTAAGAATGTGGTAAAAAAAAGTAAACAAGTTTTTGTCTGGTACACCTGGTTAAGACCGAGCGAATAGAGTTGGAGTGGGGATAATATCTCTATTGTCTATCAGTCATCAGTCTGTATATGATCTGTGATCAGTCTATCTGTGTCCTCTCTTAGTGCCGGTGTGTTATTTATCGTAGGAGTGTTAAACTGTAAAATTTTCAAACTGGCTCATGTGTACAATAATGCTGAGTTAATGGACATGATTCTTATTTATGGTGAAGTTGGAATGGACGAGATGGTGGCCCGGGACGACCACAACGTATTTTAGCAGCTGAAGAACTAGTGTTCAATCTGGTCCGTGACAATACGCGAATAAGTACAAGTCAGATCGCTAGGCAGGTGCCTAGGGTATCCCAATCAACGGTGTGGCGCTTACTACACGAAGCTCAGTTTTATCCGTATCATATCCAGCTTGTTCAAGCACTGTTACCAACGGATTATAAATTACGAGACGAGTTAGGTTTTGTGAGTAGTTGTTGCAGTAAAATCCCTAATTTACTTAATAATTTGCGATTACAAGATCAGCAACCAGGAGGAACATTCGCTTTAGTGCGGCAAAATTGGATAAGGCGTGCCCAAAAGTGTATACAAGTCGAGGGACAAAATTTCGAACAGCTTTTGTATCAAGGTATGAGCAAAGTTTTTATAAATTTCATGTTTCCAATACCTAGTAATCAAGTAGCGCAAATCTTCAAAATTAGTGTAACAAAATTTTATTCATTTTAAAGACACGTCACTTTGGTCACATCTATCTATCTTTCAGTTTATTTTAAAGTAAAAACGCTGCAAATCTTTTTTGCGCTGGGTGTCGGTATACCCTCAGAACTTCCGAAGTTTTTTTCGTGCTAGCCAGTTTGCATTGTCAGTGCCAAGGTCACTCCATTACAGTGGACCAGTATCCAGCGGCGTGCAATTAAAAATTTTTAAATAGTTTTTAGAACGCGCCAAAAAAATTGTTTTTGCACTACCACATTTGTACATGTATGTTGAACATCCCCAAATTTTATTATGGATAAGTTCTGAATAACCCTGTATACAATAAGATTAGAATATAAATCTCTAATGAGGTGGAATATGTGATTTCAAGAATAATATTTCAGAAAATTTGTATATTTGTAAATTTATAGATAATTTTAAGCAAATCCATGATGATTTTGTTATTTTTAAAAATAGCTATTATTTCACTTCAATCATACCTGGCAATGTGGGTCTTCCTTGATCCCCACTAGGTGAAGCTTGAGGAGAACTGCCTATTGGTCGAGGTACATTTGGAACACTGCTTTCTGGGTGAGTGGCCCTCCAGTAAGCCTAAAAGTAAAAATAAACTCGTAAATTGCAATTTTTAAGATCTTCCAATCCATACTGATGTCAGCCGTATATAGATAGTTATGCCTAATTGCATTGCAAGGTATTTAGAATGTATAACCAGCTTTGGTGAACCCTCAAAAGTGTCAACACTCAAATCGAACTTTCTACGTCATCTAATGTAAATAAAATTGTCTATCAATTTGTATTAGGTGTAGTTCCAATACCTACCTCTTTAAGCTTTTCTGTTATTAATATTTTTTTGTGAAAATTGGAGAAAACTGGAGACAAGAAGGATTATTGATTACTTGTAATAATTTCCATATTATGAAAGCTATGAAAATGACATTAACAACATTTTATAACAAACTATTAAATGTTGAACAAAATCACACATATATGAAAGTTATAAAAGCTGCTCTGTAATTATTTTATATGCACAATAAAACTATTTTGTTTATTTCAGTTTCCCAATTATTTTCACTTATGCCGGATTTATATTTTGAAAAAGGTAAAATAGTACCTAGGTATATAAAAGGTATAAATAGGGTTTATACGAGATCTAATACCAACTAAGCATATTATATTTAATTAACTCCTAATATATCCCCACACGAAAAATAAAGAAATTAAGCGGAGTTAGATCAGGTGATCTCGGGAGCCGTCTCTACATTTAATAGTCTTACTGTGCGTAGACAATACTGTAGTTTATAATTTGTGTTTATGTGTGTCTTTGTTCAACATTGTTTCTGTTATTTTTTGCTATATGGAATCTTAATACCAATCGATAGAGAATAAAAATTTACATGTAATACTAACTGCACAAATATACCGACAATCCCATTTCCAAAAAACTTGAGTCATTTTCTATGTATGCCTAAATTCTAATTAGGCAGAGATTTAATTTTCTTGAAGGTAGCAAATTTCAAACAGAGTGCAAAAGGTGTTTTCCAAAAAAATTTAAATATATGCGAAAAGATTAGATTTAGGTAATATGGTATCTTTAAGAACCTAATACTAAATCAACGAGATGACAACTACTTCAGGTGTAACGGGAAGTGTAATGACTTTGAAATTGTTTTGGTTAAAAAATGCGTAAAGTAATAATCTAAATAGCCAATCGGTCTAATTTGACCAATGTTGATGAAAATACCAGAAGAATGGAGACTGTTATCACGTTGTGGGTTCGCATGAGCATGAAAATGAGCAGATTTCCACCAACGCTATTAATATAAATTTTCCTTCGAAATTGTCTTTAGCTATGTTCTTACCTCTAAATATTCTCCTATATGTTCACAGGCTTCCTCCAGCTGATTCTCGTCAAGTATAACATCAAACATTTCCGGTGGACATTGAGCTAGTTTTTCTGCTGCTACCATTTGTACATTTAGATGTCTGGCTTGACTCTTTCCTCTAGACTTAATAAGCCTTTGTAAAACCTAGAGAATATATAATGATTATCAAAAAAAAAAAAACGGAAGATGCAAGAATTTGTTAAAATAGACATACTCCATTCAATATGCATTTTACAACATTCAGTGTTTTTCAGTGTATGCTTATCACCTTAACCTGCTGAAAATCCGGATTGATTTACCAAAAGGTTTCAAAGATTTTACATTTATCTTTATTATCTTTTTGTAAAACCACCCATTTTTATATTTAATATATTTTTACGTTGGTTTCAAGATATGGAGGGAGGACCTACCATATGGATGATAATCATGTATTACTGAAAGAAGTATCATCTCAGACATTGACATCTTGTAATTTCAAACCGACAAGAAACGTCTGCAAGGAAAGCTCTTAATTCAATATATAACCTAGAATAAAGCAAAAGACACACAATCTTTCACACTTTTTCATACAACACCCTGGAGTACACCTCTTCAAACAATACGTTTTAATATCGTACTTAATGGTTAAAGATATACTAACCTTAGGGCTAGTAATTTTAAGATATACAATACAAGGTGCTAGTGAAGTTTTGGCAAGTTGCGAAGGATGGTTTATAGTATCACAATCCAACACCACGAGTTGTAATGTTGTAGCAAGCTCGAAGATCCTCTCAATTTCGGCTTGGACCTCGGAGAGACACGTCGAGCGGGTTGTCGATCGTTCCATGATCGCCCGCTTCGTCGGATTATTTAATAACGAACGCTTAGCTAAGGAGATATCTGCCATTACCCTAGTAATAATAATTCTGAAAAGAAAAGAACACACATGTTCTCACCACTGTATCAATCAAATAAGAATAATAGTCACAATAATAGCAAACGCTCCACAAACACCGAGTGGAAGACAACTCCTTCAACATATTAGGTCTGTTGAGTAGTTTATAAATACAAACAGTCAAATTTTGTTTAATTCACTTGTGGCATACGATTATACTTCATAAAAAATTATTTTAGCAATATGTAAAATAGCAACAGGAAAACAGAAGTATCAAGAAATAAGAAATGTAGTTAATAATTATTTGTTTTGAAAAAAACATTGATCTCATTTAGATGTTCCAAGAAATTTATAGAAAACACTCTATATACTAGTATTTCGGCTTATTAGGCCTTTTTCAATAGAGTAATGTCTATTACTAAACATTTCCAAGCGCGTTTTCGTTATTTATTTGTTTACGAGCACCTACCCCCGATTGATTCTTACCATCTGGTAAAGCCCGAGCTTTATTAGCTGTTCTAAGAAGGGCGAGAGTGTAAAGTCTATCTGATCATTCGTAGTACAAGGATTTATAATTAAAGATTTTTTTAATTTCTAATTACTCTAACAGATCTAAGCGCTTTCCTTTCTTTTCACGATGCAGTACCTTTACATTTTTCTGATCTATAAAATGATTGCTTTGTATACAATGCGTCGAAAATCCTGAATTTTTGCGTTATTTAATATGGATTTTTTATGTTCTTTTACTTTAATTTCAATACTTCTACCGGTTTGACTCACATACACGGCATTACAATCCGCGCAGTTAATTTGGTATACCCCCGATTGTTTTAACAGTCGGGGTATACCAAGTGATCTAAATGAGATCAATGTTTTTTTCAAAACAATTATTTTCACGATGTTTCATAAAGAACCATCCGCTTCAAGTATCCACTTTATAATAATTATTTAATTAATTAATTTATTAAATAATTGCATTATTATTTTCATACAATGGGTTTTTATGGACAGCTTTATAAGTGTGCTTTGATACCTACACTTATGGTCTTTGAATAATCTTTCCTCATTAATTTGGATATCTTTCTAATTTATTGTTAGTCTACAGATGACGTATTATCAAAAAACTTATAATCAAAAATGCAGTCTCTTGTCTTGGCCAGTTTTTATGGTATCAATTTTCAAGATCACCTTACAACAGGTTTATCAAATAAATTTTGCCCCAATCTTTATTTCGAATGCTCCTGTTCCTTGTTTAAGAGGTGGCATATCTCAAAATAATTTTATATGCAAAAAGGATGACGTGACAACTGACTCCAAGTTAAATCGTCCTAGAAGTTTCCTTAATAAAAGCTGTAATTCTATGAATAACGCAACAGAGAAGTGCTCTTGATAAAACCAAAAAAGTTTTTAATCTTTTCGAAAATTAGGCCTAACTTTTAAAAATACTTTGACCTACTTTCCCACAACTTATTCTACAGTGAGGACAAAAATTCCGTCCCCCCCTCTAACTTTTGAACCACCGGGTAGATTGTGATGAAATTTGGAACGATTATATATGACTAAATTCTGCATGTTTTGACACATCAATGACAGCTCTAAATGTCAAAGTGACAGCTGGGCGCGCAATAGGAACATTTTTTTAAATGGAAATGGGGGTCGAGTGGGGACTCATTTTGAAGTTATTTTCATGCTCAAAACATCCCCCAATTTTGAGAACATTTGGTTCAGTAATTTCCAAATAAGAACCAGTAATATCAGTTTATAACATAATCTTTTTACCACATAATCTTTATAATAGAACTTACCCATGGAACATTTATTTGTCAGGAGGTTCATGGAGGTCATTTTCAACATCTTTTGAAGTAACACGTGTTTTCTAAATTTGTTTCTGCCTCTAGGTTTAGTTTAAATTATTTCATAATTTTTTAATTTAGGTTATTTTAGGTTAGGGATGGTTTATTGTTATTTGTTTACTTTTAATTTTTGTTCTGCTTTGAATAATTTACAATAATTTGTAATATGTATGCAAAAAAATGATATAACAGAAATCGATATTACTGGTTTTTATTTGGAAATAACTGAACCAAATGTTCTCAAAATTGGGGGATGTTTTGAGCACAAAAATAGCTTCAAAATGAGTCCCCACTCGACCCCCATTTCCGTTTAAAAAAATGTTCCTATTGCGCGCCCAGCTGTCACTTTGATATTGAGAGCTGTCATTGATGTGTCAACAAATGCAGAATTTATTTATTTATTTATTTATTTATTTATTTATTTGTTTACAGCTGCCAAGACAGGCGATTACCCAATTATATGGCAGGAAAGATACAAAAGTAATGAGCTACCTTAGTTAACAGCTAAGGAAACGAAATAGATATAAAATTAATTACAAATATTATAAAAGTATTAAAATAGGACATACTGAAAATTTATTAATTTGTGGATAGAATACACTTCTTAATTTCATGCACACTGGAACAGAAGATGTCAAGCCTATTTTCATAATTGTGATAATTTGAACACATTACATTTAAAGGTGAAAACTGAAGAACATTTGTTCTTGGTGTTTTTAAGTAGAATAAGTGATTATGACGAGTTCTGCCGTGTAAAATGTTAAAATTTAAGAGATGCAATAAATCCTTACATTCAATATTACCATTAATAATTTTATATAAAAATAAAACCGAGAAGTAAACTCTTCTCTGGGCTAGATCATTGAAATGAAACCTGGTAAGTAGTTCTAAATGCGAAATACCCCGAGGTGGATAAGCGTTATCAGATCTAAAACTTAAATATTTCAGGAATTTTCTTTGAATTTTTTCAATATTGTTTACGTGAACATCATACCCCGGATTCCACACAATATTCGCGTACTCTAACTTAGAACGAATAAACATGTAATACAAAAGTTTAATAGTGTCCACCGAGAAGTGAGTGGAATTACGTATAACAAATCCGAGCATTCTGTAAGCATCATTGATGATATTATTAATGTGATCAGTAAATGTCAATTTAGAATCAAAGGTAACGCCCAAGTCTCTGAATTGATCACTCTTCATTAAAAACGTGTCACCTAATTTATATGAGAAGTTAATTATAGTAGGGACGGTCTTTTTGGTGAATGACATAAAACAACATTTCTCGATGTTAAGTGGCAGTAAGTTTGTTTCACACCATAAATTAATCTTCGATAGATCAGATTGTAACTCCGAACTGTCAGACACATCTTTAATGGATCTGTACAATTTCAAATCATCAGCGTAAATCAATGAATTGCTGCTAATATTTATATTAATATCGTTTATAAATAAATTAAACAATAGAGGTCCTAGGACTGAACCCTGAGGAACACCTGATGTTGCAAGTATTTCAACAGATCTGAACCCACAATATTGAACACGTAATTTTCTATCGGATAAATAAGATTGAAAGAAGTTCGTAAAATTCAGAGTCAAACCGTAACAGAGTAATTTATCTAACAACTTCCCATGGTCGAGTCTATCAAAAGCCTTAGACAGGTCAGTATATATGACATCTACCTGTCCTCCTTTGTCCAAGACTTCTGATATAAATTGATCTATACAAACTAAATTCGTCACAGTTGATTTACCTGCCATAAATCCATGCTGATTTGGAGATATTTGAGATTTCAAATTAAAATACATATAATCATATAAGACTACCTCAAATAATTTACTAAAGTTGGACAATATTGCTACAGGTCTGTAATTATTAATCTCTGTTTTGTCACCTTTCTTAAAAATCGGGCAGATTTTGGATTGCTTCCAAAGTGTTGGAAATGTTGTAGATTTTAAAGATAAATTAAAAAGAAAGGTTAAAGGTTTAACTAAAACATGCGCGCAATCCTTTAATAAAAAGGCTGGAATACCATCTGGACCTGTCGTCATTTTTGGTTTAATTTTCTTCAAAGCATTCAAAACCGCGTTATCAGATAAGATGGGACAATTAATATGGTTTGAAGTAGACTGATGTTCCATATTGTCACCGAGAAAGTTACTAGATTTAATGAAAGATGACTGAAAAAAGCTAGCAAATGAATCTAAAATATCGTTCTCATTAGTTAATGAAATATCTCCGTGTTTCATTAATTTAGGAATACTCGACACTTTTTTTTTGCTATTAATATACGACCAAAATTGATTGGGGTTGACTTTTAATTGTTGCTCAATTATTAAAAGATGTTCATTGTGAGCGATGCGTATTTCATTTTTTATTTGAGTCCTCAGCATTTTGTATTCATTAAATGTAGTTTCATTTCTATTTATTTTATATAACTTCCACACTTTGGCTTTCTTTTTTATATTCCTAATTATATTACCGGTGAAATATGACGGATAATTTTCATTTTTCGGAATGAGTCATATAATTTAGTCATATATTATCGTTCCAAATTTCATCAAACTCTACCCAGTGGTTCAAAAAGAGGGGGGGGGGACGGACTTAATGTCCTCATTGTATGTAAATCGGTTTCAGCATTGTCATTAAAGGAGAATGGTCCAAGTCAAGTCCTCTTTACTCACCGTCCTTCAAATCTATGTTTTAAAAAATCAAATAAGGCTTTTTGCATCATATCCGTGACTTCGTAGCCCTTCAGCGAAGGCCCCACAAGTACTACCGGTCGCATAGAAGGGACTACGTCGTACGGGGCCGTCGCCTCCTGTTTCTTAAAGAACGGCTTCTTCTTCTCTTTGGCTGGCGGCGTCGTAAGCGATTTGCCAGTCCTTGCATTTCCCATGGAATCGGATTCATCTCCTTTAAATATTAATTTCAGAGTTAGGTAAGCTCATGAGAACTACAGAATAATACACCACCCCTTCCATACACAAGCCACATACTTTAATTGTTGTATTTGAAACTAGGGGTAGATATTATTATTTACATATTATTTTAGGTAACTAATTACCTAATTTGTGTCACGTTTTCACCTCAGTTCTAGAATGACTTCATATACAGTATTTAAACACTGAATATGAAGATACTCTTGGAAGTATCTTCATATTCATAAAATCGCTAATTCGACGAGTCATCTAAGTATTCAAAATTAAAATTGTAAAACCATTATCTTCAAATTTCCTAAATGAATTCTTTTTCACAAGAATTTTTTATCTTTGAATTTTTGTTATCCACTTAAAAAACAAGTGATGCTCGCTAGTCTGCCGAGCTTAGAATTAGGTGTATTTGACTCGCATTGTTGCCAAGTTATGATGAAATTCCCTGATATTATCATTGTTCGTCTATTTTATGCTGAAGAAATCACAGTCAAACCTCTAACATATTTTCTGATAGTTGTTAAATTCATCATAACTTATTTAATAACAATAATAACAATAATACTAAAACTGCAAAAGAACAAATTGGAACATTGCTTCCAAATAACTATTAATGAATGTAATAGCTGTCTATAATGTATAACTATAATTTAAAAAAATAATAAAAAGTATGTCCCTTCATGTTCCTTTACAGTATAAACACTCTCTAGCTATGTATCTGTCTAAGAAAACTATATTTTCTAATACTACCGCTAGCGTGGCTGGGATATTTGGAATTATGAGAGAGAGAGAAAGAGACGGGATTTTTCAAAGAAAATAAAATAAACAAAGACAGAAAAAGTATAAATACATATATAGAGAGGTGAAATCATACGTGCATTTACAGTCGGAAGGAATTTCAAAATTAGTAAAACTTTCAAGAAACTTTCGGTACGAAATACTGTAACCAAAGGTAAATAAAAAAATCCAAACCACATATTTCCAACAAAAAAAAATAATAATAATAATCATAATAAAATAAGACTCATGAAGTAATCCACCTTTGATCTATAGCAAACTGAACTGGAATTCGTCAGTTTGTGAAATATTTAAATATTTTCGATTTACCTTGGTATATAATGAATTCTTTTTGACTGACGATTTGACTTTTTTCTTTTCACTTTCCGCACGAAATGATGATTTTGGGTAAAAACGAAATTGGGCTCTACTCAACGAATGGGGTCTTACACTTTCGCTGGGTTGTAGATATTTAAGAAAAAATTTAACATGTCTTGAGTATTTAGGTAGTTTTATTTGGAGTTTTAATTAATAATTAGTAAAAAAGTAATCAATTTATAAAAGCGTTCGCATTAAAATCCATGTGTAACGTAGTGCTACCTTGTGACATATATTGTACAGAAATTGGTGAAAAAGCTCATTCCAAATGGTGCCTGAAATGAACTAGATTAATTTTAACAAAATGTTTATTAGATTACTTCATTGAGTCCAGTTTCAGTAGCATCTTAATAGGTATATTACTAGAGGAGATCTACCAAATTTAGAATGCTCTTTCCTTTATGTTTACAATATTTACTAGGTGCCCCATATTTTTAAAAATTACATTGCTATTTTGTTAACAAATTTATAATAAAGAACACTTATTACCCTATAACTTTAAATAATAATTAAGTCATAGATGAATCATTTTTTTAATGTTTTGTACTGAATCTGGAGTAAGCTTTACATTATTACAGGTATCAAATATGAAAAACAAAATATTGAAGGAAACCTACAACTCAAAATTGATTATTGTAGAATGAAAGCTTGTTTATGAAATGTTTATTTTTGAAATAAATAAATAATAATTACTGACGGAATCATAGAAAATATAATTGGTTGTGATAGTGAGTGTGTTCATAGGATCACATGAATATTGACAGGAGTGGCGACACGCCTTTTTCGCTAGTTTTCCTAATTGTTTTTTTAATTTAAGTTATTCTATAAAAGCTGAGCTATTTCATACTTGATAAATTCCCTCTATGTAAGTTTTTTAAATGAATAGTAAAACTGATGTACGAGTATATTAACCTCACTTTGTATTATACGGGGTGTCCCATCGAAAAGTATAACATTTCGCCGCCTTATATCTCGAAAACTAAAAGAGATATCGAGATGCGGTTTGGACACAACGATTTAAGATTTTTGTAAGCTTTTTTGGCACTGTTACCAAATCTCCAAATATATTTGTAAATTTTTTATTGAATACGCTCCTCTTTGGAGTAAAATTACTTGCTTATATTAAGTGGAACACTTTGTATATTTTGCCATAATCAGAAAACCTAATCACTTTTCAAAAAGGTATATATTGTTTACATTATCTTGAGAATTGGAGTCACAAAATTCAGTTTAATGGGAGCACCTCTTATTTGAACAGTTTGTGAAGCTGGTCTTCGTTTTCCCAGTAACCATGAAAAACAAAAGTACAATAACAAACTGTATTGTCAGTTGTGTCAAATATTTGAAGTATAAATATAAAAATGTTCACATTAGAAGGATCACACACTTTTGATCATTTACTACTAAGGATGCACAAATGTATATTGAAGTAAATGGTGGGCAGTTAAAACAAATTGTTTTCTAACTTATTCGAGTAGTTTTTATTTATAGTTATTTTGATTATTTTATCTGTTATTTTTATTACTCATACTGTCATTGTGCTTTGTTGTTATTGTTAACAAAACTCGTTCCTACCGATTATTAAAGAATTATTCTTTTCTCCCTATCTTTCTTCATTTAAAAAGCAAATGCAGACAAGTTCCACATCAAGTTTGATCAGAGATTTTAAAATGATAAAATATATAGGGTTTTTTTATTTAAAATAAGTGTACAAAAACTTAAAAATAACTTTACAAAGAAGGAGGTATTTTTTTCATTCGTAATAACCCAAATAAGAGTACTTCTAACAAATTTAATTTTGTGGCTCCAATTCTCAAGATAGGTAATATAAACAATGCATACCTTTTTGAAAAGTAGAGTGATTAGGCTTTCTGATTATGGCAAAATAGACAGGGTGTTCCATTTAATATAAGTAAGTAATTTTACTCCAAAGAGGAGCGTATTCCATAAAAAAATTACTAATATATTGGAGATTTTACAATAGTGCCAAAAAATGTTACAAAAATCCTAAGTCGTTCTGTCCAAACCGCATCCCGATATCTCTTTTAGTTTTCGAGATATAAGGCGACGAAATGTGATACTTTTCGATGGGACACCCTGTACTATAAAAAACTCCGAAGCTTTTGTATTAACTGAAAAAACCTGAACCAGACGGGTAATACCGAAAAACAACGAAAATCATCCACGACAACACCAATAATAACAAAAGAATCCGCTGTGAATTGGATGGGACATACCAGGCGTGGGAGGAGTGCTACCTCTGGAAACATCGTTACCAGCGGCCCCTATATTAGAGCTGGAACTCGTTTTACTTGAGTAGAGCTTGGTCGTCCTTGTCTGGACCTGCTGCAGTCTCAGGTTCTCCAACTTCACCGGAGAAGGAATGAAGCCTATGTCGGAGCCCTCCTTCACTAGCCTACCTATCCACCAGTTGTTGTCATATTTTTCCTAAGAGCATGACGTAATTGTTATTTATGATGTAAATGTAACAAAACATATTTTTAAAATTCAAATACTCCACTGTAAGTTTGAATTTTCTATTACAATATTGTATAAAACTTTATCTGCTTTCGTCATACTACTGGAAAATAATTTAAAATTTATTATAATTATGACATTAAGCTAGTAGATTACGCTTCTTTGCCTTTTATTAGTAAAATGATATGTATCAAGGATTCATATAGGTTATTAAGAGTTTGTTAGGTAAGTAACACTGCCACATTTCAACAAAACCGGCTAAAGGATTATAAGGATTTCACGAAAAAACGATTTTTTAAAAAATGTCACAACCTGTATCTTGAAAACGAAGCATTTCCGGACCTATGTTTTTATAAAATGTTTGTCTTAGAATCACCTGAAGAAGTACCCCTTGAAGTTTGCCCAGGTACAGGTCATAGTGGAATCCCAGAGAACGAAAGGGGCGATGAAATGGCTCGACACGGATCTCAGGGACCCAGCCAAGGACCAGAACCGATTTTAGGCATTACACAAAGGCAGGTCAACATGGCTCTTAATGACTGGGCTCATGAGACATTAAGTAAAAACTGGAGAAGGAGTGGAAGTTGTAGACAAGCTCGCAACTTTATAGTGGAGCCAAGCAAGACCAAGATGGCCTGGCTGTTTAAGTCGAGGCCGGAAGGCTATAAACCAGTTGGTGGGAGTTTTAACGGGTCACTTCAGGCTTAGAAGATATCTATCATTGATGGGTGTTGAGGGAGACCCTATCTGCACAAAGTGTGGGGAGGGCGACGAAACGCCTTCCCACTTCAATGCGTGGCTTTCGACAGACTAAGACACGACGTCTGGGAGGCCGGGGAGCTGCAAGGGGAAGAGGTCAGTTCCCTTAAATGGACCGATATTCTGACCTACATTAGAAGGTCGGGAAGGTTCGACGAGGGAAGAGGCAAAAGGAGCCCGCTTGTGGCCTACTTGCCAGGTCTTGGCCGCCCCATACCACCACTACTGCTACTACTACTACTTGGCCAGATACTTAAATAACTCCCTGTATATGGTATTTATACACTCCGACAAGAATTGAACAACAAAGTGGGCTTATTCTCTTCCTGTCGTTTTGATTACACGTATATTTTGCTTAGTTTGGCAAACGTTGTAGCTCTGATATATAAAAAATGTCACAGCTGTATAGCACGTGTTTTTCCATTTAAAACACAAACTCCTGATGTTTCACAGAGCTATTGAAGGACTCCGTATACTAGCACATACTTTTAAGTATGTAATTATTAAAGAAAACAACTTTTATTAATGGAATTATTAAGAATTTTAGTTAGAATCAAAGAGGATATTGAAAAATATAGCACTGTATATACACATATGGCAATGGTAGACTTACAAAGCTGTTTGTAATGCGTAAGACGAAAAAGATATGTGAATTGTTAAAGTTAGAGGGAGATATAGATAATCGCGCTGTTGTCAATTTGATGAGATTGATGACTGTTGAAAAAGTCACTACCGCCCCGTGTACAATAGTGGGGGCAATCGAGAGGGAGGACCGAGCGAGAGGTCCATGTAACATCTAACATCGAACAGGCTGTGGGGGCTGGGTATCGATGCGCGCAACTGTTGCCCGCTTTAAGGGATTGCTGGTAGGGATGTCTTTCTGAGAGGGACATGAGTGTGGCATCAATGTAATATATTGCACTCTCTTTAACATTCTTAAAAATATAAGTTACTTTATCTTGCCCACGGGTTTTACGCTTGTAAGTCTACCATTGCCATATCTGTATATAACATATTATATTAAAATGTAGCACGAATATCTAACAACAACGCTGCAGCATATTATTATAGCTTTTTAATCAGATTGATGCAATACTATCAGAAAGTAAGATCTTACACGAAAATATTAACCCTTATATTAAAAGAACTATAACTACATTATACAAAAACAACATAATGAAAAAATATAGGTACCAGGCATGGCATGTTCACAATGATATTTGAGTTTTGTTCGGTTTATACAATAGTTTGCTGCCCCTTCCAAAAATATTCCAAATCAGACAAATCTACACGCAATAAGGTCTGCTCTAAAAATATCCGATCGAAATTTATTGCAAATATTTTATAGCTGATTATTTTAAGGGATTTTATAGTTGTTATATCGATATTTATTGCGTTATACGGATGTCCAAACTGCCTTTTGACTTTTGCATTCCTGTTTAAATAAAAGTAAAGATAAATAAAAGTAGATATTTTAAAGAAATCAATTGCATTTTTTTTTTTAAGATATGGCATCATAACTATGTATACTTAAATCAATTAAGAAAAACAGATAATATCTTATGAAAACTTCAGCACGATTGTAAGTAGCACCATATGAGTGAAAAATCTTATCTAAATAGAACATAGTATGCATACACTTTCTATTTTCTTAGACATAGTATAAGAAGTTCTTTTCTGTAAAACATGAAACTCTCCTTGTTGGTCACATATCCATAATGGCGTTTAAGTGCCCATTTCTTAAAAACTGCATAGTTAGTGCATAGCAAGGATCTATAAGTGTGAGAATAAATAAGTTCACTTGTCAAGAAAATCCTAGAATGGGCAAGACCACGGCTGTTATTCTCGGCTGTTGGGAGAAGAAGGACAGAAAACTTTCAGGCAGAGAATCATGAAATACTGCGAAGCACTTGATCTTCCGACCAGTCTTGAAGCAGAGAGCTTCAAGCTCTAATCAATGGGTCTTAATTTTTAAATTATTCATTTACCTAAGAAGAAACATTAAAATATAAAAAATTAAAATATTTTATGCTAACTTTATAAACATGCAAGTGAATTTTTTAATAGAACGCGATAGAATCAATTATAAATATTGCAAAATCAAATTCATTTCTTTGTACATGTTGTATGTACAATTTTTATTGCATATGCTCCACAATATACTGCAGTATGCGTATGGACCGTTACTTTCAAAATGGGGACAAAATACTTACCTTAATATGTAAAAAATCCCTAATTTCGAAAGAAATTGCGTAACCATGAACCGGTGAATCATCATCTAGAGAGCCATCATAAGCTACGTTTGTTCGCACAGCAAATGCTACCGGTTTTGTCTGAAAGAAAAATGCAGTTTAGTTTAATGAAGTTATTACGTTAACTCGTTCATTTGTCAGTATTTTTTAGTAAATTCAACAGTTGAAGCGAGAATCTAATTAGTATCTCGATTTACTTTTTAGTTGAAAGTCGTTATCCTATTTCGTCGTCGTCGTCGTCGTCGTTATTATTTCCAAACGCTTTAACATCTCACTTATTTCCCACATTTGAAATAGATATTTCTATAAATTACTGAATTGTGTTCGTTCGTTTATAGAAATGAAATACTTAAAACAAATTGTATAACAGGAAGCAATTTGCAGCTATTTTTAAGTTAGACAAATAATGTCAGTATAGAATTATGTTTATTTTGTATAGGTACAATAAATAAATTGAAATAATTTATTATCGTTAAATATGGTCAGCAAATAGTTCCTGGCTTCACCGAATTCATAAAAATTTCACAGAAAAAATTCATCATAGCAAGAGGGTCTCATTATATGTATTTGGAGTAGCAATATTTCTTTAATAATGATTCTGCCCATAAACTTTAATCAATTAATGATTATTTATTTAGAAAACTTTGAAAAACAAATAAAAATGTAAAATGGGTTAACGACTTTTCACATTGAAATTTGATTGAAACAATTTTCTTGAAAACAATTACTTAGATACCTAGTTCCATGTATAACAATCAGTAATATACTCATGTTAACATTGTTAATTTGAAATAAACACTGTCGCGTAGGAATTCATTAAAAAATAGTTGTACAATAATAAACATAAAACATTACACCCACCCAACTATTTATTGCTTTACCAAACAAACCTCTCAGCTGATTCTGTAAGTAAATGGATGTACCTCGACTAACTTTAAAAATAGCTCTCTATATCAAACAATATAAACTGTTTTAAAATATACAATGGTATTATTTGCAAAAGACGCTGGAAACAACTGCTCCACGGCCTATGTGCGATATAAATGAAAAGCAAGTTGTTATCTGTCAGGATAACAAATTCTGGTTGTTTAGAAAGGACTTGTAAGAGTTATTTATTTGCTATCTATGCCACTCTTACAAGCACAGAAACAAGTGCGAAACCGGTCAGTGTCCGCTGGTTGGTCTTGATGAAGGATGTGGCAACTTACATGGAGATGCCAAAGGAATGCAGTGCCAGTCGGGGCACATTGGCCGTGGAGTAGCTGTTTTCGGCACCTCCTTCAAATAAATAACTAGGATAGATAATTCTTTGCAATGACAATAGAGGTCATTGCTATAATGGCACTTGCGGAAAAGCAGGTAGTTGTCTGTCAATTTGACAATAATTGTCAGACAGATAGTAGCTAACACCAAAAGAGGCCACTACTGTGTGTTTATCACCACTACTAACATACTATGGTTTGCTTAAAAAAAACACAAATTTCTTGGTTTATGGGTTAGGGTGAATTGGTATAGAGGCTATCGGTATCACCAATAGCCTCTATGATCGAAAATTGATAAAAGATAAATCTTTATATTTTTATGTATCCTTTCAATTAAATGAGATATAGAAGTTCCAGAAAATGTTAATATATAATGATAATAATAAAAATGTATATCGGTTTATAGCTCTCAAGCAAATTGAGACAACGTATTTGTATTGTCAAAGTGAATTTATCTTCACGAAAAAATTTGCGAATAACGTGCCATCAGTTTTTTCTAAAGTTGGCCGAAACCAAGATACTTCCCAATAGAAACCGTCAACTTTGCATAGTGAAACGCTTTCATTTTATTAATCAAATCAATTTTTAACTATTTCTATTGGCGATTCAAATTACCGATGAGGGCGCTGCAAATTGTAAACAAATATGGATGAAGACGAGTAAAAAGTTTGCATTTCATATCACATCATCTAGCAATTTAGCATTCAGCTGCCATAAATATGGTTACTTCATGTGTTAGTTAGGGTCAAATAAAGGATAAAGAGTGGTAAAAGTAGTCAAACGTCCCATAAGTGCTTCATTTATAATTATATGAATTTTTTGGGTTGAAACAGGTACCCTAGTTTTTGTTTACTTACATTTTGGACTAAAATAAGTGTGATAAACTGTATGGTGATACCATATTAGTGCTTGTTTTTTGTTAAATAATGTTTAAATTAAAATACATTCTGCTTTTATAAGACTAATTATAGAAAAGTATAGACAAACAGCAACAAAGTGGTTATGTTGTGTAAATAAAAGTATTCCCTGTTATTAAATTGTTACATGCCTTTTGGAGAAATGAATGAGAACCAGTTTCTTATACTAGGGCCAAACTTCTACCTATCCTTCAATCTTAAACACTTCTATTCACACATTTTGTGGAATGACACCTATAAACACGGCAACTTGTGATGTGCTGATTTCTTTTGAATGCTATTTTAAAATTTAAAAATAAAAATGTACAAATACTAACCACGTCGTTTTTAACTTTGTAATACCAAAAAATCACAAGCACCACTAAATTATTACGTTAAACAAACCGAAATACGTGTTATTTATCGTTATATCATCAATAAGCCTCCAAAAATTATCTTTTAAGTAGGTTCAAATATTTTATGCAGAGGGCGCATTCATTTTTGGAATCGCCAATAAGTCGCTAACAACATCTTTTCATGTTGTTGTGTTAAGAATGATTTATTACTGAAATAATGTTACTATAATAGACCCGACACGTAGGTTTAGTTCGTTGTTCATTGACTTGATTTCTTTCCCAGTTTCATTCCACAAGAGTTGTAATTAAACTTTTTGATATAAATACGGGTCAGTGATCACGAGTTTCAGTTAGCTATAATCTATTTTTATGTAAGTGAAACTGAAGCAGTAACATTGAGTATGTGAAATGTAAACAATAGCATCCGCATAGTTTTACTAGTTTAATAAACATGAGACTGAATTATCTTTATTTTGGACTCCAAGCGTAAACTGTAAAGTGCTGAAAATAATTTAAACTCGTATTTATACAAAAAAGCTTAGTAGGTTTCCATTTAAATTTGAATTGAAGTCAAATTATCACCGTCAATGACGCATTCAACAAAAAAGGTTTGTTCTTAAAAACAAAACGGTGAAATTGTTATTAGTCTCGGCGTTCTTAAGGGTCCATTCACAAGTTCGAAATAAGCCGAAAATCGGCGTTCGTCTCGTATCTAATTATGAAAAAACTATAAAAGATAGCGACTTTTGGTAAAAAAGTATTGAAAGATAAGAGTTTAATCTAGATCCCTATAATAGTAATTTTTGGTAATTCTTTTTATTTTTAAAATTCTAGGCAAACTATCTTGTACTAAAATAGCGTATTTTTAAAAATTATTTTCTCTAAAATAAATGTATTAAACAAAAATTTACTACTATAGGAATCTAGTTTATATTTAGATATTTCCGGTGATATATAATTTATAACATTAAAAAGAAATTTTGTTGCAATTATAAGACAAATCCGGTCCCGTTGCAATAAGGGCAAAATTGATTTCCATGTGCCTTTTTACTTCGGCTTTACGTGCACCTCCGAAATCTAAATAATTCGGTATAGGGAATATTAAGTTTCTGCCCATCGGCTACCCAACCTCTCAACCCGACCCCGCATTCATGCCTGTCAAGTCTACAGTGAACAGACCCTTAAGGAAACACATACCTGATTATGCCGATAATTTTTCTTTGCGTAGTCGTCAAACATGTTCCAAAAATGACGTGCTACGACCAGTTCAATCAACACGCACCACATGTCCAGTGACTCTAAATGTCACTGGATATTTACAGAGTTGGAATGATAATTTGTTTTTAAAAATTTGGTACCGTAGATTACATTATGCAGATACAATTTTCTTTAGAGAAAATTAATCTAATTCAACAAACCAATCTCACTCCAACAATCAATGTTTTGGTTTCCCCGTTTCTAAGCCAACAGCAGATTCACTTCTTTATCCATACTAATGCTCTATTTTATTCTTTGTGGTTTTATTAAAGAACAGCAGGGCAGGAATGGTGTGGATTGTGATTATTCACAAATAATATTTTATTAAATAGTTGCTTCTAAACGATTCCTCTTAATGGTATAAAATACGTTATTTCATTTAAATTACCAATTGAATTCAAATTATCGAAATTAAATGACAACATAGAAAAATTGTGCATTAACAATTATCATTGCTATTTGAAGAAGTCTGAAAAATATATTTCAGAAAAATATTACAGACTCCAAGAGACTAAATTTTATCAAATGGCTCATAAATGGCTCATAAAGGATTGAATGAAAATAATAAATTTTATTTTACTAAAGTAAAGAATTTGGTAAAATTATTGACCTTTACCACGCATGACTTTAGTTAAATAAACACAAACATAAAGATGTTAACATCTGTTGAAAGATAAAATTTGTTTATTGTTACAATTATTATTTCACCAGTGTTTGAATTTATAGGTAAGTGTACATTAAATAGTTGCATTATTTGGAAAATTGAAAAGAAATGTAGAAATATTGTATGGATGAATGAATATAGTGGTCACAAATAGATAACAATTGATTTGTGGAAGATGTGAGTGAAGACCAAAAAATATATTTCGCTTACAATAGAGAACTCCTATAAAGCCCTCTTACAATTTGCTATAGAAAAAATGTACCAAACAATTTTAAATTCAATATCTTAATTATCTAAAACATGTAAATAGCAGTAGATGAATGTCCTGTTTTGAAACGAACATTAAGTGCCGTTTCACATGTGACCGATGATCTGTGCTGACAATCGGCCGCAACTGATCATCAGTTCTATACAAGTGGTTTCACATGAGGTCGTATGGTGAGTCATCATCTGGAAAGCGCAGAGCATCACATTGTTGTCGTTTTGTGCTTAAAAAGGTTGATAGAGAGGCGAAAAAAAAATCGAAATCTTGGAAGAGTTTGGATGCATCCCCTATGCCTTGAAAGGTCAATAAAAGGCAAGGTCCCTAAACAAGTAGGTTACCTCAGTTTCGAGAAAAAATTCTATTGGTTAGTTTGAGGCTACGTCATCTGGCGTCCAGAAAGCCGCGAAATTTTGATATGATTACTGGTAAATATTGCATTTCATGATGGTTAAGAGTATCATTTTACTATAACAGTTTAAAATAAATGTATTGTATACATGTATACATAACGTATACATAATAAAACGTTTTTCAGGTAAACATTAAACCGTAAAATCAATAAAAAATACATAACACAACTACAAACTTTTATGCGGACCTCCTAGATATGGTAGGTATATGTGTATATTAACGATGTAGATATATGTATGATCTATCAAATTCAGAAATCAATACTAGTAGGTATAAATTAGCTACTAGTGCAAAATACTTATATCATACAATTTCAGAACTTTAAGAAATGATATGAAAATGTATATATAGTTATTTTGTCTTGTACGGATTCTAAATGGTTTGAAAATAATAGAAACGAAAAACTCCAATAATCTATTAAGAATAATACATTTTCTTATTCACTTTTAATTAAGTTTTAGGTTTAACTGCAGATATTTTATTTTTATTATGTAACTCAAATTATATTTGATCAGATGTACCTTATCAGGAGATATTAGCAAATAAATGTATATCAGCTTTAAAGTTAACAATTTTGTTAAGCATAAACAATACTTCAAACTGAAATACCGAATGGTGAATGCTTTCGATATATCTTCTGTGGTCCATCTTACAATTTTTTTTCTCCTGACTAGTAAATCCAACTGACTCTTGCTTAATACTTTTCCTATACATTGATTCAATTGATTAATGGCTTTACTTTCAGTTTCAGTTTTTTTAATACTTTTATGTAATGATTTAATTTCATTTTTGAGCTTTGTAATTTCTTCGTTAGTTACTTGTTTTAAACTATCATAAGCCACCATTGTTTCTTCATAATTCTTTAATAAATTATATTTTGTCTGAAGCTCACAATTTTCAGTTTGGGTAGAAACTTCCTGGAACTTTAATTCAAATACCGATGTGTTCATTATTTCTTCAACATTTAATAACTTCTCAACAATAGCCTTGTTTTTTCTTTTTTCTAATCTCTTTTGTCTATCAATATTCTTACTATTAGATACTGCACAAAGTTTTGTTTTTGGTAACATCAATGAAGGCACCACTAAAAAATGGTAACAATAATTTTCTGATTTTCATAAAACAAATAATCGTACTAACCCGACTCTTTTAAAAGCTTCTTTGCAGACACTTTTAACAATTCGGCTTTTAAATCTCCGTTTATAGTCATCAACTGTAAAATGATCAGAGCAGACTCAGCTAAATCGAGAATTCCATTTATCGGCTCGACTACATTTTTGTATCCACATTGCATTCACAACTGGATTTTTCGGAAACCTGAGATATAACACATCTTTGTTCAGAGCTTTGGTAATTTCCAGACTATTATGGCATGTAGCAACAACACATCGACACCCTGGCATCTTGCTGAAAGATCAAATTATTTTATATTTTCATCCTACATAAAACATTACAGCCTCGGTCACTTTAAATAATGAGATAGCCCAAGCATTTGGGGCGGAATACTTTTTAAGTGAAGGACAACGTAATTTGACAGAAATTATTGCTGGTTTACTTACCTAAGTGCTTATTTATTAATCTATTGTAATTCTACACTTGGTTCACAAAACAGGATCAGGATTGACAGATTATTCAGTTCTTGTCAAATGTAAACACATTAGGATATTATGAGAGAGACAATGATGTACATAAAAAGAGTGAGAGGCAAGGTCGCCAGATGACGTCGCTCATCCCGGTGTACACCGCAACACCCTCTCCTACAAACATAGAACTGAGGTAACCTACTTGTTTAGGGATCTTGAATAAAAGGTGCTTTTGTCACCCTCTATTCGGATTTGCGAGAATATCCCGGCAAATTCTTTATGTATTTTCGAATGTCGATTACTTCATTTGATGAGCTACATTACAAACTGGAGGAGGACAATTTCCCCTTTGGTACACGTAATACCCATCTCATATAGTCTACTCAGTATAAAAATCATTAACTTGAAATGGGTCCCAGGGGGTGAAAAACAAATAGCTCCCAAAACATGGAATCTCAATTTTCTCGAAAATTATTGAGAGTCCCAACTTCCCAAGCTTTAAGTTTCAAATCACGATTTTTGTAATTTTCCGACGATGTATCCCAGATTTCTGGTTTTTGTTCGACTACACTTATTAGCATTTCAGTATCAAAACGATAATTTTCCTTGCTCATTTCCATTTTATATCATTAATGTGCTTGCAAAATCGCAAATTTGACAGCACAGTTATTTCAAACGTAACCGATGATCTGCCTGGATGTGAACAGCTCCCTTTGTTGAATAGCCCTGATCACAAACACGATCGGACAAGTCACTGGCTAACCGATGGCTCGAGCGTTTTTAATCGGTCGACCGATGATACACACTCATATGATAGCTACGTTTGAAACAATGAACCCTCCCGATCGTCAGCGCCGATCATCGGTCCCATGTGAAACGGCACTTATTCAAATAAATCGACCTTCTTTAACAAAGAATTTTCTTAGAGCGTTTGCACATTACGCGATAACGATTATCGTACGCTGTAAATCGTATCGCGTCAAGCTTTCACACAGCATTAACGTATTGTGTGAAAGAAAGCACTAGCTTGACGCGATACCGATATCGCGACTACCAATTTCTTGCTACAAATAAATATTCAAAATAGAATGCCTCCGCCACTGTTGCCAGCAGTTTCAATAAAGTTGCGGCAGTGTCAACCAAAGGACTATTATGGATATAACATTGAATAAAAGACGCATTCTGTTGTTATTAGCACTGCATCGTAGACATTATAGAAGACAAATTAAAAGCAAATAATCTAGAAGGTGCATTTTATACTTTTTTCCACGCACTTTCTCTTAGAACCTTATCTTTGTATTGTTCTGTCCCTTTGTCCTAAATGCATGGTCTTTGTTCAACCAATTCGATAATTTCGTACTTCCACTTTACTATTTTAGCCGCCACCTCACCAACTCGCAACAATGCTCCTTGAAAAATCCCTCTATTTGTAGTGAAGTCGAACTCTACCGCGATCGCACAGTATGCAAGTATATACAGACTTTCGAATGTATTATCGGAAGTATTCGATAATTTCGTACTTCCACTTTACTATTTTAGCCGCCACCTCAACAACTCGCAACAATGCTCCTTGAAAAATTCCTCTATTTGTAGTGAAGTCGAACTCTACCGCGATCGCACAGTATGCAAGTATATACAGACTTTCGAATGTATTATCGGAAGTATTCGATAATTTCGTACTTCCACTTTACTATTTTAGCCGCCACCTCAACAACTCGCAACAATGCTCCTTGAAAAATTCCTCTATTTGTAGTGAAGTCGAACTCTACCGCGATCGCACAGTATGCAAGTATATACAGACTTTCGAATGTATTATCGGAAGTATTCGATAATTTCGTACTTCCACTTTACTATTTTAGCCGCCACCCCAACAACTCGCAACAATGCTCCTTGAAAAATTCCTCTATTTGTAGTGAAGTCGAACTCTACCGCGATCGCACAGTATGCAAGTATATACAGACTTGTATACTCCGCTGGAATCGTCACGACAACTTACCGCACGATTTCCTAAGAATATATCGTATGTAACCACGACAATTTTATACCGCTGCGATACTTTTTGTTCGATTGCCAACGTTCGATAGGACATGGTACGCTAAGAAGAAGAAGATACTTTTGGTCGTGCGACATGATATCGCGTTATGTGAAAACTGTTAATTTAAAATCATTTGTTTACAGTGCACGCGATATCGTAACGATTTACAGCGTACGATAAATCGTATCGCTATCGCGTAATGTGCCAACGGTCTTATTCTAGAAGTACTATTGTAAAGGGAGAGTTAATTTTGAATCATCGAGAACTTCATGAGAGCTAATAGCTTTTTGTAACGTGAAAAAGGCCTATTTTTAGAAATACACACACCTCGAATTTATTTCCACAACTGCAGATTGGAACACGCAACGCCTAAAATTATCATTCATAGAAATTTTTATGAACTAGACATACTTAGTTACGGGAACGATGTCGCTCTCCCTGAAATAGAATTCTTAAGTATTTAGAATAAACACATTTTCTTCTCAAAATTTTAGAAACTTAAAACACAATAATATAATTAATACACTGATTTAACAGTAGGGTTATTTTGATCACAATTGAGATAAAAATAAAACAAATAAAAAAACATATTTAGAAACAACAAGCTTTTATAGGTTGATTAATTAATTATTTTAAATAAATACCGGGAGCCCCGTTATATTTTGATCTTTCTAAATCTATATAACTTGTGAACTAGTCGAGATTAATGAAATACGGTTTTCGCAAATCTTCTTCTAATTTTGATAAGTTTTTTCTGAGTGTCCGTCTTTTTTGCTCACTTCCGATTTAAGCGAAAGTTACATAGCGTATTTTCGGGGATATGGCTATTTACCAGGAAACTAATTATTTTGCTAATACTTATATTCTGAAGACTCACATATATTCTGCATTATTCATATTTTATGCTATCATATTTTATTCCTATTTGAGTAAACAAGGTCATAGACAGAAAGTAACAATACACAATAAAATAAGTGTCTACGAATTTTTAAACATTTAATTATTTTTCTGTTCTAGAAAATCATCAAGAGATACGCCAATTTCAGTCTTTGGAGTGAATTTTTACGCTAAGTTATCAAATTGTTTTTGGTTGTGGAGGCTGCAAACCATATATATATATTAAATATTTGATCGGATATACGCATAATACAAGACTGAATGTTTTAATGTAAGAAAAGTCCCGACTATAGCAAGAAATAATGCATTACATGCGGTTGGATTATGCAAAGATTTTATCAATTTGCGCATGGAAAGTAAGATGCTTATCAACGTTTACCCTTAAACGTTTGCCAAGTACCGTTGGTAAACTATTGGGATGTAGAGTATCTTTGGTACATAGAATTTCATTTAGTAATATATCGTTGCATCTTCTGGTAACCCATTTTGTAGAGATCATGTATTTCAAATATGTTTCGGTTTCTTTCAATAATTAACTACGCTATACGTATTATAACTTACTTTCATCTTCAGTTTACAATGGTTTTTATAAGTTTAACTACTTCTTATCTTTGGCCCTTAGATTGTAGATATGTGATACTATTTTCACAATAACCTAAAAATTACTCACTCTTGCTTTTTCCAGCTGACTAAGTGCTTGTCGTTCCTTCTCCCGTCGAAGCGTTTCTTTCTCCTCGTCGAGCGACAGATCCGAAGAAGGCTGAGAGTAGTTAGAATCAGCAGAGCCCTGAAAGACAACAAGACGTACACGTTAGTTGCTAGCCGCATATTCAAATACGCCATCCAAGTTACGAATAGTATTCTTGAAATACACGATGGATAGGATTCATGAATGTATTCAAGTAAAACTTTTCAAATCCAAGATTGGACGAAACATCTATAACAGACAAAATACTTTGATTCTCATACTACCTACATTTAAATTCAATGGGGTGCTTTCCTATTTTTTTTTTACATCGGCAATGGAAAGTAGTTGGAAAAAGAAGAGATACGTATTTCTGGAATTTTAATATTGGGTTCATTTAAGTCCATAAATTATTTTTTTATTGTGGGCGATATCTATGTGATGTCACTAAGCGAAAATTGAAAATTTGCGCCATTTTTTAGTGATTTCTAGGATATTGTCTAGGATTTTAGATATTTCTAGGATAAAGTTGTCACTGCGTGACAACTTTACTTTTGTTTATGTTTGAATTGTTTGGTTAAGGTAAACATCATGGTAAACATGAGACGTTTTTACCTGTGAATTCTTGTCTCTGCCTGTGACTGATTACAAGTGTATCTATTAGTAGATAGAAGTTCTGTTAATTGAAACATCGTAATTTGTAAAGGTAATTTTTGAATATATTTAATCGACTTTGCAGTAATACTGTTAAGTTAAATACTAACCTTACATTTTTCATCCCTTTATTTCTGAAAGGATCTGCAGGATCTTTATCATAAAAGGATCTATAACCAGTAAATTGTCGGGCTTAGCCTCTATAAAACCTTGCTCCATGTTTAATAAAAGTTTACTTCACAAGAAAACAACAATACAACACGTCAAGTTGTCAAGCCAAACACAAACAGAAAATTTCAAATGTCAACTGTCGAAATGTCGTCGTTACAAACTGAATCTAGCCACACGTTATCAGTGTGGCCTCTTTATAGATATATATTTCCTAGTTTTCGCTTAGTGACGTGACGAACATAGAATTAAAAATTTTCTAGCGATTCAATCTTAATAATTTTTATCCTAATAAATATAAAAAAAAATATATTTTATAAAAATACATGTTTGCACTTTCATTTCGATTGAAGGAAAATACCCCATTGCAGTCGATGGTTGATCAGAAAAGTTAAAATTCTATGTAATGAAAATCAATTTTTGCCAACATATTAATTTTATCTAGTATTTTTACGGTCACTACTATTAGATAGCTATACATTTTGATTCAATACTATGGCAGAAATAGAAAACATTGAAAGATAAGTCTCTTCGAGTCCTACTTAATAAAACATCAAATAAAACGTTATTTACAAACATATTGTAATCTTTGTTTCATCACCTTGGACGGCAGTATTTGAAAAAATACAATACATATATTATTACATTATCTAAATCTATTCTAATCACATTTTGTTTAATTTTACTCAGCGACTACTTCGTATGCACTGAAAATGTTATCTGAATGTCATATGAAATATGACTATATGTCATATGAAATGAAATGTAATGTTTTATGGAATACCGATAACTTTACCAAACCCTATCGTATGATGATGGCCAGGATGATCGACGAAACGTATGAGCTAATGAAGAGTGAATATAGTATGTATTAGGTGCCAAGGGAAAGAATAGTTCTTGAGAAGGTTTAACTAGTAGAGGATAGTTGAGAATGAGAAGCATCTAAGAGGTGAATCAAAATCAGTCAACAAATTTACTGAAAGAAAAACATTATCAGTATTGTTACTCTTCTAGCACAGAACATTGAGAGTTAATAACATTGTTTTATTTTTGGAATTACAGATACTTATTACAGATAGATTTTGAATACTGATCATGTTTTCAAATTGATGAATGTAAAATATGAGTACAATTTCTACCCTAATAATTATTCTAAGAGTACAAGACAGTATTTTCTAAAAAGTATGCAGTAAACAGTCTACGTACCGTTTCTATCAGAACGTCAAATTCTACCAGTAAAACTTTAGGGACATACAATGTGCAACACCAAGCAAAAAATATATTTGTACGTCCAAAAATGAGTAGATTCAAAAGGAAATTTATCCATCCTAATTTTGGTTTTGTAATGAGAATTTAGTCTTCAGGAGTGTATTATTTTCTTGGTAAATATTTTGAAACTAGAATCTCAAAAAATGGCATGAATTTTACTAGACTACGCAATTGGGTAGGTTATCAAATAGATATTGGGAAGAGCTACAATTTGAAAGGTGAAAATTTACTGTAAATTGTTTGTATTGACTCATTTTTGGACAAATGTGTTTACGAATGGACCAGTTAATAATGTTATATCTTACCAGTGAGGTGTACTTGGACATAGGTTAGTTGCGATGCCACTGGCGAGCATGCGACAATATTACAAGACGTCAGCTCACAAATGACCTTCAAATTTTTACTTGTCTTCCACTCTTCTATAAGGTAATCAAAAATTTTGACATCACTATTCATTTTTGTCTACCTCTATATCAAGTGGCAAAATTTTATGTTATACAGTGAGGTTCAAAACTCTGGAACGCCCCAAATAACTTTCAAAATATTGTTTTTTTGCAAAAACGCTCAGACACGTCAATTTTTGATTCTACTTTTCTGTATTTTTAAGGTATTGATTTATTTGTACAGTGACGTATCACTGAGGTGTAAAAAAAATATAATTTTTTAAATGGCAACCCCAATTTTTTATTCGGAATTCATGAAAAACACTCATCAAATGATACTACTCGATCTATTGTATATTTAAAAAACTCTAATCAAGAAGAAAACCACGTGGCGATGATAACTATATCTATTTCAAAATATGTACGTGTTAAACACTGAAGTAATTTTCCACGTAACACCAGAACACTATACTGCACTCGAAGCGCGTTTCGCCAACCAAGTTAACATCATCTGGAGATCATTAGAACTTTGATGGAGATGATCTTAGTTTTAATAATTTTTAGATTATGCCAACTTGGTTGGCGAAATGCGCGTCGAGGTGCAGTATATTGTTATATGGAAAACTATGTCAGTTCCAACCCCCTTAAAGACCACTGTTAAAGTTTAGATAATAATAATAATAATAAGTTAGTTAATAAATGTGCGTATTTCAAAGTCAAATAATTATAAATACGTAGACGGAAATGAACCTAAAAGTGAGACTTACTAGCAACCTCAGTTTGTCCAAATTAAATATTTTCTTGCACACAACTTTCATCTTATCAAATTTAATAAGGAACACTTCACTACCCCACAAAGCAAAATCTTCTGATCTTAGAAAGCACGCTAGCCGACATTTAGTCGAGCATTTTTCTTGTTTTATTTCATCATAAAGCAAATTTAATTACAATTTATAATTTCCTTGCTATAGCCATCACTCGTAAAGCTAGGATCATTCAGGATTTATAGAGTGTTGCTGTAAATGTTAGGTTATAAACCATATCTTTATCAAATTATTATTCCATGGGACGATTAATAATTACATAACTTTCTCATTCATTATAGAACAAGAGGTTTGTATTTTACCGGATAAATTTGGATTGTTTAATGAGAAACTGTTGCCTAGCAATTAGACGAGGAAAAACTGTCAACTATTAAAAACGCGACACCGAAGGTGGAGCGTTTTTAGGTTGGCAGTTTTTCGAGTCAAATGGCTAAAGGAAACAGTTTAGAATGTAAACAATCCAAATTTATCCGGTATCAATAAAAACATCCAGTGTAATTCGGCAGGACAATTCAATGAATAGTAGAAAATTACCGCCAGATTGATGATTTAGTCACAAATGTATTAGCAGGCACACAGGTATTACCAATTTGACTAATTTCGTTGTTTATAGACTCACCGAATCGACTCATTGTTAGTGTTTAATAATTCAGTAAGAATAAGTAAAAAAACCACTAGTGCATTTGTCAACAGTAAAACCACAAGAGCTTTTTTTTTATCGGATAAATTTCTCTTTGTAACGAAATAATTTTGCCAATCAGTTATTTTATGAGAAAAACTGACATGAAAAAATCGCGAGACCGGAGGTCGAGCGATTTTGTCAAATGTCAGTTTTTCAAGCAAAATTACTGAATGGAAAAATTTTGAGTTAAAAAGAAATTTATCCATAAAAATAAAGCTCGAGTGTTTTTTGGCAAGATAAATTAACGACAAAATATGTAAACAAAGAACAACAATAATATTTATCTTCATTTGTACAATTATTTGAAGCAACAGTTATTAAAAATACAGTTGTTATAAATTGTTTGATTGGGTGTACTAATTTCAATATTTTCTTCTCTAGTTTCCACACATGCTGAATATTCATTTTAACTTATTTCATTCGAGGTCCGTAAGTTACTAACAAGATTTTCGTGATGTTCAGGGTCAATTTGGAGGTAGGGTTTAATTGATGATGATGATGAGTGCCCGGTTATCTTTTAAGTTGTTGGTCACTTACCCCTGCTTTAGCTAAATGGGAAACTGTACTGGCACGGTTTGAATGATTGGTAATTTTATTATTTGTGATGTCCAGTCCAATTTTAGCTGCAGAATTTTTAGTCCAAGTAGATATCGTATTAATTCCCAGTGGAACATTTTTATACCAACCTTTAGAATCTGTGTTTTTCCAAAAGGGATTTGGAGTTAAAAAAAGTCGTTCCGATGTTATATTTTTGTTTCTTTTTTCTAAGAGTAATTTTAACAATGTAACGGGACAAATGTTTTTATCCGTGTCATTTTTTGTCATCCATTTGCTGTCTGCTAATTTTTTAGACCCACCTTGTGCCGTCTTCGAAAAAATTGAATTATATTCCATTCTCCCTGTTGGAGTTCCATCTTGATTTTTTTCTTCATTAAAATAGTAAATTTTACAGTTTACTGCTTCTCCTCCTCTCCAAGCTAATTCATATGAAACTATATGAAAGAATCTTTTTTGTAATCCCTCTGGTTCGTCTATATTCCACAATTTTGCCATGTTAAGTATATCTTTCTTGTCTATTGCTACAGAACATACCTTTCTTTTCTCTGGAACAGCTTGTAATTCTTTCCGTTTACTATTTCTTGCATCACGTGCTTCTTTAAAAGTTATGTCGGTAAACGGATCAAATTTAATATTGTACTCACTGAAATATTTTTCTTGAATCATCTTCGCAGTTGAATTCCAGATTGTTTTAACTGCATATTCCTTGTAATCTTCACCGGTTTTCTTTTTCATATTATATGCCCAATCCTTTAACATATCGGCTATACATTGTAGTGGAGTTATTTCTGACAGTTCGTAATTTCGGATTTGACAAAACTCCATAAATTGTCTCCATATTGACGATTTCGTGTTTTTTGTGGATTGCGGAATTGATTTTTCTATGTTTTCTGTAATTTGTTTAGTCGAAATTTTCCCAAAACGACTCATATTGTACAGTATAGTTTCCACTTTCCACAATACTTAAAAATTATAGCTGACAGGACAGATTTTAAAGTGACGTGCGACTACTAGATGTACTCTGCTTTTGAGGAACAGGCATTTTTATCGGTGATAAAAAACGATGCACCTTTTTTATCGCTGTCAAAGTGACAAAAATGTCACTGCCAAATAGACTATTTTATATAGGAGTTAATTTATCAACAGTAAAACCACAAGAGCTTTTTTTTTATCGGATAAATTTCTCTTTGTAACGAAATAATTTTGCCAATCAGTTATTTTATGAGAAAAACTGACATGAAAAAATCGCGAGACCGGAGGTCGAGCGATTTTGTCAAATGTCAGTTTTTCGAGCAAAATTACTGAATGGAAAAATTTTGAGTTAAAAAGAAATTTATCCATAAAAATAAAGCTCGAGTGTTTTTTGGCAAGATAAATTAACGACAAAATATGTGACGTGCGACTACTAGATGTACTCTGCTTTTGAGGAACAGGCATTTTTATCGGTGATAAAAAACGATGCACCTTTTTTATCGCTGTCAAAGTGACAAAAATGTCACTGCCAAATAGACTATTTTATATAGGAGTTAATTTATCACTGTAAAAATTACAGGTTACTTTTGTCGATGTCAAAGTGGCAATTGCAGTGTATGGGCACTGTATCGCATATGCGATTTTTATACAGGGTGGCTCATTAAGAACCAGGACACTTTCTAGAGTAAATTACTATTTACCTTATGAATATTTTAATTTGACAATTTAATTTATATACAGTGTGGCCCATTAAGAACCAGGACAACCTTCTAAAAAAATTTTGATAAATGATTCGAATGATTTTTATATATATATATATATATATATATATATATATATATATATATATATATATATATATATTAGCCTCCTAGATGTACTTGTTGAACCTATTACGATGATCCAGCTGCTAATCCTCAGCCTACTACGATTTTGTTTTCAATCAATTTTTTTCGAAAATTACTTTAGGGATTTTTTTATTAAAAATTTTACATCGTGGAATTCTTCAGCATCACTTAAAACCTCTGAGGCCCAAATTTCATCAAATTGTATCCAAGAATAATTTTTTTATAGAGCCTTAAATGTTTCAAGTTTATTGAATTTGTGTTTCGCTTAAAAGCTTTAGCAGGCATTGGAAACTAATAATTATTGTTAATCTAGAATACTGTTCCTTTACTTACTTCACAAATTAATAATAACGTTAAAACAATACTTTACAGTAGTCCCCTATATCCCTAAATCCCTAAAGTAATTTAAAAAAAAAAATTGATTGAAAAAAAAATCGTATTAGACTGAGGATTAGCAGCTGGACCATTGTAATAGGTTCAACAAGTCTGCAAAAAAATTCATTGGAATCGCGCTTGCCAAAAATTTTTTAGAAGGGTGTCCTGGTTCTTAATGGGCCACACTGTATATAGATTAAATTGTCAAATTAAAATATTCATAACTGTAAATAGTAATTTACTATAGTACTATACTCATTATAAAATTATTGGTGTAAAATAAAATGGAAGTTAGACAGCAAATTGTGAATTTTGAGCCACTGTATATTGAAATATTTGGAGAAAACCCAACATTTACAGCTTGTCAACGTTTGGGTTTGTATTTAAGCCTTTTTTAACATTGTATTCTCCCGAAATCATGCTAATACAAGACGGAAAATATATGGTTGAGAAGCAACTTCTATTTGCCAACATGAAATAAAAAATCTAGATCCATATTTAAAAAGTGATTTGGCAGTAATATATCAAATTTTAAACATCTTACCAAAAGATCGGTGATACCACTTTGTCGATAAGAGAAAAATGTGGTTAGTTCTCATTTAAGTATTTTCGTTCACATCAATGGTTTTCGAATTATAAAGAGAAATAATGTTGGAAATTTTTCATATTTTCCCTTATATCTCAGATTCTAAAATCTGGCAAGACAGTAAACGTATTTACATAGTCATCAGAAAGAGAAGATTTTCTTCAATTAACCACCGTCGTATCTCTTACAGTTTCGGAGATAGCAATAGTGACACAATATACTGGACGCCCTGTATAAGTAAGGTTTCAAGTAACGTTCTTTATTGGCCTCATAAATGTTTATTTCTAGTTATCTATGAAACTAACTGATATATTACCAGTGACTATAGAAAGAATTCTTTCTATAGTCACTGATATTACTAATGAGATTATAAAAATATTATGATTTAATGAATTGTTCCTCTTTTCTTGGTACTTATCTTTTAAGCTATTATAGGAGTCCAAAGGAAATATACAGCAGTTCTAGGTGTACAGTATTTCCGAAAATGATGGAACACAATTCCCATTGCCTTTTAGTTGAGATTTAGAAGAAAACATACGCTTAAACAGGTCGATTAGTATAGAATATATCGCCACTTTTCTGCAATATTTGCTATTTTTTGGGCCATGCTTGACGGAACTATAACATTACCGACATTTTCTTAAATAGAAAATGCGCTCTATATTTCATATATAGTATAAATAGCCCTTCTGCAGGAATTTTTATATTTTGATTTAGTTTCACCCCTTGAAACACTATTTTTTTACACCCTGGATACAGTGTTATTCACGCAAAGCGGGTATTAGACGTTCTTGGGGTTCGGTTAACGATAAAAATCTGATTTTTTTATGGGGGAGGTTTTCGATTATTTTCGATTCAATGAAAATATTTTCAGGTTTACATGACTTCCGGTTATACCGGAAGTAGACCACAACTTCGTTATTCTAAATGGAACACCCTGTATATTATTGCAGTTTTGAACTCTACGTGATATTCTAAACACATTTCATGTAGGATGTCCTCTATACCTATCTTTAACTGTTTTTGAAATATTGACAGGTGAATATTGACATTTTGCAACTTTGACACCCTGTAAAATCTAAACAGTTAGAGATCAAGCAAAACGGTTTGCACATTTGTATCTTAACTTTTCAAAAGCTATCGTTTGATACTAATTTCAGATTTATCCAGAAATAAAAAATTTTCGATTAAATTTAATCTCTTGGTTAAATCTGAAATTAGTATCAAACGATAGGTTTTGAAAAGTTAAGATAGAAATGTGCAAACCGTTTTGCTTAATCTCTAACCGTTTAGATTTTACAGGGTGTCAAAGTTGCAAAATGTCAATATTCACCTGTCAATATTTCAAAAACAGTTGAAGATAGGTATAGGGATCCTACATGAAATGTGTTTAGAATATCACGTAGAGTTCAAAATTGCAATAATATATAGGGTGTTCCATTTGAAATAACGAAGTTGTGGTCTACTTCCGGTATAACCGGAAGTGATGTAAACCTGAAAATATTTTCATTGAATCGGAAATAATGGAAAACCTTCCCCATAAAAAAATCAGATTTTTATCGTTAACAGAACCCTAAAAACGTCTAATACCCGCTTTGCGTGAATAACCCTGTATATAGTTGTGGTTTAAGTACGGTTAAAGGACAGAAGTTTGAATTTTATTTCTTTGGCAAAATGACTAATGCTTTTAGTTTGTTAAACAGCTGCAAAATGAACCTACTATATTATAAAATGTATGAATAAATGTGCCTGTAAGCTTCAAAATATGTAATGGTGTTTACTCACTTCAATATAAATTTTTAAATTTGGCACTTTACATGACAAGAGAACTTTCCATATTCTATTTAGATAGATTTGACTTCAAATAACACATTTCTTACAATATGAAGATTGCACGAATGTGTTATAAATAGAATGTTTATATATAAGTATGTAATATAAATAATGTAAAGAACGTTTTAATACTACTACCATAGAATAACTGTTTCTTCTATGTTACTACTAAACAACTTATTCTTTTTTATTTGATCTAATAGAGCAGTTGTGATGTTTTCCTCGGTAGGTACCAAATATCTCATGCATAAAGCAAAGTCCTTTTGTTTCTTACCATTTTAGTTAAGGTTCGATAATGATAGACAAAGAACAATCCACTTGATCATAGTTCCAGTTACCTTGTTAGCAGATCATGCCTAGCTGCCTTGTTAACTATATTAGACTGAATTTGTTTATTGGAGAAAAAATCCAGTATCCTTAACCATACCGGTTGATGACCAATTTGTTCCTTCATAGAATGATGCGCAAAATATCGCTACCGGCATGAGGTTATGTTACGATTAAGGTACTATAAAAAATAGTTATACGAGTTCCATACTGGGTGTTTCTAAATAATCTCACTTTTATGTTGAGTCTGTAAAATATTCCACCACTTCTGAACCAATAAAGCCTTTTATAATCAGTTTTATATAATCGTTTACTACAATAGCTAAAGAATAATTAGACCTTATTAAGATATAATGTATTTAACATAGTCTGCTAATTTAATAATAATATAATTTAAAAAACAGCACAAGCCATAACGATTTGAATGGACATTTATTACCTATAATTGATATTATAGATTACAGTTGGTACAGAACTAGTGCAGGTTGGTAATTGGCTTACAGAAATAAATAAATGTAGGTACCTACTTTAATTTAACAATAAGCAACTTTGTACTGCACTAAGTTAATGACGATACTCTAATTCAATTTCTACTCTAATACGAAGGAAGGTATATTTTACTGCAAACAAAAAACAGGATATCATTATCCTCCATCCTTGTTTGTTGTATATATTTAATAGCATATAACTAAGCTGTGAAAATATTTGACATTTAATATAAACGGGGGTACACTCTCATTGTTTACCAACAACCCCAAGAAGGTGACGTCACTTTGACGCATATATGTCGACCGTCTAAACGTTCCTAGAATCGGTTTACATTGCACCACTGCTTACATGTAATAACAATTATTTTACAGACAGTATCATCGTATTAAATGAAATATTTGCGCCAGTTATTTTTTATTAGAGACTCACCTGCGTAAATAATTTATTATATCCCTGGTTATTATAATTATTATATCCTATCATATTGCGACATTTCTTGGCACACTAGATGATGTACCATGAAGTTCAGACTGCAATAAAGAATTACCAAAACCACTCTTGCATTAGACACTAACACATCACTAAGCAAAAAGGAAACATACTAATTTATACTATAGAGCTTAATAACGGTATTTACTTATGCTAAAGGGCTATATTGAGATATTATTATTTACATATTAAATAGCGATCAGCATATTAAAGCAAGTCTTAATCTGCATTTAAAGATGTCGTAAGAAGTGGAAAGTCGGACCGATAATGCGGAATGGTCTTCCACGGATCACTGTATAATGTAACATTAAACATATTTATATACCACGAACGCTATTTCTGAATGGAGAGCAATGTTTTGTACAAGATTATATGCAGAGTTTGCGGGTGACTACCGCTAGGTAGTGTGGTGTACACTCCTGCTGAAATTTAAAGCTCAAACTTTCATAGCGTGGTGGTTTCAGGAGTAAAAGCTTTGTAACCGTGCGCAGGGCCGAACTGGATTCAAAAGCTATCACAGATTCTATTTTTAAAAATATATTTCGCAATTTTATTGAAATAACCGCAAGCTTAGATAGCTATTGTTCGCTTTATTTAAACAAAAGATTACATTTATCTGCATTACTTATTACCTTTGAATGCTTGTTAACATAATTTAACCTACTTGTGAATTAATTGTAAGTTTAGAATCAGAGTTTAATTGAATATTTTATATACAGAGCCACAAATAAAAATTTGTTCAATTCGGAAACAAAGACATATGTATATGATACATACATGAAAGGAAAGGCAGTGATTAGGTATATAGCTGGGAGTAATGGATATTCTGTAAGTTTAATTGATAAAATAATTAGGAAACGTAAATTTACTGAGACACATCGAGTTTTCAAAATGAAACAGGAAGTCCAAAATTCTTATCTATTTCTTAAGATCCTCGTTTCATCCGTGGTTCTTAAAGATATAGGTATGTCAGTGGTTTATTCATCGGTAAATAACCTACAACATCTTTTAGGCTAACTAAAAGACAAAATAGAAACTAAAGAAAAGTCGGGGATTTACGAAATCAGCTGTAAAAACTACAATCAAAAGTATGTTGGACAAACTAGAAGGTCAATTCAAACTAGATTCAAGGAACATATGGCTCATCTCAAATATGGTAAAACAGATAAGTTTAGTGTCGCCCAACATGCTTTTGAGAACAACCATAAAATAGATACTAGCAATAATTTAAGACTAATTAGGAATGTAACAAATTCCAGACAGCTGAATGCATTTCAGACTTTGGAAGTTACAAAGTATAAAAATAGTATCTATGAATAATGACAGAGGACCGTAATTTCATCAGTACATCACTGATCCGTGGCGACGGTGTACTAACCCGTCGCAATAGTTCACTGAGTCGTCGCAACGCTTCACTGAGCCGTAGCAACGGTTCACTGAGCCGTCGCAACGGTTCACTGAACCATAGCAATAGTTTACGTGTAAATAGGACACAGTGTTAGCATAAGTTTAGTTTTAATCATATATCTCATCATAATCATAACCACCCAACGATATTGATACCTTGGCCCACCGATGCACCGTTCTTTTTCTCTGTCTAATACACACCTTACTAACTATCGACCCAAATTGAATATAATTTTATTTGGGGATCCGTATTTGTACAATCTATTACCCACACTTCGATTAAAATAATTTTACTGGTAATTCGAATACCTATTAATTAGCAACTAACACCAAATTATTTTAAAAAAGTATATATTCGATTATTTAAAATCAATACATAAAATATTTACTAGGCAGCACTCTATATACACAGGAAATGTAACAAGAAATCCTGTGCATCTTACATCAAAGCTGCAGGCAGAGAGCTTGCTTAAATATATTATGGTCCTCTGCTTTATTCTGCCGCTTCTGTAATTCTCAAGCCAGGTCGGGTCAACTACCGGGCCCGCTTTTCGCCTGAGTCCTGGCCTGGCCACATGCCCCGCCAGTGGTTGGGTTAGCGGGTGGCGCGCATGGGCAAGTATCGATTCGAACAACTGACTACATACTCAACTGGAGGTGTGTCTTATTTGACTTCACGTCTTACCATGATGTTTGTTTTCTGTCGCGAACACTGGTAGCAGGAATTTTTCAAATTGAACCATCGCCGCATAATCATTTTTATACCTGCTTTCACGCTAATTCTTTTCATTCGGTATGAATGGACTGATTTTACGGGGACTGTATGTTCAAAGTAAGCTAATGGTATCAAAATGAGTATTTTTCGTAAATATTTGATAACGAAAATGGATATTTATTCAAAAGACTTATTCAGGGTAAATCTTCTATTCAAATAGAATGAATTTACTTTATTTTAATTTAAATATGATATAAATTGCCTATTATACCAAAAATGTCAATAAATGTCTTATAAATTACTACAAAATATAATATATAAGCATACGAAACTTGTCGCAATAAATATATTTTATTTTGTGTGGTGAAAATCGAGGTGTTAAAATTAATTTATAGGTGTTTTATTTATTTTCACGACTTAAAGTTTCAGCAATAGATTATTCCATTTTCAGGTATAGTACTACTAAAATTGTTTATGCCAATAGAGGACGCACCAAAATTTAGGTAATATTTTCATAAAAATCGTTTTACAATGATTTAGTAGTTATTTAATTCTATAATTGAATTTGAGGATTCTCTCTATCGAGAGATTCTCTCATGGTATCCATGATACCATAAGTGCATGATATTTTGAAAAAAAAAACTAAACAAATTAAAACACTTTGTGTCTAAGAAACGAAGCAAAAGTGGACTCATATTGATAGGAATTTTTTGTCTTGTTCTTAAGCGAAGAATCTCCCAGCAAGATATGGCATATGTTTTTTGAAACACCTTGTAGATATGGAAAAATATATTTTCATAAGTATAATATATGGAAAAATACTACAAAGCAAGAAAATCTAGATATTATCCAACTACCAACATAAAACCGAAAAAATAAAGCTTTCACTTCAGAACTTAGGGCATTTATCCAACTCGGTCAGCAAAGAATTCTTGGAAAATAGCCTAGACTTCAAACAGCCAAAAACATAATTTACTTGAAACAAAGAGAATGTTATTGCTTAATTGAAACGAACAGTGGCGGCTGGTGAAATTTGGGAATGGGGGGGCACAAGGGAAAAAATGCGCCGCAGGCGAAAATTTAGCATTTTTCAAGGTCAAACACCTTAAAATTAAAAATTAGAAATTCGTAGAGCAAAAATATTTGCTTGAAGAAATAGGTTTCGTTAGGCAAATATCCCCTTTTTTGATGCGATTGACAGAAATATGGAAAAATTATTTAAAATAATATTTAAAACGGTTCAAAAAAAGTATACATGTCAGAAAAATGGCAGGCGAAACCTCGGGCGAAACTTCTGTTTTCTGCTAGACCAGAAAAAACACAGATAGATAAAAAAAATAAATAATAAAACCCATTTAGTTACTTAACCCAAACTCATAACAAATCAGTGTGCTTACCTTACAATCTGCAACCACCCGCTCGTCCGTCGAAAACTAAACTAAGTAACTTTTATAATGAAACACCAATCTTCTTGACTTATCATTTCCAAAATGTTCGATAACTTGTTCGTTAAAATCAGTCATAGTGTTTACTAAATTTTTCTCGATGGAAAGCATTGCTAGAGCACATAACCTTTCTTGTGACATCGTGTTTCTTAAAAATGTCTTTATTCGATTAAAGTGTTGAGACGCACGTTCACTTTCGACTGTAGTCATAGGAATTGTGCACAATATAGTTAATAGTTCAACCGATTCCGAAAACGTCGTAAGTAAATTATTTTTATTTAACATTTGTAATAAAGCAACCGCACCACTATGTCGTATGAAATCATCTCTAGAATACATTATATACAGCTCATTTTTTAATTTTGTAATGTTGATCTTTGGAAATAAAGCACACACTGTTTTAATATGTTCCAGAGAAAAAACTATTCTATAGTTTGTAAAATTTTTCCTTTTCAAACAAATTGGCTATAGTTAAAAAATCAGTAAATTGAAATCTCTCACGTACGTTCATTAATATGATGGGGTATTCCCATTCCCATCTCTAGTACTCTGTACCGTCTGGTCGAAGGGGCAGCGCCCATTCAATGACGTAACAGAACGCATTAGAAAAGACGCGTTGGAAAAATAGAAGCTGTGTATCCTTTTCTTGCGCATGCAAATAGAAAAGAAAAAAGAACAGGCACACAGCGGCCGTGCCCAGCCCAGTCCACAGATGGTGAAGCGTGAAGCGGTCTAGACGCTAGACGGATATGTATGCACCAAATGATTCAATATTCATGATGAAAAATGAATAAAAAAATCCACCAAATTATAATAATTATAAAAGTTTATAAAATATCACAACATTCACAAGTCTTATATGCTTACGCATAGGGCACGTGCCCTTGTGCCCATTATGACTAGCCGCCACTGGAAACGAAACCCAAACAGCACTTGGAAATATGAAAGTGGTAGTACCAAGACAGTATCATATACAGGGTGTTCTCAAAGTTGAAGCAAAAATATTCCATAGAAAAATTATAAAAACTAAAAGACTTTGTCATGAATGATAGTTTCTAGGTTATTTCGTCTACTATTGGGCGCGATAAGGGCACGTGAATAGTTTAGGTGAATCTGTCAGTTAGTATCAAAAGTGTTAGACAGTTTAAAAGTCAGTTTATAATTTTGTCGTTTCATGTAGACATGATTGTAAGTTCGGGGAATGCTGACAAAAATCAGCTTCACCTGCTCTCCTATACACGAAAAAATTTAAGAAATCACTCGATACTGCGAATGTTGGTTAATTTAATTCAAAAGGTTCTTGTTACTAAGGTGACCAACTATACTCATTTACTGACTTTTGTACTCTTTTTTCGCAAACCGTACTCTTTTCAAATCCTGTATTCTGAAAGTACTCATTTGTATAATTTTATACTCATTTGTATTTCTAAAATATTTTTTTAGATTATTTTATTTCAATTTTATTAATTAAATATTTAAAATTATTTTGACAGTGATTTGAATTTCACGCGCGCATATTGCTTGCCGTTTCCGGCACATCAGAGGACAGGGCAAACACCAGACACGAGTTTAACAGCGAATTGAAGTTCGCGCGCACATATGGCTGTCGTTTCCGGCACAATTGAGAGGCCGTATTATGTACCTGGAGAGATAGATAGATACTACAGACCTCTTTTTCTAACAACGTCAAAATTACATTTGTGAAAAGAGATGGATATATCTATCTCTCCAATATTTGTGTACGTAATCCCCAGGCTGATCTTTGATGTGCAGTATGTACGGCACGGCATGCTTGACAGTCTTGACGCATGCATGGTATGTACGGCAAAGTTTTATGGGAATTCCCTTTCTGTTTAATTAATTTGAGGTTAGAGAAAACCAACAATTTCGTACTTTTTGTTCAAGTTAACAAGATTTGAGGTGTACAAAATATATTTTTTTTCACCTATGAAATACTTGCAAAGTGTACTCTTTTTGAACAAAAAATAGTTGGTCACCTTATTGTTACGTCTATGTAATAGTCAATCAGGTGGACATGCAGCACCGCCTGGACCACTAGAACTAGTAGACATCGAGGAATAAGTTTTATAAACCATCGAAAACGGTCTAATGATGAGCACTAGGCCTATAATAGCTAATCAACTTGGAGTGGCTCACAGTAAAGTATAGAAAACGATAATACGTTTTCTATACGATACGTGGATGATACTTTACAGTTGGATTATATATTTAAAAAGAACGAAATATTCTGTATTAGTATTTGAAAGACTTGGCCGTTTGTATTCTATAGACCGTAGCATCAGTATTAGAAATCCAATCACGTTAATAATATATTTTGCTATCTTATATAGATATCAGCAAAGTATATAGTTCTGTACTCATCAAATAAATAAATAAATACAGAAAGCACGTGAATGGTATGCAGCTACAAAGGGAGAGCACCCAATTAATATTTCCTTTTATCGATTTGAACTTTGTATACGTTAAACGAAGTTCCCTGACTCTTTTAATAAATTTAATAACCAGGAGAATATATCTCTGGCAGATTTATTCATTCGGTTTACTGAAAAGCTCCGGGCATATTTATTTAATATTTAATTTTACGGAAGATTTATGGTTCAGTAATGCAGCAAATGATACCATCAAAATTCATTATGTACAATCAGATACAAGTTACCTATACACAAATGAACAACGGCGAGTATTGATTTTCCCAAGACAATCTATACAAAAGTTGTGCATAATGTTAAATTTATAAGTCCTCAGTTGACAAACTATCACGTGTTTGTTCTTATTCTAATTTTTTGCACTTTTTAGATTTTCTACAGGGTGACCCAATTGTGTGACAAACTTCCAAAACTCCTATGCCGTAATAAACCAAAAAAATATATTAGGATCACATATAGTCATATAGGGTGGTCTATAAACCGAGGCCTAAAAAAGAGCCTTCTCCCCTTTATGGGAGATACCGATACAGATACAGTAAAATCCAATTATTGAAGCAACTAGATTCCATTTATCCTTTGCTACTAGTTTGATTTTTTTTAATTATATAAGACATTAAAGTACACCCCTTACTTTATAATGACCCCATATAATATGCCACCCCACTCTCACACACTGACTTTCGATATAAAACTTGTAATTAAAATAAGAGGTAAATATATTATTGATATTTTTCTCTGTTATTTGGCTTTCTCTGTCAAGAATAAATTTTATACAAGATTTAGACCGTTATAATACGTTTTTGAGAGATTATGCAGTTGCTTTTTAAGAATAAGGATCCTTTAAAGGATTAATGATTTTATATTATAATTATTATTACATTTGAAGTGAATTCTTTCATAAAAAAATAAACTAAGAATTCAGAGGTGCTAAAACATTACATACTTTTTAGGTTAGGATATACGTATAAGGTTTCAATCAATTCATTGATTAAACTTTAATAGCGGCTGAAGCGATAAATTATAAATGTTAAATAGCTCTATCTACATGATAAATTTGATTATAAAGGCCATTATGAAATAATTCTGATTAATTATTCTATACCTCATAAATAAAAGAAGTTTATTTCTGTAAGTATACATTTTTGTAGTAAGCAATTAAGCACCTATATGACATCATTTTGTTTAATTATAAAATTGAGGACAGTTATTATTTTATATTATTATTATTACTATTATTATTATTATTATTATTATTATTATTATTAAATAAAGTTTGTTATCGAATATAAGATTGATGTTTTAGATAATATAAAATAATATGTTATTGTTTACTTCTCCAAATATAACTATAAAAACAACTTTTTAATGTTTTTACTAGTTACTTTATTATTATTAGATACAGCCTAAACAGAGAAACACGAACACGTGTTTTCTAATAAGAGAGCGTGGCCATAACCTCTAAAATAGTATACAAAGTTAGTAAAGTTTGTATTCCATAATATTCCAAATTAACAATCTAAAATAACTCATACTAAATTTACCCGAACCTTCTCACAGATTCGTCAATGGTATTTAGACGCCCAGTCCAGTCGACTTTCAAGGGGAAGACAGTCTAAAGAAACTCTAAATATAACCATAATACGAATTTGCCAAAGTATTTAATATTATATGCAACACATAAAACGGATTGTTATTGTAAATGTTGAATAAATTTATGTAATCAAAAGTGTTATGTTAAGTTTATATTAAGTTAAAACACTGGTAAAATTACTTTACCCTTCTGTGTCTTGAGAATGGAATATAAATATGTTTCTTCGGATGGTGATGATGGTGATGGGCATGGTGGTGCTTTTTTCTCAGCATGGTCGATTATTAGATAAGTTCAAATATCACAACACTTCACTATGTCCTTCACTGGTCAAAAGCACAAATTAGAAAGAAAACACTCTTGGCGATTTTCTAGTTCCGCGAAAAACGCGAAAAAATTTTTCTGTGAATTGGGGCATTGCAAAAAAATGTGTCCACATCGCAGACTGTTGGTGTAATATTTAGCAAAGAAACTATCCTCAATGCGTCTGTATATCTTATGCCAGAGATGAATCTAAAAATAATTAAAGTAGTCTGAGACTTATGTCCCACAATATCAACGAAATTTTATTTATGTTTCTGGGTAGCAGAAAATAAATAACCTACACTGCTAAACAAATATTTTGGCTGAGCTACTTACAACCCGATGTGGCGGAGAGCTTATTGTCCTAGGTATAAAAGTCAGATCTCTGGCAACAGTTGCAAAATAAATGGCATCTACCAAGGAAAGTACTTCGTCTAGTGTTATGGTTATCTCTGATAACTAATAATTTTAAAATATATTTAAAGCTATATACATTGACACATTCACGCCCTTTTATAACAGAGGGGAACTTAAACTTCTAAGTTAAATAACGAAATAAAAATACTGTTTCCTATTGGAATAACTGCACATAAATTTTCAATTTGGATAGATACGTATAGTTGTTATTAAGTTCCTTCAAATTTTTCATACAAAATATTTCGCATCTATTTGTCAAAAGACAAAGAAATTTAAGCAAAAGCAATTTATTTAATAAAGAGTTACATGATTAATAAATACTTCTTTTGTTTCTCAAGTGAACCCTACTTTACAAGTTTCTGTCTACTCCACTGCGATTTGAATCTTTAATGACTTGCGACGAAATGAAAATCAAGAATCAGTTTTCTAAATATATTTTTGTATTAATGAAAAGTTCCAGATTCAAAAAGGACAAACCAGCCCAATGTTCCTTTAATAAAACCTTATAAATACAAGGCATTTCTAAACCCTAACTAGTTTCGGATATCATATCATAAGGGAAATTTAATAGGATCATAAGAGCGCACAACAAATCTATTCATAGTGTGAATGTGAATATTTATTGGAGACAGATATTCACATATTCAGTTGATAATAATGTCTATTTGTGGTGCATTTTTAAGACTCATTGCAGTCTTTTTTGGGCTTACACCACCGTATACAAATTAAATATTAAAAAGCAAACAAAAGACAAACTTCTAGAGTTTTCCCCAAAAAACCACTGTATAATATGCGATAAAATAAATATTTGATAAATTAATTTAATTTCATCACCAATGGTTTTTAATTAATTAATTAAAATTTTTTTTTTAATTTTTAATTCAGTTGATAATAATTAAAATTATAAAAGACCCTTACACATTACCGCATGACGAGAAATAAAATTTATTTTATTGTCTTCTTCTTTTTTCTCTGCGAAAGGCTGATAAGATAAATAAGGTAAGAATAAATATTATTCTTACTATGAACATCGATAAAGTTATTAATAATTTAGCCAATGCTATGATGTTGCTATTTTACACTAAAAGCAAATTTAGAACGAACAATTATTTATTTTCTTTACTGCCATCTCGTGGTAATTCTAGGCACTGTAGTTCCAAATATCGTTGACGATATTTGTTGGCTCACTAGTAAATTTACTCAAGGCGGGAACGATCCCAAGCAGACAAGTTCAACATCTGATCGCCAGATGCCGATAAAATGCCGCTTCAGATTTTCAGCTTGAGTACAAGCAATATCAAACAGTTTGCTTATAGGTATTTCACATTATGACTAAAAGATGGCTAAAATGAAAATTTCATAGGATTCTTCATAGGTTACTTAAATACTGAAAATAATGTTTTTACATGAATAATTAAATTAGATTAGTGACAGAATATTTATCCAATAGAATGTTTTCTTACCTACTAGAATCTTTCTATTTTAACTACTTACTACATTGTGGTTTTATTTTATTTTTATATGTACATTTGCTCGATGATTTCAGCAGTGATCTGACCGTTTTAGGTGTCGCCGTCACTGCTCAAATCATCGAGCAAATGTACATATAAAAATAAAATAAAACCACAATGTAGTAGGTAGTTAAAATAGAAAGATTCTAGTAGGTAAGAAAACACTCTTTTGGATAAATATTCTGTCACTAATCTAATTTAATTATTCATGTAAAAACATTATTTTCAGTATTTAAGTAACCTATGAAGAAGTCCGAAAACTCGGACGAAACGTCGGAGAAGGTATCAATGTAAAAAAAATGAGCTGAAAGTCCTCCAAAAATAAAAAAATAAAAAGATTTTCTTTTGGTTTTTTTTATTGAAGAAATAAATTCAACTATAACAGTCAACAACTTGTCTAGTACATCTAAAACTTCTAAAAGTTCACACATTGTCTAATCATTTAGTTAATAAGATAGCTTTGACAAAGGAAACATAAGAGGAATTATTTAAAAACCTTTTCTTAGTACACATACAAACTGCTAAACAGTTTGCAAAAATATTGCCACTCATGTAGTTTCTTTAAGTTTCAGTATTCTAAAAATATCTGGGTTTTGAATATGTCTGTGATTTAGATACTACCTCCTCTCTCGTTTTGTAAAATTTAAGAAAATTAATGATTTTTTTTTATGAAACATTATCTTTTTTTTTAACATCTAGGTGCTTAAAGTAGTTAGGTAGCTTCGTCCTCCTCAGTTAATTGCACCTGATTACCAATATTCAATTATTTTTTTATTTTATATAACAAGGCGCGTTGGAGAAATATTTTGATATTTAATAAAAAACTGTTGGGTCTTCTAGCAAGGGATGCAGACGAAAACTACGTTATAACCAAACTGAAATTTCTGTACCTTACTTGTTTCATTATAGTTTTAAAATATTGGTGGACATCTAAAGCCGATGAACTTATGAACCGCGAAAAATGTCAGTTCTGTATCGGACTTCAATTCAGCTATTCATTTATACATTATGGAATAACTAATACCTGAAATTATGGTATCTAATACCTAATATAGACCATTTGACACTATAATGTTAGAGCCAGAGTAGCACTTGCTCGGTATATTGTATCTGTGATTGATGATACAGATGAGACTGCTCTGCACTTTCTGAGTGAATGCGAGGGCTACGCTCTTGAGTAAATCATCCTCGGAACCTTCCGAGTTAAGAGAAATTTCAGCTAGTAAACTTTTAGACTTTATACAAAGAACAAAGATTCACGCTGAATAGGAAATTTGTCGGATGTACAATACGCCAAAAAGAAGAAGAAGAAGATAGTATAACCTTGACCAAATTGAACATTTCAGACCTGAAAATTACAACCAATATCAACAAAGATCAAAGTTAATATTTAATTACAGATTTGGTTTCACGTAAAATACATGCTTTACTTATAGGTGCAACTGAATGAAAGAAAACCTAAATTGCATTTGAATATACCTACACGTTTGTGGAGTACAAAAAACGTATAGACAAGTATAATGACCAAATTCTTTGAGATATAGTAATCAGTTCCATTAGCCATTAGAATCCTCTATATTACTATATGTTTGGTTCTAATGTGTTACGAAGATACAAATACATTTAAAAAATATGTGGTGCTTCTTTACAAAGGTACCACTTCTCATTAGTTTTGGCAGAGAACGATATACAGAGTGGTATCTTGACCAGCCTCCATTGGACTAGGTATAATATATTTCTGATAACTTGAAACCAAAATTAAGAAAGAAGAAAAAAATTTTTTTTTACAGTAAACCAATAAACAAATTTGGGCACCATAAACACATTGGAAACAGTCCTTTTAGAATTTGAAGGATAATTGGGATACTAAGATTCGAGACGAAAAAGGTGTCTATAAATATGGATTTTATAGGTACTTGTCAAATTCATGTATTCATCAAACACAAACACACCTTGTATAGAATTACGTTCTTTTTCACCAACCAATTTACATGTCAGGTGTTTTTAGCATTTCCTAGACATAAATAAGGAGGTAGGTATCAAGCAATCGCGAAGTAATCCCACTATTTCTCCAAGCACCACCCACCGAACGCAGCAAGCTAATAACAACTCCAATCGCCACACTCTCGCGCGGGGACCTGGTGCGATATCGTCTCGAATTCGCTACTCGCTAGGTCTAGGTGTTTATTTGGTATTCAAATTCTTTGAATAGTTACAAGCGACGCACTTATTCAACTGACAGGCATTTAAAAGTTTCAGTCTTAAATCCCAGATTACACAATTTGGCTAAGTGCAATCTATAATTATAGATTGCGATTGCAATTTATTTTATTCAGTTGAATAAAATAGATCTGTTAAACAAATTAAGTAAATAGGAGAGTTATGCTGAGGAAAGCGGCTATAGTACACACATACAATACATACAATACACCTACAATTATGCTTGTAAATTATAATGTTGCTTGTAACATTGTAATCATAACATCGTCAGTTTGGAGCTGATACAAAATGTATAGATTGAATAAATTGGCTAGGTATCTAAAATAATATGCCTTTATTACATAAACCTGCAGTAAAAATAAGTATAGAATTAAAATAATGCTCTACAAAATGAATTAATTTGAAATTTGAAGATAAATTGTCTATTGAGTACATAGTCTACATAGTTCAGTGATAGTTTGTCTTGATGCCACGCATCTAGCGTCTGCAATCAGTAGTATAATTTTATTATAGTTGTTATTGAAAGATGATGGAAATCAGAGAATTTAATCTATATAGAGTAGGCCAGATATTGGTTTGCGCCTTCATTTTTATTTTTCAATATATGTCAACTATATTCTAGAACTCCACAAGGGACCAAAAATTAAGTTTAAAAGCACTATAAAGCCTCCCACCACCAGTTTAAAATGAGGATTGCAATTCTTTCATAAATTTTAAACCCCTTCAGAACATTACTAAATAAACATTATCTGGCATTTAGGTAGATACTTATTTGTTTTATATTAAAGTTAAAAGTAAGAACATTTTAGTTTTTCTGGTTATAACATATATTTACAACAAACAGAATAGTTTAGGATAAATTATTATAAATATTTTTTATTTTACGGCAAATTTTTTTAATGCTATTTTCCTATTAACATTTTGGATGCCAAGATAGTGGTCTGAAAAATATGTACGTTGCTTATAGAAGTAATATAAGAAGCGCAAAAAAGGAACTACAATAATAATTGTAGTCTTTTCAAATTATGTGAAGTCGCACTGTAAGAAAAGCGCAAAAAGTTTTCCGATTCAGAATAAGTCAATATTCAGTGCTTCAATATATCATTCTATTCAAAAGTATCAAGTTTCACATAACGTTTGACAAGGGCATTGAGAGTACCATATGCTATGATAAACTGAATATAATGTTAATTGAGGGTACAGAAAACAAATATTCGTTTCTGTAGTAACAATTTATCACACTAAAACTAGGAGCGAACGTTCACAATGTATTGTATTTGAAAGAAACTTACATCTTACTTATCTTTTAAGGATAAACACAAGCAGGCAAACTCTGTCCAAAATGTGTCTTTCAGCGTTTATTCTTTCTTTAATACGCAAAAGCAATATTTAGGTTCAAGCAGTATGGATCAAGTAGGTACTTCTTTACTAAAAATTTCTCACATACAGGGATGATTTTCTCCAGAGATCTACATACGCCACAGCTTTCGTAGATCATATTATATCGATCAGCCCCTTTGGGTTGGTCAGAGATTTATAGTATTGCCATGAAGGTAACGTATTTGTGGGGGAATGTCTTGTAGAAAAAAGCTGGTCTTCAAACGTATTCCTGCAGGTAAATGACAGAAATATTTAGAAACCAACGCTGATGTTTCCAAACAAATTTTCTGTGTGTTACCTTAACTTCTGCTTCTGGGATAATAATTAATATAATGAATATCAGTTATAAGATAGATTTTTCTATTATCAAATACCCAACTAGTAGTATATATGTAGAAATCTGTTGATATTAAACTAAAAAAATTGTATAAAACTATTTTAAACATGTTCATCAATGACATTTCATTTCACAGTTGTTGTAGATTGAATAATAACCTAATAATTTAGGTAGCGATTAAACAAGAAAAGTGTAACAAGAAGGAAACAAGAAAAGAAGAAGAAAAGAAACAAGAAAAAACAAAACAAAACAATTATATTAGGAAAAGTTTTGTTTCAATTAATTGATTTATAAAAATCAAAAATATACTCAAAATGAATTTTAAACCACGGAAGGCTTTATTGAAAACGTTGAATTCTAATTTCAAAATTTGTTCCAAAACTAACGTTGTAGGTACCTATTACCTATTTTAGTTCTAGAATATTTTAAAATCCAATAAGAACGATTTTTTTAAATAAAGGAAGCTAAATAATTATTCTTATATTTTCTGATCATAGGTATATACGAGTATTTGTCCGTAAAATATGCTGCCAGATCATATGTTTCTCGAGGTGCAAAGTCAACAGTGATCAGTGAAGACAAGAAGATATAGTTTCCGTATATATAATATGGTGCATCTATTTTTCCAATGTGGATTTTACTCTAATCATTTCTCTATATATAAAAAATCTAAAGAAGAAGCAGTACCACTTTAAAACTACTGATACCCACTCATTATCCTATTCTGTGATATATTATAGCTATAGATCTTCCTTTCACATTTTGGCTATTAGCATTAAAAACACATAATTATTTGTATGAGAACCATTTTCAAATATGGTAAAACACTTTTTCATGTAGCACAATTATTCCGAAATACAGAATCTTAATCTATTTATCACAAAAGAGGATAAAAAATGAGATAAATACTGAAATAAACCGGTCAAGAACACTCATTGATAGCATAGAAATTTAAAAACTTGAATATTTATTACATTTTATTACGTTTTACCTGTTTAAATTGGAGAATAGGTTTTTAAAATCCCAAAAACTGGTCTATTTTTGATCCAATGAAGGGAGATCGCAACCAGTATTTTTTAAATGAAACGTCCTACATATTTTTACGTATTTGGGTAGAGCTTTCTTTGCTACTAAAACGATTAAGGTTTGGTGAATTTATTTCTAATAGTAAGGAGGATATGACCCAAATCAGGTGCTTATTTCAATGACCAAAGTTGACCAGATTTTTTTGTAACAAATTCTCGACAAGTGTGTAACATATTTTGAAAAAGGCACATTGCTGTATAAAGAATACAGAAGGACTTTTAAAAATATGTGCCACATGACTCCCGTGATATTATGAAGGGGTTGCTGTCAGATACAGGCAGTGTGTGTTTTATATTAAAACTGGTCCTTCTCGATATAAAAAATTATTTACTTTTTAAAATTTGTTTATGGCAAGTTTTAGGGAGTCAAATTTTCATTCAAAATCCAGCGTATGCTTTTCATGCCTTCCTTACTATTAGAGATAGACCCACCAAACTTTACATTCCTAGGTATACATCTCAAAGCCTACAGCGATGTATGCACCCAATTACGTAAAAATATACATTTCTACATAATGTATCTATGGTACCTAGATATGGTACCTAGATAGATACATATCGAGATATACAGGGTGTCCACCTAGTGCGCGTAAGTCCAATATCTGGGTTAATAAAAGAGATAACTTATTTTTTTTTTCTACAGGGTTGTCTAATATCCCGAGCTGCACAAAATGAAAATATATTTACATATTCAGGGTGTTCAGTTTTTCCTGGACAGGTACCAACTTCGCTTTTCTAAATGGAAATATATATTTTTTATTGCTTTTTCGAACTAAACCCTTGATTTTAGTAGGACTTTCATCAGCCTTCCCTATACCTAACTTAAACTGTTTTTGAAATATTGACGGGTGAATATTGACATTTTTGCAACTTTGACACCCTGCAAAATCTAAACGGTTTGAGATCAAGCAAAACGGTTTGCACATTCCTATCTTAACTTTTCATAAGCTATCGTTTGGTACTAATTTCAGAATTATCAAAAAATTTAAAATTTTCTGAAAATTTAGAAAATTTTTTATTCCTGTATAAATTTGAAATTAGTATCAAACGATAGATTATGAAAAGTTAAGATAGGAATGTGCAAACCGTTTTGCTTGATCTCAAACCGTTTAGATTTTACAGGGTGTCAAAGTTGCAAAAATGTCAATATTCACCCGTCAATATTTCAAAAACAGTTTAAGTTAGGTATAGGGAAGGCTGATGAATGTCCTACTAAAATCAAGGGTTTAGTTCGAAAAAGCAATAAAAAATATATATTTCCATTTAGAAAAACGAAGTTGGTACCTGTCCAGGAAAAACTGAACACCCTGAATATGTAAATATATTTTCATTTTGTGCAGCTCGGGATATTAGACAACCCTGTAGAAAAAAAAATTAAGTTATCTCTTTTATTAACCCAGATATTGGACTTACGCGCACTAGGTGGACACCCTGTATAAATTTGGTTTTCTTGAGTCAAATAAATTGCATAAGTATAAGTAAAAATAATGCAGCCAGGTAAGAATTCATTTATATGCAATTAAATGCACAGATGATGATGACAAAGATGATAATATAGAAATTAGGTATTATTATACAATGTTTTATATTCTCAAGCAGTTCCTATGTTACAGTACCTATGGTTGGCTATTATTTTCTTGAACTGAACCATAATATAAAGGTGCGGAAGTGCTATAAAAACGCACGACCAATAACTATCGTTTGATGACAGAAAGCAGCCGAAAATGGCATATGCACCAAACAGATGTGTTTTAGACATTTACAACACGAAAGTGAAAATATAGAACCATTCATAATGATTCCCTTGAAAAGCTTTTAGATACATGTTCATTTTGAGGTGCACCTTAACTTTTGTTGGTTTGATAATTATTGTTTATGTAATAAGTTGTTCAGCATCTTGAATTTGTATTTCAAAAAATGTAGTCAAATAACCTATTAAATAAATAAATAATATTAATAAATAATAATTGCGTTATCCAAGTCAGCTTCGCTTATCATATTTTTGGTTTATTAATATTATGATTTTGACAAGTTTCTTCAAAATATTCCATAAAAGTATTGCTCATTACTGAAAATAATGATGATACCATAGCCATTCCAAAATCTTGTTGAAAAAAATCATTTCGTAATTGAAAATAGGTAGTTTTTATGCATACTGTTAATTATTAATTATTATTATATTATTATACAGAGTGAGTTTTATGTATGGAACGCCTCAATTATCTCGGAAACGGCTTGCCCGATTTTTATGAATTTTGGTTTATAAGGGTTTTGTAATATGGCCGATATTATTGTGGCATTTACATTGTTGTCAGATCTTTTGTTTTTCCGGAAATATACTGAAATTTGTTATTTCAAATGGATCACCCTATATATTTTTTTGTTTTTGAAATCTCTAAGAAATTTAGAATATTTTTCATGTAATGTTCCCTATACCTAATTGCCATAATTTCGGAGTTACAGCTACATTTGCAATATCTCCGCCGAAGTTAAAATATTACATCAGGGCGGCTATGTCTGCGACAAAAACAATTTTGACGTTTTAATAAACTATTATTGTTGGTGTTTATTGAAAGTTACAATGGACCGTTTATCTGAGAAAGAACGAATTGAGATTTTAATGATATTAGGATATGGTGATGTGCGTAGAAGTCAACAGGAAACGTGTAATATCTTTAATAATTTATATCCTAATAGAAATCCCATAACAATATCTACTGTGAGTAAGTTGTTAAAAAAGTTTAACCAAACTGGAGCCATAAAAGATTTACCGAAATCAGGGCGTATAAAAACTGCAACAACTGAAGACAAATCTTTAGATGTTTGTGTTATGTTAGAAGAAGATCCACACTTGAGTACTAGACAAATATCCAGGGAAGTTGATACCTATTTCTCAAACATCCATAATGAAAATTTTACATGCCAATAAATTCCATCCTTACAAAGTAAGATTGGTTCAAGAGTTGTCAGATGATGATTTCGATAGACGTGAAGAGTTTGCCGACACAATGATGGAAAAATGTTACGATCAAAATAATCCAAATTTTTTAAATAATGTTATGTTTTCCGATGAGGCCACTTTTTGTATTGATGGAAACGTAAATAGGCATAATTGCAGATACTGGTCACGTAACAATCCTCGTTGGATGAGAGAATCCCACACCCAATTTCCACAAAAGATTAATGTATGGGCTGGAATAATAGGCGACAAAATAATTGGTCCTTTTTTCATTGAAGGAAACTTAAATGGTCCGGCGTATTTAAATTTATTACAGAATAATATTATACCTGAGTTGGCTCGGTTATTTCCAAATCTAAGTAAGTATTCTCAATTGCCTGTTAATTTAGAAATTTTATTATTTGAAACTTTCAGACAATAACAATGTCCCAAATAACAATATTTGGGTGCAACAAGATGGAGCTCCACCTCACTATGCGCGTGACGTGAGGCAATACCTAAATGATGTGTTTCCCAGAAGATGGATTGGAAGGCGTGGTTTTATCGAATGGCCCCCGCGATCACCCGACATGAATCCTTTAGACTATTTCCTGTGGGGTCACTAAAAAATATTGTTTATAAAACCAAACCTGCCAATATTCAGGAATTAAAAGATAGGATTACCACAGAGATAAGAAGAATTGAGCAGTCAGGAATGTTACAAAATGTACTGCAAAGTTTTAAACATCGCATGGCTTCTTGTATGGAAGTAAACGGACAACATTTTGAGCATCAGCTGTAACCGCCTTTACTTTATGTTTTCAAAAGATCCTATGGGATTTCTATTAGGATATAAATTATTAAAGATATTACACGTTTCCTGTTGACTTCTACGCACATCACCATATCCTAATATCATTAAAATCTCAATTCGTTCTTTCTCAGATAAACGGTCCATTGTAACTTTCAATAAACACCAACAATAATAGTTTATTAAAACGTCAAAATTGTTTTTGTCGCAGACATAGCCGCCCTGATGTAATATTTTAACTTCGGCGGAGATATTGCAAATGTAGCTGTAACTCCGAAATTATGGCAATTAGGTATAGGGAACATTACATGAAAAATATTCTAAATTTCTTAGAGATTTCAAAAACAAAAAAATATATAGGGTGATCCATTTGAAATAACAAATTTCAGTATATTTCCGGAAAAACGAAAGATCTGACAACAATGTAAATGCCACAATAATATCGGCCATATTACAAAACCCTTATAAACCAAAATTCATAAAAATCGGGCAAGCCGTTTCCGAGATAATTGAGGCGTTCCATACATAAAACTCACTCTGTATGAAGGATTTGTATGCACGCAAGCAGACGCAGCATATTCCCATGCAGCATTATGAATTGCTCGATTATGCTCAGTTCCACATTTTGGATTTGCCAAGTTGTTCCTTTTAGACCAGGCAAATTTTAAAGAAATATACGTTAAGTGTGAAGTTTTTGCGGACTATTTTTTTTTTTTGTTGAAACGATAACTTTCTTATCATAGAATGCAAATCTAAAAATGCCAAAAAATCGGAATTGAGCTAAAGTCAGCATTTAAGAAAACATGGCCGCTCGCGTTATTTTTAAGGTGTTTAAGAAGGATACATTCATGTATTGTTATGTACAAATTGTTAGTCTTCAGTGATAAGAATGCGGATCTAGATGAACTACTAAACGTTGGTTATAAATTTGTCTCCTTTATGTACGGATTAGACGGATCCCGAGACATTATAGAAGAACGATATAGGCTTTACAACATTGGTATAGCTAAGCGGACGCTCGAAAAATCTTTTGATTTGGACGATCCTCCCCCAACGAAAGTTGCACTAAAGCAACATATTGTAAAGTAGTTTCAAATGGTGATTACATTAATAGCAAATATTTTTTTTTATATATTTTCAGGACCTATCTTCAAATACAGCAATTGATAGGAAATTTCCTAGCCCCGGATAAAGGTATTATAGGCACAAAAATAAATACAACACAAGGTTTAAAAATGTAGGGTTTTATTAATGCAGTCACAATTTTATTCTTTTTTTTTTTCTTAACCAGGTTAATTTATTTACTTTTTATATATCAATACCTAATGCTTGCATAACATCAAACAATCTCCAAGTAAAAAGTATCCTTATCTAACCAAAACCTTAAGTTTAAAGGATTGGAATTGGATCATCATACTTTCGATCATCGAATTATGTGTTATGTATTTTTATGTATATTGTATACTTTAAATTGCTTGTTTTGTAAATACCGTCACGAACGGTGTAACAATCCAGGAAAATATTAATAAATCAATAAATTGATGAACTTGTCTAATTTAAATTATTTAAAATTAAATATTGATAAATTTAAGATTATGAGGTAATTTAAATATAATAGTCCGAATGCTATGGACAATAATAGCCTAAACTAGCATATTATGTAAATATTTTTTAAAATTTGGGTAAGCCATCATTTTGGCATATTTGATATATATGGTCCTTACTTTCCAATCCTTTAAACGTAAGGTTTTGTTTAGATAAGGATACTTTTTACTTGGAGATTGTTTGATTTTATCCAAGCATTAGGTATTGATATATAAAAAGTAAATAAATTAAACTGGTTAAGAAAAAAAAAGAATACAATTTTGACTGTATTAATAAAACCCCACATTTTTTAAATTTGTGTTGTGTTTATATTTGTGCATATAATACCCTCTCATAGTCTTTCTTGTAGTATATTTTGTGCTCTACAAAATAGTGTATGTACAATTTTACTCTATATTGTACAGCTTTCCCGAAATTCGTGGCGAAAACCTTAGAGGAACAAATTTGCAGTAAGAATAATGTGTTTAACAGCTCAGCTTCGCGAAATTGAGACATTTTATATTTTTTAGTTATAAAACGAACCATAACAAACATCTTTTGCGAAAAACGCACAAAATGCGTATCCCCGTAACGAAAAGCACTTTCTGAGTGACGTAACGCGTCATGGTAAGGATCGTCCACTTCGCACAACATCCTATCTTCTGATGATACTAGACAAGTTGTTGGCTGTTATAGTTGAATTTATTTCTTCAATAAAAAAACCAAAAGAAAATGTTTTTATCTTTTTATTTTTGGAGGACTTTTATCTCATTTTTTTACATTGATACTTTTTCCGACGCTTCGTCCGAGTTTTCGGACTTCTTCGCAGGTTACTTAAATACTACTAGAATATTTCTATTTTAACTACCTACTACATTGTGGTTTTATTTTATTTTTATATGTACGTTTGCTCGATGATTTGAGCAGTGATCTGACCGTTTTAGGTGTCGCCGTCGAGGTGTTTCGTCGACAAAAACTCGGACGAAACGTCGGAGAAGGTATCAATGTAAAAAAATGAGCTGAAATTCCTCCAAAAATAAAAGGATAAAAAGATTTAATTTTGGTTTTTTTATTGAAGAAATAAATCCTATCATCTGTGTGTATATATATATATATATCGTGACTGTAAATTTAGAAATGGCTGTCAAAAAATATATATATGTACGAGGATCTTTTAAATGACTGAGTTTTTGTAGTTCACTAGATTGTAAAGTTAGTTAGTGATATTAAAAAGTTAAATGTAGGAAGTCAAAAAAATTTTAAAAAAATCGTTTACTTTTTCGTTTTTTTGTTAGGAAATTTATATTCTTGGTTATATCTAAATTAAAATATCATTTTTTTCTAATTTTTAAGCTTAAAACCCTGTAAAAATTAAAAAAATGTTAAAATTGCTCCAAAGGGATAGGAAGATATTTCATTTTCAAAAATTTGAAGGGGCGGCCATGTTTTTTCAAAATGACGATTTTAGCTCACAACGGATTTTTTGGGATTGTTATATATTTGTTCCTGAACATAAAACCTATCGATTCCCATTGGAAAATAAATGTCCCCTTAAACTTCATTGAAAAAATAAGATTTGCCTGGTCTATTTGCTTTTTAATCCATCCTTGCATCGTCTATAAAAAGCATTTTGGGCCTTACTGACTCATCACGTGCACAACCCAAGCGGTACTCTAACAGCAAGAAGCCAGTTTTAGTAGGCGTTTGGATAGTGTTGAAGGTCAAACCGAAAGCCCCAAAAGTATGTGTCCTAAGAAGGTCATATGGCTGTGTAGGTAAAAGAAATTGCGGCGTCAGGGTTGCAAGGGGTGGCCGGAGGGGGACGTAATTCGATACAGCAGAGTCGAATATTAAGGAACTGCATTGCGTTCTACCGCTGTCGACCCTAACCATATGCCGCAATCGTATTTTGTTTCTGTCTATGTCAGTGGCGTAACATTAACTTATTACGCTATACATATTTAAGAGTTTTACTTGACGAAAATATGTTATTTGTTGAAAACTTCTCGCTGATTGTGGACTGGGATTAAGCTGTAAGCTAGACATTTTTTTTGGGCGATATTATTGACTAGGTAGGTGTTGGATATATTCAGCGAACATCATTTCTGACGCCACTAAGATTTTTGAATCTACTGTTAGTACGGGGTAGCACAAGTAAGCAACATTTTTCTGAAACCGGTAGGATAGTTACAAAAGTAGTTAATTTCTATAATAATGCACGGGGTATAGCTATATATACACTGCTTCGTAAGTTGCTTCGGCTTTATGACAACATGCGTTTTTGAATAATACATAAAACTAAGGCGATTTGGTGGAACATTCCCTATACCTACCTAAAATGAACATGAAATGAACATTCTTAATGTCTCCTTCGAATTTTCTAATGTATTCAGAATCTAATAATGTACCTACTGCGCTATCTTATACAAATGGGCAAAAGTATGGATCATGTTTTATATATTGAGAACGATAAAATGTGTGTAGGCACAATATGACGAATATTGTCTGCTGAAAAACACGTTTTAACGGGGAACGAAGACAATTTCTTTATTTTTGTCCTAGATAAAGAGATACCCAGTATATTTTTTAAAATTAGATAAAGCTTGTTATTAATTGTTCTGTGATATAAGGTTTGATGCCTTATATCACAGCAAAAAATATCAACATATGCTTCATAACAATGAGGTCTTCTAGAGTTGTTATACTCTCCCATTTTTATCTCAACACAGTCTGCGGTGAAGTTCAGCTATTATTACCTTATTCAACAAAAGATATGCAGAACCAGTAAAAAATTTCACAAATGAATATCATAGACCAATTTGTTAATAAATAAAGCCTTTCAGTTTATGATTTGTCCATAATTTGTTCCTATAGTTATTTCTGCATTCTCACAAAAAAGGAACAGTCTGTACACGGTTTGCAAGGGATCTAAAATAAGAAACAGTAAAAGTCAACTTGCAACCAACTCAAATAATATCATATTGCAAGTTGCAAGAGGTTCGCATATGTTGTGTTACTAATCCAACTATAGTTAAGACGTAGACCGGAAGTTCAATGTGTTTCTAATATAATGACTATCCGTTGCATCTGGCCCTGTTACTTTAGCAATTTAGCCATTCTTCCTTGCGAAAGCTTCTAAAGGGCACGTAGATAGTATTAATATCTGTCAACGTTAATAATATATGTTCTATATTTTCAGGCAAAAAGTATTCACTTTATATAAGTAATACGTATCTGTAGCTGTGTATCTGTAAACACAAGTAAGTTAAGACACATTTGAATCATAAAATATCATAGTGGATAAAAAAAGATTCATATAAGTGATTTTTTGTTATAATTATTGAATTGTATGAAAAAATTGACAGATCTTGCATCTTACGCAAATATCGTAGGCGTATTGAAAATACCAGACACACCAGACACAACTATTTTTGTTACGCGCTTTATAAATTTCATAGTCCATTATATTTATAATTTATACAGAGTGTGATATCAAAACCTTTCATTTGACGTATCTAGAAAACTAAATCTTCCAGTTTAGAGATTACTTATTCTTAATAAATCACCCTGTATATACCTACTAGTCCACCCTGTATATATGTTAGTCTAAAACCTGTTCATCCTATTACAACGATCAGTACATACCAAACGTTTATTTTACATTCAACATTAGTTCATAAATTACTGTAACATGTACTGGGAAGTTTTTTATTCAACGTGCTCGAATTATAAGGGCCCACTATCGTGATACAACCAAGCAATCTTTGTAAGTCAAGGAACTTTGTAACCCAAACATAAACATAGACTGCTTATTATAACAACAAAGCTAGGTCGTCTCCATGAGCACGTCACCATGTCGAGGTCGCTCGCATTTGCATATCGCTAAGCGTTAATATTTTAAGAGACAGCTCCAATATACATGCGCCCAGAAGTATTTTCAATACTAAAATTGCAATAAGAAACGATCTTCGCTGAATCTTTTATGTTCTTGAAGATAGAAATAAAGAAATGATCGAGATAATAAAAACTACAGTGATTTTACAGGGACTAGATCAACATCAAGTTCCTCTATAAATTCTGCTCAATTTTGATAATATAACGGACTTTATAACTCTTAAAATAACAAGGTTAACACTGAACAAAAAGTAAGTACTAGAGGCTAATACTCACAGCTGAAGATGAGTATCTGTTGGCGAAACAATTGTCAAAAATCTGTGAAAATCTTATAATATGTTTTTTTTCAGTTGATTTTCATCAAATAAATGCCGAATGAAAAATAGATTATTGTCACCCAGTATATTTAATATTTGTTGATATTGCAATATCTGGATATTCCATTTTGATTTACTTACATTTATTTATATATTTTTAACTTATTTTTTTGTCATATGTTTGACAAAATACACTTTTATAAGATATGTTTCCAGAAATAAGCCATCTCACATTTTCACCCGGTTGTCATGAAAGGAAACCATTATATAAATATTGTCTAATTAAAAAATACGGGACTAATATAACTGTTCTGAAAATGTGTTGACTGGTTTTAATGTTACAACAAGGTACTAATTAATTATAAATTTAATGCGAATGATTTGCATACGGAATACAAAAAACCATAATGTATGCATCTGTGGTAACGATCAATAAGAACTAGATTGCAATTTGGAAATTTGCACGCTTGAATAGCAGCACTAATACCAAGGAATAAATGCAAATAAGTAGTTACAGTTGACATAAGTTTTTTGTTTAAGCTGTTGAATAAGTCTATCTCAATTTGTATTTGGATCAATAGGTACCACACCCACTAACGAATATTAATATGTATAAAAACATCTTGAACTACTATTACTTGTAACAAAAACATACTAACAATAAAAATGTCCACAACTTATCACTAAAACGCCTCATACACGATGAGACCTACCTCGCCCCATCGCATCGTGGTATGTATCTTTTGCAAGGGTCTCAAGTAGTAGACAAAACACACTTATGTCTAGGGCTCAAGAAGACACAAATCATCCGACTTGCGCGCGCATGTCATGGCGCGCGCCCTTTTTTTTTTTGACGTCTACATCCATACATTCCTAACCTAACTAAGTTTTTCTTGATTTGGATTTGATTTGTATTTTAAGTCACTGAAGTTATAATAATAATATTGCTTTAAAATTGCGCGTGAAAAGTGTGATTCTAATAATGGCTAATAAACTGCAATGTACTATGTGCACAAATACTTTTAGCAACGTAACAAATTTACGACGGCATGCAAAAAATAAACATAACGACCTTACGTTAGTTCCTATGAAATATAAAGTGGAACAAAATTTTCTATTTACTTGTAACTGTGGTAGAAACTTTAACCATAAAAAACATTTTCAATCCCATTTGAAAGTTCATGAAAATAGCGAACCCAATATTCGATACTCCCAAGTAAATATTAATTTGTGTAAAATATTATACTTATTATAGTGATAGTAAAATAAATATGATATGAATAAGTATTATTATAGTACAGCTCAGTTCCAAAAATTCCTTTGAATTGTTTCGGGTCAAGTTATAAGTAATTACTTGTTTAGTAGGTGTACCTACATTGTTTAAAAAAATCTCTTAACTGTGATTAAAATAAAATTAGAATATGAATTCATACTTTATGATTAATTACTAAAGTAAAGCATACCTACGTTTAAATAAGCTTAACAGATTTGTATTTTTAATTAAAACTATAGGTATTTTAATTACAACAATTTTAGATATGTCTCAGTATTTCACACGCTTATTTCAGTGATCAGGTATTTTTTTATTATAAAAATCAGTCTTGACAATTTAAGATTGTACTGTAATATCAAGGCGTTACCAACAGTATCTAAGTTAATAGTTTTTTCATTAACTCATTTTTTAAAATAATGTAACTCATCCAGCATTAGAGGTCGCATGGCTTATACAGGGTGTGTCAGAAAGGTGGTGCCAAACTTTATGGGGTTATATCACAAAAATTTCATTGATAAAATAATGAAATTTGAAAAAAATAGTTTCCAACCACGATGCACCCAGTATATGAGTTGTTATAATCTTTTATTTTCAGTGCCGAAGTAAGCAGTGTCCTCTGTGTGACTTTTCTGACGTAAAAAAGGAAAATATGTTATTTTCTCATATGTTATAATACTCATTTCACAAATGTTCGTGAAATTAACATATCAGTTAAGAAATTATCTTTTGATAACCTTCATGATTTTGAAGAATGGAGAAATAATATAAAAGATGCAGCTTTTGTGACTGAGTTTACAAAAATATTAGATACATGCAAACTGAAAGTATATAAATGCAACCGATCTGGTTTATATATTCCCAAAAAAACTTAAAGTGAACGCATTCGTCATTTAAAACTACAAGGCTCAAATAAAATGAATTCTTTTTTCCCAGCGAGCATTAAAGTAAAAGAAGGAATTGATGGTAGATGTTACATATCATATGTAGAAACCCATGTGGGCCATAAGAATGAAATTGGCCATTTATTTTTAAAACCTGATGAAAGAAAGGAAATCGCAACAAAAATCAGCGCCAAAATTCCATTTGATGCAATTCTCAATGAAATAAGAGACAAGAAAGAAATAAGAGATAAGAAATAAATAAAATGTTTATATCTTAAACAAGAGTTTTTTTCTTTAATAAATGTTATCTTCTGCTAAGTAACTAATAAACAGAAATAGTGTTTTTTTTTTTTAAATTTCACTCTATATACCTAATAATAATAATATGGCAATTTCTAAATCATTTGTAAATTGAAAATTTTCTAATATATGTAAAGAAATTTCCATCACGTAAAAAAATATTTAAGTTTATTTTATCATTATTCAAATTATCAACTTCTTCACCCCCAAAATAAAAAAATATACTTCATGGAATCGTTCAGCCACGACCGCCAGAACTTATTCAAAAACATGGTTTCAAGAACGCTATATTTCATAGAAACTAACGAAAGGTCCTTATGTTTCTTTTTTGCAAGCCGTCGTAAATTTGTTACGTTGCTAAAGGTATTTGTGCACATAGTACATTGCAGTTTATTAGCCATTATCAGAATAACACTTTTCACGCGTCATTTTAAAGCATATTATAACTTGAGTGACTTAAAATAAAATACAAATCGAATCCAAATATTCCAAATAAAGAAAAATTTAGGTTAAATTAGGATGTAGAAGACTTCAAAAAAAAAGCGCGCGCGCCATGATATGCGCGCGCAAGTCGGATGATTTGTGACTTCTTGAGCCCTAGACATAAGTGACAAAACACACACGCCTCATTGCCATGATAGAATAAAAGAGATTGTATCATGCATGTTTGCAATAGATACTTCAGTCTACGTTCAACATTCATCATGGCGTGCTTCTATCATCCACTTTCTAAGGACGAAATGGTTGCAATTGGTGTTCCAGTTGGCTTACCACTTTTTGATGAACACAACAAAAACCTAGAAAGAAAATGGTGAAAAGAGTGGCTCTTAGAAAGAAGGACTTTTTCCGCAGATGAATTTCATACAAGAACTCTAACAAAATGAGAAAGACGACTTCCTAAGTTATTTGCCAATGGACAAATGTTTACCTATGCTTACGTTTACCTATGTTTACCTATAATACATTACTTTATTAGTACAGGGTGAGTCAACCATAGAGTAAAGTTCATTATCTCATTTGTTTCGAGAATTACGAAAAAACGTTAAATACAAAAGTTTTATAGAATATTAAGGTGCACAGTTTAAAATTATTTTTGAGTATACAGGGTGGTTCAAAAAAGCGTGGCGAATATAACATTAGTTTCTTTAGATGGAACACCCTATTTTTTAATTTATTTTTAGATTTTACATGAAATTCTATAACTTTTTTGTTAATAATGTCATATACCTAAACCCAGTAGTTTTTCTAATATTTAAATTTTTTTAGAAAAATATTAGTTTTTACTCTTATAAAAAACTGACAATACCGTCATTGTTTCTGAAGGTGGAATACTCAAATTTGCTACAAACGTTCTATAAGGATGACAAAAAAGGTATATGTAAATAAATTTGAGTTAAATACTACAGGGCCTTCAAAATAAATTTACACATTTCGACTATTTTAACTTAAAAAATTTAATTTTTTTTAAATGGCACACCCTGTATATTATTATTTTTTCTGATAGATTTTACAAAACCCTTCAACTTTTATTGAGTATGTCATATACCTAGTTTTCATAATTTGGGAGTTATTTTGATTTTATTCATTTTTACACTTGTTTTTATTACACTAATGGATTCATTGGGTGGCCCCCTCGATCATGTGACTTAACACCTTTAGATTTCTTTTTGTTAGACCACTTTAAAGATCGTGTTTATGTGAATTCCCCTACAGAAGATATCGAAAATAGGATACGAGATACCTGGAGCGTGCAAGAAAATATAGTAACAAGACTAAACATGTGTATCTAAGTAAGACGGGCATATTTTTGATCATTGATAACTCCATAATATTTCAAAATAAGTTAGTTAGTAGGGATTTTATTATTATTTATATTAGTTTATGTTTCAACAATAGCGTAGGTAAGTGTAAAAAAGAATAAAATCAAAATAACTCGCAAATTATGAAAACTAGGTATATGACATACTCAATAAAAGTTGAAGGGTTTTGTAAAATCTATCAGAAAAAATAATAATATACAGGGTGTGCCATTTAAAAAATTGAAATTTTTTAAGCTAAAATAGTCGAAATGTGTAAATTTATTTTGAAGGCCCTGTAGCATTTAACTCAAATTTATTTACATATACCTTTTTTGTCATCCTTATAAAACGTTTGTAGCAAATTTGAGTATTCCATCTTCAGAAACAATGGCGGTACTGTCAGTTTTTTATAAGAGTAAAAACTAATATTTTTCTAAAAAAATTTAAATATTAGAAAAACTACTGGGTTTAGGTATATGACATTATTAACAAAAAAGTTATAGAATTTCATGTAAAATCTAAAAATAAATTAAAAAATAGGGTGTTCCATTTAAAAAAATTTATGTTATATTCGCCACGCTTTTTTGAACCACCCAGTATACTCAAAAATAATTTTAAACTGTGCACCTTAATATTCTACAAAACTTTAGTATTTAACGTTTTTTCGTAAATCTCGAAACAAATGAGATAATGAACTTTACTCTATGGTTGACTCACCCTGTACATGGTATGCAACTGAAATTAACCGAAATGACTGAAAAACAGTACATAATATATCTAGATTGTTGATTCAGGAAAATAATAAATTATGTATGATCATAATCAATTGAGTAACAAATTCGGCAAATGCAAAATGACAGAATATTATAATAGGAAATCGCTTAGATATATCTTTAAAACGAGATCAAAAGGACAATATATCAAGAAGTCATTTTATAAAGTGGTGGATTATTCGTAATATCCCGGCACTTTTCGTAATGATATCATTATTCATATTTTCCTACTTTTCACAATTTCTCTGGTAATGTCGGGTATTACTATCATAACTTACACAGTAAAATATGGTGGGACTTAGACTTTTTATACGGGAAAAGCTTGAATTACTATATCAGAATTTTCTTCTAGATTAAGTGACGTTCTTTTTTGTAGGGGGCTTCAATTCTCTAAAAATATTTCCATTCCGGTGTCACACACTAATTTTTTATGAGGTGAGGAGTAAATTTAAACATATCTTGGATCTTTTATGTAATAATCTATGTATGTATTTGGTCAAACCTTAATACAGTATTACAGAAAAATACTTATTTGTGTCTGCAAAATACAGTAATTTAAATCCCTTGTATAAGTTCCATGTTCTACTGAAATTCGTGCGTCTTCATACTTACAGATCACCTCTCTTGTTTTTACCAAAAGAAACTGCATATATTTTTTATTTCCTGCAAGTCATTATTGGTAAAACAAATTTTTCATAACAAAAATGGAGATTACAAGTATAGTTTGAAATAATATAGAATATCTTGTATATTTTTAAAACTGGAATGGAACGTTTCTCAACAATTATAGTGGTGTAAAAAGTGAGTTTGTATTTTCTTAGAACTTGGGAAATGAATAAAACAGCGAGGTATACATATCACCACACAAAAACGTGCCAATTCGTTAAATTTCGAATATTTCAAAGTGCCTTAGAGATTTCAACCTGTATTTGTCATTGTTCACCACAGAGATACTGAATAAACCCTGATACTCTTTAGTCAGTGCTTAATAGCAACACATATTTTGCATACCCTTAAGTAATTCAGTTTTTGGTTTTTTGTGAAATATTCATGGGATGCCTTTATTTTATGGTACTTTCACGGAAGTATATTAATTTGTCTATATAAGTTATTTTCTAGTATTAAAATCAGTCAAATATTAACTTTCTAATTATCACTCATACTTGTATATTTAAATTAAATTGTAAGTAGAACAACTATCTTAAATTAATATAAGAATAAATTAATATAATAGTCTAACTCACCTAATAATCTACTAAAATATTGCACAGTAAAACAGATAAGAAGAAACATTATCTAATCAGTTGGAACACCTATTGGAGACTTGTCTATAGAAGGCGACTGACCTATGGTGAACTCTAAGAGTATTTTATTTTTATGGGAATATTAAAGTATAGAGAATTTTTAAATAAAAAAAGTCGATTAAATAAAACCAGATTTTAATTTACCTATACACGGTCTTATTTCCTCTTTTTTGCCTTGCATAATTAACTTATTGCGGCTGGGAACATGTTCACCGAAATTTAATTTTGGTGTAGTTACCCAATTAAAATTAATTAATGCTAATTGCACGGAATTACCAGGGAAGGCTCGTTACATATTTGGTATTTAATATTAATATTTATTAGGGAGACGCAAATGAAAATTAAAACTAGAAAAGGGAAATCTACTAATTCATATTTGACAGTTCCTTAAAAATGGTGGGCAATGATAATTTGAAACTAATTATCAAACAAAATATTTTAACAATTACCTCTGTAAATACAAATTAACTCCAATCTTAATAAAAAAAACAAAAGCCAAGAGATTTGGGGGCTTCATATAAACCAATTATACCTAGAGATGGGTTAATTCCGGAAAATTCAAAATTAACAGTAATTTACCATCGAAAGTTCCTGAAATTTTCATAATATTAAAACAATTTTTTTTTTATATTACCGACGCGATAGGTAGATATTATATGATGCACCGTGCAAGTAATCCCTGGGCTAAATACTCACTCAATACTCAGTAATACTGTACTATAATATAAAAAATAAAAACTAATTATAACAAAAACGAGGCAAAACAAAACAATTTAACATTTTAGTGAAAAAAATAAAAAAATTTACTGTACCAGCAAATATAGAGATCTACCCTCTGAACGACGAATACTAAGTAATATGAATAATAATTTTTCAGTTCTACATACCGTATTAGTCTATTACGTTTTTTCGTTTTGATATTTGCATGGTCTTTAAAATTTCTTTCGCAGCAGCTGGGAGTTGTAGCTGGATATTAAGAAGACACACTGCAATTTCCTTCAATAATTTTTACGGGAAAAACCTTTCCACCATATCATAGCATGTAATATATCTTTAGATGCATCCCAATAATATATGTATTTGAAAAATCCCCTAATTTTGCTCGATATTCCATTTCTGCAAGGATTTTTTTGTCATCTAAACCGAGTTTTGTACAGCACCTAATGATAAAATTCATAGCAAGATTTACTTTTTCATTGGTAAGATTTTGATCATGTTGACTGGGATCTCTAAAAAACTAGCAGTTGGTTGGGATTCATGGAATAAAAAGTATTTATTTTCTACTCTGAAAGGATTCTAAAATACGTTCTCTTTCCAGTAAAGAAAAATTTTGAGATGCCGCTATTATGAGTTTCAAGGATTTAAAAGTTAAAATATGTTGAAGTTTGAATACAAAATAAATTACTTTGAAATTTACTTGAGAAATATTCAAATCTCTTATTTATTACTTACAGTAAATTTAAAAATTCCGTATTTTAACCAAGTGGTATTTTACCATTTGCCCATCTCTAATTATCCCTAAATTACCTAACCTAGGAAACCTAAATTAATCAATGAGGGAAGCATAACATTACATATTGAGCAAATACGAATCTCAGTTCCATAAAAAAATGCAGTCCGTAATATAATGAGACCTATAGATCTCCAATATGTCAGTTACACCAAAGTTTGCTGAAATATAATGTTACCCCACTCTGGACCACGTGTCCACTACCTATTCCGCCCTCCTCACCCGTCTGAGGTACTGTTGGGTACCCAGATCGTTATACAGTGGGTCACGCTCGACCTATAATGTTGTGGGCGATTGATATAGACTGAGAAAAACTCTATTTTTATTTCATTTTTTGTAAAAATGCCTGTGGTATATTGTATATACATGTTTCGTTTATTCCAGCACTGAATGGTGGTTACGGGATACCAACGTACGTCGTTCCTGAGGCACAAACGCGGCTTCCCACACAACTCCCAGAGTTCCGGCTTAATCTTTGTGATTAGAATGAGTGGTTGAGATATTATTATGTGCTTGTTTCATTGTAAGCATCTTTATTTTTAGGTTTATCAAAAATTAGCAGTTTATATTTCCTCAGAATCCCTGACGGATTAATACATCTCACCATCTATGCATAATATCTGTAACTTATTTATGGCAAAGCTGTATTATCCCGAAATTACTTTCAACTTTTGTTACCCTGCTTTTATAATAATTTTACAAGTTGCGTATTCCCACAAAAGTGTCCAATCAAAGAGACTGTTATTAATAATATACTAAAATTTATAATACATTACATGAGATGTATATCCTGAAATGTAATCTTCTATTTGTTTTTACTTTATCCGGTTCATCATCTACACAGAATTGAAAATAATCCAAGAAAATATGAAGTAATACCCAGAATTATTTATAAAACAGTAATCGGCACGCATAATGAACATGTTTACAGCGTAAATTTAAATATAAATCCTGGTAACGCGGGGGACGAAAACACTTTCCTGCTATCGAACTCTAATGAGGTGCATTCCTGCTATTACTACTAGAACACAAATGTATTATGCGTACGCGACTGAAATTGGATCAACTGCACCTAGCAAGTATTTCATAATCTGTATATAATTTAGAGGGCCTTGTATTTATACATTTAATAAAAATGGTATTTTATTGCTTCCTCTCCATAAATGGTACTTTTTCATTCTGTAATGTGCATACTAAATCTATTTAATAGCAATGAAAGCTGAACGGCACGTCATATTGAAGCTTTGGTATGGACATTAATCAAAATGTCATTAATGGACCATGGACCATGTCATGATCCAAGATTTTAAATGTCAGTGTAAAATTTTACAAATGTTTTTACACAACCTAAAACAAAAAAGTACTACCAAAGTTGGCTTCATTATGGTCAATCGGTCAATTATTATTCAGCGTCGGCTCGCCTCCCTTATTTTTTTTTAAACCAATAAATTTACTGTAATGAAATACTGAATAACTCGACTAGAACATTAAAAAGTGTAAACAGATATACAACAAATATTTTGGTGCAAAATTGGCTGTCCAGAAATTCAAGATCGCTGGGTGCTATTTAACTTATTTAATGGAAAGAACGGTCAAGTCACGGGTTATATCCTGTAGACTTACATCCATATATATTAAAACGCGCAGATTCTGCCACGCTCTAAATTCCGTTGCCGAATCCACAATATGGGGAGGGGAGATCGTGGAGCGATCCCTGCGAGCGACCGGAGGTCGCCCCTGGCCTTTCTCCAATGCGTAGGGGTATTCTCGTCCCGTTTCCTACGCGTTTCCCCAATTTAAACGCCTATTCAAAAAACCTCCGCAAAATTTTCGTCGATCGCCGTTCGGCGAGAAAGATGCGGCTAGCACCGGCGTTTGTCCTCGCGCCTAATGGTCCCGTCACGCCTCCGAAATCCCGACTATTCGCGGGATTCCCTTGACCCTTTTTCTAATTTTACGGCTTCGAGAACTGCTTCATTTGAAAATTACGTCCTTTCTCTAATCCTTTGAGATTTTTTCGAGACCGTACGTCGACTCCTTCTACGTCTATTTCGTCTTCGAAAATCTCGAGTCGCGTCCGTCTCAACTTCTTTCTCATTTTATCTATCGATGTGAGATTGCACTAACGAGAGAAGCACCTCCCACGAAAACTGTCAAATTAATTAAACTTCAGATAGGTTACTTTCTTATAAGAAATATTGCTAACGGAATCAATAGTACTGACTCCCAAACACTTCTGATTACCGAAATACTGAAGCGAAATACTTTTCCAATTAGAAAATCGGTAAAAATGATTTTTTCAGGTTGACACGTACAGTTTACATACTTAATCGTCTCAAGGTAAACATTTGATAACAGGCGTGGTAGCGCAACGGAAAAGTCGTAGGATTCAAAACTTCGTAATGCTGATTTCGCGAGTTCGAGTCGCGCTGGAGGCAAACTTTTTTTACTTTTTAATTCCAATTATTTATTAGTATTAGTGATTAGTTATTCTGTTTCATTATCCGTAGCATTTATTCTTTCAGCACGTAAAGTTTGGAATTAATTCGTTCATTAAGGCAGTCTGTTAAATTCATCATTTTAGGTTACAGAAGTAAATATCTACAATATTTTTGGTCCCATTGATAAAATTGATAATAATGTTTACTTAAAAATAAATTCTACTTTCAGTACTTAAAAAATTATGATGTTTTACCGTCAAGAATAGAGTACCCTTACAATTCATCAAAATATTAAGAAAATTCGTTTAGTATAATTACATCATCATTCCAGATACAAAATTTATTTAATATGTATTTTCTTAAAAATAATATTACTTTAGATGCATTTGTCACCTGAAGGGTGACCCCAGGCCACAGGCCTGGACCTCCGATAGGGCTAGAAATGGGAACGAAAATCGCGACAGCGATTTTCTCCCATTTCTAGTACATATATAAAATCAGTACATGGTTTCATTGCTGTTTAACTCTTCCTGCTTGTCTTGACATCAGGTTTCACTAAATTCAACAAAGCCGGATTTAAATGTTCACTCTCCGTGCAGTATAGCCACTATCAAGCCCAACTACTGAATATGAAAGCTCCAGAAATAACCACGTGGTCGGGCACGTGGCCGAGTCCGCAACTACTATTTTAGTAGCGCGGTAAAGCGATGAGTTATCAAATTATAGCGACTAGACGCATATTTGAGCTTTCGGCGCTCAAGTGACCCCCCAGTGACTAATTGACAGGTCAGGCTGATGGTGAACGCTGAAGATAATCGTAAGGAATCTATCACGTCTGAGAATGATTCGTGCTTTTCACGATAGAATAAATTTAGCCTGCCTAAAGAGAAGAATATTTATCCCGATAGAAGTTTTAGCTGTGGTGATTCAATGTTTTATTTCCTTTTGCTTTAGTTTTTAGCATTGCACAATTTTTCAATTTGGAGTTTACTGTAAAATAGTTTTAGTTTTATATATACTCATAGTACAATGGACACTATCACTATCTGGACACCATATCTTTGGTGGTGATCTACTCACTAAATGACTAAATTATTCTAGGTTTTTGGTATTTATAAATTGATTTATGATAAATTGGTCAAGTTTTTGGTTGTTGCTGAATACTTTACAGCAGATATCAATAATAGGTACCTAATATTTATATCAAAATAGAACATTAGAACAATAAAATTACGTAAATTTTCTTTAAAAAAGAAAACGTGTTAAAAGTGTTTAAAAACTTACATACAACTACTAGTGTTTACAAACTACTACAAATGTAGCCTATACATACAAATTATATTAATATTTCATATTAATTCTAATAAGTAGTTACTAGCATTTATTAATTTGTTTCTATAACATTTCTATCATTTTTGTCAATATTTTCATATTTATAATCTTCTTTAATGATGAGATAAAATAAATGGATCACCGTGCCGAGTTTTGAGAATTATTGTTAGGTCTTATAATGTTATCCAATCTTCAAAGTAAAACTACTATTAACCTTTGTGAATAATAGTGAAGAGTGATGAGTGTGACATAATTGTTTTTATGTGAGACTCAAAAATGTAATAACTTCCCAATGTATACTGTAGTAGAAAATTAGGTAACAAAAGAACTAAAATTAAATTTATTCATATTAGAAAAACACCAAAACCTAATGGGCATCAATTAACTAAAAACATATAATCATGATAATAAAATCTGATAATAATAATAACGCAATTATAATAACACAATCGTTAGGTATATAATAATCATGGCCACCATTTTGAAGAATACTTGTGATTTCCCAAATAAGGTAATACTCATTCATATTCTATTCGTCAGGATACAGCTACAGGGATACAGGATACAGGGTGTTCCAATTAAACAACATTTAACAAGTGAGGCTTCTGAAATGAGTTTACACAGCTTTATTTTGTTATTTTATTTAGTAAGTTAATCATCAAATAGACAAAATAGTCAATTAAATGGCAAAAATGCCATCTAATGTTGTCATTAAGAGTCGTGACATAAATGTAAAAATATATCGATTACGTAATAATAATTCGCTTCAAAAAATCACACTTTTTAAAATTTAATAAGTATAATTAATTAAGAATATTAAAAGCATTATGAGTAACTTGGTTAGCATGATTTGACTATATTAGCCAGACTCATCATATTATATAGGTAGGTACTACAGAAATTCGTGTTTTTTAAAACGCAACTTTATTACATCACCCCATACATAAAAACCCATAGTATTTGTCGAGTTAGTGGTCCAAGTATTTATAATATTGATCTATAAATGCGGAGGTCGCAGATTCGTTTCCATCATTATCCCAAAAGTTATATGCCTCTGCCAATAATATGCCGACCTTTCTCCCACACAAGTCTCTGACGAGTTATATAAAAGGTAGTCTATAGATATTTTGAAAAATGCAGATAACTGATAGTGAGATTTAAATTTTTTTCATAGAACCTATAAAATATATTTTCTAAGGAAAGATGTAGACCCACAGTAAATGGGCCAATTTGTACACACATATCCTCTGGTATACAGCTACAGTTCTTTTAAACAGTATTTATTTGGTGATTTATTTTTTATTAGTTTACTGGTATATAGGCTAAAATAATTTGAGGGCCTTCATTTGATGCTTAGGGTACGAACATAGTGGAGCGACTAGGCTTCAGATTCACATGGAGGCTAGAGGCATGACTTTGATGATGTGATTTAAACACACACGGTTAAATACATGGCGGTCATACTGGTGAGACGAGTCATCGCCTTGAGGCCTCTTGAGCGACGAGACTTCGACGACGCGACGAGATTTGTTTAGAACTATTTCTTGACGCTTCTTGGTGTGACGAGTATGGACGTCGTACAGTTAAGTTCCTCCGTGTACCAAAGAAAGGCTATTTGGAATCAAAGCCATCCAGACAAGGAATTTATATACATGGAACGATTATCGAAGCTGCGCGAGTATTCCAATTTTGAATCCGCCATTTTGATGTCTGAAAATTTTTGAGAAATTTAACAGTATTAACCTAGTCTCTTCAATTAGATATCAATAACAAATAAAAACCACAGAAAGCATCAAGTGAAACTTTTGAGGCTAAGAAAAATTATAAAGAAATGTTCAATATTTTGTAGTTTAATTACATTTATTTGTGAAAAATAAAATATATAGTCACCAACCTATCTTGCAAAATTGATGAAGGTACAAACGAAATATTTTGTGTACCTACTTACGTACCTTTTATTCACATTATTTATGCAAAATACACCATTAGCCGTTTAGAAAAGTAAATAATTAAAATGCATTATACATATAAAATTTAACTATCCTTTACCTTACTTTAACTAACCTAGCTTATCTTTTGTATTGTTTATGTTCGCAGTTTTCATAATTTACTATTATATTAGCTAGGAACTATGATTGCGTGTCTCTTAAGACTTTCAATTCTTGTTAAATTTGAGATTCAAAACCCGAATTTACCTGGAATAATTACGAAAGTCCAAAACTCAAATATTGTCACTCAAAGTCTATAAATCAAAGGAACACAATACACAATAATAAACACACAAACAGAATCAAATCGAAATTTTATCACAATAAAATAAACCAACAAGACGCCAAAAATACAAAACAAACACTATTTACCAAATTTACCCATACCACTGTTGCTGTGTTAGGAAGATTTGAACCATTGAATTTTTAGATCAGAAAGAAAAAGACACTAGAATTCTAGGGTCTTGGTCAGGTGTACCAATACAAAATGTAGAAGTTTGGAGCAGTGTAACATCAAAATGTCGGGTCATATAAATTCCTTGCATCCAGACCATCGTAATAGGTATATCCTGGATAAATTATGGGGTAAATAGCACAGAGGAGTAACGAAACAGGTAGAACATTTCTATTTATATATACATATCTTTATATATATATATATATATATATATATATATATATATATATATATATATATATATATATATATTTTAAGATCCTTTAGAAGTTGGTAGTATTCTCCAAATACTTGTTTTTTTTTATTGATAATATGAGCGCCACATTGTCTTTTCATTAAAATAACTGACTTATAAACCAAACTACTCATAAGAATTTCCTCTTCACAGTCCCAGTACATGTTTATAACTAAAAACGCACAATGATTGACCGCTTCACTATGACCGCCCCAATCGCACGTGCTATTTGCCGCTTAGTAAGCCTCTATCTAAATCTGAAGTCTCCTCGCTCCACTATGTTCGTACCCTTATTTTGTTCATCTTTATAGATTGCAGCACAGCAGAAACCTATAAAACACCTCCTTAAATATTTCACACAATCTTAGCCAGTTCGAAGAACGAAATATTTCATTTTCTCTTCCGATATTTGTTACTGTCTTAACTGGAGCCCGGTTACAGTTAGTTTTAGTTACTAACAACGTTGGTAATTATTTATTTCTTTTTAAAAATTACGATTCATTTGGGTAACGAGGGTGCGGTAACCTTTCCTATTATTTGGGTCGAGGAATACCGTTTATGTTTGTCGGGTTTATTTTTCTTAATAGCCGTCTTTTCGAACAAGTATATTTTTTGTTAGTTTTTGTAATAATTATAAGTCCAAAGTTACAGAGTATTAATTAAATTTATAGAACAAAATTCGGGGGATAACTGATAAAAAATAGAATTTAAATTGTGTGTGTGTAGATAAATTTAATAAACTTAGCTATCAGGAACATGAACAATTATCTGTGAAAGACCGCGGTCGTTCTCTGCCCCGAGGAGGGTGATTAACATCTCTGTTTTATCCACAAATTAAAAAACAATCGCCTATTCGTAAGACCTACCGTACAGGACATCCAGAAAAAAAAGGTGCTACTGCCATTTGTTAACCGATAGTTAACTAACTTGGTGTAAGTTTAGAATGTCCATAGTTGTAGATAAAATGTAAAGAAATTCACAATCTAAACTTATAGTCAGTATTGTGAAATAATTGTAAGTAGTTTCTAGATTTTCGCTATATGTATGGGAATCACGCACTATTTTTTCCTGTCATTAAAAATAGAGTCACCTCATAAACTTTATAATAAATGTCTGGAGGGAACACTAAACTATTTTAGGATCAACTAATGATATCACTTTTGTACCCACAGTAACGTTAGTGTTGTAAAAACCCTATTTGATTAGCTGACAATTACAGAATTAGACATAGGATATTACGATTTTACTACAGTTTTATGAGGTACTTTAATACAGTAAAAATTCAATACCTGTTACGTATTATATTCAAGCCTAGATTTAATTGAGTTAAATTAAAATATATTTAACATCTAGTTACCAATGTATATCAAGTGTGGGTAACTCAATTGTAACTCCCTGAAACTGTCAAACTGAATTTAGAATTACCTCCATGGGGACAAAAGTTGATGCACATATCTGAGGAAGAATAAGAGAAGAGCTCAACTTGATTAATAAATATGTCCCCTGTTTTAATATTTATGAACCAAACTGTATTTGACTAGTAATTGATATAGGGAGTTTGATTCAAATTTAAGGAAAATTTCGTAAAGTTCCGTGACCAAGACAAGAGGTTGACTGCTCCAAGAATGGTCATAAACTAGAACCAAAGATCGGTTAGTTTAATTACAGTGTTCTTTATCTCATAGATTTAGATTGCAGAGGCTAGGATATGTTTTAAAATACTTGGAAGCGCATTCCATCTTCAAATTTTATCATTTGCCATTTTATTGCTCTATCATTACCGAGAAAACGGTCATAGAAATCATTACATAAATATTTCGGATTTACAACAAAAAATGTAATATGTTTACTGATTTACTGACATACTCCACGGGCAATGTACAAAACATCAATTCCACTACCTATGGCACTCTGACAAGCGCATAATAAGCGGGAAATCGGTCAGTGTCTGGTGGTTGATCTCAATAAAGGATGTGGCGACTTTCATGGAGATGTCGGAGTAATGAACGCCAGTTAAGGTAAATTGCCCGTGGTAGTTGTTTTCAACATTTCCTTCCAATAAATAAGTAAGATTGTCTTCCTCAAAGACAGTAAAGGTCACTGCTGTAATGGCGCCTGTGGAAAAGCAGATCGCTTTCTGTCTGTCAGTTTGACAATAATTATCAGACGGATACCCCAAAGACTTAAAAAGGGCACTACGGTGTGTTTCTTCTCACCACTACTAATCTTTACTGATATCGAAGCTGCCTAATTGTTGTCTTATTAAATTTGCCTTGACAAATGAGAAGTACCCACTAATAACTGCTTCATTTGAATGCTTTTCATATAGTCAACTATGACTATACGAATGCATCCTATGACAACGCATCAACGGCTGTACGAAGCGTGGTATGACATTCATAGGAACCTTCAATAAAAATGGATCTCATATGGTAAATCAACATCTTCAAGATAAAATTATGAATCGGAACTGGCAGATAGGAGATCTGGATAGGAATTAAAATTTATCTTCGTCTAGGGAAGCATAACGCGTTATTATTGTCGCATTAATACTGACGCATATTATAGTATGTGTAGTATAGTTTGATCATTGAAAACTGTGCAGTAGTGTTAAGGTGCAATTTAAACACTCCATGAATTGCTATTTACTCTAACAGCACACTGAAGGTAATTATATCGTGCTAGATGAAATCGAATCCAATAAGAGAATTGTCTGTATACCCTGAACTAGCTTAAATTACAAAAAAAAATACACTGTACATGGCTGGCCAGGACAACAGAGGTATGAGATAAATATAAAAAACGCAATTATCCCCATACAGAGAGACATGACTATTAGGGTTGGATAGGAACGGTAGGGTTTTGAAGTTGTTCATTAAAATGGTACTACGAAAGTTGGTGAAAACTAAATCTCAATTATAGGGCAAAAGGTCTGGATAGACAAAGACCAAGACCTTCTTAAAAGAACATACGTGTCTTAATAGCGGCCTTGCCAAGAAAAAATCGAACGCTTGTTAACAGAATACTGTAGGGACCATAGAAGTCAGGAAGTATCTTCTTGAATACCATGGGCCCAGATTGAGCCTGCATTCCAAGAAGCAATGTGCAAGAGTCCAAGCCACCAAGTAAGATGTGCAATTTCTACATCACTAGGAGGAAGCAAAAATTTAAAGTTGGAAGCTATGTGTAAAAGTCATTGTTAACTTAAAGGAGCTGAGTCAGAACATCAATTTAAATAATCACTCAGAGTAAGTAGAGAACCACAATAGATCTGAAGAATGTCGTAGTGGTTAGGACGGTATGGACAATTCTATATCTATATCTAATTAACTAATAATGTATTAACTATTCCAACCTATCTAAAAAGTGGTCGATAAAAGGTACTTTCATGATGACATGGCTGACCACAGAAGAAATACATTAATACAAGGTACACCATACATTCTAGCTTTAATTTATTTTAAAACCGCAACTTTTCACTTATAAGCATGTAACACCTGCCCTCAAAAAAACACAAGGATATGTTTAAAACTACCTATAAACACAATACCCACACTATATGTATACCTACATTTAAATTACTGAAAATATAAAGTTTATTATGGGGTTTCGAAACATTCACCTACAATAAACTATTTTAATGGTAAATTCTTCAGATATACAGTTAACGTCAAACGTACTAAATCTAAGATTTGGAATGTCCTCTAAAATATTCCAGATGGATAAAGAAAGGCAACAATGTAACCTTATACATCCGTGTACATAGTAATATAATTTGTAATTGTGTGACAAAGACGAGAAATATTTTATTCGACCACTCAGACAGAGCTGATTTACTTAAATATAACAGGTGGGCCAAATACATAATACTCATTATATTAACCAAATCGAATTTGATTTTTTTATTAAAAACTTTTATATGCATTTTTATTTCAATTCATTTAAATCATTTTCAAGATTGGAATGACAAAAATATATGAGCTATAAATCCAGCAAAAATAATCTAGTTTTCAAGTTTATGTTATGGTCGAAATAGGCTGTAAGATAAAATGACGATACAGTTTATATTTTAGAAACGAAGAACAATAGGAGAGAATACGAAAAGGAAATAAGAGGTAGACAAACAAATAAATGCTGCAGAAGGGAAGTAAATTGGGAATACATAAAAAGACTTAACTTGGCCGTAAATTGTATAGAAACATATGGAAGTCAAGATGCAGAGGTCTTAAAAACAAAGTAAAGATATTAGTATTGCTATTTTGTAACAGTGTAACAGCTGGTAAGGGTACCAATAATTTGAAAACATCGAAAATTAGTTACAAGAAAAACTTGACCGTTGACTTTTTTTGGATTCTCACTTTTGAAATCCCCTAAAATGGTTTACGTTTTTTCCTTTTTGCTTTACAACTTTTATTTTTGCAAGTGAAGAGAAGAAAATAAGGTCAACGTTTAAAAACTGATGTCATGGGGGTGATACGATAAAAAATCAGCTGGCCAACGTCCACTTTAGGAACTGGCGCTAAATATTTTTTTATAAGTTCTACATTAGATACAAATTTTAAATGTTTCACATAGCTAACCGCATATGGAAGTTTGTCATACATAATTTTAGAAACTTTAACTTTATGTAATTTTTTGATAAGTCTAGCCGTTTTTTTATGCCGATACCTATATGTACTCAGAAACACATATTTTTGAATTGTGCAGCTAACGCACTCTAAACCCATTTAAAAAAAGTTGCCGTACTAAAAAAAGTTGTAGATCACACCACATATGCCTCAAAATTTGCTCTAGGAGATGGTATAGACCTCATCTTCTCCACTATATGTATTGCGTCATATTTAGCGGTGTCGATCGCGACACCGCTGTCTTTTGGCCTTGAACGAAAACTTTAACTTGGTCCTCATATACGAATATAAACATTTCCAATGTTAAAAACTTGTGGATTGGGATTAAAAACTCTTGAGGCTTTTTGACAGTCCAAGTTTTCGCAAGCCCCTCAGTTTTATAGATAACACCAGTTACTTTATGAAACTTCAGCTTTTTTAATAAAATACACTACCCATATTTTAATAAAGATCTGGTGAGCTTACCATTAAGCAAATCAGCAGGTTATTGAGTTTAAGACGTTAGGAATAAAAGAATAACTACATTTTTTCAGCCACCTGTTATAAAGAGTCGACGAACTGACGCAATTTCAGGTATCTACCTACTGTAAATGTATATAGCTAATACTTTATTACCCGAATCTTGATTAGAAACTGGTTTCACCTTTTAAATATTTTGAGTACAGGCTAAAATAATTACATAAATTAAATATATATCACCCATATAAAAGGACATTTTTTCTATTAGAAAGTTGGTACAGAAGTGCCATACACTTCGTTACTTAATTATAACAAAATTTCTCTAAAATTTAAATTGTCCAGTTTAGATGACATTTATAATACTTAATATTTATATTCAAAGCAATATTATTTTAACCAAAAGTTAGGTGTATTAATTTATTATATGGCAACCTGTCATTAGTGAATTTACGATGTCGAATAGACTATTCAAATTTAACGAAAGAATGACGCAATTGCTAATCGAACATCTTATTTTCAATTGGAAATTATAGGTTTCTGAATATTTATGGCTTCATTTTTATGTTAACCTTACCTTTACAAGGTTTATTGTCTGTAACTACGTTTGGTCATTGCCGTGGAAAAGTTATGCTAATTATATGTTTTTCTACATCCCGTATACATGGTTTTCTTTAGGTAATATTGAGAACATCAATCTCGGTAGAAAAACTAATAATACATAAATCATATTTCTAAAAATAAGTGGAAAGGAAAAATTGTAATTATAGCATCCATAAAGTTATTAGTTGTGTTTAACCAATTATTATAGCTGTTTTGTTTCCTCGGATTGGTTACTACAGATATCTATGTTAGGAACCAATTGGCGATTCCAAAAATGAATGCGCCCTCTGCATGAAAATATTTGAACCTACTTAAAAGGTAATTTTTGGAGGCTTATTGCTGATATAATGATAAATAACACGTATTTGGGTTTGTTTAACGTAATAATTTAGTGGTGCTTGTGATTTTTTGATATTATTTTTACATTTTAAAATGGCATTCAAAAGAAATCAGCACAACACAAACTGCCATGTTTATAGGTGTCATTCCACAAAATGTGTCAATAGAAGTGTTCAAGATTGAACATAGGTAGAAGTTTGGCCCTAGTATAAGAAACTGTTTCTCATTAATTTCTCCAAAAGGCATTTAATAATTTAATAACAGGGAACACGTTTATTTACACAACATAACCACTTTGTTGCAGTTTGTCTATACTCTTCTATTATTAGTCTTATAAAAGCAGAATATATTTTAATTTAAATATTATTTAACAAAAAACAAGCAATAGTATGGTATCACCATACAGTTTATCACACTTATTTTAATCCAAAATGTAAGTAAACAAAAACTAGGGTACCTGTTTCAATCCAAAAAATTCATATAATTAGCAATGAAACACTTATGGGACGTTTGACTGCTTTTACCAATCTTTTTATCCTTTATTTCACCCTAACACCCTAACTAGCACATGAAGTCACTATATTTATGGCAAATGAATGCTAAAATTGCTAAATTGCTAGATGATGTGATATGAAATGCAAAATTTTTACTCGTCTTCCTCCATATTTGTTTACAATTTGCAGCGCCCTCATCGGTAATTTGAATCGCCAATACCGAGACAGACCTGAATTAGGTACTTGCTTTTTAATAAATATACAAGGTGGATCAACAATTAACAAAAGAAAGAAAACTAGTACTGTAGCTAAATACAGCTAAATACTAAATGGCTATTCTCACACATTTATTAGTGTATTCCCTATAATGTTTTTATTATAATCACGTCAAAACCTGAGGTACACTTTAGGAATTTGTCAATCTGTGATTTGGATACATCTTACATTGGGCCATCCTGTACTTTGTCCAATTCTCAGGACATATTGGGGTACACAACGTGAACTGCGAAATGTTTATACAAACTGCATCTAAAGATTTTGATGCGAACTGCACCTGAAGATTTATATGCGATTTGCACCTGTGCGAACTGCATCACACCACACCACACCTAAACTTCACTATTTTTTTTCACTTCAACGCCTTTGTTTGCGTAAGGTAGTCCCACTTCTGATGTAAACACAAAACAAAATTAGGAATTCGAAGTTCCCAAAAATACTAATTTTAATATACTGTATCTATGGAGAGACGATTATGCCGTCTATTTGCAATTAGTGCCCGTGCCTCGGTCAGGATCTACTAGCTCAGCAACCTTGATCGCCAGACCTGATACCCATGACATCATCGACGATCGCTGCTGCAAGGTTCACAGGTCCGATTGTTGATTATAAATATTATGTTTTTGTACTACTTATTTCACATATTTAATCCATAGAGCAAAGTGGAAAAAAAATTTTATTTGCCTGAATATCCTCCACATCTACAAACGTTCTTTTTTAGATGCACCACTGTTGCAACAGATGAAGAGTTCCTGAAATCAGACTACTCACTCCTAGCTAAGATGGTTCACCTTGTACCTCACCTAAAATAAAAACAAATCGAGAAATACACCGAGAACTGGAACAAAAATATGTTTTGCAACGCATGTGTAAGTCAGTAAGTAATTTATCTAAGGAGGCTGCAGTGTATTTTGGTACAATAAGCGTGTGTGTGCGTATGTTTTTTACGCAATGTTCCGGCCCACGCGCTCATTGCAACATCTTTGATCTCGGTGTGCTGGAATGCACCGAGTATTGATTAGATACGGAACGTATTTCCAATTACAACGAAAGCTTTTTTATGTTGGCTTCGTAATCACTCACGAAGTCTATTGGATCTGTGTAATTCAGAGATTTTTAATTTCATTGAAATGTTTCGTTGTTTTGTTTGGCGGCCAGCACTGTCAAACGAGCATCGGGAGGATAGTAAAGTACAAATTGTCTTTTTGATGAAACTGTGTTTAGTTTCAAACTTCGTCACCAGAATTGTCTACAGGTCCTTAAATAAAAATATGTTTAATTTGGAAACATGAGATATTAGAACATGATAGTTAAATAAAGATAAATAACACAATACTGCAAAAATGCTTCTAATTCATTATTTAGTGCAAACCCAGATGATAGCTTCCCATATACTACCTCTGCGGCCACACCTCTGACCTCTGTCACCCGTGTCAAGATGTTGGCCAATTTTTATCATTCAATTAAAACTACGAATTGATCGAGAATAATGTAAACTTCTGTTTAATTGTGTGTTTGATCTGCAGCTTAAGCTTCAACTGAACTTTATTTTATTTGATTTCTATTAAAGCATCTTCCGAAAATTGCTTGCCGCTAAACTGTATAAAAAATTCTGCATCAATTTACACGGCGTATTACAAGCTAAAAATTCTAACTGAAAATTAAATTAATTTAAGCCAGAAATCGAAGTAGCAAACCAACTAGAGGGATTTTCATTGTGCCGGGCGATGCTGGAAGCAAAAGAATTCAAAGCGATCTAAAGAAGCGTTGCAAAAGACGATGGAATTTTCCATTCATTATTTTCGGTAATAACAATGTAATATACTGCCATTATAAACATAATGATAGTACACGGCTAGATGGGCTATTTCTTCCTTATATGTATATACACAATTACTAGTGATTTGTTAAGTTCTTTAAGTGGCGATACAATGTTGGAAATAATTATATTTTATATAAATTGTATCATCCTTCAGACCATGTATTCACGTATCATATTTTTACATAAGACTAGGTAGGATATTGCACTACAACAAAGTGACCTCGATTTTTAGCATCTCACGATGTACACCACTAGACATATTAAATGGCCTTCTGCCGCCATCTTTTGCACCAACATCATCAATAAAATTGCAAATGAGAAGTTCTATTCTGGATATAATAACTCGAAACCGATAACGCAGTGGGGTAAAAAGAATCATGAAAGTTTTTAATAAAACAATTCACATGAAACAGTATTGCTTCTTTGCTCTCGGTAGCTGTCTGATTAAGACTAACTCTTTTCCGGCACGCCGCGACCTTTATATAGGTTACCAAGGCTTCTAGATCCTTGTAGAAATCTCCATCGAATACTCCACATACCAGGGCAGTTTAATAAATAATCGATAGCCAATTTATACGAGAGGTATTCGATAAGTACCGCTGGTAACATCCAGGGAATGTAGACAAAAGGGCCTATCTTTCTTATTTGAAGACCTAGAGGGTTGAGACTTCACCCTTAGGAGTGATCTTTGGTCCCCAGAGGGATTGTTGCCAGATTGTGCAGAAATTCCCTAGGGCTGGGAAAAGTAGACTTGGCAACGCCGTACTCGGCCACTGTGACGGCAATAGATCTAACTATACTTTACTCCCGGATTCATTCATACTTTATTATAGTTTATTATTATTATGGTTTCTGATGACTGATGATGTTACTTCTACTGTTACAATTACTGTTTCCACTATTGTTCTAAATTATAATATGATAGCTTTTAATAAAGATTGTATACCAAGTTCTGTTAATATTATACTACATACGGTGTGATTTTACGTTGTTAATTAAAAATTATAGTTTTTTAGCTCAGTTTAGCAAGTCAGCGGAGATAACAAAGTAATTCTGAAGATTCGGGATTGGAGTCATTCTACAGAATGAAATGTTCATTTTCTCTCAAATTTTATCTGGGGTCTTGGATTATATGTAGGTGTGATACTTTTATATCCCTTTCAGGCTTTTATTGCCTGCTTTATAGATATATTCTAGTTTTAATGAAGGATGCTCTTTAGACACAACTTGGTTTAGGAACCCGATACAGTCAACGTCAAGGAAGGAATTTCCTGGTGCAGATGAAAATATTATGTATTTTATTATTGTAGCGGGGCTTCCACATGTAAGCTTATTAAATAATTAATATTTTGAAGCTATAATTTTATTTAACATGTTAATTATTGTGGCTATAAAAAAATAATTAGACACTTTGACAACTAATTTGGAATAGGATTTCAAAATAGATTTCTTAAAAAGCACCGAGTAATAAAAACATCCAAATCTGTTTTATAGCTTACTGAGAAGTGAAACGCTGAAATTTTTACAGCCTCGTTTTTTAGAGATACCAGTTAAAACTGCATTTCCGGTATTTTGTTTATATAAATAGTAATATTTACCCCCCCCCCCCAAATTCACAGGATGTAAAAAACATTTTAACCAGAAAGTAGTTACTAGAATGTTGACAGTTTGCTGGAATAGAAGAAAAGAGATTTCTTCTTTATCACGATTAAATGTAATAAATCTTGGATTACCAAATTTGGAGCGTTATGAGACTGAGTCAACAGATCAGACACTAAAAAACTCTTAAATTATAACAATTTCTGCCTAAAATTGGAGTTCTATCTATAATGCTCTGTCACCTTCAACAAACCCAATACTATATTGTTTCGTTGTATTACAAAAAAAAACCTAATCCAGTGATGATTTTTTGGTACTTTTATAATAAAAGCCCTTACTTAGGGCTAGGCTGTTTCGCTGAATCCCAGCGAACAATACCAATGAAGATGGTCCGTTTTTTTCTGCTTGAATTTTCAAATATCTGTCACTTAAAAATTCTATTTGAGAAAATAGAGCCATTGTTTGTTTTGTCATCCTCGCATTTACCTTGTCACTATCGTTGACTGGCAAGTTAGTACACTCCCAAAGTTCAGACTCAGCTGATATTTGGGCCTGTGCAGTTGACGATTTACCTTGTTCCTTGGTACGAGGGTAGTCCTCACACTAACACAGCAGTGGCTGTTGGAAGTTTCATCTTTGGGTTTCGCAGTGTACCGGGTGGTGGTTGAATTAGCCATGTACGTATAGATTCGTATGTGTCTTTTGTCTGCATATACCTTGACCCAAGGTACCAGAACTCTTCCTTTCGGCCAGAACGTTCAAAAATTGTAAGACCTTGTTCGGTAATCTACTTCTACTTCCTCGATGAAGCTAATACTGTTGTGCTGCCTGTTGAGATATACAGATATAGAGATATAGGTATAGATATATTTTCAATTTTTACTAACATTTGACGGTAAACTTATTAATTATTACACTTTTGTTCAAAAAGCGCCAAACTACCAAACCTAAAAGAATTGTCAAACATAACCAAACAAATAAATTGGTTGCTTAAACAGGGACATAAAATAGAAATAAAAATAACATGAAACCTAAAAGAGAACTAGTGAATTCCCCTCACGTCTTCCGCACCTATCGTAGAACGTCCCGAACTCATCTATACTTTAAGCGAGACAGACCGAGATGAGGCGAGACAGAATATTGTCTCGTCTTGGTTTGTATCTGATCTGTCCGTCTCGTCTCAACCAACTCTTGTCTCAACTCTCTTTTATTTGAGACGAGACGAGACGGGACAGGTGGACTGATTCTCGTCTTTGGTAACTCTACCACATGTAAATTAAAATAACATATTTATATTTGGTGATGATATACCCACAAATCGTTCGTACTTCATTTATGCGAAGAACGAATAATTATATAGTGTATTCAGATTTTTTAAATATTAGAAGCATCTATCGTGCCACATAATCGAAAACCTATTTTAATGGACTATATCAAAATATCTAGTATAACACTATAATCATATTTTTTATTGCAATTTAATCTTAGACTGTGATCTATTATATTATACAGCACCACGAAATTAGCCCGTACTATTACGATAATCAATTTAACAATCTTAATATTCAAAAACCATTATGCAGGCTTGCGTGTGAAGTAAATTTTACAACAGAAAATGGGTCTATACCCATGCCCCGGGGCATACAATTTATGTAATAAATATACGAACTAAATATTTATTACCGTACGCTACCTAACGTCGAGTCGGTTACTTAATGCTTCTAAGGATATTGTTCAAAGTTCAACGCTAATTTTAACAAAATATACATAATCTCATAAATCATAAAAACTAGTACTAAGTTGACAATTCAAAGGCCGAGTTAAAATTAATGATGTGGAGTGCTTTTTGGTTTCTTGGTAATAACTTAATGTTCCAAATCTCCAGTGTACGCAGATTTAAAAACACGTGTATCACTTTTTATAGGAAATTATTTGAAGATATCTTATTTATGGAACATTTATATTAAGAAATCCTTCTATTAGTTTTAATTATACCTTAAAGAAAATTTATTAGTTTCCGGTGTGGGAACGAAGATCATGGTTATATTATTGAAACTATTTACCTATTTCAATTTATATATTGTATAGCTCTATTTATTTTTAAGATGTTCTATTTTATTTTCGCTAGATGTAGATACAAGTAGCTTTATATATGAGAAATTAGTACATATCTTATAAGACCAATTTATGTTCACTGAATATAAGTCTATTTCCGGATATATCTATAATGCTATCCTATTCTACTATACTATATTATATGCCATATGTTTATAATTGTATCTAGCGTGTGGCCTGCGAGAAATACATTTGAAATTGATAAATATCTTAATTATGTAAAATTGTATTAAATTTTGACATGCTAAAAATGCGCCCACTATTAACTCTGCTAACGAAAAAACAATACTATCAATTTCTATTTTAAATTGGTGTAGGAAGCGTTTCATTACGTCCTAATACAGGTCTGCATTTCAAGGCTTATTTATGTAGATACATTTTTAAATTACACTCCTTAGAAGTTCTTTTAAATGGTTATTCAGAACGGTTAGACAAACAATTCTAAAACCGATTTGAGTGCAACACCAATGTTACGGCTCTTATTGGACTCTTCTGATGTTGGACTCTTCTGGTGTATCGGTCAAAACAATGAAGTAAGTTTTACCTTATAAAACTAAGAACGCAGACGAGGCATGCTCTAGACATTTTGGTACCTAAAAATTCGGGATCAAGAGCAAAAGTGATCACCCCATAACAATCTATAGATTCGTTGCTACTTGAGGGTCATCATTATGGTGAACAAAAGCAAAAGAAAAGACACGCAAAATTCTAAAGTTGCAGACTGCCAATATAGAGTAGATATGTGCGATGTGTCCTTCTTCATAACAGTAATTGAAGCCCTGATTGATTTAGGTAGTCTCTTTTATATAAATAGGGGCCGAATTGTATCTGGAGCGATCATTTGAATTTCTGACAACTTGCAATGTGGAGATCTGCATAACCACAACTGGAAAGATCATGCCTTCACTCAATCAAAGATCGAGTTAAGGATAGGATAGAGGATCGAGGTGTATTTTAGGTGTATATATAGCCAGAAGGAAAATCCTTGGCCTTGGGCTGAACTGGATTAGATGGTTAAGGGTATTCACAACATAATCCTCTTCCAGAATCTGATCTAATCTTTTCTGAAACAATTTTAAAAATGCTTTACCAGGAAAGTACTCGTAGAATGCGTAATTCAGATTTTTAGATAAAGGCTCCCCAAACCAACGCGAATTATTCGCAACGGATTCGTGACGGAAAGTTCGCAGCGAAAATCGTGGCGGAATCCGCAGAGAACCCCACACCAAAGCGAATATAATTGCATCATATACGTCATATTTTCAGTATCGAAAAGGTTGATTGCTCTTGCTGAAAACTAAAAATAAACAATTTGTACTTGTACTTACATACTTACCATACAAAAATATGTATACATCATCGGATGAAGAAGAAGCATTTGTGTTGCTTGCATTGGAAGACAATTTAAGGTAAAATTATTATTATTCTTTAAAAATAAATGTGTTGATCATATTATGTATCTAACCTTAAGAAGAAAAGAAAATGGGTTCACGATATTAATAAAAAAATACGACAATATAGGGAATTTCATACATTAATGCCGCAATTACGAAATTTTTGTAATCGTCATGAGAAAGGTCGTCTAATATAGGATATTTTCGCACTAATTCAATGATTTTTTCCATTTTATTAATTATTTTCTTAGTTAAGAGACTGCGAAACTACTACGGATCCGAGAAAAAACGCAGCCGATTGCGAACAAACACTCCGTACGAAATAAACGCAGACAATTCGCAGTCTAAACGAAAAAAATCGTGTTGGTGTGAACGTACATATTTAACGCAATGGAAACAATATGATGCGAATCGCAAGCGGTGCGAACTTCCGCAGATGCTGCGATTATCCGCGTTGGTTTGGGGAATCCTTAAAATGGTACGTACGGTGAAGCAACTTTTAATGTCCCATCTTTTAATGTTTTTATTGTTTGATTTGGTTAAAACTTTGAAAACTAAAATGTTAAATTGTTAAAATTGACTTTATCTCTACTTTTAACATATCGTAGCAAAGAATTTAACAAGATTATGAGACCGTGTGCCGTGTATGTTCGGTAATTATTTTCAACAAATCATTTCAACAGTATTGAAGTCGATCACTGAAGCCATTGAAATGTTGGTTCTAGCGACAAGAGCAACAGGTTGGAAAATATAAACAGCTGTAGGTCAAACAATTGATGAATATCTGACACATTTCACCTCATAGTGATAATAAACTTAGCCAATTAATTTACATCCACCTTAAATTTCACTGATAAACTTGCTGCATAATTAAAAATAATTTTAATACTTTAATGAGTCTATTCGAATTATTTGTTGTCAATTTTCAGTACCAACGTCAGTCAGTGTCAATGTAAATCAGTTTTCTAAAGTGAATATAAGCATTGCGTATTAACACGAAAATAAATGCGTCACTGAAATTTAGATAAATATTATGGTAATAATTGGAAATGTTTACATGCGAAATAAAATGTATGTACTTGCACTCCAACACAAATAGTTTTTCTTTAAGGGTCCATTCTCTGTAGATTTGACAGGCATGAATGTTGGGTCGGATTGAGAGGATGGGTGGCCGATGGGTGGAGACTTATATATTCCAACTATCGAATTATTAAGATTTCGGAGGTGCACGTAAAGCCGAAGTAAAAAGGCACATGGAAATAAAGTTAGCCCTCATTGCAAGGGTACCGGATTTGTCTGATAATTGCAACAAAATTTCTTTTTAATGTTATAAATTATACAGGGTGGCCCATTTGGACTTAGGACACCTCTGTAAAATGGATATTTTAAGTCCGATTTTGATGATTTTTTTTTTAGGTTGTTACTCATGGAAAATTGCATTTTGAGGCAAATAGACAGATTTCTGTTACACAAATCAAGGCCTACTTTGCAATTTTTTTGGGGGCGAAATTTCGAGAAATCGTATTAGCGATTTTTTTAGACGAAAACTAAGTACGCCACTGTATTCTGCGCCCCCTCAAATAGCTCTGTACCAAATTTCATCCTAAAGTACAGAATATTAATAACAATTCTCACTAAATTAATTTATGCCCCAAAATACGTTGTGAAGATCAAGTAACCCATGAAATAAAGAAATCTGTCTATTTGCCACAAAATGCAATTTTCCATGAGTAACAACCTAAAAAAAAATCATCAAAATCGGACTTAAAATATCCATTTTACAGAGGTGTCCTAAGTCCAAATGGGCCACCCTGTATATCACCGGAAAGATCAAAAGGTAAACTAGATCCCTATAGTAGCAAATTTTTGTTTAATACATGCATTTTAGAGAAAATAATTTTTGAAAATACGCTATTTTAGTACAAGATTGTTTGCCTGGAATTTTAAAAATAAAAAGAAATACCAAAAATTACTACTGTAGGGACTTAGATTAAAGTCTTATCTTTCAATACTTTTTTACTAAAAGTCGCTATCTTTTATAGTTTTTTACAATTAGACACGAGCCGAACGCCGATTTAGGGCTTATTTCGACCTAATGAATGGACTCTTAACTAACCTGGAATATTTCTGGTAGAGAAAGATTCATTTCATTAATATTTTTTTTTGAGAATACGCTATTTGCTAACTAATGAAAAAAAAACTCAAAAAAAATGCTTAAAATAAATATTGCAAGTTGTAGTACCACGGCTAATTTTTAAAGTAGGGCCCAAAAACTACCATCAAAATATAATAAACATGATTACTAAACTACAGTTTATGATTTTTTTTAGTCCAATTTGTTATTCTGAAATTGATTTTAAATATACTTCTTCATATACTCAGGGAGGTGGTTAAATATTTTCGACCCAATATAATTATTGTCGTGTATTGTAAAAGTGGATATTCTCATTTAAATTAAGTTAATATAGAATTTGTTTAATATCAGCTTATGAATGTTTGTGGTTTTTACCAAAATCAAAAGACCTGCCATCCTGGAATTTGTACTTAGAAAATGTCTACACCCTAAAATTCTCCATTTTCTAAAATTTTTTCATAACCCTTTCATTATACTAGACATTAAATACTTTGGGAATCAATACTGAGAAATATCTTCCGTGATGAACGAAGAGCAAAATTATTGTGCTAGATCGATAAAACATAGAATACTAAAGAAATATGTAAATCAATTTGGTAAAATAACACGTTATGAGAAATTTGATTGACTATTTAATAGTCCCAAGCAATAGTTTCGCTCTGATATGGCCCAAACGAATAATTTAAAACTTTATATCCTTGAAGTTCAGACAACAAAACTTGTTATTACAATTATCGGTCTAAATTATATGGTTTAAACAGTTAAGCTATAGTTTTCATTTGCATATAAAAGATTTAGAATTGCGGGTTCTAATAAAATGGCCACACTAACCTTTAGGTGGAACATCATTCAAATCAGGATGCTATTATGTAATAATTATTTTAACATTAAAATACGTCCATATTCAAGTAAATAGGCAGTATCCCGAACTAAAAATGTTTATTATCAGTAATATTTATTTAAGTCAACAAAAGTGATGGTTCCTTTTGTGTAAAACTTATTTCACTGCATTTGTTATTTATCATATTTTTGACAAAACAATTGGAAAACCGGACGTTTATTGCCAATATTTTGTCACTCACAAAAAAGCATTTTTTTAACAAATCGATGAAATTGTTATCAGTTGTTATGCATGACAAACTTCGATATGCGGTTAGTTATGTGAAATATTCAAAATTTGTATATATAAGGTGTTTTTTAAGGGTGATAGAACTTTAAACTTTAAAAAAACAGTCTATTACATTAAACATTTAAAAATTATTTGCGGCATGTGACCACCGCGACTGTCCGCAAGATAGCGTATTCTTTTGATCAAATTTTGGGTGACTTTTTCGAGCACTTCTGGTCGTATGTCGTGAATAACACGAACAATGTTGGCTTCTAAGGCTTCAATTGTTGCTGGTTTATCAGGATAAACTAATGACTTGACATAGCCCCACAGAATATAATCTGCAGGCGTCATATCACAGGACCTGGGTGAATAATTAACAGGTCCATTTCTCAAAATTAATTTGACACCAAACCTTGTTTGCAACCACACTTTCACGTACAGCGGTAATATTCCTTTCATTACACACATTCCTTCGACCCATTGGTGTTTTCAAATCATGTAGAGAGTATGTGGTACGAAATCTATCCACAGTACGACAAATAAATAGCTCAGTTGGACGATCATGTGGGCCATAAAATTCACGAAGTCTTCTATGCGTTTGGCGAACCGACGAATGATTTTCAAAGTAAATTTGAGGAATTTGGTAGTGTTGTTCAAGGGTGAATCTAATCACGATGATTTGCCAAAGTATACTGAAAATAAATTTTATAAACAGTGTCAGAGTAACAGTTCAGTCTGATAGTAGTTATGTAAAGTTCTATCATACCTAAAAAAACACCCTTTAAAGGGAAATATTTCAGCTTATGTATTTTTAATAAATTACACATTCCATTGCTTAAACAATGTATGTCCAACAGTGGTTAACGCAAATGTTCGATATGTCGTCCATTTTGCTGCTGTACAATCGCCAATCGTTCCTCCAAATTGTACACAGCATTATTCAGCACATCTGGTTGAATTAAGATTAAATAAAAATTTACATAAATAATAGTTCCTCCTAACTTGTTTTTTGAAATATGCCTTCTGCTGTAGACGAAGCTAGCCACCTAAGCAATAGGAAACTGAGATCAATGTTGAAGGTGATGGAACATAGTTGTATGGAATTTCGTTTTATATTATACTTATTCAAATTACAGTTGAACTGCAAACTCAAACCATTTAATAGCTTAAAAACATCTTCATAAATAAAAATCCAATTTGAATTTAAAAAATATCAAGGTTATACGGTTTACAGATATTAATACGTATGATTTTATTTAATTACTCATTAAAAAACGAATACCTAAATTTCAATATGCTCATTATGTATAACCTATTAATATTTTTTAACGTTTAATGCAAATTTATTAAAGATATTTGCCACATTGTTTGCGTCAGTAAAACTAAATCTATGTAAGCTTTTTATTACAATACCAAATGTATTTTTTCATTTAAATAATTTGTGTTATTATTAATGTTGAAATTCAAATATACATTCCGAATACTCTAAGTATGATCATATCCTCTTATTAATAGGTAGATCATATATATGTAAATTTAATAGGTTTACATAAATCCATGAATGTCTGAGGAACTATGAACTGCGCCTCTAAAACAAATTGCTGGTTTATAACACTAATTTTTATATAGCCATATTCAACATTGTCCGCATTTTATTAGAAAAAAATATACCTACTGCATAATTTAAAAAACAATATGTTGCCACTTAAAAGTGATCCAAATGAATGGAAACCAATTCAGGTTTGATTCCATATTATGTTTTAGATTTAGGAGAATTTGTTTCATATACTATGGGTTCTACGTCAAACAAAGCAATTATAGATAAATAGATATACACATTTATTTGACTACTTTTTGGTCAGCGGTATCTATACAATTGTAGCATATCACAGGTACAAACAGAAAAATATATAAAAACATATGGTAACACAAAAATAGCGCAACATATAAAAATGTTAAAACATTTGTAAACATAAAAAATTATAAATAAACGTGATGAAATATAAATAAATAACAAACAAGTCATGAAAAATAGAAAAGTTTTAAAAACTATTGGTCAACGTAGTCTAGTCCAGATATTCCTGCACCGAATAAAAACAGCTTTTGAGTAAATATTTTTTATAGTTGTTTTAAATTGTCTAAATCATAATTCTTTAACTACTTCAGGTAAGGCATTATTGGCATATCATAATAATGTACAGTAGAACTACGCTCAAAAGTCTTCTTGCGCCTATGTATTTCCAACAGCTGGTAATATACATATAAAAAAGTTGCTGAGGCATCACACCCAATTTCTTAAAAAGAGATCAGCAATGGTCCATATAATTTGCATTAGCAATTATTATTCTTATGACCTTCTTTTGCATCCTGAATATTTGCAAACCAGATACGCAGTTACCCCAAGGCACAACTCAATAATAAATGTGGAAGTGAAATAGACAAAAATATATAGTTAGGAGCGTCTCCCGTCTAAAGTTGTGCTTTAATTCTCGAATTTTGATAAGTATTGGTCGATAGTTTTTTCCTCAGGGAAACAATGTGAGATGACCAGCACGATCTGCCATCAATCGTTAATCCTAACAAATTTACAATATCACCTGTTGTAATACTAGCATCGCTGGAAAAAATAATTCGCTGAGTCTTACCAACTTTAATTTCAGATTGTCATTTACAAACCACTGATTGGCTTTAGCCTCCAAGTCGCCAACTAAAAATTTTAATGATATCATACTTCTATCGCTAGAAATTAAGCATGTGTCACCGGCATATAAAACGCATTTCTCTGGAAAAAGATGAAAGTAAAAGTCATTGTTGTAGATAATGAAGAGCAGCTGGCCTAAAACGGAGCCCTGAGGTACTCCACTCTCTACTACAGTCATATTAACAGAAGTATCTGTTTTTAAAGCATCACACTGTCTCCTAGAGGATATGTAGGATTTAGTAAGATCAAGCGTGATGCCTCTAACTAATCGAAAAAGTTTATCAGTAAGGAGATCATGAGATATACAGTCAAAAGCTTTGCTAAGGTCACATAGATAGAGCCCAAGTAGCTCTCCCCTCTCAAGGCCCTCTACAATGTATCCTACAGCCTTCGAAATGGAATGCACTGTTGACAGATTTTCTCTAAATCCAAACTGGTTGCTACACAATAACTGATTTGGTGCAGAATAATTCGTCAAACTCTTTTTTTGTAATAGTTTTAATTACATTTCTAACTACCTTCATAAAGTTATATTTAGAGCAAAAATACTAACTAGACTTAATAGTCCTCTTACAGAAAAAGTCCTCTTCTCTTATAGAAAATACATTTCGTGAAGTGATTCCCGCTCGAAGGAGATAACATAGAAACTTATTAATAAATTTCTAAGTTTTAGTTCTAAGTCTTAGTTTTAAATAAGGTTCCATGTAGTTTTGTGCTGTAATGCCACTACAAAATTTTGTATTATAATATAGTAGGGGCGTCGATTGTGATCAGTTCTTCTGAAAAACTATATAAATTTCAAAATATTTCATAATATTGCCAACAAAAAATATTTGACTTTGAAAATGGTGTAGATCTATTTATACCAAGCGAGCTACCATATTGAAAAAATAAATATCTCATGGTTTGCCGCTTGCCGTATATATTCCTTCACCGGTTTGAAGGACTAGGAAAAACTGCCATTAAGAAATACTTAAAATTACAATCCAATTGCGCTGAAATAATAAATTAACAAAAAACTGAACCTTAGAACACAAGACATTAATATCAAGCAACAAAAACCATGTCTGTGGTGTAATTTATTTGATGGGCAATCCCAGAACGTGATTTTGTATTGTAATCGATTTATATACATAGTTTTGTTTGTTTGTCATGCTAATGTATAACAATGATCGAGAATTATACCTAGAGTTCTGGGTATAAGAAACGGTGTCAGTACATGGGCCTTTTCCAGGAAGAAGATCGCGAATATTTAGGTAACTTTGGGAACGACGCGTAGCCTTCCTCACGCTGCCGCTGGTCAAAGGTAATGATTTGGTGGCTAAATTAGTGAATGATATTCAATAATGTACAGTGTACTCGCCATGTAAGTCATGGCTTATACACTATTACATAATGACAAAACACCCATGCTGCCAGTAACAACTTAGATGTAAATACAGGAACCTGTGAAAACAAAGAGACTGCTATAATACTATACCAGAGGTGGTCAACCTGCGGCTCGCAAGCCACATGCGGCTCTTTGAAGGATTATTTATGGCTCTCGATAAATGTACCCGAGTTCCCTTTTAATTTTTGTGCTATTATATTTTAAAAAATTATTATCGTTCCGTATGTGTTTCAAAATGTCTTTGAAATTACTGACGACAAATATGAAAGACTAAGTGCAACGTTGTAACAAATTTCATTTCCGTCCAAGTTAAGAATGATATGACTCATCGAAAACTGCGCGAACGAACATAAAAAGTGGCGTAATCGTCCGTAATCGACCGACTCCAAACCGATTTTGAATTTGTAAACTTTTTTTATTGCAACGGACAGTTGACATTGTACTCTGGAGGAAACAATTTGTATCATTTTTGCTACGGATATAATTTGTAATCTGGAATTTTTGGTAAGTTAACTAAATTTGTTTCATGACTTGAACTATAAAGGAGCTTGGCCACCCCTGTACTATACTATAGAATATATATATTTTTTTAAGAAATGTTGACCATATTTCCCATATCTTTCAGTACTGATCCATGAGATATAAAAATGAATGAGACATTTGATGCATTTAAACTCAAAAGTTAAGATGTTTTAGGGTAACCTTAGTAGTAGCCTACAATTTGAAAGACGAGGTAAACGACAAGGGAGACGAGAGACACACAAAACATATCTCCAAATCAATATTCCCTTGCTATGTTTTTGCAGATCTGAGTCACCCAACAGATAGATAATTAATACAGAGAAATAAGCCTCTGATGTCAACTGTACCCACCGGGTGAGTATAACAACCTCGTTCCACAAACAATACTGGAACAGGAACCTCCCTTCTTAACCAAATTAAGTAATTACTCCATTAATTGGGTCGCGATCGAGAGATAGGTCGACAGAGACCATCCCGGGTTCCCAAAAGGGCCGCTTACTTGGTATGCCGGCAAAGACGTTCATAAATCTCACATTCGGTAGTTTACAAAGGCTGGTTGGCCTCGCGCATCTCTGCCCATCCTCGCACAGTCGCTACCTGCCTTACCGACATTCAGACATCGCCACCCTAGGGCAAAAACTATTCGCGAATTAATACGCCATTAGGATTTCTCGGTAAATGGTAAATATGCTGGTTTCGGGGATTGTGTGCCGACTACATTAGTCATGGTCATCCTTGGAGAAGTAATTATTGGTTTCGTAAAAAAGGGTTTGAGGAATCGCACTGCACTGTCGTGAAACTGGTCGTCGATCATTTCCATCACTACGCTGCCGAGGACTAATGGTTATCAATTGTTAATGTATAGTAGTAATGTCTGCGACTTATTTGTACTCATCAAAAAATGCTTTAGGAATATACCACCCACTGTTAAATAATTTGTAAAGACCGAAAACTGAAAAATGAAGGCAAACATTTCAAGTTTACCTGAAAAATAGCACCGTAAAAGTATAATCAAAGAATGACATGTAACACGTCCCACGTTATTATTTAAAAATATATACAGGGTGTTAGTTAAATATGCGGCAAAAATTGAAGAGGTTATTCATTGGACTATTCTAAGGATATTTTATCCTTTGATGATTTTTGAAAAAGCGCTTTGTTGCGAAGATATAGGGCGAAAAAAATTTTCAACAAATTACTCTCGAGCAACTACACTAAAATGAGGTGGTGCACCATCATGCATAAACTACATTGCCTGTATTGTAGCCAATGGTACATCCTCCAAAAACTGAGGTAGTACATGTTCCAAAAAGTTATACTTCGGTATACTTCGCCGGTAAGTCTTCCTCGTAGACCTGTATACCGGTCCAATTAGCCAGTCACCCACAATTCTAACCCAAACGTTCAACGAGAACTGATGTTGAAACCGATCTTCACAAATCTCATGTGGATTTTCGTCAGCCCACACATGGTTATTGTGGAAATTCCTTATTGCATTTCGCGAAAAACTGGCTTCATCGGTAAAAACAATCAGCGTAATTAGTTGAGGGATTTCAACCAATGTGTGCAAAAATCATTGACAAAATGCAATACGTGGAGCAAAATCCGCAGGAAGAAGTGCCTGAACGCGTTGAATATGGTATGGGTACAACAAATTATCTCTCAGAATTTTCCAAACAGTCCAATTGCTTACATTCAAAGTATTTGCAATTCTTCGCGTAGAAGTGCCTGGATCTTCTTCTATCATGTCCAGCATATTCTCTTCTACATCTACCGTTCTTACAGTCCTTGGCCTTCCTGGTCCTCCACTTCGCTTCAATGTTCCCGTTTCTCGAAGACGTTGATAAATACTTTGAAAGATTTTTCTATCGTTAGCAATGTGGTTAGGAAATTTTTTCAATGTACAGTCGCCTAGCTTCTAATGCATTGCCATCAGCCATAAATAAAATCATGTCAGTCATCTCGGCATTCGAATAACGAGCCATGATAGAGGACTTCACTAACAACCTCACGGCCTCTTTCATTTTAGGAAAATTAATTTATCGTCAAGAAATAATAAATTTTACATGATTCACCCTGTATTTTGTCCGGAGTCCCTAACCACAAGTATAAAGATATATCTTTATACTTGTGCCCTAACTAGTTCAAAAATTAACAGAGAGGGGGGGGGGGGCGCGTGACGCTCACTGTATGTAGTTAATAATATACGTTGACAGTGAAAATAGGATTCGTCTGGACGTGTCCTTATATGAAATTGAAAAGGCTTAATAGCTGAACTCCGCTAAATCTGATATCTATCTTTACTATATCTAGAATTACCCCATCAAATTTTACTACCCTATTTAGACAATAACTTTTAGTCTCACACTCATGTTCATGTTCAGGTCATGCCTTTTTTCGGTGCTCATGGAATATAGGACGAATACGAAATGTCAAATATATTTAGCCATATATGGCCTACATGAAGAATCGAGTTGAAAGGGATTCAGATAAACCAGCTATTTACTGCTTCTATCTCTGAATCCACTTATATCTAAATGTTTTATATACTGGGATTATAACTGTAGTTCTATTTATTGTCTCTCTGCAGAACCAATTTAGCTTGTTTACACTTACTTCCAGATGAATAGAAATGTTCTTGAGAATGGAAAAAATATAGTAGCTTCAAAAACATTTCAATGTGTCTTGTTTCTACGGATTTTCTGTACTGATCTTTGCAATGGTTGCAGCGATCAACAATTAACTAAATATGTTTTATCTTGAAGGGGGTTGGAACCTTTGGTGTGAATATATCACTGACGTAGTTTTCCACGTACCACCAAACCACTATACTGTACTCGACGCGCGTTTCGTCAACCAAGTTGGCATGATCTGGAGATGATTAAAACTGAGTTTTAATCATCTCTACTCTACTAGTATTGGTTTTTCAAAGTTTCTGTAAAAAAAATATTTTACTATTTGAAACCTCTGATCTTAACGCAAACATATTTTTCAAATCGATTTTACTTAAAGTAGTGCATATTATTGATATAACCAAAAGCAATTTTAGTATTGAAAATACTTCTGGGTGCGTGTATATGGGAGCTGTCTCTTAAAATATTAACGCTTAGCGGCATGCAAAAGCGAACGACCTAGACATGGTTACGTCCTCATATGGAGACGACCTAGCTTAGCTGTGTTGTTATAATAAGCAGTCTATGTTTATTGTTTATGCTTGGGTTACATGGTTCCTTGACTTACAGAGATTGCTTGGTTGTATCACGGTAGTGAGCCCTTATAATTGGAGCACGTTGAATAAAAAACTTCCCAATACATGTTACAGTAATTTATGTACTGATTTTGAATGTAAAATAAACGTTTGGTATTTACTGATCGTTGTAATAGGATGCACAGGTTTGTTATTTTATTAATTTAGACTAACATATATACAGGGTGATTCGTTAAGAATAAGTAATCTCTAAACTGGAAGATTTAGTTTTCTAGATACATCAAATGAAAGGTTTTGGTATCACACTCTGTATAAATTATAAATATAATGGACTATGAAATATATAAAGTGCGTAACAACAATATTTGTGTCTGGTATTTTCAATACGCCTACGATATTTGCGTAAGATGCAAGATCTGCGAATTTTTCTTTACAACAGCTTTTTTACAGCACCGAATTTTGTATGCTAAGTCTAATGCTGAATACCAAAAGTCATATTTATTTTAATCACTTTCGGCTTGACCTACAAAGAACCAGAGTGCCTCCTTTAAGAGGTAGTATCCTCCTTATGAAACATGTTTCCGTACATAGGTAAATAATAAAATATCCGGCTTTTTTATTATAGAATACATTGGCCAAATATTGTCTCCTGATTTCAGGATTCCCTCTATAGATCAGTTTAGTTGCAAACAATAGTCCTTTCTCAATTGCACCACACTTAATATTCCACCAGCAAACCAGCCACTCCTATCCCCGAAACCAACCAAAATTCTGCTATTTGTCAAACCGAGATAACTTCTCACCCACTTCGAAGATGGCAATAAATCCGCCCCTCTATCTTGCATGTATCTGTAATCGCTAATTCACCGTTGTGTTCCCAGCGGTGCCAGCAATCATTCCGCTTCGGCGTCGCAACGCTAGGCTGCTCTGGCGTCGTCGTCGACGTCGGCGTTCTGCGGCGTTGAATGATCGATGCGCGTAACGTTGGAGATGCGAGGAGATAGGATACACCCACGCTCTGCGTGCACGTGCCGGCCGGGACAGGGGCGTCCTCTGAACGGGGATTGGGCTAAAGGGAAACGTTTTTAAAATTAATGAGTTTATCTACTGAATATACACTTTATTTGGCTGATACGAGAAAGGTATTTTAAGGGTATTTTAATAATATAAACAATATGAAAATATTGTGGTTATGACATCAGAAAATATGAAACGTCCTATCTAAATTCAACGTTATTGATTTTAAATTTACTTACAAACACACAGTGGATAAATTGCCATATGAAACATTTGCTGTATTGTTAATTGAGAAAATGATGAAGCATTGGGAATTGATATTATTATTACTATTATTATTAAACTAAAGAGAAGAGCAGAGGTCGAAAACTATTATGCTCCTAAAAATAAACAATAGATTGACAAGAATGGTAACAGTAAATTGTTACAGTACAGTTAATCCTTATAGGTAACAGTATATGTACATATTTATTATAATTAAAAGTAACTGATTAAAAAGTACAAAGTACAACTTAAGTAATATAACTGTATATCATAATTTTCAATGAACTGAAGAAGATACAAACAAGAATATATGTTGTGTGAAGTTAATTTGCAGACACAATACAGGATACCCAACTAGATGTCCTTACATGAAAGCATTTCACCATTTTTAAATAAGTCATATTTATTTTTGAACGAGTTTACACTCACTGAAGTCACCACCTCACTAGGTAACCGATTCCAGTTGTTAAAAATTCGGTTGGAATAGAAGTTCTGCCTTATCGTTGTCCTGAAATTTTCTTTTTTGAGTTTAAGTGAGTGGCCACGGAGTCGGTCGTCTGTGTTTAATTCTAATAGCTCTCTGATGTCTTGCGTAAAGTGATCATGTAGCAACCTACATGTGAAAGTCATGTCACCTCTATTTCTTCGTTCTGATAGAAGTGGGAGGTTTAGAGCTTGAAGCCGATCTTGATAGGATTGATTCCTCAGACACTGGACTTGCCTAGTAGACTTCCGTTGAACGTTTTCCAAGAGTTTTATATCTTTTGAGCTTATCCACTGGATCTACACTTTATTTTACTGGTACGAAAGAGGTATTTTAAGGCTATTTTAATAATATAAACAATGTGAAAATATTGTGGTTATGACATCAGAAATATAAAAAGTCCTATTTAGATTCAACGTTATTCATTTTAAATTAACTCACAAACACACACTGGATAAATTGCCGATATGAAACATCTGCTTTATTAATCATTGAGAAAATGATGAAGCATTGGGAACTGATATAGTTTCACTAATAATAGAATTTAGTGTCCCTTTGAGAAAATTCTTTAAATTGAAGCAATGGCATATCCTAAATCAATATATTTCTTAACAACAGATGAATATTCACTTTGGGAACTCACACAATATTACTTATGACAGTTGGGGATTATGAATATTTGATTATAAACTCTATCTCGTTTCTAGCTGTTTATCTAGGCAGCATAAAATATGGTTTTAAGAAAAATTTCTGGGTCAATTTGAACTGACTAAATTAGAAGCTCACTATATATATGAAAAGAACAAAGGAAAGTTAACAATCTTATCATTTTTTATGTACAGGGTGGTTCAAATTGGTATGTTTTCGAGGGTTTGGAGAATATGTAGTAGACAGAGGAAATCTGATATACGAAATCTGTGCTCTTTTTTCGAAAAAAATAACACGGGCGCAAACCGCATCTCTCCATCTCTTACCGATTTCGAGCTACAGGGCGTTTCTCTATTTTTAGCAAAACCGACTGATGCCCTGTTCTTCTTTCCCTTTCAAGATACTTCAAAATGGTTTGAATATCTTACAAGTGCTTTTTAGACCTTTTTATTCGATGGCATACAAGTAAATTTAATTTAATTTTTCATTTTCTTGTTTTGACAGCTTGTGTCTTTTTTTAATGGATCGCCCTGTATTTTATTTGTAAAATGGAAAGAGGACTGAAAAAAGTTTATATACTATTTTTCAAACAATTTCTGGAATATAATAATAAAATTATTAAATTAAAATTTTTATGTAATCCCTAGTATTTGTTTAATATTAAAACCGGACGCCACTGTTACGGAGTAAAACCTCCGCGTACCCTACATTCGCAAGGCGCAATGACGGAAATACGACTTTATTTACAGCACGTAATGCACTGTTTTTTTGCTCCAAAAGTAAATAAATAGGTAGCAGTTTGTAATTTGACTGAAATATTCTCAAGTCAGGTGCATTTTAAACTTTTTTAGAACATTTAAATTAGTTCAGTTAATTGACTGATGTTTTCTTCGTTTTATCTTGGTCATTAGGAACTAAAAACGTATGTATATTAATTGCAGATATATTTAACTTCGTGGTGCCTTCAAATATAAATTAAAGCTAAACTTAAACTTTTTGTTTTATTCAAAGAAATAATAATTGTAGGTACATACTGGTTTTACTGCAGCTGCAGCTAATTGAGAAAGTTTTTGCAGCTTTTGATGCGTATTATAATATAATACGAATATAATTTGTTTATTACTTGTTTGGTAAGTTGCGTTTTGCAATGTTTTGCTTAAAATTCGTAGGAGGTCCAAATATTTACTTAACAAATTTTTGAGGGTATTTCTAAATTAAAATTATGCAAATCATTAATATTTATACCTAATAATTGGGAGGCTTTTAGAGGTCTTTTTATAGTATTACCTTCGAAGCAGTTGTATCTGTTATCATTTATCGCTGTTTCAAATGCCTGTTTAGATTTTGAGAACAGTCAATGGAAAAAATTGTAAATACTATATTGCTAATTGAAGATAGGTAATATGGTATAAATAGAAAATATCCAGAAGATAATTAATGCACCTTTCTATCCCATTTTGCTGGAATGCAACTACATTAATCAAATTCAGTTTAACATGAGAACTAGTTCGAGAATGGTTTTCTAAAAAAAATCAAAATTCTTCTCTCTTAATATTTTCTGACTTTGAATATATGTTTTAATAAGAAAGAGACAATTTTTGAATTATAAATTAGAAAAGATTAAAACGCCGCACCAATATTAAAATATCTAAAATAAATAACACGCTACGCTACACTGAGAAGGTGCAAGATACTCCGAAATTTAAATGTCGGCAGGATTCTGGGCAAAATACTGTTTCAATAATTTAAAGGTGATTTTCTGTCAAATGGCTGTAATTATCGATATGATAAACCCATTTTATTTATAAAACTGTTCAAAATTGCTTTTGCTGAAAAAAAGAGAAATAATAAACAAAGATTCTTTTAGAGTGACCTTTTGAATAAAACGTTTCTGTTGACCAAAACAAGCTAGATTTTTAACACTAGTTCTCATTAATACCTGTATTCTTATAAACTTATTTTCATATTTTCAGAAATATATGCACCTCTTGGGAAAAGGACTCTTCTATCATCTTGTTTGGTTTCAATGTCCAAATTCTTGTACGATTTCTTTAAGCAGTCTCGATACTGCAGATTTTACCGAGTAAGAGTGAAGCGCCTTACTTTTCTATCAGGAGTTATGTATAACAATTTAATTGACATTTCGATTGATCACTTCCTACAATTTATAACCGTATTGTTATGTTTTATAGATGTATTGTGAACTACTCTACTATTAAGTTACTTTATTTATTCCACCACCCTCTTTGAGTCATTCTTGAAAATGGTTCATATGAAACTTATTTACTTCGACGAGGCTTATTTACTTCATATATTCAAGGCCGAACTTCATTTAACCTCTTTTGATCTTAATAACCTCTTTGATCTTCGACCAATATTTTCATGTTACCTAATACCTTTTGTCACTTTTGAGTAAAAGCTTTAGATAAGGTTTTTAAGAGCTATGTTTTCAAGAAAACAATAGCTTACTGTTGGTTTTCCGCTTTCCTTAGGGTAGTCCTTAGGGTTTTCCTTTAATAATGGATAGTAATAGTAATTATATTGCATATACTATCATCACTTCATAACGTTCATAATCATTTATAGTACGTCTAGAAAGTATGTGGAAATTAAAAACCATCGATAAAAAAATTATTACTTTATTTGAGTAAAATTCAACCTTACACATAAAAAAAACTTATTTTACTTGCTAATACATAATTCATGTAACCTCAAACATTTTTGTAGTCGATGAGGAATGCCCACAATTAAATTAGATGTATACGTCGCCGTAACAAGTTGCCATGCTTCTAAAACGGCTCTCACTAACTCAGGACTGTTTCGAGGCGCTGTACGTTCTACTTCGATTTTCATGAGCGACCATTTGTTTTCAATGGGGCTTAAGTCAGGAGAAGCTGCTGGCCATGAAATGAGTGCGATTCTGCTATCGTCCAACCAACGTCTTGTATACCTGGAAGTATGGCATCGAGCGTTGTCTTGCTGTAATCGCCAACCCTCAGGATACAGGGTATTAGCTGTTTGAACGAGATATTAATTTAAAATGGTACAGTAGCGTGCACTATCTACTGTACCATCGATAATGCACAGTTCAGTTGCACCACGTAGTGAAATCCCTCCTCAAACCATGATTTTCGTAAGAAACTTTGATTTCTGCACCTCGGGCCTATCTCTGCTTAGTATCCTTAAACGATATCGCCCAGCTGGAAACAAGCTTCATCCGTAATGAAGACATTTTCAAAATTGTCCTCTCGATAATCTACGCAAAATTGAAGTCTTCTCTGAATTTGCTCTTCAGTAACAGCTGGTATCTTCCTAGGTTTTCTTGCTCTGTAACCACTACTTAGAAACGCTTAATTCTTCGTTGTCTTGTAAACCGTTTTGCCAACTTTGGAAAACCCAGTCGTGAATTTTTGCGGCCCAACTGCAGCAAAGACATAAAATGGCGACCTCGTATTTTGCGTGGTCTTCCAGAAACTTGCCAATGTTCCATACTAATACCATTTCTGATACGCTTTAACACATTATAAACAGCCGATTTACCCATTCCCGTTAATCTTACAAATTCCGGCACTTCTCGAACACCATTTTCATATAACTGTTCAACTAGACGCCTTTTTGCTACCTGTGTCATTGTTTTATTAATTATTTTGTGGTGCCTTCAAACGACAATCAAATACTGACATTAAATCAGACAACTGTCAGTCAAAGGTAACTATGACATATTTTTATTAAAAAGCCTTATAAATATATTTCAACGTAATAAAATAAAAAAGATGATAATTCCATATACTTTCTAGACGTACTATAGTTAAAAAATGGTCTAGGTACATGTACATTTGTTTTATTCTAGCAGTTATATTTTAGGAAAACATACAGATAATGGACTGGTTACCTAAATCGGTAACTATTTTTATATAATGGCCAACTATCGCTATTTCAGATATAGACTTTTATTGGGACTGCCACTTCTAAGTCTTGGCGCTTGTAACTGAGCTAAACTTAAAATATAAATCCTCTAAACGATATGAGGGAATTGCGAGTAGGGATGCAAATGTCGCAAAAAAGAAACATAATAAAGGAAAAAAGGTTAAAAGCACTAGCTAGAGTTAGGGAAAGTTGAAACCCACGCGTTAAGTAAAAAAGGCATACACAGGGTATAGGAAAAAGTTTTTAACGAATGCTGAAATGTTTTTCCACTGACGTACTGCTAACGCAACTTTTTATGTTCCTGTTTATCAGGAACCGTGACAAGATTTATATTTTAAGGAGGAAACACGTACAATAAAATTTTGTTTATTCTGTTTCGCACTAAAATATACCGCATGTAAATAAAAAATGGACATATTCAATAACTTCTCAAAATATCGAGATGAAACCTATACCACAGATTAAATATCTATACTTGAGAAATCTGGAATAATTTATTCACTAATTTCACCTTTACTAAGAGTAAAAAGTATCTGTTTAAAGGTGACATCGCAGTAAATAATTTTCTGCAGTGTGATAACAGAACCTCTTGATTTTGATCATGATGATTATGGATGTAGGTATTCAGAAAACGAAGTCGAAGTTGCTAACATTTTAAATCAGAAATATTCTGATTCTTCCCAAGAACTGAAACATATTATACCGTTAAAAAGAAATCCTAGACCTGAAAACTAGACATCTTATTAAGTTTTTAAAATAATCCTACATCAAGTTCAACACAAATTGCTCTAGAAAAAAATAGCAGTCATTCAAGTGTTTTGGGGTATCTCCATAAAGAAGAACTTCATCTCTATAAAATGACGTTTGTCCAAGAACTGGCAGAAGACGATCTAGATCGTAGAGTGAAGTTCTGCGAAGAATAATGAACAAACTGGACAGAAATGAGCTATCTAGCTCTTACCAGAAATTTTGTCAGAAGAAGCAACCTTCACATTGAACAGGACTGAGAAGAATCCTCATTAGATAGAAGATCCTGATGTTTACTACTTCGAAAAGTTAAAATTTAGACATATATCATCCTGAGCAACCATACCTGATTCAATAATAATTGACCATAATTCATCCAATTTTTAATGAAGGAAATTTGACAACTGAAATATATTTAAATATCACCACAGATTGACTCTACCGAGATAAACTGTTTTGTTTCAACACTTTGCTTTCATTATCTTTGTCTGAGTGACCAGCTAGATCACCAGATCGTATGCCATTGAATTTTGTATTGAATAAAGTATAATGTAGTCTGATAACATCGATGATGTCAAAGAAAGAATTCAAACAGCAACAAAGAATATTCCGCCTCAAGTTTTAGAGCATGGAGGAGTTTCGCTACCAACTAGATTGCTGCTAGCAAGTAAATAATAACGTTCAAATAATGTGCATGAATAATCTCATAGTTTTAATACCTGTATTTAACTAATCAATTAGCTAGATCTTAAGTACATCCTTAAGTATTAAGATCTTAATCATTAAAATCAGCTTGTCAAGGAGGATTCAGAAATATAAAAATACACAGAGTATTCCATTAACAAAAACCACCGCCTCGTACCATTTTTAATTGAACCGAATTATATTCATGGCATAAATATACAGTGATTTATTTCAGTTATATTTCATATTTGACATCATCAGATATAGAAACAAACATCAAGAGCGTATATGTAATACACAATTAGTTAATTAAAATTTTTAGTGTAGGATTTAATTTATTGGTATAGCTGGTAATAAAAAACATGGAACACCTGACAATTACACTAATATACGACTATCAGAGCTGAGACCTTTGAACTACTAAAACAGAGAATGAAAATCAATTTCTAATACTTCTGGGTGCTTATCTATCCTCGACTTGTAAGTAGATATTATAAATTTCTAATGACACCGTCTTGTCGGCGTTTAGTGATGCATTATCTTCCTCAGTGTATATTTAATGTTACCATAAAAGTATACCCTGTGATTTATTGTCTCACCAAGCATTTTTACTGAGCACCTAACCTATAAAACTAAAGGATCAAATGTAATATCCGTTGTGTGACACACATTTGCACTTTCCACAAAAGCTATATTAAAGGATAACACAAACGAGATCATTGTAAATTATTCAGGGAATAGTGCATTCTGAATTTAAGAAAAATTTCCACTATAGTTTATTTTGTGGTCAAATAATATCTGCAGGATATCTTATATGGAATAAGTTATTGGAAGTAGGTAACAAAAATAATAAATAATCATGTTGATTCACAGTTTTCTTTTGGGATTACACCAAAACTGTTGTAGGAACTTGGGAAATTAATTTTTCACATTTTCACATTAATTAATTAATTTTATAAAATCACCCCCGATTTTTTTGCGCATCATTTCTGGACACCCCGTATATATGTTTGATATTTTTTGACTTATTTACATAGGTATGTCTTATTGAATAATTACATAAAATCATTTAAAAATAACGGATGAAAAACCCTGCTAAAAGTAGGTATATTAGGTAGGTTTTAGGAAATGTAATAAGACTATATCTATTTATAATGGGTATAATCAAATAACTAAGTAATAGGCTATGGTACTACTGGCGTTGGCCTATGCGCACAGCACGGATCTCTTCCAATAGCTCTCGACTAGCGGCGGGCACAATGGGTCGACAGGCCTGAGTGCTGCGGGCAACCACCCCCGCCTTCCAACAATAACAGCAATAGGCTATACCGGTATTAGAATTGTAGTTAAATTTCACGATCTTCAATGGGTATGGAAGAATTATTATTTTGTTGTGAAACTCATGTCCCATAGTCACCAATGTAATTGATTTAGAAAGTAGAATGATATGTAATAATTCTTTTTTACCTGATATTACAAGTATCTATCTTCTAAACAAGGTTCGATATTGTTAATTAATTTCTGTATTGTATTAGTGTTTACAGTATTATATTAGTTTGAACGTATACAAATTACCTTCTTCACATGAGCAAAATTAAATTTAGAAAGTTACATATGACAAAAGGAAGTAATTTACTTAATAGTTCTTCGTAAATAGTGTGTACGATGATATTATTAATAAAATCATTGTAATATGTGTTCATAGGCGTAGGCAAGGGTGGTTAGAGTAGCTTCTAGTCTAGAAGGAGGTCTAGTTTTCAGCATATAATGAGTATTTTTTAGTAATATACAGATAGAAGTATATTTAATGAAAACCATGAAATACAACGCTATTAATATGTATAAACAAAGGGTATCATAAGGCGTACTTTTATCGCACGCGTCTAAGTTTAGAAAACGACGATGTTATTGTCATACAGGGTGACCCAATATTGCGTCTAAGTCAAATATCAGCTTTATTACAAGGTTGTGGTAAAAAAACGCTTTGTGTCACCTTCAGTGTTGTGTGTTTTTAAACGGACCACCTTGTATGTATTTGGATTTTTCAATCCAGAATGAAATTCTTATTAGAAGGTAACAGATTTTTCATAAGGAAACTAGAGCTTTTCAATTAATCAGCACTAATTATTCTACCCTTGTTTTGTGTCTATTCTTATATATATTGTTTCATTATTTTGCTAGATTGCGGTTTATTTTTTATGTATGTTTCCTTATTAATCATTATTACACAGAGTTTTAAAAAGAAAAATATTTCAATACGTCAACTAGGAAGCCATTTAGTAGGTTAACCATAAAATACCTTTTTTCGAGTTACATTCGTAACAAGGCGCAGTTTTACCATAACAAGGAAGAGTATACAGACTCCATTCTTATTAATTATAATTATCCCAAACCCATACGCTTAATAATGCAACGAAGCTATGTGGGCAACCCAAACTTTGATTACATATTATACCAATCAATTACACGAGTATTTTAATAAGCCTTTTTGTAATCCTAATTAAAATTCCTTTCAAAAGGTGGAACATGAATTCAGTTGTTGGGACCATAATATAATTTCATTTAATAATAATTATGAAATATGAAGTACTTCTAAAAGCACAGAACAGGGACTAAAATTTTACCACCTTATTAAAGGATTTTGCTTTAGAATCGCGATTTTCTTAAATTGATTAGAAATCAATCACCTCAATGTTGTTTATGCTTTCAAATAATAAAGGTAGTCACTGTTAAATTTTAATTAATCGTAATGTCTGCATAAGTACATGTACAGGGTGTCCAAAATAAGATCCTCTATCCCCTTTTCTCACAAAGTATAAAAGGTAAGAGAAAAATGTTAAATACGAAAGTTTTTTGTTTTTACCTGAATTTTTCATTTTTATAAATTTCTTGAATACAGGTTGTTCAGTTTCTCTGATCCAGGCATCAACTTTCTTTTTTTAAATGGGACACCCTATATTCAATTACGTTTTTGAACTCTCAGTAAAATTCTAGGTCGACATTGTTAAGAGTACCCTATACCTAGTCTTATACCTTAATCATTTACCGTTACGAAGATATTAGCATTTAAAGAAAAAAATGTGTAAAAAACACCTGCATTAAAAAATCTCGGCAAAACAAATAAGACATCCAAAAAAAAGTTAAATAGGGTTTATTTCGTAGACAATTAGACTCAGAAATTACTTCTATGGCTCGATATTACCTGATTAATATACAGGGTGTTTTTGACAGATGGCTCAAACATATATATGTTAAAATTCCAGAAAATCGAAAATCTCGTATGGAACACCCTGTGTATTATTATATTTTTGGATTCTCTATTAAATTTTAACCTTACTCTATATAACGTCTCCTATTCTTATTTTGCTTAGTTTTCAAGATATTGACGAAATTGTGGAAAAAATGTCAGCTATTAATCATTATCGGCTATTATTAAAAATATATCTACTATAATTTGGTATATTATAGTAAGTGTGCCTTAATACTGATTAAGAATATATTATTTTATTAAAAACTAATATTTTTTTAAATTATTTCATTAATTAACTATTATAAATAAATCTATGTTTGTAACTTGAACCACAAATAACTAACAATAATCAACAAATAACAATAAAAATAATAAATTAAATCAAGTGTCCTACATGTCCTCAATTTTCAGCTATGCATGTTAATGTATATAACTGCTAGTTTTCTTACAGCGCAATCACTTTGATTGAGCGGTTCAATTTCCATCCTAAGTGAAGTTGAATCTGGGATCCTCGGCGGCCATGGGATATTCCCGTTTGGCTCTATCCATTCCACAAAATAGTTCTTAATAAAATTCTTTACAACTGCAGTATTGCGGCATGGAACTCCATCCATCTGATAGATGATCTTAATGGCATCTTTTTCGGCATCTAATAAAGGTAAAATTCAAGTTTGTAATGAATGCCATTTCCTGATATTTTACCTAAGATACCTGGGACCATTTAAATATTGGCCAAGAAAGACAGGGCCTAAAATGTGTCTCTTATAAATAGCGCACTAAACATTTTCGTCAATATCTTGCAAACTAAGCAAAATAAGAATAGGGAACGTTATATAGAGTAAGGTTAAAATTTAATAGAGAATCCAAAAATATAATAACACACAGGGTGTTCCATTAGAGATTTTCGATTTTCTGGAGTTTTAACATATACATGTTTGAGCCATCTGTCAAAAACACCCTGTATATTAATCAGGTAATATCGATTCATAGAAGTAATTTCTGAGTCTAATTGTATACGAAATTGCGAAACACTTTCGTATTTAACTTTTTCTCTACCTTTTATACCTTCTGAGATAAGGCGATAGAGGATTTTATTTTGGACACACTGTACATTTGCTTTAGCAAATTTATTAATTTGAATCGTTACTAAGAAATAAATACTAGTACTACTTTACTAAATAAAATTGCATTTGTGATAAGAATATATTATTTACATGCAATAATTGATATTAAAAGCTACGCCCTTTACAATAATTGAGTAAGGAAAGATTGATATTGCTAATTATTGCTACAAAACAGTACTGAACATTTCCCTCGTCCTGTTCCTTCAACTATAACCTTATTAACCTTTGTAAAATTTCTGATTACAGTGATTCCGATCTACTTCATCGTAAAACTCTAATTAACATCTCTTCCGAGTGAGGTGGGACATCCTAGAAATAAAGTTTGATTGATGGACGGTCTAATTGCAAACTGCGGCCGCCCTTCTAATGCTGATTCCTGTTCAATACCTCGTAACGTAACCCTAGGCACGTAAGAAGGGGAAGAAAACTTAAAGGACTGAAAGCTTTTACTTTAGCACGGTGACGAATCGATTTTTAAAAAATAAATAATTCAGGTGGTAGTATTTACACGTTTCTGTTTTAGCAACATGTATATTAGGCATTATTTTTATTTCAGATATACACTGCCCAACAGGACAAAATCAATTACAGGGCATACAGGAATCATAAATACAGGCAGGCATACAGGAGATCCATAAAATATACAAATATAATAGTAACTAATACTAAGTAATTAACATGAGCAAAAATGAGTTTACAAAACATTATTTAAATAATTAATATTAATGTGTCTTATAGAAGCTACATTGCAGTGAAAAATGTCTAGGTTGTCCCTTACGTTATTGTAATTATCACAAATCTGATGGAGTGGCGAAAACTTTCTGATATTAGTTCTGGGAATTGACAACTGAAACAAATGCTTTTGCCCTGAATCATGTCGAGGTACTCTAAATTTTAATAAACCCAATATTGTGCTGCAATTAATTATATTGTGCAACAATTTATACAAAAATATTGAGCCATAATTCTACGCGTAGCTAAACTAGGCAGTGAAAATCTTCACCGTCTTCTTTAAAACACAAGCACTTCAGGAAACGCCTTTGTATACGCTCCAAACTTTGTATATGAACATTATAATGTGGGGAGCAAATGATAGAAGCATATTCAAGTTTTGCTTTAACGAAGGACTGATAGAGCTGTTTTAAAATGTAACTTGAGTTCAAGTCACGTGAGTTACGAACAACGAATCCCAGTATTTTGAAGCCGTCATTGGTGATATTATTAATATGATTGGTAAAAGATAAGTTACTGTCAAACGTTACTCCAAGATCCCGAAATGCTTGTGTTCTTGTAACAACCGAATCCCCCAAAGAATACTCGAATTGAATAGGTTGTCTTTTAAGTGAAAAAGTGAAGACATTACATTTTTTTATATTTATGTCTAATTTATTGACTGTACACCATGTCTCTATCGTATTAAGTGAGTTTTGAAGTTTGGGACAATCATTGAGGTCGTCAACTTTCATATATATCTTAACATCATCCGCATACAAAAGACAGTCAACACCGAGATCAGTAACTATGTCATTGATGAAAATGTTAAAGAGTAGTGGTCCTAAGACAGATCCTTGGGGCACTCCAGATTGTGGTACAAAGTGGTTAGATTGTTGACCACATAATTCTACATGCTGGCGTCTATGGTTCAAGTAAGATTTATAAAAGCTCAGCAGATCTTTTGAGAATCCAATTCTATTTAATTTTGAAAGTAAGATACCGTGATCAAGTCTATCGAAGTCTATTATCTCAGTCTACAAATGAGTATTCGCTTTATTTTTATTTTTTATTTTTTTTAGATCGGAATAGTAAATAGTTCAAGCATATTGTACCGGCTTCAAGTTGTTTCATATCGCTCGGTATGCATATTCTCCTTAAGTTAGACAGGATGTCTACTTTTATTTATGTACAAATACATGAAACCTTTATTTTTCAAGATACCCGACTGAGCTTTTCTTGTTTCAAAGGGCATTAAGAACTGCTTCTTTTGACCATACTACCGCTTTTCCGACGATCAAGCGGGGCCTGCTGCGATTATTTTTTTTTACACCACCGAAATTCAATATAACCATTTAGGCATTTTTTTATTTAAAATCTAATACGATAGCGTCAATCAAGACCCCGAGAAAACCCCCATATACGAAATTTGAACAAAAAATATACAGAGCGTCTCTCTCTACACGATACCAAAGTTAAGCAATAAATTATCGAATTTGAAAAACACTAAACGAATCTAAGTGTGCCACGGAATTATGTCAAAAGAATTGAATGTAATAAATGGAATCACTTAAATTTAATTTTGACTTAAATTTTCATGGCAGACATGATTTTTGAGAATTGGGGACTCTACAATCAGACCACTTGTAGATATTGTGCATTTTCATGATTCATAGTTCATTTTGGGTTTACACCACCTGTAAAATAACAAAAAGCAGGAAACCAGAAGTATACAAATTAAATATTCAAAGTTCAGTATCGAGCCAAACTTCTAAAGTTTGCCCTAAAAAAGCCACATGACCTACTATGCTATTTAAAAAATATGCCGACAGCGACTCTGTGGCGATGTATTAGTCGTCAAAATTCCGTTTGCTGGTAGAAAGTAGTATTTTTTATACCATTGGGGAGAGTTACTTTAGGTACGGTTACAAGTAGAAAAATACCGATATTTTTAAGGGGTAGGATGTAATGCCACAATTGTTGCTGTGTCTACGGAGCTAATTGGAGCCAGTCCGACCCTGTATCGAACAATAGATAATACGTTTGCAACATATTAATATCTATCGTTTGTTATAAAGTTAAGAAATATTCCTTTAACGCATTATGCTGGTAATGACTATACTCAATTATTATTTTAATTATAACTAGCTTACCATTGGAGTGATCAGCCTATGGGAACACATATTATTACCTCAAAATATTCTGTACAATTGGGAATGTAATCATTTATATTTGTAATGGGCATCCGCTTGATTTTCTCTGATCACAAATATAGACAAAAATGGCTAGATCAACTGATATCATGCTGATTTAATATTAATTTATACAGCTTAGTATGACTGTAATTGCTAGTAACTACCATTTTAAATTTAATTTTACGACATCTGCCTCTTACCTTCAGTTATGGGCACATGAAATTCTACCGTAATAATGTGTAATCATCTATTAACGAAATTTTAGAAAGTCGATTATTGATGTGTTTAAATTGTTTTCCTGTTTAGTATTTATGTCTATGACTGTATAGTATGTTATTAAAATCGTTTACTTCACCGTGAGAGAATAATCTACGCATTACCTTTCAGTTGCTTAGTGTCTTTAATAGGAAACTCTGTAGCTACACATACAGGATGTCGTGAAATCTCAAAACTTTGGGGAGTCTTCCCTGGGATTATAGTCTTATAAATATATTGTTAGTGTCGCTTGTTTGTGATGTTTTTCAACGTTTTCAAATGTATATATCTTGAAGAAAACAATCTATCAATTGCATTTTGGTGATTACATTTAGTGAATTTTAGTGCTGCAGTTTCCGGTACAATTTGGTGTCAAAAATTATATCTAGATCTTTGATGACTTCACTATTTAGATCTAGATTTAGATCTAGATCTAGATTTAGATTTAGAGAGAGTTGAATTGAATATACAAATGCAATCGGTTGTTCTCTCAGAGTGCAACTCATAATTATACATTGCTGAATGCTCAGTTATATTCATCTGACAAAAATGTTGAAATTTTTTAAAAATCAAAATTGATTCAGTATGCCCAATCTTTCTGAAACATTGTATTGTATTTATATGTATTAGAAAACTTTTTACACTTCCCATCTCTAAATAGATTATTCACTTGTTCTTGTCTTTTTTCTACTCACTGGATCGGTTAATCAATTGTTTCCAATCTTCTGATTTACTGAATTAGTTAATAGATGGAAAACAATGTAACATACTTAAGTCTAGGATGATATAAAAAGGAAAGGGGGTATTTATTATAAATTAACTACATTTTTACGGTGCAGTAAAAGAATTCAATCCAACTGAACATACTAATGTGTGCAAGTTGAACATTCCCAGGCAAAGATCTCGAGAGTTAGTGATTATAAAAGATGCATTAAGATGGGAGCAGGTACCAAAATCTTACCTGACTAAGACATATAGCAGTATTTATGACCGCACATACATATACGGTCACCTTGAGATGTAAACAATAATTAGGCATTGAAATATAATGCCGCGTGTACTGGTCCTTACCAAACCACTCCCGAAACTCGATGGAGCATTTCTACAGGTTCAGGACCGGTCCTAACCGTTTTGTTCTAAGAACAAACATTGTTAAATGCCTTCGAGATAGTGTCTATAATATACTGGGTTTCTCATTTCATTGGACCAATGGCAATTAACATGGGCTATTACATTTCATTGAATTTTATATTCCCACGGCACACTATGAGAAATATTGCTAACGGAATCGATAGTACTGACTGTCAAACACTTCTGATTACCAAAATACTAAAGCGAAATGCCTTTTTAATTAAAATATCAATAAAAATTCGTTTTAAGTTAATAGGTGCAGTTTACATAACTGTTTTAAGAGACATTACTAAACGTCATCCGGTGGACTAGTTGGTTGAGCGGCAGTGTTTCAAACTGAACCGCAAAATTTTGCAGGTTCAATCCCGCCAGAGACACTTTTTCATTAATTACAAATTATTAGTGTTTACTTATTCGAATAAATATGGTTCATTGTCAGTACCTAGTTATTATTTTTGAAAGTCACAATATTTGCTTATCAAAAAAAAATAATAAAATGTGTTTTAATTGGTTCGTTTCCTTTATCTTTAGCTACTATCTTATAAAATAAGTAATCAACAAACAACATATTTTTTATTTATTACATGCACTGTGCTTTTACTAATAGTGTACTAGCTAATAGTTACTACATATGACTACAGTTACTACAGTTTCTCTGTAATACTGAACTCAATATTCAGATTGAGGTATAATATGTAGTAACTATTAGCAGAGATAAGGTAGCACTATTATTAGTAAAAGCACAGTGCATGTAATAAATGAAAAATATGTTGCTTGTTGATTACTTATTTTATAAGATAGTAGCTTTAGATAAAGATAAAGGAAACGAACCAATTAAAACATGTTTTATTATTTTTTTTTGATAAGCAAATATTGTGACTTTCAAAAATAATAACTAGGTACTGACAATGACCCATATTTATTCGAATAAGTAAACAATAATAATTTGTAATTAATGAAAAAGTAAAAAAAAAGTTGTCTCTGGCGGGATTTGTACCTGCAAAATTTTGCGGTCCAGTTTGAAACACTGCGGCTCAACCAACTAGTCCACCGGATGACGTTTAATAATGTCTCTTAAAACAGTTATGTAAACTGCACCTATTAACTTAAAACGAATTTTTATTGATATTTTAATTAAAAAAGCATTTCGCTTTAGTATTTTGGTAATCAGAAGTGTTTGACAGTCAGTACTATCGATTCCGTTAGCAATATTTCTCATAGTGTGCCCTGAGAATATAAAATTCAATGAAATGTAATAGCCCATGTTAATTGCCATTAGTCAAATGAAATGGGAAACCCGGTATAACAACGACATGTTGATGAACTACCATTTATAATTTATATTAAAAGTTGCCTACATATAACAAGGGGCTTAAAATTGATAGAAACTATAAATGACATGAGATAAACTCGTCATGTCATTATCCATTAATTCACAAAAATTTTCTGAACGGAAGACATAGAGAGACCTCAGGGCCATTTGATCTCGAAGATCCATCTGATTGCTAACAATTTAAAAATGTTGTTCAAATGTACTTTTGAAACCGAGCCATATCACGGTATATACCAAAGAATACGATTAAGTTTAATGATATGTGTTCATCTTACCCAATACGTTCAGTTGTTCATTTAACATGCCATTTTGAAGTTAGTTTTGAACGATGTTTATTGTGGCTGTGCTGGTAATAATATTCAAATACGTCAGGAAAAAGGACTAAATTATATTTTTAAGTTTGCTTTGTACATAAGAGAATTAGTATAGTTTTAAAAATTATAATGGATTCAGGTTCCCAGAATAGCCTACTGCAGGAGCGATATTTCAAAAATGAGAATGACCAAACAATATAGGGCTGACTCCCAATGGTCTAACTCCGACTATACTTAAGTCCGGTCCTGAAGTGGTTTCTTTAAAAGATCTGATATTATTCTTGGAATGACTCATGGTGCATCAGCACAGTAAAATTGATGTCATTTATACTGTTCCTTTTTATCGAGATGCTTTAAATGCTGCTTGGTAATAAGGACATGTAAGTGATTTTTTGTCCATCTTTCACATTAACCAGAAAATGAACTATTGGGTTGCTTCAGACTACAGAAGACTGGCAGAAGTCGTGATACCAAACAAATCATAATAATAAGAACAATAATTATTAATAATTAAGTAGCGACAGTACTTACAAAAGTCTTGAAATCCAAAGTAATTTCTAACGTTTACCCAATGCCTTTGGTCATAAGTTATTTTTATGAACTGAATTCTATTACATCTAATTTGTAGCTACATCAACAAACAATTGTTTCAAAGGGACAACAGGAACAAGTTTTGATAACAGATGTAACATTTTCGAGACTTCAATTGAAGATGGAAACTTCAATTGAGGAATATTTTCCGTTTTATAACATTTCTCTGGTTGCTTTTCTCAGTGTGAGAACATTTATTTCCAGAGAACAGGAGCTAACTTCAAACTAACCTCTTCCGAAAAGAGCTATCATTTTCTATTTTTTGTTAAAAACGCGCATTTGCCGCAGGGTTGACTTTTTTTAACTTTTTTTCTCTAGCTTTTATTGAAGACGTAAATATGTCTTCGTTGTTATACTCGTAAATTAAAATTAGGAAAAATCTGACGCTTCATTGGCAAGTTTTAAAATATTATCTTAATAAATTTAACAATTTGGATCTTATTAAACAAAAAACCAAGCATACCTTTTCATATAATAGTAGACATTAGGCATAAATAACTTAATTTTTTCTGAAAGCTGGAGCATAGCATGACTCAAGTACCTCCTGCTCTTCACAGGCGAACGATCTATCCTCCTTGCTCTACGCGAGATAAACGCGAAGGAAGCCACGAAATTGTTTAAACCATCAACAAAGGGGACCGGTTTATTAACATATTTATTGACTATTAACCATATATACAGCTTTTAATTACTTTAAAATATATTTTTAAATAACGATGTCCAAAACAAAAACTGGCCAACTTGGAATTAGAATTACAAAGGCAATAAATCGGAGAATACTGAATAATAAATAATGATTGTTATCGACATTCGGAATTCGGCATCTAACCAACCTGTATAACGCAAAGTGATGTATGGCAGGCGTAGAGGATGGTATTAACCGTAGAAGTTGGCCGGATATTGTTAACTCTTCTGGTACATCCAAGCTCACTCGTTATGGGTAAGTATAGCTATTTGGAAAACGCGACTTTCTTCGATATCAGCATGTTAATTGTCTGTAGTTGTCAGAAAGCTCAAGCAGTAGATAATTTTCATTAATGTTTTTCCGTTACGACCATCGTAATTGTTGTTAAGAATGAATTTACGATAGTTGAGCGACAGTCGGGGTCTATTTTCTTATGGGGTTATTCGCAATTTTCTCAGAATTTCCAGTATCTTGATAAAAACATGTAGATATTTTCCATTCTACGTCCAAACTGGGATTTTGTTAAGTTTAGTTAAGAATGAAAATGATTTTCTTTAATTTAGATGAGCGATTGATTCAATACCTATTGTTTTACTAATTTTTAGAGATGTTCCTATCAAATACAGTTATTATATACATTTTAATTGTACTATTTTTAGTACCAAAGATATGATTAAAGTGACATCCTACAAGAATATTCTTAGCCAAGTAGCAAATAGTAATTTATATAACATGTCCAGAAAATATTATTTTTTAGGACGAGTAGACAAGATTCCAGGACGAGCTATAGGACTCTGTGGAATAACCGAGGGGCGAATCACTGGGGTATTTTAATGTACAAGTAGGGGGAATTTCGAGGAAAATTGAGGAATTTTGGGGGATTTCAAGGAATTGCGGGGAATTTCGGGGTATTTTGGGGAATTTCAGGGTATTTCGGTCAATTTTTTGGGTATTTTGGGGAATTTCAATGGTACATGTTTAATTTTTCTTAAAATCTCTACAATCTTTCTTTTGGGTTCAGAACCTTTTGAGCTAAAACGGGTTGATTTATTGGATATAAATAAAAAATATAATGATATACGAAACCTCGCAACAAACAATTTATAAATTTGTTATACTATATCCTATTCTCTTTTAAAAGAATATATTGTATTTTAAAAGATATTTTATTCTTACTCAAGCTGTACCTATCTATCTTAACTGAATTAAAAGAAAATACTTTTTAAATACTTTTCTTTATTTTTGAAACTTATATAATGCTGTAATATCTTTTAAAGGAATATGTTATACGTTTACTTTATTGTTAAGATGTACCCTCAACTCCTAAAAGAAAAGACTGACTGTAATATAAGAAAATAATCGGTAAATGTTTTTGTTATGTTATTATTTTGTTTTAAATTTGTAATTTATCCATTAAAATGTTGCTTTCGTCATAAGAATATCTTTTACAAAAAATGTTTTCTTCATTCTCATATTTTGTTATATCTGAGACCCGATCTGATTACCTATTTTGTTGGGAATTTCAAAACGCCCTGGGGGAATTGCGGGGTATTTTGGAGAATTTTGGGGAATTGCGGACGATTTTGGGGAATTTTGGGGAATTGCTGACAATTTTGTATATCCAGGGAATTTCAAACGTTTGAGGATATTTCAGGGAATTTTTGGGGAATTTCGGGGATTTTTCCTTGCAAGGGGAATTTGAGTGTACAAATTTTTACCCCTCGGGAATAACAAATCAATAAAGGACGTTTCTCTATATATTTATTTGTAGAATAAAATGAGGAACATTCTAATTTTTGTTTAGATTAATATTTATATTGAAATTCGAACAATTGCTTTAAGGGGATTCAATTTGTTTGAAATGTTTGGTATATTTAATGCCTGTTGTTGAAGTTAGAACATGAAGGTAAGGTATCCGATTCATGTTGATTGTTTTCATGTGATAATTTTTGAATGGTCTTGGCAATTTTTATTTTGTTTGTAAGTGAATTGTCTATATATCCTTCAGCGACATTGGTAGATTTCTATAGCCACCATGTCTCGATATTTCTATCATTATCAGCAAATAACGTCGCCGAAGTTCGACGAAGCCAATCGACTGTGTATTTTTTAGGATTAGGTAGCTTTAAAAATTCTGCAATCCTTAGTCCTATATTTCCAAAACTATGGATACCAACGAGCTGAAACGAACATTTTCTTTTGCTGTAATTTACAAATAATCTGTTTTGTGAAGCATGGTATGGTCGTAAAAACAAATATTGCCTATACAATACCAAATTTTCTTGCAATTATAACAAATGTTCTCTCAATGTGTGTTTTGGAATCTGATATTTTCACAAACAACATGTCTTGCTTGTTGTTTTCTATGATCAATTGACATTTCTGTTAGTTCTTCCCGTCTATGCACACCGATTAATTCAATACTTGTTGCTACATTAAAAGTAAGTAAACTAAAGTAAAGCAAGGAAGAGAGACGCATTTTTATGATAAAAAACAACGAATTCTTGCCTTACTTTTATTCAAAATCTGTGAACATTAAACTGTAATAGCGAAAAATGGATATATTTAAAACAAAAATATCGTTTTTTTATTCCTTATCGACTTGGCAAATTTTGATTGAGTCTAGGTTAGGTTAGGTTCAAAAGTGAGTGGGCCGAAAACCAGACCCTCCACCGCGACCATGTGGTCTATTGTGGCTCACACCTACTTATATTTCACTCAACAGATCCAGCCTCTTAATGAAGCTGATCACCTTGTTGGGCGAGAACTTATTCAGATCCTCTGGCAGAAGTTGTTCTTTGCCAAATAATGAGTAACTGATTCTTTCCCCAGCGGGGCAGGTGCATAATATATGTTCTGCCGTTTCATCATCTTCTAAGCACAAGCGGCACTTAGCATTTTCTGCTAGGCCGAATTTGTACAGATGATATTTTAAACGGCAGTGACCAGACCTATGGCCAATATTGCCTCCTTCAGTCTCAGGTGCCGGAGACTTTAGCAGCCTCCTCTCCTGATCCGATGGGATCGGGCTTTTATTCGAAGACTGAGTCTAAAGGCGGGTTCTCATTAGTCAACTTCATTGATCAATATTGTTGAATCTATGCGATTGAACAATGGAATAGAATGAAATTTGGTTCACATGTTTCAAGGATATTGAATAGTTAGTCTACAAAGGGTCAGTTTAAAAAATGGCTGCAAATAAGAAAATTGTGCGGGTTGGCGTCCGTATTATATGTGAATATTTAAAAAATCATAACTTTTTTCACGCATTGTTATGTTTTTATATTCCTCACTTCTAATGTTCCAGATACACTCCTCTGACTGGTATAATTCCAAAAACTTTATAATATGGTTGTCCCTCCATTTAAAACTGGACATTTCTATTATGAAATGCAATAAAATTTAGCTAGATTCTTTAAAAATCAGAATTTAAGTACATACCTACGAATTAAAATACACAACTTAACCTCAAATATACGGACGTTGCCGCGGCGTTTCAATGCGACTGAACTTAAACGCATGTTCCCACTATCAAGCACTATTCAATCTAATTGAATCAGTGCATTGATTCAACCAAAAGTAGAAACGCCTTTCAGTTATATTGAAATGCAATATTATTGATCAATATCATTGAACGGATATTCACATTAATCTATTTTCTTTCAATTGCATAGATTCAACGATATTGATCAATGAAGTTGACTAATGAGAACCCGACTTAAGGTCTAGTTTTATGTAAACTTTTATTTATTGACATGCATTTAATCAAATGCCTTATTTGATAATAAATAGTAATGGACGTAAACAAATTCTGCGTAAAGTGTGCAAAAATTGTTTTTTTTTAAATAAAATAGAGTTAATCAATAGGGCAGTAGTAATGAATGAACTTATTTAAGAATATTTTAATTATTTATTACTAGAACAAAATTCGTATGTTAATAAGGTTAGCTCTTTGAGTTTGATAGTTCTAATATCCCAAACGAGAAATCCAGTTTCTATTTAGTTTCTATTCTAAGTAGGTACATAAAATAAACATACTACCAGTATCGTCATCTATAAAATGACATTTCTAAAACTGCCGTTTCACAATGTACCTACAATAAATTTCATTGACTTTAATGCATTTGACCAATTCTTAAGCTGCTGATTACTCACACCTTTAAGAACAAATCCAGCGTAAATATATAGTCGACGGAACTTTACACTTTCTCTTTTTTATCAAAAGATATTCTAGAAATGTACGAAATAATGTTATATTTGATAATAAAAAATGAACAAAGTCCATTTTATAGTGCAGGAAAACAGTAGGTATCTAGTCGTAAAACCGATTTTATTATTATTTTCAAATAAGCATGTGTTCCTAAAGATAAATATGGTAGGTACCTACTTAAGCAATAACACGTTACCTCAATAAAATTTATTTGTTTTATCGGCTATGAAATAACTTAATGTTCGGTTGTTAGTTTACTGTTAAGTAAAATTTACCAAAATATATTTTCCCACATCTATGTGTACCAATATTGCTACAACAGCTTTATATACAAAATAGATGATTTCTGCTATGCTTCCGAAACAGAAACAACGGCGAAGATACAGACATCGGTGTTTCGAAGTTGTTGATCCTCTTCAGTGTACTTAATGTAGCGAACAGAAATATCTGCAACATGTTTGTAGCAGTGTCGTTGATTCTATTCGTGGAGAATATTTTTATGTTTCAATTTATTTCCCCTCAAAACCAATCCTACGATTAAGGTCACTTTAACTATCACCGGAAATGTCGCGTTCCATTTTTTAACTTACAAAAAATCCTTGTTTTTAAAGAGAAAACAATGAAATTGTTATTAGTCTCGGTGTTCCTAATGAAACGGACCTAAATATGCCTATAATTTTTCTTTGTCGTAAGTTATCGAATAATATTTTCCAAAAATAACGTGCTACGACCAATTTATTCAACATGCATCCATTTTACACAAGTTTACGAAATTCAATGAAAATTTACATAGCACTATGTCCCTTTAGAGCAAATTATTTAAAATGCATAAACTAAGAAAAAAAATTGAGTTTAATGTGAATTTTTCCTAAACAATGTGAAAAAGTCAATTAACAACTAGGAAGAGTTACATAATTGCGTAATAGTTTCAGTAAATTCCTGCTAGATGGCACTGCTGTCAAAAAGTAACTAAATTATTTAGGAATATTTTGTGTTTAGTGCGTTACTGTAGAGGACAGAGCTTAACTATTTTAAGAACAGTAAAAACGTGTTGGAAACTGGCCTAACTATTCTTTGGCAATTATATATTTAATAATGAGACACATTAACTGTTTCATATAAGCACAGATTCTAAATACAATCTGTAATATAAGGTTAATAAATTTGTGACGCGCAACATCAAAATCCCTAAGTTGCAGTTGACCAGTACGGTTTTTGATTAAAATGTAACAGTTTGTTTGGCCGATTGTATTTTCATTATTATTCTTCATATATAGAAAACAATGTACGACAGATCTTTCTGCTGACTGTTGAACAGAGGTCTTATATGTGTCCTAATACAAAATGTAGATTTCTAAGAGTACATTTTCCTCATTTAAATTGAGGTTAGGTACAGATTTATATAATTCTTAGATCCTTCCTTTAGCTACTACGCTCTATTTGGGACCTATGACAAATATTTTTTATGTTTTTTATTTGCTTTTCACAACTCCCATCATGTTATTATAGATCGATTCTAATTTTACTTATAGGTCTTGGGATGAAATATGATACTTTTAAGTCTTAGACTTCAATACACTTTGATACTTTTTTGTATAAAGGTTCAAGACGGAGGTGAATGATTGTTTTTATCGTAGCGAATTTTTGACCTAAAATCAGAAATTCAAAATATAAACAGGGGCGCATCATGATAGCATTATTTTACCCCTTATTGTTCTCTTCAACTGAAAATTTGTATTTGTGTGGTTTTAAAGGCATAGGAAATACGAGTTATGAACTTTTAACAAAATGCTAGTGAATTTTGCTATTTATATCCGATTGTATTGAAAATTATCTTGATATTTTGAGGGTACAAATTTGAAACTATTCGTCAAACATTGGAAATTCTAATATAGTATGCTACTTATGGTTCGAATTCACTGAAAATTCCCATCTGGTATTTTTCAGTGTAGTAAATTTATGTTAATGAGTCTATGGACTGAAATTTTTATTTCAGTCCATATTAAAATTAAATTTGAACACAATTATACTAAAAGTATAATTATTGTTGAATTAAAACATTTAATATTTTTTATCAGCAATCACCCATTAGACCATGGGTGATATTTTGGTTAGTACTACTTACTTCTTCATATTTTTAAGTCTCTAGGTAGGTAGAAATAAGGCGAATTAGCGAGTAACACTGCGAACAGCGCAAAGAACTATTGACTGCTTAGAGTCACAGCCAAGGTGAGCCAGTATGGCATAGTGTTAGTGCCCAATTTATGATCGTCTAGAGTGGGTACGAGATATGCTCTCGCTGTTCCCCAGGTACTGCCGACACGGCGGGCCGGCACCGCCGAAACTCCGCAAAAACCACAAGCACTACGGCCGTTTGTGGTTTTATGGCCCGGCCGTAGTATAACACTTGAATATTAATACTGAATTGTCTAAATCATTCGATAGTTTGGACCAAGGACTATTACTATACAGTGAGGACATAAAGTCCGTCCCCCTCCCCCTCTAATTTTTGAACCACTGGGTAGATTGTGATGAAATTTGGAACGATAATATATGACTAAATTCTGCATTTTTTGACACATCAATGACAGCTCTGAATGTCAAAGTGACAGCTGGGCGCGCTATAGGAATATTTTTTTAAATCGAAATGGGGGTCGAGTATTAACTCATTTTGAAGCTATTTTTATGCTTAAAACATCCCCCAATTTTGAGAAAATTTGCTTCAGTAATTTCCAAATAAAAACCAGTAATATCGATTACTGTTATATAATTTTTTTACAGACAGTAAGATATTACAGACTTTTGTAAATTATTCAAAGCAACACAAAAATTAAAAGTAAACAAATAATAATAAACCATCACTAACCTAAAATAACCTAAATAAAAAAATTATGACACAATTTAAATTAAACTAAGAGGGAGAAACAAATTTAAAAAAGACGTGTTACTTCAAAAGATGTTTAAAATGACCACCATGAACCTCCTGACAAATAAAATGTTCCATGGGTAAGTTCTATTATAAAGATTACGTGGTAAAAAGGTTATGTTATAAACTGATATTACTGGTGTTTATTTGGAAATTACTGAGCCAATTGTTCTCAAAATTGGGAGATGTTTTGAGCATAAAAATAGCTTCAAAATGAGTTATTACTCGACCCCCATTTCCATTTAAAAAAATGTTCGTATTGCGCGCCCAGCTGTCACTTTGACATTCAGAGCTGCCATTGATGTGTCAGAAAATGCAGAATTTAGTCATACATCATCGTTCCAAATTTCATCACAATCTACCCAGTCGTTCAAAAATTAGAGGGGGGGGGGCACACTTTATGTCCTCACCGTATAGTTCTCTTATGAGATGATTCGATTCATCGAGATACTACCAATTCCAGTCAGTGCAATGCAAACCCCGGTGCAATACCGGGGTTGCAAGTCAGCGCTGTTCAGTCAGACATAAGGTGCGCCACAAAGTTCGGTGCTTGGTCCGTTTATTTTTTATATTTTTAAATGATAAAGTAAAACACCTTGATATTCAATACATCATCTCAATATTTAATATATTCAATTCACGCTATCGAATTTAAGCTCTGTATCAAAACGTCTTTAAACAGACTTGAGTTTAATAACCATCTAGACGTTGTGTTTGATTCTCAGTTAATAATTGCTAAACCCATTGAAGAACTGTGTTTTTCACGTTATTTGAGAAAGTACACAGACGATATTTTAAATCTGTCACTTTCATTAGGGGGTACTACCTTGCTAGGAAGATATCCCAAGAATATTTCCTAACGACTTTGAAATATCGTCTCTAATTGACGAGTAATAATGAGTAAAGTATTTTACAGAAATATTAAACCCATATTGTGATTGTGCTCATTAACGATATGGATGTCCAAAAAACATAAATAAATAATTGTTAAACGTGTCTAAAGACAATTACAATAAATTGGATAAAATGTATGTGTACTTGCTAACAAACTTCATTTAATTTTTTAGACCTTATTAGGTATCTATATTTCAGTACTCCGGCCTGTAATAAAGGCCGCCAAGATGACCCTCATTGCCAAAAATTACGATCATGCTCAGGAATTACATTATGGACTTGATTTATTATTACGGGGGCCCGGCTGGCCTGAAGAGCACAGTATTATTACACATTACGATAATTATTAGACGGGCATACCTACCTTTATGGAGGATAATGATAGTTTCTAGTTTTTTAACCATGTTTAATAGCCAATTGAATTCTGTCTTTAGCGCGGTCGGTGTCTATTAAATGAAATAAAAAATATGGCCCACTATAAATGCATAATCACTTCCAACTAATTTTTATCTAATTATTATTCATTTAAAAAGTTTGGCTGCATATTCATATTGGTATATTCACGTATATAACTTACGGATAAAATTCAGGAAATAACGGATTATATAAAAATGATTACGTTTAAACAGTAAATATAAGCGTTGACTGTTATAATTTGTATATAAAGTGTATTTACAAATTCATTCTCCATCTAATATATGTACGAACACACTAAATCTGAAGACGGATAGCCACCAAACGGTAATGAGTTGGTCTTTGTTATTTTCGAATGTGGAAACAGGACAAAGTAAACAAAACAGCGATAAAACAGATATAAATCGGACATTCTACTCCAATCATAATATGAACTACAACTCAGTTTAAATTTTGAATTAGTTTTCAGTGGTTACTACCGATGAAGCACTAGTTGTGGTGAGAAGCACAGCAGTGCCCTCTTTTGATCTGACATACTATCCGCTTGACAGTTACTGTCTAATTGACAGATTGAAAGCGACCTGCAGCTGTGACCTCTATCGTCTTAAAGATAGACGAACCTATTTATTTATTTGAAGGAGGTGCCGGAAACAACTACTCCGCGTACTATGTGCCCCGACTGGCGTTGCATTGCTCAGGTATTTGTTATTATTTGGCATCCCCTTCAAATAACCAAATGCCTAACAAGTATGTTGAGAAATGATGATGGCTTTATTATTTTTGGTGGTCGGTTCATACTAGTGTCTCGTAAAAACCAAATGCAGAGTCGACACCAATACAAATACTGGGTGAGATCGCTTTCCACTCGACCAAAAATGATGGACACAACACAACATATGAGCGACACAAATGTTCACCGAGTTAAAATTCAAAGACAGTGTACTCAATTGACCTTTCCATGCAGTTTTTCACTTAAAAAGACAACTGAGATTTGTATTCAACAATGGTATTGTCCTGACTGAATTTCATTAACGAAATCATCGTATCTGCGGATGATTAGAATTGGTTCACTATTGAGTTATAATCATCTTCATTCGATACTTAACTGTATCGGGCACTGTTGTGGTGATTAGTAGAAAGGTTTATAAGCCGAACAGGAATTGTAAATAGGTAATTGAAAATCCTGAATATCTCAACTCGCCAAATACCTGATCTAATAATAATAATAGATGTTTCCTGGAAAATGTCAAACTTTGGCTGAAATTTTAGGAATCCAGCTCTTAATAATTATTGATCAAACTTTTTCTTCAACTAAAAATTCTGTTGTATCAAAGCTATTTATTTCTACACAACACATCAGAAAAATAATTGTTAATGTTTAAGTGTTTAATGTTAATCTTTAATTAAAGTGAATAAGGTCAAAACACGTTGGACTCATGTCAAAGGTTAATGATCTGCCAAGTGAAAGGTCAATTACAAAAATCTGTGACCCGATCAGCTATTACTGCATGCAAATTTATGTTTTATAGTACCCTTCAATCAAAATATCTACAATATCCAAAACATCTAAAATTACTTTCACTTAGTTTTATCTGAAAGTACAAATAGCAAAACACAAGTAATTTGAAGCAGAACCTCCTGGAAATTCATTATCCTTTGGAAAAAATATTAACAAAACTGGACCAAAAGACACAAAAGTAAAAATGTTGTAAGAAGCTACTTAAAATTCTATATAAGATCAATAGTTATTAAGAAATTTATTCCAAAAAGTCCAGTCAAGATGAAAGACTATGCATTTTCCAGGAAGCACGCGTGTATTTGCCGAGTTCAGGTATCCTGGATTTCCAATTAATTAATATTTAAATTTCCTGCTCAGCTTAGGTACACTAACACATATTTTGTCTGACAACAAAACCATACAGAATTCTGGTAAACAAAAGCTTTCCTCCCCCGGCTTTAATTTAGAGGCTTTTGTAGCGCAAGGGATTACCAAAAAACAAAAGCAAAGCGCCCTTCAGGTGATTTTACTCACAAAATGTTTACAAACTGATTCACTGGAGAGCATGCATTTACTTTTACAACATCGTGCCACCCACGGTCATCATTATTTGTTCAAAACAATGTGAGGAAATTAGTATACGCTGTACTCAATGGTAGGTTCAAGGTGAAGGAGTGTATTACAGAGTACTCTCGGACATGACTTGATCAATCATATCGGCTGATCTCTCTCTGCTTATTGAGACAGGCCTAAATAAAATAAGTCATAATTGTCGAGCTGAACGTCAATAGTTTTTATGCGGCTGTTTGGTTATGTCCCATTAGCTATTTGCTACTGTTTTTAGGCGTTGGAATGACTTTATCGATTTATTTATTTAAAAATGTGGCCAATGGACTATACAGTATCAATCAAATACTATGTAAAACATTAACGGTGAGTTGTATATTACAAAATAACAAAAAATTATTGCAAAATGGTTCTGAAATGCTTATAACAGAGACACAGGGTCTAAAAACTTTCCAAAGAAGAAAATCGATGATTTTTTATATCTGTAGACCAAATTTTTATACATCTTAGAAGCCATCAGATACCTACTCATAGTGTCCTAAATAGCGTGAGCACTAATGCTACCTCGGAAACTGCAAGAGATACGAAATCGGTTAAATTAGAGAAAAGATGGCGTTTCTCAAAGGGCTAGGTATTGTTCTTTCGCAATACCTAGCATTTCTATGGACATTAAAATAACTAACTGAGTATTTTCAGTGACTAAATAACCAATTACTGCTTTTTTGTCACTACATCATTTACTTTGTAATAATAATAATAGTATTTTAAGACGGTATGGTATACAATACTTATCGTTTATAATATATTTATTTAACCTAAATACATACTGTTGTTTTTCGATCCGTAAAACTTCGTATTCGTGCAAATAGATCATGTGCGATTTATAAAATAGAAAAAGAAAGTGCTTGGTAATACTATAGAGACGTACGTATTTAAGGAAGATAATTAAACCTTATTTTTGGAGGTATAAGTAAAATCTTGACACAGACAAGTATAATTAGTAATTAATTTAATTTTAAGAAAGATAAAGTGCTGCAAATCTGAATTGGACAACTCTGATATTTACTCCTTGAAAGTGACAAACTTCAAATTTGATCAAAGTTGATTATACCATGATAATGAAGCAACAATCATCAAAGGTGATTATATTATACCAATGATATTAAAAGCTGATCTTAATTTTCAATATTTCGAGGCAAAAGGTCAATGATATTAAGTCAAAGATCAACAACACATAGGTTAAAGATTAATCATCCGAACATTTTTTGAATTTGAATAATCCCAGGCTAAAGGTTGAGGCTGGAAAGTCAAAACTCATCAATGCAGAGAGCAATTATTATCTTCCCTGCCTTAAAAGTTAGGGAGAAGGCTCACTACAATTTTTCAACCATGTACATAAGTTACAAGACTCTCAGAGAGGTACTTTGTGGAAATCAAAATATTCTGATTCTGTGGCATTTCTTTTGGTATAATAATGCTCGGCGACATAAAGTAGATAAGAAAAAAGCAACTTCACAGTAATTATGCTTTTCTTAGTTCCTGAGCCACTTTACTTATTACCTTCCCTATTACTGAAGAAATTATACTTCTCATACGTACGTCTCCTGATATAAAATCAAGAAAAAACACCAACCACAATGCAGACACGCAGTGAACATAACAAGTGGTGGGTAGCTGCTATGTTGTGGTAGTTGGTAGAATTTATAAATGCACACAGTTACACACACCTTGATTGGACAACGCTGCGGTCGCATGGCCTGCTTACCTTTGACGATATGAGCGTCAAAGTTGGAGAGGATTCCTGGAACAAAAGGACAAAGTTAGACTACAAAGCGAATAACGGGTGATTAAATATAATTTTGGTGGAGTATACAGTGAGCGTCTAAAGTCCCCCTGCCCCTGCTGATAACTTTTGAACTAATGAGTTAGAGACTCCGGACCAAATACACTGTGAATCATGTAAGATGTGTTATTTTTTGACGATAAAATCATTTTGCTGAAATGAAAGATGGCGCCACAAGCGCTGTTCAATAATTTTTTTTAAGTGACAAGGTGCGACGTGTTGCATATCATTTAAAATGTTTCTCAGTTCCCTGTAATTCTATTACAGATTCTCGGTAATCCTCGAAACATAAATTTGTTTTAATATTGAAAATTTACACACTCAATACTCGACTTGTACCCTTACTCGCCCCAATACGTAAAAATAAACGTTAGTTTTGTTGTCAAAAGGAAGTTATTTAATTCTGATGATGTTTGATGTCTGTTGTCCTAAGATATTGTAACTATGTTTTGCACAATACTATTCTAATAATACTTCCATTAATAAGGATTCTAGGGTGTCCCTTATTCTCGTACTAAATGGTAGTTAAAGTTGTAACAGAGTAATAATAACAACCGCAACATAATAATATGCCGTTCCCTCTTCCACATAAACCTCTGACTTCCGGGCTCATCATTTAGATGAGAATGAGGAATAGAGATATTATTTATTTATTTATTTATTTATTAATTTATGTATAGAATTGTGGCAAGCATTCTCCACAAGAAACACTATATAAAATTGTTTACAGCTTTCTTCTAGAGGAATTAAGCCAAAAAGTTAATTAATTAATTTTTGGCTTAATTCCCATATAAAGAAAGATGTAAACAGATAAATAAGCCAATAAGTAATATTAAAAATATACTATAAAAAATTATGTATATAAAATATAATAGTAAATGTAATAAATATGCAGTAAATTGATTACAGTCTATCAATGGTGAATTATTTTACAGATGGTATATTTATTGATAAATGGTACAACTACACCACACAAATGAGTTATTTTCATGTCGTTTAAAAAAAGTGAAACTGATTGAACGACTTTTTTAGTGGTGATCCTCAGTTGAGATTTGAAGTTCAGTTTTATGAACCCAAACATGACAATTATTTTCCAATGAATACCAGTTTATACGTATTGAACTGAAGAGGCGTTGAACACGATCCTGTCCTGCGGTTTACTGAGCGCTTCTTAATTACTATACCTTAATTGATATACCTTGCATAAAACTGTTCAGGTTTCAGAACTGTCACCATCTTTCGCTGAAAAAAATAAGCGGCTTGCGAAGTCTTTATAAACTGATTATATGAAAACTAGAATTAAAAAAACAGTAAAGAATTGAAAAAAAAACACTTTGCTCAACATATTTGTAGAGAAAAGCGAATCAGCGATGATCTTTGAGATTTTTTTAGTTGTCCTAATATCCTAAGTCCACTTGTATCTTTTTAAGTTGCATATAACCAACTTTCTTTATGTGAAAAACATTATTTATGACAAGATTTTGGTTACTAGAGTAGTGTATTTATTTTTTTCTCCATCTTCATCAAAGTTTTATATTTCTTTGTAATAAGTTATAAAAAGTGGTGATGAAATTAGATTGTATAAAAGCATTTCTTTCTCATGTTTCCTTAAGGCGTTTGTTCTATCTCTACAGCCATAATCTAAAAATTAGACTATTAAATGCAGCCATTTTATATTTAAAGTTTGTTACTGAGGAGTTGTGAATGTAATTACTTGTGTGTATCGGTTTTATGTAAATATCAAAAGTCAAAGATTCGTCAAGTTTGATTATTTTAATAACTAAGAAAGATAATGAATAATTATTTAGTACATTGATCGTATAAACTGTATAAATTGCTTGACTTTATTTATAAACTTGTTAGTGTTTAAGCTGTCGATGATGAGTACATACCTAGTACTCAAATGAATACATTTAGCAATGATAATAGATGTACAGGGTGTTTCACATAAAAGTCCTCAGAGTCGTACCTCGGCAATGGAAAGATATATTTTGATTTTGAAAAAAACAGATGATAGAGCTCATATATGGCTTCGTCACGGAGTTCAACTTGATTTTTTTCAGAGCAAATTGGAGATGGCGCTGACGTCGAAAGAAACTTTTCGTTTGCAAGAACTTTGTAATAAGGTTTATTCGATACTTTGTTTAATTCTAAACAATTTTTGTCAAATGACTATTTTTCAAAACTTAATATTTTCAGAGATATCGGGCTCTTAATTTGGTGAGGCCCAAAATCAAGCATATTTTAGAGTCTCGAATTACTACCTTATACAATGAAACAATAATTATCCAACTTCTCCTTTGGTACACGTAATCCCCATCTCACATGGACTTCTCAGTATAAAAATGAATTACTTGAAATGGGTCCCAGGGAGTGAAAAATAGATAGCACCCAATACATATAATCTCAATTTTCTCGAAAAGTATTGAGCATCCCAAATTCTCCTTTGGTACACGTAATAAGCATCTCATATAGACTACTCAGTATAAAAATCATTGACTTGAAATAGGTCCTGGGGGGTAAAACAGATAGCACCCAATATATACAATCTCAATTTTCTCGAAAATTATTGAGCGTCTCAACTTCTCCTTTGATACACGTAATCCCCATCTCACATAGAGTTCTCAGTCTCAGCATAAAAATGAATTACTTGAAATGGGTCCCAGGGGGTGAAAAATAGATATCACCCAATACATACAATCTCAATTTTCTCGAAAAGTATTGAGCGTCCCAAATTCTCCTTTAGTACACGTAATAAGCATCTCATATAGACTACTCAGTATAAAAATCATTGACTTGAAATGGGTCCTAGGTGGTGAAAAATAGATAGCACCCAAAACAAACAATCTCAATTTTCTCGAAAATTATTGAGCGTCCCAACTTCTCCTTTGTTTTATGTAATCCCCATCTCACATAGACTTCTCAGTATAAAAATGAATTACTTGAAATGGGTCCCAGGGGTTGAAAAATAGATATCACCCAATACATACAATCTCAATTTTCTCGAAAAGTATTGACCGTCCCAAATTCTCCTTTGGTACACGTAATAAGCATCTCATATAGACTACTCTGTATAAAAATCATTGACTTGAAATGGGTCCTAGGGGGTGAAAAATAGATAGCAGCCAAAACAAACAATCTCAATTTTCTCGAAAATTATTGAGCGTCCCAACTTAGTACTTACAATAGTGAAATAATATGTATTTAATTTTGTTTCCTTCTAATCAAAGCCTACTGTGATGAAGTTTTGTTGTACATTCAGGATTTATTTTAGGACAAACGTACAAATAATTATGAATTACTTATTATACAAACTAAATTAGATATTTCAAAAATTTTTGCCATATTTTACAGAAATACATATTATTTCACTATTTCTTAAAAAGAGCTATTAAATTGACTTGGATAATTATTGTTTCATTGTATACGGTAATATTTCGAAACTTTAAAATACGCTTGAGTTGGGCCTCACTAAATGAAGAGCCCGATATCTCTGAAACTATTAAGTTTTTGAAAAATAGTCATATAATAAAAATTGTGTAAAATTGAACAAAGTATCGAATAAACCTTGTTGAAAAGTTCCTGCCAACGAAAAATTTCTTTCGACTTCAGCGCCATCTCCAATTTATCAAGTTGAACTCCGTGACGAAGTCATAGATGAGCTCTATCATCTGTTTTTTTTTTCAAAATCAAAATATATCTTTCCGTTGCCGAGATACGAGGCTGAAGACTTTTATGTGGAACACCCGGTATATGTGAAGAAAGGTGTATTGTTTTATTTAAAAATATTCATCTACACGAACTCACCTCAATCAGTTTTTAGAATTTAATATTACATTCGTACCTGCCTAAAAAAAGTCGCATACTCAAAAAAGCCAACCAACCCGAATCCCTATAATCTGATGCAGCTCCCTACTAAACCAAAATGAAACACAAAGGCCTACATTATAAACTGACCTTGGCTACGCTCGGCCCGACTCAGTCGCTGAAATTTGCCAGCGAAAAAATGAGCAACAGAAAGAACCGCATTGCTGAGCGTCTGGACCATATATAGGTCGGCTGGTTATATAAGCCTCCTCGATGGTCTTTTTGGTTTTTCTCGGTTAGCCACATGTCTGGCTGCAAAATGGCATCTGCTACGATGCAGCACGCGCTTTTCAAATATAGGTGAGCAACTTGTTGGTGTCTGCCCTACGGAAAATATTTAATTATATGCCTTTCAACGGCCCTTTCCAGCGGTTTATATGTGTTTGGGAGCCATATGTTAATATTCCCAATTTATTATAACGAAGTACGTCTAGCTTTACCTACCTCTTCCTAGAAATTCTTATAATGGTAATTTTAATTCAACATGAAACATTGATTAAGATTGTTTGTCTGGTGCCGGGTCTTGTTTTTCGGCTTCAGCTGTTCCAGACTGCTTTTCTGCAATTTAAATTAATTGTATGCATCAAAAAGATAAGTTCCAACCGCCCCAGGAGTACGTAGTAATGATCAGTTTTATAAACAAAACTGTTTAAATGTGTTTTATGGCGTTATAACCATTAGGAGAGAGATACAGAACCGCCTCAGAGCTGTACCTCAAATTTAAATAATATATGCCTACATATACATAGGATTAAATTTTGCATTTTAAATGTCGTATCAAATCGGAGCAGGTCAAATAATTATTATTGCATTGGAAAAAACAATTGCTGCGTCATCTGAATTGCAGAAATAATAACAGAGTAATAAAATTAAATAATTAAGCAAATTTATAGATTTGTTTTTATATTAGACTCGTGGTATTTAGAATACTTTGTTTTCTCGTTTTTATTATTTTACAAAATGCATAAGTATTGCCAGAAGAATATCTGATGACTCACAGAACTTTGGCACAATTATAAGCAAGTCAGTAAGATATATTAAATTCATTAATATAACGTTGAAAAAGGACTAGCCCGAGTACTGACTCTTGTGGCATACAGACATTAAGTCGAGATGAGTGGTAAATTTCGTGCTGCAGTCTATTGCTGAGATAAAAAATTAAAGCAGGTAATACACTATGTGCTTCAAAACTAATTTAGTTGTTTCAATTTATATATTTTTTAAAATATCTAAGAACCAAGGAATTATTTCTGCCCAATACATGTGTTAATTCAAGCAAAGAAACTTCCCAAATTATACAATCCGCCTTCAGACTATATTTCGAAGATGACATTCTTTTATTTTATTCGATATCATTTAATTTTATACCGGACGTTCTGAAAAACCTGGGAAAATCAAACATAAATGTGTTTTAAATGGAAGTGTGTGTTGTTCAATTTTTGATAGTCCGTTTTCTTATAGATATTTTTGAAATATTCCCAAAATGAGTTATAAGAGCCCTGAATTAGACAAATTAATAATTTATCTAATTCATTGTTTCTGTCAACGTTATCCTGTATCATTTATATACCTTTTACCTTGTATAAAAAATCATAAATTTGGTTTCCTGCGGTCTTTCAGATCACCTTGTACCAAGTTCAGTATCATCATAAAAAAATTAGGTTATTTATAATTGATAATCTTGTATTTATTAAAATCTAATACTGCCTGAGGATCGTGCCCAGAAAGATACACTAATCTGAGCTTCTTTGCAGAAAGAAGTATGACGAAATATCCTTGCATTAATTCTAAAACAAGAAAAATATAATGGAAATATGTGATTATGATGTCACTGAGTTGAGGTAAAAGAACTGTAATTGATTATCTGCGTTAAGTTATTTATTTAATGAACCATCTTCCTCTTTCGTAAACTACTGCAAAAAACATGACATAAACCCAGTGAGAGGCTGCATTACAATCAACCTGTCTACCATTACTAGTAAATTAAAGTTATTCTGGTATAAAATCCTTATTTCCTTGCTATTTATTGTGTGAAAATATAATTTCCTGTAACTATAAATTATTTCAAGTAATTCAGTAATTGAAAATAAGTTTTTGCTTTATTCTCTGTGCCAAAATGTCAATCAATAATTTTATACTGATTGCAAAAACATTTATTAAGTTAATAAAACTAAATTACCTGAAACCAGCATGCTATTTAACAGTTTTTGTGTAATATTTTATTTCAGTAATAGAAACAAATCTTAATAACGATTACTGCACACTGTTTGCCAAGTGTACGAAAACGTGAAAATAGCATAGATAGTATTAATCTATTCTAAGTTTATATTGAAAAATCACCGTGTGATGATAAACTTCGAAACTAAAGTCATAACACGTCGGTTTTTTTTTTTCTTGCGCGTATTTTGACCTAGTTTCCTAATAAACCGGGTGGCCCAAAAAAGTTAGAGACCAAAGTAATGTTTTTTAAATAGAACACCCTGTATATTTTATCATTTTTTGTTAGAGTGTTATGTCACGAATACGTTAATATGTCACTTTATGAGCCTAGTAATACACTATTATAGTTATTACAAAAACTATTTGCCTCTTTTATAGCACTATTAGTATCATTCATCGGCTTGGCTGGATATGCCACAATAAATAACTTGCACAGTCAGAAACCAAATAAAACATTTGGTGGGTGACTTGCGTAATAATTTTTATATTATAAATTTCAGCTATTACTATAAAAACAAGGATTTACATAAGAGGTACATTATCCTCTATCAATTCAAACCCGTTAAAATATTAGGACCACTTTGAAAAAACCTCACCAGCTAATGTCCAACATTTACAAGGTAATTAATATTTTAGCCGAAATTGTTTATGTAGGTGTGCACGGTAAATGATCCCTGGATTTTTTGTAAGTACCCAGTTTGATTGTTTTATTATGCCGATGGGCAGCGTAGGTGTCCGTTGAATAAATTAGACTTGTTTGAGAGTATTATTATGCTTAAAATTTATGAAAAGATGCGCAAGATTGGTACCTCTTTTCTTCTGAACCACTGGCGTTTCATTTTAAGTAGGTACTGTATATTATGTGCCGACACATGTTACTATTTTATTTATTTGCTAAAAGAGAATGGAAAGAATATAACTATATGAACATTTTTTATTTATACAAAAAATAGAATATCTAAATTTGCATAAGATTTATATAAGAATTAATATCAAGTGATATATTTTGTCCAGGGTTTTATTCTTTGTATTTGTGGTGGTTTTCTTAATATTCTTCACCATTCATCTCATATTCACCATTATCACATATATCACCATTATTTAGTCGCTCATTTAATCCATAATTGCAGTGTCCAAAAAATTTTGAGGTTCGAATAATGAAGGTATAACCAATGAAATATGGAAAATATATGTAAGTACTTAAGCTTACACTCTTAGATTAAATTACATAAGATTTACAAAGGAATCGGTCACTTGGCCTAGTTCACCGCGACCTAAAAGATCTATTATAGCACTCCCAACCTATTTAGAGCACCCTGTCCGGCTTTGTCCTTTGAATCAGACTCCACAGACTTGATAGGGGCTCTTCCATGTAGCTATTAGCTCTTGGTCTTCCTTCCCCAAGTATTTGAAATCTCAGTCTTGACAGGCCCTCGCACTGGCACAGTACGTGTACTGAGGTGTCCTCTTCTTCTTGACAGAATCTGTAAATAACTTCTTCTGTCAGGCCCATTACATTTATGTGCCTATTGAGCCTATAGGGTCCGGTTAGCAGATCCACTATTATTCTGATGGCCTTTTCATTCTAACCTAAAAGATATGTTGTGAATTTAGGCGACCCTTCTTTAATGAATAATTTTGCCTGTCTCAATTGTGTAAGATTCCTCCACCATTCTCGAGATTTGTTTCTTATCCATTCCTCCATGGATGTTTTTACACATAGCTTCGCTATGCCGCAGAAGGGTTCTGGTACTATAAGGTCTTTTGATGCACCTTCTTTGGCTAGTGCATCTGCCTCCCCATTACCCTTTGTGCCCCTCGTGCCAAGGTACCCTAGCTAGGGTCATCCTATTCTGACTCCCTACCTCTTTCAGGGTACTCAAACAGTCCCACAAAAGTTTTGACGTAACCTGCGTGGACCCTATTGCCTGTATCGCCGCCTGGCTGTCGGAGAAAAGACAGTCGAACGCTTTATTGCCTCGTTAGCGTAGCATTGTATGGCTTTTTCTTCAGCCTGGAAAATCCATTTGTAATCCATATACCAGACTATTTGTGCTGTTATTGGGGACGTACAACCTTGGTCACCTAAAATGTATTTTTTTTTTCTACTTTCTCCCAATTTAGTTGATATATCTTGTGAAAATAAAAGTGTTGTAGCTGCGCGCCACTTTACTATTCCATCTGGTAGAACCACTACAAATTTTAGTTCTACCTGTATCAAAACTGGTTACTCACTAGGTATATACTGCTAAGGTCAATTACGGACAAATTTGAACCAAACAACTACCTAATAACTTATTTCAATACCTGAACACTAGGTTTTCCCAACATAACTAAGAATAACTACATATTTATTTATAGTAAAAGTAATTATATTTACATGAACACTTATCTATATTATATATATTATTATTATAGATTCTTGTACTTCCCTTTAGAGCATAAATTGATTTCTTAGAAAATTTAAGTTCAAAAAGTGTTAATTTATGCCTATATACGTTTAAAATGTTCAATCCAAATGTATGAATCCAAAAAAATAAAATAATAGATATTAGTATTATGGTTTCAAAAACAGTTGTTTACAATAAATTATACAAGAAATTACTTTAATTGAAAATATCATAATTAATAATAACTGAACAACAAAGAAGCCTGAAACTTGTATAGCTATATCTATTAAAAATCCGTTGAAATCTTCTGGAGCAGTGTCATTCATTAATACTACCATGAAAAAATTTTCAAGGTCGTTAATTAAAGATTTGACACGTCCGACCATTTACCTCTGGTATAAAATAATTGAATAACAAGCTTAAAAGTAATAATTGGATTTTATATATTATTTAACCAACTAGATGTTTCATTATAAGGAACGTCAACTAGTCAGTACCGAAAATAGTTATTTCCAAGAATAACGATAATAAGGATTTACTTCCACATTTATTTATAGGAATTAAGGCATGAAATGAAACTAAGAGATATATTATTGATGTAATTACTTAAATATTGTAATCCAATGGTTTATTATCTTCCTTTTTACCTACAAGGTGTTAGTTAAACATGTGGCAAAAATTCAATAGGTTATTCCTTGGACTATTCTAAAGATATTTTATCCTTTGATGATTTTTGAAAAAGCGCTTTGCTGCGAAGATATATGGTGAAAAAAATGTTCAACAAATCCAATTTTGGTATTTTTCACATTATTAATGAAGGTGAAATAAAAGTATGGCGTACTACACTGGACGTATCAAGTTCAAGACATGTAAGAAAAAGGAGTTGTTTTTTCTTACCAACATCCCGTGATACTTCGGAGTGATTATTTTGTATGTTATGTTTTTGTAGTTTGTATGTGTCGCATTTGTTAAGATTGATTGACGTTTGTCTAGTTGACGTGTAAACGGTTGTTAGTGAAGTCCTCTATTATGGCTCGTTATAGGAATGCCGAGATGGCTGACATGCATTTTATTTATGGCCTTGCTGATGGCAATGCATTAGTAGCTAGGCGACTGTACATTGAACGATTTCCTAACCACATTGCTGCCGATAGAAAAATCTTTCAAAGTATTCATCAACGTCTTCGAGAAACGGGAAGATTGAAGCGAAGTGGAGGACCAGGAAGGCCAAGGACTGTAAGAACGATAGACGTAGACAACAATGTACTGGACATGATAGAAGAAGATCCAGGTACTTCTACGCGAAGAATTGCAAATACTTTGAATGTAAGTAATTGGACTGTTTGGAAAATTCTGAGAGATAATTTGTTGTACCCATACCACATTCAACGCGTTCAGGCACTTCTTCCTGCGGATTTTGCTCCACGTATTGCATTTTGTCAATGGCTTTTGCACACATTGGTTGGAATCCCTCATCTATTTACACTGATTCTTTTTACCGATGAAGCCAGTTTCTCGCGAAATGCAATAAGGAATTTCCACATTAACCATGTGTGGGTTGACGGAAATCCACATGAGATTTGTGAAGATCGGTTTCAACATCAGTTCTCGTTGAACGTTTGGGTTGGAATTGTGGGTGACTGGCTAATTGGACCGGTATTTCTACCAGGAAGACTTACCGGCGAAGTATACCGCAACTTTTTGGAACAAACGCTACTTCAGTTTTTGAAGGATGTACCATTGGCTACAAGACAGGCAATGTGGTTTATGCATGATGGTACACCACCTCATATTAGTGTAGTTGCTCGAGAGTTTTTAACAGCAACATACGGAGATCGCTGGATTGGTCGAGGTGGACCTCACATATAGCCTGCTCGATCCCCGGACTTAAACCCCCTGGATTATTTCCTATGGGGCCATCTAAAGTCATTAGTTTATTATTAGTTTAGTTTATGTCATTAGGCCAGTGGAAGATGTGGACGATTTAAGAGATCGGATAATTACTGGGTGTAACTCAATAAGAAACGACCCTGGTGTTTTTGGAAGAGTTCGGGAGTCTATGAGGAGAAGATTGGATGGTTGCATCCGAGCTGGAGGTAGCCATTTTGAACAATTCTTGTAGGTTCAGAAATGTTACATCTAATTTTTAGTAATAAATTGTTATTTGTTGAAAATTTTTTTCGGCCTATATCTTCGCAATAAAGCGCTTTTTCAAAAATCATCAAAGGATAAAATATACTTAGAATAGTCCAAGGAATAACTTCTTGAATTTTTGCCGCATGTTTAACTAACACCCTGTATAACCTACGTACGCAAAGAAATATCTACATGATTTGAAGGAATATGTTAAAAAATATATCTTTTAGTATATTTATATGAATTTAGACAATTTCAAATATCTAATTAATAAAAAAATGTTTCTATTCGTTATTATAATAATTTAACTAAGACATTCGAAAATTCAAAATTTTAATAATTTTTTATGCATGATCCTATTTTTTACCACAAAATGAAATATTTTATCTTTAAAATAATATTAAATTTATCTAAATGATATATTTTATTACCACGTGTCAGATAGTTAAATTCTGTATCAAATGTTTTTAGTACTACGTGAAAAAATGAGGCTAGCTGAAGTTCGGATCCCACAATTAACATTTTATTAGTTTAATGTAAAGATTTTTCTAAATAAATTATTGTTTCTTTCAACACGATTAATTTTGTCAGTTTAATGTTCGCTATTTCTAACTAATTTGAAATTCAATTTGGTATTCATTAAATGAATAGGAATTAGTGTGATACAGAGATTGAAATTTATGTTTATATCATTCTCCATCCCTTATAGACAACAAATACAGCATAGCATCTCTAGAAATAATGTCCCTTCATTTACCAGTAGGTATATCGAAAAGTAATTAATATCACAATAATGTTGAAAACAAATAATTTAGATTTATTGTATTATAAATAAGCATAATTTTACTCGGTATAAAGTGTGCATGTACATGCACCTAAAGAAATAAATAAAGTAACATATTTATTCTGTGGATACTTTGCTCACTCCTTGTTTGATATATAAAAATATCTAGGTATATAACCAATTATCTATAATAATAATAATCATAACGCTACCCCTCATTCTAATCATAAGGATTAGCCCGAAAGTCTGAGACTTGTGTGGGAGAGGGGACGGCGTATTATTATTTCGCGGGCCGCATTTACGCCTCATGAACGACTTACGTTGGTAGGCTGTAACCACGATTCAGTGCTGGAATGAGGGAAACCTGGAAAACCTCATTAGTTAGGGGGGGCAGTCAAACCAACTGATTTTAATCTCTCATTAACACCAGGCCGACATTCTTCCTATCCTAGGCCATCGCCAGAATGGTTGCCAACTCATTCCTGCCAACAAACCTTAATCTATGAGTAGAGAATTTAATTAAAAATTGTCTGGTGGAGTGGAGATTCGAACCCACGACTTCTGGGTTGGGCGATCGAGGCACTAAACCATGAACCACCAGCTCGCCATACCACCATACTCGCCATACCAGTACAGTACATAAGTTAAAGCATAACGCTTTGCAACTGCCATACACTGATCGGTGGACTGATGCTTTCCAATTTTTGAACGGTATTTGATGCTGCTAGCCATAAATTGATAATCAGTATACCTACCAATAACGAAACTATCAGCATGAAGTAGATAACACAGGGTTTTTGTTTTTAGATACAGAGGTAGCGTCTTCGATTTCATGCAAACCCGGTGACTTGCTATAAATTGGTGACATAATATGCCGTTTTCTCTGAAAAACATAGTAACGATCAACTCTAGGTGGGCTATGGGATGGAAAATACTATTATTATAGAAGCATACATGGGTGTCTATTTGACTGCATCTGTAACTTATTTGATTTTCAGCATTTGTGTACTAAATGGTGGTTAGGGTTTACCAATCGAGATCATTTTGCTAAAATGATTTTACCTCAAATAGTCGTTTTGCTGTTTTGATAAAGATGTCTTCCCTAGTTATATTTTCTAGCACTTATTTTCCTAAAGGTAAGTAAATACATTTTTGTAGTAAGTGTGGAACCATTTTGAGTAATTAGTTGGGGTTACTACATCTTAGTTTATGACAAGTTGGTCCTAACTTACCATAACTAGTCGTATTATGCACAGTCGCAATAGAGATTACTCCTCAAGGTCGCGTCTGCCCTAATACGCTATTTGGATTATTATATTTTCTATGCGTTGTATATGCGTGAATGTTCGTTAAAAGTAAATTCTCAGAGACAATAATTGTATAGAGTAGTTTCAAGTATTTTAAATTGATTGTGGCTTGTTTAATAAGGGTAAAAATACGTGGGTGCGTTAAGTTAAATATCACAGTGCCTATAATAGGAGTTAAACGATAATATTTCTTTTAAATCCAAACAAATTTATGCAGGCGGTGGTAACCAGTAACTATAATTGGTATTAACATTCTGTATAATGGCAGAAAAATTATTTGCTAATAGTAATAAAAAGTTTTTTGTGATTGCAGGGGTAGCTGCTGTCTTTAAAAAATGTTTATTGGCAGCAAAAATATCGGTTTACAGTAATAAAGAAATGTTTCTTAATGGTAAGTAGAGTGATTTATAAAAACCATTTTTGTAGTAATAATTAAGGAGCCTATGGGGAGCCTATTTAATGCAGATATTTTGTTGGGAATGTGCTATTTCTATTTACAGTTAATAGAAATTTCATTCAGTGTACTAAATCGAATCCATCAAAATTCTCCAAAAACTCGTATTTCTTGCTTCTAGTGATAGGCATCAGGGTAAATATAACTGACAAAAAATGTGTAGCTACCTACACATATAATTAAACAACCAAAAGCGACTATTTTTTCGAGCGGTTGTCACAAACTTTTCGATATTCAGGTGCAAAGTGTTATAAATGTATATTTTATTTAAATATATGGAACATAAAAATACCTAAATAGAAATCCGTGCTCTACTTGGTTTCATTAAATCTTTTATATGCTGCAAAAGTTGTGTAATTTATTTCTGTAACTGTCTGAGATTATTCAAATAAATAGATTGTCGGGGAACTGAAGAGACAAGAAATCGTTGTCGGATATAATATTAAGCTCCATTTCTCTTTGACATGTTAATTTTTGAAAGCGCCTCGTAACCCTTCAACAAACAACAGTAAAATTTGACACCTTGTCTAGAAATAAACATGTACATTAAAAAGAAACTCTAAACCACTGAAAACTAAGGCAGGTATCAGGGAGAAAGAATACAGAGGAGAGTAATTAGATATGCTTTCAGGTTTGATTTTTGCACGGTTGGCTTGATCTACACCTCTATTTCATATTTGGATATAATTCATGGTTAGGTAGTTCAGCTATTCTAGATTAAATGTAATTTAAGATTTAAAAGGTACGGGGATTTTTATAAATAGTATAAAATTTACTGACCGACATTGATTTCAATGTGATACTAAAAAATATGTAATAAATAAATGAAAACTGAACTGAGGTAGAGTTGCAAATTTCAATCTGAGAAACTACTCATCACGATAAAGTTGTTGATCTTTTTACCACTCGTGGGGATGCAAATGTTTTTTTTTAATTAGTTGGGCGGTTTTATGGTTGAGTTGAGTGGCAAAATCACGTCAGAAAAACAGCAGTATTATCTATTATTACGCTTTTTTTCTATCACTAATCGTTTAGCACTCCAACATAAAAAAACTTCAGAACAAATATAAAAATTTATTGGTCACTTGTAAGTTGTTTTACTATCCAGTTTTCACAGTAACTATAACAGTGACGTAGTTTTCCACATAACACCAAAACACTATACTGTAGTCGACGCGCTTTTCACCAACCAAGTTGGCATCATCTGGAGATGATTAAGCCTATTAGTTAGTAAAACAGTTTTAATCATTTCCAGATGATGCGAACTTGGTCGGTGAAACGCGCTTCTAGTGCAGTGTAGTCTTTTGGTGTTATGCGGAAAACTACGTCAGTGTTATCTTCACACCAAAGGTTCCAACCGCCGTCAAGATATCTATACTTATATCTATTAAACAAAAAAATATTAGATTAAGATAAAATGCTATTAAGACAATTTTTATTTCTTCAACAATTAGTTCATTGACTGTTCTATATTTTAGCTAGCCTAACCATTACACAAAAAAAAACAGATTAAATAGTTTAATGAGATAGTGACATTTGTGTTGGTTTCACTTAGGGTAATTTATTATATATTATGTGATTGCCATATAAGGCTATACCTATGCTTAATTAAAAATTTGTAAAGACGAACTGATAACAACACATCAAATTACCATTCAGATATGTCTAGTGGATTCACAATTAGAAAAATAGCAATAAAGACTTTTAAAATAAAGTTGTTTAGAAATAGGCAGATACTATTTAGATTCTATTAAATTATTGATGACATCGATCATCCTCACACCTACAAGCAATCATTAACTTGACAGAGATGAGATGAAACTCTCAACGGAGATTTCATCAGGACCGTACTAAATAAGTTTTAGAAAACATATCAAAGGAATATACCCAATGCTAGGTATAACTAACAATATATTTTCATTTTCAATGCGAACTTATTTCGGAACAGCAATTCAGTTGTCAAATTTAGAAACTGAAGCTTCATCTGACACCACAACCACAACCAACTATATTTATTTCCTATTTTACCATTTGATAAAATGAACTACTTAAATACTTATAGTTGCCAAATTTTTCTCTTAGTATAGCATTAAATAAACTTTAGTTCTTCAATTTAATTGTGGTTAATGGTTAATGGTAATGGTTAATTATGGTTATCGGGCCGGTGGCTCAGGACTTACCGTCTCGATCGCTCAATCCAGAGGTCGTGGGTTCTAATTCCCATTCCACCAAACAATTTTTAATTAAATTGTTTACTTGTAGATCAAGGCTTATTCGCAGGGATGGCTTGGCAACTATCCCGGCGATGGCTTAGGATGGGAAGAATGTCAACTCGGTGTTAATGTGAAGATTAAAAGCAGTTGATGTTTGACTTGTCCCCCTAACTAATGAGGTTTTCCAGGAGTCCCTCATTTCAACAGTGAATGGTGGTTAGGGCCTACCAACGTAAGTCGTTCCTAAGGTCCTGAGGCGCAAATGCGGCCCGCGAAATAACCATATGCCGCCCCTGTCCCACACAAGTTTCAGACTTTCGGGCTAATCCTTGTGATTAGAATGAGGGGTAGAGATATTATTATTATTATTATTATTATTATTATTATTATTATTATTATTATTATTATTATTATTATTATTATTACTATTATTATTATTATTATTATTAACTTCGTATTAGAATTACTAAAGTAATAAAAGTTGAGTTATGAGGAATAATAATGTGGTACTAATTTATCTATAATCAAGATCCCACATCTAAATTCCCAATCATTTTATTTTACAGACTATTTTAACTGTGAGATCTTTATACCTTCCTCTCAGTAACAGATGGAAAATAATGATGAAAAAAGTTGTTTCAACTATAATAGCTTTGCCATATTTTGCCTGGGATCTTTATAAAAATCTTGTTTTTACAGAAACAGTATATCGACATTAGCCATTATTTATTGGAACAAGAAATTAGATTTAAATATATTTTCAAGTTTTTAACGGTCCGAAGCCTGACAAAGTAATAGATATTGAATCCTTTAATGTCAGTAGAGGGGTCATCGAAATATGAATTGGGTACGTACGTTACCCAGCAAAGGAAGCTATACGTCTTATGATTCAAATACAAAGGTTGTATAGTTTAAAATAGACAGGTATCTGAATTATCATTCACGACACTGAGCTGGCTGATGAAAAATTAATGAATATATAGTCATTTCCTTAGGATTGCAACTAAAATTACAAATATTCTATTAAACCAGTTTAATGCAGTTAAATCTGTTGAGGTTGATTCATGATTAATTGTTATGCCATAATTACCATACGTTTTGTCTTTTTTATGCGCCTTCATTGATTAATTGTCCAAGATTTTTAACATCTGTATTGCACAATGATATAGACGTATTTCTTTTAGACAATGATTTGTACTTTGAACATATTTAAAATATAATTTTGCAAACTAATTTACAATAAAGTTTATAAACAAAGATCTTTCAAGCTAGGAAACATCTGGCCATGAAATTACAAGAGCCTGTACATAGTTTCCAGAGAAAGTGTACAAATTTGATCCACTTGATGTTTCACCAAATTTTGTCCCTCCATCCTATATTTTCCTCTTATTTGAGTGAATACGAATTGAGTGAATGTCTGAAAAAGCTTTTTACCATTAATTACATGTGTCCCGAAATTAGTGTGCAATATTTTACCAGTATTCTTGTTTTATGGTTGAAAAGGGGACTTTTTCTGTTTATAAACATAGATCGAAAAATGGTTCCTAAGGGGGTTACAGCCCCTTAAAGGGGGCATCCTATTCTCGATTTTTTCTTAATAACTCCGAAACCAGTTGAGATAAATTTATAAAATTTGGCATTCTACGTAAGTCTTATGTGCCGAATTCGCTCCTGTAAACAAAATTTCAAAATTTGTACCACAAATGTCCCAAACGGGTGGGGAGGGTAAATATTACCCTAACTGTTTTATACTTTGGCTTTTTCAACTTTGGATTAAGAAATATATTTCAATATGTTTTACTAAAAAAGGTACACTTGGTTCGTAAAGATAGGACGCATCATTTTTGAGCAAAATCGCTTTAATTATTTACAAGTCATAACTCGAGATGTAGTAACTCTTTTTATATGTAAATTTTCCAACATTTCCATCAATATAAAATTAAAATTGCATAGCCAACTACCATGAAATAATAACAATAAATTTTAAAGCAATAGATGCTCAATATAACGCAATTTTAAGTTCTGTTAAATTTATTTATAAATATATAAATCACCCACTAATATGAGAATATTGATTATAGTAGAGGCGTGAAAAACACAGAAGTGCTCATAATTGGACAAGAAATACTATACGATTTGAGATTAAATCAGTAGGACCGGAAAGAATTACCAATGACAACATAGATAATATACCACTTCGGAGCTGTAGATAATAGGGAAATAAAAAGACCAACGACAGATGGCTTCTTCAAGTTAAGATTGATAACTCTCTTTAGGAGCTTGGACACGTAACAATTCATGTTCGAATCTAGAAATGAATGCATTCATATCAATGCTCGTATTACCAAATCAAATAATATTGTATGAATATAGTTCAAAGAAATATACCTACGAAAATATTATTCAAATAAAAAAATATGTTCAATGAAAAACATTTTTTTGTGTTTTTCCATCCATGGGAGTCGCCTCACCCTTCATGGAGACCAACCATCACAACTAGAACTTCCATGGAGATGCCGGAGTAATGTAATGCCAGTCGGGGCGCATTGTCCGTGGAGTAGTTGTTTTCGGCATCTTCAAATAAACAGTCAAAGGTTAATTTTTTTAACTGGTTCTGAAGGAGGTAGGTGCACCTTTGCGACCCTGACTGTCGGATTATGAACAGGAATTTATTTTCTATTTTTTTAATACCTTGCAAATGTGTAACAGATAACAAAAAAAGTAATACCTAGTAAAATTACTTGGAAAGATGGTAACACTTAAATTTTAGAGCATGTTGTACAGAAATAGATGTTTCGTTTGTCCTTTATATACCCTATTTAATTGTAGAACTCCAACAGTCACCGGTCGGTAAGAAATAAAAACAAATAGCCAGGTTATTTCCGTTTATTATTAACCCAAGTCATTAAAGCTTACGATACCCTCCACAGTAAACATTAGCCAAAAGATTGAAGTTGAACTCGAAAATTGTTATTACTGCTTCATTGTTTCCCTGACAACTACTATTCGATCTACAAGGGTTCCTATTTATTTAGCCCCATATAATATAAATACTTCTGGAGTAAAACCTGAAAGGAATATGGGAATTGGTACATTACACATAAAAGCACTTTCAGATGCCAGCTGCTTTAAACTGGGCTAAATGTAGCAAAGTATGTAACAATGGTTTCAACGAAATCAAGTAAATACCTTCCTAATGTGGTTTTTATGTACCTATGTATTTATACCTTTTTAGAAATGCAAAATATAAGATACCTATATATAAGTTTTAAGCACTGAAACTGTTTTTCAAAAACTTTACAGCGTAGAATTATTGGGAACGTAATTACAGAGTAATGTCTGTAACTTATTTGTGGTGCGTTTTTATGATTCAGAGTTTCTTTTGGGATTACACCACCTGTAAAGTAACAAAAAGCCGAAAACCAGAAGCATACAAATTAAATATTCAAAGTGCAGCATCAAGGCAAACTTCTAAAGTTTGCTCCAAAAAAACATTGCCCTAAATGTGTAATAAAATAATTTTTGATACCTGTAGATTAGTTAAATATCATCAGTGGTTTTTCAATTTTATACAAAATTGTGTAATATTATATGTCATATTCTAAAATATGTCTAAATAAAGTTATTATAATACATTTAAAAGAGTTAAACACTTAACTAGCTTTTTTCTAAACATTTCGAGTTGATCCTCAACTGTTAGTTAGTTAGTTAAAACTGTTAGTTTTAATCATCCCCCAGATGATGTCAACTTGGTTGGCGAAACGCGCGTCGAGTGCAGTATAGTGTTTTGTTGGTATGTGGAAACCCTACATTTACATTTTGAGGAAGTCGCTAACAATTATTTTTCAACGCCGCAAAAATAATTCTGTGATCAACATCGGCACTCAACAAAACCACCTTATGACCTTTAATATACCTTTAAACCCTGGTTAATCCCGCCATCTAACCCCAAACGCTCAAAATCAATATCCCCCTATATCATATTATCCCGCGTGTGGCATTTTGTAATGTTTATTGTGTGCCGAATACAATATGTTAATGTGACAGACTAATAGATAAAAGGAAGCCGAGCTATTAAGAAAATTTAATAAAAAGGCTGCCCGACTGCTTTCTCATAACCGTTTTCTCATTGTTCCCTCCTCTCATTATAATAATATCATTAATATTAAATAAATATACAAAACCATCGGTAGATCGTGGTATAGATGTTAATACAATTTCCATTGTACTTACTGCAAATAGTATGTTGGGTAAATTAAAAATGTTTTAATTAAAATATTAGCTTTAGAACTGTTGGCTCCGAAAGGATTTAAGGTCGAAGGTTAATACAGTGCTTTCGAAAAGTAACGAATAAATTCATTATTTTAGAAATGGAAAAGTTTTCGAAAAAATCCCCTGACACGTCGATTTTGTTTTTAAAAAAGGCACTTTTTGACATACGACCCATATTTGTGACGTCATCGTTGTTCGAGATATGACGTCATCGACAATTTTTTTAAATAGCAACCCCCAATTTTGACCACGCCATTTGCAAGAGCGTATCATTCTACATACGCATCATGAAAAATCATGGTTGCCTGACAGTAGCCTTAGCGACCGAGAATGTTTTTTATTGCTGTCAGATGAAAACTTTAAATCGTACTTTATTATAGTATATTATTATTTTTATAATAGTTTTTTCTGTTTTTTGAGTTATTTCATTAGTTCTTATCTTTTTTTTGGCAAAAGCACTGCGTATGGTGTTACATAAAAAAAATTTCAAGAAAATAATGTTTGAAGATCTTAAAATTAAATTTTCACAGTACTGACAATGATAATGATTACGTAAAAAATCGACTAAATTAAATGTTCAAATTGTGCACCGTTGACAGTAACCAAGACGATTAATAAATTCCTTTTGGACATTATCTATAACTTCAGGAGGTATACGATGCATCTTGTGACGAATTCTTGCTTTTAAATCTTCTAAATTAAGCGGTTTAGTAACGTATAATTTGCTTTTTAAGTATCCCCACAAGAAATAATCTAGGGGTGTCAAATCAGGCGATCTGGCTGGCCACTCAATAGGCCCCCTTTTCCCTATCTAACGATTCGGGAACAGCTCATCTAAATAAACACGGACAGGTGCTCTATAATGAGGAGGTGCACCATCTTGTTGAAGAAACATGTCATTTCTTGGAAGATCACGTCCCTCTATATCTGGATATAAAGTTATTAGTGCAGGAATGAGGTCGTCTCGAAGAAAATCCAAATATCTTGCACCAGTTAGGTTGACGTCAAAGAAATAGGGACCCAGAATTCTTTCGTCGACCATGTCGCACCACACATTTACTTTCTGGGGACTTTGAGTGTGATACTCCATCATCCATCGGGGATTCTCGGTAGCCCAATAACGGCAGTTTTGTCTATTGACATGGTCGTTCAAAACAAACGTACTCTCGTCAGAAAAAAGTACATTTTTTACGAAATTATTATCATTATTGCATAGCTCTTGCATTTGCTCGCAGAATTGATTTCGCCGATCAAAGTGGTCTTCAGATAGCTCATGAACAAGGCATACCTTATAAGGATGATACTTTGCTTTTTTCATAATTTTGTGAACTGTGGACGCTGCCATATTGAAATCAGATGCCAATTGGTTAAGTGTTGAGTGATGATTTTCTTGTATTGCCAACAAAACATTAACCTCATCATCTATTGATTTTGACGGTCGACCAGATTTAGGAAGATGACGAACATGTCCAAAGTTGCGGTATTTAGACTCAATATTGCTTACCATGCTTTGGAACATGGGATGTCGATCAGGATGAGTTTCATTGAACAATTCAACTACTTCTCTTTGGGTGCGCATCCTGTCTCCAAATCCGATCATGCAAAGAATTTCAATTCGTTCTTTTTCAGTTAATTTAACCATTTTTTTTATAAAATGACAAAGTTACTACTCAATAAACACTTCAAACGCAGTGCTTTTGCCAAAAAAAAAGATAAGAACTAATGAAATAACTCAAAAAACAGAAAAAACTATTTAATAAAGTACGATTTAAAGTTTTCATCTGACAGCAATAAAAAACATTCTCGGTCGCTAAGGCTACTGTCAGGCAACCATGATTTTTCATGATGCGTATGTAGAATCATACGCTCTTTCAAATGGCGTGGTCAAAATTGGGGGTTGCTATTTAAAAAAATTGTCATATCTCGAACAACGATGACGTTACAAATATGGGTCGTATGTCAAAAAGTGCCTTTTTTAAAAACAAAATCGACGTGTCAGGGAATTTTTTATAAAACTTCTCAATTTCTAAAATAATGAATTTATTCGTTACTTTTCGAAAGCACTGTATTATAAATATATAGTTACTTAGGAGCAGATATGATAGATAGGTATATAATATGTCTACCATCTGCAGTAGTCATGAAACCTGACAAATCCAGCATGGTTTATCTAATTAAGGTAAACAGTAGGAACATTATTTATTTACAATCATATATGTAAAAGCTTATTCCTGAGTTTTTTGACCATTAGTCATTATTAAATATTACTTCCTTCTAGGTCGGGAAATGGTCATTTTCCACCCAAGGGTGGGAGGTAAAACATCTGAAAAATATAATATGATGTTTGTATTTTGAGTGACGTTAATTTTGACAAGTCATCTGTTATAGAAAAACCCATTATATTTCTTTATACCAAATCAGTTTACCATAACAATAAGTTGAATTTTAGTATTTTTTTAATTCAATCTATAATTAATTAACTACCTTAATTAATACTATAAGATGCAAAAGCAACTGAATGGAAATCTTTTAGATAGAAATGTCTCCTATCTAAAGCAAATAGCCACAGCCTTCGTACTAGAGAAGGCTGTGAAGGAGGTACTATTGGAATAAGTTATCAGGTTTAAGATTTGAAAAACAACCCACTCAATAAGATTTATTATAAAAGTAGAGTAAAAGAACATGCATACCCATATATTTAAGGGGTATTATAATTAAAAAGATCAGCTCAAGATAGTACAGTATTTTAAAAAGTTAAGATAATCTACTCGCAAAAATAAATAAGTTGCAAAATTGTACATGAAAGAGATGAATCAGAAAAATATTAACCTTTCCTATAATGTCTTTATAGAGATACTACAAACGTGTCTGAAAAACTATGTCTGCATGCGATTTGATATTTGTTTTTCAGTTTTGCACCCTAGTTTAAAGAACCTGACCGGTAAAGCAGACGACTTTTTATCGTCATTGCCCTCTGCACTGCTGGTAAACAACGTTAGCACACACAGGTACTCTTGCAACTTCATCATCCCATTTGGTTGATACAGTGCGACTACGATAAGTTTGAGGGTTCGTCATTTTATTATTATAACAGATTATATCAAAACATGCTGGTGGGATAATTTAAGCTTGGATATGTCAAAAAATTCCCAAGAATCCTGTACAAAAGTACAATATGTTACTATACGCCGAAAAATTTGTATTCGAAAATAATATTAAGGCCTGTTCGCAGGGATGGACTGGCAAGCAGATGGCAAATTCGGAAGATCTTCTAGCTGGAAGAATGCAAACGGCTGTCATTCTGGGCTCATTACGTCTACTCAGGGCACAAGGTTCCCAGACTCAGTAGTTATTCAGAGTAACTACTGAAAACCACCATGGGCCGACCCTGAGAATTGGAGCCATGGAACCGGTCGACTGGATTTCAACAAAAAAAAATATATAATAATGTAATCTAATTACAAGTATTATGCTGTAAATGGTTGAAATAACCTAAATGTACTTAAATAGGGGTCTTAACATCACACCGCTCCTTAAAGATAAAAGTTTCTATTTTGTTCACACTATATGTTACTGATTAAAAGATACTTTTGAAATTTGCACATATGCAAGTAAAACATTTATAATAGTAATATTTTTAATAACCCAATAAACATAAAAAGGATAAACTCACATATTTATTGCATTTGCTTCAAAACTTTTCATGAAAATTACAAAAAATATATATGTTTATAATTACTCACTTAGTCTTCTTCCCAGTTTATAACTGCAATAGAAATTATTACATAAAACAATAATTAATGCTCCTTATTAAATCATAAGACATTTTTACGCTTTCCACTTTTCCAATAGAATATTTTATCCAGATTTTGATGTAAACTGTCTCTTCTCACTCAAGGTGCAGATGAAATAGGTGCAAATAGAAACTCTGTTATAAATGTGGTAATAGTACTACCACAATTCACACGATATAAGGTCAAAGTTATTAAATCAAGGGTGCAGCAGAATATTGTTTTTCGGTTATAATAATACTAACGTGATCAGACAGGTTAATTCGAGTATATAATGAAGTAAAAGTAATGTATCTGCATTAACTTCTAATGGAATATTAATATTTATAAGCATGTATAGATTTTGTTGATGGTGATCAGTGTAGAAACATTAATGACACTTATATAGATATTTTAGATACTTTTGAAACTTCCCACGCATAATATCATTGCTACTTTCGCATATATCGATGAGATTTATCGTTAACTTTTTTTGAGACAATGGAAATGAGGTAAAAAGGTGAAGTTAATATTCGAAAGCTTCTTGATTCTTATTTATTTTTTTTTTAGAATCACTTACTGTAGTGGCCTCAATATTTTAAGAAAATTTTCTGCCTGCTATTGCACCCATTTATGAGTATTGCACCCATTTATCTATAAATATGATTGTAACCTGTAAATTGATATTAGTTCAGATTTATACTATAAGGTATTCAGGATTATATATAAGCGGAAACGCTTTCCATGATTTTCCGAAATTCAATGGTTGTTAATAAAACTTATTACTATACTTACTGCTAATTTTTTAATGTTTAAAATGGATATTCAAAAATTTCCTGCATAGTAATATATCTTTACCGACAATTTTCTTACTAAGCAACAATTATGACATTCAAACTGATATCGAAATACGAAAAACAACTAAACGCCTTCGTTGACCATAGGCAACCTTATTTTGGGTGTCAGTACATGCCGGATGTATGTACACTTGCACTAGTATACCTACCTCTACATTGTCTCATTAATATAAATAAAATTACACCGTGATCGATGATATGCAACAAAAATTGAAATTAAAATCGGGAAAAATAAATGAAATCATTACTACTAGGTAAAGGTACAAGAATATTTTCCCATTTTGTTTAAATTATAACCTAATTAGTCATTATTCTACAAATGGCAATAACTGTACTTATTTATAACAATAACAATACTATAACAATACTTATTTATTTCAAATAACCAATAGTATATTGTTACTAGGAGTAGAAGGCATTATTTGTTGAGAACACTTACCCAGCCGAGGCATCAGCCAAGGCTGGGTAAACTGTTCGAAACACATAAAGAGGTTTATACTTCGAGGGACATATACTAATTTTTCTTCAAGCGTCAAAATTAAAACTGTATTTCTTCAGATATTTATGCTTGTATAAACAGCGATCGGATGTGATTTTTAATTTGAAATTGACAGTTCTGAGAAATCATCACTGCATGACTCTCTTTTTAATCCGTTGTTATGGTTACATATTTACGTTTTTCTAGTAAAAATTAAGAATATTTCTTTGCTAGTAAAACAGGCCTTTTCTATAATACGTCTTACATAATATAATGTAAGTATTATTATAAGCTTGAAGATAAAATTATATTCTTGTTTACTTGCATACTCAATAAGCATTCCCCTAAAGTTACAAATCCAACCGAAGTTTTGTCATAAAATTTTCTTTATTTCTTCCAATAGGTTTTTCATATTAGGTTATCACGCATCTGTGGACTCACAAATATAGAATTAATGTGTCATCTTTATTGAAATCTATCCCATATAGAATTGACTGAATTAAATTTATATATAAAACTTTTCTTCAGTGGGTTATATTAAAAAACTTTACCAAATATATATTTGGCATACATTATCAGAGAGGTGAGATATTACATCCATATATATATATATACACAATCTATACACAATCTTTTAAGAGTTTTCAGAATATGAAAGTTATTAATATACACAAATAACAGTATACTTATAAAATTAATCAACTGATTACCGGCTAATTGAAAAATAGCATATATATCTATGGGTGAATGTCTAGAGCATAGCGTTATGGATTAGTGTACTTTATTTTGTATTCCTTAAATGTCCTTCTAGAATTTAATGTCTTTTTTATAAGAATAAAAACAACTGCATCATGTATTATCTGATGTCAAAGAGATCCTAATTGGATGTACTTAAGGGTCCATTCATTGTAGACTTGGCAGACATGAATTCGGGGTCGGGTTGAGAGGTTGGGTAACCGATGGTTGAAGACTTACATATTCCCACTACCGAATTATTTAGATTTCGGAGGTGCACGTAAAGCCGAAGTGAAAAGGCATATGGAAATAAAGTTAGCCCTTATTGCTACGGTACTGGATTTGTCTTACAATTGCAACAAAATTTCTTTTTAATGTTATAAATTATATATCACCAAAAAGATCAAAAGATAAACTAGATCCCTATAGTAGCAAATTTTTGTTTAATATATGTATTTTAGAGAAAATAATTTTTAAAAATACTCTATTTTAGTACAAGCTTGTTTGCCTGAAATTTTAAAAATAAAAAGAATTACAAAAAATTACTACTAAGTATAGGGATTTAGATTAAAGTCTTATCTTTCAATACTTTTTTACTAAAAGTCGCTTTCTTTTATAGTTTTTTTAATAATTAGACACGAGACGAACGCCGATTCGGGGCTTATTTCGGATTAGTGAATGGACTTTTAATAAAAACTTTTATGAAAAATAGTATAAGCTCAAAACTAATGGTTTTTAAGATGTTTTTAACTGATTTTTAAGTATGTTTCTTCCTTAAAGATGGACTTTTTGGCTAAAAAATGCTGTAATAGCAGTGTCAAAAATTCTCCTGCATTGATTGAAAAGTTTTTTTGTTTAGTCGAGCAAGTTCTCTTATTTTTTGTGGATTTAAATATGCTAATGTACTTTAAAGATGTTGCAAAATAAGAGATAGGTCGGTAAAATGCATACGGAGTTTGTAACTATTAAATGGGTGGTAACCATTTTAAGTACTTGATGCGGCAATAAATTGTACGAAAACAAGAAATTCCAAAATTAAGTACAGCTATACAATCTGAAGATAGGCTTCGATGTGAGTTGAACACATGGAATTGTTCAGATCTATCTATGAATGTCCTCAATGAGCCATTTTATTAGTGCAGTAGTCGAGCTAGAGTGAGTACATCCAGCACATTATGATGGCAGGTCCCGGCGATTTCGAACAAAAGGCATTTCCCTCGACCCATATCAGAGATATGCCACTTCGAAATTGCGTTAAAAGTCATCTTGGCCCAGGTATTCACCCATACCACCGATGGATATAATTACACGGCTGCCATTCCCAGAACATATCCGAATAACCAGCGTTTATTTTCCACCGCAAACTTGATCGGGGACCTTGCATAAATCATTAACTACCAGATAAAGAAACCGTAACGTCTAATAGGTACCCAATTTACTAACGTAATTTAAATTATTGGAATTTACATACTAGTTACATTAACATAAACAATTTAGCATAATGAGTGGATTATTCCGGTTGAATAATTATTTCAAATTTTACGAATGTAACTGACTATTTACCTGTACTTGTTTACTGGATTACATCCTGCTAGAAATAATTCAAAAAATTTCAAATTAATTTTTCTTATATTCTTTTTTATCAATATCCATATTTTCACATCTTAAAACGCGATTGAAATAATATGAGCACCAATAATTGTGGTAGGTATAACTTACATTATAAAAATAATAATCGTTTTAGTATATCCAATAGAGGATTTCCTTATTACCTTCCTTTACATCGAGTGACACTGAAAATGTGTCAAATAAATATGTATCTTTCCTGACACTAAAAGAAAGGAAATTATAATTAAAAACATTGATAGCCGTACAGCTTATAACCTATTTAGTTAAACAATAATAAGGAAAATATTTTAGATATATAGCTATGTGTGTACCAAGGCACTAAAGTTGAGCTTTTTATTACGAATGTGGATTTTATTTACAAAGACCCGTAGGGCCGAGGCAAATAAACCACATGAGGGATACAAAGAAGCTTTAGTGTCTAGGTATACATTATGTTTTTCGAAATCGATAAATTATCAAGTTATTATGAAGAAGAAATAAAAATATTATTGACACAAAATTATGCCACAAATACTGCACAGCGTTTGTTGATGTTATGACACCCTCTTTTGGCATATCTCCCTTATCATTATAGATAGACCCATAAAACCTTATATGACTGTATTCGTCAAAAAGAGTTCTTTCCAAATATGTCAAAATATACAGGGTGTTCTATTAAAAAAAACGTAATTTGAATTTTTTGGGAAAAACCGGTAAACTTGACAACATTGCCAATACATTTATTGGATTTGGCGCTATTTGTACACTATGTATACCAAATTCTGTTTCCGTATCTCTAGTAGTTTCCGAGTTATTTGACCCGTGTGCAACTTCTGACTAACCTAGTATAATACAGGGTGCCCCATCGAAAAGTATCACATTTCGTCGCCTTATATCTTGAAAACTAAAAGAGATATTGGGATGCGGTTTGGACAGAACGACTTAGGATTTTTGTTTTTTTGGCACTGTTGCCAAATCTCCAAATATATTGGTAATTTTTTTATGGAATACACTCTTTTTTGGAGTAAAATTACTTGCTTATATTAAATGGAACACCCTGTATATTTTGCCATAATCAGAAAGCCTAATCACTTTACAGTTCAATAACGTATACATTGTTTACATTATCTTGAGAATTGGAGCCACAAAAAAGTGCCCACCATTTACTTCAATACATTTGTGCATCCTTAGTAGTAAATGGTCAAAAAGAATTAGGTATGTATAAAACTGCAGTGCACGTTTTTTCTTCTAACGTGAACATTTTTATATCTATACTGCAAATATTTGACAGTTTATATACATTATATACAGTTTATTATGTACTTTTTTTATATTCCATGGCTACTGTGAAAAGGAAGACCAGCTTCACAAACTGTTCAAGTAAGAGGTGCTCCCATTAAACTGAATTTTGTGGCTCCAATTCTCAAGATAATGTAAACAATGCATACCTTTTTGGAAAATAGAGTGATTAGGCTTTCTGATTATAGCAAAATATACAGGGTATTCCATTTAATATAAGCAACTAATTTTACTCCAAAGAAGAGCGTATTTCATACAAAATTTACTAATATATTTGGAGATTTGGCAACAGTGCAAAAAAACTTACAGAAATCCTCAATCGTTCTGTCCAAACCACATCCCGATATCTCTTTTAGTTTTCGAGATATAAGGCGACGAAATGTGATACTTTTCGATGGCACACCCCGTACATTAAGGTTATAGAGGTTATTAAAAAACTCTTGCACATAGTACACATTATTAGTATTAGGTATATTATTTAATTTATAACGTTTTATACCTTGTACTTGCATCATTATTATTTTCAACTTTTACCAATCATTTTTATCTTATCAAGTCCAAATATATTTCCGTTCTTTATTCTCAAAGAAGAATACCCCTTAGAAAAATGGTTGTCGACATGCCTTTTTAAATGAATGCGGATGATACTACTTTATGCTCCTTTATTCCACCTTCATAAACATGGGACGATTCAGACTACCATAGAACAAAAAAAAAGGGAACACTCAACGTAGCGTTAAAACCTCCACAACAGCAACAGCAGGTACAGATCCCTTCCAAACCCGGTGGTCTTAGATGATAATTGATCGGTAAAGTCACTTGAAACTGGCGAAAATGACTCTAACAAGCCTAGTGTATAAAGACAGGGTAACAATATGTTTTCTATTATCCCGGATCTAAGAAGTTATGACCCAAAAGTAACTTTATGAGCTTCGGCAATATTTATTTCTGTTTTATGAAATTAGTTTAAACCCATTTTTAATTTCTAGAAATGACTTAAGGGGCTGATCCTTTTCGGTAATTCCGAGAATATAGTTATTTGTATGGGTATATTGTTTTGTTAATTTTGTAGATCATAAATCATACACCTAATACATGTTTTATTGCTTATTTCTTGCCGGGGCTCAAATTATATGTTCTTGTAATATTGTTAGACGTACGGAAATATATACAGGTTTCTTTTTATAAAAAATACTATTGTTTGCCGAAAACATGGGAGGTTTATTAACATGATAATTTTATGTATGTTTGCGGAATATTTATAATGTCCATAATCACTGGGCTTAAATTCTTTTCAATTTTTTCTTTCCTGTTCCCGATCAGAATGATGTGAAATATTTACAAAGCCCGTGCATTCTTGAATATTCATATACTTAATATTCATTTATAAACTTAAATGTAAATTCAATTTACAGTTTGGAAAGTAGTTTGTAATAATAAAAAATAATACATGCAAATTTTTTGCAATAGACATTGAGATCTTACCCTGAATTCCCAAATTTTTTTTTTGTTTTTCATTGTGACACAACGGGCCTTTTCCATCTCTTTTTCTTATTTGCTTATTATAAAATATATACTTAGTTATGCCTAAAAAGTATTTTTTTAAATTTTTTTCTTCGCCAAATATATTTTGAAAAAATTCTTAAAATTACCATGTATTTCAAATAACGCGCCATTGACGTCATACTCCAGTTCGTTATTGTCTGTTGGCTGCCCTGCATTTTGTGTTCTGTCAAGTGAAGTGTGCTTAACCTAACTTTCGTTTTGTGTTTTGATTAATTTGATTTAAAATGAATAAAATTGAAGAGGGATATCTTAAGGTTGATTCAGACAACCTTCCAAGAGTTGACAGTGAAATAATTAACGATTTCTACGTCACAAATATGAATTTTCTAAGTGCTGAAGTGCGCAATGTTAAAACAAGAAGGTTAGTTTTTATAACCTAAGTTATCAAATCATCATTTAGTTGATTCTAGCACAGATTGTGCAGTGTTATCACCTTTAGCGAAAAATACCTAAAAATTATTTTGCTCAAATGATAAATTGTAAAATAATCATGTTGATTTGCTTTAATAATAATTTATGGAGAATATTTCACCTAAAAATACATATTTTCATTTCAAAATTACCAGAATGTAAATTTAATCGTTGCCAAGAAAAAAGCCAAATTATATGTGGCAACGTGGAGCCGTTCTTTAACTTGTCTACATTTTATTGGCTACTGGAGTGTGATATCAGCGAACCGCGCAGTTTGAAATGATTCATGAAGACCGGTCACTTTGTACTAGGATAACTTGGCTTTATTGCAATTCTTTAATAAATTGGATTGATTCTACCTTTACTTATGTACCAGTATAACGTTTGATATTAATAAAATAGAAAAATTCAATTTAGTCGAAAAGGCCCATTAGTGTTTCATAAAACTGAAAACCAACCGTCAGCATATTCACTTAAGAATATGATAATCGACATTCTGTTGTTTATTCAATCTTTTAAATCCAACATTTATGCACATGGCTAATAATAAACAGTCGTCTAGTCCAAATATCATGCAAGAATATTCACTGAGAGAGTTAAAACTACAATAAAAGCCAATAAACCACTGAGCGGCAAAAGGAAACAGTAAACGGCCTGCAGCAGTGCTCATTTGCACTTACCCATGAATTCAGCACACAGACGAAACAAAAAAAAGTTTCAAGGACAAATTTGGGTGCGTTTTTTGTGGGTTAGTACATTTAATTTGAAGCAGCAGGTGGTTTTTGATTTCTAGAAGAGCTTGCGCCCTTCTCAAATTGACGCTTCGCCAGAAGTTTTATTTGCCCACAAGATGGACTTTTATTGTGGGTTAAAATGGGTCTTGATTCTGTCGAAGGCATGAGCGGGTCCAAACCAGTTCAAAGGGGCAAAAAAGATATATTAAAATGGTTATTCAAATTGTACCTGTAAAATCAGACATTTCTTTTTGTTATAATAATTATTAATCACATAATTGCAATTGAATATCTAAGAAAACCGTTATGTCCAATAATAAATGTGGTTAAAAACTTCTAGTTTTATTTGTCTTAAATTTAGATGGTCTAACAAGGATGTATATATGTAGTACAGAGACTATATGGCGCAACATATAGAATTCAGAAGTATATTTACTTTTTTTCCGAAAAGAATTTGAGTGTTTTAAATAAATTTTTGGTTAACCAAGAGGCTGATCTTGTCTAGTAATCTATATGATGATGTACTCTCAAACACAGAATTGCATCGGAGTTCCTCAAAACAGTTTGACGTAATTCAAAATGCACGTGAATATTTAATCAGTATCAAAATCTAAACATAAAAAGTCAGTGTTCCCAAATTAGGTTACCAAGCTAGCTGACCTGAAATAAAATACAAAAGTGTGCTTTTCGTTAAATCATCTCCAGTTATTAACATAATAACTAACCAAGATTACCAAGTTAATAAGAATCATCTCCACTTAAAAAATTACTTTTATTATTATCATTATAACTTCGAATTCGAAAACTCTCAACTCCTACTTTGACGAAATTAGTAAATTTCAAGAAACATCCTATATAAATTCAGTAGCTATGTTGTACTCCATTGGCAATGGGGCAGTCTACAGCTACTCTCTGACACAATATTTTACTGGTATTCTATTATAGAGAAATTGATTAAAACTAAGGAATGAAGAATCATCTAACAAGGAGGAATAATTATTCTATTTTACACTATCAATGAAAACTAGAATCAATAAAAAATATAAGAATAAAATATAAATAATAATAAATTAGCCTTTTATGATTACACATAAGTCCTTATTTGTAAATGCCTGAAATAAATACGTAATTATTTTACCAAGTTGGAATAATTTACCATAATGCGTTGAATCAACTTTAAATTTAAAATTTTTTCAATAAGTTTGTATGCTTAGTGATTGAGAACGACTTATTTCTGAGAACTAAAGTAAACCTACAAACCAAATGACCCTCTGCTATAGTATAAAGCTACAGTAAAAGTATGTTAAAACAAAACATTGTAATTACAGTATCTGAAACTCATAGGAAATACCTCTTACTTGCTCTTCAGATTTACCAAGAAACGCTATATTCATGATGTACCGATATAATAAGATTTTAGTTGAATCATCCACGACACGATTTTGTGCAAGAAAGCAATTATTTTAATGCTTTCCTCCCCAACATAGTTTGACCCCAAAACGGAAACTGTAATAGCCAGTTAAAAAATATTTCACATTAATGAAATTACCAATGAGTCACAAGTATCTGATGATCGTATTCTGAAATTATAAATAAAATAACTTATTTACATTAGCAAATCAAATATCAATATCAAGATCATACCTACATGCCGAAATGCGGCAGATTATTTCACGGGCCGCATTTGCGCCTCAGGAACGACTTACGTTGGTAGGCCCTAACCACCATTCAGTGCTGGAATGAAGTAAACCTGGAAAACCTCACTAGCTAGGGGGCAGTCAAACATCAACAGATTTTAAGCTCTCATTAATTAGTACCAAGTTGACGTTCTTCCATCCTAGGCCATCGTCAGGATGGTTGCCAACCCATCCCTGCGAACGAGCCTTAATCTGCGAGACAATTTAATTAAAAACTAGAAATGGGAGAAAATCGCGATAGCGATATTCGTTCCCATTTCTAGCCCTACCGGGGGTCCAAGCCTGCGACCTGGGGTCACCCTTCGGGTGACAAAAGCATCTAGAATAATATTATTTTTAAGAAAACACAGAAATTTAAGAAATTTATATGTGTATATGTATTAAAGAATTTATATTAAAGATATTTTTCTTAATATTTTGATGAAGTGTAAGAATTTATTTTTCAGTAAACATTTTTATTAATTTTAACAATGGGACCAAAAATATTGTAGAGATTTTACTTTTGTAAGCTAAAATGATGAATTTAACAGACTGCCAAAATGAACGAATTAATTCCAGACTTTACGTGCAGAAAGAATAAAAGCTACAGATAATGAAACAGAATAACTAAACACTGATACTAATAAATGATTGGAATTAAAAAGTAAAAAAATGTGCTTCCAACGTGACTCGAACTCGCGAAATCAGCATTATCACGTTTTGAATCCTACGACTTTCCCATTGCGCTACAGCGGTTGTTGTCAAAAAGTTTACCCTGACACGTTTAAGTATGTAAACTGTACGTGGCAACCTGAAAAAATAATTTTTACCGATTTTCTAATTGGAAAAGCATTTCGCTTCAATATTTTGGTAATCAGAAGTGTTTGGCAGTCGGTACTATCGATTCCGTTAGCAATATTTCTCGTAGGAAAATAAACTATCTGAAGTTTAATTAATTTGACAGTTTTCGTGGGAGGTGCTTGTCGCGTTAGTGCCATCTCACATTGGCATATAAAATGAGAAAGAAGTTGAGACAGACGAGACTCGAGATTTTCGAAGACGAAATAGACGTAGATGTAGTAGACGTACGGTCTCGAAAAAATCTCAAAGGATTAGAGAAAAAACGGAACTTTCGCGTGAAGCGGTTTTCGAAGCCGTAAAATTAGAAAAAGGGTCTAGGGAGTCCAGCGAAATGTCGGGATTTCGGCGGGTTTGCAGAGGTTTTTTGAAAAGGCGTTTAAATTAGGAAAACGCGTAGGAAACGGGACGAAAATACCCCTACGCATTGGAGAAATGCCGGGGGCGACCTCCAGTCGCCCGTTCGAACTCACGACCTCTGGATTGAGCGATTGAAGCACTAAACCCTGAGCCACCAAGTATATTAAATATATTAAACACATTTCAAGAAAGTTATGCAGCACGCTACAAATATGTGTTTCTTGCAAAAGGTCTTAACAATTATTTTGTAAACTTTCACCCTGGGCATTTTTGTGTTTAGGATTCTACAAAAAAATTCTAGGACGGCTTATGTTACCTACTTTTAGTATATATCTATTTTTATAGTTAATGCTTTTCCAAATCAAGATTTAAAGAGAATCTATATTGAACTTTATATAATGTTCAGGAATACAATACCGGAAAACACGAATATTGAACATTTTTTCAATTTTCCCATTATTCAAGATACTGCTGCTCTCTGAAGTTTTTCAGAATACCATAATAGAACCAAATATACATATATAATTTTAAAATAATGTTAAGTATTAAACATTCTAAGAAGTAAATTTTCTAGCACCTAAGTGTATATAACATTTTTTGATTCCTCAGAAAGCTCTTTCAAGTTCCATAGGGAGGTGAAACAATAAATATATTTTGGTAATGTACGAACAATTTTCTTAAAACATTTTATTTAAGATATCTTTAATTTCACTTTAGAAACACATGAAAGTGTACTTAATGAAAGCAGGCGACAATCTGTTTTGCTATGTAGGTACTTTCGGGTCTTTCTGAAGACAAAGGCATTAATTTTAATGTTGTGAAATTTAAAAAGAACTTTTTGCGAGGGATTATAATTACCTCGTGGGTGGGTATTATTTCAATATCACAAGCGCGTTGATTCATAAAAATGATAAATGAGAATCAGAATTTTATAAACGCCATAAATATGCAAAAGTGAAAATTGGGCAGTTTTTTTTAGAGATATGGAGAAACATTATGTTATGTTTAGACGTTATATAACACCTACAACGCTATTTGATGATTACTAGATATACTCGGATTATACTTTGGAAAAGAACTGCATTAAATGTGCCACAATTTTCTGTTAAGGAATTTATATGGCCCTGTCTAAAATGGTTGAAACAAAAGTCACTTCCGACATTTTTTTAATCGTCAGTCACTTGCTAAAGCTGTTAAACTAACTGGAACTTTTAGTATAGCTACCTAATGACGCTTCTTCTCGTAAAATCATTATCCCTTCTAGAAATACTTCACATTTCGCGCAGTGACAAAACTACTATTGTTCTTTCTTTTATTTGTGACCGTAAACTTTATGCGGTCCTGCATTTATATCAAAAATCCATTCAACAGTATTTTAAAATTATACACAGACCGATTGAAAAAGTTTGCAAGAAATAGTATTACTCACAGAAATATAAACTGGAGAATGGAAATATATATACTGTCTGTTAACGTTTTCTGTGGGTACCTAATAGCTTCTACTTGGTACATCGGCGTTTACGTAGTTGTGAAATCGACTGTCGTATGATATTTAAGCTGTTTTGTGATATTTTTGTATTATTTGATGTTTTAGAAGCTATTTTGATTTCCCAGTGTTAAAAATTGCCTAGTTTATGTACTAGGCGTACTCAAGACGCATGCTTGTAGGTACGAAGTAGCACCTGCTTTGTACTTGTATTTTTAGAATATGACATTTCCATTCTCCAGTGTCAATTTTTCTGTGGTTACTATATATTTACTGTTAAACTTTTCAAAGCAGTGGTAACGCACTTCAAAAGTTAAGAAAGTCAAGGCAGAATAGTTGAGGTAATATTCACCCCACTTCCCCCCCCCCCCTAGGGCGTATGGGATTACAATTTTACATGTTTCTTTTTTGTAGCAGTGAAGTTATGAAGTAGCTCCTTTAGGAATTATTTTTTAACCTATTTCTACATGAGGATAAATCCTGTTTTTAGTCATAGAAGGTATTATTGGTAAAATATTTCTCTGTGATTTTGGGACACCTATATTTCTGCTATAGCAGAAGGTATAAGAATTATTCGCGGCCGCAAATTAAATTCTTTCGTCCTTTCAAGTTTTTTAAACCCATCTGAATCTTGCTGATCTGAATGACTTAGGAAATGAAACAATGAAATTTACGTTGGGAACAGAACGAAATTCTAATTACGAATATTGTATTCAATTTAAATACAAAAGAGAACAATTAAATATTATGAAAATTAGGTAATGCAGTTATGTAGAAATTAACGGATAATAAATCATAAAAAGCAACAGAAAGTTCTTACTTTCCGGAATTTCATATAAGCATTTTAATTACTTTTTAAAATGAAACATTAAGCCGATTTATAATGCAAACAAATTATGTAATTGTGTATAAAATTCATATAAAGGAAGAAAATGCGGTTAAGTTTCAGGACATTATAATTTTAATTGCCAATTGTTTAATTCATATTTTACATAAAAAAAATCTTGCGTGTTTATATACCTACAATACATAGTCCCACTGTAATTGATTATACCTAATAAATTTAGATTCCCAGCAGTTAAATATAAGCAAGGATTAAAAAAATTAAAGGTATACATACATATACTGCTGAAATAAAACTAAATCGCTAATTAATTCGATTTACTTATTCTTTTACAAAACTGAATTGCGCTGTAGTAGAAATACTACATATCCAAGTGACGCCAATGGTAAATGGACTTTGTTAAATTTTAAGAAACCAATTATATTTTTGAACAAGTAAACAAGTTGCACATGTTCCCAATTTCACAGACAAAGTATTTATTTGCGTCGATGTGCATGTGAATAAACATGTTGTCGTCTTATTTTATTATTATATTTCAATTTCTTGTATGTTTAATTACCCATGTAAGGTTTTTAAAATATTAAGTTACCACGAGAACAAATTCACTACGGCTATGTGAAAATAATCATATATGGGTTCACTTACACTCCAGGACGTAATCTAAATTAATTGTAAAAAACAGGAATGTAACAAATTAGTTTCTCACCTTTAGGATATCTTACACTGAACGAGCGTAAATATTATTCAGGGTGGTAAAGGTAAATATTATTCAGGTATTCACCTCTCGCTTACACACGTCGCGTCTTCCACATTTATTTTTTAATTGATTAATTTAAATTTTTAGTCGGTTGAGCACTCAACAAAAATTAATATTTCTTTGCAAAAACAAAGAAAAACAAATAAAACAAATCTGAGCCGGCTTAATGCATGAAAGTATGACATATAAAAGCTGAAATCATAGCAGGCTGTGTTTTATGGAGAAATGTCATTAAGAATAAATGTTCACAATTCCAAACATACGAATTTTAAGAAAACAACATTAATTTTTAACATTTCATCTTATTACGTTCATTAGTTCTTACAAATAATATATTGTGGTATAGGTACGGCTCCCCAAATAAAAATATATTTGATTTGAAGACAAGGACGGGTCGATAGTAAGTAAAATGTGTATTAAACAGAGAAAAAGAACGGTGCATGGGGCCGATGTATCAATATCTATGGGTTGGGAGACGTGACAAAGATGACAGAATCGGTGTGGCTAAATAACGAATTAGAGGTATTTTCCAGTATTATCTTATTTAAACATTTTGTGTCTTTCTTTCCAATAAGGTAGTGCAGTGGGGTGGAACAGGTGGAGCTTTATGTTATATCGACAAATTTGTTAAATTATTTTATTAACCAAAAAAATACTTACTACGGTGTTGAAACTATCTATCAAGGGTGAGCAGAGTGAAGTACTGCCGGGTTATTTATTATCTGCCAAACTTGGGCGCCATCAATTGATCTTTTTTGATGGTATGAAGTACAGGTATAGTTCCTATCTAAGTGAAGACAATTGCAAAAAAACACTTGATAAGAACAAAGTTAGTTTTAATGTAATGATAAACTATACATTTACGAAAGTTACACACATAGCAGAAACATATAAAGTTAAATATTATAACAGACACTTTAAAATTTATAAAAATTAAAGGATTTTGCTGTAATAAAGCTTGACAGAAAAATATAGTTTTTAGATATTTACAGTCCGCGTGGTAACGGTAAGGGGCCTTAAAATCTTTCGCACACACGACCTATGCATAGGTAAGTTAGTAAAATAAGGCACGGTATACGCAAGGTGTTCAAGAAGCACTTCCAAAATAGATAGACAGTAAGGTACTCACATCAACTACAGGTGTGGCAGAACTTAACGTTTTTCATACGTTTGCTGTCCAGTCACAACTAACGCGTACTAAACGATGGTTTTTTTCCCCTAATCACTATAAAAATTATCATATTCGGGGTAGCTGCTTTATTACACTTGTAATATTTCGTTGCATCACCTTTTTCTACGCAAAATTCAGAGCTGCCTAATTCATCAACTCTCTGTAATCTCATTGGTCGCCATCCTTTTTTGCCTTCCCTTCTCGTTCTGTTACGTCGTCCATCCGCTCACGTTCTTAACACGAGATGGCGTCACTATATTGTTTTGAACTTCCGATTATGCAACCCTAGGATTATGTATTGAGATAGACCTAGCGCACAAACACATATAGTTAAGTTGGGATTATAATCACTCAATATACACTGAATACATATAATACTTTAAATACAGGATTGGTGTTTAACAAAAAGGTAAAAAACACAGAATGAGATAAGAAATAGTAGTTTAAATCAACTGAGAAAGGTATTTTATTAGTTATAAAAACGAGACCGTTACAATATGGAAGCATTTCTCGGTCAGACTACTTATTGTGGCCTGTATTCGATCCCCAGCTACGGCGCTGGCAATGTCGGTGAGAATGAGGTGCTAGTCTTCATTTTTTCAATATGTAACTCCCTTTCCAGGCAGCCTTTAGCTTTGGATTTGAAATATTTTTTTATATCTTTTATTTTTTTATATCCGAGGGTTATTTTCTTATAATATAAAATGTTAAATTAATATAATACTACTAAATTACAAGGTTTAACAAACTCTCTAATAAAGCCTCATTATTACATGTTAGTAGTATAATTGTGGCTATCATCTTATTCTAGTACGATTGTATTCTATATAAGATTCTATTCTAGTATAAGATTGGTCTCAGTCTAGAAAACAGCGAATCGTATTTTTTAGCCACATCGTGTATGGTCGGCTAATCATCGATCTAGCATGTGGATGCAGTACCCCGGAAGCTTAATCCTTTTACGCGGTCTGTACTCAGGCCAAAGAAAAACTGAGGCGGAGTGTCAAAATTAGCCCACTTGGGTAATTCCGTAAAGCTCAATGGAGCAATTTTGCATGAGCGGAGGCACTAAGACTTGCAAGGAATTTACCAAGTCATTGTGTGTGCTCAGTCGCTATAAACATCGATAAAGGATAATATACAGCAAATGAGGAAAGGACCATTGGAGCAGAACATATTCTGATTTGAGCGCTTCTATGTATGGGAATGAAAGGTAACGTATTGACAAATAAAGTACACATCGTACAGTATCTCGAATTAATTTGTAAAGTGAGTCTAAGTAGATTATCTCCTATTAGATGTTATACGCTTTGGGCAGCGGATGTTATTGGTATGGTAGATTTAACTTTGTAAATATACTTGGTTAATCGCATATGGTATTGATACATCCTATATACTGGTTCCATGTACAAAGCAAGGACTTCTTTTGTCGATTATGAACTACGATTGCATATTTTAATTTTAATTCATAGATGGCACGTCGCTAGTAATCGTATATTTTCTTTGCTGTCTCGAAGATGTGTGGTAGTGATTCAAAATTATCAACTTGTTAGTGTTGAATTAATGAAATTATATTGAAAATGTTGCTAAAGTAAGCAAGTAATATAAAAAAATGTAGGTATCGGTAAAAGTGTTCGTAGGTTTCAAAATTTTTAGGTTAATTATTTATTTTTATTTATTTATTTATTGTATTTACAGTACCAACGAATTATAAACCCAATTACAGGATAGAGTGACAAGGCAAAATACAATTAAGAATACTAATAATAATAAAAACAAAAACGTGTATAGATGGCATGACTATAGCATTATTGCATTAACCTCTTCTTTACGACAATACGGCATCACATTATATTTAGTTGAATTTAAAAGCAACCGATTTTCCTTGCATCAAGCAACTTAAGTTGTTCAGCAATTTGACACAGTCATTCTAACAATCTATTTTTGCGAAAAGTTTCGTAGTAGAGTAGCTTACATTAAATTCCATCGCAATATCGTTGATACAAATTATGAACAGCAATGGTCTCAACGCTGACCCCTGTGGAACTCCAGATGACTGTATAAAGGAATGCGATTTATATCGAAAACAATAAACATACTGCGCTCAATGGGACAAATATGAATGAAACAACCCAGCAGGCTGTCACTCATACTAAATGTGTTTACTTTGGACAGCAGTAGGCCGTGATCTGAACTGTCGAAGGCCTTGGAGAAGTCAGTATATATAATATCTATCTGACTTCCCTTATCAAGTGCCTCACATAAAAGATGGGATTTGCAGGCTAAATTTGTGATAGTATTTTTGTTGGATTTTATAGGTTAGATTCACACAAGTTTAAAAAGTGTTTCATCAGAGAGAAGTTACTATAAAATTGGACAAACTTGACAGTTGGTCATAACAATTTAGTACGTTACGAATGTTTTAAGTTTCGACACAACTGATTTAATTTTAAGTTAAAACTTCTATAACACGAGGGCGCGGGCTGCATTTGAAAAATAGTAAATTGGTCTGATCATTGTCTTACGATCGAAAATCTTTTAACCTCTCTCTATGGATACTTAGTAAAATTATATTAAAGCATGTGATTATAACCTGATAATTATTTTAACACGAGCCTGAAGATGTCTAAAGCAGAAACACGTGTCGTAGACTGGTTTAAGGACAGATACTATTTCAGAGTTGTTGAGAAAAACTACAAATGTTTGCCACACCCTGATGATTTAAGACGAAAGACTCAATCCAGTCTAAAACTATGGAAAAACAATTAAATAGGCAGGTTAAATGTTATGAAGCTTTCACTTTTTCGGGTGCGTTTTCAAATATCATTTGTTTTTTATTTGTCTTAGGTGGCCTAGGATGGGAAGAATGTTAACTTGGTGTTAATGTGTAAGATTAAAATCAGTTGATGTTTGACTGTCCCCCTAACTAATGACGTTTTCCAGGTTTCCCTCATTCCAGGACTGAATTGTGGTTAGGACCTAACTTTTATGGGCACAGATTTAATATAGCAGCAATTAGAAAAGGATGATCGGCAAGATTCGAAGCGTGGTCAAATGCGTGAATTACCATTAAAAACTTCGCGTCAACGTACATCTACTGTTTTTGTAAATTTTGCACTGGCAATTAACTTTTCCTGGAATTATGATACATCCTTGACAAAAAAATTTAAATCACTACACAAGTTAACCGTATTAACTAAGAAAACAAATGTCGTTATAGATTTTTCAGTAACATCACTAAAAGCACCTAAAAGATCCCTTAGGATACGGAGCAATTATAAATTAAATATAAACCCATCTGGGACACACATTCTATATGATTTCTTTATTAATTTTAAACTAATATTTTCAATGTACCTTCAAATAAATATAACACACTTGGTATGCTATTAAAGTATCTTATTTTCACTGATTATACACAACGTTCGGTTTGGGAAAAACAAATTAATATTCTGTTATGATACACGCCCTTCTCAATGCGGGAATAGGATTAAATTATGATTGTGCCTTATTTATTATCATTATTTACTGACCGAAGATAATAACACTTCAGGTGAATAAAATTTTGGCGGGGTACCAATATTTTATGCAAATTGGTCAATAAATAATGAATAAAGTGAGGCTGGGTGAGACGTAAGTTGATTATTAACATACATTGTCGAAACATGAAGCTACTTTGTTGGAAGTTACTGTGTACTAAGTGTCCAATATTAGTGAAATATTTGAAATCTCGGTCCCTAAGAGGGTAGTATGATATACCACAAGACAGCCTGTAAATTGAGTAAAAATTTACTTATACAATTATTGATTTCCGAAAAATATGGTTACAATAGTTGTCTTTACATGATTCTGGAACATCAATTGAAAACATTCCATTACGTGGAAGGGAATCACGTTTTCATAGTTAAAAATTTTTTCATGTTCCCTGAAAGCCCCGGTTTAAAAATAATGAAATAAGACGGTTTGAAATAGTTTGTTGTACGATTATAATAATTACACATATACTTTTTGTAATTTGTCACACTTTTTGTCACTGGCATTCAGAAATAAATAATGTAAACATCCCCAAGTAAAAATTTGTCAATTCGTAAAATACGAGGGATTTCCAAAATTAAACAAATAAAAATTGATAGCGAAAGATTAAGTGCTGAAAACTGAAAAACTCTGAAGAGAAGTGGAACTCATTTTACAACTTATTTTTATGTAAAAACACCCCCGCTTACCTGGTGGAAGGACTGGAAGATTATGAAATATAGTAACTCAAAATGTCTTTGCAGTTTGGTCCTCTTGGATTTAAAATTTTCTTAAAAGGAATTTTTATAAGCAAAAGAAAATGCTGGTGATTATTTTCGGTTATTATCAGATTTGCGAATTTTAAATCATGATGTGATAAGACTTTTAACCTTTACTATTTACTACTTAGTACTTACTTTTAACATTTATAACAAAAATTAACTTTTTTGTTTGAAGGAGATGCGGAAAACAACTACTCCACGGCCAATGTGCTCCGACTGGCGTTGCATTACCCCTGCATCTCCATGCAAGTCGCCACATCTTTCATCGAGATCTACCACTAGACACTGACCGGTTTCGCGCTTATTATGCATTCGTCAGAGTGCTATAGGTAGTGAAATCAATGAATGATGTAGCGACAGGATTGCCTAAGGGGCATCGTAAATGCTAGTAGTGGTGTGAAACACACCGTAGTGCCCTCTTTTGGCCTTTGCTACTATCCTTCTGACAATTATTGTCAAATTGATTTAAAAAATTTACTTTCTTCCTTATCTTTGAGTTATGTAGGTGAATCTGTCAATGTTGTGTTTTCAGTATATTCTTCATCGATGGTGAGATTGTCACTCTATCTGTTTTGTCCCTTTTGTGGTCTTCTTGTAATCGTCTTTCTAGTGGGTACTTTGCCTTGTGCTGTTTTCAGTATCATTTCTTCAGCCACTTGACTGCTATGTCTTAGTATTGTACCTATTCTTATATTTTAGTACCTTAGAACTTTTCAAATGTATGGTATCAACGTAGCATCAGATAGGTTTAAACCTAATTGTTATGTAAGATGTTTTTATCTTTACCAAATAAAGACGATGTCCAGGTTCACGTATTTAACATTTCATCGATGTAGGTGTATAAAGAAGACTTATAAATTTACTATTGTCACCTATCGCTGATTATTATTTATGTCTTATTTAAAATGTTGGTGTCCAAAGGTGCATAATTAGAATTAATCTTAAAATATCATGAATTAAGGTGTGAGCCAAAAAGATTATTAACGTGGAGTTTCACAAAGAAGAAATTTATTGCCTCCTAGATTTGCATGTGTAGGTGTAATTACATAGCAAGTTAAGCGGCTTTAAAAATTAATGGTTATGTTATAGCAGCGAACATTACTTATAAAAAAATGGAATTTACCTTATTGCCTCTTTACATTTATATAGATGTTTTTTAAAGCTTTCTTAGACATTTAAATTATATGTATATAATATATACAGGTCGTCGTTAACAGACAACCATTCAGAATATATAGTTTACTACGTCATAGGCCATATACCAAAATACTTCGAGTACCTACTCTATTTCTGTTTTGTGGCCAAAAACCGTTTGCAAAAACCAACAAATAATGTACATTTTATGGTTGACCGTGAAAATAAAATATTAATAACGACATGTCATGTATATGTACAGGGTATTCGCGTATACTTTGACCTCTACCTATAGGGGTTATTAAGACAGTTAGGAAAAAAGTTTAAACACAAAAGTTGTTTGGTTTTTTACGTATTATCTTTTGGCTAGGTCGAAAAATAAATTGCATGTCGTAAATTTGAGGAAACCAATTGAACATAATATTTTTAAATGGGACACCCTGTATAATTTTAGACGCTTCGGAAAACATTTTTTCCCTGATCTCAAAAATATATATTTTGTTGACATTTGCACTGACAGTTTTCTAAATATTTAATATTTAATGTTTACAACAAATCGTAAAAAATATTAAAAAATGAAAATATTGGAAAATGTTTAAATAACTAAGGAGGTTACATCGAAAATCGTTAAATATTTTTTATTACTATTGGTTTCTACTGTTAAATATTTTTAATTCTTTCTATTTTTTGTATTTTTTTTATGATACTCGCTGTCGAATATTTCGAAAACTGTCAGTGCAAATGTCAACAAAATATATATTTTTGAAATCAGAAAAAGAATGTTTCCCCAAGCGTGTAAAATTATACAGGATCTCCCATTTAAAAATATTATGTTCAATTGGTTTTCCTATGTTTACGACATGCAATTTTTTTTTCGACCTAGCTAAAAGATGCATGAAAAACCAAACAACTTTTGTATTTAAATTTTTTTTATAACTTTCTTAATAACCCCTGTAGGTAGGGGTCAAAATGTACGCGAATACTCTGTACATATCTTAGGAAATACAAAATCAGAATGTCCCACGGTGACGGTCCATTAGAAGTACCTATCTGGAGAACCAATTAAGCTATTAATTTGAAATTTGAGGTGAAGTCAAAGTGGGCCATGATCTACTTGATGAAAATATTCTACCACTTTCGGTTATACCGGAAGTCGCCATTAACTTTGTTATTTTAAATGGGACACCCTATATATTATTTCATTTCTGAATTCTACGTGGAATTCTAAACACATTTCATGTAGGATGTCTTATCTTCAACTGTTTTTGAAATATTGACAGGTGAATATTGACATTTTTCAACTTTGACACCCTGTAAAGTCTAAACGGTTTGAGATCAAGCAAAACGGTTCGCACATTCCTATCTTAACTTTTCATAAGCTATCGTTTGACACTAATTTCAGAATTTCTAGAAATTAAAAATTTTCGGTTAAATTTAATCTCTTTGTTAAATCTGAAATTACATCTATTAAGTGTACCTCAATTGGAAAAGTAATCATATAATTCTATGGCTAAAAATATATGTTATGTACCTATGTAGTAGAAATAATTTTATTCAGGATATGATAACTTTGAAACTAGACGTAGTACGATAATATTGGGATGCTACGCCTAATTATTCTATGCCTTGATTTCTTTTGAACAATTTTCTGGCCAAATGGAGACGCCGCATGCTCTTAAACATTTAAATAAATATCCCATTTTTTACCTTGACAATTAAAAATGTAAGAATACTACACAAGGCAACATTTAAATATGTCGGACATTTTCAATGCACGCTTAATAAATATTTTCTCCTAATTTGTACTTGTGATACTAAGCCAGCGGGCATCTTTCCTAGGCGGCAGATTACTCTTTGAGATGTTAAATTGTTTGTGACTAACCTGTTGATGTCGATCACCTCAGCCGTTGATCGTATTACGGATAAAGCAGCAGGATTTATTTCCTGCTACCTTTAGTAAAAACACGTATTCAATAAATAATTATCAAAAGTTTGCTCGATCTTCACTATCAAGTTAGGTTTCCCGGAACTTATCATGTAATTTTTTTTTTAAGTTTAGATACATTCACTGAAATCACCAATAACAAGACATCATGTTTGTCTTGAAAAACAGCTAAGGATGAATGTTAATATATATAGCTTGTTTTATATATAGATAAATATAGATTTATGTACAAAATTTTTGACAAACTTTTGAAATTGTGTGACAGAAAACAGTAAAAAGTTACTTTTTCATGATGATTCAGAGTCCAGTATAGAAACGATGTAAACAATAGTTATTTACATTAAAGGAAAAATCATACTTAAAACCGCTAACAAGTCATAGCTTTTTGAAATTATGAATTATTTATTTGGCATATTATACAGGGTGCGGCAGCATAACTTCCTTTTTTAAAATGCGTCGTAGCGGAGCGCTAGAGGTCTCGTTAGAGAGGCGGGACTATAAAGTTTTGTCCCGACACAGTTCAGTCGCCATCATGCGTTGGAACAGTGAGGAGTGTACTTTTGCCGTTGAGGCCTACTTTTCGAGCGGATGTTCTGTGATCCCAACCCAGCGCGCCTTTCGGAATCGCTTTAATTTAGCCCCCTTGGCTCCTGTCCTGAACCGGAAATCAATTGTTACGTGGGTCACTACGTTCAGACAAACAACTGCAAGTGCCACAAGATAAAGAACTGAAGTCCCTCGCCCTATTAGATCACCTGAAAACATTGAGGCAGTGAGAGTTTCAATGTTGCGATCACCACGGCGTTCTGCGCGCAAACATGCGTCTGCCCTTGGACTTTCCGGTCGTTCTGTGAGGAGAATTCTTCATTATGATCTTCATTTCCATCCTTACAAGATGGCGATTGTGCAGGAACTTTCTGCACGTGACTTCAATTCTCGGATGAACGCTTGTCAGGTTCTTCTCGAAGTCGTTCCTGAGGACGCTCTTCTCCCGATTTGGCTCCTTCTGATTTTTTTCTATGGGGTTTTTTGAAATCCCGTGTTTATGTGAACCGTCCAAGGACCTTACAAGATTTGAATACCAACATCCAGGAAGAAATTGCCAACATAACGCCGGCTATGCTGGCAAGAGTCATGACAAACGTCAGAAATCGGTTTACTCAGTGTATGGAGAATGGAGGACGTCACCTATCTGATTTGATCTTCAAACCTATGTAAAACAAAACTTTAGGCATGCGCCTACATTATGAAAGAACAAATAAAAATGTTCTGATTCATACAATGGGTTTTATTAAGTTTTGAAAAAAGGAAATTATGCTGCCGCACCCTGTATTTGTTATACCTAGATAAATATTTATTTTTCAAAATTTCGCCATAGGACATTAGTGTATCGTTTTCTCAGTCGTCTGTATTTAGCAAGCTATTTATTAATACAAGTATACTAACGAAATTGGATCATTTAGTAGATACTATTTTAATTAAAAATGACAAACCTAGCCCCATTAACCAATAAAAACATCATCATCACACAAGCAGCAAAATTGCATCATTTTATTTAGCGAGTAGTGAGCGAACTAATTTAGGTTAGGTACATAAAAAGTAACTACCACATACTATATCGACAGACAATGTCAGTATATCCAATAAAAACAAGCACAGATATTTGATAATATAATTACATATCATATCTGTCTCTCTTACTTTCTCTTCACAAAAAACAAAAGCCTCAAACTACAAGTCATAGAAATCCAATAACGAAACAGTAATCTTTTATTGAATCATTGATGTTACAAATTGATTGCTGGATGGCGTCTTGACAGATTCCCAAACGATTAAGCCGTCGAGAGACGAGCGCACATGACACTGTTCGGCTACCGCGAGTTCCCGAGATGTAGAAACGCTTTTTTTACACATCCAATTCATCAAAATTTGAATGAAACTGTTTTTTCGCCAAGGCAAGCGTGGCAGCTTGTCAGCGCGAGTTAATAACCCGAGGAGCTATCAAAACTTAGTTAATTAATCGGTGGTCAGAGTGGGTAATAGACCCCATCTTCTAATAATATTTAATCACGTCGTACAGGGTGATACGCAAAAGTTACACCATACATGTTTGCCAATATCTCCCGCATTTATTGTTAGATTTTTTATTAATGTTTAAATAAAGGAATTCAATTTACAAATACATTGAAATTAAGAATAAAGTGGATGCTTCAAGCGGATGGTTCTTTATGAAACATCGTGAAAATAATTGTTTTGAAAAAACATTGATCTCATTTAGATGTTCCAAGAAATAATATATAGAAAACACTCTATATACTAGTATTTCGGCTTATTAGGCCTTTTTGTCAATAGAGTAAATGTCTATTACTTACTCATATATATAATACTACTATATTGAGCTATTCGAGCTTTTCTTGAAGCCGGTTTATGAGATGGAGTTATATATTTCGTTCTCTTTCACGGACAAATGTTCCTGTGCACATGCCCAAGTGTTGTCCAATCCTATCCAAGAATTTCAATGTGCCGCGAAAGTAACGAAAGACCGGGCTTTTGTTTTGTCATATAGAGGGTATCCCAGTATGAGCGTACAAAAATTTACCAGTGGGTAGGCCAGACCAAAATAAGAATAAAATTCTTATAAAAAATTTTCTGATGCTCGCCTAACGAGTTACAGGGTATTATTTTTTAAAAAAAACAACAATTTTCCGTAATAACTTAACTTAAATAACTTTAACAACTTAAAAACCGTTTCGTAGATTTAGGTAATTTTTGGGTATCGTGTACATCTATTAAAGGTCATTAAAACTATATGGTGTTTGTTTAACTTTGATACTTGTGGTGGCCTAGGTCTACTCTTCCTTATGGCTTTGTCTTCATAACTCTTGTATATCCTACTTTTTCGTGAATTAATTAAGTTTTCCTTAATCGGCTGTCCATTCTGAACAAAAAAGGTGCTCTTATTACACAGCTCTAAAATCAACCATTTTCGAGTATATTGAGTGTAAAGTACCGACTGTATTCCTTTATGCAGAAAAATATATGCAATGATTTTAAAGTTTAGAGTTAAGCAAACACCATAGTTTTAATGACCTTTAATAGATGTACACGTCATCCAAATATTACCTAAATCTACGAATCGAGTTTTTAAGTTATCTCGGAAAATTGTTTTTTTTTTTTTGTACAAAATAACACCCTGGAACTCGTTAGGCGTGCAGCGAAGAATTTTTTTTATAAGAATTTTATTCTTATTTTGGTCTGGCCTACACACTGGTAAATTTTTGTTCGCTCACACTGGGACACCCTGTATGTGTTTTGTCATATATGTGTTTTGTGGTGTGGTTATGTCACAGTTTATCTTTTGTATTTCAGGTATGTTTGTGTTTCACAGAAAATAAATTTGTGTTTTTCGTAGAGCCGGCAGTTTTAGAAGTGTTTTATTTATGTGTAACTTGTAGTTTTAGTTTTGTTCATATACCTATTAGACTTATTAGTGATTAGAGACATATATTTGCTCATCAAATTATTTCGACGGTATTTTTACAGTCGCAACTGCAAGTTTAGGTATATAAAAACATTTTGTAAATTTAAATATGTAGGTAGTGAATTAGGTATATGAATTACACTGTACCTCATTTTCATTAATTTAATTCCACAGATATCGCAAAATGCCGAAACGAAAAACTCAGTCGAGGTTTTGTCTTTTGTGCCAAGGAAATATTCCATATGAAGTCGCATAGGTACCTGAAGTATGTATTTTTAAAATTTTCTTTTCAAATACAAACTGCATCCACTCTTTTGGTAAACTTGATAAATACGGGAACATCCCAATAACAAGATTGAAAAACCGTTATATGTAGATAAAATACAATATAAAATAAAGTTAATTTATTGTATTCTACAGTACCTATATGGAGCAAAATTCCCGCGGTTTGCTGCGCATGAGTATTTGGTATTTTCTCCGTGAAAGAGACAATAGATATGATTCTGGACTACTCTAATTTGGCTTCACTTGAGAAACATGGTAAAGATTACATAGGCTCCATATAGTAGTATTATATATATGTACCTACTAAAAAATGTGCGCGTTTTCGTTATTTATTTGTTTACGGGCACCTACCCCCGATTGATCCTACCATCTGGTAAAGCCCGAGTTTTTAGTACCTTTTCTAAGAAGGACGAAAGCGTAAAATCTATCTGATCGTTCGTAGTACAAGGATTTATAATTAAAGATTTTTTAATTTTTAATTGCTCTAACAGCAACAGCAGTACCTTTACATTTTTCTGATCTATAAAATGATTGTTTTCTATTCAATGCGTCGAAAATCCTGAATTTTTTGCTTTATTTAGTATAGATTTTTTATGTTCTTTTACTCTAGTTTCAATACTTCTACCAGTTTGATCCACATACACGGCAAAAAATCCACGCAGTTAATTTGGTATACTCCCGATTGTTTTAATTTTTAACCCTTTCTTTGTTGTTTATCAAAATTCTCTCAATAGTACGCTTGTTGACACTAATCGCTTTACACCCGTTTCGTTCTAATCTGCGAGCTATTTTTTCACTATAACCTGGGACGTGATTAATATAACTATAGGTGGCTTCTTTTTCCCGAATATTGTAAAACTCCGGACGAATTAATTTCCTCCCTTTGTTTTTTATCATGTTATCTAAGTATTAGTTTTTCTTTATATACGAAATAAATGCTTTAAATATCTACAGTTTTCTAAATCATGTAGTATTTGCAGAGATAAGTACAGTTTATTCAAAATCTTCCCTTATAGTGTCTGACAATCAAGCATGTACGACCAGGATAGTTCAGTGGAATTGTTTGTTATTGTCTTTAATTTAAGTGTAATATCTTTGAATATGGCGTAATCACATAGAATAATCCAAAATTTCATGAAATAAATTTCATCATTGCTGTTTGCATTACATATACCTAAGTTTCAAATAATATACAAGGACATTATATTTTGAACATAGATTGATTTAACCTTAAATAAAATTAGTTTTATTTTGGAAATTAAATAATTCTGGGTTAGAAACATAGAGAAATAAGACAAGAGAAGTAACCCTATTCTCAAATGAAACAATTACAGATTACAATCATTATCAAACAACTTTCAAATCAAGAATCTTCTTTGATTGCTCATACATTTTTCTTTCATCAGACTTTGAAATTTGTCTGTTCTTATCAAATCCTTATATCTTTCCAGTGAGGGATATGCAACTGTGTCTTTCATTTTCCACTTTTTCACACTTTCCTGTCCGTTGCTAGTTCCTTAACTTTTTCTAAGTTTAATAAAGTTAATTTTTGTTTAATTTCTTCTATTCTCTCCAGCCTTCTTTTGCTTCGTCTCCTTCTTCTTTACTAATTCTCTTGCTTCTAAATTTCATAGCTATTGTATGGTAGTCCATTCTAATTGTACTACACCAATTCAATGGCTTTTTCACTATTTTTCTAGTTATTTCCTCCTAATTTAATAATTGCCTGATCTCTTCGTTTCTTCCTGAAGTTCCATTCAGTTATTCCTGCTCTATTTCTCCAGTAGGGTCAGCGTTAGGTACCTACTGTTATAAGAACCTAAGCTCTATACTTCCACACTTTTTATCTAAAATCCATGATTCTGATGTGTGGGTTAACGTTGATGATACTGTTTTTTTAAGCAAATATTTATTTTTTATTTTCACTTATAATAATCCCAAGAGCAAAATTTCTGGCAATTAATTTGTACGAAAGAGGCTATTCTCATACTTTATGTATAGGAATGTCGGTCGGGGCACATTTCCCGTGGAATAGGCGTTTTTGGTATCTTCTTCAAATAAATACAGTGTATACTAAGTTTTGAAGTGCATATTTTCATAAAAGTATATTAAATTGTTCTTGATTTTATTGATAAAGTCATGACGGGTAAAATTTTAACACTAATGTAGTATTTATACATCATACCTATATAAAAATAATATAAATTTGATGTACATACGTGTATAGGCCTAAATTTCATCTAATTATCATACAACTTTTACTTTTATGTGCGAGATCCCCCTCTGATATGTAATCTGCAATAATTGACAAAATTGAAAGTAATTTATTAATATAAGTATAACAAAAGTAGCACTACTTTCTAAATAATCATATTAATCTATTTAGTATTATAATTACTAAGATTTCGAATGCTAAGCATATGTGATGTCACTTTTAATACGTAACTTGGTACTGGTCTTACTGATTTGTGTCTTCGATAAGCAAAACTTATTTTTGCAATCGGCTAACTGTTATTATGAAATTATTTTCGTTTACTAATTTTTTGAACAGCAAGTAAACATGGGTATTGCACTGTATTCACTCAAACATATATCTATTTATTTACTACTATCAGAGACATATATATCTACTATCCAACAATAGGTGGATAGAGAAAGAACATTTACATCGCATGTAGTAAGTAAGTAATTGACAGGAAACAACTCTTATAGAAACCACAATGCAAAAAAAATAAAATAAGAACAAAGAAGAATAAATATATACACATCTACACACATACATATAAAAATGTATACTATTAGGAAATATATCGTTCACAAAACTAACAAAACAGTATTAAAACACAAGCAAAACATGATTATATATATAAATAATATTATGACTAAATAAATGATAGCTAAATGATAGCATTGAGATAGTATAAATTAGTATATACGTTGGGGAATGCTCTTTTAATCCTAACAGTGACTTAGTCACTGATCCTAGTTATAGGTGCTAAAGTCAAATATATCGATACTATCATCAATGCACAGTAATACACACAGTATTAACTGGAAAAGATTCTAGTAGGCGCGTACGAGGTCCCAGGTTGGTTAAAGGTCCGAGGGTGTCTCGAATTCATCCGAGGTAGGTACATGGAAGTTAAAATTGCTTAATACTTCAGACACCTTAATGCCTCGCACTTGTACTTCCGGTTATACCGGAAGTGCGAGGAAGTTAACACTAATTTTATTGAATAGATCTTTATGATAAATCCCTGTATACAAATTTTCAGATTTCAATTCTGACTACTTGTTGAGATAGTCCTACTGGGCCCTCATCATGATATCAACTATAGTAGTTTTCCATTGGGTATGTAGTATTACATTCCAGTGTGTTATTTCACATACTACTACTACTACTAACTACTTCTAATTTCATTACTAACTTAGCGCCAAAATAACCAACAATCCACTAGTACCTAATTTTAGAAAAAAATGGTACCAGTGTAATTCCGAGAAATAGCCACCCTCACGGTAACCGGTACACCCTCTATAATACTTATCATTCACGCTATATAACAGAATTAGTAGCTGTAGTGCGTGGGAAGATTACTAAAATAATATGGATCTATATTCCAAGAACTGATTTATATTTCGGCTTACCTTTGTCAATCAGTTGTTGTCAAAGTCACTGAAATATTATTAAGTTGTTGCGCCACATGAGCAAATGTTTCAAACCAACCAAAATGTACCCCCTATGGGGAATAAGGAGTACTGAATACATATACTAACTGTGACATTTCCTGTACATAATTTTAAACAGCCAATATATTGAAAGAAATATAACATAACGTAAGCATAATGTCATTCTTTCTTTATATCTTAAGCAAATGGTGTTGCATGTAACTAAAAGCTAGTTAATAATCGTCTACGATTTCAGGTTAGATGCAAATGAAAATAAGAAAATAAGAAATTCGTTTGCCATATTGATGAAAACCAAAAATATTTTTAAAAATACATTTTATAGGAGTCAATATAGGCGTATACATACAATAAAGAATACTACCATCTTTATATTCTTCACGTTGGCCAAAACATGGACGATGGACGTATTTATTTTGGTTGTGTACACGAACAATTGCTATCTTAAATAAATACAGAGGTCCTTACCATAATTCATTGAACGTCTTGAGTATACTTTGTGTAGCGACATAAATAAACGGAACTGCCAAATTCATACACGAAGAGCATGCATCAGAAATAACGAAAATAGTACTTGTGTGCTCGACGGGATGCGTAATGCCAATAGTGACCGAAGTATAGACTGAGGTTACTATAAAATCTTCGGAGATCTCCCCCCACATTGATTGGTGGCATTGAAAATATGAGCATGAGCATGACATGACATGATTTTAGGATATTTTGTGTTCAGTGGGTCACTGTAGATGACAGAGCTTAACTATTTTAAGGACAGTAAAAACGTATTGGAAACTGGTCTAATTATTCTTTGGTAATTACGAATTTAAATAATGGGACACATTGACTGTTTCATATAGGGCTACTAAATTTGTGACATGCAACATAAATCAGATGTTCCAAGAAATATATAGAAAACACTCTATATACTAGTATTTCGGCTTATTAGGCCTTTTTCAATAGAGTAAATGTCTATTACTAAATATTTCCAAGCGCGTTATCGTTATTTATTTGTTTACGAGCACCTACCCCGGTTGATCCTACCATCTGGTAAAGCCTGAGTTGTTAGTACCTTTTCTAAGAAGGGCGAAAGTGTAAAATCTATCTGATCATTCGTAGTACAAGGATTTATAATTAAAGATTTTTTAATTTCTAATTGTTCTAACAGATCTAAGCGCTTTCTTTTCTTTTCATGATGCAGTACGTTTACATTTTTCTGATCTATAAAATGATTGTTTTCTATACAATGCGTCGAAAATCCTGAATTTTTTGCGTTATCTAGTATGGGTCTTTTATGTTCTTTTACTCTAGTTTCAATACTTCTACCGGTTTGACCCACATTACAATTTACATGACCGGCATTACAATTTATGCAGTTAACTTGGTATACTCCCGATTGTTTTAATTTATTAACCCTTTCTTTATTGTTTATCAAAATCCTCCCAACAGTACGCTTGTTGACACTAATCATTTTACACCCGTGTTGTTCTAATCTGCGAGCTATTTTTCACTATAACCTGGGACGTGATTAATATAACTATAGTGGCTTCTTTTTCCCGAATGTTGTAAAACTCCCGACGAATTCATTTCCTCCTTTTGTTTTTTATCATGTTATCTATTAGTTTTTCTTTGTATCCGTTGTTTCTTGCAATTTGTTTGATTGTACTTAATTCTTTTTCAAAATCTGCTTTTTCCAGCGGAAACATTAAAAGCCTATGTATTAAACTATAGAAAACTAGGCTTTTAATGTGCCTTGTACTACCAATAATCAGATAGATTTTATTTACACTTTCGCCCTTCTTAGAAAACATACTAAAAACTCGGGCTTTACCAGATAGTAGGATCAATTGAGGGTAGGTGCTCATAAACAAATAAAAACGAAAATGCGCTTGGAAACTAGTAATAGACATTTACTCTATTGAAAAAGGCTTACTAATAAGCCGAAATACTAGTATATAGAGTGTTTTCTATAATATATTTCTTGGAACATCTAAGTGAGAGCAATATTTTTTTCAAAACAATTATTTTTACGATGTTTCATAAGGAACCATCCGCTTCGAGTATCCACTTTATAAAAATCCCTAAATTGCAGTCACAATTATTATAATTTGTTTGGTAGATTGTATTTTCAGGGAGACATCTATGATTCGTTTACCTGAGTTCACACTGAATACGTTTAACTCATCTTTTCACTACTTCATCGACAAAGAGGTGCAAACGCACCCTTAATAGCGGTTATATTTTTCGCAATAGATTACTACTCGTGAAATGATATTACGCACATGATGTAGGTATATACGGAATCAGCAGTAAGGAAAATAATGTCAGTGTGCTTGTCAGGAACCATTGTGCGGTCATGTGAGAAGGCAAGATAAAATTACCAAACTTAAAAGTAAGAGTGAGATAAGCAATCCCAGATATTCCGACTCAAAGCTTTACAATAAGATTATTCACACACAAATACCTGCTTCGGTCAACAATAGAAAAATTTAGATTTGTTATTTTTTAGTGCCTTTCATTTCTACGGCACATTTTACCTGATATATGATTTTGGGATTTTTATGAAAAGTCATGATTGCTTTTACAACCATTGGCTTCAAAGTGCAGATGAATGTCAGATCTTAAAATATGTTTTCTTGATAATTCTCTGGGATATATTTTTTATGACAGTGTTAATCTCTTCCCTTTTATATGATTACTATTCTAAGAAAACATATAATTTTACTTCTTACAATTGCCTCTGGTTTTAAATATTCCTTTAAAAGAATACAGCGCCCCGCAAAAGTCCCGGGACTACATTTTAACAGTTTACAGGGTGAAGAGAATAATTTCAAAATTGAAAGACTTTCATAGAGTTTGTATTTTAGAGTGGTGCAGTGAACTCCCCCTTCCCTTCCAAGTCCCCCGGGAGAGTAGCATCCCTAGATCTTTAAATGACAACGCATGGCCTGCTCCATTTGTACTTTAGAATGATACAAAAAATAAATATTCTGGCACAACGCCAGAAGTCACTACAATCACTCATTTGTATGTTGTTAAGAAAATGTCTTATCTCTTGATTTAGTAAGATCATGATCCTGTAAGATCTCCTGATTTAACGTCATTTAAATAATAATAATAATAATAATAATAATAATAATAATAATAATAATAATAATATCTCTACCCCTCATTCTAATCACAAGGATTAGCCCGAAAGTCTGAGACTTGTGTGGGAGAGGGGGCGGCATATTATTATTTCGCGGGCTGCATTTGCGCATCAGGAACGACTTACGTTGGTAGGCCCTAACCACCATTCAGTGCTGGAATGCGGGAAACCTGGAAAACCTCATTAGTTAGGGGGAAAAGTCAAACATCAACTGAGTTTAATCTCTCACATTAACACCAAGTTGACATTTTTCTCATCCTAGGCCATCTCCAGGATAGTTGCCAAGCCATCCCTGCGAATAGGCCTTGATCTACGAGTAAACAATTTAATGAAAAATTGTTTGGTGGAATGGGAATTAGAACCCACGAACTCTGGGTTGAGCGATCGAGACGCTAAGCCCTGAGCCACCGGCCCGGTTAAAGTTCTTAAGCACTAGATGAACTAGAAAATCCCACGAAATTATTATAAAAAACTAATTATTATCTTGTAATATGTTGTTTTAATTCGATATTTCACCAGTTTTTTATTGATTTTAAAGACTAAATGCTTTTTGTTGCTTACCGCAAAATACTTCTTATAGGTAATAAACAGAATTTTATCAATTTATTATTAGAAAGTATTTCTTATTGCATAAAACATGTTTCTTAATGATTAACGAATGGATCGACGATTCACCTCGGGTAAGCGCCAGAATATTTATTTTTCTCTCCATTAGATTGAGTGCAACACGACGTAGGCTGGTACTACTCAAAATTTTCGGAGTTTTCTCCTGGAAGCCTTAAAAAGAAAGGGGGAGTTCACTACCATTCTAAAATATATTTGACATGGCGTTATAATAGATAATCCTCCAATTTGATGTTTTTCTTTTCACTCTGAGAAATGTTGTAAGTTCTTTCCAGGACTTTTCCCAGACACTGTATCAACACTATTCAATTTCTAAGTAATAATACCTTGTAATTAACATTTAATTCGAAAAACTAAAATATTGTATCAACTACAGGGTGCACAAAACTTAGACCGATTTAAATCAGTCAGCTCACGTGAAATTATGTCCAAAATGTTTTATAAAATATCCCAAATTACGTCGGCATTGTAACATTCTTATATGAATACTTAATTTTATTGTACGAATTTAAACCTAATTATTTTATCACAGAATATAATGTAACGTTTATCATTCAAGCTTTCACGAGATATCCTAAAAAAATGTTGTAGGTATTATTCGAGACTTTCCTAATTATTGTTATTTGCCTTCATCGGAAACATTAAGTTTTTTTCATTGTTGATTGATAGCCCCTCACATCACTGCAAAAGATACAGATGATAGGGAACTAGTATTAATATTTCAAGAAAAACCATCAGCCTTGATTATTCAAAATAGTCAATTTATTCAAAAAAACTGTCGTAATAAAATAAATTTATTACCTATAAAAATATGTAGAGAATCCTTGTTTCAGTTGACATATACTTGTAAGTAGTCATCATATCTTTTTGTAATCTGATACCATCTACTTTGAGAGTCCATATTTGAAAAACCTTTCTTCATCGATTGCACAACCTCAGATTTGGTACACCTAAGGCCAACTTATTAGTGGAAAGATTTTAGTACTCCACAAGCCTTGTAGCGTAGTTAGAACTTTCTATTTTTTTTTCTTAATACCATAAAATATTTAATAGTACAATATGTCACGTTTTATTAAATGGTGTTTCCGGCAAGCTACAGCCTCTTTAATATGAAGATAAGAATCAAGTATTCATCATTTTTCTCAAGTCAAAATTCAACCCTTCACACTGAAGGTATCTTTAAATGCAGACCAGTTTGTATCTTATTTAAAGTTATCAATGTAACACAGGAATGGTCACTTATGATGCTCTGATGGGATCAAATAAGATCAAAACCGGTCTTCCATTACTGACATTCCACGAAAGAGGTGCTATCAGATTACTATAGATGATTCATGCTATAAGAACTTTCGTGTCTGAGTAAATATAGCAAATACTACCTTATAGCTCAGTATTCAGATAAAATGGAAAATCTTATAAGCAGTTTATCGATAAAAAATGTTTCTAAAATTTTGCAACCTATAATAATTAACAAAATATTAGAATACTTAACTCATTTAAAAATGCAATCAATATTACTGCAGCTAAAGAACCACTCTAAGTTACAACAGTACATCTTGCATCTTGCATAGTAAACTTAATAAAACAGTCTGGAGTGAAATAATCTTTAATATAGCATATTTCATAGTGTGAACAGCTGAATAAGCACAAATTGTAATTTTTGCGTTTTTTGTGCGAATAATTGATTTTTGTAGTTACTTATTAATTGTCTTATAAGCAAAATATATTGTACTTTTTGATTACCCGATTGAAAACGTATCAGTTTCCTTACATTAACAACTTTCACATAATATCCATACGTCTAATACACCGTGTGTTTATATCCAACCAAGTTCTGCCTTTAAATTTCTACCAACCGGCAATAGGATGAACAGCTGCCCAATAAATATGCGGTCCAGTGTAATTTACAGATATTATTAACGAAACAGTTAAATTCATATGGGATTAGAGGAAAGCTTCTTGTCTACAAGGAACCTGAATTATTATCAACAATTGATGCCCCCAGGTGCAATTCCAGATTAGACAGAGCAATAAATTTCTTTTAAATTACCAGAAATTTGCAATTTCATCCAATCGTTTCAATAAGAATATCATTATCCCAAAAAAGTTACGGGTGCTTAACCGCGTAAGCACGTAATAAACTAGAAAAATTTGGAGGTTAATAGCCGAAAGTATTTTCTTATATTTAATTAATTGCAACACAAAAATGTCTTCAGTGTTTACTTAACTCCTTGCAACTATTCCAAATGTATCGTACAACTGTTTGCTGTTAATATAAATAATTAAGCACTTGAGGAAACTTTTCAGATTTGCACAACACAGAAATGCAAAAGTAGTCGAAACAAATTACACAATTTCTTAACCAGTAAACAGAAGTCATTATTCATGTTTGCACGATGACATTAGTATACATATTATAGTCGAAATGCGGCATTGCAACATCCCCAATAAAATTAAAACCACTCTTTAACCAGGTCCTACAAACCCTATATCAATATGGTGTGGGAGAAAGTTATTTCTAAATCTGTAAGAATATATAATGTGGTCCATTTAAAACAAAATATTTATTAGGATAAACAGTAAAAGTGCTATACAGGGTGTAAAAAATGTTGCAGCCATTTAAACGGTGGATAAAACGAATGTTATTTTATTTCTAGTAGTAGTAGTGGTGGCATGGGGCGCCCAAGATCTGGCAAGTAGGCCACAAGCGGGCCCTTTTTACTACCTAGCGTTTCTACCTAGCTTCATCACCTCTTCCCTTATGGAACCTACCCGACCTTCCAATGTAGGTCAGAATGTCGGTCCATTCAAGGGAACTGACCTCTTCCCCTTGCAACTCCCCGGCCCCCCAGACGTCGTGTCTCAGTCTGCCGAAAGCCGCGCATTATGCCAAGAAGTGGGAAGGCGTTTCGTCGTCCTCACCACACTTTGGGCAGATAGCGTCTCCCTCAACACCCATCAATGATATATGTCTTCTAAGCCTGCAGTGACCCGTTAAAACTCCCACCAACTGATTTATAGCCTTTCGGCTACGACTTAACAGCCAGGCCGTCTTGGTCTTGCTTGGCTCCACTATAAAGTTGCGAGCTCGTCTACAGTTCCCATTTCTTCTCCAGTGTTTACTTAGTGTCTCATGAGCCCAATCATTAAGAGCCATGTTGACCTGCCTTCGTGTAATACCTAAAATCGGTTCTGGTCCCTGGCTGGGTCCCTGAGATCCGAGTCGAGCCAGTTCATCCGGATCCCTTTCGTTCCCCGGGATTCCACTATGACCTGGTACCCATACCAATTTGACCTCTTTTCCTCTAGCCAGCTCCTCCAGGGTACCTCCGCACTCTTGGACAAGGGCGGATCTTGTCCTTGGAGATGCTAAAGCGTTTAAGGCTGCCTGATGGAGCAGGCGGAGCAGAAATAAATATTTTGCTCCGTACAGTTCTTTATTTCTAGGAACTTACCTCTTATTTATGGGAACTTTTATTTTTATTTTTAAATGTCCCATCACTCCTCGTCCTTTACACAATTTTTTACACCCTGTATAATACTGATAAATGAATAAAGATGTAATGTATTAACCAAAATTTGCAGTCTATTCCTCAACAGCGACATTATCTGTTTGGAAGTCACAAAGGGAAGGGGAATTTGGATCTGCTTAAATCAATATTGACTACAATTTGTAATAGAAAATTTGAGTGGTCCTTCTTAGTAGTATTTTATATGGGATTTTTTTAAATTCTTGGTCGATTTCCAACTGTAACATATGATTGTTTTGCTCTGCTCTATATAGTTCAATAATATCTATACCATGTTATTCATTGATTATGTGTAAGTTATATATCTCAGTAGCTTTAAAATTTCATTCATATTTAAGGGAACATTCTTCAAAATATTTAACTTACCTACAGTTGCTATGCTGTTAGTTTTCCAATAAAACATTAAAAGTTATATTTATCTCACTATCATTATTTCTTTTCTGCTGCTATTTGTTTTAGGCAATATACATATATTCTTGTATTTGATATTTTACCATACTTAAATGAAGTTGTAAAAATAGTAGAAAATAAATCTCCCCGCCACAAATAACACTGGTTTTCAAAATAGAAAACCACCACACGCTGTTATTTTTTGTGCTTTCAGCTTATAAATGAATAATATTTTTTTTGGTTTATCATATCAGATTACTAATTCCCTCCTGCACTCATTTTATTAAATTTACAAAAATAAAATCAGGTACAATATTAACGCTATGGGAAAGACCGCAGCTTTCTAACACCTTAATAGGCTAATTATTTTTCAGTGGAGGAGCGTAGATTTGTGATCAAAGTATTCATTATTTCATATACCTACCAAATAAATGATTTTTGCATTCGACGTTCATAGTTCATATAGTGAAGTGAAACTCATCTGCAATGTATTTTTTAGATAATTTCTAATCTGCTGAAAAATTATATACCACAAGTTTGTTCAAATAAAGATTTGCTGCATTAATTACAGTAATAATTTAACATAGGAGTGTTTATACATAAAACAGAAGTTGGAATTCGGACAGTCAGAATTTAATATGTGTAAATACTCACAAGGGTAGAAGGGACACCATGCAGGGGTGGGAAAGTAATTATTTTTATTGTCAAGAACCGGAAATTGGCCAGGCATATGCGAAACATATCGTGTAACTTTCAGAGCGGTAATTCTACAGAAAAGTCAAAATTTATTTAGAGTGTACAGGCGACCGGTCTACTAGAAAAGGTCCTCTAACGAGGTCGTCAAATTGAGAGCGAATATGGTTTCCGCTGCAACAAAATTTATGCTCATCAATTATTTCTGTGGATGTGCTCAGTGGCGTACCACCGGATGAGGGCATTTGAATAATAAAGGTATGGATTAACATACTGTAAAGTAAATTCTGTAGATAGATGGGTATGTACACCTTAACTCTCTCATTAAATGTACAGGGTATTAGCGTATATATTGACCCCTACCTACAGGGGTTATTAAAAAAGTTATAAAAAAAGTTTAAATACAAAAGTTGTGTGGTTTTTCACGTATTATCTTTTAGCTAGGTCGAAAAAAAAATTGCATGTCGTAAACTTGGGAAAACCAATTGAACATAATATTTTTAAATGGGACACCCTGTATAATTTTACATGCCTGAAATATTCGAAGCGAGTACCATAAAAAATACAAAGAACTAAAAATATTTAACAGTAGAAACCAACAGTAATAAAAAATATTTAACGATTTTCGATGTAACCTCCATAGTTAGGTATTTAAACGTTTTCTAATTTTTTTTTATGATTTATTGTATATGTTACAGGAAATATCCGATTTCAGGCTATTTCAGTATGGCCTAGGACATACTAAAATTTCCTATGGTTGTTAGGAACTTTGCATTTTTCCTAGAACATACTAGTATAGCCTGATAGTTTTTAGGACAAACTAAAATAGCCTCATTAGTGGTAGGAAATATCCCATTTAACTTATTGAAAAACAAATGCATTGTATTAGGAAAATTAATTCAGGATGAAAGGATGAAGCAAAGCAAACATTTTCTTTAAAAGCGCTGTATTTAAAAGAGATCAAATTTACCTACAAACTTAATATGGAACACATTTGTTAAAGGTAAATATTATTGAAATAATATAACAAAAAATATAGTTTTTCATTAAACTGTAAATTCAGCTTCCCTTTATAACATTTTTTTAATAAAACCTTGTTTTCATTTTAATTGTACCATATTTAAAAATAAACTAGAGTTACAACACTAAGGGCTTTTTCAGACGGTGCGACTGCGATGCGATTTTCCGTTTGCGACATATCGTATTGCATTCACAGAAAGCTTTCACACAAGGCGATACAATTTCTTCTCCAACGATTTAAAAATAAAATATTATGCGTAGTGTTGTCATTGTTCAGTTGCTCTTCGCAGTTAGTGGAGTGTATTTGCAGTATGTATAATAGAAGACGAATTATTTTATTGGCATTGCTACATCGAAGGCGAAGGAAACGTAAAATTATTTCGAAGCTATTGCGAAGGCACAAACGATACGCTGCACAAGCTGAAGACACACTGACGACAAAATTGCAACACTGAAATTTTATTTTACTGATATATATCGCGACAAGCAGCGACACGTCTGGAAATGTGCATTTATTTTAGTGGTTGGTTTAATATCGCATGGAAAAAAGTCGGCCGGTATCTGACCAACAAAAACGCACTGTCTTGCGACGCAACAAAAACGCACTGTCTTGCGACGCAATAAAATACCGCACCAAGCGTCCGTTTTTGTCGCTTCCGCATAATGTGAAAATTACACATATGATTACATAATATTTTGATACTTCCACGATATCGTTGCGACATGCCCCAAACGAAAAATTGCATCGAAGTCGCACCGTCCATCGAAACTTCTGCATGCAAATTTTTATTCGTGTATTTCCTAATAATAATCAGGCCATTTTAGTTTGTTCTTAAAACTATCAGGCAATACTAGTATGTCCTAGGAAAAATGCAAAGTTCCTAACAAAGATAGGAATTTTTAGTATGTCCTAGGCCAAACTGAAATGGTCTGAAATCGGATATTTCCTGTAACATATACATTAAATATTAAATATTTCGAAAACTGTCAGTGCAAATGTCAACAAAGTGTATATTTTTGAAATCAGGAAAAAAATGGCGTGTAAAATTATACAGGGTGTCCCATTTAAAAATATTATGTTCAATTGGTTTTCCTAAGTTTACGACATGCAATTTTGTTTTCGACCTAGCCAAAAGATGATACGTGAAAAACCAAACAACTTTTGTATTTAAACTTTTTTTCTAACTTTCTTAATAACCCCTGTAGGTAGGGGTCAAAATATACGCGAATACCCTGTACATTTTTTATTGCAAAATATATATTAGTAACAGAAACTTTAAAATTTTAAATGGAACTACCCTACTTTTAATACATCATTCTAAACCCTTTCCATTGCGAATATACTGGTGCATCCTTTTTGGGAATCGGTTGAGATTTGACAGAGTTATAGAGAGGCTAAAAAGGAAAAGTTGACAAACCGACATTCACGTACTAATTTCTACAGAAATGCCCACTAATAATAAGCTTTTTTTTATCTAAACCACACAATTGTGTTTATTCACTTTGCCATTCAACATAAATGTACATTCGTCTGAAAAACACCTGTAGAGAAGATTTGGGTTGAGTAGAAGTCGCTCACTAAAATATTCGCAAAATTGGGTACGACGATCAAAATTATCTTCATGTAACTCTTGAACCAGCATCATCTTAAATGGATGAAACTTGTATTTATTCTAAATTCGATGAAACTGGAACGGGATACCAGAAGCTTAAAACATCGCTTTGATCGACAGATTATTATTATTATTATTATTATTATTAAACTAAAGAGAAGAGCAGAGGTCGAAACCTATTGTGCTCCTAAAAATAAACAATAGATTGACAAGAATGGCAATAGTAAATTGTTACAGTACAGCTAATCCTTATAGGTAACAGTATATGTACATATTTATAAGTAAAAGTAATTAAATAAAAATTACAAAGTACGACTTAAATAATATAACTGTATAAAAAGATACAAACAAGAATATATGTTCTGTGAAGTTAATTTGCAGACACAATACAGGATACCCAACTAAATGGCTTGTCTTTACATCAAAGCATTTCACCATTTTTAAATAAGTCATATTTATTTTTGAACGAGTTTACACTCACTGAAGTCACCACATCACTGGGTAACCGATTCCAGTTGTTAAAAATTCGGTTGGAATAGAAGTTCTGTCTTATCGTTGTCCTGAAATTTTCTTTTTTGAGTTTAAGTGAGTGGCCACGGAGTCGGTCGTCTGTGTTTAATTCTAATAGCTCTCTGATGTCTTGCGTAAAGTGATCATGTAGCAACCTATATGTGAAAATCATGTCACCTCTATTTCTTCGTTCTGATAGAAGTGGGAGGTTTAGAGCTTGAAGCCGATCTTGATAGGATTGATTCCTCAGACACTGGACTTGCCTAGTAGACTTCCGTTGAACGTTTTCCAAGAGTTTTATATCTTTTATTAAGTGCGGTGTCCATATTATGTTAGCATATTCGAGAATTGGCCGGATATATGTTTTGAATAAAAGAGAAAATAATCTAGGGTTAGGGTTTTGAAAAGTTTTAAACAATAAGTAGGACCTCTGGTTGGCTTTTTTTGCGACATTAGTAATGTGAGTGGACCAGGATAGGTTTGAGGTTATCGTTACTCCTAAGTCTACATGTTCATTAACGGACTTGATATGGATGTCATTGAGCACATAATAGTGGAAGGGGTTATTGTTACCGATATGAAGGACCGTACATTTTCAAGGATTTAACGGTATCAGCCATGTATTACACCAATTTTCAATATCTTTAAGATTGTTCTGAATCAGATTGTGCTGTTCTAACGGGTTACTGTATAATTTGGTATCGTCTGCATAAAAAGTGTGGGGGACGGTAATAAGTGGATCGAGATCTGCAGTATATAAAAGGAATAGAATAGGACCCAAAACTGATCCTTGGGGTACACCTGAAGACACCTTTCAGAAAACAGAATAGTCGGTTCCAACACGAACTGAAAAAAGCCTATTTGTTAGATAACTGGCCATTGTCCATCTGCAAATGACCTAAAACTGCTAACTGGTTAATTTCCAACTGGGCGATTTACTTCGCGTTTCTTGTTTAGAAGCAAACCCGTTGCAACAAACTTATTCCATCAGTTGGTTAACGTACTGATGGCTTGCATTTTTTTTTCTGGATGATTAGCATCAAAAATTCGTGCTGTAGCTTTAACGCAATCGTGATTTCGATACCAAATTCCAACAATTTCTACTCTTTCTGCGATAGAATAAACTAACGATTTGGTGGTCACAAGCAAAAAAACAGCTGTGAATTTTTTGTTATTTAAGAAGAGATAAAGTTTGAATTTGTCTCAAAAATGGATGTAGGACAGGAAAATAGCATACATACATAGAAGAATAGTCTTTAAAATACGCATCAAAGAAAGTAATAGTGGTTGTGTAGTAGGTAAAAAGCTTATTATTCCTGAACATTTCTGTAGAAATTAGTACGCGAATGTTGGTTTCTCAACTTTTAGTTTTAGCCAATAACTCTGTTAAATCTCAACCGATTCCCAAAAACGATGCATCAGTTTATTGGCAATGGAAAGAGATTTAAAATGATGTGTTGGAAGTAGGGTAGTTCCATCTGAAATTTTAAAGTTGAGGTTACTAGGGGGTATGAACAATTGAACAATGCTTCCCACAAGAACAAAAACCGAATTTCTGTTTTTATAATTATGTGGGGAGACAAGTTTTCGTTGAAAGACAATGTATAATGATTAATATCGTGTATAATTCATGATTTTCTGATGTGTGCTATATAAACAAGTAATTATAAATCATAATATATTTGCAATTAAAACTGGAACTACGTGACAATTTTTTCAGTGCTAAATTCATGCAATACCAGAATTCATCTCGGCAATTATTCAATGTATAAAAGCCTTTATATATCTTGTAAAATCTAAGTTAATATTTCTCTGAAATTCAAAAGCAATGGCCTTCTTAAGACCGTTTTAAAATTACTGGTGTTATTTATAAGAGATAAATATGCCAGTAGCAATTATTAAATCAGGCTAAAAATGTTTTAATCAACTCAATTTGCTTGTTTCTTATATTTAGTTTGATTAAACGAGAGTTCTGTCGCAAAAATACAAGTTTTGATTTATGATATAGTGCAAACTTATAACAAAATTAACAAATTACCATTTAATAATAATGTTAATAGGTGTATAAAATATTCAAGCAGATTCTTATCGAGTGACACAGTCTTTTGTAGTATTTTGTGTAGGCTGAAGTACATATAAAACTTCTCGGTGGAATGTCATTTTATAAGAAAGTTGATATATGATACACGATGCAGTTACCACTGTATTTTAATTGTTAATGATAGCATAATCGTTTCGATAATGGCATTTTTTTTTAATTAATATATTAGAAACTGTACTTTAGAGGAGATTTCACTTTTGCTATTTAGAGATAAGTGCGAGGCGATATGTCAAATTTCGAAACTACGTAGGTAATCAAGTCAATTAATATTGGTGGCAAATAAGCGTATTAAAAATTAGCTTAGATGTAAATCATTTAAATAAAAATTGCAATGTAATAAAGAAATAATCCCAGATAATTATTCTAGTGTGGGTAAAAGTATTCTACTAAATAAAGTGGCCTGATTCTTTTTTTAATTTAAAGTAGCCATCTCCAAGCCTGGTCAAAAAGAAGAATCTATAAATATCTCCTACTTTTCTTCATTACATTTTACTGATGTAATGAAAAGGAGTATCAGTGATACCTACTATTTTAACCATTGTAGTAACTATAAGTTTTGATTGTAAATTTCTTTAATATTCTATCCATATCACTGCACATTCTACACTTATAGTTAGTTAACTATCGGTTAAGTAACCAGCTATTGTGAAACCGGGCCTCACTGAGTTAGTACTACTTGGAGGTTGATTATTTTTAATGGCGCGTTTCCATTTCTTTGTCGTTGAAGCAGTCAAAATTCAGTATGAACTTAGCAACCGAAACAATGGTGTCGGTCAATCAATGTGCAAATACAATCGGTCGAACAAATTGCAACGATTTAATCTAAAAACGGACTGGGCGACTGCAATTTATGGATTGTTATGTTGCATGGTGCAAATTTAGTAACCTTATATGAAATTCGTAATTGCCAAAGCATAATTAGACCAGTTTTCTATACGTTTTTACTGTCCTTAAAATAGTTAAGTCCTGTCCTCTATAGTAACCCACTGAAGACAAAATGTCTCTATATAATTCAGTTATTTTTTGACAGTGGTGTCATCTAGCAGTAACTTACTGAAACTATTACGCAATTATGTCCAAAACAAGAAATCTCCTTGATTTTTAATGGACTTTTTCCCGATGTTTAGGAAAAATTCCCATGAAACTCAATTTTTTTTTCTCAACAAATTGCTCTGAAGAGAAATAGTTCTTATATAAATTTTCACTGAACTTCGTACAATTATGTAAAATGAGGCGCGTGTTGAATGAACCGATCGCAGTACGTCATCAGTCGATATATTCAGGTATGTGTTTCATCAGGAACGCCGAGATTAATAACAATTTCATTGTTCTGTTTTTAAGAACAATGCTTTTTGTAAGTGACAAAAAGGAATGCAGCACTAGCGGTGGTGACCTTAAATGTATTATTAATGAAGTTGTACTAAACATTTTATATTCATCTGTCTTTCCGTCCGTCAGTATACATCTTATAATATAAGTGTTCAAAAATATAAATGATAATGAATAATTTAAATAACCAAGCGTTTAATTTAACAAGGAACAAGGTGGTGAGAAGAAAAGCAAAGTTGAACAGGTTACTTAGTCCTTAAGAGTCCATTCACTAGGTCGAAATAAGCCCTAAATCGGCGTTCGGCTTGTGTCTAATTATAAAAAAACTATAAAAGATAGCGACTTTTAGTAAAAAAGTATTGAAAGATAAGACTTTAATCTAAGTCCCTATAGTAGTAATTTTTGGTATTTCTTTTTATTTTTAAAATTCCAGGCAAACAATCTTGTACTAAAATAGCGTATTTTCAAAAATTATTTTCTCTAAAATACATGTATTAAACAAAAATTTGCTACTATAGGGACCTAGTTTATCTTTTAATCTTTCCGGTGATATATAATTTATAACATTAAAAAGAAATTTTGTTGCAATTATAAGACAAATCCGGTACCCTTGCAATGAGGGCTAACTTTATTTCCATGTGCCTTTTTACTTCGGCTTTACGTGCACCTCCGAAATCTTGATAATTCGATAGTTGGAATATATAAGTCTCCACTCATCGGCCACCCATCCTCTCAATCCGACCCAACATTCATGCCTGTCAAATCTACAGAGAATGGACCCTTAAGTAAGAATTTTAGGGCAATGATGTCCTCAAATGAAATAATAAATATAGCATTATTCTTGTTCTACTACAAATTCGCACTAACTCATTAGTTCTGTTTTAAGAACATCTTTAGGGATGATAAATTCATGCAAATTTTTATTAAACATTTCTTAAACCTCAAAAGTGTCTGAGACTCAGACACACTACAATTATACGTAAAATATTACAAGAAACGTGTAAATTCCGATTAATTATTTTATTTTTAAATTTCTAAGGCCCGTGTAATTTTCCACGTGCTTTCACACAGTCGAACGTTTAAAAATATCCAAAGATTTGGTAAAGCACGCCTCCGTCACTGTCCAACCAGTAATGGACTGTGGTGCATATCATTAGTTTTATTTATTAAACGAATATGATACTTAAAGCATTATATTTTAAAGCCTCACCATTTCCAGTGTCTTTGCTCTCTCATAAGCATGGATAATACTATTTTTACTGGACCCAGATTTTAGGCCAAAATACTTTTTATGTCGTATTGCCTGCAGAGGTTCACGACAATACTCAGTGCCGTAGACTTTTTCGTTTCGTGTGCAACGTAATTTTTGAGTACATGCCACAAATACTTACACCTCTATATACTAGTAAATATAAGAAGGTATAGTAAAGTAACCATATCATTGCTAAATAGAGAATCTAAATAAATACATATTTCTTGTCCAATTAATCTTTAGGAAATAAAGACGTATAGCATATCTGTAACAACTTAAGTAAATAGATATAGATATCACATCCTACAATGCACACCCTAACATATGCAGAGTATGTAGTTAGTAACGAAGTTGTTAGAACGAATTACTTTCTTATTTCATGTGGAAACATTGTTGTAGCATTTAGATGAGTCCGAGTCTGTGGATATATTTTTTATACAACTTTACTTTACTTTTGGATGACTAAATTATATAAAGCAACTTGAAAAGGGATTCACCAAGCGACAATGCCATAATTTATATCATTTTACTGTCTTTTTCTAAATAACTAAAAATTAATAGTTATAGAGTAAGTATAGGGTGGTAATAGGGTTTATAGACTTACAAAACAATATCAATTAATACACTTTTCTTAGTTTCTTAGTGATATTGAATAATCCATTTCAGAAGACTGTCCATGTCCAAATCTAAGTACTTTAAATTAGAAATTCAAGTTGAGTTAACTGTTTTTTGTCTTTTCTAACTACGTCAGCGATATCTTCACACCAAAGGTTCCAAACCCCTTCAAGATTAATTATTTCTATTGAGAATGAGTTGTTATTATGTTATGAGTTAGAGTTGTCCAATGTTATTTTGTAATCTAATAGATACATAAATTTCAGCACATGTAGAAAGTTTCTTGCATGTATATGTATAAAGAATTGACAGCTTGCAATGAAATGATTTCATGATATTTCTATTCTGGGTTTTGACTGTTTTCCAATTTTTTTTACTAAATATTACGGATGCTTCATCCACAAAGATATCTGTGTAACTTCATCATGAATGTGAACTTCATCTATGCTTCGTCAGTTTAATAAAAATCGTTCCCATCTGCAGGAAAAAGCTACCTCAAAGTTGTGCGAAATTGGTATATGTTCTAAGTTTTTGTTCTAAATTGTCTACTCGTAGATTAAGGTTTTTTCGCATGGATGGCTTGGCGCGCGTTCTTAGAATTTAAAGAATGTTAGCTTGGTGTTAAAATGTGATATTACTTTCCTCCAAACTAATGAAATTTTCCAGGTTTTCCCCATTCGATCACTGAATGGTGTGGCTAGGGCTTCGCAATATAAGTTGTTCCTGAGGCACAATCGCGGCTTACTGAATAGACTCTAATAATATGCCGCCCCTATCCCACACAAGTGGCAAACATCCAGACTAATCCTTGTGATTAACATGAGTGGTTAGAGATATTATCTATTGAAAGATTATGATTTAGGTTTCTGACATTCATCAAGTCAACAATCTTCTATAACCTCATTTTCTATAGTACCTACAGTATTGACATAGGGGGAGTTTACCTAAAGTTATTTAAAAAAAAATAAGTTTATTATTTAAATAAGTTTATTGCTGTTTTATTTTTACGTAAAATTTTACGTAAAAATAAAACAGAAATTTTCTATTGTCATTTAATTTTCATAGGAAAATATTGTTTATAATTTCACAGTAGTTTCCCATTTTTTATTTATACTGCTCTCCCTATAACTCCGCCACTGGCAAGAGCGTCAAGTAAAACACGTTCAAAATGTAAATCTCGAACTCAAAAAACAATTTGTTATCACGACCATCACCCTGTATATTAGTAAATATGCGTCTAAGGATAAAAGCGGTTACCAACTTACTCATATAAACCTTGTATTCTAAATAAAAATTCCAGTAACATAATATTTAAAACTCAATCTGATATGCACACCCTGTGATGGTACACATCCCTTGATACGGCACTGGCATAATATGACCGTATCTAAGTAGATGGTCGGAATTTTACAAACAAGTTTTGGGTCTAATACACAACACATGTCGCCGGCACCGATACGTTTTGAAATTACTTTGAATAATTCCGTATAAAAGTTTTTAAAGTTGGCGTCAAATTACCTAGCCGAGATCGCATCGGGTGTCATTAACACTGGAATTAACGCTGGAAATTAACGGGCCTGATATGGACGGATCTGCAATTAATAGGCAAGGTGGGATTTTTAATTGCATGGATTTATTTAAGTTATTGAAAGTCTTTAACAATGAGGAGACGGGCTTGTGACAGTAATGCTATTTTTAGCTTTAATATATTTTTTTATTAAGATTCTTTGTTGCAGAATCTTATTTCTATTAAAACTGGTCTGATGACCAACCATTAATTTTCTTCTAATAATGTTACAAACTAAACATTTATTAACTAAAGTTCATCCAACGACGCCCTTTAGATTGTTTTCTTTTAACAATTTCACTGGCGCACTATGTCCTGCTTTTACACAGCACACTACACCAGCTCAAATGGTGTGGGTCTCTTCAATCTTCGAACAAGATGTTGATTGTCCAGCAGCTGAAGAGCTTCTACATTGATGTGGAGGTGAAGTCTGGTCTCATGTCTGCCAGCAAACCTTTTAATCTCATCTTTAACCATTGGAATGTTAAGGTCTCGATGCAAGCCGGAGTTACGTATGTACCATGGAGCGTCTACTATGTTACGCGGCACTTTGTTCTGGAAAGTCTGAATGGTTTTAATATTACTATTTCTGGCACAACCCCAAAGTTGAATACCGTATAACCAAACTGGTTTTAAGATCTGATTGTAGATTAGTATCTTATTATGTATTGATAACTTAGAATTTCTTCCAAGCATCCAATAATGCTGTCTATATTTCAAACCAAGTTCGATTCTTTTCTTCTTCACATGCTCTTTCCACCGGAGCTTGGCATCCAGGGTCATGCCTAGGTATTTGGCGTTATTCTCATTGGGTACAATAGTACCATTAATATCCAAGAACGGAGGGTTAACTAGTCTTTTGTGGGTAAAGTTAACATGAGTTGATTTGAGCTCGTTTAGCTTGATCTTCCATTGTTTGGTCCAATCAAGTATTGTGTTGCTAGCTACTTGCAGTCTTCTAGTGTCGTCAGAAAATGTAGCTACAGTCGTCTCTTCTAGTACTGGCATATCACTAGTATATAGCAGGTAAAGGATAGGGCCTAGAACGCTACCCTGGGGCACTCCTGCTCTTACATCTTTCAGGACAAAATATTCATCTTCCTGTTTTATTCTGAAAAGTCTGCCTGAGAGATACGATGACAGAATCTCTACGAGCTTTAATATGCGAGGTTTTTTATACCACATCACAAATAAAAAAATGCGTTCTATCAAAAGACCTGCATGATCAAAACAGATTTTAGGCTATTTCTTAAATTATGTGAATTATGTTAGGTGGCTTTGTACTTGGATTTGAAAGCCAGGGGGGAGGCGCCTCCTCTACCCCCTTGGGTACATGCCTAATATGCCAATAGTAACCTAATAGTCAAAATCCTATTGAGAGTGCTATTATATGTCAAATAATATTCAAAAATGTCAAAATTTTATTTGTAAAGTGCATCAATTTTCTTAAAAAATTGACTCGAAAAATTATTATTATATTAGATTATAAGGGAAAACTTGTTACATAAAACGAAGAATAAATGCCTTTTATTTTAAGGATGTTTACCTGCTTTTTCGGGTTTATTTTTGATTAGTAAAAAGTTTCAAAATTCACAACCCTGATAAAACTTTTTGGCAAATTATTTTGATTTATTTATTTATTTTACATTATTATTTTATAGGAGTATTTTATAATATCCAATCAAAGTAAAAAAATCAGATAATAACAAATAAATTATGTGCTATAAATAATTACATTCTTCTAAATGTTTATAATTGGGTAAATAAATATTTTATATCACTTATTGAGTAACGAACATAGCTAAGATCATACCGGTATGTTTTGAGATTAGTCAAATATGATTTATTTTTTCTATAATTCTTGTGAACATCTATAATTCAAATTAAAAAAAAAATAACAATATTTTTTGTGTGTTCTACTACTATCAACACAAAAGTGTTGTTCCTTTAGGTACTCAATAGAATACAATATATATTTTGTATCCATTCATTGGTAAATATTTCTATCTTTTACCGTTTCCAGCTAATAGTTTTTTATATTTAAACAGAAGTACACTTTTAACAAGCGGATAAAAAACAGATTAACACAGATTTTTATTCAAATTTGTTGCGAACTCTCCGCTCCGAGTATCATTCAAACTCATTTATAAAATCCAATTGTGGATTACTGTATTTATGAAATCACCTTTACCGTTAATTTTTACATTCAAACATTGTCGTAGAATATCTATTAGCGTTTAAATTATTTTTTTATGCATTAGCTTACAATAAATTTCACCAAAAATAAAAACCACATATTTCACAGACGTAGAATTGCCGTTGCATCGCAATATAAATGTAATTTTATATACACTAAATCTTGGCGAGACAGGACTGTACACGAAGAAAGTTGTTTTTTACTAAACAATAAACAGACAAACTAATGCCTCTTCCTAGAATAAATATACATTTTTAGAATAGCTAAATTATTGCCTTGCTCTCAAACAAGAGAAGCTATTAGGTGAACAGCCAACCACTGACAGTGTTGATACCGGAAATTAGACGTACGTATGCCTACGCTCCTATAGATTTAGTCTAAATACGTAAGAGTTCAGGTGCCAAATCTGTGATATAACAAGTTAGCTGGACAAGCAGACGGTGGACCCACTACTGACAGATCTTGAGAACAAAGATTTTATCTATAAGGATTTTATAACACCATTAAGACATATTGGCAACACTCATTGAAGAGACATCTGCATAGCAGCTCTAGCTGTTTCTAGTTTTTATGTTACTTATACAGGGTGATTCACGCAAATAGCTTTTGTTTATTGCAATTCTCTTCTGTATAGCTAGGGTCTATAGCTTGCAATGATTTATCAAATATATGTATCTGTAGAAACCTTTATCTTGTAAAAAATATATTGCAACATAAAAATCATTGTGGTCTAACTATTACCTCGTAGTTTTCGTGACAATCCGAATCCTTGTATTTTGATTCGAACTGTGTTAGACAAAATACGGAAAATTTTGCTTTGTAATTCAGCGCTCGGCCTGGCATATAGCCAGGAGAATAGCTGTTTTGGCTTGATTTGTTTAGTCCTTATTTAAATAAGGCGTTTGCAGATGGGGGGGCCTAAGATGTCCTTACTATTCGTAGTTATTTGCTACAAAAGTCATTCGGTGGTTGAATCAATAATAATAAAACGTGACTGCACTTAAGATGGTAAGGTAAGGTGGTAAATAAAGTACTATGCTTTCAAAAGACTATTTATTTTAATAAAGAACGTACACACCGTACTGGATCTCTTTATGAACAAATTAATATTTTAATATGTACTTTTCTTATTACAATTTTTTAATTTACATTGCAAAATTGAATTAAATTATGGTATCTATGACCATTCAAGATTATTAGATAAGATGCATAACAAATTACGAATCCAAATATCCTTCAGTGAAATGTAATTTTTATGCTCAGAAATGTTTATTAACTTAATTCCTGGTACAAGGCAACATACCTATTATGATTAAAAAAAATTAACATACAATATTTTTAAAAAATGTTGGTATTAGAAACTACATAAAATTCTAAATTATATTAAATGATTAACATAATTATAGATACAATTGTTCTGAAGCAAAAACTTAAAAAAAGTAAGGGAATCCTTATCTGTTTTTTTCGTTGACTGTAGGTATACAGTGTTGAGTAATTTATAAACACAGACCTCCTTATGGTCTAAATGAAATTTTCTGCCCGACCATAATTAAAAATGTTATGTAACATTAGTCTAAGTTAACTATATATGTATTAAAGTATCTAAGATTGATTTTCTCATAACGTAAATGAATGTATATTATGAAGAAAATGTAAATTTATGAAATAGCGGATTATAGAACTTAGAAATATTTAATTTAAAACAGTACAACGATATTTTTATTATTATTTCAAATTTTTTATCAGAGCTTTCACAGGGGTTAGGTAGCAAAGCACTTTATAGGTACTTAGCAAAATATAAAATAGCAATTAACAATTTGAAGAACAAATATTTTGGAGAAGACAGTTGTCCGCTTGTTACAAAAATTGCAATATTGTCAGCAATAAGTGCAATTACTACTATATATAGTTTTTTATAGTATACATATTTTTTTATATATTATTTATTGGCTGATTCAACTGTTTATATCCTTCTTTATATAGCAATTAAGCCAAAAAGTTAACTAAGAGAATAAATTATTAATGAAATTATCAAATATTTTGGTTCAATAAAGTTTTTAGTTTTCCTCGTTACGTGACGAGGACTTTCTAGTATTCGTAAAAGACAATTTAACTTATTTAAATAAAGATTTAAGTAATTTTATTATATTATAAAAATTCGGCTCTATCTTATCAAACGACTGCTATTGAATTGCGATCTCTAACCACATCACCCGACAAACAGCGAATAATATAATTTTTGTGAAACACTAAAGATGCTATAGTGCACTATAGGAAAGAATACACCCCATGAGATTCATGTTAATGAGTTGAGATCTCTTGGAAAATGTAACTACATAAAGGTCATGTTGAAACATAGGTAATGATACAGAAGAACATCATCGCAGCAATTTCAGAAGAGTATCGGCAAAGTAAGAAGGAAGTTTTGGTGATCCTAATACTTAAGTAAACATGTAAAATATGACCTTTAAAAATGTCCATATAAGTACCTATTTGAATATTATTTTCCATAACATTGACATATTTCCTTGAATAAACCACATATGTGCGCAGATAATTTTGCAAAGATATAAATATTTAACGATTTACGTATTAGGTTAGATTATTTAGTCACACGTATTCGGTAATTTCCTTGGTTACATTTAATTCTTTATTTCCTTCGAACTTGATCTTTATGCCAGTTTACAAGAATGATCCTATTTTAGCTAAGCATATCTATAAGCATAACAAACTAACTTTCGACTGCCATAACTGCCATACGAAAGAATGTTTCTACACAAATCATATCACAGTTGCTAGTAAGGATGAATAGAATGTCAATAGCCCCAGTATCATATTTATAAGCACAAATACATCAAAAATCATACCTATCCCTTTCTATATTTATTAGAAAACTGAACAAATATGTTGACACTTTAGGTGATCTTATATTCATGGAAAGTTGAGGTGCTGCACAAGCCGAGTACACATTTGTAACAGAACTTCTTCGCAAACTCCGTCGTGTAACTTCAACACGAAGGAGTTGAATAATATAATTTTTGTGAAACACTAAAGATGCTATAGTGCACTATAGGAAAGAATACACCCCATGAGATTCATGTTAATGAGTTGAGATCTCTTGGAAAATGTAACTACATAAAGGTCATGTTGAAACATAGGTAATGATACAGAAGAACATCATCGCAGCAATTTCAGAAGAGTATCGGCAAAGTAAGAAGGAAGTTTTGGTGATCCTAATACTTAAGTAAACATGTAAAATATGACCTTTAAAAATGTCCATATAAGTACCTATTTGAATATTATTTTCCATAACATTGACATATTTCCTTAAATAAACCACATATGTGCGCAGATAATTTTGCAAAGATATAAATATTTAACAATTTACGTATTAGGTTAGATTATTTAGTCACACGTATTCGGTAATTTCCTTGGTTACATTTAATTCTTTATTTCCTTCGAACTTGATCTTTATGCCAGTTTACAAGAATTATCCTATTTTAGCTAAGCATAACTATAAGCATAACAAACTAACTTTTGACTGCCATAACTGCCATACGATAAAATGTTTCCACAAAAATCATAACACAGTTGTTACTAAGTATGAATAGAATGTCAATAGCCCCAGTATCATATTTATAAGCACAAATACATCAAAAATCATACCTATCCCTTTCTATATTTATTAGAAAACTGAACAAATATGTTGACACTTTAGGTGATCTTATATTCATGGAAAGTTGAGGTGCTGCACAAGCCGAGTACACATTTGTAACAGAACTTCTTCGCAAACTCCGTCGTGTAACTTCAACACGAAGCTGTAACGTTACGCTGTAATCTCATCGCGTAACATCAGAGCGAGCATAAATGTTCGTGCTGAGGTTCGCAGCGTTCCTATAGCTGGATACACACTTGAGCTCCCTATCTGTAAATGTATCATGTATTGTAACAGTTCCAGACAGGGAAGACTGGAACAATAGTCCCCCAATAACAGCTCAAATAGTCTGGTATATAGACAGTTCCAAGACAGAACAGGGAATTGGAGCCGGGATTTATGGGACGAGGCCAATAACCAAAATCTCAATAAGTCTAGGCAAATGGGCAACTGTTTTTCAGGCTGAAGTAATAGCCATACAATGCTGCGCTAAGAAGGCGATAAGGCGAGGCACGGATAACCGTTCGATTGCCATTTTCTCCAATAGTCAAGCGGCGATACAGGCAATAGGGTCCCCACAGGTTTCGTCAAAACTCGTGTGGGACTGTCTGAATACCCTCAAAGAGCTAGGGAGTGAGAATAGAATGACCCTAGCTTGGGTACCTAGAGACGAGGGGCACAAAGCTAATGAGGAGACAAACCCACTGGCCCGAGAACACGCATCAAAAGACCTCATAGGACCAGAACCCTTCTGCGGCATAGCGAAGCCATGCATTAAAACATCCATGGAGGAATGGATGAGAAACAAATCTCTAGAAAAGTGGAGGAATCTGCCACAACTGAGACAGGCAAAGCTATTCATTCAAGAACGGACTCCTAAATTCACAGCAGATCTGTTAGGCCAGAATAAAAAGACCATCAGAATAATAGTAGGTCTCCTAACAGGACACTGTAGGCTAAATAGGCACATGAATCTTATGGGACTGTCAGAAGATGCAACTTGCAGATTCTGTCAAGAAGAGGAAACTTCATTACATGTACTGTGCCAGTGCGAGGGCCTGACAAGACTGAGATTTCAAACACTTGGGGAAGGAAGACCAAGAGCCAATAGCTACATGGAAGAGCCTCTATCAAGGCTGTGGAGTCTAATGCAAAGGACAAAGCTGGACAGAGTGCTCCAAATAGGTTGGGTGTGCCAAAATACATCTTCTAGGTCGCGGTGGACCAGGCCAGGGGGCCGACTCCTATATAAATCTAATCTAATCTAATTGTAACAGTTACTGTAACCAATGTTGTTAGTGTCTTGCGCTACAGATTCGCGATCCTTCTTCGAAAACGCTCAATTCCATCACCGTGATCCAACCGGTGCGTCGATAAATGCCGCGATCAGAAAGAGAAATGCTCCAGTATTGTGGACGGTTAGCAGCAGGAACACAAGTCAGTACGTGTCGGACGATCTAGGTTGTATATATGAATGTAAATTGATTCTCTGAGCCTAGTATCTCTTTTTTGAATCCTTAGCCCAACCAGATTTATTAAAAAACTCAAAATCCGTAGGATTCATTCGAGTGAAATTTTTATAATGACCCCTCACCCACTGAAATTTTAAATCAGCACTCAAAGCAGATTTGTTTCTTTTTCGTTACAATGCATATTTCCAAAATCTTCGTGGTCGTTTATAATCTTCAATTATGTTGGGTATGAGTACATTTGCAGCACTTGCTATCATCAGACGTGACACATCTGGAGGTGGCATGTTGCTCATGCGAACTTACTTCGAACGCTGCTGGTTCAGATGATCGCAGGTAGTTAACGGCGGATATGGTCAGGACGTATACATAGCGAACTGATACAGTAACTGTTACAATACATGATACAGTTACAGATACGGAGCGCAAGTGAGCACCTTATAACTTGGTATTTTCGCATCACATCAAAGAATGCTAACTGTATGCGATTACGAGTGTGGACGTGTTCGAGCTAGTTCGTGTATTGTCTTATCGTGGGGTTATTTTCATATTCTCTCAGTACAGAATAGACAGTCGTGTTATCCAGATGGAGTAGACGCAAGAAAATTTGATTCCTTTAATTGATCTATAGCGCATACAAACATTGATGTAGGATGCAAAGCATCCTCGCTACTTCAATAAATTCTACAGAAATGATGTTTTATTGATGATGGATCATTATAATTATTGTCCATAGTTTTGACAAACGTCTGTCGTCACCTCCTTTCCAAACACAACTTACCAGGCTGCGTACAGCATGGAAGATCAGGATATTCGTGGCGCAACGAAGTTCCGTTTAGAGAGACTTTTTCTCGCTATATGTTACGTGTATCAATTTCACTCTGTTCTCAACGGAATTACGCATCGAGGTTCTGTTGAAGTGTGTACGCGGCTTTATTATTTCAACTGTAACATTTTGTATAAAAGTAGAGAATATATCATCATACTCATTCAGTCACAGGTTATAAATATTGAAATCAAAAATACCCACGCGCCTACATTTGCAAATTTATGCAAAGAATTAGGTACACTTCTTTCTAAAATGTTGGATTCGCAGTAAACTAGTGTAATTTGTATTAAAATATGTACAGAAACCAATATTAGAAAACAAGTCTTTTTTATAATTGGCATATTTGACCTTTATTTTATTGCGAATCTCTTATAAATATACAATATTATTTCTTATTGCTGGTATCTCATAATTATAAATAATATCACCTCAAATACACCTGTAAACATATTAGTGACAAAAATGAGTGGAAAATATTGGTCTATTAATTAACATGTGGTCTGTTATGGCACAGATTTTATTAAAATCAGATAAGGAGAATATATTAAAGTTGACTCAACATGGATGATTTCACAGTATTACAGTTATTATATATCTATTAAACTTCCAAACGTGATGAAAGAAAAAAGTATGTGTTGTCTTAAATTATGAAAACAGATATATACAGGGTGAGTCAATAAGAACGAATTCTTTAGTAGCTCCTTAAATAAAGGAGATAGAGCAAAACATTGCAAAGGGGACTTAATCTATCACTTTTTTTCTACAATCCAAAATTATTTTTAGATATACAGGGTGCACCTTTGAGCGGTTACAGCATTCAACATTTGTTTTTTATATGGAACACCCTGTATTTTATACGAGATTTTGATTAAGCCTAAAATTCCCTATACATTGGTGCTCCGTTTGCTGGTCTTGTATGCGGGGTTGCCAAGTTATTTCGGTTTTTCTAAAAATTTGAGGAAAAAAATTACTTTGTAAAAAAATTATAGTAGCCTTGTTTCTGATAATTAAAGGTTGAGATCCGGTATTTAGATAATCAAACCCTTATACTATAAGCCGATATCATCATAAAATTATTTGCTTGTACAGGGTGTTTTTTCTAAGCAACTGAAGTGGTCTGAATATATTGTGTAAAAACTCGTTTTTCTTTTATGGAACCCCCTGTATATAATAACACCAGGCAAACGAGTATTAAATAAGCTCTCAAATGATATATAGTTTCTATATCTAACTCTAATAGTTTTCAAGATATTCAAATTTATACAAATATGGCAGTGACTTCTTTGTCATTTAATTATTTATTTATATATGTAATTATCTATTTCAAGAAAAAAACACATTTTCTAAAATTTTTCTTGTTTTGTTCAAAACTGTAGTTTTTTTAACTTTTCTTACTGCCATGAACTATATATTTTATATCTCTTAAACAGCCATCCGTCTTTCCGTAATTTCAAAAACACATCAGTTAAAAAGTTTTATAGGAACCTGATAAACATTGAAAAATATATTTTTTAATTAAATCAACGAAACCAAATACTAACAAAAAATAATAAGAGACGAAACAACATAATTTTAAACGTCCACAAACTGAATACATCAATTTCTAATATAACATTATAAGTACTGCTGGAAATGTCCGCCACCTAGAGCAATGCATCGTGTAACACGTGTTACAAATGAGTCTCAAACGTTTGTGAGCATTTGTCTTTTTACATGTGGAAACGAATTTCTTATTCTTTTTCTCATATCTTGAGGTGTTGTGGGTGGAGTCTGATAGATCATATATTTTATAAAACCCTAAAGAAAAAATCCAATTTATTAAGATCTGGCGATCTTCCTGGCCAGTAGCCAGGAAGATCGCCAGTGGACCACCGCGTCCAATCCATTTGCGTGGATATACTTACCTGATCAGATAATGTCTCACTGCAGGGGCATAGTCAGGAGGTGCTCCATCTTGCTGAAACCATAATCCGCGTACTGTTGCCAGTGGCACATTGTTTAACAGATCTTGGAAATCATTTTCTAGAAAATTTAAATAATTTTGCCCATTTACGTGTCCATCAAAAAAGTATTGGCCCACTAAATGGTTACCAACAACCCCACCCCAAACAGTCACAGTCCAGTTGTGCCGAAAATCAATTTCTCTGATCACATGAGGGTTTTCATCACTATATTTTTTATTTGGGGTTTTATAAAAGATATGGTCTATCAGACCCCACCCACAACACTTGAAGATATGAGAGAAAGAATAAGAAACTCGTTTGCACATGTAAAAAGACAAATGCTCACAAACGTTTGAGACTCATTTGTAACACGTGTTACACGATGCATTGCTCTAGGTGGCGGACATTTCCAGCAGTACTTATAATGTATTATAAATTGATGTATTCTGTTTGTGGACGTTTAAAATTATGTTGTTTCATCCCCCATTATCTTTTGTTAATATTTTATTAACAATAAAGGAGATAGATCTCCTTTATTTAAGGAGCTACTAAAGAATTCGTTCTTATTGACTCACCCTGTATATAGGGGGTTGCAAACACATATCGACAAACTTTAAGGGGTGGTAGGGAACATGAAAACAAACCTTCTTTGTTTAATAAACATAGATCCGCAAATGAGCGCACGTTCAAACCAAAATGTGGTGGTGCCCCGTAATGTTGAAACCACATGCTATTTCTAATGTCTATACGAATATTTTCTAATAATAGACCCTTGAAGGGGGTTGGAACCTTTATGACATCCTCTGGAGATGACTAAAAGTTTTAATCATCTCCAGATGATGCCAGCTTGGTTGACGAAACGCGCGTCGAGTGCAGTATAGTGTTTTGGTGTTATTTGGAAAATTACGTCACTGTTTTCTAATAATAGACGCAAAATAGTTTGCAGAAAATGGAGATAAATATTCAAAAGAGCAGGCAGCAAGTGAGCTATTAGATTCTCCCCAACAATACCAGCCCACATGTTTACAGAAAAAAATTGCTGGTGTCTTCTAGAGATCACAGAGTGAGGATTTTCATCATGCTAAATGTGACTATTTGTACCATTAAAATAACCATCGCGCGTGAAACTGTCTCATCATAAAACAGTACTATTCTCCCGAAGTAAGGCTCTATTAAGTTGTCACCCAAAAACCATTGGTATAGAGCCAATCGGTGTGGATAATCTTCAGGATTTGAAGCTTGTACGCGTTGTAAATGGTAGGGGTAGAGGTTCATGCATGACACGGTGTAGCGTCGACTTGGAGAATCCCATTTGATGTGAAATTGTGCGAACACTTAAGGATTGATTTCCCTCCACACGGTGTAGAACTCCTTCAAATTCAACCGTACGAGCACAAATTATGGTTCAATAAATTTTTTAATTTTCCTTTATTGAACCATAATATGTGATAATTTAATTAATAATTTATCTCTTAGTTAACTTTTTAGCTTAATTACTATATAAAGAAAGGTATAAACAGTTAAATAAGCCAATAAATAATATTAAAAGTACACTATAAAAACCTACCAGAGTAGACTACCTTAGACTCAAATATTATTAGAATGACAATAAGTTAAGGTTGTAATTCAATGTTGAGGGTGCATATATAGCATGCAAAGTAGTTGTTCTCAACATATCTTAAAAATAATAAAGTTATTCCATTGCGTAGCTAGGTTATAAGCAACGGGACTAATTAAAAACTTTTTGGCTTTTTTGTATTAGACATACTCTTACAAAAATTTTTAATAAACCCAATATTTATAATAATGGGCCACATATCATTGGTTATTAACAATATAAACATATTTGTCCAAACAAGATAAGTACTCTCTAGTCAGAGATATACTGTTGAGGGTTAATTTATAAAAGTCTTGATGTATTACACAAATAACACAGAAAGTGATATAAATCTCAACAATGATGAATGTTCGTCTATGATATTATGTCGGTATGGAATAATAAAGTACCCACACGCTTAGAAATGTAATAACCATATTGATAGATTAAAATCTGATATCCTTCCTCAGTATTTTACCGATGAAAATAAAATTTTGGCCCTATTTAAACCTCAGTTTGTACGAGTCCAGTTATATTAGATTACTATACACGGTGTTACATTTAATTTTGCCATCATTACAGGGTGGCTTAAATTAGAAAAAAGTTGCACAGTTTTATGCTGAATCAGATTGCGATACGTTATCTGTCATATATGCACACGTTTGTGAGTTATCGGGGAAAAAACAAAAACTGACGATTTACAAAATGCTAAATATCTTCTCTATTAAGAAAGGTAGAAAATTCAAATTTGACACTTATACATTATTGATAATGACGACTCCAAAAATTCTATTCATTAATGCATTAAGTATAAATTTTGTATTTCCTAGGATATGTTTCCACGGCCAACTATTAAATGTAGGTCATTTATTATTTTTTATTATTTGTTGATTTCTCCTCATTTTCAAAATTTTAATATGGCATATAATATATCGTTGTAAAGAGAATAAAATTTCACATCTGATGACATAATAGTCCAATGTGGGCATTAATAAGAAATAAAAAGTTGACTATCGCATCTCAAAATCTAGAGTGCTTAGTTAAAATATAACTTAATTTTTGGACTCAATAATAATGTGTAAGTTTTAAATTTGAAGGTTCTAAATTTGTTTATAGCGAAGATTTTTTCGTTTTTTCCCCGATAACTCACGAATGGGTGCATATATGGTAGATAACGTACCGCCATTTGGTTTAGTATGAAATTGTGCAACTTTTTTCTAATTTAAGCTCTAATTTAATTGTTTTATTTAAAACGTATGGAGGAAAAAGGTTTTCCTAAATATTTCGACAACGGATCGATCAATTAAAATAAAAAAAACACATCGACATGTGGGGATTAAAAAGACCTTTAAAATGAGTTAGGTATTACCCTGTCCCATTTAAGATTTTTAAGGGGGTAGCTCCCGCTATAGCAGGGGGTAAAAAGGAGCGCGTCAATTTTTGAATGAAAAGTTGTCCCCCACGATAAATTGTTCACGTGTTTCGGGATTTTTCAAAGAAATATGCAGATATCCAGAAAATGAGGGTGGGAAGTTTTGAAACGAACACCCTGTATAAATTTGCATCCAACATATATTTCTAGATCATATTAATTTGTATGTCAATAACAGAAAATTAAACTTATATTCCATATTTAAATTACAACACAACACCTTCAAAGTGTCATATACGCAGATAGTGTGTATTAAAAAGTACAAGCTGGGCTCTCAGCTGCTTGTCAAATCACAAATCGGCATTTTTCTTGATAAATGTTTGGATAATTATCTACAAATGATTAAAATCGGTTATTTCCAAATAATACTTAGATTGTGTAGGTACTAAATGTGATCGTTGGTCTTTTATGGAATATCTATTGGATTTTTTGCGTTATACACTTCTGTGTTCCATACATAAATGACGTAAACTGAATGTGTTGTATAATATATAATTTAAATTATATTATGGTCAATAGATGCTGAACTTCCAAAGCCCAATTTCGCCAAATAATTTATTTATTCTCTCCTTCTGACTGCCAGAAAACGAGGGTATAGAAAAACCTAAAATCAATTAATTGATTATATCCCACAGCTCAATCTCAGTATATCATTCAGTTAATTATTTGGGGCGCACCGAAGAACTCGGTAAAAATATAGAAACGGAGGGAGAAAAAAGTATTGATTAGCAGAGTTTTGCGTGTAGTTTCAAGCATAAGTTTCAGGTTTTTTCTGCCTGCAATTAAGATTTCTCAGGCAATCGAATGTAGAGAAAATACATAATATTAGCGCACTAGTTATATAATTTTTATACCTTGTTTTATTTTAATTCATTATCACTAATAATATACAAATAAATCTTGGAATTATAAGAAGACTATAAATTTTTCAAGTAAACACTCTTTATCTCAATAATTTAATGAGTTTTTAAATGCTCAATCCTCCATCATCTGTATGTCGATAACAAGATAAAAAGTATGCACACCAGGAAATATTTATGGTTTTGTTTAATTATTTAACTAGAAAAGGGAGATTTCGTTCCCGTTTCTAGCCCTACCGGGGGTCCAGGCCTAAGGCCTGAGTTCACCCTTCGGGTGACAAAAGCATCTACAATAATATTATTTTTAAGAAAATACACATTAAGAAATTTTGTATCTGCAATGATGATGTAATGAGTATACTAAACTTTTCTCAATATTTTGATGAATTGTAAGGATACTCTATTCTTGACGGTAAAACATCACATCATAATTTTTTTAAGTGCTGAAAGTAGAATTTATTTTTCAGTAAACATTTTTTATCAATAGGACCAAAAATATATTGCTGTCATAATTGTAGCAGCAAATTAATATTGTAGATATTTACTTTTGTAAGCTAAAATGACGAATTTCACAGACTGCCAAAATGAAGGAATTAATTTCAAACTAATACTAATAAATAATTGGAATTAAAAACTGAAAAAAAGCTAGCTTTCAGCGTGATTCGAACTCGCGAAATTAGCATTACGATTTTTGGAATCCTACAACTATCCCATTGCGCTACCTACCCTGTTGTCAGAAATTTAACTTGAGATGTTTAAGTATGTAAAATGTACGTGTTATCCTAAAAAAATAATTTTTTACCGATTTTCTAATTGGAAAGGCAATTCGCTTCAGTATTTTGGTAATCAGACGTGTTTGGCAGTCAGTACTATCGATTCCGTTAGCAATATTTCCCATAGGAAAATAATGAAAATAACCTATCTGAAGTTTAATTAATTTGACAGTTTTCGTGGGAGGTGCTTGTCTCGTTAGTGCAATCTCACATCGGCATATAAAATGAGAAAGAAGTTGAGACAGATGCGACTCGAGATTTTCGAAGACGAAATAGACGTAGATGGAGTCGACGTACGGTCTCGAAAAAAAATCTCAAAGGATTAGAGAAAGGACTGAACTTTCGCATGACGCCCTTCTCGAAGCGGTAAAAGTTAGAAGAGGGGCGAGGGGGTCCCGCGAAAAGTCGGGATTTCGGCGGGCGTGACGGGACCATTAGGCGCGAGAACAAACGCCGGTGCTAGCCGCATCTCTCTCGCCGAACGGCGATCGACGAAAATTTTGCAGAGGTTTTTTGAAAAGGCGTTTAAATTGGGAAAACGCTATCGGAGGAGATAGCTTTAAAACTTTGTGGATTCGGCGACGGAATTTAGAGCGAGACAGAATCGATGCGTTTTAATATATATGGATGATCAGAAAGCTTTCAATCACCTGAAAACTAAAATTTTCCGAATTATCCGCATTAAAACATCTTTAATTCTAAAAAAGTTGTTCCTATCAGAATACCTAAAAGAAAAGTCACAGTATGCATGGTGCATGGTTATGCAACTGCAGGCTTGTATGTAAATATTCAAGTCTGAAATAACGTTACGACTTTACTTGGCCTCTCATGCTTGTTGTAATGTTATCATTAAAAGCACAAGTAAGCTAAAAGGATTGAGTTACGTAACTTGATTTTAGAATTTTGTTGAACTTTTATAAGGAAATGGCGAGGTAATAATATTAAAAACTCGAGGGACTACTCCGATCGCAAATGAATTGAACATTCTACGAATCATATCAGGTTTTGAAATCTAGAAATCTAGAATAAATAATTCTAACCAAGATTTCTAGATACAGAAGATATAGAAGAGAACAATAAGATACCAAGTATTCTTAGTAAATATTTTTTCTATATAAATATTCAGAATATCATGAATTTCACCAAGGAAATATTTGGCGATATTCATATTAAGACAGCTTTTTCCTATTATTTTCTAAGTGAAACTGTTTTTAAATATTGTTTGTTATCCAACAAGACTGTAACATATATAGAAAGAAACAATATCAAATATATCTTGAGAATGTTCGTCATTATCCACTAATTTCTCGAGGAGAAATTAATCATTATCCAGTGGGTATTTATAAATTTGTCGCAAGCGAGGGCTAATTTGTGACGATTTACGAGAACGCTGTTCTAGGGTAAACAAGGAATTTCTGCTAATGGTAGAAATACGCCTATACACCTGGTACGGCAACGCATATCCAGATTGAAGTCCATATAAACGCAACGCTTTATCGCCGATAAAAAGTTACATTGAAAATTTAAATAATTATTTGCCGTATTCGTGACTTACTAGAAAATACATTCACAGCGAAATGTTTCTTCTGAACGTACATTCAGTCATGCGAGGGTTGATTACGTCCTTTCATGGGATGAAGTTTTAGGCAGTAGCGCAGGTTACCAGCTAAATTAGTTTTGGCTTACTTACTTTTTTATTTCGTAATAGCATGCGATGCCAAACTATTAACAGTGTGCGTTCAATTTTATTGTGGGCTGTATCCAAACGGCTCCCTTTAGTACATCATTTACTTTTAAAAACTTCCACTACTACAGTGGAATTAGGCTACTGTTTTGTCCTTTTGGAATCACAAAAACAAAGTTAAATGAAGACAGAACTGTTTACCTTTTTTTAATTGAAGTTCCATTACTTACCGTTTAAAATGATGGTGGTGGCTAGTCCGAAAATCGGACCTTCGGTATAAATAATAAATGCCCTAAATTTATTGAACCTCTATAGTATGTAAATAAAATTATCGACAATTTTCGGGTATCAATCGGGTCTGTAAATATATCTCTATACATTATTTAATCATCGACTGAATATAGTGTTCAGTCATGTCATGATAAAAAGAAGATATATTTGTATCATCTGTCGTACACAGAAGTATTTTTTATATCATGGTGTTCAGTAATGGTAGATAGCTCATTAGATATAGTGCATATACTCCTATAACGGTTACATAAATAACCATTGCCCCGAAGAGAAAATCAATTTTATATCTTTATTTTTTGTAAGCGCAAAGTGTAAGCGATTCAACCTCTTAAATACCAGGTAAAAATTTAATAATCACTAGTATTTTTTATTTATTTAATTATTAAGTATAAGAGTTTGACTTAATATAAAATCTAATGCTAATCTAATTATCACTTTTATTGTTTTATATCTTTCTAAAAACTAAAAGAGGCAGACAAAAGCGAAACTTGCGGGCTCTCCCGAAATCTTTCCCTATGATCAAAAACGTTTTGATTTGTGTGTATAATATGCATAAACATATGAATAACAACTTTTTCAAGAGTTGCTTGAGCAGAAATGCAAACGGAAACGTCCTTGTTACATGCTACTAGCTACGTATTTAGAGAAATTATTTGAAACCAGCACATAAATCTCCACATTGTAGGTCAAAATTTTTAAATATTAATTGGGAGTAATATATGCCTCATTGACTTTCACGAGATCACTGATTTGAGAGCTAATGAAGAGTGTCTGGATGGTAAATTTTATTGCATCGTCTGATTTATACATTTCCGGTCACACATCGGCGAAACCGCATTTCAAAAAATATTTATGGACCTGATTTGAATTTAGATAGGAGATAATGTACGAACCACCTAAATCAATACTCGGATTTCCATATTACAGATATTAGAAACACAAGCGTGATGAATAGGGTCCCATACAGTTAGCTACATGAATGTTACAGATGTTTTATTAATATTCGAACTGAAAGGTCAGTTAAACCAGGTATTAATTAATTGATATTAATTTTATTTGTAAATTCACCTGTTTTCAGAATGGCAGAAATTTAGTTTAGGAGTTTACGGTAGGTTTCGCAAAATGTTATTCTTATACACCATTTAGTGAAATGCCCTGTACAACCGAAGTTCACATAAGTCGTAACGTGATAGCAATACGTATAAATAAGTGGTTCGCGCGCTGAAAATACATTTTGTTTACTTCCACTATATCACTTTCCCTCAAATGAACTTTAGTAATACATTTATTTTTTACAGGTAAATAGCCAATTACAGAAAATCGAAATGAAATAAACAATGTAGTACAAGCTTATTTTAGGCGATAAGTATACCGACACGTGCACATGTGATACATATTATGGATAAAAAATAAACTATTTTTTATATCTTGATGTAATAAAGTTAATACAATCACAATTTATCATTATAAGCTAGAAATATCATTAAATATCTTGCACTAGATATACTTTTCCCCAGTCATAGGGAAATTGTGCACAATCTGGCAACACCGCCTCTGGCACGGTGCCAAGGACAACCCTCCAAGGGCGAAGTCTCAACACTCTAGGCTTTCAAATAAGGGAGACCGGCTTTGGTCCACGTTTCCTGGACGTCACCACCGGTACTTATAGAATACCCTTCGTATAACTTGGCTGTCGATTATTTATTGAACTGCCCGGGTATGTGGATTATTAGTGAGTATTCGATGGAAATTTCTACAAGGATCTAGAAGCCTAGTTCATCTATATAAAGGCTGCGGCGTGCCACTGAAGTACTGTTTAAAACAGGTGAACGTAACTATTAATCCTTCATTTTGTTTCTCCATACAGGGTTATTCAGAACTTATCTCTAAAACTTTGAGGATATGTGCATCCTTAAATAATAAATCGATATCACCAAAAAAATTTATAATAAAAGTCTTAGGATTTCCCGTAAACAAAGTTATACCATTATAGAGGACTACGTAGATGGGCAACTGTACTTCAACGACAATCTGATATACCACATTCCTAAGAATGTGGTAAAAAAGTAAACACGTTTTTGTACCTAGAACGCCTGGGCGAATAGAGTTGGAGTGGGGATAATATCTCTATTGTCTATTCAGTCATCAGTCTATGTGTGTACTCTCTGTGTGCCGGTGTTTTATTCATCGTAGGAGTGTTAAACTGTAAAATTTTGAAAATGGCTCTTGTGTACAGTAATGCTGAGTTAATGGACTGTTACCAGTGATTTATCAATTACGAGTTAGGTTTTGTGAGTGGTTGTTGCAGCAAAATGCTGAAAATCCCCAATTTACTTAATAATTTACGTTTACAAGATCAGCAACCAGGAGGAACATTCGAGGGACAAAATTTCGAACAGCTTTTGTAACAAGGTATGTGCAAATTTTTTATAAATTTCATGTTTCTAATACCTAGTAATCAAGTAGCGCAATTCTTCAAAATTAGTGTAACAAAATTTTATTCATTTTAAAGACACGTCACTTTGGTCACATCTATCTATCTTTAAGTTTATTTTAAAGTAAAAACGCTGCAAATCTTTTTTGCGCCGGGTGTCGGTATACTCTCAGAACTTCCGAAGTTTTTTCGTGCTAGCCAGTTTGCATTGTCAGTCCCAAGGTCACTCCATTACAGTGGAGCAGTATCCAGCGGCGTGCAATGAAAAATTTTTAAATAGTTTTCAGAAGCCGCCAAAAAAATTTTTTTTGCACTACCACATTTCCACATGTATGTTGAACATCCCCAAATTTTATTATGGATAAGTTCTGAATAACACTGTATAATTTTACATAGAGAAAATGATGGTTTCGGCGGCTATACAGTAAAATCAGTACACAACGAGGTACACAATTACTAAACTTTACGTCAAAAAACATTCCTATATAAAGTTCCTATCCCTTCAGGTGGTAGGATTACAAGGGCGTTGTTGAAACTGGCAAAATTTCAAAATCACTCTGTAGTGTAATTGGAAAACATGTGACAATAGAATTGATCTCATAGAACCATCAACCTGGCCTTGGAAAAGTAAGTCGAGACTGTGCAATTCGTAACTTTTACTTTACAACTTGAGTTACCCTGGATTCCCATCAAAAATGGACTCCTCTGTACAAACATAGAATATTAAGAAGCGTACCCGTTACATTCATCCTTACTCTGTTTCAATATTTCTTGTGTCACATATAATTCATCTTAGCCAAAGTTAAAGACAATATATGCTCTATAATAACCCACTAAATAGTGGTACACGTTTTATATGACTATCTGGTATATACACACAATGGATGGCAGGCAATAATTAACTACTCGCGATAAATTACTCTTTGTGTATACTGTTGTATGTTATACGATTCCATTTATTTCGTCTATAGTAGTTAAAATTGCTGTGGCATCATTCAATGTGGAGGGTACTTCCTTCTAAAAGATCCGCTAATTTCACGGGCACTTAGTTTCTAATTAACTTATGGCATCTGCTTTGGGTTAAATTTGAGGTAAAATTCCTACTTGAACATAAAAAACTTGCTCATTAAATTCAGCCAATGCCATGTAGGTAGGTAAATTGGATATCACTAAAATTGAATGCAGTGTAATAATATTTTCTGGTTACTTTATTCTATAATTTAAGATGTATCTACTTAGTAAGAAAACAAGAAATACTTTTGATGACTTCATTGTGAAACTTTGATGCGATACACATGAACTGACTGACTTTTGATGTTTTCTCCTGAACATCAAGACGCTGCGCTTCTCTCGATGCGCGTTTCGCTATCAGTGCTGGCGAAATATGGAGTGAATAAAATAAAACTATAAGAAAATGTGAGGTTTAGCTATTTTCAGATACCGCCAAAGTTATTATCAAAAGTTAGATGAATTTTATCCAAATTTAAGTAATAAAATAATAAAGACTTATATAGAAAGTAAATGAAAATGAATGTAGAAGAGATTTGGTAAAATTAACTGTGTTTCAGGCATATAAAAGGATAAATTAAAAGATCCTGGAGAAGTGTACAACCGGCTTCCCGAAGGAAAGAAAATCGGACGGAGTTAATTAGTAAGGTAATATAAGAAGAAACAAGAATATTAATCAATTACTACGAAAGCCATGGCCTAAGAAAAAACAAAGATACCAATAGCAACTGAAGAAAAATATCTACATGAAGAATTGAAGCCTTGAAATCATTTTATGCTTAAACAGGAAGAGACAAGCCATTTGTAATAATGTTAATGGAACTTTAGAGAGAAGGAGACTTTAATTCTAAATGTAATTTGTAGGCCCATTGTTATAATTATGTAAGGTATTATAATTATATCGATCTACCATCTGTTTTCGAAGTTTGACTCTCTCATTTTGAAAGAGGCAAATGTTGTTTCAATATGCTGGTTAGAGAATACTCCTAGAAGAATAGAAGATACTACTCCTCTGTTTTATTGTTTATTTAGCGAATATCTGTTGAAAATTTTGAGAAGAAATTGAAAAGCGTATTATTTCTATTTATTATATCGAAATAATTTTAAAACGACTTCAAATGTAAGAAGTTTAGCTGTTATAATAAAAATTACTGATCACATTGATCACTGACATATCATTTTGTTATTTTCGCATTAGTTTTTGGTTACTAAAACTGTCAAGAATGTTAAATAAAGCAAGCCACCAATGTCACACCTTCTAAAGTTAGTAAAATAGCAGACATGACAGCATACCAGAAGTTTCATAAAAAGCATGTTCAAAGGTTTCATAAAAGGCCTATTCAAAGGTTTCATAAAGGGCCTGTTCAATATAAATCTCAAAATATGGGAAATTAAAGACTCTTTAGGTGATTTACTTAAGTGCTCTATTGCGATACAAATATATGTCAAAAATAAGGTATTCAATATTTTTAAAATTTGAAATCTGCTAACTTTCAGCGCTGACTGAAGAATTTAATGAGAGGCAAGCAATATTAAGTGGAATCGAGATTTAGACCATTTGAAGTTCTCTGATTATACTCCAGGTTTCTGAATAAAATTTCGTATTACTTGACCACTTAGTAAAAACTGCTATATGGGAAAAAAATTTAGATTTCTTCTTAGTACTTTTCCTCAAAAATACAGGGTTTCAATGCGCAAGCAGCGTATCTTAAAGACTTATAGCTAGCAGAACACAAAAGCAGACATATATGAAATTAAATTAAAGGCCATCAGGCCAAATTCAAGGACATTATTGACGAAAATAATATTTTTGAAACCAGTGATCTGCTAACTTAGCTAGCAGAACATAGAAAATACTTAAACCAATCACATTCGGACAGAACTGATGATTCATTTTCATTTTGGTTTACGTTTCCTTTTGTTTTACAATTTTGCTTTTGCAGGTGAAGAGTAAAAAAGAAAAATCGACGACAAAAAATTGATATCAATAGGGTGATTACCATACATTACCGCACAGTAAATATTACTGTAATCACGATAATTTGACATTAGATATTTCTACTTTAATTTTTTTAAATTTTTAATTGTCTGTTATCTCTTTTATGATGTGAAAAATTAGTTTATAAAAATCAACGCGTGGATCATTTGAAAATCCTTCGTGGGTCAGTGTCTGTGTGACCTTCGCATCATAAGTTCGCCGCTATTGCTCTATACTATAATGCGACTTAGAATAATTTGTTCAAAAGTATTTACTTACGACAAAACTGCTGCTGCTAAGTTATTAATACCATAAAACTTTTCCAATGTAGGTATATTTATTATTATTTCCACATGCATGTAGGAGGTTGATCCTCTATTATAAAATATGTTACAACTGTTTCAATAGAATTATTTAGAAACTTTTATGTAGGTACTCACCTATTATTTGTTACTAGTACAATGTGTGTTCGGGCATTGCCCAATTATAATAATTTATTATTATCTACATCAATAACACACATCTAGTCTAACATAAATGCCAGAGGAGTCATGTTCTTTTTTAATTTATATTTATAATATACTTCTCAGATATATAATTATATTTTAAGTACCATAGGTAAAATGTGGTACCATTTTAAGGCTAATCATTGTTATATGGATTTGTATTGAGATAGGAAACAACTTTCACATCTGCTCATTATTTCGAGGTAATACTTGTTATTATTCATAGTCTGGCATGGTGTTATTATTCCTGGTATGATACTTAATAGAGGTAGATATACCATTGTGGAGAAATATTTAGACACAGTCTTCTTAACTGGACTGACCACATTCTACCGGACAACTCTTGTACTATTTCACTCATATCGATCTATTTTATTGTGTAGAATGTAACACGTTTATTCCTCGTTTAATATTCCCTAAACATGAGAAGACACAAGTGATTTTTTGTAGTTTTTTTTATTTGTAATATATTTTAATAGTTTTTTAGGTAGGATCGTGCTGTTAATACCAATAATTTTATTCTGTCTATAAAAATAGGGTAGTAGTTTATATTGGCGAATCATCTAAGTCATTACAGATAAGGGTTTGAGAACACAAAAATTATGTTCATAAATTACCGAGTTGAGGGTCCCCCAAACCAACGCGGATAATCGCAGCACCTGCGGAAGTTCGCACCGCTTGTGATTCGCATCATATTGTTTCCATTGCGTTAAATATGTACGTTCACACCAACACGATTTTTTCCGTTTAGACTGCGAATTGTCTGCGTTTATTTCGTACGGAGTTTTTGTTCGCAATCGGCTGCGTTTTCTCTCGGATCCGTTGTAGTTTCGCAATCTCTTAACTAAGAAAGTAATTAATAAAATGGAAAAAATCATTGAATTAGTGCGAAAGTATACTATATTAGGCGACCTTTTTCATGACGATTACAAAAATATTCGAAAAAAGTAACAAAAATATAACATAGATTCTCGTCTTTTCGCGATTGCGGCATTAATGTATGAAATTCCCTATATTGTCGTCATAATATGATCAACACATATTATGTATCACACCTTAAATTGTCTTCTTCCAATGCAAGCAACACAAATGCTTCTTCTTCATCCGATGATGTATACATATTATTGTATGATATGTAAGTATGTAAGTACAAGTACAAATTGTTTATTTTTCGTTTTCAGCAATAGCAATCAACCTTTTCGACACTGGAAATATGACGCATATGATGCGATTATATTCGCTTTGGTGTGAGGTTCTCTGCGGATTCCGCCACGAATATCGCTGCGAACTTTCCGTCACGAATCCGTTGCGAATAATTCGCGTTGGTTTGGGGGAGCCTTTGATTGGATACGAACAAGAATTAGAAGATGATATCTATCTGAAATAAATCTAGATCTAAACCAAATGAACTTAAAAGTAAATAAATTCTTTAGCTACTTCATTTAGTGAAATATTTTCTACATTGCCCATCTCATTAACAACTAATATGAAGAAAACGATAACGGCCTCAAAAATAAAAAACGGTTAATGGTAATCTTAATAGTAACTCATTTTCGAAACAGTTGCTTTCCGACTTCCCCTTGTACAGCGGTGAGTAATAAATATCCTTTTAAGTACTGGATCTCTTCAAGAACACTCATATATCTAGCCAGAACACAAAGTAGGCAATCAATCAAAACAACGGTAATGTAAGTGAAACAAATCATTAAAAAACATCGAAAATGCATCCGGTGCCATATACGACACGAAAGGATTATCTCTCGGCAAAAGAATACATTAAATGTGAAACTAAATTGATTATAATTACCTCAGGTCATTGGTTTACCGACAGGATACTGGAGAATGTATTAGCCACTTGGAATTTACACTTAAGTAACAATCTGGGAAGCATACGTTTTATTTATTGCGATTCGGATAAATGGAATGGAATGGAATGGTAAAAAAGTATTCCTAATATAAACAAACTAATATTTCACTTTTATCTTCTCTATCAATCGCTGTACTGGTACTACTACAAGACCGCAAATTAAGTGAAAAGATGTGCAAATTCCTATTTACTGTACGCATGTATGTACGCATACATTTTTTATTTTTCTAGGCACATGATTTTGGTCAATTATTTTATATTTTAGTTTTGGTCAATGGAGTCATGTAAAAAATATGACTCAGGAGATAATTTACAGTTATTTGCAATAAATATAATTGGGCAAATCCACTTCTCCTCTAAATATAATTCGGCGATAGGAGCAATTTCCTTTAAAATGTTAAGTTTAACAACATGTGTAGTACATTCATCGTTTTCCTATATTTATTCCTAAATATATTTTGTATCGATCACCTACAATAATTAGAAGATTATAACAATAATATACAGAAACTGAGATTATGGCAAAACAGTTTGAGGTAAAAGAGTTGATAAAGTAGTGTTAAAAACATGGAAATAAAAATCAAACAAATCAACACAATCAATTACTTCCATATGTCGTCCCTCCTGTGTAACGTATACATATATGTAAAATAAGAACACACAGTCCGTGGAGTATTTGTTTTCGTAATCTCCTTGAAGTAAATAATTAGAATGTTGTTGTTGGAAGGCAGCGCGGTTACCCGCAGCACTCAGGCCTTTCGACCCATTGTGCCTGGCGCTAATAGAGAGCTATTGGAAGAGACTCCTGCTATGCGCATGAGCCTATCCCTTCTACTGGAAGCTCTCTAATGTCCTGGGACAGAATAAATGCTGCACCCAGATGTTTGTGTCTCTTGACCATGAGGCAGGCACAGCGACAGAGGATGTGAATGGAATCCTCGTCATTGTGTCCGCAAACCCTGCCCCTTCTAGTGTCACTAAGGCCGATAGTGTTAAGGTGCTTTTTGAGATGTCCGTAAGTAAAATAAGTAGGATTGTCTTCCTCACAGACAATAGAGGACGCTGCTATGATAGCACTTGCGGAAAAGCAGGTCGCTATCTGTCTTTTAATTTGACAATAACGGTCGAACGGATAGTAGCAAAGACCAAACGATGGCACTACTGTGTGTTTCTCACCGCTATTAATATAATAGATGCCCTTTAGGCAATCATGTCGCAACATTATTCATCGAGTCCATTAGCACTCTGATGAGCGCAGAATAAATGCGAAACGCGTCAGTGTCTGCTGGTTGGTGTCGGTGAAGGATTTGGCGACTTCCATGGAGATCCCAGAGTAATGCAACGCCAGTCGGGGCACATAGTCCGTGGAATAGTTGTTTTCGGCATCTCCTTCAAACAGACAGTATTTTTCCTTTTAGAAAATTTATTATTCAATTCAATTTCTATAGCATCTATCAACTATTAAATATTGTTACCTACGTTATGTTATCCTTCAAATATTCATCTGTGATTCAGGTAAGTATTATTAATATTTAAGATATGGTACATTTCCAACAAACACTCTTGGCACTTTTACAGAGTTATATTATTTTTACCAATTTACCAATTTATACCAATTATTCTCTTTTATCGAACTTAATTAAGTAAGCCAAATTAATAACTTCTCTTTCATATTTCACCTTCCATACTTAATGTTCTTGTCCTTCCCTAATTTGAAGCTATTTGAAGCTCACTACTAGTAAGTACTATACAATTAAATAGTTATCTAATAATAATGTACTAGCTGCTTTATAAAATCGGTAGACAAATTACTATTCACTCAAAGTATAATAAAGAGGCTGACATCGTATTAATCAGCTAACATTGCACTATGTAGTTAATAACATAGTAGACGTTTTCTTTCAAGAGGCATCTTACATCTACGAACTTATGGAATTTAGGCTGTTGTGAAATGAAATGTAATGATAATTATTAACATGAAGTCAATTGTCCAAATTAAATGTTATGAAGACATTTTATACTTTCAAATAACGAAAAACATGTCTAGCCCGAAATACAAATATATTTATTGTAGTCTTTTTTTGGGTTTACACCACCTGTAAAATAATTAAAAAAAACAGGAAACCAGAAGTATTCAATTTAAATATTCAAAGTGTAGTATCAAGGCAAACTTGTAAAGTTTGCCCCAAAAAACCACTGTATAATATGCAATAAAATAGATATTTAGATAAATTAACTAAATTTCTTCAGTGGTTTTTCAGTTTTATACAAACTTCTGTAATATTACAAATTTCATTTCAAACAATTGCTCAACACTTATCGATATATAGCTTGTAATATACAGGGTAGTATATTACAAGCTATATATCGATAAGTGTTGAGCAATTGTTTGAAATGAAAAGAAAAATGTGTGTTGCTACTCCTAATATATCCTTCTAAATCTATATTCCTCTATCTTTATAGGATATTCCTCTATCTATAATCCTATATTTCCTCCTAAAAAAATATAGTTAATGGGGTATTTTCCTTCAATCGAAATGAAAGTACATAGTAAAAATCTGTATTTTTATAAAATATATTTTTTTTATATTTATTAGGATAAAAATTATTAAGATTGATTCGGTAGAAAATTTTTAATTCAATTTTGAAATTTTATTCTATATTCGTGACGTCACTAAGCGAAAACTAGGGAATATGTATCTATAAAGAGGCCACACTGATAATATGTGGCTAGTTTCAGTTTGTAACGACACAAACGACAGTCGACATTTCGATAATTGACATTTGATTTGAAATTTGCTGTTTGTGTTTGGATTGACAACTTGACGTGTTGCATTGTTGTTTTCTTGTGAAGTAAACTTTTATTACACATGGAGCAAGGTTTTATAGAGGCTAAGTCCGACAATTTACCGGTTATAGATCCTTTTATGATAAAGATCCTATATATCCTTTCAGAAATAAAAGGAATGAAAAATGTAAGGTTAGTATTTAACTTAACAGTATTACTGCAAAGTCGATTAAATATATTAAAAAATTACCTTTACAGATTACGATGTTTTTCTATTACTAATAAATACACTTTTAATCAGTCACAGGCAGAGACAACAATTCACAGGTAAAAATATAAACTAAAAACAATGTCTCATGTTTTACCATGATGTTTACCCTAACCAAACAATTCAAACATAAACAAAAGTAAAGTTGTCACGCAGTGACACCAACCACACAAATGAAAATATCCTAGAAATCACTAAAAAATGGCGCAAATTTTGAATTTTCGCTTAGTGACGTTACATAGATATCGCGCACAATAAAAAAATAATTTATGGACTTAAATGAACCCAATATTAAAATTCCAGAAATACGTATCCCTTCTTTTTCCAACTACTTTCCATTGCCGATGTAAAAAAAAAATAGGAAAACACCCCATTATGTTCGATAATAAGTTTCAAATTAATACCCATACTGAAAAATATTTTATCGCGGCTGTGAAGTATGAGCTCATAGGACTAACTATAATAAATAAGAATATATTTGCTTAATTAGGCTTTCCACAGTCCCAAGTTTTTTAATTTAAAAATATTTTCGGGACAAAATATTATGTGCGTCTGTTGCTGATTAAATCTATCGCTGGATAATAAATTGATTTAACCGTTAGTTTAAGCACACCGGGCCTTCGAACTAAAATATATTTTTATATTTAATTACGGGTAAGGAGAGACGATACTTTCCTAATACTTACCTCGAGCTAAAGGCTGTATTTTATGGGCATTAAAAATATACCATCTAATGAGCAACAGTACATTTCGTTTTAAAATAATAATACCTGTTCAAAACTGGTTTGAATGAAGGTACGAACCGTTTAAATATCGCCGCCTAATCAGATTATAACATAGGAAAAAGTTGAATAATTCGGATATTTACGTAATGGGAGATACGGTAAGAAAAGCTTATAATTTCAAACCCATGCGTATTAAGCTTATGCTCAGGTAAATAAGAATTAAATACAAAAATAGATATGCTTTTTACAGTAACAATATCACGACCGTAGCTGACCGATTAGCTGACCGTACACAGACGGTAGCTGCTTCCTCCATGATAGATATATAGATGTTTATTTATATACAGCCTTATTCAGAACTTATCTCTAAAATTTTGAGGATATGTGCATCCTTAAATAAGAAATCGATATCACCAAAAAAATTTATAATAAAAGGCTTAGGATTTCCCGCAAACAATGTTTAAAGTTATACCATTATAAAGGAGCTGCGTAACTACGTAGCTGGGCAACTGTACTTCAACACATCTGATACTTTTCTACCACATTCCTAAGAATGTGATAAAAAAGTAAACAGGTTTTTGTCTGGAACACCTGGTTAAAACCGACCGTCAGTCTATGTGTGTCGCTCTCGCGGGTGTTTTATTTATCTTAACAGTGTTAAACTGTAAAATTTTCAAAATAGCTCATGTGTACAGTAATGCTGAGTTAATGGACTGTTACCAGTGGATTATCAATTAAAAGTTAGGTTTTGTGAGTGGTTGTTGCAGCAAAATGCTGAAAATCCCCAATTTACTTAATAATTTGCGTTTATAAGATCAGCAACCAGGAGGAACATTCGCTTTAGTGCGGCAAAATTGGATAAGGCGTGCCCAAAATTGTGTACAAGTCGAGGAATATTATTTCGAAAAGCTTTTGTAACAAGGTATAAGCAAATTTTTTATAAATTTCATATTTCTAATACCTAGTAATCAAGTAATGCAATTCTTCAAAATTAGTGTAACAAAATTTTATTCATTTTAAAGACACGTCACTTTGGTCAGATCTATCTATCTTTAAGTTTATTTTAAAGTAAAAACGCTGCAAATCTTTTTTGCGCCGGGCGTCGGTATACTCTCAGAACTTCCGAAGTTTTTTTCCTGCTAGCCAGTTTGCATTGTCAGTCCCAAGGTCACTCCATTACAGTGGACCAGTATCCAGCGGCGTGCAATGAAAAATTTTTAAATAGTTTTCAGAAGCCGCCAAAAATTTTTTTTTGCACTACCACATTTCTGCATGTATGTTGAACATCCCCAAATTTTATTATGGATAAGTTCTGAATAACACTGTATATCTAATTGTAATACCTAATTAGGTACATTTTATACTTTATAGAACATGAATTTTATTATTTTTTCATTTAAGAGGTTACTTTATGTTGTTCTATATCTGATAACAATATTAGTTTATACTTAAGTGCTAACATAGGATTGATTAAATTCATTTGGGTGTACGTATTTCAAGGATTGCGGCCCGCGCACTATCCCGACAGTCGTGTTTATACATTTTAGTAATCATGTGATCTTCGGATGAACGAACGCACCAACAATATTACCTGGAGCGTAATAAGACTTGTTTTAACTTCGGTACAATTAGAATAAATTAATTTGGAGATATTTGGGCTAGGTACCGCATGATCAGGTTCTCATGAACCCGACTCGCTTTATTATATACATCTATGGGTTCCCATTGGGTGATTTGTTCTACGAATTCCGTGACGCACCTCACCTATGGGTAATTAAAACCATAATAAAAAACAGATTTATCTTAGATGTACACAGCATAGCTTTTAACTCGTTCGTTATTTACTGCTATAAGGGAATTGCTCTCGTCTATTATTAAATTAATAAACTGGTCCAACACTGCCTTGTAAGATTGTAGGCTATTCACATACAACGAAATGAAAACACTGTTACACGTTTTTATACCCTAATACTTCATCTAATTTTACATTATACTAAATTAAACACAAAGAACTATATATATTAAGAATATAAAAACATAAAATAGCGGCAGTTTTTGTTTGTGACTATAAACAAAATATTTAAGGTATTTGCTAGTATAGTACTCTAATTTATTCTTTATTTTTTAACTTCCTTATCACCATCTGATATGACTTAACCTTGAGATTTAGCCATGTTCAGATGGTTTTTTATTAGTTCAACATTCACATGGACATATGCAGCAAAAAAGACCCTGTATTTTTACTTATACACGTCTTGCTAATCAGGTTCCCTTGATCTAGAGAAGAATAATACTTAAATGTTAAGCATCTCAAAGGCTTAATCATCCCTAGGTAACGATGATGTTGAAGTTTTACATATTTCAGAGGGTTTATTCACAAACAAATCATGATAACCTGGAGAAAGATAAAAATTCAGTGTTTTGGGGTTTAGCCACCTGATTCAGTTGTTTTAATTATGTGACTATAAACATACCTTAATAATATGACTATAAACATTCCTTAAAATCGATTGTACTCGATTGGATAATTACTCAAGTTATAATTATTTTACACTTTTGGAAAATAACTTGTTCTTCATTTTAGGCGGACACTCTATATGTGGGAGTAATAAACAAGTTATAAATTTAATATTCACTGGGTATGTTCCACAGTGATTATCGTCATATTTTGCATTTACTTAATTTCTATTACTGCTAACAGCTTCTACCTCCGATTCTAATAAATATTTATGAAAACACTAAGGTTGCAGAGAAGTACTTAAAAAAATTACTCACCCACACTGATTCGTCATTCAATTCTGCGGAAATTAATTTGGTTCTTATTTGAGAAAAGCTCGAATTGGCACGCATAACTTTATTCAAAGGATGGATTTAAACTTGAATAGTCCTTTGCAGGCACTGAACTCAACACATTCGATGTCAACATGTAGTATTGATAATTTTTAATTCCCTAAAGAAAGTACTTGTCAATAAAAAAACACGATGTGCGCAAAAGTAAGGATACACTGCTTTACACAATTTAATAATATGAATAGGTTATTTACGTAAAATAACCTACTTAGTAGACGTGCAGGAAAATGCTAAACAATAATTATTTTAGTAACAAAACTGACTAAAATGAGCTATAAGGACACTTCAGCATATTGAGCATTACAGGGTGTTTCTGTGACCAATCTACAAGCCTGTAGGGTAGATAGTACTTATGAGAATAAGAACAAAGTCCTTATAAACTTGGGTCCGGAAACACTTCGTTTCTGAGATATATCCGATCCGAGATATATCCGTTCCTGAGAAGATATATGCATCAAAACCAACATCACGAAAAATTAAGAAAGTTGGCTTTTTCTGGGGTCGTTCGCCATAAAATTGCTATTAATTTTTTTCTCTGTCTGTTTTCTATTTATTTGTTTATTTTCTTTTCTGTTTTGTCTCTTGCATTCCCTTCGTATCTTAATCGTTTCGGTGATATTTATAATCACATTACAGGTAAACAAAACACAAAATATATTATCACACCAGAAGTATGTTTTGTCTGTTTTCTTAATTATTGATATTAATATTCAATAAAATAAAAACGAAAACACAATTTTTACTTCATCCTATATCTAGGAAACGAAGCGTTTCCAAACACAAGTTTATAAAAACTTTATTCTTATTTTTATTAGTACTATGTACCATCGAGGTTTGTAACATGGTCATCAAAACACCCTGTATAAATACTGATATATGAATAAAATTTACTGATAACCATAAAATGTGAGTCTAATCATCATAAGGCAAGCTAACCAAAGAATTTCCAAAGATTAGTATTGCTCATATTACCTCCAATATGACTCACCTACCTTGTACATGGATATGCAGTAATGTTTCGATAGGATATTCATTAGAGAATACATTAATTTTGCACGTTAATTTTGTTTGCAAGATTTTATAACCTTCAGCCAATAAGTTCATTCAACTCTATTTTACTGGAAAAACAGGAATTTCGATGCAAATAGACGCTGTTTTTGAGTACGATATTCAACTGGGCAAAATGGTAATGAGCACTAACTAGCCACTGAACAAAAATGCTGCTAATTTAGTTAATAACGAAATAGTTTAACAACAAATATAAATCACACTAGCATGTGTAGAGAAGTAGATATGTAAATATGGATGAATATATACTGCGCCTATTAAAAAAATTACAATTTAATAATTCCGTTCATGATGGCTGCTGCAGAGTGAAGCAACTATTTCTTCTTGAAAGGGGTTGGAACCTTTGGTGTGAAGGTAGTTTCACACTGACGTAGTTTTCCACATTACACCAAAACACCATACTGCACTCGACGCGTGTTTCGTCAACCAAGTTGGCATAATCTGGAGATGATAAAACTCGAGGTTTAATCATCTCCAGATGGTGCCAATTTGATTGGCGAAACGCGCGTCGAGTGCAGTATAGAGTTTTGGTGTTATGTGGAAAACTACGTCAGTGTTATCAACTATTTCTTATATTCCATTGTTAGTTTTGCTTACAAGTAGTGTATGAAATTGATTTAGTGTTAGGTATATAACATTTGTTTTATATACCTACTCTGCTGTGGCAAGCACCTTGAAACCTTTTAATAGTTTAATGACTATTATTTTTTAATCAACATCGATGATATTTTGATATGTCGAAGACGCATAATTTCTGACTTGACTACATTTTTTCAGTCATCATTTATATATCTACAGGGTAGTACACATATTTAATTTTTTTCTGACTTCTGGTGGATGCAAACGGCAACTACATGCAATATCTCTTTATATTGCATCTCAGGTTCAGGTGGAAGAACAATTTATTTAAATAAATTGAACTTCGCCTTTTGCTTTATACTTTTTGTTTATTTATTATTACTAATAGATACAATACTTTTGTGAAATTTGAAGCAATAAAGTCGATTATTATTATTATTATTGTTATTATTATTATTATTATTATTATTATTATTATTATTATTATTATTATATTGTTAGGTTATCTGCATTATTTTTACCAGCTGACAGATTCGTCCTTACTTGTGAAACCTATCGAAAATATATTTCATTATACAGTGTGTGCTATTTTTAATGGCCCCTTCTCCGCATCTCAGTTATTAATTATCTAATTTCAACAAAATAAGATTAAAAACAATGATATTTTGAAAGGATAGAAAAATGTATGTATGCAGTTATACAAGAAATATAGGTATACCATAGATAAGTGCATTAACAGGACATATGCCAATGAGTTATCGAAATATAGTTTATTTTCCTTGTTTAGATAGCCAAACAAAAAATCGGTTGCAAAAAATACAGAACACATGTTGCCTCTCTGTATATAGATTAAGGAAATACGATCATGTTTCACACAAAATAAAAGAAGTCGGGTGGTTAAAGGTGGAAAATCTGTTTAAATGTCATATGTCTATTTTCACGCATAAAATACTGCATACTTCCCTCGATACTTCCGAACCTTTGTACCTCAGAAGAAAATTTTTAGAAGTAATTTGCACTCAGTCAATGTACGCAATACAGGTGTATTTTCTCTTCCAAAATATCGAAGATCCATGTTTCTTAGATCCTTTACTTATAATGCTGTAATTGTCTATAACAGTCTGAATAAGAATCTTAAGAATTTGTCAAATGTTAACTTCCGTAAATCAGTCAAACTGTATTTCTTAGAGAAGTAATGATTTTGTATTTGTGCTCTCTCTATCTTATGTTTTGTTTTATCTTACTTGCTATATATTTTATGTTATTGTGTTTCGCCGTGACTACTTACACTTATACACTAATTTTATAATGTATCTACTGCTGTTTCAAATTGTGTATCTAATTTTGTAAATGTTCCTATATTCTATATTGGTTACTTTTTGAGCATGGCAGTTTTAGTTTTTGTGATATATTAAATTTTTGTTTATTAAGGTTGAGTAGAGTAGCCTTTGGCTAGACTCCGCCTTGTGTTTTGTGAAATCGTTTTTATACAATTTTCAAAATAAAGACATTATTACAAAGCAAATCACCGGGCGATCCACTGTACATTCATCTTACCTGTCGTTTGACACTGGAGGAGCTGTCACTGAGGCTACCGGAAGCGGTGAACTTGCGAGTCCGGTGCTTGAGGCGCGCTCCCGGAACGGTGGCTAGCGGCGGACCCCCGGCCGCGGCCGAGCTCTCTAGGCCCTCTGCTACTCCCGAAAGGCTCTGGAAACAGAACAGAAGCACTGTTAGCACCTAAAGGTAGCAGAAATCTTGCCGAATGATAATATTACAAAATAATATCTGTAACTAATTTGTGCAGGGTATTCCAAATAAGATCCTCTATCTTTTTATCTATGAAAGTATAAGAAGTAAAAAAATACCAAACTTTTTTATTTGTTTTTTTTTTAAATTCTTCATTTTTGTTATTTTCTTGTATACAAAGGTTGCTCAGTCTTCTGATCCAGGTATTCACTTTCCTATTTTAAATAAGACACTCTATATCTAATTATGTATCGAATTCAGTTCCAAAAGCAGTGTATCTCTTGCCGAGGGCTTCTGTCTATTATTAGTACCACAAGCTTCACAGTATATTCTGGATGGAGTCTGCGGAGTTCGAATAGAAGATCCCGATATTTCGTCCATTTCTCCTCCTCTTTCAAGACAATGTTAGTCTCGACAGGAGCCGAGAACTCGACGGCAAACATTGTCTTCAGCTGGTGGTCGAGGAGGACTACATCAGGCTTATTGGCTCGAATCTGCCTGAACGTGTGAAATGAGTAGTTCCACTAAATTCGGCACTTCTCAATCCCCACAACGGACTCAATATCCCCCGGAGCGTATGGCAACACTGGTGTTTCATCTATCTTGTATTTTTCATTACATTCAGTTATGAGTAATGAGGTCCTTTACAGTAATTTCAAATATCTATTGGCATAAATGTCTTTTCGTCCACAAGAATCCATGGAAAGTTCACCAACAAACGTTAGTGCGTTGGCTGAATGATTTGGCAAGATGCGTAACCTAGTGGAATAGAGATTTTTTGATACACTGTTTTAAGCCTATCTGAAAAGACCGATCAAGTAGTCACGTAATACCATTTATTTTTCATTACATATACAGGGTGTTTCATAATATATGCGCAGGACTTCAGGATGTTATAGCTCGTCCAAAAATATGAAAAAAAGTCCCTATTAACTTACCCTCTAAAATGCACCATTTTAGAGATACAGGGTGTTGAAATTGAAAAAAAAATTTTGTTTTTTGCGAATATCTCCGTAACCGTTTATCGTACAGAAAACAGCTTTTGTAAGCATTTTCTACTCATAATAAACTATGTTTTGTGCGGATTTTTTTTGGTCATAATTGGTTTTCATAGGTAAATTTAACATAACCATTTAGGTTAATTGGTAGTCATAAGGTTTTGAAGGGGTAGTGGGTGTTTTTCCCCCCAACATCTAAGCTACTGGAAAAAGTACAATTTTGAGAGGCCTATTTGGACGGCCAATGTTTTCTACAAAAAAAAGATACTCTTGGTCATAAGCTCTAAAGTCGTTTGTTTTCGAGAAAAATCAACTTTTATGTTGAAAAACATGGCCAATTTTTTTAAATAAAATTTTTTTCTTACTAATTAAACAAAATTTATTTAAACGTTAGAACAAGTAACGAAAGCAAACGTTAACTTCATAATTGCAAAATTAAAAAAAAATGAAGAAATGATACAAAAGTTGTCTTTTCAAAATTCCCCAAACCGTAAAGGTAAAATTGACCATGTTTTTCAACATAAAAGTTGATTTTTCTCGAAAACGATGGACTTTAGAGCTTATGACCAAGAGTACCCTTTTTGTGTAGAAAACATTGGCGGTTCAAATGGGCCTCTCAAAATTGTACTTTTCCAGTAGCGTAGAAGTTGGGGAGAAAAACACCCACTACCCCTTCAAAACCTTCACCAATTATTACTTAAAAAAAAAATTCACACAAAACATTGTTTATTATGAGTAGAAAATGCTTACAAAAGCTGTTTTCTGTACGATAAACGGTTACGGAGATATTCGCAAAAAACGAATTTTTTTTTCAATTTCAACACCTTGAATCTCTAAAATGGTGCATTTTAGAGGGTAAGTTAATAGGAACTTTTTTTCATATTTTTGGACGATCTATAACATCCTGAAATCCTGCGCATATATTATGAAACACGATGTATAAATGGTGCGATGTATTATCCAAGGCATGGTAAACTTTATCCATAATGTTCAACATCGTGGATAAATTGAAGCAAGTTGAAGATACAACATGCCATTTTTTAATTAAATTTGAATTTACATGATGACTTTAAGTACAACTATAGGGGCAAGATACCTCTAAGAATATCTTAAACTATTATTCCAATGAATAAATAAATACTTTTTTATCAGTTTAATTTATTACCTATAATTATGGGAGGAGAGGACTATTTGTTACATATTTTTTTAGCTGGTAGCCTCTAGCTTAGTTTTTACATTTATTTATCGAACAGATGAGATCTGAATAAATTTGAAGTCAATCCTAATATTTTCTGTTTGAATATTATTAAACAACTCAATTTACCAGCTGACATAAGCCACTGGCTAACATCTTAATGTTTTTCAAATTTGCATATGAGTAATTATCTATATATACATGGGTCATATTTAATAAATTATGCTTCAGTGTAGGTATATAAAATGATCTCGGAAGAGAAGGATCAAAATGAGACAAAAATATTATTATAATTGATATTTATAAATACAATATTTGAAAAGAGTTTGAAACACCGGAAAATTTGCTAGTGCTTGAGGGGGCAGGGGAATGAAAAATTGGTACTGTTCAGGTACAACAAACTTTGAACGTGGAACACTGAAGTACACTTCAGGAGCTCTACAGAGCGCTCCTGGAGCAGAGCTGAATTGGACGATAAACTTATTGATCAATTTCAAGAAATTATCTATAGAAAAATAATTCTAATCATATTGTAACATTAGTGATTTCAATGCCAAAACATTGGTGTTTGTCCTGAATTTACTACCTATAATAACAGTTTCAATGTAATCTACGTAAATGTAAATTTAAACACTGAAATAAAATATAATTCTGACAGAAAAGTATATTACCATATAGAGGAAGAGTTGTTAAACTGAAACACATAAAAAAATTCTGATAGATACCTTAATATCAATGTAATTAAAATCAAATAAAACACTAAAAATGAAGTCATAAAAATACAGTTGGTACCTGAAGCAGTTAAATCTCAAACAAGTCGTAATTAATAATACTACACAAAATATTTATTCTCCATCTCCACACTTGCATTCTGATTGGTCATAGGAATATCTAGTGGTGCCTCATGAATAAAGTACATAAAATCAGTAAATAAATCTAGTCTGCTTTCTATACAAGTATGTAAAGACATGGATGGATGTGATTAAAAATGCTGCTCGTAAAATGATATGAAACCCTGTTTTGTAATAAAGTATATATTAAGGCTGTTCCAAATAACTAGTAAAATTTAATTGAAAACATAGAGGTACAGGCAGTCTAGAGCTTAAAAATTAGACATGCGCCATAACTTAAATACCATAAATAAGATTATAGAGTATAAATAATCGGCGTGAAAAATATCACATACTTTTCCTCGTTCATTTTACGTAACATGTTCCTTCTTTGCCTTATTAAACTCTTCAGTTTCGAACCACTTTCCCGGCTGTATAGTTGCTTTACGAGTACATTTATCATTATTAGAATACCTATTTTAATAGTCCAGACAAAAGCCGCTAATAGTATAATGGGTATCTCAAAAACACGGACAATTTCTTCACGAAATTAAAACTTTTTTCAGTTTTATTTAAGAAATATACTTATTTGGAATAAGCAGTTTTCTCAATCTGTATTTGTACAATTCTTATATTTTAAAGCGGTTTCATACGATAATGTAAAGTTATATCAATGTTGGTAAATATGGAGTTAATCATAATTGTATCACCTTGAATATGGGATGTGACACACAAAGTTTTTATTACTTAGAAAAAGAAAGGTCGAGACCAACTGCTCTGCAGAAAATCTTCCAAACCAGCATTGAATTAATCTAGCATATACCATAAGGTGGAGGAAAAAATAGATATATCCTGTCAAATAATACACTGAGTTGGGACGACTGGATCGAATATTATCGGACAAACATGACGAAATTACTGAAAAAATTTAAAAATTTGTCAAATCTTCAATAAACGCGACAACTGCATTTGAGAATTATAGACCTATTATTCTTTACAAACTTTTTGATAATTTTACTCTGACATACTATCATTGCATGTCAAATCACAGGTTTCTTTCCTTCAGCATGTATTTTTAGCAGATCTACCATTGTAAATCTTATAATCACCCTTTTTTTTCTGCAGAATCACTTGATCAGGATGGCCAAGTAGATGTAGTTCATACTGATCTGTCTATCATGGTCTATTATTGGGAAATTTATCTAACATTGGATTTGGACTAAAAAACCTCCTTTCCTTTAGTTTTTCTATTCCTACCTTTCCCATAGAACAATATTTGTGCAGGTGGATTTGTGTCAAGTATCAACAACATCAAGAGTGCCACAAGGCTCAGTTCTTCGGCCTCTGTTCTTTATGCTCTTTATTAATGATATTTGTCAGCAAGCTTAAACTAATGCGCTATGTACTGTATGCCACAGACTTCAAAATATTTACGATCATAAACAACAATTTACCATTAACTTAATACATCTAAATGCAACACTATGACATTTACAAGGAAACCAAGTCATTTATTCGTTTAAGAATTTCGTGATTTTCTTTCTTTTGGTCTAGAAATCAATTAAATAAAGTGTAGCCTATAGGAAATTCCTGTTCCACTCTAGCTTTAACTTATATTTCCTTTATGCTGCTTTTTACTACAAAATTAATATCATGTATCAGAAACGCACATTGAAGAAATAATAAATTTTATAAAATCTACGTTAAATTATACTTTCGCAAACATATTTTATAAATATGTCGTTCCCCTTGCACAAACAAACTAGAAATCCAACAAATATTTGTCATTTACGTTAACAGACATCTTTATTTTACGGAAAATACTTCAGACTCATGCACATCATACTTATAATTTTAGATTTATTTTGAAACTCCTGATCTATAATACAACAACAACGTGAGTAATTTATAAATCTAAAATATATTATTTTAAGTTGTTATTGTGACCCAGTTTTCAATATCGCCAATTGTCAGCTATGCTGGACGAATGATATCTTGTAAAAATGTCACTGGATATCTAAATTTGTGGCAGGTCATTAAGATCTTCAATAGGTAATTTACATAAACCAATTTTGAGGATTACCACTGCAAGAAAAAGTCTAATAAAGACACAAAATATTTATTAGCCAGTTGTCTCCATAATGAAACATCTTGATCGACAGAAAATCTTCTATTTTACGAAAGCATAGAATGGATATATAGCATTTATTTGTATACCTCCCAGTTTAAACTGTAAATTTAGTTAAATTCCCAGTTTAAAGTGTAATTTTATTAAACTCCCAGCTTAAACTGTAAACTTTGTTAAATTTCCAGTTCAAAGTGTAAATTTAGTTAAATTCCCAGTTTAAAGTGTACCTAAATTTTGTTAAATTCCCAGTTTAAAGTGTAAATTTTGTTTAATTCCCTATGAAATTGTCATTTTACATCGAGACGGTGCGGTGGAGACTTATCAAATCAAGTGTTTCCGTGATTTTTGCTGGATCGCGTGCAATAAACTTTTGCTTATACGTAAAAATACGTAGAACTTTGATATAATTTACAATTTACACTGGAAATGTAAAGTAAAGTGTCATGTGTCCGCTCTACGCTTTCATACTATCTACTTTCAGAAATCAAATTGTTTGTTGAGTATTAGGGCTTACCAACGTAAGTCATTACAATAATATGCCGCTCCCTCTCCCACACAAGTCTCATAGTTCCGTTGTCACTAATTTATAAAATTTAGTTTAGTGTCATTTCTTGCTTTTCTGATGCATTTATTCCATTTCAATATACGACATTTCCATGTTTGCTTAATTTATCTTATATGTGTGCCCTGTATAAGTTTTCATTCAATTAAAACGCATGAAAATACAAAAATTGCAGTGCTTTTGTTATCTTCTAATCTTTTAGATACTGGAAAATGTTAACCATTCTCGTCACTACAAAGAGACTCACACTTCTTAATTTGAAATTCTATTATTAATTTATAGGCAGACTATAATAGACTCGTGGTGGTCTATTCATACTCATTCACGAATATGTAAATAAAGAATCAACTTATTAATGGATCTGAAATATAATACCGTGGAGTGGAGTTGACTATGTTTACTATTGATGAATTATTTGACAGAGACTACTAGTTGTCAACAAATTCTTTTATATAACTTCCGCTACAGCAGAACAGTTCAAAAGACATTTAGGTAGGCAGACAAACACAAGTTGAAGCAATTAATCAAATAGGAGAGTTCTTTTTCCTCGATAAGCATGGTGTAAATCACAAATAAAAGGCACATATTTTTTCTGATTTTAATTCAAATAGGGTACACTTTCATTGAAATGTACGAAGGCTTCTAAGGGATACCCTGTTTTTTTACATTTCCTTTCCTAAAAATATGCGTTATAACGCAAAATTTTGCCTTATAACACAAAATTTTGTGTTATAAAGCAAAATTTTGTCTTATAACTCAAAATTTTGCCTTATAACGCAATATTTTGTGATATAACACAAAGTTTTATGAATTTACGTTTTTCAAATTCTAATTCAAATTACGTGATTAAGGGCCGGTCTTTCCACCTCCTTTTAAGTTCCTGATACCTATTTGGCAGATTAGACTGTGATAACTGAAATACTGAAATGTCACATTCTAATCTACCAAATAGTTATCAGGAACTTAAAAGGAGGTGGAAAGACCGGCCCTAAATCGATAACTAAAAAACGAAATGAAAGCTAAAATATAAGGCTATAAAGGACTAACTATGGAACTTATTTTAAACCCTACAGGGCGTTTCAAATATAAGGCGAAAACAGACTTTCTTTTTGCCATGTATATTAGTTATTCTTAGCACCGTATATTTCAACGAAAGAGACATTATAAAGAAGACACTTGGGGCTTTCAAACAAGAAAAAATGATCAAAATCGGACGAGAAATTGTTTGCGCAAATGCGTTTTGAAATCATGTTAAAAAAAGGGGGACCCATTTGGGACTTTAAGAAGTTTATTTAAAGTTTTTCTTTTATCTCCCCAATTACGCCCTGCGTAACCTTCGTCTCAGATACCAGACCAACCAAACTGCGACTAACCACTTCCAGGCACCTCGTGTTTTAACTTTTAACTTATCGCGCTGCAAATTTGAAAAACGTAAATTCATAAAATTTTGTGTTATCTATCACAAAATATTGCGTTATAGGGCAAAATGTTGAGTTATAAGACAAAATTTTGCGTTATAACGCATATTTTTAGGAAAGGAAATGTAAAAAACAGGGTGTCCCTTAGAAGCCTTCGTAGAAATGTATGCCAAGTAACAGTGATTTACAAATTTTAGTTGTATTGCTATAAAATTTAATTTATTAAAGTGATAAATACCCAAGCAAGGATCTAATAGAATCAAGCAACTTCTTTCGTTCCGAGGATCATTGTCCTGATGTTTTTTCCACAAAACCTTTATCCATTACGACGTCTAGAAAATATTTAAAGACAGGACCTTAAATAATTTTAGGAATAAGTACATTGTACCGTTTGTTAACTCAGCTGCAACAAATGTATCACTTAAATCCTCGTCGTCATCTTAATCGAAATGTCGAGAAGCACTTAAAGTTATAAGCTGTAGATAATCATGTGCAATTAATATTCGTGTGAAATATAGGACACCATAAAATGCGAGTACAAGGTGATCCATAGGTCTGTTTAAATTGCAATTTACTAGCTGGCTGTTGAGGTATTTGAATGATTAAAATCTGAATCCAGATAAGAAATTATATAAAGTTTAAGCAAAGGAAAAAACAGTCCATCGTATATTATAAATATGTATATAGCTGAAGATTGAAGTGAATGCTATAAATATATACAGGGTGTTAGTTAAACATGCGGCAAAAATTCAAGAGGTTATTCCTTGGACTATTCTAAGGATATTTTATCCTTTGATGATTTTTGAAAAAGCGCTTTGTTGTGAAGATATAGGGTGAAAAAAATTTTCAACAAATCCAATTTTGGTATTTTTCACATTATTAATGTAGGTGAAATAAAAGTATGGCGTACTACACTGGACGTATCAAGTAAAATACATGTAAGAAAAAGGAGTTGTTATACTTCGGAGTGATTATTTTGTATGTTTTTGTATGTTTTGTTTTTGTAGTTTGTATGTGCATGTCGCATTTGTTAAGATTGATTGACGTTTGGCTAGTTGACGTGTAAACGGTTGTTAGTGAAGTCCTCTATCATGGCTCGCTATACGAATGCCGAGATGGCTGACATGCATTTTATTTATGGACTTGCTGATGGCAATGCATTAGAAGCTAGGCGACTGTACATTGAACGATTTCCTAACCACATAGCTCCCGATAGAAAAATCTTTCAAAGTATTCATCAACGTCTTCGAGAAACGGGAACATTGAAGGAAGGCCAAGGACTGTAAGAACGGTAGACGTAGAAGAGAATTTGCTTATACTAGGCCAGTGGAAGATGTGGACGATTTAAGAGATCGGATAATTGCTGGGTGTAACTCAATAAGAAACGACCCTGGTGTTTTTGAAAGAGTTCGGAATCTATGAGGAGAAGATTGGATGGTTGCATCCGAGCTGGAGGTAGCCATTTTGAACAATTCTTGTAGGTTCAGAAATGTTACATGTAATTTTTAGTAATAAATTGTTATTTGTTGAAAATTTTTTTCGCCCTATATCTTCGCAACAAAGCGCTTTTTCAAAAATCATCGAAGGATAAAATATCCTTAGAATAGTCCAAGGAATAACCTCTTGAACTTTTGCCGCATGTTTAACTAACACCCTGTATATCATATTGATTTATTTATTGAGATATTTAAATTCAAAAAGAGTTTGCTTTAGATTTATTAGTCGTTTTGAAGGTTTTAATGATGCTTTGACTCAAGAGACTATACTGAGTAATAAGAAGACAAGCGACTTACCTAGAAGATTTTCAGGCTATATTATAGGTCCAAGGAGCATAATAAATTAATTCTTAATCAACGGTTGATCAGCTATCAGCTACCAGCTACTCAATAATTTAATTAACAAAATAGTTTATAATCACCATACACCTGTTTTAGCAATGCGTATTTGTATATCCATTATTCACATATTGATTTTTCACATAGTATACAACGCTCTTATAATGGATTTTAGAATTCTAATAATAGATAAAGCGGATTTCTTTCAGTGTATACCATTAAATTTTTCAAGACACTCTGTACGTTCTTCCTTTTTGAATTTCCCGCTAATTTCAAAGCTTTACGAGAGACCTCTTACGGCAACGTAGGCGGCAGGCTCTTGGCTGTGGCAAGTAACATGGCGGATTGACGTCATGACAGCGAGGTCCTGCTTAGGGGTGCTCTTCTGTAGCACCTGGGGATACTACCAGAACTCATCATCTTCACCCTGAGAACAACAACCAGGAGATCTGTGGTCCGCCTCGATGGCAACAGACCATCCAAGTCACTTCCGGTACCGTGGCCACTTAGCTTATCTACTGTTCTAATACCACAGGTTATAAAACTGTTTATACTCGTAAACCGTTACTAAACAAAGATGTTATTCCAATATATGACATATTTTAAAGAGTTTTAAATTGATGTTTCTAAGCAAACAAGCAATAATCACAGAAGCAGCCAACCACCGCCTCTAAGTGATAATACTAATTAAATCGCAATTATTTATAAAAATCATTGAAATACTTTAATAAAAACGTAAAACATAAATACAATATTCTACATGTCTGTTGATAGCTATCTAATTTAGCCAAAAAATTAAATTGAGGCGTATATGAATACTGAAATTATCCAAATATTACAACCCAATGAGGTTTCGATTTTCCTTGTAACTAATGTTAATATTAAAAAGGAAAAAATTAAAACAATAACATGAGGTTATATCATGACATATTTTTCTAAATAATGAGTTTATTCCTTCATTTTATAGATAAAAAATTGAAATTTCAACTATTGGGATAATTTAAATTAATAATTTACGTCAAAGTCTAACTTTTTTGACTAAATTCAGACAAATCAATGTAAACGTTAATAGGTGCATATTTTATTGTTGGTTCCAATTTGGATCAGCCTGTAAAAAGGTCCTGTATTGCATTATATGTCGCAAAGTGTTTACTATTTAGCTTTAAGTAAGCTACAAGCGCATTATGTCTTTGGACAGTAGAAAGTTTTAGATATTGCTAAATGCAATGCAACGCATTTGACACTAAGAAGATAAAATATTACTGTAGTTTATTTATTAAGTATGTGGGCTTGTAGCTATCATAAAACATGAAACATATTAAGAAAAAATGGATTCTTAGAACATGTATCCTATTAAAAAATATTGTTAAAATGTATCCATTACCTAACAATGTAGACACTATGATGATTTTACTAAGATTGCAAAATATTTTTAATGGTAAAAGTTGGCATTAAGTGTAATATGATGCGGTTCAAAATATGATGTAATCTCGTATAAATTATTCCTACAAAATATATTTTTAGGGAAATAAGAGAGACTACTTAAAACTGAAATTTAAGAAATTGTGCATTCTAGTCCTATCATTGCTTTTAATTATTTATGAGCTTCAGATAACATTTTCCATACTAAAGAGAAAATTTACAACTAAAAAGAATATAGTATCCTAGTATTTCATCAATATGTATTGTGTTATTCATAAAAGTATACAGCATAAACTTTTCCTCCCGTAATTAAAATACCTACAAGAATATTACAGTTGCTTTGCCTCTTTTATAGGTATACAGGGTGTCCCCGTTTTATTCTGAACAAATTTGGGAACACGTAGAACCAGTAAATATAATGGCTATCTAAACTTTGTTCATGGCTAAACAAGATATTAATACCTCTCAGTGGCGGCTGGTGGCATTTGGATATGGAGGAACGTAGAAACAAAAAAATGCGCCGCAGGCGAAAATTTTGCATATTTCAAGGTCAAACCCCTTAAAATTATAAATTAGAAGTTTGCAGAGCAAAAATATTTGCTTAAAAAAATAACTTTCGTTACACAAATATCCTCCTTTTCAATACAATTGACAGAAATTGTTTAAAATAATATTTAAATAGGTAGGTAATAGGTAATTAATATTTAGATATCAAAAATTTACATATACGACGTTACCTTCAAAAAGCTGAAAACGAGAATTCAGGAAGCAGGAACATAACTATTTTTAGTTTTTAGATATCCGTTAATTAAAAACGATATGGCACAATCACAAACTCAAAAGTATTTTAGTTATTCAATTTATAGTTATCAAACGACACATTAAATTATTACGTAAGTATAAACAAAACTTCATACAGTTATTTATACGCGAGTGCACTCACTTTCTAAAATTGAAATCAGTTCTACGGTCTTTCAAAGAAATAAATTTTTCCATAACTTTTTCATCGAAATTATTTATTGGGCAGGCAACGCCCAATTCTTTTATTTATACTTTATTTTCCAGTGGAAGATTTGCAAAATTAGCTCTAATTATACTACTAACAGTATTCATGTTAAGTAATATATAAAATTGTCTTCACAAAAATTGAATAAGTAATTTAATAATGTTAAAAATATGTAATGTGTTAAAAATATGTTACAATGTTTAATAATGTTGGCGTAAGACCGCGAAATAATTGCGGCCAAATCTGCATAATATAAGCATACGGAAAGTATCTAACGAGTCTAGTCGAAAAGAAGATCGGGTCGGTTGCCATAGTTACCTGGGCCGCGACTCAAAGTGCGGCCACGAAGCTGTGATGCTTTGCTCACTGTGCAGTGGTGTGCTGTGGTGATCCAGTAATGTGGACTATGGCATTGTACGATAGCTCAAAGCGCTCGAGCCTTTCCTAATAATAGTTTTGTACCACAAGACGTTTTAACATTTGTATTTCATTTACAATAATGATAATAATAAGGATTTCTTTGGTATTTTTGGAGGAGGGGCACGCGGCCATGCGGCCTTAAGGAGGAGCCGCCACTGATACCTCTAAAAAACCTACAGTACTTGTATTGATCAGTGGCTACAAATAATCAAGATACCTACTAGAAGCACTGAAGATGCCGTCTCTTAAATATGACTAATTTCTAATCTATTGTTTACAGATGCTTCATCTCAGGCGTTTTGCAGGTGGTACCTACAGTACCTGTATCTTGATCAGTGGCTAAAAATAATAAAGATACGAGAAGCACTGAAATATAGATTTTTAATCTATAACACATTTCTTTAAGATGCTTCATCTAAAACGTTTTACAGATGGTACTATTGTCAATCCTTAAATCTTTTTAAGTCTCTTAAATTTCTGTTGCTTTTTTAAAAGTGTAAAAGTGTTTTAATCTTACTATGAAATCACCATTAATTATTATTCATTGATAAGTACTGTAATTACCATTCCCTGATACTGTAAAACAATAACCACAACACCATTTTTAAATCAACTGTATTTTGTATGTTTATAAGTACTTTCTTGAAGTGAACAACAAACATGTAAATCAGATTCACAATCCTGAAGGAATACTACTATCATTTATATGTCTCCTTGTTTTGTTTTTCAGTGACTAGAAAGTTTTCTTCTTATATCATATCTCTCAGTTTTTACTCCATTTAGATTTTTTTCCACATCACCATTTTAATACAAAATATTCCTTCAGGATTGCTCAAATTTGAATCTTCTGCAAATTTATCTAATTTAATACTGGGCTGCATGATATCTAACTATCTTGTAAATATGCCAAAGCGATATAATCTGTTGTCGCCGTTTCGTTATTATATTTTCGCCTATTTAATTCACAGTAACAGTCACCATTGTTAATAAAATAAGATAATATTTCCATATTCGGTACAATTTGACACAATAAATACACAGTCTCGGCTAAAGTTGTATCGCATAACTTTGATAAACGTTCAGGACATGTCATATTATGTCATATTTCGCCTCTTTATGTAGTTTAGCCTTTTTATCTGGACGATCAGCAGTTTACTGGCGTTCCGCGCTACATTTTTGTAGGCAGGAGCACTGCCGGTGCTGCGGCGACGTTTTAAAACCATGCAGAGATAAAGGATACGTGTTATTACAGACCTGCCATAAAAGTCGTCTTCATGATTCGTTTATTCCTGTTTCTTTCTTTTCAAAACTACTATTTTTGAAGCTTATGACTAAATATATACATAGTAAACCAAAGGTCCTTCGTAAAATAAATTTTTTTAGTTTATCTCTACCCCCCTCATTCGAATAACAAGGATTAGTCTGACACTTGTGTGGGAGAGGGGCCAGTAAAAATGGAAAGAAAATAAAATATAACCGTCTATTTTAGTCTATAAAGCGTGTTATATCGCTAGAATCAAAATCTCATAAAGTGGATACTCGAAGCGGATGGTTCTTTATGAAACATCGTGAAAATAATTGTCTTGAAAAAACATTGATCTCATTTAGATTTTCCAAGAAATATATAGAAAACACTCTATATACTAGTATTTCGGCTTATTAGGCCTTATTCAATAGAGTAAATATCTATTACTAAATGTTTCCAAGCGCATTTAATACATAGGCTTTTAATGTTTCCGCTAGAAAAAGCAGATTTTGAAAAAGAATTAAGTACAATCAAACAAATTGCAAGAAACAACGGATATAAAGAAAAACTAATAGATAACATGCTAAAAAACAAAAGGATGAAATTAATTCGTCGGCAGTTTTACAATATTCGGGAACAAGAAGCCACCTATAGTTATATTAATCACGTCCCAGATTATAGTGAAAAAATAGCTCGTAGAATAGAACGAAACAGGTGTAAAACGATTAGTGTCAACAAGCGTACTATTGGGAGGATTTTGATAAACAACAAAGAAAGGGTTAATAAATTAAAACAATCGGGGAATACCAAATTAACTGAGCGGATTGTAATGCCATGTATGTGGGTCAAACCGGTAGAAGTATTGAAACTAACTAGAGTAAAATAACATAAAAAATACATATTAAATAATGCAAAAAAATTCAGGATTTTCGACGCATTGTATAGAAAACAATCATTTTATAGATTAGAAAAATGTAAAGGTACTGCATCGTGAAAAGAACTTAGATCTGTTAGAGCAATTAGAAATTAGAAAATCTTTAATTATAAATCCTTGTACTACGAATGATCAGATAGATTTTACACTCTCGCCCTTCTTAGAAAAGGTACTAAAAACTCGGGCTTTACCAGATAGCAGGATCAATCGGGGGTAGGTGCTCGTATACAAATAAATAACGAAAACGCCCTTGCAAACATTTAGTAATAGACATTTAATCTATTGAAAAAGGCCTAATAAGCCGAAATACTAGTATATAGAGTGTTTTCTATATATTTTTTGGAACATATAAATGAGATCAATGTTTTTTCAAAACAATTATTATCAAAATGTCAATTATCTATCTAAATTTATTCCTGAGATTTCTAGTAGTGTAAGTAGTATAATAACTTATGTAATTAATCTTAATAACTCATGTAATTATGTATGTAAATAATCCACAATTATACGCAGAAATATAAATCCTAGAAAGGTATACAATTGGAACCAATTTCCTGATCCACTTCCACATTTTTCATTTTACGCAGGTGTTATCAATAGTAGTCACATGAATGTAACTATCTTTTCTTCTACAATAATAGTCCACATTTAATTACCCGAAATCTATTTACCTTACCCTTACCTTTACCATACCTAACCGACCTTATAATCGAAATATATTTATTGGTATTGAAAATATATTTAAAGTGTCAAAACTCTTAATGACAACACTTTAAAAAATAAAACTGGATTGACACCATTAATTATATCGTTAATATTAGTGCATAATTAGTGCACATTAACTGTAAATTAACAGTTACTTATTAGCTTATGTTACCTAATACCCAATAACATATTCATAACGTTAGTAATTGAAACTTGTAATTATTTCATCCAAGAAAATTGTGTGCAATGTTTTATAAATTTGTTATTTGTGTTAAGGACAATTGTGTTCTAAACCATATTCTGGGATCTCCACCCATGCTTCGATCAAGTGCAGCACAGGACGCGTGCCCCGTACGCGCCAAACCCTTTTCTACTAAACTCCTGCAGATGCATTTTAATGGTAATTTAATATAGACAAGTCCAGGTGGACACCACGATATATCATTGGCTCGAAAAAATTAATATGACATTTCAGAAGGGACCACATACCAATTAGGTACATTTTTGTTTACCTGGGCATATACGCTATAATTTTATTAATGCTATATCATAGAAATTCGCCAGAAAAAGGACAATGGCGCTCTTCTGCAACTGCCTTTAATTTTTTGATAATCACTGCTCGGTTTTGAGTAATGATACAGCAACTTTATTTTTCTAAAAAGACCTATTACTAGAGCAGGTGCACACGAAGTTGCACGGCTGATAACGAAATCAATTAAAAGAAGCCGAGCAGTAATAAACCTAATAGTGTTTTACTTCCTGGCTATAAATTTTACAGAAGTATACTTTTATTTAGGTACATGAAATGTTAAAGTTAAGATATAACTAGTTTAATACAATCCGAAAAGAAATTATCGTCATATTCCTTTACAACTTGTGTTTATAAAATCTCTATTTCATTAAAGCTTATTAAGCTTTATTAGAGCATCTAAGTTTATGCTTTGTAGATAAATTACATGTATGATTTTTTTGAGTGGGATTATTATAGTTTAATAGGGCAGAAACAACTTTAAAAAAGATACTTTGATCGATAATTTGATCGTTGAAGTGTTAATGAAAAGTAAATTCTCCATCTAAAAACACAGAAGACCCATAAAACACTGAATAGCATAACTGAATTGAAAAACAGCATGTTAGAAACGAATTTTGTAACTTTGCAGCATATTTAATAAAAAAAAATTCTCACTAAACTTACTTCCGATGTTTGTGAGCCATATTCTAAAACCCACCGAGATTTGGATGAATCGGCTTTATTCAAAAATCAAGGCTGGCTGGCAAATCATGTAAATAATGTAATTGTTCCTCATCAGCACGAATTCATTGCTGGTCGCTGCACCGTTATCAACCTTATATGTAAAACACCGTTTATAAATGAATCCCTAGATAAGAGAAGTCAGGTAGACGTCATTTATACTGACTTCTCCAAAGCATTTGACAGACTTGACCATGGTCTGCTGTTGGTTAAGTTAGATCATATTGGATTAAGTGCTGACCTTATTACAATGTTTAAGTCCTACTTACAAAGAAGATCACAATTTGTGCAGCTCCGTGGTCACCAGTCTGTAAGGTATTTACAAACATCAGGTGTCCCGCAGGGATCCACCCTTGGTCCATTAATGTTTAGTATTGTCATTAATGATGTCATTAGTTCTTTGGATGTACCTACATGTTGTTATTTACGCTGATGATCTCAAACTATTCTGTAAGATTGAATCTTCCTCAAACTGTATTAAGTTGCAGACCACTCGCAATCAAATCAAATTATGGTGTGATAAAAAAAAATAGGCTGCCATTAAATATCAGTAACTGCAACGTAATGTCCTACACACGTAAATCCGATTCATTAATTTATAATTATATGCTAAACGGATGTATATTAAATCGACCGGTGTTATAAGAGACTTAGGTGTCACGTTTGATCAGAAATTGTCCTTTGTACTTCGTATAGAAGTTACTGTCAGAGCTGCATATAAGAGTCTTGGTTTTGTGATAAGAAATATGAGAGTTTTCAAAAATATTGATACGCTGAAGTCATTATTTTCCACATTCGTCGGATCCAAACTTGAATATGCCTCTGTGGTCTGGAGCCCCACATTTTATGGCCATTGAGAAAGTGCAAAGGCGTTTCTTTAAGTCTGCAACTTTTGTATTAGATAATGTTTATCCACCTAGAGGGATACCTGAGGATTCTTTTTACCAAAGATTTAATATGAGTAGCCTTGTCGAGAGAAGAAATATGCTATCTGTGATTTTTCTTCACAAAGTGCTCAACGGTACAGTCAACTGTGAATCTATATTCCTCTACTTGACTTCCATGTACCTAGACTAAACGCTAGAAAGAGGAGCTTGCTTTGCACTAAGAATCATAGAACTAATATGATATAAGGGTTCACCTATATATCAAATGATTCATAATCATTCTAAAGTAGAATCAGACCTTGATATCCTGTTTTGTAATATTTATGCTATTAAAAGAAAATTTCATGTTTGTAATTCTTAGATTGTAGTAGTTTGGTTGTTTTTAGTGTAATTTTGTATTTTTAATTTTGTATTTTTAATGTAACTTTGTGCTTAAAATTAGTCTATGTTTTTCCTGTATTATGTGATAGATTTAATGTAACTTAAAGTATTGTAGCCATTACAACGGAAACTTATCCTGTAATCGGGTTTTTTGCTCGTTGGATATTTTAATAAAAATAAATAAATAAACAAATAAATAAATTTTGCTGCTATAAAACTTAAGAAAAGGCTAATTTGGATTTATGTGGCAAGTTATCCTCACAGTGATTTTATATGTTTTATAAATATCGTTGTTGAAAGTTTTATTTGTTATAGATATTTGGAATTAGGATTATCGCGATGCGTCCACTCTACATTAAGTGACATATTTTTGATGCAAATGTACATTCCTTTATTCCATGGTTCCTCCTTTCGAACTGGTAAAAGTAAATTGTGCAGAAAAACAAAGTTTCATCGTTTTTTATTTGTTGGCGCATTATGTACAGGCCATTAGACAGTTCTTTAGGGATATCGAATTCCACATTTTAAACAATTCATCAAAAAACGTTACCGTCGCTGCTTGAAACAAAGGAAACCTTGAGACGGTAAAAGAATTTTCTCCATACCTCTGCCAAATCGATGAAAAAATATGTTAATTTCCATGTTTAGCGTCTAGAATAATTCAGCGAGCGCTTCTACGATTTAGTGAGGATGGGTTGTTTATTACCACATGTAGGAATTTACTTTGTTCATCGGTATCAAGGAAATTTCTGTTTATTTTCCACAAGTGAATCATAGACTGAAATAAATGGTTTGGGACAAACGTACATTAATTTGCAATATAGCTATAGCTCAATTCGATAAAATAGGAAATAGCCACAGAATAGAGAGATGAATAATAAAAGCAATATAGTGTTTATAACATATTTACTAGAAGCTAGGTTACACAGCAGGCTACTCATTTTAGGCTGGAGACTATAGCTTTTTCTGGAAATTTTACTACGTAAATAATTATTCATAAACTTTTCAATGAATTATAAGTTGAATATAATATAAAAATTTATATATTGTAACATGCTTCACGACCCATCAACTTGTTTTGACCAGTTGATGGAAACAAATTTTGGAAATTTGCTTTTATTTCTTGCAGTCTTACTCGAGGAGATATTGAAAAATAAAGAGCACTATTCCAAGCAACTTTGTCCTCTCCTCTATTGGCCAGGATATTTAGATTTTAAATGTGACTTTTCGTTTTTCCAGAACCATCATCAATTTCATTTTTTTAAATACGGCCCTAGAATTTTGAACCCATAGAAAGTCTCCTTACCCCTAACAACATGTTATCACAGAATGAATCATATTCGGACGTCTCCAAAAAAAATGCAATGTCTTCAATGGATCCTTTCCGAATTGTAAATTTTTTTATCTACTTGGGAACATATCCAGTTTTTGCTCACTTGCACATAATCACATTAATGTAAGTGAATGTTATCAAATTAAATTAGACCCTTACATTTTTTAATTGCGTTAAAAAAACGAAAACTAACATTAATAGGTTCATTTTACAACAAATTTTTAAAAATGACGATGATTAAGAAACATTTAAAATTTACATTAAATGCTCAAAAATTTATATTTTGGGCTAGGCATACAAAGATTTATTCTTCTGCAGATATTCTGCAGTGTCCTTTGAATCGTTTGTTCCTCCTTCTAATGGAATTAAACCCTTATTCAAGTCCTATTTAATGTCTATGAGTTTATTTGATACTGTGACAATTATAATTACCTTCCAGGTATCCGCATCCAATTTAACATTCCTAGAAATTTATGCATACACAACTTTGACTTGTTTCGTTGTTATTTGAGATCATCTTGTACATTTAATTATGTAAATTGGTATTCGATACTCAGGAAATATGGTCCACATAAGAAAAACAAAACATTGTCGGCAGCTTCTTTGTTTAGCCGCAGTATTGTTTACAAGGCTACAGGATTTTTCACTAGATAAAAAAACTACTAATTCTATATGTAAATGTAATTAACGGCTGCGTTTTGTTAACAAAATTACTATGTAATTAGTAGCTACGTTATATAGGTGTAGGATACTCTCAAATGCTAAAAATAACAATAGTTAGTAGGAGATAAAATGAATTAGGTACTTTGTTCTCTTGTCTTAAAAAAATTTGTAACCGAATATATTTAATGTTGATTCGTAAATATTTTAATATATAACAAAGGAAGAGTCCAATGATTGTCATTTATTCTAACGATTAACATACTAGTACCTGCCTACCGATTTAATATCCAGAATATGTGACATCAATAAACATTTGAAGGACTACTCCACGGCCAATGTGCCCCGACTGACATTGCATTACTTCGGCATCTCCATAGGAGTCGTCACATCATTCATCGAGACCAACTAACCAGACACTGACCGGTTTCGCGCTTATTATGCGCTCATCAGAGTGTCATAGGTAGTGGACTCGATGAATGATGCTGCGACGTGATTGACTAATGGGCATCATGAATGTTAGTAGTGGTGAGAAACACACCGTAGTGACCTCTTTAGGTCTTTGCTACTATCTGTCTGACAATTATTGTCAAATTGACAAAGGCATCTCCTTCAAATAAATAAGCAAGATTGTCTTCCTTAATTAATTGAAATATGTAATCCGAAATGTTTTCTTTATATTTCTGAGAAATTATATACACAAGTTAAACAGGTCTTTATAGAAAGTATTTTGCAGGTAATTATAAATGTTTGTTTATTAATTGCTGTTATATTTACAATATTTTAAATTAAATAAAAGCAAAAAACATGGTTTCTTAAATAGGGTAAATAAATAGTAGTACCTTTAAATATTTTTCTATAGATTTTAAACAGCTTATAACAAGAAAGAAAAAAGTAAATGGAGTTCCAATTTCCAGATAGACTAGAAGTGGAATTTTCGGAAAAAATAATGCTAAAGTATTTTTTATATACTAACGGTTAGTTGTATGGCTGCCAAAGCAGTACCTTTCGTTCATTGACAGGGTAGCAAACTACAATGCTCTTGATGTTGAAGTTATTTTGTCACAAGAGGGCACCACTAAGTGTATTTGTACCTATGTGTAGGTAGTATTGTAACGTTTCTTGATTAATTGGAAGTATATTTACATCTCTTTTCTACAGTTGTGCGTAGAATCCAAACAATTGAACGTAGATGAAGACATCAGACTCTACAGCTACATCGGGACCAAATACAAAATAAAATCGGGACAAAATAGCTATTTATATGATTGTATCTAGTGCAAAAAGTTAGTGTTTATGATATTTTTTCCACGATCGTTCTTTATTTAAGAAAAATGTTAGAATTTAGTTCCGTGAAAATTTGTGCCATTCTCTATTTGAAATTAGAGCTGGCGCATTGTGTTGTGGTGATAAAACACGTTGGTATTGTTAGAATTCAAAAAAAATTACTGGCAATGAATTTATTTTTCTGTAGATATTTTGTTCGTTATTTGTGTGCGTTCTAAAATGTCTGATAGTAATAATAGTAACGACATATTTGATACTCCTCTGGAGTTATTGAATACTGTGAAGAAAGCTACACTAGACCTTTTGCCGTAAAAATAAAAAAACAGTACAAAATCGTTTATAAGATGATTAAAGAATGGTGTCTATGAAACAAGGCAAATAATATCTGAAAACATTATGCTTGCATATTTTCTGAAAGAGAAAGTTTTAAAATCCTCTTCTTTATGGTTTGAATATTCCATGATACAGAATACGTTAGTTGTAAAAAACATGTTGATATTAAAAAATATTTAAAATTAATATTGTTTTTAAAACCTAAAGCTGTTGGATATCGAGCAAAAAAATCAAAAGTATTTACGCGAGATCAGATATTTCAGTTTCTAGAACAGGTTTCAGATGATAAGTATTGATTTATGAAAGATGTGGCCATTATAATTATTGCGGGTTAACAGTTAGTTAAAATGAATACACATAATATTGAAAATTCCAGAGTGTTTTGGTGATAAAAGTACCTTATATAAAAACCAACAGGGAGCGTTCTTTTGTTGTCTCCAATGGAAAATCTGAAAAAAATTATTTGGTAAACATTTGTTTATCAAAAATACATGCCCCTTCGTCCAGATTCAATACTTTCGAACAAATCCTATCCGAAATAGCAAAATATCTTAATTCAGAAAATTATAGTTCATATACAGTTCACTGTTTTAGAAGATCATCTTCAACACTACTTGCGGGCTCTGGTGCAGATATTTTAAGCTTAAAACGACTTGGTGGTTAGCGGTCATCCATAGTAGCGTAGAGTTATGTCGAAGATTCTATCCAAAATAAAAGTAACATGGCAAATCAAATTCTTGGACAAGAAAATACTAATGATTTCACCTTTTTACAAGAAGTAAATAAAAATAACTCACAGTGTATCAGTTTAGAAGCGATGTTACCCAATACACATATCACAATAAATATTCACAACTATACAAACTGTCAAGAATATAAATTTATGCAACGTTCATTCTTTCATTGGGCCTCCTGTGTATAAATAACTAAAACATCACTCTCTACTCCATCAAATAACAGTTAGTGCGATGTTTAAGATCATTTCTGCATAATTTTCGGATTAGAGACGTATGTAACTCCACCCTATCCTAAAATAGATAGTGACAAATGAAATAACACTAATATACAATTAATTATTATAAAAAAAATTCCAGAGAACATTTCAGAAATTTTTCTGCTGATAATCAATTGGTTCGTACCATAAAATCTTTACACAAAAGGCAAAACTCAACATTTAGATCCAATATGGGTACTTCATAGACATTATAAAAAATATAAAATGCTTTTATGGAGACTGAAAATGGCCATGCTATGGAGAAAATGTAACTATATCAACTTTGATTTTCTGTATGTGTATAGGTAGCTCTGGTCACACTAGCATCTAACTTCGCATTAGCCGCCGGGTGGGAAATTAAAAAATGATGTAATTTTACATGTGACCTAGATTATTTGCGGAGCCGGAGTATATAGTTGCAACCCAACGGTGAAAATATCCTCATCCCTTGGCAGTTATGCAACTATATTTCAGGCAGAAATTTATGCCATCGAATTGTGTGTACAGAGGCTGGAACAAAGGCAACTTACACGCAAATCGATAAAAATCTTCTCAGACAGCCAAGCAGCTCTTAAAGCTCTTGGTTCCTACCGTTGCAACTTAAAAACGGTATGGAGCTGCCAGCAGGCACTTGCTCAATTGAGCAGAAAAAATAGAGTAACTCTGGTCTGGGTCCCAGGCGATTCTGGCCATGAAGGGACTGAGGCAGCCGACTCTCTAGCTAGGGAGGGTGCTGCTTCTGAATTTGTCGGACCAGAACCGATGCTTGGCATATCTTTGAGTACTGCCAAAGCAACGCTCCTGACCCGGGCTGAGGAGCAAATCCTCCAGGACTGGCAGGAACTACCACGATTAGTTCATTCGAAGGCGTTTATAATAAACCCTTCAAAAACAAGAACTAAAAAACTTCTAGAGTTAAGCAGGTTTCACCTACGAACTCTAATTGGCCTATATACGGGCCACTGCCGTTTAAAATATCATCTGTGCAAATTCGGCCTAGCAGAAGATGCTGAGTGTCGCCTATGCTTAGAAGATGATGAAACGGCAGAACACATATTGTGCACCTGCCCCGCTGGGGAAAGGATCAGATACTCATTATTTGGCAAAGGACAACTTCTGCCAGAGGATCTGAACAAATTCTCACCCAATAAGGTGATCAGCTACATTAAGAAGCTGGACCTGTTGGGTGAAATATAAGTAGGTGTGAGCCACAATAGACCACATGGTCGCGGTGGAGGGTCTGGTTTTCGGCCCACTCACTTTTGAACCTAACCTAACCTAACCTAGATTATTTGCAACTACTTGGAATTTTTATCATGATATTCACCCATTCGCAATTTTTAGCTAGTAACATGCTAAATAAATACAAAATGGCCGGTTACATTACATTATTATTAATAGTAGAATAATCCTTACCAAAATTTTGGACAGATTGAACTCATAAAGCCGAAATTTGCACAAAATCGTTTTATTATCCAAAGGCCATTTATCTCACTATAAACTAAAACAAAACAGTTGTTTAGGGAACACAATAAAATATAAAGAATGATAATATTTATCATCAAAACGGTAACAACAACAAATACACAAGTAAGGTGAAGCCATAAAATAAACAAGAACAATTAACACTTCATTGAGTTAAGCACTACCAATACTTCCAAGGTTGTATCCCATGGTGTGGTGTAAAAATTCCCAGAAAATTCCCTAAAGTTACGTTTTCTCGTGTTCCGCATAGAGTGGCTATTTTTGGATGTGTCATATAATGGATATTGGCATTCTATATTTTTTATAATTTCTATGGGGTACTTGCAATAATTATTTAATTAAAAGGAAGAAATCTAAAGTACTTTTTGCGGATACAGCTTTCTTCTTCTATTCAGCGAAGTCCGAAAGATTTATGATCTCAGGTCTATACTATACACTCAGTAGAATCCATCTGAACAGACAACAGATACATATCTAAAAATATAAATTGATATTCTAATCAAACAGAACATGATCTTCGCCATTTATGTCGAAAAATCATTTATTTTTTGTGAGTAACTGATTTATGGACCACAGACATCATAGTTACCTATACTTACATATGATGCTTTTAATAATGATGCAAGAATTAATGCGTTAAACTAAAGAGCAAGCGAATATCTCAATGATGTTTTGCAAATTATTAAAAATTATTTTAAAATTATTTTATGATTGCGGAGAAGATCTTACAAGAATGTTAAATCTATATCAGGTTTTTTTGAGAACGGCGATATTTTGTTGCAAATTAAGTGTCAATATGAAAAATGATTTAACTTAAATATAATTACAGTGAGTGAACTACGTGAGGGATATACGTATGAGAAAGTTAGAACTGGAATCTTTTTTAAATATCTAATAAAGAAACCAATATGCAAAATTAAGTCGAAAAATATCTACAATTAATCAAAATTATAGTATTCTGTAATTATTTACTTAATAGAAATATCTGAGATAAACGTTATTACCATTTAATATTTAATACATACTCTAAATTATCTGTAATATAGTGCCATGAAATTATTTTTGAAATATCTACCTTTTTTATATAAAAATTGTAATTGTTTGTACTTTTTTATTATTCCGCATGGGATGTTCTACCTTCATGATGTAACTTGGTTTATACAGTTCATGATTTTGACCTACATCTTTTCATATATAACATCTCGTTGCTGACAGAATTTATCAAGGAAGGTCTTATTGAGCCACAATTTTTATGCTCCTCTTGATTTGGTGGTTGTTACATTGGTTGTTACAGATATCTACAAAATGTGGTTCTACGCTCAATAATAATAATAATAATCAATAATCTCCAATGGTTCATAAAGAGGCCATGTAGGAGGTCTAAAGTCAAGACCAGAATTAAGCAAAGTGGAATGATCTCGCCGATCTGGTAAAATGCGGTGATGCATGGGCGTGCGTATTCTGTTTTACCATTGGGCACATTTCAGTTAATATATACTTGTATACTATTCTATAGAATACTTCTAGTATATATTAACTGAAATATGCCCAGTGGTAAAAAAATACAAATCTAAAAATGTCTAGTTAATATAGACATTTTTGTCTAGTTAATATAGACATTTTTAGATTAGTCATTAGGTGAAAAATTATTTGCTTTAGCGTAAAACTCTCAAATCGTCCTGAAATTTTGCCTATCCCCCTATTTTCGGGTATGCTGAATACAAATCTAAAGTTATTTTTTGTGGACGAATGTAGTTTTTGAGGAACAATAGCAGCATTTACGAAAATGGTGGTAGACAAAATTTCAGAAAATTTTGATAGTTTACGTGGAAAACTGTAAAAAACTAATGTATACATGTAAAAATGTAATATAGGTACCTATTATCAATTTATATACAATTTTTACCGTTAAGAAACGCGCGTGAAATAACCCAAAATCACGCCACTGTCTCCCTACTACCTCGAGCGCAGTCGCTTGTTGGTTTCTGATTCGACCAATCAACGTCGATGAAGCTCAGAGAAAAGAACGCGTAAATGCAAGAATATGTATGTTAAATAAGGATGAACAGCTTGTCGTCAACTTTACGACTTTCGCAGTTGCCACATATTCGGAAATTCCTTGATATTATCACAAGTATAAAGATATATTATATGTTTATACTTGTGATATTATTAAGTAAAAGACAAATTAAACATTGTGTTTGCTTTAATAAAGTACAATAGGGATAAGGGACGTTAAAGACAAGTAAAGAAATGGGTAAATAAGGTAATTAATACGTTTCCTGTTTTGAATAAGAATACTTTAGAAATAAATGTGACAACACAGATCTACTCTTTCTCCGGTCATTCCACTTTGCTTAATTCTGGTCTTTACAGTACATTCTTTATCAAATAGTATTTAAAGCAGTATTATGACAGATGTATTAATTTTATGAGCATGAGCTCATAAAATTAACTGGCTTGTGATTTAATAAAAGTTATGTTTAAATGAACCTAATAATAGCAATCAATAATTGTAAACAATAAACAATACGCTCCATTAGTGTGACGTAGCTTCAGCCATTTTGTTCTGGTAGGTCGCGGTTCACTATCCAAACAAAGCCCGATCAACAAGGCAAATTTACAGAAAAGTGCTATTTTGACGTTATTTGAAGATTTTAAGGGGAAAAAACATCGAAAACGGTAAGAGTGCAGTAAATGTACCCTATAAATGTATTCATGTAAGACAGATGGGTAATAATAACTGAAATATTAATAAAATCTAAATTTAACATAACCTCACTTTATATAGTTTATTGTAAAAATAACTTTATTTAATGATTTTTACAGTACCAATCTTACATTCACCATGGTTATGTGCTGGGCTCCGGATTGCAAGCACTACAATCAACGAGAAACTTGTAGATTTTTTATATTTCCGAAGGACCCTAAGGAACGCAACCGTTGGAAAAACTTGTGAGGTAGGTTTGAAATATACCTTTTAATTTTGGATAGGTAACTGTTTAAATGTTTAATACAAATATATTGTATATTATGACACGTAGCGACGAACCTGGACCTGGTGCATTTTTATGCAGTTGTCATTTCCATGATGGTAAAAGGGAAAATGAGCCTGAAATCTTCTTGCACAATGTGACAAAGAAATTCACGTAGGTATACAAGTCCTGAAAAGAGAAAAAGAAGAGAGCAGAGAGTGGTAGTTCAGGAGCATCTGGAAGGCCTACCAGCAAAGCATCGACAAGGTTATTTTGAACCAGATGTATCATCTCCACCATCTGAAATGGAAATGTGAGTGATATTTATGTCAAAAATGTATACGTTATACAGATTTGATTGCGCTGACTGCTAAATAAATACAGTGCAATAATAATCACTTGTCATAACGAACAAACCGTTTAATCGACAAACTTAGTTTTTGATCGTTCGTTATGACAAGTAATTATTATTGCACTGTATTTATTTAGCCGTCAACGCAATGAAATCTGTATAACGTATACATATTTGACATAAATATCACTCACATTTTCATTTCAGATGGTGGAGATGATAGGTACATCTGGTTCAAAATAACCTTCTTGTCGATGCTTTGTTGGTAGGCTTTCCAGATGCTCCTGAACTACTACTCTCTGCTCTCTTCTTTTTCCCTTTTCAGGACTTATATAAGTGAATTTCTTTGTTACATTGTGCAAGAAGATTTCAGGCTCATTTTCCCTTTTACCATCACGGAAATGACAACTGCATAAAAATTCACCAGGTCCAGGTTCGTCACTACGTGTCATAATATACAATATATTTGTATTAAACATTTAAACAGTTACCTATCCAAAATTAAAAGGTATATTTCAAACCTACCTCACAAGTTTTTCCAACGGTTGCGTTCCTTAGGGTCCTTCGGAAATATAAAAAATCTACAAGTTTCTCGTTGATTGTGGTGCTTGCAATCCGGAGCCCAGCACATAACCATGGCGAATGAAAGATTGGTACTGTAAAAATCATTAAATAAAGTAATTTTTACAATAAACTATATAAAGTGAGGTTATGTTAAATTTAGATTTTATTAATATTTCAGTTATTATTACCCATCTGTCTTGCATGAATGCGTTTATAGGGTACATTTACTGCACTCTTACCGTTTTCGATGTTTTTTCCCCTTAAAATCTTCAAATAACGTCAAAATAGCACTTTTCTGTAAATTTGCCTTGTTAATCGGGCTTTGTTTGGATAGTGAACCGCGACCTACCAGAACAAAATGGCTGGCGCTACGTCATCACTAATGGAGCGTATAGATAGTGTACTTTGTAAGAAACAAAAATTTGATTTAAATGAATTTCTAAGAAGTAGGAATTCACAGGTGTCTGAATTCACATCTGAATTTTTGGTAATGCAGCCCATTGTCCGACCGAAGATCATATTATAGAATACAATAGTAAAAAAATAGATTCTATCTTTCCCAAAATACCTGCACATTGCTTTCGGTTTAAAAAGCCCATGCTTTTTAGTATCTCATTAATTTCATAATGCTAATGTAAAAACGGTCCATCGAGAAATAAAATACCCACATTTATCAAGATGCCTGGACGTGGTCTACAATTATTTAGCAGATTTCATATTTGGGAACAATGCCCTGGAGGGGAGAAGAGGGCAGCGGGCATTGTGAGCAGGGTGATTTAACATCTCCGGCTGCAAGGTGGTTGAAGCAAACCCACCACACCCCTAAGTTCGACTGCGAGTTGATTTTTACATTTCATCTCAGCGGGTGCCGATGGTCTTACGAAGACAGGTACCAGCTACGGTTTCACGTAAAAGTGACAAGCCAGGTAAAATGATCCACTTTTGTTTTAAACCTTTTTACCGGACACTTGGTAATTAGTGGGAAGATGTAGAATTTTTGGTGCATGGGACTCAGGTAAAAGGCAAAGCTGCAGTTAAAGTGTATGCGATAAAGTGTATCGTTAATGAGAGCGATCAGTTAGGTGGTTCACCTGTAATGTTTAATGCATTTTAGGAAACGATTCAATAAATTTAAGAAGAGAATGAAGACATATTCCAACAGTGGACATTCACTCAATTCTATCCAATACAAATTCTAGTTTTTTAATGAAATTGTACTGTATACTGTGCCATATTCGATGGAAATCCAGGGTATCGCAGAATCTGTGACTTGTGATTGTGTACAGGGTATTCGCGTATATTTTGACCCCTACCTACAGGGGTTACAGGAATTTAAATGCAAAAGTTGTTTGTTTGTGTTTTGGTCATGTATTATCTTTTAACTAGCTCGAAAAACAAAATTGCATGTCGAATATTTAGGAAAACCAATTGAACATAATATTTTTAAATGGGACACCCTGTATAATTTTACACGCTTGGTAAACATTCTTTTCCTGATTTCAAAAATATATATTTTGTTGACATTTGCACTGACAGTTTTCGAAATATTCGACAGCAAGTGCCATAAAAAAATATAAAAAATACAAAGAACTAAAAGTATTTAACAGTAGAAACTAACAATAATAAAAAATATTTAACGATTTTCGATGTAACCTCCTTAGTTATTTAAATATTTTCCAATATTTTCATTTTTTATTCATTGTACATTTATATCATTGTAAACATTATATATTAAATATTTCGAAAACTGTCAGTGCAAATATCAACAAAATATATATTTTTGAGATCAGAGAAACAATATTTTCCCCAGCGTCTAAAATAATACAGGGTGTCCCATTTAAAAATATTATGTTCAATTGGTTTCCTCAAATTTACGACATGCAATTTTTTTTCGACCTAGCCAAAAGATAATACGTGAAAAGCCAAACAACTTTTGTATTTAAACTTTTTTTGTAACTTTCTTAGTAACCTCTGTAGGTAGGGGTCAAAATATACGGGAATCCCATGTACCCGGTATTATGATTCTCTAAGTAATTTGATCAATATAATATATAAACGGTAAATTTCACCGTTTCCAATGTATAAGGGCGTTTGATAATTTGCCAATTTTATCGAATCTAGAAGAAGCAAAAATAAGAGTATAGATTATTGCATAAATTTTCGATAATTTAAGAAAATGTCACAATAAATATATTCAATTTAATGCTTTATCCATATTAAAGGTAAATAATAAATTAAAAAAAAATAGTCATGTATTTAACCGTTCTAAAATCCTAAAATATATTAAATTTGGTAACAACAATTGCTACTTTTTTAAATTAATTGCTTTAAGCTGAATGGGTAATTAGTAAATTGCCGATAAAATAACCAAAACGATTAGCGGCCATACATAAAAACGAATCTCCATATTTGTACGTTCTTTACTACCATTTATGGGTCTACCATAACGATCCCAAAAAACGATTACCTACCAAATACCAAACACAAAAGATATTTAAGTATGGGTTTACCTATTCAATTTCTAAAGAATCTCACACGTCTCCAACGCAATATCAGTGAGCATTTTATGATTATTGCAGGTTTACTACACCTCCCCCTCACGCTGCAGGCAGATTTATATATACATGGTGGACATAAAATGTAAGAAGAAAAGTCAAAATTGGACAGTTTATAATATAAGATAATTCGATTCTGCATAAGATACATTAACAGAAATATTTTAATTCTACAGGGTTAGGCAGAATGACGTATCCATTTTTAAACTGGACTTATTCAATAATGTAAAAAGATCTAAATTCAAATCAAATCCATGACATGTGTTCCCGATACATGGCAATTTATGACAGTTACCAAACTGTTTGCGAGCAACGTCAGTTTAATAGTAAAAATATAGGGTTATCATTGCAACGATATCAACTTGTATTGCAAAATTTTGAACAACTTCATAACGAAGGTGTAGACTTTCGAAGGCTATGGTTTCAGCAGGATGGAGCCACTCCCCACACTGCTAGGCAGCAATTCTTCGAAGAATGTTTCCTGGTCGTGTCATTTCAAAATTTGGGGATGTCGCGTGGCCTGCACGGTCACCGGTTCTGTCAGCTTGTGATTTTTTCTTATGGGGCTATCTAAAGTCAAAAGTATTCGCTAATCGACCTCGAACTTTAGAACAACTGAAGCATAATATTCGAACCGAGATTAACGCAATCCCAATTGAAATGTTGCAGCGAGTGATGCAAAATTTTTGTGCTAGACTTCAGGAGTGCCAGCAGCGAGGCGGAGGTCATTTGACTGATGTGATATTCAGAAAATAAATTGCCATGTTTACTTAAGAACATTTTGTTTCAGTTTTTAAAGTTTAACCATTAATGAATACCAGTACATAGAAAATAGATACTTCATTCTGCCTAACCCGTTATAATAATACGCAATATCTATCTATATATTGATAAGAGAAATGCGATTTATTATACCCTAAAAATCGTTTAATAATCAGTAAGCCAATATCGTTTATCTCGTTAAGAAAATAAGGCATACAAAAAGTGATAGGTCAATAATATATTTGTCGTATAAATATGGAAACGAAATACGTCAAAAACATTTTATTTTAATTGCTTGATATTCTAAAAATATAAAAAACTAGGTACCAATCACACTTTCATAAATCCCAAACGGTGCAACAGGTTACTATTAAGGCAAACTATTAAGAAGGTGTACTAAGAAATGTAATACCGATTGGTAGAAAATAAAATTCTACATTATAAATCTACTTTTTTGCCTTGAAGTTAATGAAACTTGATACTAAATTTTCAGCACCCTGTATACATTTGAACAACTGTTAAGGTACAGCTAGAAAGTTTAGATATTCAACAACTTCATTGCCATATGAATATATTTTTGAAATATTATTTTTTTAGAGAAATATTTAGATTTAAGTTAAATAGGGAATTTTGCAAATATTTTTTAAAAATTTCATTTTTCAGAAACGTCTGAGAATCCGTATAGAGTAAGTTTAATGAAATTTTTCCTAAAATAACGCGTAGAATCCAAAAATACATACGGGGTGTTCATAATATAGAAAGTGTCACGAGGATGCCATTATATTATTTGAGGAGACCATACTCAAAAACCCTAATGTCCAGATTTTCACTCTTTATATCTAAGGAATCTCTGACATATTCTAATGGGTGGTCACTGTAAAACGCCCTGTATATTTTAGATTCGTGTGCATGTCCTAATCAATAGTAAACGTTTCAAATGATTTACACTTTAACGATAACTTTTATTATCTTAGTTATTTATAAATTATTAATGTCTATGCAAGTTCCAGTTTTAAAAAAGCTGACAATGTTGTTTATAACTGAAAAGAAAAAATATATTTCTGAAACTTATTAGTAGAACTATACCCATCTGTGAATTTATTATAAATTTAAAACCAGTGAGTTCTCGTTTTTTCTTGCCTAACTTAATCGTTTCCTTGTAAATATAAGTCTATAGCTCTTGAATGAAAATGCATCCTACATAATAATAAAAGAGCTCTCTAATTCCACACAGTGGCAGACTTTCCAGCTTAATCTTTTACGGTTGGAATGATTGTTATCATGAGTATATTACAGATATGTTTACTATTTAAAGCAAGAATATAAAAAATATTTCTTGAATCACAATTTCCTTTGCCACCCCGTATCATTTATACCAGCGGGGATATTTTTACCTGTATTACAGCGAGGGTATAGAGATGATGATAATACGACCTATTTCAAACCACTCATGACAGCCGAAGTCCAGAAATGTGAACTGCATTGCGCCACTTTATGTCTCAACTCATATCCAGCTATTTACGGATACTCAGAGAATTTAATTTTCATTTTATCAAGAAGTTTTGTCCCATCTATGTTCAAGAAATATAAAGCTAACTGAACAGCTTTGTATTTCTTAATGTCAGATGAAGTATATATTTATCCTCGTAATGGTCGATATTTATAACAAATTTGAGAATAACTAAATAAAGTTTAAAGAAAATATTACCGAAACTCCATTTGGTCGTGGGGTATGCATCTTTTACGCCTATGATAGTGTGTACAAGGCACCTCCGGCTTTATATCCTATCTCAGGGATGGATCATTAGAAGTTGAGCAGGCATCGCGGGTCTTCCTTGCATGGTAGCGATGATAAGAACGCTAAATCACTACCACATCTTGTTCTTAAGAATATATTATTATTTGAAAGCATAATATATGGAATATTTATTTAAAAAACTAATTACTCTCACTCACAAATTAACTTACTTTCAGTATCTCATACTGAAAGAAGCACAGAAATATCTCTAATAGGAGGTAGTAAATATCATCTCTGAGGTAGTTTTCCACATAACACCAAAACATAACATTAAAACTAAGTATTAATCCTCTCCAGATGATGCCAACTTGGTTGTTGAATCGCGCGTCGACTGCAGCATAGTGTTATGTGGGAAACTACGGCAGTGTTACTATTTTGATAACTGAAATACAGATTTCGCCGAATCGTCAACAAAAAACGCTGTGCTATTTAAAGTTTTTTTTCAGTATGAGAATTTTCTTTTTGGTTTGGACAAACTAAAAATGCAACTTGTCACTATTTTGTTCTCAGCAGGGATTTATCTTAATTTTCTTATATTTTCAAAAGATTGATAAAATACCTAATAAGAGGAAGAATACCAGTAATCACTGGAAGATATAATATTTATTCGTTCTTATAAAATTAAATTTCAGCTCACAAACATTTTTCATGTAGTAGGTAATTAAGGCGTAGGCTTGTTATATTTTCCTGTAGCTCAAGAAATAATAATTTTGGTGTAATCACGAAAAGTGTGTTCTGACTAAATCTTGGGACCGTGACAGATTGTGTAAAAGTATATTTTTAAACGTATGAAGCAATACGCGCATTCCTTCCAACTTGCTACGAAGTTCTAATGAAAGAAAACCACTTAATTGTTTTGTTTTTGGATTGCAGTAAGTATCCCGTACTAAAAATAGAATTTGGATGAAGTTGGAGAATTAATCATTCCTTACTAAAAATAAATGTGTACCTAACAGTCAAATGCAATGTTCTTAGAAAATACAAATTTATCAGCAATGGGTTTGTTGCTTACTGTTTCATGTATTTTCTATTTCTCTCTTACAAATACATGCAAAATAATATTGTTAAAAGCTTGAAGGTCCTGATTGAAAATAATTTATTTGTTATTTATCAAAAGAATATTTTTGGAATACCAAATGAATTGATATTCACAGAAACATTTGGTAACGTTTCAGAAATGTCTGATAGATTTAAGAGTCTTAGTACTGATTATTATACTTTAGAAACAAAAGACAAAAATGTCATTGTAGGTACTTAGAGAACGTAGCTTATTAATAATGATCTAAACACAAATCACTGTATTAATCAAATGCTATGCGAATGGAATTAAAAATTAAAATAATATACAGTGTGACCGAGACATGCTACCACAACACGGTCTAGCCGAATGTGATAAATACTATACAGTGTGTTCCTTAATATCATGTCCTTGTCCAATTTTATAACTAAGAGTCCAAATAAACGTGTGTCCTACATAATTGTCTCCGACGCCCTATGGCAGGCCCTGCAGTTGACATCAGGGGCTTCCATACCCATAACACGGTTTCGATAGACCAGGGTATTAAATACACCATCCTGGTAAGCCATTATGAATCCCTCAGTCTCTGACTTAAGCCCCCTGACCTTAAAAAAGCAAAGGTCAGCCTTTCGGATACGCCATGGTCTTCAAGGCTCTAGGCTGGTCTTCACCGTGCAATGGTGTTATTGTTATTATTATTAAATCTAATACTATCAGTTATTATGACCTGAAAGTGTAACTGTATACAAAGGAGAGGGTAACGTTTACCTAAAAGTATGGCATGACTTTCACTGTATATTTCCTACGTTTAAAAGATGCAGTAAATCTCAGAGAAATTTTTGCAGCATTGCTCAGCTGCTTTATGTAGCAACGTACGAAATTCTTCAAGCATATTTATCCTTGTTTTAAATGCAGGGGTACTCCACGAATGTGAAACAAAAGAAACGTAAATTACGTAATACTTTATCAACAAAGCAGTTTATCACGCAACATGGCTTTAAATCAAGTTATCTTTTATTTTAATTTAGCAAGTTTTAATTAAATTTTCAAGAACGGTCAAACTAAAATACACTGCCTCCAACGCAGCTCTGTAGCTCATTTATGTTTATGAAACGTGTACGTCTTTGCGAAAGACAGTGGTAAGGCGTAGAGTGTGAACTGAAGAATATCAAAAGATAATAGATAGATAACTAGAAATAAATAATGATCCCATAACATTTTAATAATGTTTTAGTCTTGGATGCTACATAACAGTAAAACCCTTCAGTAACATATTCTGGAAGTACCTAATTCCTGAGAAAATGTCATTATGAGGACTATACAGTGTGGCCTATCGAAAAGTGTCCAGTGCAGTTTGTGGGGTCTTAAATGGAAACTAAGGAATAGTTCGGACAGATCAATTTTTGTTTTGAGAGGACATATTTTCATATTATTGTCATTTATATAGGTTACCATAACTTATTTTTTTTAAATACACTCTGTGTATTTTTACATATTTCGATAGAATGTCCTCTCACGAATACATTGATATAGGACTTTATGGATCTACAGACACTACAAAACAAAGTCTTTCTCCAACATATAAAGTACTCTTTAAATTAGGTGTATTCCCGTCACTATTAGTGCTTGATCCATCAAACCAGTGTATTCGTGAAAAGATGACTATCCAAATCTGTAAAAATACATAAGGTGTTAGCCTTAGTGTTAAATACCGTGTTAGTGTTAGTGTTAAATACCATAAGGTTCAAAATACATAAGGTAAGTACAAAAGCTATGAGTTGTGGTAAACCTTTATTTTTTAAACACCTGTATAAATGTCTGCCTCCTCAAAACATTAATTGACCTGTCTGAGCATTTACCATTATTTCCACTTAAAAAACTACAATCTGTACTGGACTCTTTTCGGTGAGCCACACTGTATGTAAGCTCTAACCCACAATGTACGATACCCAATATTCAGTCATACACAAGCCACACTGGAGCCAGTTTCATATATTCACTGTTTCAGATTGAATAAAATTACAAATTACAAATTAAAATTAAAAATAAAATAAAAAACTAAAAAAAATAAAAAAAAAACAAATAAAATTACAAATTTGTCTTATTATTTCCAAAACTCGAGACCGTTTTTTTACTCTTTTGATATTACCTACTTATTATCCATAGTATGCTAACAGTAGACAACAGATATTGATTTTTCTACATTTATTAAAATCATAGGTTAGAAAACTACATTTTTTAACGTCCTGATCATTCTCAATACAAAAGTTAGCGTGAAGCATAAAGGCATTAAATGTTTTAATCTCACTTTTAGTTTCACTACACAGCATTCTATTATAGAAGCATCCCTTTTTGAACCTTACCTGCGTTTCTGTCAGGATCAACTAATGATATATCTTTTCACAATTAATCTGGTGGAAGGTAACATTTGCCGTTAAAGGAATCCACCCCACCGAAGTGGCGATAAAAATCAGAATGTGAAGTCTTTACTTTCAAAGTAACTTAATATGAAGACGCATAAACAAGTTAATATGAATACAACTGCAATAAAAAGGGAAATATTAGTAAACATAAAAAATAAAAGTTGCTTCTTTGACCGTATCAGAACAGTCGAAGGGCATCGTAAAATATTATTTGGAAAGAGTTTTATTGGCTAAGGATGATCAAGACGCAATACAAGAGCAACGTTTTTGATATTTATGATTTCATATTTTTCAGTTATAATTTAATGTAGCACGATCCGTAGCATCGCGACCGATATATTTTCAAAATGTATAGCTAGCTGTGTCTGAAGGTGTTAGACATGAGTAGAAGAAATTAAATGTTTCCAAATGCAGCAGAAATCTAGTGCTTCCCGAATGTTCTAAGTAACATTCTTTATTTTCACATTATTAGCTTCATTTCATGGAAATATAATATTAAGGATTTCTTGCTTCTCTAATACGAATATAATTACTAATAAATCGACTAACTTAGTCAATATTATAATATTAATTGGGTATAGCAGTACATACTGAAGAAATCTCAATAATCTGTGGGTGATAAAATTTCAACTTGTTGAAAAATTTAATACGTTAGAGGCTAATACAACTAATGCTTTTTTCTTCTCATGGCAGTACTACAACCTCTCTGTCAATCGCTTTTCTATTAATCTTGCATCTTCTACTAGTCTTGCATCAGTATCCTATTCTATATATCTCGCCAGTTATCGGCCTGCATCTGCCTCTTCTTCCAAATTTTTATCAGCTCTTGCATAATACTCTTTGACACTCTATTTATCTACCCTCACTAAACCCTCAAGATCTTGAACATAGAATCAATTAACTTGTTGATAAATTGTTTTACAGATATCTTCAAATGGAAGAAGATATTATTGAAATAAAGCAAGATAATGATAAAAGCACAAGACTTTCTTTCTTCCTATGGCTAGTAGTACGGTAAAAATAATGGACTAATATTTCTATTTCAGTACAGGATATTTCTATTACCCAGCATCTTTTCTCCTTAGTACAGCGAATTTTATATCAGAGATTATAATATTTGAGACTTTATTTCAAATTACAGGCTGATAAGAGAATTGTTAGTATAACTAGACACTAATTACATTTGAGTTTAAGTATGATTAGTAAATTTGATAGAGGTACATCAGCAATAGAAACTGGAGAAAAACTATTTATCCAGCTGAACCATTTCTAATTACTTTGAGGTAATGACATTATCCTATAGTTACTACAGTTACAAGGTAATTTTACGTCTAAGTAATTTTCATTAAGTTAAGTATTTTGATAACGGGAATGATATATTTCTGAACCTTAACCTAACAGTAATATTTTTTGTGTTTAATAACAATTATCTTTAACAGAAAATTATACGGAATGTAGACTTTTGTTGGCCATATGTATATATAAGGATTGTTTCATGAGAAAATAGAGAGATGGGCCAAAAGTTAGGGGTTCTCAATGATAAATGTTTCAGTTAGGTATAAAGTCCCTCTTGATATTGCATGAGTAAAAGGCTGGGTGAATGTGAGGACGATGGTCAGATGAGGGCTAACGATCTTGGGTAAACCATTTTTACAACCTTGTGACTTCTGTGACTTCATGCAAAGACTAGTGCTCGCTGAACGGGAAATCTGTGGGATGCACAACAGGCTTAGCAGTGGCCGCAGTGTTTTGGGACTCGTTCAGAGATACCGACACATATGAAGAAGAAGAAGACGAAGAAGGTCCCTCTCATCAATAACCACGACGAATATTGATTTCACTTGAATCAAAAGGATCTTTCTGATCGCGAAATCTCCGCGTCTTGTCCATTCGATAGTTAATGTTAAACTGATGGTTTAACATTAACGATAAGATAGAAACCGCTCTGAGGTTAGTGAGAGGATTTAAGGCCTGTTCGCAGGCATGGGTTGGCCTGGGAAGAACGTCAGATTGATGTTAATGTGGGAGAATAACATCAGTTAGTAACGAGTACATCAGTTTACGAAATTACTTTCCCTTATTTTAGCGCTCACTGGTGGTTAGGACTTATCAGCTTAAGTTGTTCCTGATGCAACCCACTGAATAATAATATATCGTCCCTTCTTCCACACAAGTCTCAGACTTCCGGACTAATCCTTGTGATTAGGATGAGGGGGGTAGAGGTAATATATTATTATTATTGTATTTTCTCATAGTTTTTGCGTAGGATAACAGTTTTTGTTTGAATAACTCCTATTAGGATATTTGTTATTTACTTAGAAATTGAAAAACACCGGTATTGAAATACTCGAAAGCAACGTTTTCGCATCACCTACCCAAAATTATTATTTCAATTTACCACAATGCCTGCGTGTTATTTACATTTCTACCCGACTTAAAACGCTCTTTTGCCCTTCTACCTGTATCAAACGGTAAGATCACGTTGTTAAATTTTAAGGGCTGATTTGGGATTGCGCTCTTAAATCTGTGATGTTCTTAGGATGGCGAGACGCAAGGGGTAGGCATGCTGGTATGCAGGTAAATGCAATGACAGGCTGCACCCCCGTTATAAGCTCTATAATAGATTAAAGGTACAGTGCACCTTTTGCTTTTAGCTTTTAAAATTGCGTCAGTTCTTATAACGAAGGGATTCATTTTATCCTCTTGTTACTGCTGGATAAAAAATGGGGTATTAACGATTTCTGGATGAGTAGATAACATTTTAGGTAGTTTACAGACTGAAGACATATAAATCTGATAAAATTTTACTTCCTAGGCTTTGTTGCCTTTAAATAAAGGGGCATATTTGATGTTCACTGTTTACTGGAATTTTGCAAGTAATACTTGTGGGGTACTGATATTGTTATAATGATTTTAATAGTCTATGCAGAAAAGCTTTACATCATTGAAATATCGGATAAAGTACCTATACAGGGTGTTTCACGGTGACCACCCATTAGGATATGTTAGAGACTACTTAGATTTAAAGAGCGAAAATTTGGAGACTTGGATTTTTGAATGTGCTCTCCTCATATAAAATAATGGCGTCCTCGTGACACTTCCGGTTATACCGGAAGTTGCCGTAAACTTTGTTATTTTAAATGGTATACCCAACATATTATTGCATTTTTGGATTCTACGCGACTTTCATAAAACTTCTCTATACAAATTCCCAGCTGTTTTTGAAAAAATCTATTTTTTTTTTAATATTTGTAGAACTTCCTCCCTAACTTAAAATTCATTATTTCTCTAAAAAAGTAACATTTAATAAAGATATTCATATGAGAAGTTGTTGAATATCTAAGCTTCACTAGCTGTACCTTAACAGGTGTTTAACTGTATACAGAGTGCTGAAAATTTGGAATCAAGTTTCATTGACATCCAGCCAAGAAAAGTAGATTTTTTTAAATAGGTTACCCTATATGTATATTATAGCATATTATGATATAGAATTTTATTCTCTGCCAATCTATTACACTTCCTTATACTTATCTCTCTTTGTTTTTTTGTTATTAAGTGTAATGTTATTAATAAAATAATTATTACTTAAACTAATGATTCTGAATCTAGTTCATACAATCTGACAATGAGATCCACACTGAATAGATTACCTTCAAACGCACAACAGCTGTAGAAATATTGGCCTACCTTCAGCTTTTGAAATGCATTAATGCTGGTACTATTGATGTGCATGAAAATTCGCACATGGAAGAATGATATATAACGTATTTTCGTTTACAAAGGAATATCCGAGCTCTTTTAGCTAGAAAGATATTTCCTATCACAAATTCCAATGTCAGAATAATTCCTTTATTATTTATATGCTGTGGAAAATTTAAACTATAGCGTATCTTAGTCCATATTTATCAAATGTAAATGAATTAATTCTGAAGATTTTAGTGTAAAAATAAGTAAAACAATGCTAAACCTTAGATAATAACGAATTTTTATTTGCTTAAACGATCAAAGCATTTCAGATTCGAGAGGAAAAAATTACTTCACAATATTATTATTTGTAATATGTTTTGTGAATAATATAGGTACAATAAAGACGTTTGATTCACAAACAATAACTCTATTTTTGAACTATATTTTTGCCTATAAATTATTCTGTATCAACTGAGGTGTCATACTGTATTTTCTTTTTAATTTTCAGATAATTCATATACTGTTTTGAGACGATATCCATTGAATTACTATAGGTTGTGTCAATGGGGTATAAAAATAAGATCCAATTCCATACATTGGCAGAGATAGTCTACCAGAATTTATTTTATTTCATACTGCCCAGTAGATCTACTTACCCTATACTGATAGAACAATAGACATGTTGTTGCTTCGCAACACTTTACCGGATTGTTATTAGGCAGCTATGCTTTTGAGGTTCAATCAGTTCTTGACATTTATCCGCTTTAATTTAGAAAACTAAATGTCAGGCAAATTTAAATAATGCTTTTCTACCCATTTCAGTGAGGCTACGATGTTATGGAATGTATTCAAAATTTCCTCTGTACACTGCCTTATTATACAACCCAAGAAATTATGATACTTCAAAAGAAGGTTAATTTTGGGAGATTTTATTTTTTTAATTTTTATTAAATTTAATCTCTTGGTTAAATCTGAAATTAGTTTCAAACGATAGCTTATGAAAAGTTAAGATAGGACTGGTGAAACCGTTTTGCTTGATCTCAAACCGTTTAGATTTTATAGGGTGTCAAAGTTGCAAAATGTCATTATTCACTTGTCAATAATTCAAAAACAATTGAAGATAGGTATAGGACATGGTACATGAAACATAACTTATTTTTGGGCTACTCTGTATACACTAAAAAACCACATTAAAAAATAAAAATCGACGGGTCCGTTTTTCCAAAAAACACACCGCTGAATTTTAAATGAATTTAGACATTACTTCTGGGACTCACTGTATAGGTAGTCTATAAAAGTATGATTTCAGTTCTACTTAAAAATAATGCCGTCTATTTTTATAAAAGACAAAACGATTCCGTCGCAAAATAATATGATAATTTTAAAAATAAATGGAGCGTATGTAGTTCATGTAGTTCGAGTGGTAAATACTGAAAATTTAACATGTAATACAACTGTCTTATTTTCTTTTAGTGGGTCATTCTAATTTTAGGATCTAATTATGAGGCCTCCAAACGAAATCATATTTTTGTTTAAAAGGCATATTTTGAGGTAGAAATGAAGTTACTTTGCGCAGTATGTTGACTGTTCCACATTTTACTTTTAAACGGTGCTTCACCAGATTCTTAATTTTCTTTATTTTACGAATTTTCAATCCTACCAAACTGCAACTTGGAAGTAGTAAATATCTAAATATACCTCAGTTTCATTTGCTACGTTTTCTATATTGTTAATAAACTCAGTTCATGGTGAACTATTATTAAGCCAATGTCTTATACCATACGCGATTCTTGCTAAACAATACGCTACCTACTGGCGGCACGCACAACTAACGCTTGGGGTATTGGTTCAGTTTTGCGTATGTATGTCTATTGTGAATTTTGAAATATCCGTTGTTATATTAGTTACTTGCTTTGATTAGATATGAATCATTATTGTTGTGAGCGTCATTGTTCCTCTTGTACAAAGAAAAATCCGACATCAGTTTCATACTTTTCCAAAAGCGGGAAAATCTGGAGCTATCGCGGAAACTATAAGTTGAGCATTACAGAGTTACAGGAGACAAGTATGGATAGAGAAGCTAAAGAACGCAGAGTAGAGAGTGTGTTCTTTACCTTTCTCTAAGGATGACTATTTCCATAAAGGTATGTATGCCGTATGCCCAATAAAGAATTTGACATATTTTGAGGTTAAGTTTCATTTTCAGATTGAACGCTCGAAAAATATTGTAACCTATTTTAATTTTATATCACTACTTACCCCTTTCAAAATAGTTTTACAAGCTTTTTACCTGGTTTAAAGTTCTCGACAACAAATCTTTGATGAATAAAATTTCATACGTCAGTGTCAGTGAACGTAGGTTAGTATAGGTTACTGCCATTTTGGCGCTTCGATCTTAAAATGAATCGCGTATAGCCAATACATAGCCAATACTTATGATTATTACATTTATTATACGTATTATTATATTATTAATAGGTTAATGGTAGAAATTAATTTGTTGGATTGCCTTAAAGTTAATAATCTTCTCTTTTATCACACGTCTTTATTAGTGTAATTTCTTTGTACTATTTTTATTTATAAAATATGACTGTTTTAGATTGCCGCCAAAATTACATTTACTCAAAGTAAATGGATGCTGCGTTGTTGTGACGTCACTAAATTTGTTTACTATTTGTTCTGCGGTTATTATGTGTTTGTAATGCTCTTACTTTAGAGGCATCAAAGCAGTAATTTGTGCTTATGTGCTCCAAAAGCATTAATATATCAACATTTGGCAAAATATCTCTCCGGATTTTAATAAAATCTTCTTCACACATTTCTTCTTGAGAAGAGGCACCTAAACAATTTGATACCTACCAACAATATAACAGAGTACAACATTTAACTATAACATTCTAAACTTGCAGAATCAGATATAGTATAAATTTTCTTTTTAATAGACGGAATAGTGTAGGAGGCACCGGGGCTAGTTGACTAAAGAGATTAGTTGACTAATTACCCATAATTCCCATGTTATCGGGGTCGATAGTAAGTAAAGGGTATACCAATCAGAGAAAAGAACGGTAGGCGAGTGGTATCAATATCAATATCAATGGGTGGAGACGTAACACGGGTGACAGAGGTCAGAGGTAGTTTGTGGGTGTGGCTCTCAGCTGCATTCCCCCCACTAACTAACGAATTATTAGTAAATTTCCAGTATGACGTTATTTATCTTTGTTTAACTATCATGCACTAATATCTTGCGTCTTTATTTCCAAATTAAACATATTTTTATTTCGGGCCCTGTATAAATATAGGGCACTATCAATTTATTTGGGATTTTATTGAAACTTAACTTTTTGCAATATTAACTACTTTTTATAATTGATTTTACCTAAAAATCTGCCTCAAATGCGCGTCCACAATTGGTACAGAAATGAGCGTAGAGCGTAGAGCGTAGTAAAATATTTATATCTGTTAGAGATTCCCTGTATGGTGCCTCTGGATTGTTTATACTATTGGCACGTTTAGGACAAACACGGAGAGACGAGCCAGCGACTGGAGCAGGCATTTGATGATTATTCATTATTAAGCTTAACATAGAGACACACGTCTTTCCAATATACAGTGTATTAGTCTTGAATATACCGAAATTATGTTAATTGAAGTTTTTGCTTTAATTGTGGAATAATTTCTAACATCAGAAGTTGGGATATAAGCGCAACCCTTAGGTCAAAAGGACTTAGCGTGAACCCAGTGAAAAAAAAAATAAATTAAAACATGGGTTTTAAAAAAAAATGAAGTGAGCACCAGTGTGGTGAGGTGATGCGATGGCATACCTGATAGTGGTGTGATGTGATGGCAATATCCGGAGAAAAATCTATATAGGATGGACACATATATGTCGACGAGGTTATTGAAATTCCCAGAATTCCCAGAGAAGTTATGCCTGAAAGATGTCAGTTCCAGGATGACTTAGGAAATTTGTCATTTAGGATATTACAGATGTTTCAAATCAAAAGATATATGGAGGGAAGTTGAAGACTGTGTGTAGCGTCATAGTCTCGCAAGATGTTTGACGTATTATTTCATATGTTGAAGTAGTCAAACGTGACAGAGCTGGAAAGTCAGATAAGTACAATTTTCAGAGATGAGTTTACTGTTCTGATTTGTTTGAGTACATGTTTGTTTCAGTAAATGTGTAGAACAAATAATAAGTAATCGTAATAAGTAAATGAGAGTTTGTTGAATGAAACTGCACAGTATTTTTGCTTAGGGCATAAACAAATTATTTAAGTTTCTAACATATTAAGGTTGCAGGATAGAATATTGAAGTTAAATTTGTAGGTATAGAGGATACAATTAAGAGCGATTTTTACATGCTGAATATGCTATTATTGATTAAATTATTGTTAATGTGCATCGAAGTTATGAATTTTAAGTGAAATTGAGGATTTGAAGAGTCTAAAAGATTCTGGTAAACGAGGGATGCAATGATTACAATAGTTTGCTATTGTCCTGGTTCAAAATAAAAACTTCTGTAGGGTGCTAATCATACAGTAATATGTTTATGCGCCTTGAGGTTTCCATAATATTATTATTTAGATTGGTATTTTAGCCTTAAGTGTTTTTCCATAATTTAGTCCGTAAAAATGTAAGATTACCTGTTGTTTCTCTGCGGTTTGTTGCTGCTGCAAACCTAGCTGTTTTGAATTAGTTAAAAGTTATCAAGGTGTATAGGTTCTTTTATAGAAGTATTCAAAGCTTTGGAGTATGAAAAGTCACATATTCCCTATAGACAGGGGTAACAGAAGTAGAACATACTATAACTTCGGTTCCAATTTCAGATTTAAAATTAAAATTTAGGAAAAGTTAAGAGGTACGGTTAAGGACACTGTTGGGTAGAGTGTGGTGACTCTGTCTCGAGAGTAGGGTGGAAACCCACGGTGCTCTGACGAGACGAGTAGAAAACCCAGATTACTCAGATTTACTTAGCAGTGTGATGAAAAGTACTTGAGGTGTGTTTTAGTCCAAGTTCAGCTTGTTATTTCGCGCGGGTACAGCCCATAATACCTATTATGTAATTTTAATGGCCATAAAAAAAACTGTGTAGTCATTTAATAAGGTAATATAAGTAAAAATTAACAGTATTAAGGTAAAAATTGTTGAAAATAATATTCAAAGTAGGCGCCTATAAGAGAAGAGTAAATAAATAAACACATAGGTAAGGTACATCCAACCAAGGATAAATTATTTTATATGTAATCAAAAAGGTAAATCATAAAATTGAACTGCATTCGAAAATTAAAGGTACAATCGATTTTCGATCAATTCAATGCAGTAAGTTTTAAAATCTTAGAAACAATAACAGTAATTAATAAACACACTTAGAACGAAATATAGGTATAGGTAGGTATAGCAAAGTAAAGTAGTAGGTAAAGTATATGTTGTGTTAAAAAAAAACAATATAGGTACAAAAATAATAAAAGGATGACCTCTTTATAATCAAAGATACAGATCGTCATATCTAAAAGTCACAGACCACAAAGAGTTGTCTAAGTATGAATCCTAGTGTAATATTATCAGGAAGCACCGCTGAGATGAACTGTTGTTATTACTATTTGTAGTAATAGTTATTATGTATGGCTGCTTTGGAGTTGGCAATGAGCAACAGAGTCAAAAAGTACTCGTTGCTTACTGGCATAAGCGTTTATATTATTTGATCTGTTATTTTTGATGGTAATAACGGTAGTTGTCATTGTTGCATAAATGACTGTTGTAAAATATCAGATAGTTAAATAACGATCCACCTCTGTAGTATCCTTTTCGTAAATTTTTAAATAAATTGGGTCACGTAATAAATACAAGTTCAGCGCACCAACATTATCACCTTCCAAAAACAAACATAATTCTAAGGCGTATACAATCGTAAGGAACATAATGAAGGTATTAGGTTCACTATAAAATAAAATTATTGTAACAGCAACATAAGTGTATTTCATGTGTATGTTTCGATGCGTAATTGATACCGACAAAATTTTATGTTGAAGTTTCTGCTGCGTGATATTTGAAAGTAAACATTAGAAATATTCCCAACACAGTGTTTAAGAACATAAACTAAATTAGGAGTTAGAATACGTATTACCATAATGCAAAGTATTATCAAGGACAGCTGTAAATACAGATATAGTAGAAATGAATAACGCTTATTCAACACCAAGTTATGTTATAAGATCAAATAATAAACACTAGTCCCTATTGCTTATGAGGCCAAAGACGTGTTAAACTTTTGACAAAATAAATTTAAGTGAGATCATCAAAGCTCCACAACATTTAAAGTTTAAATTATTAGTAAACATTAATATAGATTTCTACTTCAATTACTGACCTAGGCAAAACAAACTTATTGAGATAGGTACCTACTATATAAATTGGAAGACAGATGAAATGGTAGTTTATGTGTTAAAGGTGATATATACTAATACTGGTTTACAATAACAAATTTTATAATAAATAAAAATAGAATCACTGCTGAGGTTTGTTATACGATTGATGTTGTTATGCGATTTGGCGATTGTACTGCTGAAGAATTACATAAAGTTGTGGTACCAACAACAGATTAAAATTGGTATAGAAGTAGACGCATTATTAAGGAATCATTAAACTAAGAAATTGAATATTCTAACCTTTTGTTTTTTAGTGTTGTTAACCTGAAGTCAAACAAATGTAAGTTATATTGGTGTGGTAAGCTTATGGGCTAGTCCTGGGATGACTTAGAAAGTACAAAAGTATTGAAAGTGACTGAGATGAGGTTAGTCCATGAAATGGAGGATAGTCCAGGAATACAGCGTACCTTCAAGCTGTATTGTGATATCCTGAGAGTAGAGCACATGGAATTATGTAATGTGCGAGGTGATGTGATTCATGGCTAGGAATCATTGTAAACAGGGTGTATAGTGTATAGGTAGTTTGTAAGTGAGATGCCATGTTTGTCATAGGTGGCAAGCACAGTGTCTGTAGTCTGTAAGTATGGGACCTTGTTTGGCCCTGATCAGGCAAGCAGAGTGTCCGTAGTTTTAAGGGGCTTGACGAAGTGATCAATCGGAGTCCGTGGACCGGAAAAATGAATCGGTGTCTTTATCAACCTGTATCTTGATAGGGACCGTGTTGATTCATTGGTTCCATAGTTAAGTTAGCATATAACTTTACCACATAAATTAGCATATAAGCATATTTTCATTCAGGGGTTAACGCGCATGACAACTAACTTGAATGACAATATTGAAAAATAATTTATTACTAAATAACTAATATTTTTGTGTTTTCGGTTTTTAGTTAACCACTTTCAGTAGCCATAACACGCGAGGACGCTGGTGTTGTCAGGAAAGGCCGTGTTAGAGATTCCCTGTATGGTGCCTCTGGATTGTTTATACTATTGGCACGTTTAGGACAAACACGGAGAGACGAGCCAGCGACTGGAGCAGGCATTTGATGATTATTCATTATTAAGCTTAACATAGAGACACACGTCTTTCCAATATACAGTGTATTAGTCTTGAATATACCGAAATTATGTTAATTGAAGTTTTTGCTTTAATTGTGGAATAATTTCTAACATATCTGTAAAAGGGGGATGATTTTAAGAAAACTATAACCAGTAACCAACAGAGCAATATGTTGAGAAATGGAATATGCTTGGCGCTTTATATTAACAGTTAATAATTATTACTATTTTAGGAGTATTTCCCTTATTATTAAACATTACATCTGGGTATCTAACCTATGTATCAATGTATTCATAAAAGATGATGGAAATATCTATAAATACCTACAACGTATCTGAAATTAGAGGAGTCGGTATTCGTTTATTAACTATCTGACTGAGGTTTGGTTTGTTTATAATTTGTAAACTTATTTATATAGATAAGCTTCAAGACAAAAATTAAACCTACAATGCCTTTCATAGTTTTACAGATCAGCACACATATTTAAGCAATTCGTACGTTTAACTCTCCAAATATTAACTATATCCGATGCGCAAATTGGGCCAGTGAATAAATATGCCCATCAAATTTGCAAGCACGATAAATAATTCGATAAGGAGGTCTTACGTTTCCGGAATTATATCTGGGGACCTTGAGTTACCGCACTAAATAAGTGAAATTCGATAATTCGTCCATCCTTCTTCAACGCGCCGAATGCATCTGCTGGTTGACAAAGAAAGATGAATTACGGTGGACCATCTATACCGAACAATGTACACAAGAAGTGAGATTTGATTAGAAGTCAGACGTCTAATAATTCATAATTATATCGCGTCTGCTATATTGTCAAATGCGCATATTTTTTAAGTTATCAGTAACAGTAAAAATTATTGCTATTAATCACACCGCATTTTATAGAAGGAAATTTAATATGAACTCAAAATAGGAATAGATTTTAGTAGTAGTTGATATGTCAGAATTCTTCAAAACTAGAGAGGATGAAACATTTTTAAATTTCAAGGAGTTTAGGATTGATTGACATCACAAGATATTTATCTGCAGATGATGTTTTTAGATGATGACTTAATAACTGATATTGTTATCAGCTGGATAGTCTTTTATACTTCATTGTTACTTAGAAGATACCAAAGGTCCATAGAGATGGTATTGAGAACGCTATATTAATAGAGTTCAGCCTATAGAGCGTCTCGAAAGCACTTAGAGCAAGATACAATATCGATATCTGCCATCAATGACCAAGAATGAGTTATAGGTCACTTAACGGTTATAGGTATGTCCTTTTAGGTTGGGTCCAACCTATTGACTGCTAGTTAATATAAACTCCGCCTTTACAGGTAAGCGGCCAATACTATTTGTGGCCTTATCCAATATTTTGGATCTTTGATAGTACCTAATTGATGAAATTTAGACATCTGTAATAAGGCAAATATAAAATGGCTTACTGATCTTATCCCTTTTAAATGCTTATTCAAGGATAACTTGGATGATAAAATTTATAAGGATACCTTTTTAGAATAGTGTTTACTATTCAATCATTTCATGATTTTAACCATATTTATGAGAAATTTTCATCCTCAGTTTTTCAGGTAGGTTATATTTACTATCAAATAAACTTTTTTCCAACGATTCAACATTAAAAACTGTCCAAATTAATTGAAAACCAAACAGTCACTTTATTGTATTAGACACAGCGATTTTCTGGCCATAACTTTCTGTTTATGCTTAATTTAGTCACGTTCTAAACAACTCCACTTTTTAGTTACCGCCTAATGTCCATCTAATAGACAATGAATCAGCAGTCTACTATTTCTTGGTATACACGAACTTGTGTGGAATTCCGTTAAGGCCGTTGTAATAAATATTGCGGCAGGTTATCTCCTATTACTACTGTTATTGCCTTCACCTTTTCACCTTTCAAAATCTGCATTATAAACTTGAAAATTCAATGCATTATAAACTTGAAAAAGTTTTTGTGGAATGTAACTCTTTTCTTACAATTCATACACAGTTTGTATACGATTTCATACACTTATATTGATACCTACAAGGAACTCTCTTTTCTTATTTGCAGTCATCTATTAATGGAAATGATTACGATAAAGATGAGTTGTAATTTTAAAAATGTTAAAATAAAATCATAGTTGTTATAGACTTTGCCTGTGTATATTTACAACTGAATAAATTAATACGTAATTAATATAGTTAATACGTAGTTAATGTTGATAAATATTGAGTCAGTGGCTCAGTGTTTAGTGTATCGGTAGCTTAATCCAAAAATTGTCTACTGGTATATGAAGGACTGTTCGATGAATGTTAGCTTAGAGTTTTAGAGTTAGTCAAATATTAACATGATGATGATAATGTCTGTAACTTATTTGTGGGGCGTTTTCATGATTCATTATAGTCTCTTTTGGCATTACACCACCTCTAAAATAACAAAAAATAGGAAACGAGAAGCATACAAATTAAATATTCCCCAATTCCCCATTCTAGTCCCAAAAGATACTAGAATGAAGCATGAAGCATTCCCCTAGCCAATGAAATTTTCCAGGTTCCTCTCATTCCAGCACTGAACGGTGGTTATGGCTCACCAAGTCTATTCTCCTATCGAATAATAATATGCCGCTCCCTCTCCCACACAAGTCTCACACTATCGGGCTAATGCTGGTGATTAGAATAAGGGTTATATTACCATAATTTTACAAGCACAAACAAACATGTGATACAGAAATACGGATAAACGCAACATTTACGATTTTTCAGTATCTATCATTTTAAATAAGATAAGTAAAAGATTCCGAGAATGTATCTTGTAATCAATAATATTTTATTCATCGTAATAGTATAATAATAGTGTAGTAATAAACATTATTATAGAAATATTGTAACACTTGCAATGAGATTATGACTTTCTAAAGCCAATAAAGCATCTGTTGTATTTTTCAGTTGCAATATTATAGGTGGTTATTTACCTACTACCTTACTCTAAGCTCGGTTTCCAAATTAGTTCCAAATATGGGCGCAGAGATATCAATGAATCTTAAAGCTCATCTCATTGGTGTTCAGATTTCATTCATAGAATTTTTTTATTTCCCACAAACTTTCTCAATAGAAATACCCGAAAGATATGTCATAAGCTGTTTGACGCCTTCAAAAGAGGTATTAACTCTTTCTACTTAAATACTGATATTAAGATACACAACACATGATCATATTTGCTTTAAATTAATAATTGACAGTTGGATAAAACTTATTGCTTTGCTCTTTAGCAAAAAAAAATGTCCTAAAATTTGCTAAATATGAAAAAGCATCAAATAACATGTTCAGAAAATTAAAAACATGAAACTAATTAGGTACCTGGGCAGCAAGGTGAGGGGTGACTGTCCCCTGATCGTCAACAATAGTAGGGGGTTGCCTTGATGTCATGGCCTTCTTAGACCATGTTGCTCCATATTGGTCTCGACATGACCATCTTGCAGGTTAGGTCAACAATTTATATCGAAAACCAATGTCACTACACTGCACTAAATCTACACGACGCAGTTATTGCTCTATAATCATTTTGAATCATTAGTTTAATTGCTATTCCCCGCTTAATGATAGGTGTAATTGTTTTAATGAGACTAGGAGAATTGACCTATATTTGACAGGGTACAGGTTTCTCGTATGATAACCAGGTCAAACACTAGGGTCGAGGCGGTGTAGCTATTAAGAGCTATTATAATGTTATTTGTACAATACAGTTGTCAGTTTTGATGAATGTTATCACTTCTTATCGAGAAATAAACGATTATAAACACAGAAAAATCGAGGCAGGTCGGATTTTTTCCAAGCACCGAGAAGTCACTGGCCGAGTCACACACCACTTAAGCTGTCCGATTGCAAGGAAGATGCACTAGAAAATTCTATTATTTTGTATTTATGGCATTAAAATACACGACACCCGCATGAAGAAATGTCAATCAGTTCGCCACCTGCACGATCGGCTGGTTTCGCACCATTCCGCTGGATGTCGCGTCGATGGAACGACGCTGACGTCAGAGGCGTCTGGATATCGATTTTGGGATTCCACCAAGCTAGCCCGGTTTCCCTTTACGTATTGGAAAAGGGACGAAAATATAGGCAAAGTGTATTTGCGATAAAGAGGAAAGTAGTGGTATCCAGGGGCGCTCACTTGGGATAGGATAAACGGGGTTACTATTTTGCTTAAAGAACAAAAACTTAGAGTTATCTTTATCCAGTATCTTCTGATTGAAGGGGAAGTAGAGTTATCTCAAAGAACGTATACTGGAGATGAAGCTAATTATTTCAAGAACACGTACTAGCTAAAGGGATACGTGAGACCAATAATAATAAGAACAATGTCACAAAGTTATTTCCAATGGTTATCCTGCGTAAAATCTTACACAACACATCTTCGTTGTAGTTCCAAAAACTCTGTTCCCGCAAGGTAATATGATACAGTGTGTACACAGTTTAATTTGGTCACCTAATTTGAGTCTATTTAGTTTTTCTCGGTCAACTTAACCCTAATCAAGTCACTTGGCCTATCATCTGTAGTACCTAATGAGATGTAGTAGTAAAAGGTACGTCTGGTACCACTTGGAAGCAAATTTGTAGTAATTATTGGCGTCACCAGAGTTCAACCTATCTATACACAGTTATCCAATACATTTTTAAAAATTTTTTTTTGTTTTATTAAGGAATATTTCAATAATTTTACCATCTGAGTACCATCTGAACTAATATTCCTTGTCTAAAATAATAGTCTATACGGGAGAAGACAGACTTAGATTTCTAATAAATTCTTGGATTTTCTTCTTCTTTCGAGAAGATTTCGTCGATTGTAAATTTCAGTTCGTATTGATCATTAGGTCTTAAAATGGTACCTATTGTTCAGCTAGAGGCATAAAAAAATTGGCTAAAACAGGCCACCACACTGCAGTCTTCTTTCTACTAATGATAGTGTCATCAAAATATCTGAGTAAAAAATAATCCTATTTGCAGCTGCATGAGCTGCTATTTACTTGTAAAAATGATGCAACAGACCCCTTTAGTAAAATTAAATTTAGAAAGGATTAAATAATTAGCTGGTTTCATTTGCTGGAGCAAGCATACATTCTATAACTACATCCCCTAACTAATGAGGTTTTCCAGGTTTCCCTCATTCCAGCACTGAATGGTGGTTAGGGCCTACCAACGTAAGTCGTTCCTGAGGCGCAAATGCGGCCCGCAAAATAATAATATGCCGCCCCCTTTCCCACACAAGTCCCAGACTTTCGGGCTAATCATTGTGATTAGGATGAGGGGTAGAGATATTATTATATTATTATTAGGCTAGGCCTAATAGGCTATTAGGCCTTCAGAATTCCAACACAAAAATTTAGTATTAAATGTTCTTTGAAATACATCAATCACAACTTTTCTAGTAGATTTCTGTGAATCTACCAAATTTACAAAAAAAATTATGATTAATTATTTATTCATTTCATATATATTTTCTAAATCTTGTAAGGACGTGCCTGCATTTCAGCCCGCTGAGCCAGCTATAGCCAGCCAGCTACAGTTTCTTTCTTTTTTTGATCCTTCACATTATAAGACAAATTAATTTAATTGGTTCGAATAATATTGACTACGCCACTGATTGACCTTGTTTAAGGGTATGTTTTTTCGGCCTACATCGCAAGATAAGTCAGTTTATTTTTGCAGGGAATGAGATATAGTGGTATTCAGGCGCCACATGATCTAGGACTCGAGAAGGATTTTTCAGATGACAGGACGCTTTGTTATAAGAGTAGTGTATAAGTACTTATAATCTAAAGATTTTTTTTAATTGTCATGGATATATTTTTATAAATATGCAATTCTCGTATTTTTTTCAAATTATATTATAATATAATAACATACAAAACATAAATCCAAGTTAACCACCATTTACTTAGAAGGACGAATTTTGAATTTTGATATACTTAAGTTAAGACTATAATATAAGTTACTGACTGGCAGTAATGACAGTATAAAAAGAACGGCAATAACAATTTTGGCAAATTCGGCGTTACAGTGGCGTTCGTCACAGCTACCAAAAAGGATTTTGATTTAAATAGAAAGATTAACATCTTGCATATTACAGAAGAGAAATGATATTAGATACTATTATGATGATAAGATAATGATATATATATATATACTATTATACGGACTTCTCAAAGGCGTTTGATGGAATAAGTCATGAGGTTTTACTTGTAAAACTAGCGAATTTTAGCTTCTGCACTAGCTTTCTTGATTTTATTGGATCCTATCTATACAGGAGACTTCAATATGTCAGTTATAACAGTTTCGATTCTGCTAATTATGTAGCCACTTCGGGAGTGCCTCAGCGTTCTACCCTAGGCCCTCTTCTTTTTATATTGTTTATTGACGATATAAATAACGTGATTGAGTGTTGTAAGCTCTTGTATGCAGATGACCTAAAAATTTATTCAGATATAACTTGTATAAGCTTGCAGTTGGAACTTGACCACATTCAGTCGTGGTGTTTACAAAATAAATTGTATCTTAATCCTTCTAAATGTAAGGTGTTCAGCTTCACTAGGAAACAAACACTCTGTAGATTTGACTATACTATTGATAATAATGTTTTAGAACGGCGTAATTCTTATAAAGATCTTGGTGTGTTGTTTGACACAAAATTTAGGTTTAATGAACATATATCACCTAAAACTAATGAGGCTCTAAAGTTTTATGGATTAATAGTAAGAAACTGTAAAGAGTTTACTGATATAAGGGCTATAAAGGCTTTATATTTTGCATACGTTCGCTCGACACTGGAATATGCAGCTTTGATTTGGTATCCTTATTATGAGAGTCAAAAATTGCTCATTGAACGGGTTCAAAGGAAATTCTTAAAATATTTGGTATTTAAAGAGGATGGTTATTATCCTGAACGAGGAATAAGTTATAATCTCTTAACTGGTCGGCATGAAATTGTTAGCTTAGAAGTTAGGAGAATTGGTATATCACTGACATTTTTGTATAAGTTATTGCATAATTCAATTGACTGTGCAGATTTGTTGTCACATATTAACTTTTATGTACCTAGGTTGAACTCAAGGACTAATGTAACTTTCGTGTGTAGCACCCCTAAGACTAATGTCTTGTTGAGGTCACCGGTATACGTTATGTGTAAAAACTTTAATTGTTTGCGACAGCCGCAGGATATTTTCTTTTGTTCATTAGAAGCAATTAAAAAACTAGCTATTGAGCAGTTTGCTGATTGAGTTGCTACTTTTGCTTTTATTATTGTTTATTATTTTCTATTCTTGTATATCTTAAGATTATACCATTTGAAAGTACATTGTACTTTCTTGTGTATTGCCCTATAAATGGGTTTCTGTTGGGCAATAAAGCTATTATTATTATTATTATTATTATTATTATTATTATTATTATTATTATTATTATTATTATTATTATTATTATTATTATTATTATCAGATACTATTACACCCAAATATTTAAAAAAGTCTTATTAAAAATATATTCTTTACGTACTGAAAGCAATCGTAAAATTAATTTATGTTTGTTTATGATTACGTACCATCTATAGACTGAATATTAACAAAATTAATGTTCTGTGGTACGTACTTACAATATGAAAGAATATAAACGAAACAATTAAAAATAAAACTAATATTCTGTAGGAGCCAAACAATACAACAGTTTATAATTGCTTCTTTATCTGTTTTGGCTAATCGTTTTGATTCTGTTAACGTTTTGATCTAATTCTGAGAAGGTAGGAGCTTTTAACTATCAGTATATATGGAATAGACAAATTTTTACCAAGGATTTAATTTTTTTGTAAGTTTTCTTGCAGCCATCTGTGGAACTGTTTCGTTATTATTATATTCAGTCATTTACTCCGCTGCAGGATGCAAAATATGATCAGCCACACCAATTCTGCCAGCTGGTACTAAGCCGTTGTTTTATCCGTATCCCATATCCTTTTATTTATGACCCAATTGCACATACAAACATAACACATCACGCTTAACTCACGTACATCTGGAATGGCGGTATACCAAACAAAAAAGAAATCGAGTCCGATTTAAAAATAAACACCTCCAGAAACTTAAATAAGCCGAGCACTTCGAGTATAATTATAAAATAAATTTCTTTATTTTATTCTCCTCACACGAAGTCCGCCCACGACCAATTTTTACTCTCCTAACGACAACATAAATTGCTAAACCTTTAGCGCAACCATAATTCTATTTCCGAAAATAATTGTCGACTTGAATAAGTTCCAACGGGATTTGCTCATTCATAAGATATAGTAGCTATTCCAATGGCTAATGCAGCTTTAAATAATATAATATAAAGTGAATGTAATCCGAAATCCAACTGTACAGCAGTCCCCACATAGTAATTGAAAAGAAAAACCAGTACAAATAAAATTGTCACAGCATTTTCGTTCCCTTGCATTTTAAATGTAATTAATTCCTTTGAATTGCATTTATTTTTAAATTAATGGAGAATTTTCAAAATACGTGTACTAAATTATATGTATTAATAAGTCATTAAATCATTATTATGATAAATGGTAGGGACTACAAAAAAGTATACACAATAAACGGTACTCATCTATATGGGCCTAAAATTTAATAAAATATTAGTCACAATATAAGCGCTAAGTATCTGCTTTTATCTTCAACATAAGGAGTTAATCCTAAAGACATTTTATTAAAACCGACACGTTATGTTAGTTTGTTTCGTATATCAGTATAAAAAACAAAAATAAAATTGTATATTTATTTATATTATATAAAATGCTGCCATAATATTTATTCCTGGCATTAAATACGGCAGATATTCATGATGTCTTACACGTCATTTCTTCGTCTTGGAGAAGTGGAACAACAGACTGAAGCCTACCTATTTAATGATTTGTACCCTTATGATTAATTTTACAATTACTATTCTTTCATTTTTCATCTTTTTATTCTTGTGATTTCGGATTTGACATTTGACGTCTTGTAAAGAGTTTCATTTAACATAACTAGTTATTTGGTTTCCAGTTATTTTATAATAAATTTAGAAATATTGATGAAACTCTCGTTACAGAAAATGTCAGTATTTTATAAGTTGTTGATTCTGTAGATAATTAAAGAAACTATATAGGTAATGTAGCCATTTGTTTAGACACAAAATTGGAATACATGACTTGCTAAATAAAATGCACATGTCCATGGAAATAGTTTCTGAAATTTGTAGAGCTATTGTTAAGATTGAGTGTAATCAAAACTAAACGGTTATTGTTTCAGAAAATATTTGAAAGTGTTTGGAAAGATTAGTGGCAGACAAAAAAACGGAATTAGTTTCGAAATAGCTTCCAACTACTGAAACTCGTTTCGAAATTGTATCTGATAATGCTGCTTGGGAAGTAGGCATCTACGTGCCTTGTTAATACTTATTGCATCTAAAAGGACATCCAATGAGTTAACAATGTCGTATAACGCGAATGCGGCGGACGAATGAAAATGATGTATATTTAAATATTACTCAAATGAAGGTGTGTCATCTAACTAGAACCATATTCGTAGGCAGTTTGTACCTATACTCAAATACAATGGCTAGAGTTCTTGTATTCTAAACAATTATAGATATTTTATAATGAATGACAAGCTATATACTACTAGAAATAGCTATAAGAATTTACCATGAGCTGAACTATTATAACAGATTGCGAAAAATAATGCAAATTCGGTACGGATGCGATTTACAAAACCAAATTAGTTTGTTCGTCATGGCATAGTCCATTCGAATCTGTGAATGCAGTATGTTGAATAAAGTTAAATTTTATACAGGACCTTGCAACCGTTCAAATTATTGCTCTGATAATCGTTTAAGCGGTACCTCAACTGCTTACTGTTTGTTTATTTTTTATTTAATCTTAGTTTTACAGAAATTTCGTCCGAAAACTCGGACGTAGAATATCCATATATCTAGCTGAATCTCCTCTTTTTTTTTTTGTTTTTTATTGAAGAAATACATTCTATTTTAACAGCCAACGACTTTTCCAATATCATAATGTACTCAAATGCGTTTTTTGGCATAGATCTGGATGATGTGTAATATAATAAATATTATGTATTTATATAGAGAATCTCTTGTAGATGTGGATGAACGAGGATTAATATTTTACATTGAATTGGCATTTATAACTAATTCCTACCTGATTCTGATATAGCATGCAGAATTTCCGAAATTGTAATGTGAAACATCCTTTAGCCAGTGTAATTCTTACACCACTAGCGCTGTTGTGATATCGCTTTTCTGTTTTTTATTTGATAGGTCTCCTGTAACTTCATATTTTCAATAAATGTGATGACATACTTCATGATGATGATGACATTTTTACAACATTCATGGTAATAAATACCTTTTAACTGTTTGATTGACCCAATACCTTGTCGCAAATATATCGGTGCTCGTTAAGCTTCTACACCTTCAAATGTCTATAATTAACGCTTAGACGAACCCGTATGGATTATAGATAATGGATTGCTTAATAAATAAAATCCCTGATCCTATTATCGGGAGGGCAAAGACCAAATAAATTTCTTTCCCGCTTATCCCAATAACCTCGAAAACCTACAAAAGCTCTAAGGTGGCTATTTGTCGAGCGGGGACGATATTGCGTTCTGCCGTTTACCTTCATAGACAGGCCAATATCTCCAGATATCCAACGAACAAATACGTAGGTGTAGTGCCAGAAGAAGAGTAAAGTGCCAGAAAAAATAAGAAATATGAAATATATTTGAAAGGATCACAGTAGTGTCCACCATCATTTACATCTGATACTATCTCGAAAATGCATTAATTTCTTTTTTGTTTCATCTAACTATCTGATTAGGCATATTTGATCGAAACTGGCGTTGCCAGGGGCGTACTTGTGGGAGGTGGTGTCCACATTACTAGGATAAAGTGGATACATTGACTGAATTTTACAATAATGTTGTAATAGTAAAAATATCTTAATGTGCAGGTAACTGTAACGTTGGGGCTTTTCTTCCATAGATCTATATCCACTATTATGAAACACCCTGAATATATCACAAGAATTAAAAAAATATATATATTCCTTATCAATTTGTTAAGCTCTTATACGAATTCTTCAATAATTAATACAATACAATTTCAATTAAAGATACAATTCAAGGGATAGTTGAGACTTGAGTTGAGGGTTGAGGGAGAATAACCAGTAAACCACTACTATCTGCTGAGTTTTGTAATTTTTGAATGTTATTTATTGAGATTTTAAATTAAATACAACATTCAGAACAACTAAGAGCTTTTTTGATGAACAAAAAGTGTTTCGAAGACAGTTTTTAGAGCAGAAGTCATGGAATTGTTTTCAACCTATCCTTTTTCGTTGAGTGTCGAAGCACCGAAGGTCAAATCTTACTCACTTTTCAAGAATCCTCCACCGTTGCTCAAGATCAAATATACCTTTATTATTACTATTTTTATATGGCCACGTATTCTTTGATAATTTTGAAAATAAATGGGATCAAGAAAACCAAATCGCGTTCAGAAAAGTCGGCATATAAAAACGTCTCAATACAAAATTAAAATTTTTTCCCCAGTATATGGGTACACTAAACTTGAATTAATATATTTATTTTATAACATAAACCACGTTTATTTCGTCAATTTCAACTGCGACTGAAAGTAAAGCCGCTTGAAACCGAATCTCAATCCTGAGTGTTTATCTCGAAGGAATAAGCAAGGGATTGAATCCCCTGTTCAGTCCTACATAAAGGCGTATTCCTGCGCTTGCGTTCTTTATATACGTAGCTAACAACCTAACCTCAAAATTAAGTATTGTTTGTTGTATTAATAATACATTATAACCGTTGAGTTTACTTTTTAGTTTCCACAGGATCACTAAAGAAGTTTTTCATTCGTCACATGTGATTCTTCAGTACGTGAAGCACATAAACTTCTGCAGTTAGATCTGATTAAATCTAATCGTGTTTATATCACAATCTGAAGCAGCTTGAGTCAAACCAATCCTACAATATTTTAGGATTGACTTGAACGTTCTAAGCCGCTTGGAATCTCAATTCCAAGCGTTTAAGTCATCATTTGCAATCCTTTTGTTCAAGCCAATTGGCTTCAAGCCGGCTTAGATACTTGTTTAACTTAGATACCAAGAGAGAGATAACTTAGATACCAAGTTTAACATATAAATGTATCATAACTATACTTGCTGTTTTTTATAGTCTATAATTTTGTGGTAAAAATGCACAAAGAAACTTTAGACCAATTCGAGTAATTAAATTTTCTTTGTAGTTTAAGGCATTGTAAGAATAAGATTAACTTCATAGATAAAAATCTGATTTCAAATTGATAATAAAATTACAAAACGTCAATTGTATAAACATATAGCTTTTTCTATAACAAAATCTGTATCACGAAAGGTATCTGTTACTGAACTATAATTATTATTTCTCTAGTATACGGATAATTACAGGTTATGTTGTTTAATTTCAAGGCATATGCTCGTCCTAAACAAGCAAACAGTAAATAGTTATTAGTAGGTGTAATTCAAATATACTTTCTGCCCTTCCTGTAATTTACTATGTAGATCATTCTAAGCCCTGCGAGAAGGTTCAATGCTTCTATTGAATCGAATGTTTACTTCTTAAATATATACAATAACACAATGCACAATACAATCGCATTGTGAAGGTACAATTCTATTTATAAGTATTTGGTGCGTTACTGCGTTGTATTTCATCCGTATTCCTTATTGATTTTGTTATTTATTGCTTCTTGGCCTTTATTCCTTATATAGGAAAAGTGGAATCCCGTGTACCTGCCCGATAATGCACAAAAATTTTATAAAAAATATGAGAACTTATCCATGTGGAATTCTAAGCCTCAGTCCTACCTTTAGAAGCCTCGATAATTCCAGAAAATACTTGGTTATAGAAAAGTAAAACAAAGGACAATATTCTAATATAACGAACGTAGTTATAACATCCTTATTATTAAGGAAGTAGGTGCCTGTTTATTATTTTCATTTCAAAGTTTTAATATTAGCGAATTCGATAGCTACAACAAATTGTAACTATAAATTGTTCATAACATGATTATACAAATATATTAATGCTTAATGCTTAATGACCTAATACATTTGATTAAATAAAACCAGTTGAAGTATTTTGCTGATTTTAAAAAAAGTGGGGTGAAGAAATAATTTTTGGGCATCTGTCCCTTCCGAAAATAATAGTACTTTTAAATTAGAATGTACCTAATAACTAAAATTATAATTTAACTAAATAATAATAATAATTCTACCCTCATTCTAATCACAAAGATTAGAATGAGGAGTTCAGTTCTGGATTGAGGGAAACCTGTCAAACATCAACCAATACTAATCTTTCTAGTCTAGTAACACCAAGCCGACATTCTTCCCATCCTATTAAAAATTGTTCTCCTAAATGGGGGTTTGAACTCATGATCTTCGGGTTAAGCGATTTAAACACTAAACTCTGAGCCAGCGCCTTGAAAATTGATTTACTATAGGTAATAGATTGCAATAAAATATTAGAGTAGAATTTATACAACAAAGGTACAATGATTAAATAAAAAAGAAAGACTGCTATAGAGCCAAAAAGGGGAAGCCTCTTCTTGTGCATATTATATTGATTTAGGTATTATTATATAAAACATTATACAATATTGGACCAATATAATATAAATGTAAGCATACAGTCCCATACAAGGTCCAAGCTATTTCGTTTATTATACTCATAAAAAATAATTTAAATACATATTGCCTTATTGCTAATAAAAAGTGATCTCTACTGGTAGTATATCATAGATATACTGAAAACTTACATCTCTGGAGAAAATCAATAAAAAGTTTTTCATTTTTATAAAAGGCTGTCTTTGTGTACAGAAATATTTTGAACCAAACATCATTTCACAGTAAATTTTATATGATCATATTCTGGAAAGACTTATTTGAAACTAACAATTGAAAATACCCTTTACAGCGCAATTGGTGAAAATTAATTACAAAGAAGACCAAAGATAACCCCTTTCATTGAAGTAAGGTAATGTTTTTGAGCATATAAAATTTTCTATCATCTAAAATGTATTTTGCACTTTACTGCTACTACCAGGTACTTTTGTACCTAAAAAGTGATATCCAAAGCTGACTTTGTTTACTTTAATAAAGCGCTTTTAACAAAGGAACGTCTCTATTTAAAAGTATATAAACGTATCTAAGATAGAAAAAGAAAAATATATCAAATATAGAAGAAGGAAGCAAAGGATTATAACAATGCAAAGAAGAATGAGGGGAAACTACCTAATACGAAGTAATTATTTTATAAAATTGTATTTTAGGTAGGTAGCAGGTACATTATACTCTATCTAAACTTTTTTTTCAATTATGTGATGCTATGTTTTTAAAACCAGTAAGTGAAGAACTAAATACACTGGAAAGTAAAACATCTTTGGCCAGATCTTTTGACCGCATAAAATCAGTACACATGTATTATTTCTTACTTTTTCTAGCTGCATATTTCTATCATCTATTATCACAAAAAAATTGGGAATTGCGTTCTATTCAAATAGGCATTATTACTCAATACTTAACAATAACGTTTTTTCCTGCAGCAGCTTTGAAACTCCAAGTGCATTTTACTTTGTCCACCATCAACCAATCAGCCAAAAGTAATCCTTCATTATGCGTCAATCCGTTTGGTACACATTAAAATTACAATACCATCCACTTCAACCATTTCTCATAAATTTAGCAGTCTATTTATATGGATTATCGATTACAATTGTGGATGAATGAACCTTACAAACTTTTGTACCTTTCAAAATTACTCCTCCATTAAAGCTAACATTCTAAAAGTGTAAACACAGAACTTAACTCTTCTTTTCCCGGGGTTAAATCAATAAATTAAAAAATTTTACATGGAGTAATTACCAATAAAGCAACAGAGAGGTACCAAAACTGTTTCCGTAATGTATAATATTTGTATATAAACGATTATATAAAGACATATAGCATCCCACTAGATCTATCTTTCATAAAATTGGGTATGTTTGGTTCATGATTATTTGTATTCGGAAATTTGATATACACTATAGTTATATGTTATATGTCACTTTGGAGTTTATAATTTCAAGAAAAAATGTCATAAACATTTGTATATCTGATAATATAAAACGTATTGGAACATTTATGGAAAAATGGGTTGACGAATTCCCTGGGAAAATAATTCCCTGAACTCATTTACTTCATGTTGCTTATGTGGCACGTGTGTTAATGTGTGGTAATTGATAATTTCTTTACATTATTTCCTTGAAACACATTTCAGTATCCGTGCCAAGTGAACCCCGCCCCCGTCAAGGAAAATGTTTGGTGCCCGACAAGAAATAGGTTGTGATAAATTGAACGGTATCCTTTATGCTGAAGGATAATTCAATCCTCGAAGATGTATATCGCTAAATTTACTGGAATACTTTTTACAAAGCTTGAAATTGAAGAAAATATAGACCCATTAAAATTGTGTTTAATAAAATTTCCTGTTGGTTAACGCTGGCACACCAAGTGCGGAAATAATAAAATATTCAAAATCCAATTTATATCTTAAGGAACATTTTAAGAGGAGTAATTGAATAAAAATGCGGAGGAGAATGTTGTAAAAAGCGAAGCAAGCGCCGGTTGAGATATCTTAGACTTACTTATCGACAAAAAATACCAATAAATTCTCTTAACTTTGTTGGATTATTTTTTGCTTCATATAATGTCTGCATAAATCAGGGTAAAACTTGTTTTTCTCAATTTTATTACCAATTCAAATGGAGTAACTAGGCGATAACTCATAGAATCTACTTAAAATTCGGGGGCAAGACCTCCCCTTTTCTCTATGGCCCTTTATCGATCACTTGGTAGTTACCTACTTAAATTGTTTCATGAGCTGTAGTTTTACTATCGTGCCCGGCCGCAAATGGCGCAAATCTGGGAGTTTCATGGCCGATAAAGCTTACAACTCGACCACCATGCACTCTTCCAAAGCACCCTTTAAAGGCCAAAGGAATAAATTATTGATAAAAATATATTTCTGTCCCCTTCAACAATTACCTGAACTCAGCGTTTGGTCAAATAATCAAAATTCTAATGATTATTAAAAAAGAACATTTATAATTCTTAAAGAAAAAGGAGAAATAAATAGGAAAGAACAAACATAAATATCCTAGTGATATAAAGGAAAACAAATTTAATTTAACATACAGGGTGACCCATTAAGAATGGAAACACTCGCGTACAAAAGTTGTTTATGGACCGATTTAAACCGGATTTTTTTTAAAAGATAGATCTCCAAAAGCTCTATGTTGATGCAAATTTTGAAGACGAAATTTTGGTTTTCAAGGCCTACTACGAATTTTTTTTAAGTGGAAAATAGCAACATTTTTTTAGCGATTTTTTTATAAAAAATCTGACTACACCACTAGATTTAGGAGCCCCTGGAATACATTTGTACCAATTTTTGCGAAAAAAAGTTTGTTCCTAAAAAAGTTATGATAATATCGGCATCACCAGTGTTTGCCTTTGTCGGTGAACTTATTCTTTTATAAAAATCAAATAGGATCCAAAGAGAAACAAAACTAAACAGCTTAAACACTGGTGTAATTATTAATAAGAACCATAAAAACCAGTATACACAAAATAACCAACAATTACTCTAATATAAACAACAATTGATAGGTAAGTTCGTCAAATTATTATTATTTTGTGGTTGTTATGCCAAAACTTATAATATTACCTTCTTAGATAAAAAATAACTACATTATAATTTTTTATTCAAAAAGTGTGAATCAATTTGACACATTCCTTTTTCATTTCTAAAAATGTAATTTTCTAATTATTATTTTTTTGTATCAATTGTTGTTTACATCAGCGTAATTGTTGGTTATTTTGTGTATACTGGTTTTTATGGTTCTTATTAATAATTACACTAGTGTTTAAGTTGTTTAATTTTGTTTCTCTTTGGGTTCTATTCGATTTTTATGAAAGAATAGGTTCACCGACAAAGGCAAACACTGGTGATGCCAATATTGTCATAACTTTTTTAAGAACAAACTTTTTTTCGCAAAAATTGGTACAAATGTATTCGAGGGGCTCCTAAATCTAGTGGTGTATTCAGATTTTTTATAAAAAAAATCGCTAACAAAATTTCGCTATTTTTCACTTAAAAAAAAATCGTTGTTGGCCTTGAAAATCAAAATTTCGTCTTCAAATTTTGCATCAACATAGAGCTTTTGAAGATCTATCTTTTAAAAAAAATCCGGTTGAAATCGGTCCATAAACAACTTTTGTACGCATGTGTTTCCATTCTTAATGGGTCACCCTGAATACACAATTAATAAAAATGTTGTATTTATTTAATTTTGTTTTTTTAACTTTTAGTATCTAATTCCGGTATTTTTTGTTATTTGTAAATTAGTGGTACCTACTTGCTTTAAAACAATATGTACCTGTAACTGAAAATCAACATGAAATGTTGACATACATGACTTTTTCATCATTCAAGTTTTAGTAAATCAAAATTATGTTTAGTTTCAGTGCTATTATTGTAGAAAAACGCAAAATCAGATAAAATAATATTTTTATGAAATTAGGTTAAATATGTATTTAAATTAAGACCCATTGCGCGCACGCAACGGTTTTAATATCTAATATACACGGTTCTATTTTCGGTACTCCACAAATAGGCAGCTATAGTATTCCTTGATGAATAAACGTAAAAATAAACAGAAGCGATGAATATTTGTCACTTCTAGTAAGACACGAAAACACGTTTGCCAACTGGAAATATTTAAAGTCAGTTTAAATCTTAAATTTTTAATATCTATTAATATATCAGGCTTATCCACTAACTGTCCAGTGAAGAATAATTTCACTTGGCATTTTCATAAATAAGTAAATAAAGTAGGTAATGGGCAAAGAGTGTAATATTTTATTTCTTGCAACTACATTAAAATATTTGTAGAAATAGAATAAAGTTGTTCAGATTTAGGTCTGATATTTATGGTTCGTAAGAAGAAATAATTGAACAGAAGTAAAAGGAAAAGATAACCTGTATTTTTATAAAATATATATTTTTTTATATTTATTAGGATAAAAATTATTAAGATTGAATTGGTAGAAAATTTTTAATTCAATTTTGAAATTTTATACTATATTCGTGACGTCACTAAGCGAAAACTAGGGAATATGTATCTATAAAGAGGCCACACTGATAATATGTGGCTAGTTTCAGTTTGTAACGTGACAAACGACAGTCGACATTTCGATAATTGACATTTGAAATTTCCTGTTTGTGTTTGGCTTGACAACTTGACGTGTTGTATTGTTGTTTTCTTGTGAAGTAAACTTTTATTAAACATGGAGCAAGATTTTGTAGAGGCTAAGTCCGACAATTTACCGGTTATAGATCATTTTATGATAAAGATCCTATAGATCCTTTCAGAAATAAAAGGGATGAAAAATGTAAGGTTAGTATTTAACTTAACAGTATTACTGCAAAGTCGATTAAATATATTCAAAAATTATTTTTACAATTTACCATGTTTTTCTATTACTAATAAATACACTTGTAATCAGTCACAGGCAGATACAACAATTCACAGGTAAAAATATAAACTAAAAACAATGTCTCATGTTTACTATGATGTTTACCTTTACCAAACAATTCAAACATAAACAAAAGTAAAGTATAAACCAACCACACAAATGAAAATATCCTAGAATTCACTAAAAAATGGCGCAAATTTTAAAATTTCGCTTAGTGACGTCACATAGATACCGCGCACTATAAAAAAATAATTTATGGTCTTCAATGAACCCAATATTAAAATTTCAAAAATACTTATCTTTTCTTTTTCCAACTACTTTCCATTGCCGATGTAAAAAAAAAATAGGAAAACACCCCATTATACATAAAACTACAGCTACATACGGCTTGAAAGGTATGAAAAAGAAATTTGATGGAATGACTAACTGCAGATGAATATAACATTAGGTATCACAAACACACTAAATAAAAATGACGCGCAGACATAGCTTTCCACATAACACCAAAACACTGTGCAGACTGTTTTGTTTAATATTGGCAAAGTAGAAATTAATTAATGAGTCGAATGGTATAGCATATCTTATTTCTAAACCCAGCCACCTCGAAGATTTTTGACGTTGTATAAAACATTTTTATAGATACAAGGGTGTGAATAAAACTTTTTACTCAAAAACCAATTAATAATTATGCGCAAAAAGTTATAAAGGCTCATACAAGCTCTTATATCTGACAAAATTCTTACAAAATGTCAAATATCTCCGAAATGGCTGGGTTTAAATAAGGTATATGCTACATCGTTCGATAGTTACGTTGTTTTCCAAGTTGTAAAAATATATAGATTATTTCACTTAAACAAATAATGTCTATTTTGCCACTGTTAACGAAACACCTTGTATATTCCAAACAAATTTTAAAGAGGTGTCCAGTTAATACACTGTAACACGTTCCATAACACTAGAGTTACTTTCTCATACTATTGGCCCAGACCTAATAAAATTATACAGTCATGGACAAAATTATCGAATATTTTTAATTTTTGCACTTTTTCTTTTGTATTTAAATTTTAATGAAAGAGCAACATTAGACAAGAAAAACTGTTTTTTTTTACACAATTTAAGTGAACGATGATACTAAGTTTTCATTGGCAGAAAGACATAAAAAAAGGAACGAATACTAAATGCTATGAAATTTGGAAAATTATTTTAACCTTAAATACTACTGGAATAATCAAATCTTAAGTCTATTGGTCGAAATAAGAACATAGTTAATAACGAGTATTCCCACCTCGAGCTCTAATTACTGCTTGCATTCTTCTCAACATGCTACTAATTAGTCTTTGAATATATTCTTGAGGAATTGCGTTCCATTCGTGAAGTGCTGCAAATCGAAGTTCTTCTCAAGTAGTTGGAACAGGATTTCTTTGTCGTATGCGGCGTTTTAGTTGATCCCACATGTGCTCAATGGGATTCAAGTCTGGGCTATACGGTGGCCAATCCAATCTTTGAATATGGGCTGCATCAAGGTAATTAGTCACTGTGTGAGCAACGTGTGGACGAGCGTTGTCGTGCATAAACACAAATATGTCGTGTCCAATATGGTCTACATATGGCAAAACATGTTCTTGGAGGATATTTTCGATATACCAGTCACTAGTGATACGTCCAATGATTTCCACAAGTTCGGTACGTCCTTCCCAACTAATGCCTCCCCAAAGCATTATTCCACCACCTCCAAAACTAACAGTCTGTATGAGATTACAGTTCGAGTATCGTTCCCCAACTCTCCTATAGACATAATTTCGTCCATCTGGCTTCCATAGTTGAATTCTAGTCTTATCGGTGAATAGAATATTTTTCCAATTGTTGATATTCCACTGAGCATATGTTCTGGCAAATTCTAATCGACGAGTTTTGTGATTTTGGAGAAGACGTGGAACTTTGACAGGCCGTCTTGGCCTTAAACCTACTTCTTTTAATCTACGTCTAACCGTTTTCGAGCTAAAATTAACCTGTCTTACATTTAGCAACTCAATTTTTAAATGTGTGGATGTCAATGCGCGATTTCGCCTAGAGTTTAATACCAAAAAATGGTCATCAATTGCTGTCGTACATCTTTTGCGCCCTTGACCAGGTCTTCTTATTAAACTTCCATTGTCTTTATACCCTTTTATAATCTTAGACACTGTAGATTGTCCCCGTCTGACATGTTGTGCGATCTCTTTTTGTTTATACCCAGCATCATACAGAGTTACAATTCGTGACGCTTCAGCTTCACTACAGTGTCTAACTGGTGGCATGATATGTATTCTTAAGAAGAAACAAGAAATGAAAATCACTAGCACTTACTTACTTTCACTATAAATAATTTAATTCGCTATAACTTTTAAATTAATGAGGAATTTTTAAACACGCAAAAAACGCGCGATAGACAATAATCGCCCTTGAAATGAATTAAACGCATTAAACGTCAAAATTTTAAAACAAATGAATATATTCACCTACTAGACAAATAACATCATCATATAGGTACATAACTTTACGGCGATAATTTAAAATTATGTTTGAGAGTAATGGTGATAAAAAAAATATTCGATAATTTTGTCCATGAGTGTATATCTAACAAAGACCTAAAACACCTTTTCAACCATTTTTACATATCTTGAAAGCGGTTGGATCCTTTGGTGTGAAGATAACACTGTCATAGTTTTCCACATAACACCAAAACACTATATTGCACTCGACGCGCGTTTCACCAACCAAGTTGTGCAAAAATATATAGGGTGTTTCATTTAAAATAAGCAAGTTGACATAGACTTCCGGTATAACCGGAAATAGATAAAACCGAAACTAGTTTTAAAAAATATATCGCCTGACAGAATGGCAACTGTCGAAATTTCAAATTTATATCCCTATTAATTTTGGAGTATTTCACTCCTCACTTTCATGCATTATGATTTCAGGGTACACACTTAAACAGAAAGATATTAAATTATCTAGATATAAAATATATAGACAGAAGATACACCATCACCACAAGAGTGTTATTTACTCCTAACACCATAGGCCTTCCAGAAGAGAATAAGACGTTGAACAAACATAGACCAAACACCCCATATCCACCAACATTGCCAGTGCCGGTGCTGGGAAGCGAACCCAGACCATGTCCAGTGGTAGTATAACCGAGGAATGCTGCCACAACACGCTCTAGCCCACTAGAGCGTATATGTTCGTTTCTATTTTAAAGTACAGGTGCATTCGCTTATATTACATATTTCTATTTTTTAATAGTGTCGACAGTAGCTTTCGAGGATTTTACCCAATTCGATTTCGACTATTTTAGCATTAGGTAGCTCTGCCTTATTTACTTATCTTTTAAAAATTAGCTTTGAATTCAAACAAGGAATCTTGGAAAAACTCTCTCCCAAAACCCATTGTTTGGCATCCCATAAAAATTGTTTTCAATACACGCGCAAATCCCATTCAGGGCACTCGGCGAGTTTTCTAATATATAAAAGTAGAGAAAGATTCTTTAGGTGAGAGAGTCGCAAAAGCGCCTGTAAGTCGAGGCCCCATAAAGCGTAGGAGGCTGAACTCAACCCAGCACTCGCTAAGTCCTAATATACTTTTAAGCGTGCATTACAATAACACCCCGTATTGATTGCACCTAGATGAGATTTTTATACTTTATGGCCCATAAAAAGTCATTTCAAAATGGCGTCCATCTTATTTTTATTGCGCTCTTTCCCTTTTCCTTCACCTTAGAAGAGCAAAGGCAATATGTAAGGGACATACATCAGCAATTCCATTTCCGGGTCCGATCACCGACCTACTTTCGAGCTCTACTCTTCGTTTCCCTTACAACTAGGCAATGACGTGAGTCTGAGCTGGCAGTAAAAGGACGTATATACCCTAGCAACTATACTGCAAGTATATATTAGGTACTCGCTTCTAAAATCGATATGGTTTGTTTTCAGAGGGGAAAAGGGATGTACGTAAGGGCGGAAGAGAAATACGCGTAACGAGGGGTAGGGGGTGAGGGGTAACTGCGTATGGTACGCCATGTTACGAAATGAACCGCACAAAAAACATTTTACACATGAACATTACTAGAACGGGAGTATTTCAGTTTTGTCAATGCCGCCCGCCCTACAACGTTCGCGCGTAAAACGGGAATGTGTCTTTGTGAACTACCCTCACGTGAGTAGCTCTTATTTAGGTAGTACTATTTGTGTGTACACAAAACAGAATCTTGCCGACTTGTTAATTGTTCATCAACAGACACTTTCGGCGCATATGGCATCCAAAACAATAATAAAAACAATGCATACACGAATGTTGTTAAAAACGGTGGAGCCACTCAGTGCGAACGGCTGGCAAAGCAGGCTATGGAGTTAATTATGGCGTTCACAGGGCACACTTGACAAATTCTGAGAAATATTTGCATACGCTGCGTTGGCGGGCGGAGGGAGGGGGGTTACAGGAAGCGATAATGGAGGGGGTGTGGTGAAGATGCACACGGAAATATGCGAACGGCCGTTCGCACATTTACACGATCAGGAAATAAATTTTTCAATTTGAATAAAGGTTCGCGGGCGGCGTGGGGCCGATATTGGATGATTTTTGAATTTCGATGGAATTGAAAGTGTGAAATAAAAATGAACGTTAGGTAGACTCGGGGATGGTTTTATGATTATTTTATGGATCTATGAATTTTAAAAGTGGCTTCCTACTGCTGCGGTACAGGCTTAATGATATAGTTTCAGTAAATATAGATACAGGATGTTTTCTTTTAGAAAAAACACAAAAAAATATTTTAAATTAATTTTGTTACTTTATATGTTTATATTACTTAGTTGTCACGCGTTTTAAAATTCGTATATATACCCTTTGTTGAATTTATTTGTGACTAACCATAACAAAATATCCGTTTTCAAAAATTGTTAATTGAAATATGCCATTTTAGAAACATCATACACAAATCTGTATAGTCTATGTACAGGGTGTATAAGTATAGCATACGTAACTCTAAAACTGATTTAAATGGTTACCTACGTAACTGAAATTTCGGTTAATTTTGAAAACACTAGTTATATTTATTACTTTCATTTCTCGTATACCTTTCTCACAAATAAAAGGTACAATGAGCCAACGGTTGTACCTCTAATAATAAAAATGATGTCCAAAAGAGACCATGTGTGTTGAGGAGAAACAACGCGTAGTGGCTTAGCAATAAACGGGTACTCCCTTTCTAGTACATTAAACTTGTTTTATTCTTTTGCTTATATATTTCCATTATTAATAGAGATTAACACAGCAAACCCTAAAGTTTATCAATACATTCGCGCGTCCTGTAAAGAGAACGCGCGTCCTGTAAATATGTACAGGGTGTTCCATTTAGCGTAGGTTGTTGTCTACTTCCATTAGAAGCTGCAGTGATGAAATAGGTGATGAAGTGATAACAAATATAAAGGAATACCTACATTCGAGATTTATTATTTATATTTGTTAGTTTACTTTCAAATTCAGTTGTAGTTATCAGATTGGTTTCTCGATTTTGCTTCACTAAAAAATACCCATCTTCTACCATTGTCATTCTTGGTTTATCATGTTATCAAAGAGATCTTATCTTAAATCCTAACGCAGTAGATATGGATCTTCTATTCTATATTATGCTACTTCTATCATCTATATTTAATATGCGCCGATATTTTTCAAGTTTTCATTGTAGAACAAATGGAGAATGGGGGAAATTCACTTCTCCCAGGGAATAGTTGTGTGTCTGCGTTTTTTTTCATGTATACCCTCCCTCTACACAAGCCTGAGGCTTTCAGAAGGGAGATTTCTGTGATGTGTTTTATGTTTAAAAAAAAGAAGAAACGTGTAAAAATGTTTAATATATATATTTGAAATTAAAAAACCTAAAGGACCTTATACAAATCAGCTGTAACCCTAAGTAGGTATCTCAACATATGCTACCATAAGTCGCCATTATTATCGATTATTATTATTGTAGTATTCTCATGGAAAAAAAGTAATTCTATGGCATTTCTGGCCCCTTATTGAGTCTATTTGAATCATATTTACCCGATCGTTCACAGTGTGTTTCTTTTAGCTAACTGTGATGTTTCAGGATGTCAGCTTTTAGACATGGGGTGCCCCAAGGATCTATCCTGGGCCCTCTTTTATTCATAATTTCTTTAAACGAACTAGAAATGTATTTTTTGCAGATATACTAAACGTGAATTTCTATAACAGACTACCTACTTTTATATTAAAAACACTTAGCTTTAACAAAGTTAAGTCTTAGTAGAATTTAATACAGAAATGAATATTAAACTAAAGAATTGTGTTTACACATTTATTTAACAGGGATTAAGCAAAAAAACTACAGACAGATATACTGTATATTATAACATTAACATTTATAATAAAGAAAATTTTAAGTTCACTGAATCATAATATTTAAATAATTTTATAACATTATATCTATTAGTTATTTTTTTTTGCTTAATCCCTATCAATAATGTGTGAGTAGACAGTCAAATAAGCCAATAAATAATGTTTAAAAATATACCAAATTTGAAAAATTATGTTTTGTTAATAAATATGAGTTAGGAGCGAGAAGTCATATAAAACAATTGCTGGAAATAAAAAAAATCACGTAAGAACTCCGAGCGCATAGCGAAAATGTGGGTAAGGATAATAGAGGGGCATAAAGCTCAAAAGCTCCGCATAAACAAGTGCGAGCGGTCCGGTAGAGGTAGGTGCGAATCAGAATAGAAGGAAGAATGCATGCTGCAGTGTAATTTGGGCGGACGTACGGACGGCCTGTTTTTTCTGATCGGATTCTAGTGTGTAGCAGCCATGATGGTTAAAGTAAGTGCCACCGAGAGCAAGAGCAAGTACTGAGCTCACTCAAATCGTGGTAGGCGGTAAACGCGGGCAGGTCGACGCGCAAGTGTTTTCTGCACGCTCTAAGTAAGCAGGCGGCTGTGGACGTTCGCCGATTGTTTCAACAATTGCAACCGCTGGCCTGCACTCTATTGTTGGCTGTTGTTGTGCATTGTTGTCGCAATTGTTTCAAGTGTAGTGTTATTGTTTTTGTTGTTTATTATTTGTTTTGTGGTATGTTGATTTTTATGTGCAGTGATATTATTATATATTTGAATATTTACGTTCAAAAATATAAGCTCGTCTAATTCGTGAGTACTTAAAACTTTTTTATTAACAAAGGATATCTACTTGTACACCTAAAAAATCAGGAGTGTATTTTAAATTTAACCGCACTTTTGCTAAAAACCGCCTTTGCACGTTTGTAAGGCTATATTTATTTATCTCTGAATAAACAATTTTTATAAAACCTACATATAAATACCTAGGTACCTACAATTTCCTATTAACTCTTAATTTTAATATATCACGAACATGTGATGCTATAAATAATAAGATTGTTCCCAAATTTTTCGTTCATGGAACACAGACTATTTATTTTTAACTACCAAGTTTAAATATACAATTTAAATCGGAAATTCTTTTAAACTTGCGCAATTATTATAATTGTGTACGTCGCGCGCGAATTTTTTTTATCCAAAATAAATATTCTAGTACCTACATTGCCTTCATAGCTAAGATGTGTTAGTAGTGCATCAGAAGTTGCAGTTAAAATTAGTATAGCTGTTGCTATTAAAATTAAGTAGTTTGTTTGATACGGTGAAAGTATTAAATGACTTTAGAAGTGGTGTGTTTGCTTCCGTTATTTTATATCTCATTGAATCAAAATAAGTGCGTAAAGGTAGAAAGAAAGAGATAGATGTTATTAAAAAAGACAACCCCGTGTTCTGTCAGCGCATTGCGTTCAGTTCCGCTCCACAAGGAATTCGTCATTCTCAATGTTTGATCAATTAAATTGCATTAAACTGCGTATTGATTTTGCAATTATTGGGAACCAATCAGAAATGGACTTTTTTCTTGTACTTCTGTGTGCGCACAAACGTAGTTTTTAACTGGGTTTTTCTATTTTTGCGCATATCCCGAATTTTTTGCCATTGCGCCATTGCCATTGTCCACTTACTAATTTTTAGTGCTGTATTGATTTTATTTATTTTAGAGCTTTGGCAAACTAGATGCCCGCTACTTCCGATTCCTCTATGCACGCTCTTTTTCCACAAGGATTCATTCTTTGCTCGATTCGACGTTCACAGTCACACATTTATGAATCAGTAAATTTTCCGCTGAATTAGCCACTTCCAATTAATAATTATCAATCTACTAATTGAATTTTAATTATTTTCTAAATTTCACTAATTTGGAAAGCATCATTGAACTAAATATGAAACTAATTGAGCATATACTCTCGATTGGATGTGTAGGTACCTATTTTGTATAAATTTTCTGCTCCCGCCAAACTGGCAGCCGTAATTGTTATTCATTAATTGTGCGATTGCGAGCTTTCTATTTTTAAAGGTTGTTTCATAAGTAATTGATTGTACCGAGTCAGTAACAATTGGTAATTGTCTGTACGATTTGTTTTGGAAGACGTTTAATTTATTATTTCTCGCGTAAGGAAATTTGACACTTAGAATAGAGATTATATAATATAGAAACAAGCATAGTGGTTGAACTAAGTATTCAGATAGCCAAAACAAGTTACCAATTACGCTGGTATTAAAAATGCATATAGTTTTTATCAATAATGACTAACAAGTTTTAAACTTTATTAATAAATACTATACTACTACTACAATATACTATAATACTAAATAATAAAATACTAGTAAATACGTAGCATGAAAGCCTTGTGAAAAACCTTTAAGGTATTAAGAATAATTTTCCCGAACCACTTACGGAGGAGTGGCACTACTTGCACCTCTAACAATAATAAATTCAAAAAAACCATTTGATTCATGGATGGAGACCATCTTTTTCTATTTGGTGGTACTGAGTAGTACGAAACCATTGTTTCGGTGTCGCTAATAAAGTAATAACTTGAACTGGATCATCATAAACAAACGAAGCTGTCAAGGTCACGAAGTCATTTACTGCCTGTCTGCATTCCTTAAAAAAATGCAAGTAATGGTACAATACATTTACCTTAATGAAAGTAACACGACAAATCTCGGTTATAGAAATCAATGGCTCCGCAATCACGTATTTATTGCACATATATTTTTATAAGTAGGTAATCGGGTACTTATCGACTCTTTCAAAATTTAATATATCTATAAACAATTATATCGAATTTAAACATTGTTTATAAATTAGAAGGAACTATAGAATGGAACTTGGGTTATAAAATAATCTAAACTGCACATTGCAACTAGCGACATCTGTGTCAATTTGCTCATTCTAATAGTTAGGGTAGGTAGCTGGTATTTTGTCATATTCGGGTATCACAGTTTTAGTCATTCTTATTAGCTCTTCAATTTTTTAAGTAATAAATAATCAATATCCCATCGGTTTTCATTGTATAATGTTACTTAGTTTGTTGTAAACTGAATTTATTTTTGTACAGTTTCGCAGATTCAGAAATCACGCGTTGCATCAATTAGTAATTAGTTATATAATAAGGTTGGTTTTAAGCTTAAGAACCACCTATGACATGTTATCTATATCCGAGTCTGAATCTTTATAATGTGATACTGATATTTAGTCAAGACTACCTAGAAAAGCCGCTTGTAACTTTGGCACCTTTTGGTGCCACTTATTATGGCATAAATTTTATACACAAAACAGAGGCTTCTGTAGTCAAGATTTATTAATTTAAGTAGTCGATATAACCGAGGATATAACAGCAATAGCTGTGTAATAATGTGTATTCTAGTTTAAAATTTGAAGATATCGTGGAAAATATAGGTTTAATGTAATTTTCCCATCTTCCCTTCCATCCCAAGTTCAGTTTACAACATTTCATGGGACACTTAAAAGAATATACCTATCTAGCTGTTAGAATTTTTCTTCTATTTGCATGACATGACATATTAATCCATTTATGGAAAGGTGTAATAACCAAAAATGGTACATTTAGCTTAAATCAGGTTTTATGTTTCAAGGAAAGTGCCAATACAAACAATATATAAACCATCGATACCAATACGGATATTATGAATAGAAACATGGAAATAGAGAGGCTAAATTATGAACCCATTAATATATAAATCTTTAGTCCAATAAATAATGAAATTTCATATAACTATAGAAGTTTTCCATATAGAACGTAAAGTTAAAGTTTGTGTTATATCATTTAAGATGCAAATGAAATTGCATATAGTTATTATAACAAAATTATTATTTGCAGTAAGTAGGTAGTAGGTATACAGGTACCTGCACACCTCCCCTAATAGAGCTTCTGTTATGTGACCTGTGACCTTTAACCTCTATGTATATAAAGAAAATAATGTCATTACTTAAAAGTGATTTCACAAACAATTATACTGTGGCAAATAACTGCGGGTTACGATACCGAACAAACACCCCGACCAGTATTAAATCACATTGGCTTATCCTTACATATAACTTTATAGTAATTTTATTTATGTGTCATCAATTAAAGTATGTGTGTGTGCCATTCTATTTTAAAGTAAAAAATACTATGAAAAGTTATTATTAGGTTATACCCTGATTAATTAAGTTTTTTGTCTAACCTAAATAAATACGTAAACACTTATGAAAACTAAGAAACAATTTTTAAATATATAAATAGCTATTAGGTACTGTAAAAATTGGATACGACTAAAAATATTACATTATAATACTTCCAAGCTATTATGGGGTTCACCATTTAGAAAGATATTTATTTAGAGACAACGAAATACTTCTTATATAAAAAGTCTTATTTTCCAAATAAAAAGAAGGAAATGGAATGACTACAATCAATCAATCAAGATCTATACCGAGATTACTACCTAAGATAATGAAGTAAAAGCGTTGTGCGTTACAGTATATTTTACAAAAAAGTAGGTAATGATAAAAAAAGTTCCTTGGATACCTTCGTGCTTATAAATGTGATTTTTTTAACTTTTGGTTAACCACCATTAGACAGCGCTACCCTAGGGACTATCACTTCATATTTTCACCAGGTAATTCATCTTGCAATTTATGTCCTTGTTGCTCTCTTCACAAACATGTAAAAAAAATATCAACCGATGTACCTACTTAAAGACATTAAAGATTCCTTTATGTCTGTCAAAATACAATAAGGAAATCTAAACTGAACAGGTTCTCTGTTATAGATTCAATCTGTATAGTTATCCAAATAAAAACAAAACTAGAGCAACTAATTACTTTGTCTTGGCTGGAGTAATTGCGTCGAAATGTCATTGCAACTCTCTTGTTAACCATGTTTTTTTGTTATCAAGATGAATTAATTATGCAGTTTATTTTTTTATTAGCATATGATCTAATAATGATATAAGCATGGTCAACCACCTACATACCCATTCACGATTTCGGGGTTATTTTAGAAGTGAAAGTTAATATTTTGCAAAATGTTACTAGGATCAGGTCGTGTAAATAGAGATATTTGTCGATTCATAATGAAAATACATTTAGTACTTTGCGATAGAAACTAAACTAGATATTGTAGATAAATATGTTACAAATGTGCATATACTTGTGAAATTTTCTTTAGATACATTTTTTAATTTGATAGATATTAATAGAAGATCTGTATAAGTCGAGTATAAGTACTTCTAACTGTAAATATAAGTAGATACGTAGGTACTTTCAGCACTTAACTTTTTCACTATTTTTTTGGTAGGTTTTACTTGTGTAAGTATATAAAGTATTACCTCGTGAATAGTTATAACTATTATTATTGCATATTAAGTTAAAACAAAATTATCCTGGCGTCCACAAGGTGGTACAGAAATTAATATTAATTATAAAGCTTTGATTCTACTCCCTTTCGTGAGCTCAGCCGGAGCTAATGTCAAAGAATCTAATTAATGAGAGCCAATAGAAATAAATAAAAAGGTTCGTTGCAAGTGTTGGAAAAATGTTTCAGATTTGTGACTAAATTGTTGAAAAAAATTTTGAGTTTTTGTTATATTGTATACAGTGTCATACAGATTCGTGGTGTAGGTATACCCCTCTTTCCTCTCTTACTTTTTTAAATACAATTTTCAAATTTGGAATGGCGGATTTGGAATATCTACATACTAAAAGTCACTTTTTGACATAAAAATTACATTTTTTCCACTTCCGGTTTTACCTAATACTAACGCTCGATCTTTGTATAGAACACCCTGTATATTATTATATTTTTGGAATCTACGTAATTTTCTGAATCCAACGATATAACATAAGTGACATAAGCTGTCAAATTACTTTCTATTGTTCTGTTTATTGCTAATATTGTTCACTTAGAACAAGTAGTCAAAAGGAATGGCAACAACTACCACAAAATATACTTAAATGACAATTGAATGCAAGCAGGCTATAGGGTGTTTTAAAAATAAATGAAAACACGCAAACTTTTTGAATACTTACCTCGTTAAGAAAGACTGGAATGTGTTGGGGTAATTTCGAAATTACATATATCTACCTATTTAAACTTACCATATTTTTTAGTGTTCCACTTTGCCTGAACAGTAGTAGTAGGTACACATATTATGTGTATACAGATTGTCTCACTTAAAACGAAACACCCTTAATATTTCGGAAACTAAACGAGATATAAAAATTTGCCGAGACAGGTCTCGGAGGAACAACTTTTGGATCATAAGTGAAGGTTGACCCCTCTTCCCCCGCCCCAAGGACACACAAAGTTTCAAATGGGAATAGGGGTCGAGGCGCACCTTATCTAAAAATTATTTTTATTCTCTATTCAACAGCGTACTTAGTTTTAAAATCGATTGATTCGTTACAGTGTTATTGACGTTTGAAGTTACCTAAAGGACACTTTGAGCATTTGATTTAGTTTTTACATTGTTAATTTTGAGTACAAAATGGAATTTCGTCTTCTTTTCCTTCTCTTCTCTTGAAGCAACTTCAAATTTCAATTACTAGATCACGAATCGACCGATTTTAAAAGAAAACATCACGCCGTTGAATAGAGAATACCTTATAACTAAGGTGCTCGACCCCTATTCATATTTAAAATTTTATGTGTCTTTTTTGAAGAAGGGGTCAACCTTCACTTATGCTCCAAAAGTTGACCCCCGAATTAAAGATTGACCTGTTTCTGCAAATTTTTATGTCTCGTTTAGTCCTAGAGATAATAAGGGCGTTTCGTTTTAAATGGGACACTCTGTATGTGTTGTATAATTAGGAGTAGACCTGATGAATGGTGAATTATGTAATTCACGTTTCCTAAAAATTTAAAATCGCCTTTATAGTCTGGGAAATATGTTTTAACTTATGGTGTTTGAGATGCTTACAGTAATAATTATTATATTTTAGTAACATGATTTAATGAAAATATGATAATGCTCGTTAATTAGAATTGTTAAAGTAAACAATTATACCAACAATAATTCCCCATTATTTCCAGGTAATAAATTTTTTACCTCAAATTTAATGGAATTATAAAACTACGTATCTTACAAACAAACAAGTATTCAGAAGTACTTCTCATTAACACTTGAAGAATGTACTCTTATATAAAAATATAAAAATTAAAGGAATTCTACCATTATCCCTAATTACTTCGTTCTTAAACTTTAATTGCATGCGGTAAATAAATTTCATTTTTAGTAATTACAGTTAATTATACAACTTTCATGGGAATAACAATTTGGCAGCGCCATAACACCAAATAATTCGGATAATAAATGAATATTTATCTGCTTATAAATAATATTTATGTTGGACGGAATTTTGTTTTATAGTAAATCCGGGAGTACACCACAGAAGTACACATAATGTATCTAGCTTCATTTGGTTATATTTTATCAGTGGATCATTTAACATACTTCACATCATGTATGAAACCTTTAAGGGGGACATCTTAAAATCTTGAATTAACAAGGTGAAAAATATCCAGTTGCAAGAAGGTGGAGTTTTGATCTCCTTTGACGTTTGTTTATTGACAGAGGGCCAATCCCATACAGCCCACTTTATCGGTTAGTAAATCACGGTCTACTGATGCGTCGCGACGGTTCACTGCGCCGTCGCAACGGTTCACTGATAGTTTAGGCATAAATAGGATACAGTGTTAGCATATGTTTAGTTATAATATTCTGGAGATGATGCCAACTTTATTGGCGAAACGCGCGTCGAGTGCATATAGCGTTTTGGTGTTATGTGGAAAACTACGTCAGTGTCATGTATGAAAGGCAAATCAAAACAGTCTACCACTTTTATATAAACTACGGCTTGTTTGATATTTCTGTTCTTTATTTTGAAATCCTGTTAAAGAAATGGCGGAGGTGCCTGGTATTTAAGTGTTCATGCAGAAATAGTTTTAAACTATCTCGCGTTAAAAATCTTATCTAATACAGTGCAGTGCAGGTATAGTTATGTTAAAAATATAAACTACAATATCTTGAAGTGATTGCTATTTAATCATGAAAATGTTCATGTTAATAATTTTTGTAACTTATTATAGGTATGATTCATCGTAATTTCTAACAAGTGAAGCAGCCAGGTAAATTTTTAAATCTTCTGTTTATGCGAATCTTTAGTCTTATAACAGAGAACTTTACGATATTTAAATTATCAACATTCTTCTTTTCGCATAATAAAAATATAGTTGTTCTCTAGTTGCAAAAGCATTTTAGTAAACTCAAATGAATAAAATGCGGTCAGGAAGATACAAAACCACTGCGATTCTTTGATAATTTCCACCTTGCGAATGAGTGCATATAGGATACCGTGAACCGTCTGAATGTCCTTCTGGGCCTCCAAATAGAGACTCAATCTGAGAATCCTTTCTGATTTTTTAATCTCAGATATACTTATTATTAATATAGCTACAGTGTGACCGATCGAAAACAGTCCCGTGCAGTTGTGGTGTTTCAAGTAAATATAATGAAAAATGCTTGAACAGGTATCATTTTATTGTTATTTATACAGGGCATCCCAAAAAAGAGCGGTTTATCATAACTTATATTATTCAAATGGAATATCCTGTGAATTTTTATAGATTTGGATAGATCTCGCGAATACATTGGTATAGGAATTGATGGGTGATCTGCCTCAATCTAAGGGTGAGGCAGATTCTAAATGAGTGTTCTAATGCGTTAGAGGAGAATATTAATGCGTTGCTAGACTACAGACCGATCTACAGACGCTACGAAGTCTTTTCCCAACACATTGCTGTTATAAAACACTCTTATAAGGTGTCTTTCTCCATCACTGTAGATACCTACATTATATTTTGTATTTAATCTTTAACAACAAATTGAAATTGAAAGGTTTTAGCCAACCGTTATATTTAAAATAGGAACATTCTGTAACGGGTATATTATCGGGTATATGAAACACTTAATTTCATTTTAATTGTTACACATCATAGTGAAGGTTTTGATGATAAAATAAATATATTTAAATGTTTTATATTTTGCCAGTTTTCAAGAGAAATATCTATACATTAATTATTGATGATGACATTTTAATAGGTTTGTGTTCCAATAATGGACGACAGCTAATAATAAAACAATAATTATGGCAAGCAATAATATGCTGCAAGTAAAATTAATTTAAAGCAAACTCGGATTCATATATATATATATATATATATATATATATATATATATATATATATATATATATATATATATATATATAGCTACGTAGGTACTTACAACAATGGTTATTATGTTAGAAAGATGTAAGGTTATACTTAAAAATCTTTTTTAATTGTATCTATATTTTTACAAATTGGCAGCACATTTGACAAGCTTCAATGCCAACGTTTTATGTTAAATCTTGAGTTTATTCTCTCTAAACTAAAATGTAGTAGTAATTGGGACTAGATTTAAATATTTACAGGATATTCAAATTTTTTTTTAACGTGTATATCTACCGGAATACAGACTCTTGTTTGTTTTTAATGACGAATACATTACTGTTTCAGACAGAAATGGGTAATACTTTAAGGCCATTTTGGAAAAAGCATGCGTATTTTATAGACAACTTGTAACCTGCTTACATCGTTGCTAAATAGTCGTTATTGTCTGAGAAATTAAAGATATGTGATGCATGATTTATTTTCGTAGATTTTTCAGCTGTAACTTTCAAATAAAAGCGGCAGTAACACGCGGGTTCAGCTACACTGCGTGATACTAAAATATTTTGCTGTTTATTATTTTGTTTAAAACATAATATATTTTTTAAACGTTTTCTCATTTTACCTAATTTATGTGATATTAAACTATTTTAACACTGGTGTAGTTTTCCACATAATACCAAAACACTGTACTGCACTCGACGCGCGGTTTTCCAAGTTTTAATCATCTCCAGATGATGCCAACTTGATTGGCGAAACGCGCGTCAAGCGAGTATAGTGTTTCGGTGTTATGTGGAAAACTATAACTTAACCTTAGCTAACCTAAAAACCTAACCTAAACTATAGCAGTTAACCCTTGAAAAAAATATATCAATGATTTTAAAAGTAAAAAAAAAGTTTTTTATATTATGGATAATTTGTTATTCCTAAAATCAGTGAAATACTTACCTTTTTATGATAACAAGTATAATTCATTTATTTCTCATAACATAAGTATAATTATTAATTAATTCATTTGTTTTATAACTCCGTTTCATAAGTTAATGTCTGGTATAAGTTTGGCTTCTTGAAACACGTTTAAAACGCATCTGTTGTGGAGTTTCCCTTATTTTTAAGTCTACAGGGTGGGAAAAATTTTAATGTGCAGCATTGGTATCTCGGAAACGGTAAAAGATACAACTTGGTTCAAATTAGGAAAAAGTTGCTCAATTTTATGCTGATTCAAAATATGTGAACAAGTTTAATATATTCCGGACCGTTCGGGAGTTATGCCGGAAAAATCAAAATTTGCCAATTTCTTTTAAGTCAAATAACTTCTCTTGAAATAAATGTAGACTTTTGAAATTTGGTACGTTTACATAGTTTGATGAGAGCTTTCGATTGCCATACTAAAACATGTTCTAGGCCTACTAGTTTTTCCGCAACAATATTCAACTTTTGAATTTCTTATGGGCGCCATATTGGATTTTTACTTCACTAAATACAGAAAGAAATTACAAGCACGCTGATATATCTTACTTGATACTTTCTTCAAGAAATATGGATAATATACGCGAATAACGATAAATATTATTTATTTACAAATAATAAACAATCATTCATTTATAGTTAATTGTTACAAAGTGTGTTTTTAGCTTTTTAGAGGAACTAATTATTATAATAAGAAAAACAGCTTATTTATACTGCTCGAATTGGCTGCCATTACTCTGAATACAAAGTTGAGTCCTTACAGACATGTCATCCACTGCACGTCTTACTGTTCCACCATCTATTGAATTTATGTATTCATTAATTCTTTCCAACATTCGATGGCATTGGATTATTGTAGATATAATTTTTAACAGCTCCCCAGAAATAATAATCTAAGGAGTTTAGACACGGTGATCGCGGTGGCCATAGAATGGGACCATTTGTACCCATCCACGATTTCGGAAAACGTTGATCTAGGTCCTGGGTTACAATCCTAGCATTGTGTGAAGGGCATCCATTTTGTTGAAACAACTGTAAATTTTGTATACTTTGCAAAGAAAGGTCATCCAGCATTTCGTCCAAATCATTTTGTAAGAAGTGTAAATAATTTCGAGAAGTTAATTTATCAATATTACGATAGGCCCTAATACCTTGTTATCTAAAATTCTACACCAAATATTTACTGAAAATCTAATTTGAGGTCTCGTTTCTCTAATCAGGTGAGGATTTCGTTGTGCGTAATGATGCTCATTTTTTCTATTGAATATCCCACAATTAATTACTAAACGTTGACTCTTCACTCAGTAATATCTTTCTACAAAAACCATTGTCATTATTCATTAACATTTGTATCCAGTGACAAAATTGCAACCTACGCTCATTGTCTCCAGGATGTAGTAAATATTTGGTGTGGAATTTTAGATAACAAGGTATTAGGGCCTTATGTTTTATCGTGTTATTGATAAATTAACTTCTCGAAATTATTTACACTTCTTACAAAATGATTTGGAGGAAATGCTGGATGACCTTCCTTTGCAAAATATACAAATTTACAGTTGTTTCAACAAAATGGATGCCCTTCACACAATGCTAGGATTGTAACCCAGTACCTAGATCAACGTTTTCCGAAGTCGTAGATGGGTACAAATGGTCCCATTCTATGGCCACCGCGATCACCGTGTCTAAACCCCTTAGATTACTATTTCTGGGGAGCTGTTAAAAATTATATCTACAATAATCCAATGCCATCGACAGAGGATGAAATGTTGGAAAGAATTAATGAATACATAAATTCAATAGATGGTGGAACAGTAAGACGTGCAGTGGATGACATGTCTGTAACGACTCTACTTTGTATTCAGAGTAACGGCAGCTAATTCGAGCAGTATAAATAAGTTGTTTTTCTTATTATAATAATTAGTTCCTCTAAAAAGCTAAAAACACACTTTGTAACAATTAACTATAAATGAATGATTGTTTATTATTTGTAAATAGATAATATTTATCTATCGTTATTCGCGTGTATTATCCATATTTATTGAAGAAAGTATCAAGTAAGATATATCACCGTGCTTGTAATTTCTTTCTGTATTTAGTGAAGTAAAAATCCAATATGGCGCCCATAAGAAATTCAAAAGTTGAATATTATTGCGGAAAAACTAGTAGGCCTAGAACATGTTTTAGTACGGCAATCGAAAGCTCTCATCAAACTATGTAAACGTACCAAATTTCAAAAGTCTACATTTATTTCAAGATAAGTTATTTAACTTAAAAGAAATTGGCAAATTTTGATTTTTCCGGCATAACTCCCGAACGGTCCGGAATATATTAAACTTGTTCATATATTTTGAATCACCATAAAATTGAGCAACTTTTTCCTAATTTGAGCCACGTTGTATCTTTTACCGTTTCCGAGATACCAATGCTGCACATTAAAATTTTTCCCACCCTGTATATGTGTACTGTCTTCTGACAGTATCTAATATTTGCGCAAGCCTAATAGAGATAAAGGTTATTATCTTTAATATCGTAACTTTTGTTCTAGATAACCTACCAACGTAAGCGATGATCCTAAGACACCCAATAATAAAAAAGACAAATCATTGAAACACCACAATCGATCTCGAAACGAAACCAACTCAGGAGCCAAAGCACAAATACGTAAATGCTAAATAGATAGCGCCAGCGCAAAACGCACAGCCTTCCCTGTGCGCTGACCTTAACGTGGTGTAACTAAACGGCATAACCATTGGCGTAGAGATTGCCCCTTCACTTTGCCCAATGGGGGGCGACACCTCCCCAGAGCAGCAGTACTCGCTGCGATGGAATGACTTTCACTCCAGCATTTTGTCGTCCTTCCGGCACCTGAGGGACGAAGAGGACTTCGTGGATGTGACCTTGGCTTGCGACGGCTGCTCTTTCAAAGCACACAAGGTGGTGCTGTCCGCTTGCAGCCCCTACTTCAGGAGGCTGCTGAAGGCTAACCCCTGTAAACACCCCATCGTTATACTGAGGGATGTGCGGCAGAAGGATATGGAGAGTTTATTAAGGTAGGATTTTTGACACTGTTTTCTATCAAGAAAAGGATTGGGTGTTGGGTGTACAACCCAACTAGCAATTTCGTATTTTATAGAAACTTGTTGCAGACAGACAACAAAATAGTATTTTCTACAAGTCTAATATACTATATTAGCATTTTGGAAGTAGTAATAAGACATCAATAAAACATAATAATTGTATAAGATTTCATTTATAAAACAAATTTGCTGGTTGGGAATGCTGTTGCTTCATTGTTAAATTCAGTAATATATAATATAAATTTGAGGTTCTGTTGTGTCAGTTGGAGTAAATAATAAGGATAAAAAGGACGTCAGTTCTAGGAACTGCAATTTTTTATCTTGCAATAGCCAAACAAATAAATAAACTTGAACCGAGACTTGAACTATATAATATGACCAAAATAAATATTAAAAATGCTTATCCTCCAAACAATTTTGTTTATTTCTTCAAAAACATTTTGTAATAATGTGATGGATGTGTTAATTTCTTCAATTTTTAATTAGAGCTATAAAAAATCCATCACAGTTGTAGGTATCACAAGTATTGCGGTACTCCTACTGGAGTGTCTACTACGAGTAATGATGCTGCCAACAAAATATTAACGTAAAAATTCATTGAGCATACAACTACATGAGCTATTGTACCATCATGTTACAGAAAACAATTTAATAGCTTATCGTCGTGAAGCTACTTATAAAATTCAAAAACTTCTCCAGCTCGGATTTATTTTCTTCAATATCTTACAGAAATTATTGTACTGGATGTAATAACGCAAGCAATCCGAACAGTGATATGTCGCAAGTGGCCTAATTTCGAATATTTCTTATTAGTAGAGTGACTAAAGCCAACAAGTAGATATTTATTTAATTGTATGTAAAGATAAAACAGAAAAATGTACAGTAATTGAACATCATGTAGCTATAGTAATTACTTATTTCATAGATAAACAAGTATAGGTATAAATATTTATAGAAAGATTTATCAAAATCGATAAAATAGAACTTTCTCCAGCGTTTATTATGTATTATTGTAAATAACAAAATATCTTCGGTTTTCTCATTTTTTTTTTTTTTAAATACATTTACAAACATGGTTTTAAGTATATGTATATAAGTTCATTAACAGCTGAAAACTTTCAACATATAATTTTGAAAATTGTATACACGGATAAAAGTGTCATAAATTAAAATATACTTCCGATTATACAGTATGACTAGAAATATCTAGTACCTACTGATATAAAAAATATAATTCTTACCTATAAACGTTAACAATTTTAACAAAAATTCAAAGTTAAGTTCTATAATAATAATAATAATAATAATATTTATTTATAAATTTTCCAAATTTTCCAAAATTCAACACAAAAGATACAGCTTTTAACTGTACCCAATAAGTGCTAAATGCACTTGTTTCGAGAAAACAGGTAATTACAGAGAAGAATATAATAATGACAAAATTAAAACGAATAAAAATCTACAAACCAGAATAGATAGATTATTCAACAAGATCAGTAAAATCTACAGAAGCCTTTTAGTAATCAGTGTTTAGAACTGTATATTGTCTATAGAACAGAGAATTGCAATTGAGTTATTTTTTTAATAAGTGCGAGTACAAGTTTCGTCTACTCTCCAATATGAAAAATTTTACTTTCTTTTTAAAGAGATTCGCATTATAAATATTTTTTATTTGTATAGGAATGGAGTTGTAAATTTTAGGGCCTAGATATTCGATTGATCTCTGACCAATCGATTTTGTCATTAACGGTGTGACATAATGATATTTTTGTCTAGTGCTATGAGGATGGTCTGGCAAATTTAAGCTATATCTAGCAATATGGAATTATTATTATATTATAAAAGCGAATAATAATATATACATATGCCCATCAATATGTTGCATAACTCAAGGGGGTCTGGGAGGTTTCGTAACATGTTTTGTAATGTAGGTTCCTGAAATTTCAATTTTACAATTACGGTACTGTATATTTACGGTCATATTGTACTAAAATATATCTAGTATTCTTAATTTAATATCAAATGTGCTGTATATCAATAGTTTTTGGGCGTGTCTTCCCATGAAGTCTTATTATAAATGAACAAAAATTACCTAATCAATAGGCTTAGCTACGAATCCTAATATGAATCTAGTGGTTATAAATGAGTCAGATAACCAAGGACGGAAGCTTCGGCGAAAGAAATTTTAATATATATCATCTCTCTACAGTTACTTTTATTGCATTTGTACTTATTCCAATCATTTGTGGTTTCGTCTTATTAAGAAAAAAGAAGGAAGTTGCTCATTGTGCAGAATGATTTCATAGAGCAGTAGATAGATACATAAATAATTCAGATGACCTTTTTATGTACTTTGGACCGTTTTCAAGTAAAACTTTGAACCTATTCCTCGATGTTTTATATTATAGTGCGACGAACGCTGACTTAAAGGTAAGCGCTCACTTCTCTGGGCCGAACGCAACGCACGCACCACCTGAATCGCAACAAAATATATTTTACATTGTTTTATGTGCATTTGGGCTAACTGGCTCGAGCCGCACGAAACGCACTACCAAAATTGCGGCTGACGTTCTTCAGAAGGAATATATCTGCGGCGTGTTCCATGCGTCATGACGACACACGCAATTCTGGCTAGTGGGCGCACTTGTACCGACTTGCACCAGTCGTATGCTTTACAATATTTGGAAATATTTTGAGTTCAGTCAGTTTGCGAACAATGGATGACGAGGGACTCAACGTTGGTGCAAAATTACTAAACTTCTGTTAGCTCATTTATTTTAAGGAGATACCGAAAACAACCACTCCACGGGCAATATGCCCCGACTTAAAATAAATAACTAGGATTGCCTTCCTTAAAGACAATAGAGGCCACTGCTGTAATGGCACCTGCGGAAAAGCAGGTCGTTATCTGTCTGTCAATTTGACAATAATTGTCAGACAGATAGTAGCACAGACCCAAAGAGGGCACTACGGTGTGTTTCTCACCACTACTAACATTCTGTTAGCTCATTGTAAAATTTTGAAAGAACTGTGCGTCGTCCTCACGTAGATCATGAAATTTCTCAGAATCAGCCGTCTTTTACATAGTGTTATTCAGAACTTATCCATAATAAAATTTGGGGATGTTCAACATACATGTAGAAATGTGGTAGTGCAAAAAAAAATTTTTTTGGCGGCTTCTGAAAACTATTTAAACATTTTTCATTGCACACCGCTGGATACTGGTCCCCTGTAATGGAGTGACCTTGGGACTGACAATGCAAACTGGCTAGCACGAAAAAAACTTCGGAAGTTCTGAGAGTATACCGACACCCGGCGCAAATAAGATTTGCAGCGTTTTTACTTTAAAATAAACTTAAAGATAGATAGATGTGACCAAATTTTGTTACACTAATTTTGAAGAATTGCGCTACTTGATTACTAGGTATTAGAAACATGAAATTTATAAAGAATTTGCACATACCTTGTTACAAAAGCTGTTCGAAATAATATTCCTCGACTTGTACACATTTTGGGCACGCCTTATCCAATTTTGCCGCACTAAACCAAATGTTCCTCCTGGTTGCTGATCTTGTAAACCGAAATTATTAAGTAAACTGGGGATTTTCAGCATTTTGCTGCAACAACCACTCACAAAACCTAACTCGTAGTTGATAATACACTGGTAACAGTCCATTAACTCAGCATTACTGTACACATGAGCCATTTTGAAAATTTTACAGTTTACACTCCTACGGTAAATAAAGCACCAGCACACAGAGAGTACACACATAGACTGATGACTGAATAGACAATAGAGATATTATCCCCACTCCAAGTCTTTTCGCCCGGGCGTTCTAGGTACAAAAAACGTGTTTACTTTTTTTTACACATTCTTAGGAATGTGGTATATCAGATTGTCGTTGAAGTACAGTTGCCCATCTACGTACTCCTTTATAATGGTATAACTTTAAACATTGTTTACGGGAAATCCTAAGACTTTTATTATAAATTTTTTTGGTGATATCGATTTCTTATTTAAGGATGCACATATCCTCAAAGTTTTAGAGATAAGTTCTGAATAACCCTGTATATGTATATATTTCGTTTTTTTTCTTACATTTTCGTCCTCTTCTAATAAGGCGCTAACAATAATCGCGTCATCTTCACTATCACTCATTAACGGAAAAACAGCATGCAAACTTGGACTAAATACTGTTCACTAACAATTCTCAGACAACATTGATGGAAAAGCGAAGCATTGCAGATACAGTGAGCGCAAAAAAATGCGATTAGTACGTTGCGTTTGGCACAGATAAATGAGCGCTGACCTTTACGAGTACTCCAATCCTCAGTTTTGAATACATATACAGGGTGTCTCAAAAGCATATCGATAAAGTTAAGGGGTGGTAGGGGACATGGAAGCAAACCTTTTTTGTTTAATAAACAAATAGTAATATTTTTTTTTTCGACGCAATTTTTCGAGAAATCACATAGTGATTTTTTTACAGAAAATCTGACAAAATAGCGCATAAGTGTTTAAGTGAAGGAAATACTCCAAGAAAAGATATGAGCAAATCATCATTTTAAATATGTCACTCTTCTTTGACAAACGTACCTACGCGTTTCAAGGAGACCACCACAGAATCCATTTTAATAATGCAGATAAGTTATGTTAAAGCGAGTGCTAAAGGTACAAAATAAAAAAGTAGATGATGTAACATTTCTTATCGGCTCATGTAACAAATTTTAACTATGAAAAATAACTTCAGTGCGGATAATTAGTAAATAAGTTGTTGGTTTGTATAAAATATAACAAAATTATTACTCCAAGACAGGCAGGTGTACCTATATTGTTTAGGAGTAAAGCAGAAGTCCGGATCTTGGACTTTGATTCACCTGTAAGGTTTTAAGTAATGTGTGGGCCGCCGTACATCGTTTATGATTTTTAAGGTAAATAATCTCTGGTAAGAGGCATAGAACTTAGCTTAGACGCAATTTTTTACGGAACAATGAAATTTAATATTTGCATAAAATAGTGGGCGCAAATCCTTCTAAAGAACAATAAATTTTTTGTCCATGTGGATATTGTTTATTATATCATATTTTTTATGTATCAATGATTTAATTCAAATAGAGGCCTGTCACATTTGTTTTTTTTAATGCTGTGCATTAGCTACACTAAAAGATAAGTTACTTCTATAAACAATACCAGTGAAATTCGCTCTATCCTTGTACCTACCCTTATAAAAATAAGCTCGTCAACTTCCTAGTCCATTTTAAAAAGGAATGTTTAAACAATTTCCAACTTTTCCCTATTTCTGAAAGCATGATGGACAAAAAATGCGTGAAATTAATGTACAGTTTAGATGCATTTCAATTATACAGGGTGAGTCAATCATTAGTACGTTGACGAACCATAACTCGGTTGTTTAAACTATTAGAATCTATATTACAAAAATCACATTAAAATTATTTTCAATTATACATAAGCGCCGTAATACAAAGTTATGTTTTTTTTTTAATAACACCCTCTATATCTGGTGCCACTTTTATTAATATTCCCTAACGTCAGCCTTTCCAAAAAAATGACCAATGTATGTTCAAACAGAACTAAGTTTGGGATTATACGTAATATTAAGTAGGTATGTACTTTATATTTTAAATTTTCCCCATCCCATACAAGTCTCATCATAATACGCGTAATAAAAGAAATTAACTATTAACAAAAGCAATAAACTGTTCAAATTATTAAACTATCCACAATACAACAACATACAATACAACGAAGAGGAATATGCTTACACGCAAACACCACGACAGCCGACAATGACCTGAATTGCACAGTAATACCCTCCAGTGGCGGCTCGCCAGGTGACGCAAGGGACGCTCCGCTTCACCTAAAATTTTCGTGTTTGGTTGTATCATTTAAAATTATTTTTAATTTCATAAAAATTGTGTAATTTAGATATATTTACATTTATATAGATAATAGATATATTTATATAGTTAATAAACAGAATAGTTATTATAAAATGTTGCGCGCTGAACGCCTTCTAGAAAAATATCCCTTTCGTTGAGAGCGAACATTAAACCCCGTACCGTTCCCTTCCTATAATAAGGAAGTGACGCAGATCGCTATCAGGTAGTATTTCTGTGACCGCCGCGGATTTCGATAGCGCATCACACCACTCCTACCACCCTGGCCAGTTTGCCTCTATACGTGACGCCGCACCGGTTAAAAAACAATTCTTATAATAATAAATAATCATTGTTTTCTATCAATCGCAGAAATGTTTCCTATGTATGATCCAGTTTGTGTTTTATTAGAAACACCATTTTCTAGATGGAAAAATGAGGACAGAAAAGATTTTTTAAATTGCGAGAGATCTGTGCCTTCTCTCGATTTCGAAAAAAAGGTAAAGTCAAAAGACAAAGTGTTCGATCGGAAGTTTCGGAATGAGTGGTATTCCGAGTATAAGTGGTTGTGTGGAAGAGTTTATTTAAAAAAAACTTTTTTGTATGCCGTGTTTAATTGTGGGTTTAAAAAAATTAGGCGTGTGGAATAAGGAGGGATTTAACAATTTTGGGACTGTTATGCGAGGCTGTAGTAAGCATGATGCTTCTTTAGAACATATACGGTGTGCATTAATATTCGCAGAATTTACAAAATACCTCAATACAATCGAAGAACCTTTGAGGGAAAATTCCAGACTATATATTAAACAATTTAACGATGACGTCATTTTAAATAGACGGTTATTTATTTAGGCAGACAAGAGTTGGCATTTCGAGGTCACATTGAATCGGAGTGTTCGGAATTTTAAAGAACTTTTGGATAGCAAATTTGCCGCTTAGTATTTGTCTTCCTCAACTATCATAAAGTTCACAGGCAACAGGAAACTGCAATGACCTTGAATTTGCTTGAAATTTTCGCCTGCGGCGCTGTTTTCATTTCCGGACTTGCGGCCCGCACCTCAATCCGCAATCCGCGTCACCTATTTACTGACCCACGAGTCGCCACTGATACCCTTGAGATGCAGTGAGGTGTTTCACACGCACACCGCTGGTCTCCCTCGCGACTCGCCAAGCCTAGTCATTACTGTCCGAAAGTTAGAAAAAATATATTTTTAATTTTCAACTTGAACAACCTATAACTGTGGACTGAGGACTAAGGTACATTCAGCTCATTCCGTTATATATTTTAACTTTAAGATTGTCTTGTAACATGTGTCCCTTAATGTAAAGAAACCCTGAAGAGTTGCAACAGTTCTTAAATTAAACGGCGGCTTCTCTAAACTTGGTAGAAACATACTAACATTTAAAACGAGCTCGAATACTCGTATGTAGATGTATATATGTAAAGATCCTTTTATCCTACTTGTGAGTCTCCCTGTATATGCAATTATGAAATGATTGAAATTAGTAGATAATTAGCTTGTCCCATCAGAGAAATAGGTATATTCTGCACTGTTAAAAATTTTCCATACTGACGTAAACGTACGTAAAGAGTTGTATAAATAAATGTAAGAATCGAGGTAAGAATATAAAAATCGTAAATATTTATCAAATTTAAATGAGGTAGCAGCACCACCAGCAAGACATACATGCATAAAATTCTGTACAGACTGCTCAAACTTACATTGTAATTTCAATGCGTGTACTTTTCTGCAGACAGGAATTGATTTCAAGTACAATCCCCTCTTGTTACAGGTTTATGTATAATGGAGAGGTACATATAGGGCAAGAACATTTAACAGATTTTTTAAAGACTGCACAAATGCTACAAGTCAGGGGACTGGCAGACGTACCTGCAGGAGCCGCTGGACAAAGACTGACGACTGCCCCCGAGCAAAAGATCTCACCTGTAAGTACCTGTTTCTATTTACCACTGTAATATACTCTTAGGCTTTGTAACTTGTTAAAGAGTTCTGTACGGTGTTTACTACACAGTCTGGTCAATGAAACACGCTTAAAACTAGGGCATATCCTTTCAACTACACCTTTGGTTGTTCGATGTTTGTGTGCTGCAAAAACTGTTTTAAATTCAGTTTTCTCAGATAGATATAGATAGAACTTGTCAATAATAAAAAGAATCACTGAAGTATAACAGTATAAAAAAACAGTGTACAAAGTAAAACATAAAAAAACTGCGTAGGTTTCCTATAGCATGGTTATTTTTTAGTTTTGTTTAACTTAAACAATAAATCATTCAACTGGATTAGAGTTTCTAACAAAATGTTCAGAAGTATTAGAAAATCTGGGCCTATAAATTTTTTGATCCATTGAATATAACATGTAGGCGATTCAAAGTTCTTTGCTATTTATCATTTTAATTTTTGATATTGAAACATCTGGTAGTTTTTTTACTTTTGATTTACTATTTATTTATTTATTATTATTTTTTTTATTATTTTTTTGTAAACAAACACAAACAGCACAACTAAATTCTTGCATTAAACAAACCCAAATGCTTGTTCATCAGCAATCAGTCTCCAAAAAACAATCTTTAATAGGTTCAAAAGTTTTCATGCAGAGGGCACAGAGTTGGGTTTGATCAAAGCAGCACATGTTCTTTGAGTGAGTTTTGTAAACCGTAGATTCACGTGATCAGACAATAGTGAATATACTTAGTGAATAGAAATTAGTGCAGTGAATCGTCAGAACTACTCGTAGTTGTGTGAATGTTATCTTATCAAGTCCACTTAAATAAAAATTGTTTTTTATTCACATACAAAAGAAAATATTTTATTTTCTTTTGTATGTGAAGATTTTACGTTGATTCATTCATATTGCGTCGCAGTAGCAACTAATATCTGTTTATTATTTTTTGGTCTATCAAAGTTAGTAAGCTGTGCTTAAACCAGAATTAATGTAAAGTAATAACCATTAAACTGTGGCATTACATATTAAAAAAGCTATAGTTCTACTTAATAACCACCACAGAACAGTCTTAGAGTAGATGCCAAGTTTCATAATCAAATTTAAAGGACCTCTAGCTAAAGTTACTTTTGAATACCTTGTACATAATTATCTCAATAATAGTTTCCAAGTACATATCTAAGGTACTTAAAGGCAACTTTTTATTATGCTATCAGTCCTTACTATTATTGAAAGAATTGTATCCAAGGCATTTTAAAAAGCAACTTTAGCTAAAGTTGCTTATACCGGCCCTTAGAGATATAACGGGAATTCCAGTAATTATTTATCCTTTTCATGATACAAACAATATCTACGAGTATATATACTTCTGCTTTTTATGATTCAATTTTATTTAAAGGCATTACTATACATGTTTAGTCTGTTAACCTAACAAAGGTGTAGAAAGTTACAACATTTGTAGACTGAGTAATTGCTCTAAATAAATTTGAAAGACCAAAATGCAAGATGTTTCACAAGAATACAATCATGGTATAGTGTAATATTGACGGTAATACCGGATATTGTGAAAACGCCACAAACATATTTATTCCAGTCAATAATGTTGCCGAAAATAAGATGACCATGACGTCAGTGACTATGTGACCACGTGACCAACTACTGTAGTTGAACACACATCAACATCGCTAGTTATTTTTTAAATTAATACAACGCTCTTTACGTCTGCTTATAAACAAAGTTTCATTAGCTGAAAAAATAACTTGGTTATTGAATACGATTTGGTTTTCTAGTGCTTGTTCCATAACCTTTATCGTAATTGTGGTGACAAAAATTATAAATCAAGATATGGAAACACCAATGTAGCATCGATGATTTAAGTCGGTGAATATGGATAATTTAGATTATTGACAATAACTTCCATTCACAGTTTGAACATTCAGCAAGTGCCAAACGGTACCGGATCAATTGGAGAGCCTTTGTATTTAAAAACATTGTAGCTTAGTAAAGCGTGGTTGCTTATTATCATACAGCCATATTTAGAACGATATTCGAATATCTTTCTCCAGCCATACACACCAGCTTTTTAATTCAGTTACTTTGTCAAAGTAGTTTCAAATAATTTTTTACTAAATTATCCTCAAGAAACTGGTTCACATTGTGGTAGAGGCTGTAGCTCCCCATACCCTTAACACACACAAGTCTTAGACCAGTGAAAGCTACGTTTATGAGAGCCTCAATTGGGGCAACGCCAATTCTGCTAAAACTTCAATTCTTCAACTCAATTCAAATACCTTCGGCAACTTATACCTAACAAATTGTAAAACAAAATATCTAAAACACATTAAGTATGATTTTTTTATATCACATAGCCATCAGAGATCTGTTAGAAGTTGACTAAAATTCAGAGTTGAAGTTGACAAATTAAGTCAAATAGTAAACATATTAAGTTAGGTATTGGTATTGAATCTGCAACCCAAAATACATGGCGAGTTCAATTTTCGAACAGCACCCAACAGTGGTCCAGTTAACCATGCGTTAGAAAGAGACTACACGAACACATGAAACCATATCTCCCTATCTTCAGGGCGTAAAATATTCCAGTCAAGTAATAATAGGATATTAGAGAATAATTGACAGACTGATAGTAGCAAAGACCAAAAGAGGGCACTACTGTGTGTTTCCAACCACTACTAGGGGAAGGTAGCCTAAATTGTACCACTTTTTGGTTTTTCTAAAATTCTGACGAATATTCTTGGCAGAAGTTACCTGTGATAGATTGATATATTTGACAGTTCAAATATTTTTTTCGTTAATTTTAAGATACATCTTCTGCAAAAAAGAAATTAAAAATAGAAGGCTCACAAGTGGTACAACTTAGGCAACCGGTTGCTTAAATTGTACTACTTGGTATCCTAAATTGTACCATAACAATCTACTATCTAGAAGGAATGAAACATGCAGTACGAAATTCAGTTGGAGGTATTTTGTCAAAATAACTTAAAGAATGCACTTTATTCAAATATTTATTATTATCAAATAAATGCTCTTTAACATTAAAACAACAAAAAGCTCTCTACTCCCTCAAACACATACTTTGAACAAACAGAATAGGATCTTCTGGATTATAAAACAGCAGGATTAAATACCTACTTACTTATTTTTTAATACACTGATCACAATAGTTATTGTCTTTATTATCAACATTCGCACAGAGCTATTGTTACACAGAGCTAAGAACAGATTGCACAGGTACAATTTAGGAAACCACAAGGTGGTACAATTTAGGAAACCGGTAACAAATTTACAGAAATGACATAACAGAACACAAAGTAAAGTTAGAAATGAAATACATTCTGAATTGGTATTTTTTTCAAACGCTCCTAGTACACTTAAACCTCCACTCACATGCATGAAATTTGACACACTACCAAGATACTCTGTGCCGGTACTAATTATAACCACCAGAGGCCGCACAGGTCACTTGATTTTAGAAATATGGCCAAGGTACAATTTAGGCGCCGGTACAATTTAGGCGCCGGTACAATTTAGGCTACCGTCCCCTAATATACCAAGTACCCTTTAGGCAATGATGTCGCAGCATCGTTCATCGATTTCGCTACCTCTGATGAGCACAGAATAAATGCGACGACTTCTATGGAGATGCCGCAGTAATGCAAAGCCAGTCGGGGCGCACTGCCCGTGGAGTAGTGTTTTCGGCATCTCCTTTAAATAAATAAGCCTCCATAGGTATTCATTAATAGATTCCTTCATTGTTTTTTTGTAGAGCTTCACAACATAACTTTCATGTTTATTTTATTACATCTCTGATAGGTATATAAATAAAATACATCATTTGGATGTAAACTATCCAGTCAGCGTATGCCAAAATCAATTACATTAAGAATTTTGAGTTGTCAATTAGCCAAACGTAGCAAAAAATAGTTGCTGTACTTATAATAGTATGCTAATAAGGTCATTGTCTTCTAAAGCCCACTGTTAGTCAAAAAATTTGTCATTCTACAAGTGAAAGTATGCTGATAGTTTTACGTTTACCTTCGGATAACACTTAATTGCCTCTTTTGGAAAGTGTTGCAATATATCTTCTCTACAATAGAAAAATAATGGAATATCATTATCCATCATGCAGCTATATGCATATATAGAGATTGGAGCCGTATAAAAGGCCACATTTGTAATATTGATTTCGATTTAGTTTTTTGCCACTCTATAAAGAAGATAAAAAAATCTCAATGCTAACGACATTTTTACAAATATGTAAATTATCGATTTTCGACTGACAGTATACCAGAACAAAATTACAACAGAAAATATAGCAACGATAAATTCAAGAGCAATAAGATTAATATTTTTAGTAATGCAAGGTTATCATAGAGTAAAGGATATATTTCAACATATTATGTATTGTTAACAAATTAAGTTAATAACAGGATGTGAAAGAAATTCAATTGCTTAAACAATAAGATTTCTTATGTCCAACAGTGGTTAACGCAAATGTTCGATATGTCTGCCATTTTTCCGCTGTGCAATCACCAACCGTTCCTCCAAATTGTACACAGCATTATTCAGCATTTCCGGTTGAATTGCAGCAATTTGCTCCCTGATAGTCTTTTAATTCTTGCAGCGTTGTTGGTCGTGTTCTAAACACCAAATTTTTTAAATAACCCACGGCCCCCAGTACCCCACCCCGCAGTAATCCGCTGGGTTAAGATCAGGCGATCTTCGAGTCCATGAATTAGATGTGAAACCGCACCCAAACGGTGACTTTCTTGTCATGAAAATATTCCTCAACGATTTTATGTGGATTATCTGTTGATCATATTCGACAGTTTTGAGTATTGACTCCACCATTTAGAGAGAAATGGGCCTCATCTGTCCATAAAATACGAGATGACCATTCGGGTTCAATTTCCATCTGAGTCAATATTTCTAAAGGAAAATCATAACTGATAGGAAAATCTGCATCATTTAATTTAAACAGCAGTTTATAGCTCGGTTTATAGGGATACATTTTTAGGATTTTGCGTAAAATTTTCCAAACCGTGATGTATGGCTTTTGCAATCACTTTGATATCGAATTTACACTACTGATTGCTAATGGATTAGTGTTGGCTATGTTTTGATTTTCCCGAAGAACTTTTACAACTTGGACATCACTAATCATTGGTCTTCCTGATCTCGGTAGGTCAGTTACAGACCCTGATCTTTCAAATTTGCTAATGAAATTACGGTACGGCTTCATTTTAAAGGGCCCTGCTCTCAAACCCATTTTCGTACGAAATCCAGCAGTGTAATTTCTGCCGCATTCGTAATAACATTGTACTAAAGTTTGTACCTAGATCCATGTTATTAAAGTTTAAATCGTTTCAATTTACGTTTGCGTGAGTTTTATTTTAAGAACAATTCTCTAAATCGCAATGATTACGTTTGACACTTGTATCAGCAGTTGACACGACAACTCTTTTGTTTTCCATAGATACAGCAAAATCCAATTATTGAAGCAACTAGATTCCATTTATTTTTTGCTACTAGTCTGATTTCTAAAAATTATATAAGACTTTAAAGTATCTATACCCCTTACCTAATGATGACCCCATATATTTGAACTTATTTCGTACATACCCAATTTAGTGAAGTATTAAAGAAATACTCGTATGTTGCCTGTCTTCTGAATCATTGACACAGAATAGATTTTTTGGACAGAGGTGTTTCGCACGGTCAAACTATGATAGAAAAATTTAAAAATAACCCACAGTTGTCATCCTATTTGCTTCGAAAATATGCCAAGTGCAACCGGCAAAATTTATTAACAATGTGTAGGAGGGTGGCAACAAGGAAATTTTAGATTTTACTCTGTGAAAGGGACAAGCTATGTTAACTATTGATACCACTGTTTCAATGGTACTATAAGGTAAATAGCTGTCCACACATCCCACATACGCATTTGCACCACATCCCTATATACGTATACATTCCCCCTAATGGATAAGTTTTCCAAGCTTTCTTCATTTCTGCACTTAAATGTTGTCATTAGTTATCGGAAAAAATGGCCTATTTCAATCCAAAATTATGAACTTGTGTGAATTATTCTTAGAAGTCAGCTCTTTTCATTATCGAATTATAAACTGTTAAAATGTGATACTTTATAAATGGATACTCTGTATGATATTACATGCACTATAAGTATATTGCGTAGAACTTAAAACCCGATGACAAAATATACGAAGGTATATTTTATTAATTTAAAACGAATTAAAAAAGAAAGAATGCTTCCTTAAAACCTGGTTTTGTTAAACTGTCGTAAGTTTTTACGTCTGTGCGAAGTAAACTATTTAAATTTTAATGCACAGCACACGCACGAATACCTTTTAATTATTTCAACCTCCAAAAAATCATTGAATACTTAATCAAAATCAGACACCCGCGTGGTGTTATGACGCGGCGCTAAACAAACCACAACAATGTAATGCAACTTTGACAGATCACCTTGTCAGAAAATAAAATTCAAACTAAATTAATTAATCAGAAAACTGAGACACTACGTGCATGGACATTTCGGTTTGCGCAAATGACCGGTTGACTTTTCCGCAATACCACACATTTTAAATGCAGCCTTGACGCTGACGTTTTCCATTTATCCTAAAATATTTGGTTAAAATTATATGAGAAGATATTCTTCTTTCGAATTGATTCGGTTTCGAGAATATAAAAAATATTAGAAATGTTTGACGAATGATATAGAAATAGATAGATAGATAGATAGATAGATAGATAGATAGATAGATAGATAGATAGATAGATTTATTGACCATATATACAACAGTACATTTAAGTCACAACAGTACACTATAAAAGAACATAAGACAAAATACTTGTGAGTCAATTGAATAAAAATTATGTGCTCTAAATAATTCATTTAAAAAAACTATTGTATTCTTTGACACTGTAAAACAAATGATCAAAGAGAAAATCCTTTGCCAACCTATAAAATGATCTACAATTCATGGACTTTATGTCAGCATGACTATGATAATTCAAGAATTTATTGTATAAGTTGACATCAAGTTTATTAGAATGTGACATTTTAATTCTTGAAAAACTAGGTATTAAATTCCCCCGGAACCTTGTGTTGTGATCATGTACATCAGAATGGAACCCTAAATTTGACACATTCTTATGTATCAGCAATAATGTCTCAAAGATGTAAATACAAGGCAATAGCAGAATCTTGTGTTGACTAAATAATGGTTTACAGTGCGCATCACATGGAGCCGAATCAAGGATTCTTAGTGCTGCTTTTTGCAGAAAAAATACTTTATAACTGTTAGTTGCATTCCCCCAAAGGACGATCCCATATGACAACACACTGTGAACCATAGCAAAATAAACCATTCTCATGGTCGCATTATCAAGGCTAGGTCTTAACTGACGCATGGCAAATAATTGGGATGAAAGTTTTTTACAAAGGTCACTAATGTGAGCTTCCCAACTTAATCTGGTATCAAATGTAATACCCAGCAATTTTACTGGAACCGATGTACTGGTCCATCTGTCAGAACTGAACAAAATGTTTTTCGTTTTATTTATATTAAGTTTCAACATATTATTATTAAACCAAGTCTTGGCCCTATCAAGCCCTTCCTCACAATTCGTTTCAGCACCTCTAGCAAGCAGTGTTGTATCATCCGCAAACAAGATGCATTTTATGTCTCCCAATGAAGGTGGCAAATCATTGATATATAATAAGAATTAAATGGGACCCAACACAGATCCCTGAGGTACACCACATTAAGTTTTAAGCAAATCAGAAGCATCATCATTGAGAGAGACATATTGATAACGGTCGATAATAATAATAATAATAATAATAATAATATCTCTATCCCTTATTCTCATCTCGATAGTGAGTCCGGAAGTCAGAGACTTATGCGGGAGAGGGTGCGGCATATTATTATTTTGCGGCCCGCGAGTGCGCCCAGGAACAACTTTTTTCGATGTTATAACTTTAAACCATTTAGTTCAAAAATAAGGGAAACCTGGAAAACCTTATTAATTAATCTGACAATAATAATTATTAATATAATACAGGGTGTCCCAGTTTGGGCGTACTAAAATTTACCAGGGGTAGATCAGACCAAAATTATAAAAAAATTTCTCTGATGCACCCCTAACGAGTTACAGGGTGTTATTTTGGAAAAAAACAGTTTTCCGCAATAACTTAAACCCGTTTCGTAGCTCTTAAACATAACTCATGTAAGCGACTTTGTTATTTATAATGGTACCTACTAGATGACAACAAATAAAATCTTTACATGTATTTTTCTGCATAAAGGAATGTAGTCCGTACTTTACACTCAATTTACTCAAAAATGGTTGATTTTAGAGCTGTGTAACAAGAGCATCTTTTTTGTTCAGAATTGTTAGCCGATTAAGGAAAACTTAGTCCATTCACAAAAAAGTAGGATATGCAAGAGTTATGAAGACAAAATCATAAGGAAGAGTAAGCTGAGGCCACCACAGGTGTCAGAATTAAACAAAAACCATGTTGTTTTAATGTCCTTTAATAGATGTACACGTCACCCAAAAATTACCTAAATCTACGAAAAGGTTTTTAAGAAGTTATAGCGGAAAATTGTTTTTCCGCATTTGTTTTTCCGCGATCAGAGAATTTTTTTTAATAAGAATTTTATTCTTATTTTGGTCTGATCTACCCTCTTGTAAATTTTTGTACCCTCACACTGGGACACCCTGTATAGTTATAATTAAGTCTTACTGCATGCTGTTGAAATATTTTGGGACTTTTTAACACACTGGATACCAATTTGAAGTGTTTGCATTATTCATCTTCATTTAACACGGTGGTAGGTATACATAATATGTCCGATTTGCTAAGTACGCATAAAATACTGTTTCTGAGTCGTTCTATTAGTTTGCCATTTTTGGTAAAGGCAGCAGTATTTCGCGCATATATTTTTTATTACTTTTCTGCAATTCAACGTGTAAAACCTGTACAACTCCTTATTTATAAATTTCAAGTAGGCGTTCCATTCCGTAAAGGTGAAAGGAATACCAATATTTTCCGAATTATTTTATTACACATTGTAAAATCTATAAATGTTAATTCTTTGATATTTTATCATTTGGTAAGTTTGTGACAGAAGTAACTATACGTGTTTATTATTACCTTGCCAAACTTGATCATGGCAGCCTTGGATTTTCGACTATTTTATGTAAATTTCTTTGGATATTTAACTCTAATTATTGCCTCCAACTATACAAAAAATAAAAGTATAAGTTATCAGGACTATAGAGTGCAATTAATTTTTTGTGGTATTAGTGTTTCCACCTATTTACCTCGAGGTAAATAAGGTAATTTCCATGTTGTGACTTCACTCTAATGAATACGTGGGTACGAAATGTACATCCAGGTAAACCGATTATGATACGTTTCAAGATCAGATTATGGACTAAATTCCAAGAATTTATAATATTAACACATTTTATATTTAATTGCATCCTAGTTCTGGCGAATATGCACCAGATATGGTTTTAAGGAAATGAGATCATTTATGTAAATTTTCTGGAAATGATAAATACTAATGTAAGACATTATATTAATTTTGAAATTATTCTAAATAGGTATTATCTAACTTTTCTAGTTTATATTTTCCTTGTTATCTATATACCAAATCCTATATAAACAGGAAAGTAGAAGTATTTGCAATGAGAATTGAATTAATTCACTGGTTTTCTTAATTTATGGAATATCTACATTTATTGCATGTTATACAGTGTTTTTCCTGGAGCAAATTTTAAAAGTTTGCCTTGGTACTACACTCTGAATCTTTATTTTGTATACTTCTAGTTTCCTGTTTTTATTATTTTACACATGGTAGGTATAACCCCAAAAGAATTTACCATAACTTACGCTTATGATTCTTTCGCTGTCTTCATCTCATGACAACTTTTATATGAAGAAAATTCATTTAATTTTATAATTAATAAATTATGTTTTCCATGAAATGACAGTATTAATTTTCTATCAATCTATTTTTGTATGAACATAAGAAAATAAGTATTTGGACTTCTTTAACTAAAAAAAGTGGGGTTACATTCTTAATTTTTTTATAGCAAATAACTACGAATAGTAAGAACATCATTAAGACTATTCTCCATCTGCAAACGCCTTATTTAAATAAGGACTAAAACAAATCAAGCCAAAACAGCTATTCTCCTGGCTATATGCCGCACCGAGCGCTGAATTACAAAGCAAGATTTGCCGTATTTTGATCTAAACACAGTTAGAATAAAAAATACAAGGATTCGTACTGCAACGAAAACTACGATGAAATACTCAGACCACACATCGTAGGATGCCACTAATTGCAGACCGGTTTCGAACTTTTTATGATCTCATCAGTGCAATTTAAGTGAGCATACCCACGAATGCGAAGATTTAAGTATGGTTTTTTTTTTGTTTTTTATGTTTAATTGAGTAATTTTTGTATGTTTAATTGCTTCATATGAGTTATTTTTTTATGTTTAATTGCTTCTTTCACTCAAAATTTTGATCAAATCAGTATTTTTCAAGTCCAAAAATACTTTGAATTAAAGGCTTAACAAGGGGTGGGACTATTCCTTGGAACGCCCTGTACTAAAATTATTTAATTTGAATATAGAAAATTATATATTTATGTATAGAGAATGTTGTATTTGTTACTGATAGTTTTTTCCAAAAATGAGTAATTAACATCAGCTATCACCCAGAATATTTTGTAAAACTGATGACTACAAAGTTGTCTGCAATCTGTTACCGCATTTTGTAGTCTTTAATACCTTCACTTGCAATAAAAATAAATTACAGTTTCACATTTAAAAGGCCATACAGTCATAATAATTATCATTATGTTATTGATACCTACCTATAATATGAGAATTATTTTTAATATGTATTTTTAACGTAGTTATTACCAAATTTCGTTAAATAGTGTTGTTACTTTATTATTGATTAATTTCTGCAGTCAAACACTAAATGGAAAAATGTAATTAAATAAATGTTAATTACATTGTTACATTGATCTTTTAAGAAATACCAAAGCAAAAACAATTTGAGATGGATCATTATATGTTAATTACATTTTTTGTACATCATTTGATGAGATTGTTTTCTTAAATCAAAAGTTTCACCTAAGATAGAAATCATTTCATGATGGAAACATTTGCATAATGGATCACACTATGGAAATGAGATTCTATAGAGAAATATGAGTATTAAGAATAAATGATTTTTTGAAAGGTGATATTGCATGAAGATGTTTTATATTTTGTAATGCAATATGGGATTCCAAAATCAAAATACAAGTAGGTATTTATCGATACAAAAAAAATCTTTATCATAAGCCAATCTTAGTGATTAGAATGAGGGGTAGAGATATAGAGATATATCTCTAGATATAGACAGATAAGTTCTGACGAGTAAAATCCCCCAAAAAGTCCAAGATATATAACTTTCAATTCGCTAGCTGTTTTAGATACTAACTTTGAATCTATAAGATATTTTCAAGTACCCAGTAAGCAGAAAGATTACATTTTTAGCTCATCTATTGATTTGTTTGACTTTATATTTACGGAATTCCAAGAACTATACACAATACATTTCTTGTGTCAGTTTTATATTCTGGAAGTACTCGTGCATGTCAACTAGTTTATTACATCACATACCTATAACTTTATTATGGTAAGGTAGAGGTGTACCTTAAACTTTAACAAGTCTAAACGTGGTAAGATAACGAAGTATAATGTTAATTCGAAAATTATAGCTAAATTAAATTAAAACTAGAGAGAATAAAATACTGAAAATTTTAAGTAACGATAAACAGACAAATTAAACTCCTTAGTTTATGCATTTTTCCTCCTCTGTTCCTCTTCGATTTGGTCTTTAACTTGGTGTTAGTTCTTCATAGTCTTGGAATGAGTACATGAAATGAATGGAACTGTTTTAATGTTGTCAACTTTATGATGTGGGTAAACTCGAAACAAGAATCCAAGCGACGCACATCTTAAAAGATCCACAATGATATTATTTTTTCAGAAATATACATATCTTTTAAATTTTGTTGTACATCAACATAGCAACTGATAAGTGCATCGCTTGGATTCTTGTTTTGACCATATTTATTATTCTTCTAAATCCTGAAGATTATCCTGTATATCTTGTCTTATAAGTACCATCTTTTAAAGCACCTCTTGTACTTACCTCATTCTCTAAACACATTTTGTCATAGTTCTTAACTTTTTTATGGCATCATGTAACCGGATCGCGAACACGATCAACAAATGTGAGCAAATCATGTCCAAAATCATATTTGCGCAGCCCGATTTGCTAAAAAAAATTGCTTAATCATTGCGACAAAATAATGAACTTGTGCTAACGGTAACTGACCGCTTGATTTAATTATTAACTTATTTATTTACTTCTTGCAAAAACTACAGGTTATATCCATCCTCTAATAACAATAATATACGCCAATATTTCCTTAATTAATATTTATTTAACTGATCAATATCTAGGGTACATATTTGTTAAGTGCCAATTATCTTTATTTTTAAGACATTGACTTCCTTATTTCATATATTTGACATAATTGCCTCTATGATACTTATAATGTAGGATATTTTCAATGATAACTTGTATCTAATATTAAATTTGCAAATTAGTCAACACTTAACCATTAAAAAATACGAAAATGTTTTACCTATCTACAACTCACATAAATTGATTGAATATGTGCACCTAATGTCATCTACAAACCTTAACTTAGAAAGTATACAATACCGGATGTATTGTATACTGTCCGGACAATTACCTAGAAATTAATACATATACAGGGCGCCCTATTTCTTGACCCGTTGCATGGGTAACTTTTTTATTAGTAGAGATACAAAAACGCTTAAATGAGCAAATTAGTGCAGTTTCATATTAGTAATTCTACGGTAAGGCGAAAAATTATATACGGGGGAAGGTTGAAAAGTTATTGACAAAAAACGAAAAATCCAACTTTTCTATTATCCCTCGTAGCTCGTTCATTTGAAGAGTTAGAGAAAAATGCTTCACATGTTTTTTGCAGTATTTTTCATGTAAAATGACATGCACTTGCTACTTTTTATATATCTCTTAAAATGGTTGAGAATCACAGTAAAATATATATTTTTTAAATGTAATGGATAGGTGGCTGTGACATTAATCGAAAGTCCCCTTTTTTCTCTTTCAGATGATATAACATAGTCTATATTTTATCCTTACAAAAGTAATAATAATCGTTGTTTTTAAAGAAAGTTTATTGTCACATCAAGAATGCTATGGATTATGGAACAAAAGAATGTTTTGAGAACAGAAATTATTAATTAATTAATTATATTGAAGTAAATGTTCGAAATGACCACCATCCTGTTGGATACATAGTAAGCAACGTTTCTGCATACTTCTTAAAACATTATTTATTGTATGTCCATGTATGCTTCTAATTGCATCTTGAATCCTGACTTTTAGATCCTCTATATCTAGAGGAGCTGTCACATAAACTTTATCTTTCAATAACCCCCAAAGAAAGAAATCTAAGGGGGTCAAATCAGGTGTTCGCGCTGGCCAGTCGATATCCATTCTATTTCCTATAACACTATCAAACTGTTCATGTAAATATTGTTTTACCTCGCGGGAATTATGCGCAGGTGCTCCATCGTGTTGGAAGTATTTAAGATTTCTAAAAATATGAAGTGGTAATTCATTTAAATATTCCTCTGTTAGAGTATTCCTTAGAAAATGAAGGTAATTATTCGCATTCAAATTATCTTCGTAAAAATATGGGCCAATAATTTTGCCACAAAAAATTCCACACCACACATTTATCCCAAATTGACGTTGATTTCTTCTTTCAGAAACAAGATGTGGATTTTCTCGGCACCACATTATGTTATTATGGCGGTTAAAAATACCATTGTTGGTAAATCTACTTTCATCACTGAATAAAATCTTTTTCCAGAAGTCTAGATCCTCTTCGCATTTTGAAATGTACCATCGACAAAATGTCATCCTTCTTTGATTATTAGCTGGATATAAAGTATTGCATATGGAATAATGATAAGGCTTTAAATTGTTACCTTTTAAAATAGCTCTTACAGTTTCCTTGGAAGTGTTGCAGTGATGTGCAATTTCTGCAGTTGAAGAATCAGGTTTAAAATTTACATAAGCCAAAACATTTATTTCAGTGTCTTCATTGAAGTTTCTTTCATCCTTAGGCTTTGAAAAAGAACCGTATAATCGTATATTATTTTCCAGCTGTCTAAATATTCTATGATGGGGTTGTCTTCGTTCCATGTAAGTTTCAAAATAAAGATTCGCTGCAGCTTGTGCATCTCGATTTTGGTTATAATAACAAAATAGCATATCATTTTTCTCTTCGTTGGTGTACATATTTGCAACACTATTATTTTGTATGCAGTATTAATAATAAACAATAAACTACTTAACAAAAACTAAAAATGTCACTTATGATCTGTCAATAATTAAATGCCAACTAGACGTTTTTAAAAATATCAGGAATCTTATTTTTTGTTTTATTTCCATAGCATTCTTGATGTGACAATAAACTTTCTTTAAAAACAACGATTATTATTACTTTTGTAAGGATAAAATATGGACTATGTTATATCATCTGAAAGAGAAAAAAGGGGACTTTCGGTTAATGTCACAGCCACCTATCCATTACATTTAAAAAAAATATATTTTACTGTGATTCTCAACCATTTTAAGAGATATATAAAAAGTAGCAAGTGCATGTCATTTTACATGAAAAATACTGCAAAAAACATGTGAAGCATTTTTCTCTAAATCTTCAAATGAACGAGCTACGAGGGATAATAGAAAAGTTGGATTTTTCGTTTTTTGTCAATAACTTTTCAACTTTCCCCCGTATATAATTTTTCGCCTTACCGTAGAATTACTAATACGAAACTGCACTAATTTGCTCATTTAAGCGTTTTTGTATCTCTACTAATAAAAAAGTTACCCATGCAACGGGTCAAGAAATAGGGCGCCCTGTATATTAATACGTATATTACCGGACAATGTCCTAGAAATTAATACAAACATTTCTTCAATAAATAGTATAAATATGTTATGCACAATCACCAATAATCCTCTCTTTTGGGTATTCAGTTTGTAAATCACGGTGTGGAGTGGACCTTATATACTAAATCTACTTCATGAGTCACATTTTGGTATTACTAGAACTAAAGCAAGGGCGAGACAATTTGTATATTGGCCTGCACTCATGTCAGACAGAAAGTATGATTGGTGCTTGCAAAATTTGTGAAAGGTTTCAAAATTTATGTATTCCACTGAAAAGAATATTACTTATGGTAATTAATTTCCAAATTTGACAAAAAGAGGAGTTACTAGAAACACAATCAATATGCCATCCGATAGACTGCACATTTAAATTTGAATTGATATTGAAATATTTCTTACAACACAAAATATAAATATATGCCATAAATAAGATTGATAATGAGGGTAATAGTGACATTAATGGTACTTATATTAAGAAATACTCACCCAAATAGCTATTAAAACTCACTGGCTTACTTACTTTTCAATAAAAAAAGGTAATAAAGAAATGCATTCAATGAATGAAAAAAAAATGTCTTACCAAAAATTCTGTTTTATATAAATCAATTTAGATTATTTCTTTGTTGTTGTCAAGTTTTTGTAGGTAGTAAATTTATATTTTCCAATCAAATCCTTTTAGCTTTATTTAGTGTAGAAATAAAATTTCTTTCTTTATTTTACTCTTGTCAATAATGCCATTGTTTTGATTCATTGAAACTGTCAACTAATTGTCATTTTAGGATATGGAGTTATATAAATTGGTAAATTATATGGGATAAAAAGTTTATTTAAATATAAATTGAAAGTTTGAATCGAGGTTAGTAATGTCTCGTATATGTATATGAGTGCCTGCGAGAAATAATTATAAAATTGATTTAATACTTTTGCAATCCTCAAAAATTCACTTTAAGATAGCCTAAGCTTATAACTTCAGTAGACATAATATAATATTCAAATGTTGCAGCTATTAGCAAAAAAATTCATTGTTTATGAATTATAAAAAATAAACATGATTGTCAACGTTCTATTTTTATTAGTGGGTGTCAATAATAATTGTACTAATTTCGTCCTTGCAGATCAGTATATGACGACTAAAATTGAAGAAGACTTTGTGCAGAACTGCAAAGATTTTATACAAGACCTTCTCTAAAAATATAGCAAAATACTAATTATTTGCTAATATAATTACAGCATAGCATAAATTATCTCTTTCTACTAATGGCAAAAAAATCGGGTGCGGTAGTCTGAACTTATTATACACATAGGCAAAACAATTTACTTTGAATTTCGCAATCTAACTTCAATAACTTTTAGAATAATTAATGTACCCACCTGTTTACAACTACTCTGATAAAGAATTTTAAAAGTTGTAATGAGGCCAGCCAAAAAACCTGCTTAATTTATGTTGATAACTTGCTTGCCCGGTATATCTAATGTTTATATCTATATGGAAGCGTTATAGCACTTTGAATAAGTTCACAAATGGGTATAAGTATGCGTACATGGTGAAAACATTTCGTTAGGATTCTATAGAAACCATGCAGGGCATAGGCAAAGTCTACATAATATATTAAAATATATCTAGATATATTAGAATATATCTATACAAGGTGCCCATTATCTATCCCCTTACATGGCTAACTTTGTTGATAGCAGTGGAGATAGAGACTTGTTTAAATTGAAAATTGGGCAGAATTACAAGAGGAATTCAGTGCCTCCTTCAGATTTAATTTTAATTTTCAACTTTTCGAGATATTTTGAAAAAACTGAAAATCGCCAAAATTTTTAAACTCGAATATCTCGAAAACTATAAAAGATAAAAATAATATAAAAATACTGTGTAATAGTGTTTTTTACGTGGAATTCAGCGGTGATATTGAAAATTTCGCGGGCATTTTAGTTTTTGAGAAAAAAATAAAGTTGTGTTTTTTTTAAATGGCAACCATAGTTGGCTATGGCATCAATGAAAAGCTTATTTTTTCTGATTTCTAAAATATAATATTTTATATACCTTTCTCTTTTCTTTTGTTTACTGTAATGAACAAATAATTTATTAACATAGTAAGCTATGAAAACAAACGTAGATCAGTAAACAACAATAAAATATAAGTGTCAGATCACACTAAAGTCACATTATAAACGTCAAAATTAAATGTTTATCTTAAAATAGTTATTGTGAAATGTACAGAAACGAAGAAAAATACGATTTATTAAATATTATATTTTTGAAATCAGAAAAAAGTAAGCTTTTTATTGATACCATAGCCAACTATGGTTGCCATTAAAAAAACATAACTTTATTATTTTTCTGAAAAACTAAGATGCCCGCGAAATTTTCAATATCACCGCTTAATGCCACGTAAAAATCACTATCACACAGTATTTTTATTTTATTTGTATCTTTTATAGTTTTCGATATATTCGAGTTTAAAAATTTTGGCGATTTTCAGTTTTTTCAAAATATCTCGAAAAGTTGAAAATTAAAATTAAATTTGAAGGAGGCACTGAATTCCTTTTGTAATTCTGCCCAATTTTGCTAATTTAACCAATTCTCTATCTCCACTATTAACAAAGTTAGCCATGTAAGGGGATAGATAATGGGCACCCTGTATATCTATATCTATAGGTAATTCCAGAAAACAATATTAAGTATGCATCGAATATCGTTATGATTATATGTATATCATACATAATTATATATTTAATGATATATATCTACTTATGCAGGCTGAACCAAATTTGATGATCACCACAGAGATATCGGAAACTATTAGAGCTACAAGAAGCCTTAAATGGGAAAGCATTGCAGAATTTAATGAGGATCAACATTCCGCTGACAAACAATTGAATTTTGTTTCGTTACGATTTTATTAAAAAAATGAAAATTGTCATTTTTGAAAAACAGCTGTAACTTTTTTATTTATGGTCCGATCGAAAAAATCTCGAACGATTTTGTTTGGTTTTCTAAGGGCTTTACAGTGTAGTTAGTCATTTTTTTTAATCGATGGTTTCCGAGACAATAACAGTAACTTTATTTTTTCTTATGGGCGGCATATTGGATTTTATCATTTTCGAACTCAAAGACCTACAAATTGTAGGTACCCTATTGGCGACTCAAATTACCGATGAGGGCGCTGCAAATTGTAAACAAATATGGAGGAAGACGAGTAAAAATTTTGCATTTCATGTCCCATCATCTAGCAATTTAGCATTCAACTGCCATAAATATAGTGACTTCATGTGCTAGTTAGGGTGTTAGGGTGAAATAAAGGATAAAAACAGTGGTAAAAGCAGTCAAACGTCCCATAAGTGCTTCATTGCTAATTATTTACATTTTTTGGGTTGAAACAGGTACCCTAGTTTTTGTTTACTTAGATTTTGGACTAAAATAAGTGTGATGTCTGTATGGTGATACCATATTAGTGCTTGTTTTTTGTTAAATAATATTTAAATTAAAATATATTCTGCTTTTATAAGACTAATAATAGAAAAGTATAGACAAACTGCAACAAAGTGGTTATGTTGTGTAAATAAACGTGTTCCCTGTTATTAAATTGTTACATGCCTTTTGGAGAAATGAGTGAGAAACAGTTTCTTATACTAGGGCCAAACTTCTACCTATCTTCAATCTTAAACACTTCTATTGACACATTTTGTGGAATGACCACTATAAACACGGCAGTTTGTGTTGTGCTGATTTCTTTTGAATGCCATTTTAAAATGTAAAAATAAAGATGTACAAATACTAACCACGTCGTTTTTAACTTTGTAATACCAAAAAATCACAAGCACCACTAAATGATTACGTTAAACAAACCCAAATACGTGTTATTTATCATTATATCAGCAATAACCCTTCAACATTACCTTTTAAGTACCTAGGTCCAAATATTTTCATGCAGAGGGCGCATTCATTTTTGGAATCGCCAATGAGGAGGTCTGTCTCTCAATCTCTGGGTGGGGTGGTCCGATTCAGTTGTAATAAAGCACGTTCTAGAGCCTTTAAATAATCGTTAAAGCTGATGCATAAAAATATGCGAATAGTTTACGCGAACCATATTTTACAAGTGTGGTGGAGCTAACTTCTTCAGGTGGAAGCTAGCGTCTCCGCAAACTAACCTATTTGGAGGCGAGCGGAAAAATGTATAAGGTACCAAAATAGCCTAAAAATAGCCGTTAATTTTCTATAAAGTCCCATCTCAAAATTCGCTTGTGGTGGAGGTAGCTTCCGCGACGTGCTTCTATCAGCGAATTGCAGAATACGAAGCACATAGTTACAGAAGTAGGTCTCCGCTGCGGATCTGTTCTATATATAATCGTTTCGTATCACCCCGAAGTGCACTGCGCGTATATTTATCATAAAAAATTACACATAATTACCGGCTTGCGTAAGATTAACAGCTACACTGGAGGCACACGTGCGTGCGTGCTTTAATCGCAGCGGGCGAACGTCTTCATGAATGAAATTTAAATACTAAAATATGCATACGCGACGCGTAGTAAAAATATTCGTGTATGCCGAGGAGCAGAAGTAATGCGGCGGAAAAGAGAAAATTATGATGGTAACGTCTTACTTAATTTAAATATCTCGTTTGGCATGTCTGACAGACTGTGAATAAAAATATGTTTGGGTTAATCGCACGTCTCGACTTTTCCTCTCTTCTTTAACGTACAAACGTTCACCCACACACTGAGTTATTTCATAAGAGTTTATAAAATATCTCTTGGACTCGGCACAATCTGAAACAACAGATGGACTTATTGAAAAATATACACTGTGGGCAAAAAGTGTGGATAGTGATGATAACCCATATTTTTGACATCGTAGTTCAATAGTCGCTGAAATTCCAATTCCAGTGATATACCACATTATTATATTGACGTTGATACCCATTTTTCGAGATAACCGAGTTTGAAGTAAAAAGAAAACTCAAATGAAATGTATTAGTAGTAATTTAGATTTCATAAAATAGCAATTAACTAATCATTTACTAAGAGTTAAAGTTGATGTTCAAATTGCCATCCAAACACTTCTGGCAATATCCTAATCGAAATAAGAATTCCTGGAGAACATGGCTGATAGTGTCCGCTCTAATGGCCTCAATTTCATTGCAGATTCTCTGTTTGAATTAATCTGTCGTATTTGGCCTAAAATAAACTTTACTCTTTAGACAGACCCACAAGAAAAAGTCAAGTGGTGTAAGATCGGGGTATCGTGCCACTAAGTAGCTCCTCTCCTACCAATCCATCTGTTGGGGAAAACATAGTAACACCTAACACCAAACGACAGACAGCTGTTTCGATCTTTAGATCTCCTCAATGCCGTACAGATCTCAGAGTGCAGACCATTGTGGTTTGAAGGTGGCGCATACACTACAAGTTGTGCTATTTGCACTTGACGTTGGATAGAAAAAAAACACTCACTAGATTGAAAATTTAAAAATGTACCTTTTCCCTGTATTAAATGGTGATTTTCTTTTGCTTAGATCGGGAAGTGGTGTCAGACTTATTTTTACAAATTTTGATTATTATTTTTTGAAAAATGCAAACGCTAACAAAATGTACGTTATAAGCCCCTCATCTACAATTTCTTATTTTAAATAAGACGCCCTGTATATTTTTAATATATTCTATATATTTATCCTAACACATTATTTTTATGGTAAAGTAGTACATAGTTAACAGTGTATAAAAAAACTACTATATCATTTTAATTGGGGGACTAGATACTATTTTTAATTTATCGTTGATTTAGTATTTTATAAAGGTAATTAGTATGTATATAAAATATGTACGATTAATTATTAAGTCCAGAATCAAACGTTTACTTAGGCCCGGTTTCACAATCGCTGGTTACCATTACTTAACTGATAGTTAACTAACTATAAGTTTAGATGTGCATAGTTATAGATAAAATGTTAAAGAAATTCACATTCGAAACTTATAGTTAGTAAACTAATGGTTAAAATGCATTTTGAAATCGGCCCTTTGTGATTCATATTCTATTAAATAATTATTACTAATTTTTTCATGCTTACATTTTATCGATAATTTTATGTATTTTAGGATTGACACGAAATTTTTGGTTTGATGAAAGTAGATATAAGAAAATATTAATAAAGTAGAACTAAAACGCTAAAGTAAGTTCGTATTTTGTGTCGAAATATTTGAAAGGTGAAAATATGCCATGAATGTGCTGCAATTGATATTGATCGGCAATGAAATCTGCAATTTTGCCACAATATCAGGTAGTACCCTTACCGTGGATTTACATTTCCACTCTGTATACTCTCTGTATGCTTCTCGAGATATTGAAAAGCTTTTAAACTAATATGTTTTTTTAACAAACGTTCCCAAAAATCTCCGCATCTATTCAAACATATAAATATTCACCCCGAGAGAGCGAAACGTAATATACCATTCCTTCCGCCTTATCCATGTTGACCTAGAGTATGTAATGCGACCGATATCATTCCAGAATTCATCGTCTCTACCTTGGGCGACGGACCGTCCGGAAACGCGGGAGGACGGCTTATCGTCGCCCCCGGCCAAGCGGGCCAGGAGTTCGGAGCGAGGCAGCTTCACCCCGGACAGGGGGAGGAGCCCCTCCAGAGGGGGCAACGGAGACATGCAGGAGTCGCTGCTGGGACAGGCCCTGGAGGGCGGCCCCACAATACTCACCAAGGAGGTAGGTGGATTGCTTTCTACTACAGGGTAGCACGTGAAAATTCATAACATTTGTTTTATATACCTATAATACCGGGATATCAAAAATTATCTTGGTCAAGGGTGGTTGTGGAATGTAAAACGTGTGTCTTACTTTAAATTTTTGAATATGTTTTGTTGTGTCAGAATCTGTCAAGTCATTGTGCTGAAATTTGACTCATAAAAAAGGTGCTGGTAGACCAAGAGTTCGTACAGAAGTTGTCAATGACGTTCGTCAACGTATGGAAGAGGAGCCTGCAAAACCTTTGAAACGTCTTTCTCAGGAAATTGGACTTTCTTATGGAACATGTCATAAGATTTTAAAGAAAGACTTGAACATGCATCCATATAAAATGCAAGCACATCAAGCTCTTCTGCCCGCAGACCACCCCACACGCCTTGCTTACTACCATTGGTTTGTCAATAATTTAATGAATGACGATCTTCTGGACTTAACTTTTTTTTCTGACGAAGCGTGGTTCCACCTTTCGGGATACATCAATTCTCAAAATATGCGAATGTGGAGCAATGATAACCCTCATGTTACTCGGCGAGCCGGTGGCTCAGGGCTTAGCGTCTCGATCGCTCAACCCAGAGGTCGTGGGTTCTAATCCCCATTCCACCAAACAATTTTTCATTAAATTGTTTACTCGTAGATCAAGGCTTATTCGCAGGGATGGCTTGGCAACCATCCTGGCGATGGCCTAGGATGGGAAGAATGTCAACTTGGTGTTAATGTGATAGATTAAAATCAGTTGATGTTTGACTTGTCCCCCTAACTAATGAGGTTTTCCAGGTTTCCCTCATTCCAGCACTGAATGGTGGTTAGGGCCTACCAACGTAAGTCGTTCCTGAGGCGCAAATGCGGCCCGCGAAATAATATGCCGCCCCCTCTCCCACACAAGTCTCGGACTTTCGGGCTAATCATTGTGATTAGAATGAGGGGTAGAGATATTATTATTATTATTATTATATTATATGTTTTTACTGAATCGCCACTACATGCTCAAAAAATTGGTGTTTGGATGGCAGTTTCTCGCAGAAGAATAATTGGGCCAATTTTTCTCGATTTCACCGTCAACGCAGAAAGGTACAGACACAACTTTTTGGCTGAATTTGTGCAACAGTTAAACGATGATGAACTTCGGTACGGTTATTTCCAGCATGACGGTGCAACAGCACATACTACACGAGAAAAGATTGCTTTCCTCCGCGAGTTTTTTGATGACCGGCTGATAAGTTTGCATACAGAAGTTGAGTTTCCTCCGAGATCACCTTGTTTGACAATTATGGACTATTTTATATTTCCTTACTTAAAAAACAAGATTTTCGCAACTTCGGTAAATAATTTGCAAGAACTGCAACAAAGAATTGTTCAGCAATGTGCCAACCATAACGCCAGAAATGCTGCAAAACGCTTTTCACAGCATGAGGAGGCGCGTCAACTTGTGCATCGAACAAAACGGGGGACATTTCCAACAATTACTGTAATTTAGTTTTTCTTGTTACTAAAACCGTTATTTCATAATTTGTAGTTCATTATTGTTTTACAACTGAAATAAATAGGTATGAAATTTGTAGGTTATTGATGATGTCAGTGTACAGTGACATAATTATTTCAAATTTAAAGTAAGACACACGTTTTACATTCCACAACCACCCTTGACCAAGATAATTTTTGATATCCCGGTACAATGTGTCCCAAATTGGAGCCAACAATATTGATATATTCGTTTTTATAAGAGATATGATCTTCAACTAAGAAAGTTTAGCCGAGTTTTAAAGAGGTTTTGAGAATGTATTTTGCGACCCTTTGTAGTCTTTTTTCGGATTACACCACCTGTAAAATAATTAAAAACAGAAAACCAGAAGTATTTAAATTAAATATCCAAAGTTGCATTCAAAGTATCATGGAAAACTTCTGAAGTTGCCTCCAAAAAACCATTGATGAATTTTTTTGGGGCAAACTTTGGGGGATGTTTGCCTTCATACTATACCTTGAATTTGACTACTACGGGTTTCCTGTGTAATCTTAAAAAATACTACAATCAATCATGGAAATGTACCAGAAATAAGTTACAGACATTATATTTGGCAACTGTTTTAGAGAAATACAGAGACCCAAATAAAAAATTTTTCAATTCGGAAAACAAAAACCCAAAATATTAGTAGGTAGATGATAGTTAAATAAATATAAATAACAATACTCGAAAAATAACCTTTAATTCGTTATTTACGCAGCTGAGAAATACACCTCAGTTACCCCACCACCGCTCGTTATATCGTGTCCATGTGAAGTGCCTTCTCCCACCCACAGATAGTGATATCTCGGCTGCCACCCTTGCACAGGTTTTTTTCCCTGTTTAATGCACACTTTACTTCACCGTCCGTCCTTGTCTCCAAAGTGAACACAATTATATTTGGGGCTCTGTAAAAAAACTATATCAATTTTGGGCAAAAATCTTTTTCCATTTCGTTATGTCTATTGCCGTATCTCTTTTTGCTGTTTTTTTTAGAACTTCTATCACGGCATCATACCATCAGAAGCCATGAAGATCTATCATATGAGATAAAGTGTAAGACCTGCAGACCTATAGTTCTCATTGACAGTTGACGATTGGATAAGTGCCCGTATGATGTAAAATTCTAAAACTGGCCATGGAATTAAATAAAACAACGAATTTTATTCTTGCTATCTCAAAATATATGATACAACATTTCATTTACGTTATTTTAAATTACCGTATAATACAGCAAAACTTTTCTAATTGAAGCATCCTTATGTCTCTTATAACAAACCAAATTGTATGTAGTTTGATGTGTAAAGTTGTCGATACACTGTAGAACACAGTAATCAAGTAATTATCTAAAGAGGTACAAACAAACCACTGACATTTTCCACAATCCGACGATCATAAGAAACATTAGTCTACTTAAGTATTTGAATAACTCGTTTTTCCTATATTACCAATTTTTTTATATGTAGAAAGGCAATTCAGACTCATCGATACAAGCCCAATCGACGGGAGAAGACAGCAACAGCAGCGATACAGCCATAAGCGAGCACGCTGATGAACCCGTAACCCCAAAGACTGAACCCTCCGACTACCCCATGTTGGACGATCACCACCCCTTTAGCACTAACGGCGGTATCATGGACCCGTCCAGGACGCCCGGGGGATTCCCCGGGGCGTTATTAGGACTGCAAGGTGAGTGTATGCTGATATTTTTGACAAGGGATGGCATTTTTTAATATACAGTGAGTTCACAAAGTCCCGCGTAAATTCTTTATTTTCAAAACGGTAAAGTTTATGAAAAATCGCTCGGGTACGTCGATTTTCTTTTTATTTTTGCTCTGATTTTACAGGGATTTAATTATTTACAATAATTATTAGTATTTATAATATAATATGCCTGATTTTTATGTAATATTTAATTTTAAACGAGATAACCTGCTTTTTTTTGCATATTTTGTAAGAACTTTTTTTACGAATAAGGGCATATAAGGTTTTATGGGTCTACCATAATATAATCTAATAGTCAGGGAGATGTGCCCAAAAAAGTGTGCCATAAGAGCAATGTGTTGGAAACAGAATATCAATTCGTTGCTAGACACAAATTCAAAACAGTTTATTCTTTTAAGACATACAACATGTATAAGAAACGTCATTATAAACCTACTTACAGGTGTAAAAATAAAAGAAAAATCACTACATATTTACGAGTTACAACAAAGTTTTACTCAAGACATATAAACACAGCTCGAAACATTATTGTACAGACACTTGTCAACAAGAAGTATTTTAAGCTTATCTTTAAAGCTTTTCTCATTGTTAATCATTTTAATATGCTCCTGGATGTTATTGAACATTTTAGCACCGATGCGGATAGGTGTCTTGAAAGATATATTTATTTTAGAGAGAGAGAGAGAGAGAGAGAGAGAGAGAGATAGACATCTAGATCCTTTTTTTGGCCCTAGTATTTTTATTGTGGATGTTAAAATTGGTCATAAATTGCGATTTGTTCTTGAAAACAAATACACAGATCTCTAAAACGTATAGGCTATATAAAGTGAGAATTTTAAATTTCCTGAATACAGAGTCTACAGGGCCTGACACAGAGTCTTTCTCCAACATGTCGCTCTTATGACCTACTTTTTAGGCGTATCTCCCTTATTATTAGGTTTTATGGACCTATCTCTAATAGTCAGGGAGATATGCTCAAAAAAGTGTGCCCATAAGAGCAATGTGTTAGAAAGAGAATATCAATCAATTGCTAGACCCAGAGTCTTCCACCAACATATTGCTCTTATGGCCCACTTTTTTGGCCCTTTTTTTATTAGGGAGAGACCCATAAAACTATATGATCGTATTCCTCGAAAAAAGGTCTTTTCAAAGATGTAAAAACATACAGAGCGTCCTATTTAAAATATGAAGTTATATCGACGTAGCTTCATTGAGTCACCCTGTAAAAAAATAAATATCTGTAAAATAAGTGCAAAAATAAAATCCAATGAGAATTTTTTTGTTATTTGAACCCCACACCAATTTATACTAGTTCCCATGTAAAGAAAACGCATATTTTGTAACTCCCTTAGGAACCACTCTAGGGCATAAGTTCATAGGAACTTTTATTTTTATTTTTAAATGTAGTATCGCCTCCTAGTCCAGTTCACTATTTTTTAACACCGTCCACGTAATAACGTCCAGATAGTAATTCTAATTTTTATGTCAGCATAAACCGAATAGGTAGGTACGTTAACATCCGACAATATTTGTACACCAGAACAGGGAACAAGAGAATAGTCGACGCCTATCGGCAACGTCTGCTGAAAGTAAAAGTGAACAAAAAATGAACCTAGGTGAGCAGGTTGTAGTTGTCGAACTGAGAGGATTCAGGAGTGTCCACTAGGATCATTAGAGATAGCTAATGGAGATTTTTTCCTTTCAGACTAAGTCCGAATGGCTAAAAAAACTTATTCTAATAGTCTTTATTATATACAAATGTGATGTTTTTTAGTCTTTTAATTATTTATAAGAAAATGTCTGGTAAAGCACGATCATTATTATATCCCTAATGCTGATCCATAGCTTACTTGATAATTTGGTGGCCCGCCAATAAACAATTTTTCTATTTTGAAGAACATTAGGTACTAAAGTTAACTGTCAAATTTATATACCATTTTCAAGAAATTCTAGGTACACGTATTGTACGAGTATTAGGTGTGATGATCACTGTTGGAACTGTGGCATCATCGATCTGGACTCTTATTTTTTAAAGTTTCACTGGGTGCACAGTTTCCCTAGATATGCAAAACCGACTATTTTAAAAGAAAGTAATGAATAAAACTAACAAATATGTGCACGCTTCAGTTTGTTACTATTAGCACGATCAATTGAATATTGAATACCTATTTAAAAAATCGGCTACACTCTCAGATTTTGTAATATAATTTTATTGGTAGTTTTTATCAGATTATCAAATGTATTGTATGCTCTGTAATTGTGAAACCTACTGAATTGATGTACAGGGTGACCCATTCGTCTGGGATTCCTTTATTTCTCCACTATTACCAACTTTAGAAAAAAATATCTAATACAAAAGTTTTCAGAAATAATAAGGGCTACAATTTAAAATTAGTTACAGATATACAGGGTGTTCGCATCCTTCCAAACCTATAAAAATTTTCTTATTTTAAATAGAACACCCTGTATATTATTAGCTCATTGGATTCCTCATCGCAAGTGCTTTCAGTCCATATAACATTTGTTATAGCTAAACTTTATAGTTTCGAAGATATTTAATATTTTGTGTAAAAAATGACAAATGCAGACTTTGGTGAAAATAACAGTATCTTCCTTAGTTTTTACATTTCGATAATAAATATTGGTATTCGTTTAGAATAAGCCATGGCGAATATTTTGCTGTATATAAATGTTTTATAAATTATTCAGGGTGTTAATAATCTCGTAGCAAAGTTGAAAAACTGTAAGGGCCAATATCTCGTTTATTTTAAATGGAACACGCTGTATATTTTTAATGGATCAGATTCAGAATTGAAAACTCTATCGATCCATATTAGTATGTTATATACCCAAAGATAATAGTTTTCGAGTTATTTTGAAATTTAAAATATTTTACTCTTTGGTTACAAGTAAACATAAATTATGAGCCTAGATGCCTTGGAAAACAAAATTTATCAAGTGAATTTAAATCATAATTAAAATCATTATTTAAATCAAACTCTTGTAATATTTTTTTTATTCAAATAAATAACTAACGTAACATGATATTTTTAAAAGTTATCAGTACAATGTAATAAAAATAAATTTTTGATTTTTTTAATATAAATGAGATTTTGCTCAACCCTTCTAAAGATTAACGTATACGCTTAGACAATAACAGTCTCGTTAAATTTTATTTTATTTCATTTCAAACAGTCCACCCTGTTGCTGAATGCACAGTTCAAGTCTTGTTCGAAATGAAACTTGCACATTTCTTAGGATATCTGGTGTAATGCTTCGGAAGCAATGTCTAATTCTTTCTTTCATATCGTCCGCTGTCAGAGACATGCTGTATACTCTATCCCCATAGAAAAAATCCAGATATGTAAGGTCTAGAGAACGCGCAGGCCAATTTACTGGACCCCCTTGACCAATCCATCTATTTGGAAAATGTCCGTTCAAAAAATTCCTTACATTAACGCTATAGTGCGCGGGGGTACCATCCTGCCGAAGTCATAGCCTTGGTAAGATATTTAAGGGAATATCATCCAATAGATAGACATTTCAAAAGGTAATTTTGTAAAAAATCTAAATATGTCTCTCTTGTAAGTGGATTTTCAAAAAAATATGGACCTATTATGTGCTCTCCTAAAATTGCTCCCCAGCAATTTATACTCTCAAAAAATTTGGTTGTTCTGTTGAATAAAAATGAAAATTGCAAGGATTCACATTTCCATTTTTATGAAACGTTGCTTCGTCGTTGAACATTACAAAATTTAGAAATATTTCTTCATTGTTTATTATTTCCAACATCTCTTCGCAAAATTGTAGTCGTTTTTTAAAGTAATTTGGACGTAGAGCTTGATGTAACTTAATCTTGTAGGGATGACATTTGCTATCCTTTAAACACTTACTAACTTGTGTTTGACTAATGTCTAGGCTCATAATTTATGTTTACTTGTAACCAAAGAGTAAAATATTTTAAATTTCAAAATAACTCGAAAACTATTATCTTTGGGTATATAACATACTAATATGGATGGATAGAGTTTTCAATTCTGAATCTGATCCATTAAAAATATACAGCGTGTTCCATTTAAAATAAACGAGATATTGGCCCTTACAGTTTTCCAATTTTGCTACGAGATTATTAACACCCTGTATAATTTATAAAACATTTATATACAGCAAAATATTCGCCATGGCTTATACTAAACGAATACCAATATTTATTATCGAAATGTAAAAAATAAGGAAGATACTGTTATTTTCATCAAAGTCTGCATTTGTCATTTTTTACACAAAATATTAAATATCTTCGAAACTATAAAGTTTAGCTATAACAAATGTTATATGGACTGAAAGCACTTGCGATGAGGAATCCAATGAGCTAATAATATACAGGGTGTTCTATTTAAAATAAGAACATTTTTATAGGTTTGGAAGTATGCGAACACCCTGTATATCTGTAACTAATTTTAAATTGTAGCCCTTATTATTTCTGAAAACTTTTGTATTAGATATTTTTTTCTAAAATAATAGTGGAGAAATAAAGGAATCCCAGACGAATGGGTCACCCTGTACATATATAAGGATTAAGCTAAGTGCACATACTATTTGAAGTATGTGAACAGGTTATAGATAAAATCGATTATGCATGTGACACAAGAATACAAGAAAGTGGTCAATATTGTTCTGAAGTCAAAATCTAGTATTCCCATGTTTCACTGTTAACATTGTAAGTGTTCCTTGCAATTAATATGACAATTTTAATGAAGAACGATTAAAATAAAATCACACACTCTCAAGGGGTCCATGTTTTTAACTAGCCTCAATACGGGGCCATGTTAAATAACAAAATATTTCTCTTTGAATGTTCCCGAAGGACTTTCATTACGAACTAAATAATTTTTATCAGTGATTCTCTCAGGTAAATGTGAAATTTCAAGTAGGTAAATATTATTGCTTGACCCCAAGGTATTATCATCCAGATTTTATCAAAACTAAATAAATTGTACCAAAAGGAAATTTATGTAAATGCGGTAAACGTGGTTAAATTTATGGGCCATAACCCTCTTTGTTTGTATTTAATTATACGATGTTAATAAAACTCAAAGAGTACCTAATATAACGAAATATTTTTTATTTGTGATTTAACAGTAAAGACAGAAAAAAGTTTTAATAATTTAACTTGCCCTCATGCAAAAATTGTAGTCTTGAAAGGGGTTGGAACCTTTGGTGTGAAGAAATACTGACGTAGTTTTCCACACAACACCAAAACACTATACTGCACTCGACGCGCGTTTCGCCAACCAAGTGACATCATCTGGAGATGATTAAAACATTTTTAATAATCTCAACACGAGTTGTTCTTCTATAATCTCCTGAGCGACTAGTAAAATTGGTAGTGTGCTGTTTAAATATTTCATTATTACTCAGACAAGAATGAACAAGCACCAGAAGTCCAGTGTGTTCTTTTTCCTGTTTGTGCCTCCTTACTTACTCTTTTTCTCACGAAAAAAGTCAAAATATTGAGATTTTTCTCATTTCTAAGATTTTCGTTATAGGTATAAAAAAAAGTCAAGATATTAAGATTTTTTCATTGTATTGAAAAAAATTTCTATACAGGGTTATTCAGAACTTATCTCTAATAAAATTTGGGGATGTTCAACAAACATGTACAAATGTGGAAGTGCAAAAAAAAAAATTTTGGCGGGGTCTTAAAACTATTTAAAAATTTTTCATTGCACGCCGCTGGATACTGGTCCACTGTAATGGAGTGACCTTGGGACTGACAATCCAAACAGGCTAGCACAAAAAAACTTAGGAAAATCTGAGAGTATACCGATACCCGGCGCAAAAAAGATTTGCAGCGTTTTTACTTTAAAATAAACTTTAAGATAGATAGATCTGACCAAATATTGACGTGTCTTTAAAATAAATAAAATTTTGTTACACTAATTTTGAAGAATTGCGCTACTTGATTACTAGGTATTAGAAACGTGAAATTTAGGTATAAAAAATTTGCACATACCTTGTTACAAAAGCTTTTCGAAATAATATTCCTCGACTTGTACACAATTTTGGGCACGCCTTATCCAATTTTGCCGCACTAAACCGAATGTTCCTCCTGGTTGCTGATCTTGTAAACGCAAATTATTAAGTAAATTGGGGATTTTCAGCATTTTGCTGCAACAACTACTCACAAAACCTAAGTGTCGATGTGTCGGTGTGTCGATTGGGAAATCGTTCCGCATACAAGCGCGAAGCTGCCAATGAATTTTGTCCAACTTCGTCATAAATAAGAATCATGTCCATTAACTCAGCATTACTGTACACATGAGCCATTTTGAAAATTTTACAGTTTAACAATCGATAAGTAAAACACCCGCACAGAGACAGCGACACAGAAAGACTGATAACTGCATAGACAATAAGAGATATTATCCCCACTCCAACTGTATTCGCCAGGCGTTCGCCAGGTACAAAAACTGTTGTTTACTGTTTTTTGAAGGAATGTGATATATCAGATGTCGTTGAAGTACAGTTGCCCAGCTACGTAGTCCTTTATAATGGTATAACTTTAAACATTGTTTAAGGGAAATCCTAAGCCTTTTATTATACATTTTTTGGTGATATCGATTTCTTATTTAAGGATGCACATATCCTCAAAGTTTTAGAGATGAGTTCTGAATAACCCTGTATATTAAGATTTTTCTCATTAGGTAAATTGAGAAAAAGTCGATAGAAGAACGTTTTAATAACTTTTTAGGCATACAAATAGTGCATGCATAACTTACTTCCCAAGAGAATTTTCGTATTCAGTTTTCGTTTTATTATTGATTATTGATAATGCATACTTAATCATATTTTTTCCTGTTTCAGGATTAGGTGGACTAATGCCAGGCCCATCAGGAATGCACAACAGTGATAACTTCGGTAAGTCGTCTTGACTATTTTCCACTCATAAGAAAGTCAAACATTTTAATTTGTACCCTTCATAGGCAGATATAAAATTTTCCGTCGCATCTCGCTGTACAAATCCCATTTTACACATTGTGCCCACCTAAACAAGCAACCCAAAAGGGGACAAGATGACATCTGCCAGTCCGGCCAGACAATACCGTAGTTGCGAAAAGTTTTTTATTAAATATTTCATTTCCATCGAAAGACGTCGGTGCAATTCTGACAATGCCTCGTGCAATATGTCACATGACCGGCCGGCTAGCTGGGGTTCGCAGGACCGGGCATTATATGAAATATGAAAGTGACAGCACAATTGTGTACGCGATGGTTTTTATAAGCGGAGGGCTTGAAACGGGAACTTCTATTATTTAAGCAATACTCTCGTCTCTCATTTTTCTGAACTATCCAAACATTGCGTTGCGTGATGATTCTACTTGTGATATGACGTGCCGTCATCTATGGGATGTCTGTATCCATTAGAATAGAAATATTCCTTATATCTCTAATACCCACCAGCAGAGCTGGGCACTATTTGTACTTACAAATACTTATAAGTATTTAAATACTCCTCAGTATTTAAATATTCACTATTTGAATATATTTATAGAACAAGTATTTGTGTTTATACTTACAAATACTTTGCTTGAAATATTTATACTTAATATTTAAGTAACTGACGTTAAAAGTATTTAAATACTTTAGCAATATTTAAATACTATCAAAGTATTTAAATACTCGTAAGTTTTTAAATACTTTTTGATTATTTAAATAAGTGAAATATTTAAATGATTTGAAAAGTATTAAATTAATTTTCTAATAGGAGAAATATTTCCGAATATATGAATGATGCAGATTCACAAGTTCACTTGTCAAGACCTGCTTGCCTACAGCGCAAAGGTGTGTGTTGTGTAATGCTGCTACAATCGTCATTTTGCCAAAATATTTAGATTGTATTTAAATATTTGGGAAATATTTAAATACTTAGAAAGTATTCAAATACTTTTTTAAATATTTAAATACTTGGAAAATATTTAAATATTTTTTACAGAATTAAATACCTGACGTATTGAACAGCTCGATGTCAGTATTTAGTATTTAAATACATTTCCCTTTTTAAAAATATTTAATATTTAAATATTTTTTTCAGAGTATTTGCCCAGCTCTGCCCACCAGCAATATGTATTCATATAGTGATACAGTGTTTCCATTGAATATAAAAGTATATAAGTATTGACTATAGTAGTTACCGATTAAATAATATTTGGTCGGTATAATAAGTAGTAGGTATAATAGAGGGGCAATTTCAGTGGGGTATTTTCCTTCAATCGGAATGAAAGTGGAAACGTGTATTTTTATAAAATATATTTTTTTTTATATTTATTAGGATAAAAATTATTAAGATTGAATCGGTAGAAAATTTTTAATTCAATTTTGAAATTTTATTCTATATTCGTGACGTCACTAAGCGAAAACTAGGGAATATGTATCTATAAAGAGGCCACACTGATAATATGTGGCTAGTTTTAGTTTGTAACGACGAGAAACGACAGTCGACATTTCGATAATTGACATTTGAAATTTCCTGTTTGTGTTTGATTTAACAACTTGACGTGTTGTATTGTTGTTTTCTTGTAAAGTAAACTTTTATTAAACATGGAGCAAGGTGCCCAAGTCCGACAATTTACCGGTTATAGATCCTTTTATGATAAAGATCCTATAGATCCTTTCAGAAATAAAAGGAATGAAAAATGTAAGGTTAGTATTTAACTTAACGGTATTACCACAGCTTACTATGGTAAGCTGTGGTATTACTGCAAAGTTGATTAAATATATTCAAAAATTACCGTTACAAATTACGATGTTTTTCTATTGATTACAAGTGTAGTTATTAGTAATAACTACACTTGTAATCAGTCACAGGCAGAGACAACAATTCGCAGGTAAAAATATAAACTAAAAACAATGTCTCATGTTTACCATAATGTTTACCCTGAAGGATTTTTAAAATAAATTAAAAATCCTTGGTTTACCCTAACCAAACAATTCAAACATAAACAAAAGTTGTCACGCAGTGACACCAACCACACAAATGAAAATATCCTAGAAATCACTAAAAAATGGCGCAAATTTTGAATTTTCGCTTAGTGACGTCACATAGATATCGCCCACAATAAAAAAATAATTTATGGACTTAAATGAACCCAATATTAAAATTCCAGAAATATGTATCTCTTCTTTTCCCAACTACTTTCCATTGCCGATGTAAAAAAAAAAATAGGAAAACACTCCATTGGGACCTGGAGTGTTCTAGAAAACGATAAGAATAAAAGTCTACAATTTTTCAATGATATTTTAAAAAAGACAAATAAACATTGTGTCTAGTTGTATTGATAATATATCTTCGATTGAATCTTACACCACATATAGTGGCAAGATAATAATAATATCGTAATTTCGAAACCCGCGTTTTTAATCGGCATACCTACGACTTAAAATTTAATTCCGGTAAGAATGTCTGCCTCTGTAAACAGATACATGGCAGAATGCAGAACTCCTACCAAATTAGTACTGTATTAATTAAATTGAATACGTAATTGAAATAAATAAATACACTGATCAAAAAAGATGAAGGCTAAACAGATATTTTTATATGAAGACTGTACCAACTTATTACAAGTGTTTAACAAAATTAGTTTATATGTTTTAATAAAATGGAATGAATCTAAGTATAATAATAGGAGTAGGTTTATCCATAACGTATGGTCTAAATAACCAAAATCGTAATAATGCTTTTGACAAAAAGTTCCTAGCTGTAACAGTATAAAAATCAAAGTGATATTCTCTCTCATAGTCGATATTTCATTGAGTATTGAATAATTTGGAACGTTTTGAAGAATTTACAGATTACCAGACGTTACAAGTCAATTATTGCTGAATCAATAAATTGAAGCAACTTCTTATAACATAATTCGCATAATAATGCGGCAAAAACACAGTCTACATATTTTCTACGTTTACAAAACTGAATAAACATTTTTAAAGTATCCCTCGCTTATTGATGCGAATATTCAGTTGTTTAATATATTTCCAATATATTTATTGCAATATACTAACTATGTGCATATATTTAAATAAATATCAATTTTTTTAGAAATGTACTGTAATATAGTTGTATTTTAAATGTAGGAAGCATCTGTTTAAACATTCGCAATAATATTTTAATAATATTATAATAAAATTTGAAGGTAACGTAATAAAGATGAAGGAAATATGCTTCTTCTAATTTAGTGTAATTTAAATACTACAAGTCGATATATTTTTCAATAGAACCAATTTCATTTATCACCTACCTTGCTTAGTAAAAGTTAAGGACACATGTACCGACGATCCGAAATAGTTCATTAAAAAGATATTAATTTCTACTTAACTGTACTCGTTCGCACTTATTTTCCAACTTCAATATAAAATTTGTAAATAGTTTCTTTCAATAATGATTGTATTATTTTTATCTTCAAAAATTACAGATCTAAATTTTTTTTTTTAAATATGGTACTTAGTAAAACCCATAGGATTATGTACGAGCAAAATGAAGAAACTTAAACTTCTTACCATTATATTCAAAACGCAAATTCTTCGTATAACCAATTTTTAATGTTTAGAATAAACAAAATTTGAGTAATTTATGTTTACAGTTTAACTTTTACGCAACCCGTATTGGCAGAAATATTATTGGAGAGAGAATGAACACTAAGTATGCCGACGAAAACGGCCATTACCCGAATTAGAAAAAGCGATGAAACAGTTTTTTTTATGGAGAGAACAAGGGCATTTTGCGGTAGCATACGCCCTAGAAAAAGGCTCTGCGTTAAGCTGCTTATCGAAGCGTATTTTCTTTTAATCCCTGAACCATTTACCATTTTATCGGAAAAAGTCTTTTAGGTGTAAATTAAGCTAATTAGAAAGGGGAGCATATTATTTTATGCAATTCAATTATCTAAATTATAGAGTGGTGTAAGCTATTTTTTATTTGTGCCAAAGACTAAGATTTTCTTAAAAAAAGTTTTCTAAGTTCTAAATTTTCTTTTCCTATTTTGAAAAATGTTAATATATTATTTGTGTTAAGGTCCATTTTCACGCTTATGCCATTTGCGCAAAATGATTTATGCATTCCAAAAAGAGTAAATGTTGATCATTGTTAAAGTTGGCAATTTTATTGAGCAAAATTTTTGCTAGTTAATTTATTCTTGTTTATGAATGCCTATTAAATTTTACATTTGATATTTATTTTGCTGTTTATACTTTTACTTAAGCAATTTAAGAATTAATTTTTGATTTTAAAAATAAATAAATTAATAAAAAAATAATACTGATCTACTTTTTCCAAAATACCTCAGCCAATTTTCCCACCGTAAGAATATAAATTCTACTCATTCCTTATGCACTTCTGCTCCCGTTTTCCTGCGCTAAAGAGCGATTGAGTTAGTGAATACTGAAAATAACATTTATACGAACATTTCGATTTCGCTAGTATAAAGGGAAATGAACACATTTCAGCGGATATTTCAGTGGGTGTGAGAAAATCCTGAGAAAGCCGAGAAATACAGAAAAGCTGTTTATCACCGAATGTACTCCTTAAAACGCAGGAGTCGTTCGGTGGGCCGGAAAAAAGGAAAAATAAAATCGTCCTCGAACTTCTGCCAAGAGAAAGGAACGCGACTATTCCTATATTACTGCTTGCTACCCCTTTCACTTTCTCTGAATCGGACATCCAAATTGGAGTCATGAAACTATATGTTAATATATCTAATTCTATTGATACCGTATAAATGAAGTTAGGTGACCTAGATCTAAATACATCAATAAAAACGCGTAGAAGAAACATATACCGAAACTGATAAGGAAAGACGGTTTTTCATTATAAAAAGTAATTATTTATTTCAGCTTCATTAAATTTTATAACAGGGTATCTGAATTTACAGAATATCATCGTAAACTTCAATATTTTTTCTGTTTCCCCATTTCCTTGACCCTGTCCACAAATTGATGTACAAACGAGCCTTCTTTTCTGCAAAAGCACCTCAGTGTTATGCAGTTTCCATTGCACCCAACAGGAAATCATAGCAGATTTCTTGTCGGCTATCGCAGGGAAGTATATGGTCCTTCCGGATTTCGTCCTCAAACTTGCCATTCAAGATTCTCAGTCTTCAGGCAGTACATAAGAGTCTGGTGCGATATGGGCAACACTCCCATGCCCATATTGCTCTAGTATTTTAATATTTTTTCAAACCAGTGGGTATATTCTATTATGTCTACAAATATTATTTTCTATGATTGGTTTCCAAGGATATTTTTTAAAACGAATTATCTTATATGTAATTAAAATTCTTTAATAAATAAATATGCAAAACTATAATAAGAAAACGGAATGGATTCAAATGCCCAATTTGTGGTAGTTGCGACAGGTAAACTAATGCCTTTTGTTGATGAAAATATTAATAAGTAGAAATATAACAATATAAAAAATAATAAATATTCACCTCTTATAGAAGTTATAGACAATAAGAGTATAATTTCTTCCAAATGATAAATATTATAATAATATTTTTACCACTCATTCTCATCGCAATGACGAGCCCGAATATTAGAAACCTGTGTGGGATAGGGGATGGCATATTATTATTCCACGAATCGGAAGTGCACTTCATATTTAACTTCACTCATAACTCACATTACAAAACGACACCATTTATCATTTCTGTAAAGACAAATAGAAAAATACTAGCAATACCTAGGTAGCAATTTAAACCTGATTGATAAAGCTTGTTGAATATAACTTTTATAGCTAATATATCGCCACATCACATAGTGATATATTTTTCATTTGAAATGGAAGTGAATAGGAAATTTTATAATAATTTTTACTAAGATTCTTGAAATTTGAAGAAAATCGCGAGTACCTCACAAGAAAGTGTCATCTCAACTTCTACAATAAACTAGGAGAAAGATAAGAATTTAGTTTTATAAATGCTGTTTAAACTAATAAATATTTTGAGGCAATATAGAAAGTCCAGACCATATTTTAAGATATTCGCATATTTTAAAACTTTCAGCTTATATCACATTCACATTTGGTAATGCGTATCTTTTATCACGATACATCTATCAGATCTGCTCTGTTCCTGCTCATTCTTTAATTTTGTCAATATCAAGGAATTGGATATCAGGGTGTAGTGAACCAAGATCGAGCCATGCCCGTATTATATTACCGGACCGTATCAGTCGGTAATGAAGGCCTCGTTATCGACTTTCGTGCTTGGACCCCATAACGCACATTTATTACTTTATGTTCGATAAAAACCCCATTGCTTCGGTATATTTTAAGAAATTACTGGTTGCCTTTCCTCTTTTTTTACTTGTATAACGTCGTCGCATTACGTCCCGTCCCTTCTCGACATTAATTTTACTGCGTCTCGAGAAAGTCCGAGTCATGGTCCTTTTTATTTCCCGAAACATTGGTCGGCTGCATGCCTGGGAAAGGATAATGGAATACTGAAATCGTATTAGGACTGTTGTAGGGGACTCAGTTCGCCGGTTCTACGTTACATTTAAATCGGTAAAAATATATTTCATGGCATGGAAGAGTTTCGTTAAAATCACTACATTCTGTTGTAATAGTTTTTAGGAAAACTAATTTTCTTAGGCATACATTCTTATGAACAGTGACATATTTGACTTTAAAGGCATTTAAAGTTTCGTGTTTCTCTAGAAAAATTATACAAAAAAATCCACTCCATGAATATATAAGTAGATACAGAAACAAATTCAACAAAAAACTTACCTGTAACGAAGTTCGTTCCTATTATAATAATGAGAGCGGTATTTTACAAAGGCTTGAAAACCCTGCAATAGTTTACTTGCATTTTTATTTATTTAGATTATATTTATATTAATATATTTAGAAATAATATATACGACTTACCTGTTACAATTCCTTTCTTACCACGCAGTTTTAGGCGCAGTTTTTTAGATTTTGAGACACAACTTTAGGTTTCAGTTTTCCACGTGTAAGGAAACTGCTACAACATATCCGTATTCTAGAAAATATATACAACAGAATAATAAAATTAGTTTTATATTGTAACACGAACACAGCCATTTCCAAAAAATAAGGAACCTGGTAATAGTATGGTAATAGAATTTCCTTCCATTTTTCTTAATGTTGAAGTATTTGTCAGTTGAATAATACGACTTACCTGTAAGAATTTCCTTTCATATGATAGTTGATTACATTGTAAATATGAGTATTAACATCCTGTAATAGCTTATTACAGGATGTTCATACTTACCTATAATCAAGTTCTTTTCATGTTATAACATGAAATAGCATTTTTAAATACTTGAAAACTCTGTAGTAGTTTTCCTGCTTTTATAATATTTGGAATAAAGCATATGACTTACCTGAAAACCGTTCTTTCCATATAATATGAGCATAGTCTCTTCTAGACACTTAATCTCTCTTAGGCCCGGTTTCACAATCGCTGGTTACCATTACTTAACTGATAGTTAACTAACTATAAGTTTAGAATGTGCATAGTTATAGATAAAATGTTAAAGAAATTCACATTCTAAACTTATGGTCGGTAAACTATTGGTTAAAATACATTGTGAAACCGGCCCTTAATAGGCTATTGGGTGTACAAGTATTAGGAAACAATCTGTAGCGAAATATAATCTTATAGTAAAATAATAAGTTCAAAAGGCTAAAACAGCCAAGAGACTTTTGCAAAATAATGCGATGTAAGGCAACATTTTTTATAGCAATTGCTCTTTAAAGTGATCGTATCAGAAGAAGATACTGCGTGGTAAAAACAAATGATAATTGAACGGATCTGAACATAATACATTCTGTATATGTCTGATATAAAAAACATCTACCACGAATTCTTTATATTTAAAGTTGCAAATCCTACCATGAAGTTTAACATTTCATTTCATTTTGTTTAAATATACATGTAAAAAAAATTAAAAAGAGCGCTTTTAATATAAGCAAGCAGAAGAGTCGGCTTACATCAGATTCTCTACATAATAATATTTTTTTCTGTAAATATGTCCCTAATACCTCTATATACAGATTATTATGTATTCTCTAGTCGTACATCAATTTCAAATATTCAGGAAGCATATTTATATTTCTTATTCCTGTTTTTGGTATCATTCCAAAAACATTTTGACTTTCGCATTTTTGTATTCCGCGAACAAAGGACTCATTTCCGCAAACCTATATTTTATCAGATACTATTCCAGAACCATAACCGTTACAACTTGACTGCAATACAATATCTTATGCTATCGATCCAGACGTGTATCTGCGGAATTCCGATTTAAATTCAAGGCACTGTTATTCCCCTTTCCCCAAACAGGCGAATAATAATCTGTGTTTGTTGGTTTAATAACAATTACATTTGCGGCAAATTATCGCAAAATTAAATTAAAAACATTCTCGGTATTGCAATCGATAAATCTAACAGCACGAGTAATGTAAGATATGAGCATTTCCTTTGGTATCAACATCCTTTTTCATTCAACCTTAATAATAGACCTGGTAAACACATTAAAGTGTAGGTACTCTTGCAAGTCTCAAATTGGAATTCACCATGTGTGCGATTCCACAAACAAATGTTTAAATGGAATATATTCTATGTCAATGAAATTGTAAATATTGCAATTGCAATACTAGATGATGTCTTTCAGAAAAAAATTTTTGGTAAAATTCATAATATAAGGAGAGGAGTAAATACTATACTACTAACCTTACTATATGTTGGAACTTGTAAAAGAAGTAATTATGATTTTTCTAATGTCATCTAATGCTTCTCTATTTCAATTTCTAATTTCCCTAAATTATAATAATTTGGGATGTAGGTACTTGTGTGTATAAAGAGTACTAATACTTACGAAAATATTTTGAATATATGAAAAAATAATTGCAATTATACCAGTAAGTAGATACTTATGATGGTTGAAAAATTATTAAGATAAGTACGGGGCGAATTGCAGTATAATTACAGTTACTTAATGGAATATTTTGATTTGGGGATCCGTACAGTGGTCGAGAGTCTCTAAAAAGGCTTCAAATTGGTAACTCCAATACTCCCTGGAACAGTTTTTCCCGAGATTGACAAAAAGGGCCGCAGAACCTCTTGATATGGAACTCAAATAGAACTAGGCTACGCTACTGGTAAAATTAATTAAAAATAAAGCAATTTTATATAAAAATTATACAAGAAAAAAATTTATTTTGCTATCTTTATATTATTTGTTAGTATAATGTGCAATTCTTCAGATTTAGGAGAATATAATAGGAATTAATTATAACAGTTATGAATTTTTTCACCATTTAACAATATTCTATTAGTTTCTTAAATTTCGGACTGTTTCTAATTAGAAAAATCCCATATCAAAACCCTTTTTCTATTTCTTACTCTTCATAAAATAATGAATTAGCCGTCTGGAAATTAGCAGACGTTACCGACTTATCTAATAAAGTTATGCAATTTTAAAATACCAGGAATAACGCAAAATACATTCGGAAATTTTCGCATCAGCACCTGCATTACCAATCCGAACCCGGTCGGTCTCTTGGACAAAAGCAGATATATAGAGAACGGACAAGCAGTATAAATCAATAGACCAATGTCGGCTACGAAGGGGATTTATACAGAGCAATCTCGATGTTTGAGCCTCCTTTACTATCCTATCTTCTATTCGAGGCCTAACCGCCCCCCTTCCCTCCTCTTCTAAGTTTGTCCCTAACAGTTTTCGATCAATTGCAGAAGCTCCTCGTTAAGATTGTTTACGCACTACAGACATTTCCCAGCGAAATGAAATTACTTGCATCGATGTTTTGGAGGAACAGCAATAACTCTCTTTCATGGGTTGATGGATTTTCTGGTGGGATGGCCCCCGCCGAATGTCGATTTTACCGGGAGGGGCTCGAATATTTCATTACCGCTGTTATTAGGGAAAGGTGACTTCGCCATTGGATAATTTACTTGAGATAGGTTTTGATCGTACGGCGGTGCGTCTACTGCAAACTATAGTTTTGTATTATTTTAGAAACATGCAGGGTGATCGAGGGATAAGTATTGTCTCTTCATAGGCGATTATTTATACAAAGTGTTAGTATGATTTAGAAAAATAGCTCAATTAAAGTTAACAGACTTTTGATTAGCTACATAACTACCAGAATGCCGACAGAAATGAAATATATTAGCAATTAAAAATCTAGTCCAAAATCGTTCTAAACTTACCTTATTGATCTTCACAAATACCCTTGTTATTAAGTATTTCCCTTGGGATATTTATTACATAGCATGTTTATTTTTTGTACAGGACTTCCAGCTGCTTGAACAGCTGCATTTTGCTGCTTTTTGACGTATCCTGTATAGATGTAACTGGCAATTGAAAACAAATTTAATCCTTATACATCTTTTCAGATACCGAACATGGAAACTGCCAAGTCTCATTCATTTTATCTGGTAATTCCAAAATTGCGTTGTATTTTTTTCGAAAAAATTCGTATCTCCATAAAGAATGCCGTTAGGCCAAAGCTAGCAAAAACGGCTGGGGTATGAGCCGGTGGATAAAATGAAAGTGATTAAAATCTATTGGCTAACTGTAATGTTATCAAATTCTGTGTTTGTGCAGAAATTCGCATTTTTTGCTGCTTTTGACATACCCTGTATAAGTGTAACTGGCAATTGAAAAGAAAGTTTATCCTTACTATCATTACAGACACAAAACGTGGAAATTGCCAAGTCTCATTCAAGTGATGTTGTAATTTTTAGGAAAAATCGTATCTCCATAAAGAAGTATATAAGTATATAGAATGTAGTATCAGAGCAAAGAATATATCAGCCTCTTTTACTTTTAAAAACGGTGCTTCTTAATAAAACTTTCGTTGTGCGGTCAAGTGAATAAAAATCGATAATTTTCAATTCAATTCAATAGGAAGTACAGAATCAACAAGAGTCAGTAACGATATAATTGTATGTCTGATCTGAATAAGTCTTAGGATAACATTGTCATGAGCTACGACTCACAAGGATTTTATTTACGAGTTTTACACACATAACTTAGTTTCATTAATCAGATAAATCAACAATTTTCTTGGTTTACAGTGATTCCATATCATGATATGAAGAATGTAGTTTTCTTGTCAATAACTTACTTTTTTGTGTTAGCACGGTGGATCCCCTATGCGATTAGTAAATTGAAACTCCCCTGTACATTGTTTTCTAGCATGTTCTTCGGTTATTGCAAATTCTAATTACGAAATTGGCCCATTTATTTTGTTTCCGTTATTTTTTGTTCCTCCCCGTTTATTACCCATAAATCCTTTTTAATAACTGCGTATCTGCTTTTCCTTACATTTTTATTGTTCCCCACGCAAATGTAAAGTAGTTTGTTCTATAGGCCCAAGCCCACAATAATAGCAGTCGTTACATTAATGTAATTGCGAGAAGTAATTTTCTTTCTGGGGGCATATATTTTTCCATTGAACTTTGCTTTGTTGTTTGCTTTAAGCAATAGATATACGAATGCAGCGCTTACAAGCATGGTACAGTAATTTATAAGTCGTAAAGGAGTTACCATTACACTTTCTTAGGATTTTAGTAAATCTTTTAAATCACAAAACATCATTTACATACTCATTTTACAATACGATAGTCATTTTTCAATGTAGATACTTATTGCCATATTTTTATAAATAATAATTTCGGCAATACCGACGCTACCTTTAAAATAATAAGAACGGGAACACGGATAAGTACCGTCGGACGCTTTTAAGAAGGCAAGTCCACAGGTTTTTACAACGCAATTATTAAATAATGACCCACATAATCGATTCGAATAAGACTCATTAAAGTAATTACTTTAAAGCTGGGCTCTGTAAAATTGTAAATAATAAAATAAAAACTAATCCCGATTGTTGTTCGGAAACAATGTTATGTTATAAGTTATAAGAAGCTAATCATATATGGTTTTATACCTATTAATGGTTGCTATAAAAATATTCATTGGCATCCGGTTTAAATAAATTTATTGTAAAAGGATTCGGTATCATATTTGTGATCGTAAGACACCTAATTATTTTAATAAAACGGAATTAAAAAAGTTACACTAGACAATGTAGTTTTTGGAAATTTAAATTTGATTAGCGGATTAATTTATATTGTGTTCCATTGTCACGTGTTTTCCTTAATGTAGTTGAAACTCAAATTTAAATCAACGAATAATATCATAAATGTCACATAAAAAACAAGCCTCATCCAATTATACCCACTTGCTGCACCAGGAAATTAATAAGTAATGAGTTTATTGAAAAAAAAAACGTAACAATTTAGAAGAGAGGAATGAAAAAATTAAACCAAAAAATTGTGACTTTCTGTCCTCAAGAAAAGTAATTATACCATAGATCTGATTATGAATATATAAAGACCACCCACCACTTTTGTAGAATTAGTTATAAAAAACTAAATTACCCACTAGATGAAGCTTCATTACGATTTCTCACGCTTAATGGCGTACCTACAATCAAGTTTATATCTTGCAGTACAATGCAACATCAAGCAATAACGGTGTGAAATCAAAATTACTAATCCTAGTTCCAGGAAATGGATATTTACGTATAACTAATTACCTAGTCCAGAGTTGGAATTTATGCTTAAATCGGGATACCTATACCTGTTTTAATAAGATGTAGATATTTCCTACTTATTATATTACCCAGATACCTTTACCATTACCTTAAAAATATTTGTATAATTACATGTGAACTATTTTTTTGTAATGTAGGTATGCGGATTCTGATAAACTGTTTTCCTTTCGTAATTTTAGACAGGTATCCAAATATATAAACGCTATCATGAATATTTGGCTATCACATAAGCAGCAAAATAAAATCTACTAACATATTTATTTGTTATTATGGTATATTTTTTACCATAAAAGTCTCTCTTTTTATTAAAGGAGAGGTGCATGAATTACTGTGATCTAGAAGATGCCATTTTAAAATTTACAAGTCGGTGGTTATTGTATTCATTCATCTTTGTACATTCTCATTGTTGTGAATTTAAGAGTCTTTGTCAAAATATGTAGTACAAATTAAACAAATAATCTACTTTCAGTAAATTAATATACCTGTTGTTGTTTTTCAAATGTAGAACTTATGTAGGTAGATTATATAATTCTTACTATTATTACTATTATTATAACTAATCAGTACACCTAAAAGTGCAGCGAAGTCTTTGGCATTGCAGATGCCAGTACCAGCGGGGGAAACAACCTACAAAACTTCCAGAAAACCAACAACTTCCAACAGATGGGTGCTGGAAACGTGAAATATGAATGCCCTTTATGTGATCTTATCCTACCCTCTATCAACGCTTTAAGAAGCCATATTGATCAGCATTACCCAAGAGACAGCCCTGTTTGTCCAGTGTATGAATGTGGAAAGAGATTTTCCCATCCAAATTCGGTTCGAAATCATATGAGAACTAAACATTCTAAGCAATGGGAAATCATGAAACAAGTCAAATGGAGCTTATAAAAATAGCATTGGGGTGTTACTAATTGAACTGTAAAGAATGTGTTAAATATTTCTGGTTAGGCAACCAAGTATTATCCTGTGAATTTGTGATAACATACAGATCTGTTAAATTTTGAAATACAAGTGCTTAATTTAAAAAATGAACTGTATATGAATGAATAGGACTGATAGGATATTAAAATGTTTGACTTTTCTATAAATTGAGTTAGCGTTTTCAGTATTATAGAATGTATTACTAGCAGCTTAATAAACAAATTTAAAGATTTAATGCAGTATTTAACTAAAATAAAACGAAATCACTGAATACACTTTTGCCTCAGATTACCCCTAAACTAAAAATATTTGTCTTTGTTTTAGTTTCGAGGAGGTCCTTAGACATGATGAGGGTAAGGGCAACAGATCCAAGACCATGTCCAAAATGCGGGAAAATCTACAGATCAGCACATACCCTGCGGACTCACTTAGAAGACAAGCACACCATATGTCCTGGTTATAGATGTGTCTTGTGTGGTACGGTAGCAAAATCGAGGAATTCACTTCACTCACACATGTCCAGACAACATAGAGGGATAAGCACGAAAGACTTGCCGGTACTTCCTATGCCAGCCCCTTTTGATCCGGAACTTGCTAGCAGGTAATATTTAAATTCAGAAATAACTAGTTATTACAATTTTAAATTCATAGATACAGATTCTTTTTAAATACATGTGAAAAAAAATTATTGATTTTGTGTCTATACATTGATCTTTTCTCTGAACTCTGCAAACTCACCATTTGTAGTTTACTTGAAACACATTAGAAGGATATAGGTAACCCGCCGCCTATACTTAAATGTTATGATTCAGCTAGATATAATTACTTCCCAGTAAGTTTGTATTACACAAAAATAATATGTTTCTATTATTGCACCTCAAGAAGAATTCTAACAATTGATAATTTATAAAATCTGTCCAATATGCATATTGGCTGATTTAAACGTGCGACCTCCTTGTAACTACCTTTTTAAAAACCAATGTATCAGAAGATTCAAATCAAACCACATTACTCATATGTTTTTATTGTTGTAGGTTACTAGCTAAAGCTGGCGTGAAAATAAGTCCAGCAGAACTCAGGGCGAGAGCTTCTCCAACAGGGCCTCGACGATCCGATGTTAAACTGGATGCAAAAAGTGCATACTCTGGAGCAGCATCAGAAGCAGGCAGCTCGATATGTGGAGACAATGACCCTGAAGATCTAACCGTCTCCCATCCCAGGTACGGTGGTTTAGATTTTGGTATGTCTCCACCAATCAATCAACAAAATAATTTTAAAATGAACAGGTTCAATGCGTCAGGCCAGGCGGTTGCTGCAAAAAGTATAGATTCCCTGCACAGCCTGTCAAAAGAACCCTATCCCGCACCGCTAGCTCCACCAGTGTCGGGGGCAAACTCCACTGGATCAGCCATACTAGACACATATTTGCAGTTTATAACTGAGAACAGTCTTGGTATGGGCATGATGACTTCTGAGCAAGCAGCTGCAGCTATGCAGGCAGCAAAATTAGCTCAATTAAATGCGATGGGACTGGATAAAGCATCACAACAGCACTTCCTTGAGAAGATGCAGCAACAAATGCAGAATGCAAATGACTTGATGATGAAGCGAAGCGATGAAATAAGGCGAGGTGAAGCAGAGATGGTGAATCATGAACGGCACAACCAAGATAAAGACCACGATGAGGCGGATACCTCGGCTGATGAAGAGCAAGATTACAGTGAAGATGAACTTGAGCCAGAGCCTGTCAAGGCGGGAGGTGAATAGTGTATATAGGATGGAAAGTTAAATTAAGTCAAATCAGTCGCCGCATTTCTTGCCATATATCACCATGTACTCATTTTATTCCATCCAACTACCTCAGTTTGAATCTCATCATAGTATATTTATTGAAACATTTTTTCCTTTTCATATATTTAGTTTAGGACTATTTCACTTTAGTCTGAACTAAGAATAACTAAAATAATTCCATCCGTCTACCTCAAACTTATATAGTATCTAGTTACGAGTGCAAGATAATAAGGGTTTAAAAGTGTATACGGTAATTAGTAATAATTAAAAAAAAAGTTATTATATTGGACTTCGTTGCAGTTATAAAATAACTAAAAAAAATTTGATGTTTCCAGTAAGCTGTTGTGTAGGATTGCATTTAGAGTTTAAATATTGTGCCAGGATGAGTGTTTTTCAAATGCCAGTGATTTAGATTAGCAAGTTCATATATGTTTCGCAACGGGTCTGATAGATATGGTCTTGATTTTTATCCAGAAGTTTTATCATAAATTCATATAAGTATTTACCCTGAACGACAGTAAATTAAATCATTCGGGGACATTCCCTGATTTCAAAAGAACCTTAACATTACTATATGACTTAATAGTCACAACCACTATTGTTTTAATCTCTTGATAATTATTAGAGACTTGTTTACTCCAGAGTGTACTTTCTGATTTGTGAGAAATAAAAACAATGATAAAATTTCTGGTCCCCTGTCCAAGCTATACCTACCTAAACATATTTAATAAAAATACCTAACATAAGAAAACAATTACAGGTGATGTATGTATACCATTTTATTATTAAATATGTTTAATACAATATGTATACAAACAATTCTAATTCAGGTGAAAATGGTACAAAAGCGTTTTTGCCTTTACAACAATATTTTTGTATGTATCTTTAAAAAACTGAAATGTTACAAACTTTTTGAGATTTAAATAATTTTTTTATAGAACGCTTCCAGGTTTTTTCAAAATGCTTCCTGTTATAAGCAATTTTAGGCATATAACAATCAAGTTTATAAAACAAACAATAATTAGAAAATTGTATGTACTGTACATATTATATGTAAACCTCATACTCATCACTCAGGTTATACAAGGATATCATCAATACCGAAGTACAAATTTCCGTATCACTTTATTTAAGATTCATTACACTTCAGGGACTTCCTCAGATTTTGCCAATAAATATCAGTATAAAATTTTTATTTTTATATATTTTGTTAGTCATACAAACAGTGATAAACGATCAGGTAAATGAATAGCAAATAATCCACATAAGGTCACTTAGAAATATCATAGATCCATTTGTCAGTCATTAGGTTAGTTAAATAGGGCTTCTTAAGTAGACATAGACTTCCAGAAAAACTTCCAAAACCGTGAGACCCCCATGTACTTAAATGTTTGTATTATACTTTTTTATAATTGTATTTTCATGATGAAATGTCAAAGACTTTCTCCAATATATACTATATGGAATTGTACGAGTGCTTCGGCAACATTCTGTCACTATTACCGATTTTGCATACTTCAAATAAGAAATTGTTACTGATGGCGTGTTCCCTTGGCATTAGTCCAATTTTATACATTTCTAGAAATCTGTTGGCATAGATGATCTTCCATTTTATTTACATTTGTTGCAATAGAGTAATAAATATACCGATTTTCACAATAATGTACTTATTTTTATACCTCAGTGATTCTTTGCTTCTCGCTATAAATAATGGATAAAGAACAGCTCCAAAGTAGCTCACTGTGTTGTTACAAATGCTTTTGTTCAAAGAAAAGTTAGAAGTAGACAGAAAATAGCATAGCGAATAGCACTTGAATAGAGGTAATTGTTAATTATTGGATAAGGATTAGTGTAGATTATTGTTAAATTAATGTATGCCACTAGAACAAGCACCCGAATTGTTTTGTTCTTAAATTATAAGTATGTTCAATCCAGTGAAATATCTTGCTTTAATTTATTAGTATCTACCATACTTATATTCCATATGTAATAATTTAAGATCAAAAACAGTAGAGCTTAATGTCCTTTCAGGAAAAGGAAAAACCTTTTAGGTACTTATGGTGCTTTTTGTTTTTATAAGATAACCAATATTGATTTTGAGGTATGTTGTTGTATATAGTCCATATTTCTTGTTAACAAATACATTTTTGACATTTTTTTAATATTGTAAATATTTTCTTTAAAGAACAATCAAATGCAAATAATTATAGTAAGGATTACACGGAAGTGAATCAATCAGATATTGCAGTTTATAGAAATGTTGCAGCATAAGAAAGTTATTAATGTTACATTGTTTTCATAAACCCACTGCATTTCTCAAATGGAAACTTTTGCCTAGAAACTTTGGTAGGTAATAATTTTGCCAAAAATGTTTTTCAATATATTCACAGCAAATGTTAGTGATTTGACTATATAATAACATGATTAACTTTTATAGAGCTATGAGCATGTGCATTATAATCCTTTTTTTAAACTGACTACAATATTACTGAGAATATTGTATCTGATATATATTAAATGTATGTTGTTTCTTCTTACACACATTGTGTCATGGCATTGTTATTTTTTTAACAGCGACCAGTTCCATTTAATGTAGATCAGATCAATATAATAACTGGTTTATGCCTTGTGATGTAGTATTTTGATATTGTTGTTTTTCCCATATATAACCTACCTCATTTTATGAACTTTTATATGGTCCATGACAGATATTTTATTAAAAACAGTAACAGACAGATCTCTCTTCAATAATACTGGTATTTTTTGTATTAAAAAACAAAATATCAAAAATATAGGCTTAGATTGTACAGTTGTTTTATAGAATTGCAAAAATTCCTGTATAGGGGAACTTTAATGGCGAGCTTAAAAGTACGTGTGCAGTGCCATACTAGAAAAAATGTTTTACAATTTTTTCTGTATATAAGAAAATTGTAAAATGTTGCGTTTTATATTATAGGACTCTACAGGTCATAAGAAATGCAAATAAACCAAAAAGTGGTTCCTAACAATGTACGGTTCCTCAACAATATATTTTCTTAATAAAAGATCAAAATACTCAGGAAAAAATTGTACATACTTAATTTATTTCAGTAATGACAAGTAGAGTCTGATATATGTAAAACTTATATTTATTGTTGAGGGGCTGGGTGCCTTCTTGAATTTATTTAACAGCTTGTTGGTAGTCACTATAACTACTAACAGAAAAGCTGATCAGAGTTCCTAAAACAAAATTCCCTTCAAAAGAGGTGGAGAAGTACATTTAAAATAATCGTGTAACTTTTATATAGCGTAGTACCGTTAATTACACCGAAATATAGTTTTGCTATTGAACGGCAGAAACGTATATACACTATATTATTATATAAAAATAGGTGTATGTGTAAAAGTATATAAACTGATAGGTATACCTATAAGTAAAAATACCCCACACTGTATGTTAAGCATTATTTGCATTTCTTTTTGTTTATGTACTTAAAAATGTGAAGATTTTTATTTTTGAGATTTTTATCGTTATATATTATCTATAAATTTATTATTTTGTATAATGTTCCTAATATTTAAGTTAGGATTTGTACGTTAAGTTTTTATTGTCCTTGTTTAGTTAGAGGTAGGTGCAATAAGATCTATTTGATTCAGTAAAGTTATAAACAAATACCTATTTGCCATATTATATTTACTTATCCATTATTTGTGTATTGCTTGGGTATCATTTATATATAATAAATTAATATTACAAATGACAATAGTATTAATTCAGGTACCACATTGCCAGGATTTTCATTCAAATATTATATTTAAAATAAATGCTAACACAAGTATGTAGATATCAGTAACAATCCTTTAAAGTATGGAAAGGATTTACTACTATACATAGTATTTGTGAAGTAATCAGCACTCTATCTAAATGTCTAAAGATGCCTATAAAAGTAGGTAGGTGGTAGGTATTAAGTATGTATAGGTACTCATTTCATATTCCAGTGTTTCACTATTCCTTTTACATAAATCAAATTAACTATTATTATACATTCGCCATGATATTATTATTGACTATACAGTTCATAATAATAATAATAATATATCCATTTACATATCAATTGATGCTTGTATCAATGTCTAGTAGTGATGGGAAAAATCTAAATATTGTAAGTGAATTACCTAGAATGGTATTGAAATATCTCAATATCGAATATGACACAACAATTAAACTATATGATTGCAACAATAGAGGGTAGGTCAGTTCTTTTCATTCATGGTGATTTACGCACATACATTTAACATTTATCACTTACGATTTTAAGGAAACATTTAAGACAAGATAAAAGTTAGCCAACTCTTAAATTGACAGATCTAGTTCTTAAATCTATGTAGTGCATAATGCACGTATTTAATAGTATGTTAAAAGTGTTGTTTTATCTCTGAGATGAGAAATCAGACCTTGATTATATTGTTAAACCCTTAAGTGATGAATGTTAAATGTGTGTGCATAAATTCGCCATCAGATGAGGCTGATTACTAAAATTTGTACTACTGGAATACGATTATTGCGATAATGGCGGCAGTGCCAATCGTGACAATCCTGGACATTATTTTCGGTTCGTCAATATATACATAAACCTACGTTTATGTATATATTGGCGAACCGAAAATAATGTCCAGGATTGTCAGGATTGGCACTGCCGCCATTATCGCAATAATCGTATTCCAGTAGTACAAATTTTAGTAGCACAATCCTGGACATTGTTTTCGGTTCGCCAATATATACATAAACCTACGTTTATGTATATATTGGCGAACCGAAAATAATGTCCAGGATTGTCACGATTGGCACTGCCGCCATTATCGCAATATTCGCATTCCAGTAGTACAAATTATAGTAATCAGCCTCATCTGATGGCGAATTTATGCACACACATTTAACATTTATCACTTAAGGGTTTAACAATCTAATCAAGGTCTGATTTCTCATCTCAGAGATAAATACGTGCATTATGCACTACCGTTGAGTGAGCTAATTATACATAGATTTAAGAGCTAGATCTGTCAATTTAAGAGTTGGCCAACTTTCACTCCAACACAACAACCAACATCAGTCACAACGCTGGAGATGATAGATTTCGTAAACTACATGATACCTACATGATTCCAACTATAGTGGGAAAGTGGGAACTATAAAGGCAGATATCTCGATCCTTGATGGAATAAGGGCCGGTCTTTCCACCTCCTTTTAAGTTCCTGATAACTATTTGGCAGATTAGAATGTGACATTTCAGTATTTCAGTTTTCACAGTCTAATCTGCCAAATAGTTATCAGGCACTTAAAAGGAGGTGGAAAGACCAGCCCTAAGATAGTTGTTATCACCACAACAGATATCAGATTCAACTATAGGTATACGTACCTACACCTACCTAAAAGTACTCAGTCAACACACAATACTTTTTTGCTGAGCAGCAACACACAATACATTTACACACGATACTTATCTGTGACAGAAGTCCTTGAGTATGTTCTATGGGCAGAAGGCCTATTTTGCTCAGCTGAAACATAATATTATGTTTCATTACACAACATTAAAAACATTACATAGCAACTGCCAAAAGTTAATGTTTATGGTAATGTAATGTTTGCGGATAATAAGTTAAATATTTGTTTTTAAGAACACCCCACTTCCCCGCGGAAGTAATTTATGAATAATAAGAAACATTTTAAGTAGGTATGTTCAAATCACTGTATTTTAAAAAAAAATATTAATATCGACTAACTTAAAAATATTTGCCGCCAATACCCCCATTGTCCATTGACCGTGGTCAAGACCTGGGATGGTTAGGGGCTGAGGGGGATTATCGTTCTTTACCCTTCCCCATCGCTGTAGGCCTGGAGTACCTCGTAGAGGTGGACTCCATCCTTCACTAACCCCGATCACAAAAAGTGATAGGTGTGGGCGATTCGTGGGGTCTCCTCCTGTCCTAGCTCTACCCTGCAGGCTGGGCAGGATCTTCTAGGCTCTTCTGTCTTCTCTTATTTCTTCGTCTGTATATCTAACCCACCGAGGGTAGTCTGTCTCGGGCGGGGGCGGAAGTGCCGCTCTCGTCCTGGGTGGTGGTTTGGGGTAGGCCAGGAGTGGCTGTGTAGCCGGGAATAAGAAGCCAACTGGCAACTGGCCCAAAAAATATTTGTGACGGCAGAAAACAGTAACAGAGAACTCCAAAGGAGGCAATTGAAAGTTAATATCCCTACAGCAATCGCTTTTATTAAAATTTCGTAGTTCACAATGGCGATACGCGATGGCGCCATAAGGGACTTATACCTGAAATCGTTGGTTAAATAGGTAAACTTTATGACAATAATTAAATAATTATACTACCTACTGGCGATTGTTGAAATATATCGACGAAGACGAAGTACCTAACAAAAATGTTGCCAATGTCCCACTTCTGTCATACGAAATTGCTGTGTCGACAATCATAAATACCTATTACATACCTACCTAATAATAATAAGTTATGAGATGGCTGGCAAGTTCGGAATGTGTCGAGATTCTCTAAGAACTGAATAAACTTAACTCTTCCTGTTATCTGAAATTATATCTGTGGCACCAAATCTAGCAGCAGGGGTTGGCAATATAGTTAGATAACTAATTTAAAATGCGTCAACTGATTTTCGCCATGCAAGTACAACAATTGATTTATTGATAAATCCGTACATTTTCTTGGTCAGAATTATCATTAGTTTTATCTAAAGTGAGTCCATAAAGTCCCGCATAAATTCATTGTTTTGAAAATGGTAAAGTTTTTGAAAAATCACTCGGACCCGTCAATTTTCTTTTATTTTTGCACTTGTTTTACATATATTACATTTTTTACATGACGACTCAATACGGTCATACATGGTTTTACGGGTCTATCTCTAATAATAACGGAGATATGCGCAAAGAAGTGTGTCATAAGAGCAATGTGCTAGAAAGAGAATATCGATTCGTTACTTGGCACAGTCTTTCTCCAACACATCACTCTTATGACACACTTTTTTGGGCATATCTCACTTATTATTAGAGATATACCAATAAAATCTTATATGACCGTATTCGTAAAAAATTCACACTAATTTCGGGACATCTTGTATAACTGTATCTACCACAATATGTAAAACGACTGATCTACTAAGTCCTCTCTTTGCCTTCTTTTTCTTGAAGCTCTCCACTGAAGTCCTTGACAATTCTGGCGATTTGTTAAAGAAAACGTTCACGTCGAAATTTGATGACTATAGATATGCCTTCAATAAATTTATACTTATAAATAATCATGTTTTGAAGGAAACTGCCATTTAAACATCTCTAAAATTGGGTATGGTTTGTTTTTATTTATCCATATTGAACATTACACTTCGTACTGCCTAATAATATTCACATTGCACACATTCAAATTTAATAAATGTGTAAAACCAATTTTATCCACTAGGGTTACTTCATACATCTCGTACATCCATTACTCGTACTACCGTAAAAATTCCTAGGATCTCCATGTAAACCAAATAAATACAATAGCTCCTCCAAGCTCCTTGTATATAATATATCATCACTGTAACCCATTATTTTTATTTCAAAGGGTGGAAACCAAACCCTTGCGTTTTAAATTGGCCATAAGCCATAAGGGTAATCAAAACTATTGTTAACTGCCGCCTCAATGGGGGTCATATTTTCGATGACAGAGGTATATTTATAGCTAATTAAAATAAAAATGCGCCTGGGATCAAGAATATACTTTTTTAATGATCATAAATTATTATATTGAATCTTCTATGTATTTAGATGTGACCTCCATGACAACTATAGGTATATTTTTAAAACAGTAAATCTTTCACCATATCAAGGGAGTTTAGTATTACCAAGAGATATTATTAACCCCCCTGAATACTTGAAATATCTGACAGCAGGCTATATTGTAAGTTCTAGCCGACATTCGAAGATATTCAGTTCCTCTCTGATATACTTCAAAAGTTCAACTCTGCTCTTAAGCAATAATAAATAAATAAATACCTGATACTTATTCTGAGTCAGTAGGGGTTCTCAGAAAGGATACATTTCACCAGACTCTCTTTGAAATGTGTTGCTTCTTAGGATTTTTCAGCCTTGTATACAACATACCAAAGTGAAAGAGTTCGATGACAATAAAAAACAAGAGGATAAACTCTTCTGTAAGGCAGTTACACGCAGATCTAAGATATCCATAGATACCACACTTTAGATCAAATATTTGCTTAATATTGCGTTAGTGAAACCATGTAAAATGTAACCATCTTTGCCTATTCTTACTCATATCTCTTAACTTATTGTGTTCCTCTCGTAATAGAATCGCCCGAACTCATATACTTTCGTACCCTGTATTCATAATCCATTATTAGCATACTTGTACATGTAATTATAGTATATCTAAGTATATAAAAGGATGGTAATTTTAAAAATGTCCGAGTTGTTTGTATATTTTAAAATGTGGTGTACCTTCTAGCTCTCAAATAAGTATTTGAGAGCTAGACATGATAATTTTAACCATATAGAGTAATTTTGGATACTCTTCTCCATATAGTGTAACCCAATAGTTACTCCGTTACACTATGATGACACACAGCGAGCTATTAGAGAAATATTACATTTATCTTTTTATTCAAATGATTCCTATCGGGTATACAGATTAGAAAGCTATTGGATATCAAAGCTCCCATACATTAAACACTACTTCGTTTATATTTTCTGCATTGGATTACTTGGCTTTTCAATACCATTGGCATTACCGACAAGTAATAAGAAGCCTTGCAAATAAATAAACGACGAAAGCGAAAGATACGTTCTCATCCTTACATCCTTATTATAACTGATTACAAAGCTTTTTATTTTAATGTTAACAAGCCACACAAACTTCGTGAAAGTGTGTATTTTAATTGACGTAAGATTACTCGTTGAAGATACATATTAAAGAGAAGGCTTGTTTACTGATAAATCTCGAGTTATTAAGGCACATTCTAAGATGTACCCTTAATTAAATTCAGGCCCGGATTAAAGATAAGTATTTGGATATTTTATTTCCAGGCTCCCAGGAAGAAGAAAAATCAAGAACTTCATTTAACAAACTGAAAGAAGGTAGATGACAGAGGGGAAATTGAGTATACAATTATTGTCTATTTAATAATGACAGTGTATATAGGCTGCAACTCAAAAGTTGACAACTTAAACTAAAACATTTGCATGGCTAGATCGTGTGCGAATATTGCTGAAGGTACTAACAAAAAGTAAAGAAAAAGGAAAGGAGGAAAGCTAGTTCCAAATTGAAATAGATTATAAGTTATAGCAATATACAGGGTGTCCACCTAGTGCGCGTAAGTCCAATATCTGGGTTAATAAAAGAGATAACTTAATTTTTTTTTCTACAGGGTTGTCTAATATCCCGAGCTGCACAAAATGAAAATATATTTACATATTCAGGTTGTTCAGTTTTTCCTGGACAGGTACCAACTTCGTTTTTCTAAATGGAAATATATATTTTTTATTGCTTTTTCGAACTAAACCCTTGATTTTAGTAGGACTTTCATCAGCCTTCCCTATACCTAACTTAAACTGTTTTTGAAATATTGACGGGTGAATATTGACATTTTTGCAACTTTGACACCCTGTAAAATCTAAACGGTTTGAGATCAAGCAAAACGGTTTGCACATTCCTATCTTAACTTTTCATAAGCTATCGTTTGGTACTAATTTCAGAATTATCCAAAAATTTTGAAAATTTTTGATTCCTGGATAAATTTGAAATTAGTACCAAACGATAGCTTATGAAAAGTTAAGATAGGAATGTGCAAACCGTTTTGCTTGATCTCAAACCGTTTAGATTTTACAGGGTGTCAAAGTTGCAAAAATGTCAATATTCACCCGTCAATATTTCAAAAACAGTTTAAGTTAGGTATAGGGAAGGCTGATGAAAGTCCTACTAAAATCAAGGGTTTAGTTCGAAAAAGCAATAAAAAATATATATTTCCATTTAGAAAAACGAAGTTGGTACCTGTCCAGGAAAAACTGAACACCCTGAATATGTAAATATATTTTCATTTTGTGCAGCTCGGGATATTAGACAACCCTGTAGAAAAAAAAATTAAGTTATCTCTTTTATTAACCCAGATATTGAACTTACGCGCACTAGGTGGACACCCTGTATAAGGGTGTTTCAGTTTTAAATTGACAAACTGTGGGAATCAATAGAACTTTGAAACATAATCCCACTCTCCCCTATAAAATTTATCCATTTGGAGCTCTCTAAGGAAGGTACAGGGTGTCAAATTTCACAAAAAAATAAAGATATTTCATAATATCTCTGAAACTAAAAAGGCTATCCAAACCAAATTTGGTACACTTGTAACTAATATCGGTTGCCACAAAAAAGTATCCACCTGATCGAAAAAACAGTGGCGGAGATAGGGGTAATTAGTGATGGTAATTTAAGAAAAAAATTAGTTCGGCTCTGTGCAAAGTCAAAAGCGGCATTAGATTAGATTAGATTAGATTAGATTTATATAGGAGTCGGCCCCCTGGCCTAGTCCACCGCGACCTAGAAGATCTATTGTGGCACTTCCAACCTATTTAGAGCACTTTGTCCAGCTTTGTTCCTTGCATTAGGTTCCACAGCCTTGATAGAGGCTCTTCCATGTAGCTATTGGCTCTTGGTCTTCCTTCCCCAAGTATTTGAAATCTCAGTCTTGTCAGGCCCTCGCACTGGCACAGTACGTGTACTGAGGTTTCCTCTTCTTCTGGACGGAATCTGCAAGTTGCATCTTTTGACAGTCCCATAACATTCATGTGCCTATTTAGCCTACAGTGTCCTGTTAGGAGACAAGACACTGTAGGCTAAAAGCGGCATTAATTTCGAATGTCCCCTTGTATTTTTCACAAAATATTATTCTCCATATCAGCTATGGTTTCATGGCAATTTTGGTTATAATGATTTGAAACTCAGATGGCCCCATTCTGAAGTATTTAAAAAATCTGTCCTCATTGTTTACTAGCTCTTTGTAAAGCGTGTGGAATCCTCCTTTTTTCAGCAAGTCTTTTTTTCCTTGTTTGCTCTACCATACAAACAAATCCTTCTTCTTCTTCTTCAAGTAAAATTGCTACCGCAGCTAATTCTTCAACCAAAACGTTTTTGAACATGCTTTTGAACAACAAGTACGCTTGCATTTGACTCTCTAGTTTGTCTGTCGGCGTCTGTACTGTGCGTTTCACGAAGTTGTATCCCGGCTTGGAATGTTGGTATATATCTCCAACGTATGGAGCGTCGTCATGTTATTAGTTAAATTCAATGCATTGGCACATCTCGGTTACGGACCGCTACAAATTGAGGTGGTGTGATTTAAGCGCGCGTGCCAGTCTCGCACAGGATTTTCCAGCGAATCCTGACAATCCGAACATTCCAATCCGGGATATAACTTCGTGAAACGCACAGTAAGTGAGTTGTCGTATGTTGTGAAAATTTGTGGCTGTGCCGTGTCTGTCACGTTACGTACCTATTGGACACAGTACGTGTCGGTATATGTAAATAGTGCTAAAAGCACCATTTACGACAAGCATCCTGAGTGTAATGACTGAAGGGAATGAACGATTAAATAATATTATTTTTCATTACCTACAGGAGGTATTACTTGGTAATAATAGGTATATGAATTTAATTGTTTGTTGTTTGTGTTACAATTCGGTGGTTCCGTAGCTCAGCAGCGCTTATACAGGAGCCCCACTGGTCTATAACATTACATTTATAGCCTACTGCCGACCCTGTTCCTGCCAGGAACAGGGTCGGCAGTAGGCTATCTGAGTGATGTACCGGCAGGATGTATCTGAGTGAACTCGAAAAAACAAGACGAAATTCCAAGTTAATTTCGTTCCAGAAACTATCATGTCAGCAGTTTGAAGTACTGCGGTTTACGGTGAAAGACATCTCTGAAATTTGGCGGACAGAACACATTATGTATTTGAAACAAGTTGTTCCAGTGGAAACTTTTCCCGCTCAGTATGTTTAGGAGATATTAATATTTATCACGTTTCATGCTGCCAGCTATGAAATTTACGCTGTAGCATGAGTTCTACTTATTTGGCCAACAGAACAACTTTATTATGAACTTTGTTCTGGAAAGTTTGAAGGTGTAGCATATAGGTAATATGCCAAAATTGATTCACTATCATTAAGAAAATTCAGAGCATATTAAATGTTAAAAATTTTGAATGTTTTGCGTATTTGAATTTTATATTACGTATGACCAAAGTTCATACTTACCAACCTTACCATGTATGTATATTGTCTTTCGAAACAAGTTTATTCAGGTTTTAGATGTGGAAATACAGTCCTGTATTTCCACTTATACAAATATATTTAGGTGGGTATAAGTAATCTTACAAAAAATTGTAAATATTCGATGGATGAATAAATTATTATTATTTATTATCTTTTAGGTTTAGTTTTTTTTAGTTCTTTTAAATTTTACTATAATTTGTTTGTATAGTTTGTTTATTAATATTACTATAATTTGTTTGTTTATAATTTGAAATATAATTTGTAACATTATAGAATTTTATATCAAACTAAAAAGCCACTGATGAAACTGATGCAATTTATTCAATTTGTTATATATTTATTTTTATTGCATATAATACTTCTTCTTTCTTTGGAGCAAGGCAAACTTCTGAAGTCTGCCTTGATACTATACTTTCGATATTTATTTTGAATACTTCTGTTTTTTTTTAAGATAAAGAATGAAATCAATAGAAACCTCGTACAGCTGCCTTGCGGTGAAAAAACATATCCATTAATAACAAATATGAACACCCCATCACAAAAAATGTCACAACAAAGGCAACGGTAGCTAGTCAACTTCTACTAATTGCAGTCTTGATGATAATAATACCCTTTTGTGATTATCAGAGGCCATTATGATGAGGGGTCCTACAAAGGACTTTCTGATTGACCGGAAAACGATATCTACCCGCTGTGACGCTATATTACTGATACACAAGAGGTATCTGAAAGCCCTGGGTGGTATAAATACCCAATCTAGTGCATATGGATATAATATACTATTATACTCACGTATTTATATTCTATCGTTCTGGGACTTATTGGGTTGGAAAGTCTCTATAACATTTCTTATGCCTGTTCAAACAGGAAGAAGGGCTGTTATTTTAAAATAAATCAATTTAGGTATTCTTGAGGTAGCGGAATCTCTTTGGTTGTTACTAAGTCCTACTTACATTATTCCAGACTTTGGAGGAACTTGGGGAGATGGTCATTGTCAGGAAACCACCACAGAAGTGCCGGTCTATAGTCCTGTTTTATTAGGAACCAATTGTTGGGAAATTTTTCCCGACTATTCAGTTTTACCAGTTCATTGGCTTGAGACTTTTAACTTTGGTCGACAATTATTGCAACACAGCAAATCGGCAATTTGGGAATTGATTTTATTTTTTATATTTATTATATAGGGTGAAATATGATTATGAATAAAATAGCAAATTTTGAAATATTGAAATATTAATATGCTACTAATTTTACTTCCTTTTTTACTATCGTGACAACAGTATAAAATTCCAAAATTAATAAATGCTTATGGCGGTTTAACAAACGAAATAGTCTGCATATCCTATTTCAGAATAGAGCGATCCGTTCTACACCATCATTACATCTTAAGTTAGTCATCTATGTCTAGACCAGATTAGTGTCAACTCGATCAAGTTACAATGTTTGAAATAACTTATTTATAGGTCTTATTATCTACTATACATTTCAAATAAGTAGTTTAGTAAACAAGTCTTTCAATTTTCAATCGGCGTTACAGAAAAACCGGTCTTGCGACACCGTTTCATGAATAAAAACTAAATAAAAGATGTCGCAGCAGTCTCAGATGTTCCGTGTCATAAAAGTGTTATTATTTTATTCGCTCCTAAGTTCTTTGTAATAGCAGGCTGTTTTACGAAGCATCAACAAAGGATATTCAAGAAGGTGGAGGCGTTACAATTTCCTGAAAGTTTTGAAGATCGTTTAAGGGTTGGACCCACGCACACTTTTCGTCTTTGGAGAGTTGTATATCAATAAATTATGTGGGGAACAAAAAGTTTATTATCTACAGTGTACATAATATGTTATAGTAGTGTATTTTTTGTGTTTTATATAAGTATTTAAATATGTATAAAATCGGTACAAACGCATAGACTTACTTTTATGGTTACGATAAATATAAAAGTTTTATAAATATGAAACTTAAATTAGACCAAAACATTAAATTCATATTAAGTTCGATATTTTTAACTCTTATTCGTTACTTCCCCATATTGCCCTCCCTTCAATACTCATGGTAATTTCTTGTGGGATTTCACCACCTGTAATAGTTATTTATGTAATAAGGATCATAAAGACAGTCATTACGGTAAGCAGTGAATACAGAGTGATTCACCTAAGACTCCTCGGTCCATTACTCTAATGTTATAGAATACACAGGGTTCCCAATATGTATGGAATAAAGTATATAACTTTTCTAAAACACCCAGTATACAAAAATTGTTCAGATACAAGTTTTTTAGTTAAGTTTTTGGCATCTTTTTGTAACTTTGAATTTGTTTCGGAGCCAGTAATTTCGTTGCCATAGCAACCAATTTTGTTTTTTTAAATGGCACCACGCTATTTTCTATTCTTATTTGGAAACAATGCCTTTTTGCGTATGTCACACACTTAGCAATATCTTCATTATTATTGAAGACTTACCAATACCAACACACATAGGTATCAGTGAGTGTTACTTCTTACCTTTAATACGCGATGCTTTCTTGATCGCCTCATATAAGTTAGTTACATTGCCTGAAGTTCTTCAAAGGAGTATACTTTGAAAAATAACAACGTTGGGAGGTACCTACTTTAAAAAAATCATTCGGTAATTTCTGCTAACAATAATAGTAGAAATTCCTTAGCTGTGCCTGGGATGATTGTAACATTTATCATATGTGAGTAGAGTAAAATGAAAGATTGTTATCGACACTCAAGAGATATTCAAGTGAAGTTTTACCAGTCATAATTATATTATACGAATGTAAGCATCCACAGAGATGATAACTAATAGATTCGAAACGCAATATATCCGAGCCTTTAATCGCTGATGTTCCATCATGACAAAAGATTATATCGGGCCACCTACTGTCAGATTGTAGATATGCAAGTCAGAAGTTATGCCCGTTATAATATAGTAGTGTGAAATATGTGTAAATAATGTGTAGATTGAGGAAGTAGAATATAAAATTCATTTTCATGTGCACACAATATCTATATTTGCTGCAAAAGCATACAATCGAAAGGCAGTAAAATACAATTATTTTAAATAACAGCTGCAATAAGGAAGATAACTATTCAGGCATCACCTATTACTATTTCTCTGAAGCAATTTATGGAAACGATAAGGTTTCATTGAAATTGTATAATTATTATATGAATCATTATATTGCAAAAAATTGTTTATATTATGTGAATTAATGTCCTTATTAACATAATGCATCCTGGCGCAATATTTGGAGAATAATGTATATATGTTCCTATAAAAAAAGACAAGGAAAGGATATGTGCTATAGTCTCAAAACGTAACGACATGTCCCCATGTTTCATTTTGGTTATCCAAAAACCTGTTATACAGAGAAGCATTGTTCAGAAAAAACATATATCAGAGGTTATACAGGGTGTTAGTTTAACATGCGGCAAAAATTCAAGAAGTTATTCTTTTGACTATTTTAAGGATATTTTATCCTTTGATGATTTTTCAAAAAGCGCTTTGTTGCGAAGATATAGGGCGAAAACAATTTTCAACAAATCCAATTTTGGTATTTTTCACATTATTAATGTAGGTGAAATAACAGTATGGCGTGCTACACTGGACGTAGGTATCAAGTAAAAGACGTGTAAGAAAAAGGAGTTGTTTTTTCTTATCAACATCCCGTGATACTTCGGAGTGATTATTTTGTATGTTTTTGTATGTTGTGTTTTTGTATTTTGTATGTGTCGCATTTGTTAAGATTGATTGACGTTTGGATAGTTGACGTGTAAACGGTTGTTAGGTGAAGTTCTCTCTCATGTTATTTATGGACTTGCTGATGGCAATGCATTAGAAGCTAGGCGACTGTACATTGAACGATTTTCTAACCACATTGCTCCCGATAGAAAAATCTTTCAAAGTATTCATCAACGTCTTTGAGAAACGGGAACATTGAAGCGAAGTGGAGGACCAGGAAGGCCAAGGACTGTAAGAACGGTAGACGTAGAAGAGAAAGTGCTGGACATGATAGAAGAAGATCCAGGTACTTCTACGCGATGAATTGCATACTTTGATTGTAAGTAATTGGACTGTTTGGAAAATTCTGATAGATAATTTGTTGTACCCATACCACATTCAACACGTTCAGGCGCCTCTTCCTGCGGATTTTGCACACATTGGCTGAAATCCCTCAACTACTTGAGGGATTTCAGCCCTGCTGAATTTTGCTGATTCTTTTTACCGATGAAGCCAGTTTCTCGCGAAATGAAATAAGGAATTTCCACAATAACCATGTGTGGGCTGACGAATATCCACTTGAGATTTGTGAAGATCGGTTTCAACATCAGTTCTCGTTGAACGTTTGGGTTGGAATTGTGGGTGACTGGCTAATTGGACTGGTATTTCTACCAGGAAGACTTACCGGCGAAGTATACCGCAACTATTTGGAACAAATGCTACCTCAGTTTTTGGAGGATGTACCATTGGCTACAAGACAGGCAATGTCGTTTATGCATGATAGTGCACCACCTCAATTTAGTGTAGTTGCTCGAGAGTTTTTAACAGCAACATACGAAGATCGCTGGATTGGTCGAGGTGGACCTCATGTATGGCCTGCTCGATCCCCGAACTTAAACCCTCGGATTATTTCCTATGGGGCCATCTAAAGTCATTAGTTTATACTAGGTCAGTGGAAGATGTGGACGATTTAAGAAATCGGATAATTGATGGGTGTAACTCAATAAGAAACGACCCTGGTGTTTTTGAGAGTGTTCGGGAGTCTATGAGGAGAAGATTGGATGGTTGTATCCGAGCTGGAGGTAGCCATTTTGAACAATTCTTGTAGGTTCAGAAATGATACATGTAATTTTTAGTAATAAATTGTTATTCGTTGAAAATTCTTTACGCCCTATATCTTCGCAACAAAGCGCTTTATCAAAAATCATCAAAGGATAAAATATCCTTAGAATAGTCCAAGGAATAACCTCTTGAATTTTTGCCGCATGTTTAACTAACACCCTGTATAATGTACTAAACTACGATTTTTACACTTCAACATGACGACAATGTAGGTATATAATAATAATGCAGTCGAAAATTTTATTTTTAAACACTCTGAAGTAGGCAGGTCATCATTTCTTATTAACAATTATCGTGGTGAAATCAGCTTGGTATTTGCTTTTGCAATGTACTTCAAAATAATACATAGCTCCAAAATCGCGAAATCCGTACACAAATTTCATACAATGTTACATTTAGTACACAAGTACAAATATTGCTTCAGCGGAAAATTAACTATCGCGATTTCCCGACAGTGCAGAAGGAAATTACGTAATTTAATTTAAATGCATACTTACTTGAATTAATATAGATATCTTCTCACAACATTTAATGGAACAGGAACGGGTTGCGGAAATTAATTGAAGCAAAGTTTGATGCTTGGCTGGATCAACGTCTTTATTTCACACTCATAAACGAGTATTTGGCACCTTCTTGTACCGTGAACATTCGATGAAGCGGAAATCAAAACAGTTTCATTGGTCAAATTCTTATAATTTGAGAAAAACATTACATATTTAGAAAATACTTCGTAGCAGAGTTATGAGTGAGTTGGTGTTTATTTTATTAGAGATTATTAATTATTATGCATTTTCTATTATATATTCTATACTCAATATAGCTTTGTTAGATTATACAAGTCTTTACCACAAAAATATAAAGTTCTAAGTAGTTATACCAGTTTTAAGCAGTAAAACATGTTCTTCAAAAAGCCTACTAGTGTTGATGAATTTATTCCCAGATAAAGTTTCTTTTCAGTTATATTTTTTCAAATTTTAAAAATGAAGTATTTTATTGTTTAATAAACTTTTTCTTTGTATACTTAATCCTAAATTCACATTACCTTCTACTGACTTGCCATATGTACAAAATTGTGTTATTTGTGGCCAGTAAAATTATCTATTTATCTCTATATTAATTAATATTTTCAAGTTTTTACCTCATTTATTCTGTATTCTACAGTTTTTCATTTTGTATTTATTCCAAAATAATTCGAGTGGTGATTTTTCAATTCTCGCTATGCGCTCAGTTATTGAAAACATAAAATAAAATTCATTTTTAGTCACGTTTTCACACGCAAATAGCTGTTTCTTTGAATTCCAAAAGAAACAACCGCGTTCCTCAGGAAAGATATGAGATATATTCCTAGAGTACATAATCTACAGGCATGCTAGGCGGCTTGAGTTGTTTATAGGGCTGAAAGGCCGCATACCATTTCGGTGTTTGTAGAACATAAATTTTACATCCTTTAAATACAATTTTAAGGATTTATTGATTCTTCTAGTACATATAAGACGCCGAATATAAAGTGATATTGTATCATAAATCTATTAATCTCTGTTTTGTCAAAAATTTTATAGGCAGAAAGAATTTCTAATATTGAACAAAGGTCCGTTGTTAGCATTTTAAAATTATAACTCAGTGGAATATAGAGTTCAGAAATGCATCCCTGGTAATACATTTACATTTTCAGTTTAAAAGAATATCAAATAATGACATACCTATCATAGATTCAAAGGCTCTTGGTTATGTTTTTGTTATTTTGTAGTAATTATAGATTGCTGCTATGTTCCAAACCCTATAATTTTCTAAATTATGGTACAATTCTGTTATAATTTAACCTATACCTTTCCAGTGACGGTGAGAGTAAATATTTATATACGTTTATTGTCTATCATCATGCACCTTTATTTCAAATCTTATATGAGATCTCACCATGCGATTGATGGGAAGATAGAAAATTAAACTAGAATAGGGAATTCAATTCTCTGAGAGCCTTCTGCATCAGAAATAAGTCACAGACACATGGTCGCTTAGAAAATATAAAATTATATTGAATTGTTGATAATAACCCTTTTTTATTTTATTTTTATTTTATATTTATTTTATTTATAACATATAACAAAAATTCTAAAATTATAATTATACATGAGAAATAAATAATACCCAAATAAAATAGTCGACGTTTGTTAAAGAAAATGTTAATAGAACTATCTAGAAGTAACAGGAAAATGAAAGGTAGAAAAGGAATCACAATAGTAAAGTTAATTACATAACATAATAATAATAATAATAATAATAATAATAATAATAATAATAATAATAATAATAATAATAATAATAATATATTTCAAAAGACAGTTAACAATAACCGTATAGAAATCGTCAATATTAAAACCTTAAATGTATATATAAAACAGTACAAAAAAATACATATGTAATATAGTCAATACAACAATTCACAAATTTACAAGTTCCCACTTACTTAATTAATAAATAACAAGGCAGCCACATAAAAATCAAGGGAAAAATCTTTGACAGAGTAAAAACATTTGTCCAGCAAATATCCTATCAATTTTTTCTTAAAAGAAATAGTCGTTTGAGCCTCCTTGATATACATCATCAAATATAACATCAAACGGACTGCTTTGTTAAACAATAACGGTCTTCAAAGTTTAGGACATCATCTGGTTGACTATAGTCTGAGATTTGTTTGGTATGAGTATCATCATAAAATATAAAATAAGCAAAATTTGTGTGCTGCTGCAGAATCTTGTTTTCTAGCTTCACTAATTTCCGGATTTTTGCACAAAACGTTTTCCTGTTTTTCTTTAATGTGAAAATTTGCGACAGATTTTAGGACTGGTCGTTGTAACTTCAAAACTGTTAAACAAACATAAATTTATAAAAAATGACTATTAGTAGCGTGTATAAGGTCAATGTCTCTTATGCAAGTTAAGTCAAGACGTATACAGTTATTACAATTTAAAAGCAAATTATAACCTTTCACACATACCAAAAAACCAAATCATTATTTTATGAACACTAAATCTTAATTATAAGCATATGTAGCAAATTATAAACATTCTTCCCAGAAGTTTTTGATTTATACCCACAGTAAGTTGCGGTGAATTTATTTGAGAAGCCACCATCAAAGACATTCCGCCTACCTATTAAAACTTATGATAGTTAAGTGTGGATCAATTATAAACTTGCTATAACGTATTAAAAGTTAATAACTATTATAGTTATTCATAACATATTATTATAATAATAATATGAAGTGGATATACCCTTCATACAATGTAGGTGAAACTTATCAAAAAGTATTCCTGCAAGAAGATTCATACCAAATGGCAAATAAATTTTGCCATTTATCGTTTATTTTATCATACTTCAACTTTATAATTCAGTAATACCAGAGACATACATCTACATGTTTAAGTCTATATATATAAACATTTATATATATATAGACAGTATATATGTCTATATATATAAACAGTATAACAGTTAAAATTGTTATATAGGTATCGGACAAAATTCATAAAGTTTCAAAAATTGGTAGAGAATTGGCATAACTATTATTAAACCGAAAAGTTCCCACCCGTAAGTAGTGTGCTTCATCCCCTAGGACGTCATTTCCACCCCCATTTTGAGATTTTCTAAATTGTCTCGGGAACATTTTTTGATAAAAATACCTATATACAAAATTTGTCCTTAGTATAGTATATAAAGTATAAATAGCTAAATACCACTCTACAGTCTACATTGTAACAAATAAATTTCACTTTCTCCCGCTACCCCGTCTCTGACAACCCAAAATCGGCCTTGCTTTTAGGCCCATAGTCCGCCTTACCATAGTGGCCTTGATTTTAGAGCTTGCTGTAATGTTCTGTTATTTTTCAATAAGCAATTCTTTTTAAGATCGTAGCGCCAAAGCGGCAGTAATCTATACTAACCTATGGGCCACTGACGGTGATGTTTGAAATTGTATTCATCAAAGATTTGTTGTCGAGAACTTTAAACCAGGTAAAAAGCTTGTAAAACTATTTTGGAAGGGGTAAGTAGTGATATAAAATTAAAATAGATTTCAATATTTTTCGAACGTTCAATTTGAAAATGAAACTTAACCTCAAAATACGTCAAATTCTTTATTGGGCATACGGCATACATGCCTTTATGGAAATAGTCATTCTTAGAGAAAGGTAAAGAGCACACTCTCTACTCTGCGTTCTTTAGCTTCTTTATCCATACTTGTCTCCTGTAACTCTTTAATGCCTAACTTATAGTTTCCACGATAGCTCCAGATTTTCCCGCTTTTGGAAAAGTATGAAACTGATCTCGGGGTTTTTCTTTGTCCAAGAGGGACAATGACGCTCACAACAATAATGATTCATATCTAATCAAAGCAATTAACTAATATAACAACGGATATTTCAAAATCACAATAGAAATACTACGCAAAACTGAACCAAAGGCCCATGCGTTAGTTGTGCGTGCCGCCAGTAGGTAGCGTATTCCTTAGCAAGAATTGAAAATATAGCCGAAGCGTTGTTGGCTGTGGGTGGATTTTCTTGTGTATTATTAAACAATAGTTCTCGCTTCTTTAAAAATCGCATTATTTTATAGGGGAAGAGGATGGAAGCGATACATTTATTATAATTTTAAGTTGAATTTAGTAGCTACTACTTTAGCGTTAAGGGTCCATTCACTGTAGATTTGACAGACATGAATTCGGGCTCGGGTTGAGAGGTTGGGTAGCCGATGGGTGAAGACTTACATATTTCCACTACCGAATTATTTAGATTTCGGAGGTGCACGTAAAGCCGAAGTAAAAAGGCACATGGAAACAAAGTTAGCCCTCATTGCAAGGGTACCGGATTTGTCTTATAATTGCAACAAAATTTCTTTTTAATGTTATAAATTATATATCACCGGAAAGATCAAAAGATAAACTAGATCCCTATAGTAGCAAATTTTTGTTTAATACATGTATTTTAGAGAAAGTAATTTTTGAAAATACGCTATTTTAGTACAAGATTGTTTGCCTGGAATTTTAAAAATAAAGAGAATTGCGAAAAATTACTACTATAGGGATTTAGATTAAAGTCTTATCTTTCAATACTTTTTTACTAAAAGTCGCTATATTTTATAGTTTTTTTATAATTAGACACGAGACGAACGCCGATTTTGGGCTTATTTCAGACCAGCGAATGACTCTTAAGCATTGAACTTACATTACTGTACATTATAGTAAAGATTACAATTTATTGCGTTACCCGGAACCAACCCTTGTATTTCCAAAATGGTCACGTAAAGTACCTACTTGACAACTTATAAAATAACTGAGGGTTGCTGAAATCTAAAATAAATAGTCATTAACAATATTTATATCAGTAGTCAGATATATTTTTTAAAATAGTACTTATGTAGGAATAGTATTCATTCATTTTATTTGACTGAAGTTAACTGCGTATTCCGTTCTCTTTGTATTAATGCGCTTTAGCCGACAACATTTTCATTTATTCAACAGCATTATGTAAACCCATTCGATTTTATGGCCAGATATCTTGCGGAGTATTTATAGCACTCAACAGTGAAAAGCAACATGATACTAATTATTTCGCACACACCTCATACAATAAATCGAAATTATAAAAGTCGACGGTATTACAGTGAACAGTTGCGTTATTAATTTAATATATTATTTTGAGAAATGTTGTAGTAAATTCATTTAATATCAGTCTTATAGAGTCCATACTCTGCAGGAGTCTAGCACTTGTTCATTAATATCTTAATAAAACGTAAAGGCATCACAAAATACTTCAGAACTACGTATTGAGTTGAACTCTGAAGCATGTCGGCTCGTTATGCCTAATGGCTACTTTGTGTTTTTTTTAATATAAGAGCCACTTAACATAAGTTTGTCAGCTAATTCATTATTTAGTGAGCTGTATAATTTAACAGACACTTTATAACGTGTCCCACATAAGAATGAACTGCATCGGGATTCTGGTCATAGAAATATTTACTTCGTACGCGGCCGACGATCAAGTCAGACTGAGTTTCCTAGATTGCGAAGCTTGTTTTATAGGCTATCATCTACAGGGTGTTAGTTAAACATGCGGCAAAAATTCAAGAGATTATTCCTTGGACTATTCTAAGGATATTTTATCCTTTGATGATTTTTGACAAAACCCCCTTTGTTGCGAAGATAAAGGGCGAAAAAATGTTCAACAAAATTTATTACTAAAAATTACATGTAACATTTGTGAACCTACAAGAATTGTTCAAAATGGCTACCTGCTCCAGCTCGGATGCAACCATCTAATCTTCTCCTCATAGACTCCCGAACTCTTTCAAAAACACCAGGGTCGTTTCTTATTGAGTTACACCAGCAATTAACCAATCTCTTAAATCCTCCACACCTTCCACTGGCCTAGTATAAACTAATGACTTTAGATGGCCCCATAGGAAATAATCCAGGGGGTTTAAGTCCGGGGATCGAGCAGGCCATACGTGAGATCCACCTCGACCAATCAAGCGGTCTCCGTATGTTGCTGTTAAAAACTCTCGAGCAACTACACTAAAATGAGGTGGTGCACCATTATGCATAAACCACATTGCATGTCTTGTAGCCAATGGTAGGTACATCCACCAAAAACTGAGGTAGCGTTTGTTCCAAAAAGTTGCGGTATACTTCCCGGGTAAGTCTTCCTGGTAGAAATACCGGTCCAATTAGCCAGTCACCCATAATTCTAACCCAAACGTTCAACGAGAACTGATGTTGAAACCGATCTTCACAAATCTCATGTTGATTTTCATCAGCCCACACATGGTTATTGTGGAAAGTCCTTATTGCATTTCGCGAGAAACTGGCTTCATCGGTAAAAAGAATCAGCGTAAGTAGTTGAGGGATTTCAACCAATGTGTGCAAAAGCCATTGGCAAAATGCAATACGTGGAGCAAAATCCGCAGGAAGAAATGCCTGAACGCGTTGAATGTGGTATGGGTACAAATTATCTCTCAGAATTTTCCAAACAGTCCAATTACTTACATTCAAAGTATTTGCAATTCTTCGCGTAGAAGTACCTGGATCTTTTTCTATCATGTCCAGCACATTCTCTTCTACGTCTACCCTTTTTACAGTCCTTGGCCTTTCTGGTTCTCCACTTCGCTTCAATGTTTCCGTTTCTCGAAGACGTTGATGAATACTTTGAAAGATTTTTCTATCGGCAGCAATGTGGTTAGGAAATCGTTCAATGTACAGTCGCCTAGCTTCTAATGCATTGCCATCAGCAAGCCCATAAATAAAATGCATGTCAGCCATCTGGGCATTCGTATAGCGACCCATGATAGAGGGCTTTACTAACAACCGTTTACACGTCAACTAGCCAAACGTCAATCAATCTTAACAAATGCGACACATACAAACTACAAAAACACAACATACAAAAACATACAAAATAATCACTCCGAAGTATCACGGGATGTTGGTAAGAAAAAACAACTCCTTCTTCTTACATGTCTTTTACTTGATACGTCCAGTGTAGTACGCCATACTTTTATTTCACCTACATTAATAATGTGAAAAATACCAAAATTGGATTTGTTGAAAAATTTTTTCGCCCTATATCTTCGCATCCAAGCGCTTTTTCAAAAATCATCAAAGGATAAAATATCCTTAGAATAGTCCAAGGAATAACCTCTTGAATTTTTGCCGCATGTTTAACTAACACCCTGTATATACTAGAGCATCGTGGCAGTTTTCTAGGCGGGCACGGGTACGGGTCTGCTGATTAGTCTTCTTGCTGTGATTCTTTGAACTAAATTGGATATTAAAGAAAAATAAAAATCAGCAACTCAATTTTATGACGTTCATAACAAATATTGGAATATATAAAATATTTTAAACGAAAAAGTGTTATAAAGAGTGACGTACAATTTATAAAATGTTTTGTTATAAAAACTAACTTGTTGATATTTAATGTCTTTATTCTTTCTCTCACAAATGTGAAATTATAAATTATAAGTCCACTTGGAGAAATAGAATCCAAAACTTATTGAAATCATAATCTTTAAATAATGCTAATTCGTAATTCAATTTTTTTGACTACAACTTAATAAATAATAATATAAAAAAATAATATAAAAATACTTTATCTCAACATACTCCTTCTCTGCTCATATTAATGATATATACAGGCGTCATTTTGTATGTGTTCTATTGATTCTACATATCCATCTTGTCTGTAGATATCTGTCTACAGGTACACAATAAATCAAAAGAGTTACACCAACTGAAATACGCGCGTTCTATATTTGGAGATAACTGATTCACACTTAATTAAAAGTCTATCAATCAAATGTGTTTTTCACCATCGGATTTGTTTGTGGAGTTCGGTTAATCAATATGAGGCCCATGCTGACAGCAAGGGAATTTTAAAAACCGCGGTAGATATATATTGCTTGATAGTCACATCTATAACTTACCTTCGGGTGACAGAATATTTTGTTAATTATATGAATTCAAACCAAGTAATTAGAGAATATATAATTTATTCTGGTTATTTTAGGTAATCCTCTTGAGACAGTTTATTAAGTACACAATGTGCCATTTTGTACGATAGGCGATTCTTGCTAAGCAATACGCTACCTACTGGCGGCACGCACAACTAACGCACGGGCCTTTGGTTCAATTTTGCGTATGTATGTCTATTGTGAATTTTGAAATATCCGTTGTTATATTAGTTATCTATCGTAGAAACTATAAGTTGGGCATTAAAGAGTTACAGGAGACAAGTATGGATAAAGAAGCTAATGAACACAAAGTAGAGTGTGTGCTCTTTACTTTTCTCTAAGAATGACTATTTCCATAAAGGTATGTATGCCGTATGTCCAATAAAGAATTTGACATATTTTGAGGTTAAGTTTCATTTTCAGATTGAACGCTTGAAAAATATTGAAATCTATTTTAATTTTATATCACTACTTACCCATTTCAAAATAGTATTACAAGCTTTTTACCTGGTTTAAAAGTTCGCGACAACAAATCTTTGATGAATACAATTTGATACGTCAGTGTCAGTGGCCCATAGGTTAGTATAGGTTACTGCCGCTTTGGCGCTATGATCTTAAAATGAATAGCGGGTTTTTGTCCGTGTTGGGTGATATACATAGATGATAGATGATAGATGTACATGATCTGTTCGTATGCAGTATGCATTTTTTTCAACATGTCGTACAACTTGAAAACCCCACATTTATTTTTGTCCACCCCACATGTTCAATACTGTGACAAGTAATTTTAATTTTATTTTTAACGTGTATTTGTAACATCCTGAATATCCCAAAGTAAATCTAGAAAGATGTGCAGTTAGTTTCATGTATTTAAATTTTTTTTAGCCTATTATTAATAACAGATTTCCTCGTACTATTAGCCCACCCTGTATAATAGAAATATTATTTTCAACTGATAGAACTTACTGGTAGATATGGCTGAAACCAAAATTTATTTCAGTGTTATTCCTACTATCCACTTATCGCTACACTGCAAAAAGTTTCACTTTTTATTGGTTACGTAAAAAAATTTAAAAATCCTCTTTCCCATAGTTAATATTAGAAATACAAGCTATTCCTTTGCCTGGATGTGGATTTCATAAAATTCTGATAAAAATGTTTTAAGATTTGTCTTTTTTTACTCTTTTGCAGTAAGCAGAGAAATTTTGATTACTATCAATCTTTATTGGAGTGAGGCATAATTCTCTCCTTGTGAAATAAAAATTCCATGTACCGGGTTTTCCAACGAAATAACTCACCCCCTATATCTTTTTTATTTTTGGTGCAACGAAAAAAAGTTTTATACAAAAGTTTATAATTTTTTACAAGCTTTCCAGATATGTAGTTGTCTGGCCAAAATTAGTGCAGCTTAAAGAAATATGAGCCTAGGATCAATTTTTTTTAATGGAATACCCTGTATATTTTTTGATTATTCTATTCTACGGGTTTTTCTGATTTTAAATATATATATATATATATATATATATATATATATATATATATATATATATATATATATATATATATATATATACACAAGGTTCGTTCCTACATCCGAAATGGATACTGAAGGTACCTTGTCACATCATATATACGCTGTCACATCCGGTTTGCGGATGTGACAACGTTTTGCCTTATTTTTCACAAATATAGCTTATAGAACTCATCAGAAGCCTAAACTGAAATTTTCGTCTGGAGGTAAAAAAGTTACTTGTGTATCTACAAATTTGATTTTTAGTTCAACTGTAGACCGGTGGCGCTGGTATCGTTTTCAATCGTACAACTGACAATACCTTGCCACATCCGCCTATATATGATATTTCTTGCAGTATATAAGGCATGTTGTTACATCCAGATATTGGCAACGTCGCGTGCCAGATATTGGCAAATGCCTGTTCATTCAGATAAAGACGATTTCGTCCAAAATCATGTTAACTCCGTTCGAACGTGGTTCGGACGGAGTCCATTATTTTTTACTTTAGTTATGAATTTTGAGATTATTATAATTTGGATACATAACTTATATTATAACCATAATTTAAGTTACTACTATTGCCTTGATCAATTTTGATAAACATTCAGATATTTAGGTTTCTGCAGGTATATAAAAAATTAATGTGTTAGTATGAAAATATTTTTAGAACTTGTTAATTTTCCTAGATTTGTAAAACAGATAATTCAAGTAATCTAAAAAGTGTATTGCAGACTGACATCTTAATATTCTAAATAAAAATTGGCAATTGTCTTAAGATAATGAGTTACCTACGAGTTTAATTATTGCCTTAATACGTGTAAATAGTTAAATCGTTGAGTGACATTTTTTTAAATTTAAAATGACGGGTTAAAATAAGTATTCTTTGAGTATGATTTCAAAACTTTATTAACAATTGCTGAATAGGTACGTTGTTTAATATCTTGTTAGATTAATAACTATTATAACATTTTACATCTTTCTTTATATAGGAATTAAGCCAAAAAGTTAAAATTAATTAAATTAAGTTAATTCCTATATAATGAAAGATGTACACAGTTAAATAAGCCAATAAATAATATTAGAAATATATTATAAAAATATTATAACATTACTATAAATAAGTAGAACATAATACCTACAATTAATTAAATTTTATTAATACAAACACAAAAATATAAATACAATAATACAAATAAAAAGGATTTGAATATGAACAATTATAAATATTTTTCTTTCGTCTGTGGAATTGTGGTCATCAACTGTAAAATGATATTTGTTATTACACGTGTTTAGGTTTATTAACGCGCTCTTAGTTACAATTAAGGAAAAATGTTGTAATTATTGCTATCGCAATTATAATTATTTTCTTTTCAGTTATTTTTTAACTTGATAACTAAAATGTTCGTGCGGAACATGCCTTATATTTTATAGAAAATTATTTAACATTGACGTAGTATTCCATATAACACCAAAACATTTAATTGCACTCCACGCGCGTTTCGCTAACCAAGTTGGCATCATCTGGAGATGATTAAAATCATATTACATTTTAACTTGATCAAGTTTAAACTTGATTAGTGCGCTACTATACTACACTCGACGCGCGTTTCGCCAACCAAGTTGTCATCATCTGGAGATAATTAAAAATCATCAAGTTTTAACTTGCTCAAGTTTAAAATTGATGTATTTTAATTATCTCCAGATGATGCCAACTTCGTTGATGTAACGCGCGTCGAGGGCAGAATAGTGTTTTGGTACTATGTGGAAAACTACGTCAGTCTTATCTTTACACCAAAGGCTCCAACCCCCTTCAAGGAAACTATTTCTAAAGCATAGAGAAATATGAGAGGCGATTGTGTTTTATTTAGTTCCTTGTATGATATGGGTGGTATAAATTAATACTGATTTGCTTATTTTAGTACTATGTAGTAGGTAATAAATCCTGTTAATTTAAAAAATTATATTATATATTTAAACTCTATAGGTATCTGTTATATTGATTAAGTGTTTAACACTGTCATCTTCTATTTGTAACATTGATACAAAATTTAATTGTTAATCTGTTAATTTAATAAATTGAAATATATTGTTCGTGGCATAAAAGAGGATCGCTGCGCTGGTTAACTGAGAGACCATTTGTTTGGATTGAAAGCACCTTTTAAAAACAAACATAATATACGGTCAAGAACATGTTGAGGCAACGAAAAATCCTGTACCTTTCTAATCGTTTTTAAGGCATTCTTACTATTTCTACTATAGTAAAAGGTTTAATTATAATGGTACTAAAAGTAAATTGCGTATAATACAAATCCTTATTTAAGTAAATAATCTAAAACTAATCATATAAATATAAACAAAATAAGCAATGATTACCGTTCTGAAATATATATACAATAATATTTTTACAATATGAGCAGGTACTAAATATTTAACTTTTACAATATGAGCAGGTACTAAAATTGTTTTAAAAATAAAATATGTAAAATATTATTTGTTTCTCAAAACGTTCAGTTCACTATATTACACTGGAGCATTTGATCAAGTAGGTAGTATTTAGGTAATCATATATTTTCATCAACAGTTGAAGGTTTGTATGTAGAAAAGAAACGGTTCGATTTATATTTCTTTTTTTTATAAATTGTTTTATTTTTTTAGCGGAAGAGAAAGTTTCTTGTCGATGAAAGAACCAAACTCATTTTTTATGGATCCAATTGTCTTATTAGTCTACCCTAAAAGTAATTTAACATAACTGTAAATGTTTCTGTTTTATTTTTTAAACTTACCCCTTTTTTATACATTCTTTTTTAGTATAGTCTTTATAATCTCAATTGAAACTGCATAAAAAATTCCGACAAACGACACACGTGCGTAAACAAAGAGGCCGTCGTCGAGGTGCAGGTGTTTCTTTTGTCGGAATATTTTTTACAGTCTCATTTGACATTACATAAACTATAACATATATGTTGTTGGCACGTTTATTTTCACCATCAAAATCTGTAAATAATAGGACTTATTAGCTAAGTATATGTAATATATACATATAATATAGTGCTATTAAGACAAACGAAACAAAATAATATTTTTTTCATGCAATACGTAATCACTTACCCTCATTATTTCCGTTGCATAACTCAACTACCAATTTTCCACTTGATACAGGTTTCATCTATTCTTATCTTGGCTCTTTCTACATATACAATAAGGACCACAAAGCAAGATACACGAATATAACAGAAAATCAACCAAATCGCTCAAGTCGCAAATACTGAACTGAATACTTTTTGCAATATGCAGATATATAAATAAACAGTAAATGTAATAAAATTACTAACGTTAGGGCTATATACCTTTGCACAATACTACATCCATTCCAGGTGGAGAATTACCAGGTATTTAAGGTCGTTCGTTAAACATTGTAATAAAGAATTAGCATAGTTTTCTACATTTTACAGCATTACCTATTTGGTTTATTACGAAATACAAATATATTGTTAGAAACTAACTACGTGCTTAAGCACTAATATCGGATAGTTTTATTATGATGTACTTTGCTATTATATTATGGGATCTAGATTTTGCGACGCATTTGGTTAATATAAACAAACTAGTTTAACAAATCCAGGAGTATTAGATTTGAAAGAAAAAAGTTCAAATTTTATATTGTACAGATGTCTGCAGCATTGTTTATTGTTATGTATTGAAATACTTTCTACAAAAAATGATATTGTAACGTACGTAGGGCTTCCAAAATTAGTACAATTGTACTAGATTCAGTACATTTACTATTTTGATACTATTATTGGTAGGTTTGTGCTCCAATCACATCTTTAGAATAATTTTAATAAGAGCCTCTAAAAGAGCAATTACCTACTATTTTTGTGCAGTAGAACACTTATTGAATATACGATTTTATACGATTGAAACCGTGCCATTTTTAGCAGAGAATGAGGCCAATAATGACTATACATCTTGTATACATATATACAAGGTGTTTTTGAACGACCGTCATTTAGCCGAATCTCGGAATCTAGTTGGACGTGAAAATTTGAACAAGGGGCTTTAACAAATTTTAAATTCAATGAAAATATTTTGAACTGTAACTCAGTTCCGCTTCTACCGGAATCTCATACTAACTTTATTATTTGAAATACGAAATATATAATATATCTAAACCCTGTAATATAATAATTTGTTTTAATTGCCGGCGAGCAGGTGGCTCAGGGTTTAATGTCTCGATCGCTCAACCCAGAGGTCGTGGGTTCCCCATTCCACCAGAAAATTTTTAAAAATAATCTACTCGCAGAATAAAGCTTGTTCGCAGGGATGGGTTGGCAACCATCCTGGCGATGGCCTAGGATGGCAAGGATGTGAGCTTGGTGTTAGTGTGACAGATTAAAATCGGTTGATGCCCCCGACTAACGAAGTCGTCTAGGCGTCGTCTTGAGGCGCAAATGCGGGCCGCGAAATAATAATATGCCGCCCCTTCCCACGCACGTCTCCGAATTTTGGGCTAATCCTTGTGATTAAAATAGGGGTAGAGACATTATTATTATATTATTATTGTTATTATTATTATTAATTATACGCTCAGTTTTAGTTCAGTTTCACGAAAAGTGTTATGCAAAGTATGATATAAAATTTCACAGAAAGGTCAAAGCTTACTAGGTTCAATAAAATAAGCGAAAACCAAAATATTAATAACAACATCGCAAAAACTAAAAGAGTTATATAAGAGCATATCTAAAATACTTTGTACACAATTAACTGCTGCACCTAACTGATCTTATTATATTTAAAGGGTTTCCTATTTAAAGAAATGTGTTTCTAATATTAATATTGCTACAAATAGCAGAAACGTTAGTGTCAATAACAGGGAAATAACAGTTTCATTTACATATTTTGTGAAACCATTGTATAGTTTTTAAGGTTGACATTGTTTAAAAAAAAAAATGAAAATTACGATTTTCTCAAAAACCATTGAGACAAAGTATACTGTTTTCTGCTGAATGTGCGCCTAAAATTTTATGTACAATTAAAAAATGTTATTATAAACAGGTTGTTCCATTTGAAATAAGACAGTATGAGCAAAGATTAGAAAGACCTAGATGTACAAAGCTTACGGGAAAAGTGCAAAGCCAAAGTGAGTGGACAACAAACTTCACTTCAACCAGATTAAACTCAACTATGAAAATGCTTAATTTTAATAGCTAGTAAATGATGTAGGTAACTATTCACCCTATGTATAGTTGTTTAATTTAAAGTTTGTTATAGAGTTTTAAAGTTTGTGATCTACGCATTTCAACGCTAAAATATATTACCATTGCAATAAACAACTAGGTATAGTATACATAAACTTTGGTGGTTGAGTTTCTAGTAGAACCAGAAGTGCGCCACGGTTGAAAATACTTTCAAAATATCTTTCAACCCCCAGAACAAATTTTCACGAATAACGCCCAAGTAGATTCCGATTCCGAGATTCGGCTAACTGACGGTACAAGATAGTGAAGGTGCTCTGTAACATCCGAAGATTTGGCAACGTCGCTGGAGGTGACAACAACGTACCAGTCTCTACTCATATATAGATGTTGGAAGTGATAACGTATCCTTAGTGTGCACTATATATCGCAAAAAATAAAGGGGAAATTGTTTCCCCTCGCTTGAGATTCTAATTCTGGAAGATCCCCTCGTCAAGAATATATCTAATATATATGGGTATATAAACGGGAAAACCCGGATGTGAGGACGTCTCTTGTGTCATACGGATGTGGTAACGAGCTCTCAAGCAATATATATATATATATATATATATATATATATATATATATATGTGCTATAATCGCTGCAACGATTGTCATTTTATGGAGTTTTTTTTATAATACAGAAGCTGCAGCTGCCTTAGATATTGTTCATTTATCACATTAGCCTTGGATAGAAACAACACCTGAAATAGGAGTAATAGCTTTCAAAACGTGTTATAAAAAAGTTCCATAAAATGACAACCGTTGCAACGATTATAGCACATATATATATTTTTCAAATCAAAAAAATCCGTAGAATGCAATAATCAAAAAATATACAGGGTATTCTATTTAAAAAAATTGAACCTAGGCTCATATTTCTTTAAGCTGCACTCATTTTGGCTGTTTAACTACATATCTGGAAAGCTCGTAAAAAATTATGAAACTTTTGTATAAAACTTTTTTTTTAGCACTAAAAATAAAAAAGATATAGGGGGTGAGTCATTTCGTTGGAAAACCCGGTACATACAAAAACAACTCTGCCAATAAGTTTGTTGTTTCCTATTGCAGGCGTTGGTACAAATCAGATTGCAGCACACAACACAAGAAAAAATATGTACTTCTTAATTGAAACAAATAAAACACATGTACTGGCCACTACTAGCTCATAACAAGAAAATAAATCTCACGAGCAGGTCTTTTAACTTTTTATCATACGCCTTATATGGGTTCGTTGTGAACTAAACGGGAGAAATTTTAATTGAACCTGCATCACATTAATAATATGTTATCTGGATTAACACTGTACTTAATATAAATCGTGATTTAATATTACTAGTCGCACATTTCAACATACAAGATTATGCAAATGTAAGGGTCAAAGTTGAAGCGCTTGCCCAGATACAAAGAAGTAGTGAATTAAGGGTACTATATAATCTGGGCAGGTTTGCAAAACGTACTTGCTCAATTGGGGCGCAACTTTTTATTTCCTCAGCATACGGAAGAATTATTTCAATTAAGCAGAAATTGGAGTTGTTATTCATTGAATTTACCACTTTAGTTTCTAATCCTTTAAATTTAGCTTTATTTGTAAACCCCTATACTTTTAAATAATATACACATAGAGCGTTCTCTCCCCAATATATTGATGCCTGTGTATAGCTATAATAGTGAAACAGATATAACGGGTGAGTTTCTTAACCTGTAACTTCCAAATATCTCGAGAAATAAGAACTCTACGAAAAAATACCAATAACCAAAATTTATCATTTAGCGTGGCAAATGCAATAGTAGTCAAACTTAGTCCACCTCCCCACTCCCTGTGGGTGGGGCGTGGTGTAACTTGGAAATCTAAATAGGAACCTATATGTGAGATGGTCTAAACTGACAACTTTAGTCCCTTATATCTGGACAAGGTGGAAGAAAATTATTTATACTTGAGCATTAATAGGTTGTAGCGAGAATTGAAGGTATTCTCTCGAGGCATCTGTGGGTGTGTGTTTATAGAGGAGTAAGTTCCGTTGGTTTCAGCTTACACCGTTCAAGCCATGGTGTTATATTTTAAATCCCCAATTAAGTTGTGTTTGATGATGACAGTGATACCTGTGCTATGTTTGTCTGTGCTATGTCCAATAAATAATCAAAAAATGTGTTTGTTTTCAGCGTTGTAAGTCTACAAAAGAAATATATCCCAATGACAGTTACAGTCATCTAATTGATGGTTTCAGTCAAATTACCATATTTTATAAATGTTCGACAATATTTTTCACATGTTTCTATTTTATGTTTTTAGTTCTTTTGGAAATGCAAGATATATAGAGAAATTATAATAATGTAGAGCATATGACATTTGGTACTTTATTATTATTAAGGACCAGTTATTAATCCAGTTTTTTCCAACATTTATTTTCTTCTGTTCGTGATTTGGATAGTGTAGATATAATGGGTAGATCGTTCGGAAAAATAACGCATTTTTTCAACAACTTTTCATCACTGGAAGCTAGCTTAGACCATAAAGAAACAATTCTGCTTCTTTCGTTCACCTTCACAGTCAAAAAAAATAATTTGCGATTTTTGCCAACAATTTTAGCTGGCATCATTTTGATACTTCCAGATAAAACAATGTATAGGTCGGTCTATCTGTATAATTATTATTCCTGTGACTTTACTTTATTTTTTACATTCGCACAGTTTCCAAAACTTTAGAATGTATTATACTCAAAAATTATATCCGATTCTTTTATAAATTACTAAGTACATGCTGGTTCTTTCATTTCGTAAAATATATGGAACTGTTATATAAATGTCTGTTCTTGTAAAATATGAATATATAATCAGTTTCCTAATACCTACACCCAGTATTTAAATTATCTAAGTTATATGATATATAGTTAGAACGTCCCTTTTTGTTACTAATTAGTTTGGGTGTGTAAAGAGCAAAGCTTCCTGTAGGAACTGTCAATTATATTTATTTCATCATAATCCGTTACTCCTGCAGCCATCGACATAAAATGCATAATTGGATAGCCACTTAAGTGTAGGTCATTCTTCGTCATTATTCATAGTTATAGAAATGTTGGAAATAAAAAAGGATAAGTCTTTGTTAGGTACTCAAACTATTTACCAAAATTGTTTATTCTTCATGAAAAGTTATTGAAATAGTATTATTTTATTGCTTGCTACATTGTAGGTACTTTGTTAATTAAAAACTGATCATGTAATTAAATTTATCTGAGTACGAAGCACTTTGTACTTTTATTGCAACTATAACATGCTGTATTTAGCATTGCACAGATTTAAAACAGGTCAGTTACTGTTACAAAATCCAGATGTCAGTTCTGTTTTCATACAATTAAACAAATACTAAACAATTTGTTTCGCACAGAGAGCTGTTTTATGGTCCGCTGGTCATATGCATCTTCCGCTCGATGATTTTTAGTTTCAGATTTAATGTTGTAACAATCATGCTTTGCACTATAATTACTTACAGATTACTAGAGCCGCATCTGCGTGACACCAACCAAATTGCACTGATTGCTCTACTTTAGGGCTTCCTAGATCTATATAGGCTGTCCAACATAGAAAATGCAACTGGGCATAAATACTTCGCATATATAATAGGTATAGGTACATAATTAGTGCAAAATATCAGTTAAATATTAGTTAGATCCATACAGGGTGAGACAGCGAGAAGTTTCATCCTTGGTTATCTGTCAAAGGATTGGTCCCAATTTAAAATCAAATAAAAGTCGACCAGTTTCTGGATTTTCCATTAAACCAATCTTTTGACAGATAATCCAGGCTAAAAGTTTTCGTTGACTCGCGTCATATATTGTATTAACAGATGAAGTGTTTGGACAATGCATAAAAGAGGAACATTATAATTTCTAAGAATTCGCATACCTAACACAAAGATAGATAAACAAATGAAAGAATTTAGAATTATTGCTAAAGGCAGAATAAATGGAATGAATTTAGTAGAGTATTTCAACAAATATGATTTACAACAAATAAGCTTACTACTAAGGCATATTTACTATAGCTATTATATGTTTCTTGTGGCATATAAAAATGGTAAACATGTTCCGTTTAACATGTTGGCTATATCGCATTTACATTTGTTACAGTTCCAAAGAAAATGCCAGTTTTTCGAATGTAAATTAATATAACTATTCCTAGTAGTAAGTAGTAAAATTTTAGTAGCACAAGCTACTAAAAAGTCAGAAAGCAACTATCTTCTCTGTATACACACCTGTCAAAGTACCGGGATGTCAAAAATTATCTTGGTCAAGAGTGGTTGTGGAATGTAAAACGTGTGCCTTACTTTAAATTTTTGAATATGTTTTGTTGTGTCAGAATCTGTCAAGTTATTGTGCTGAAATTTTCTAAACCAGTTTTTGAATCATGCCTCTTATCACACAGCACAAAATTTTCATTATTGAAGCTTATTTTCGAACGGGTGCGCTAGTTAATGGAAATTGGCAATACAGTCAACGTTTGTGCTTGGACAATTTTCGAGAGCACTTCCCAAACGTGGCAATATTACCGGACAATTTTTATGCGTGCCTTACAAATTGTGTTGAAGTGTTTCGCGAAACTGGTTCTGTGACTCATAAAAAAGGTGCTGGTAGACCAAGAGTTCGTACAGAAGAAGTTGTCAATGACGTTCGTCAACGTATGGAAGAGGAGCCTGCAAAACCTTTGAAACGTCTTTCTCAGGAAATTGGACTTTCTTATGGAACATGTCATAAGATTTTAAAGAAAGACTTGAACATGCATCCATATAAGATGCAAGCACATCAAGCTCTTCTGCCCGCAGACCACCCCACACGCCTTACTTACTGCCATTGGTTTGTCAATAATTTAATGAATGGCGATCTTCTGGACTTAACTTTTTTTTCTGACGAAGCGTGGTTCCACCTTCGGGATACATCAATTCTCAAAATATGCGAATGTGGAGCAATGATAACCCTCATGTTTTTACTGAATCGCCACTACATGCTCAAAAAATTGGTGGTTGGATGGCAGTTTCTCGCAGAAGAATAATTGGGCCAATTTTTTTCGATTTCACCGTCAACGCAGAAAGGTACAGACACAACTTTTTGGCTGAATTTGTGAAACAGTTAAACGATGATGAACTTCGGTACGGTTATTTCCAGCATGACGGTGCAATAGCACATACTACATGAGAAAATATTGCTTTCCTCCGCGAGTTTTTTGATGACCGGCTGATAAGTTTGCATTAGAAGTTGAGTTTCCTCCGAGATCACCTTGTTTGACAATTATGGACTATTTTATATTTCCTTACTTAAAAAACAAGATTTTCGCAACTCCGGTAAATAATTTGCAAGAACTGCAACAAAGAATTGTTAAGCAATGTGCAACCATAACGCCAGAAATGCTGCAAAACGCTTTTCACAGCATGAGGAGGCGCGTCAACTTGTGCATCGAACAAAACGGGGGACATTTCCAACAATTACTGTAATTTAGTTTTTCTTGTTACTAAAACCGTTATTTCATAATTTGTAGTTCATTATTGTTTTACAACTGAAATAAATAGGTATGAAATTTGTAGGTTATTGATGATGTCAGTGTGACAGTGACATAATTATTTCAAATTTAAAGTAAGACACACGTTTTCCACAACCACCCTTGACCAAGATAATTTTTGATATCCCGGTACTAACCGAGATCAAAGTTGCGTATAGCTTTATTCACATCCAATTGTGTAATGTATCCAGAAATTCACTTCGTAGAGAGCTTCGTCTACGTTTACAGTCATGAATGCTATGCAAGATTGCGCAAACCGGAATTTGAAAATGAAAGATGACGAAATTGACAGCGTAATGTCAAGTTTGTGACGTTTCGAGATGGCGCTAGCTTATTGGTGCAACTAAGATCTGTAGTGAGAGAGAATTTGACATCTTTTCTAGAGGCAGCTCATTGAAGAGATTAACCAACGCAATGTAAAAATCCACAAAGTTATAGGAGACTACGTTAATTTTCATAGTAAACACCTGTGTATGTTCTATTGTATTTCAACTTTCTTAACTATGTTCTTACGTTAATTTCTACAAAGCTAATTGGATGTGAATGATGCTTAGCTCTGATATCGATGATAGGAAGACACATTAAGTACTCTTTGCCAACGGATTAACTGACATTTTATTTATTGCCACGCTGTCTCCATTTTAGTTTCGCGCAGCTTAGATATATTTGTGTTGTTGTGTTGGCAACCTGCACACTCGAATATGGCTATGCTAATTGCGAAACTAGTCTAGCTAAATAGCTCTTAGGAGTATCGCCGTAGGGTTCAGATGGTCAATTGCTACGTTGCATGTAGGATCTTCCACGAAACAACGAATTTACAAAAGAGTAACCGTTCATAATTGCAGTTTCTGTATAGACGTATCTCTATTTATATGTATATTATGAAACCATAAGGAAGAAATGCTTGTTTTCTATGACAATTTGCATATAAATGGCGATAGATATGAACATTCCTAGCAATAAAAAGCATAATCATGCTAAGTTTTTAAATTAGATTGCCTTAAGTCAAATTAAAGAGGAAGAAAGAAATTAATATAAGAAAATATGAAACTGCTACTAGTACGGAAGTTTGGTGGACACCGATTTTGCATATTAAAAGAATATCGAAGCTTTTACACTTATCCCTATGTTGGAGAAGCTGTGTATTATTTATTTTTTCTTCAAGCGTATAATAATACCTACATTATATTATGTAACATATATTATAGAAAAGGCCTGTTTTTTAGTAGTAAAGAAATATTTTCATTTCTTTACTAGTCCAAAAAATAAAAGTGTAACCATAACAACGGCTTAAAAATGAGTCATATAACCAGGATTTCTATCAGTTTGAAATTAAACGTTACGTCAGATTGCGTTTTATACAAGTATAAATGTCTGAAGAAATACGTTTTTAATTTTGACAAAAGATGTGAAAAGATCCCCAACAAAATATCAGGAAAATAAATTTTCAAAAAAATCGTCGTTGTGTCAAGGAAGAACAAGCTTTTTCAAATTAAATGTCACTTGACCCGCACATGGGCAACCACAATAGATACAGAGCCAAATTGGGGACTTATAATTTATCCCTTAATATAATAGAGTAAGCGGAAAAGGTATGGAATGTATTCAATAAATTTTGGATGGGTGTATACCCATTGATTTTTATTTTGGATTACGTATTTTTTTAACTTAATTAGTGATATTCGATAAGTGCCTTGTCGGAAATATGAAGTCATCGATGACTTTTTATAATAAAACACGTTGTACAATTTTGCAGATGTGAATAGAACGTTCTCTGACGAATACATTGATAATCTTACATCATGATGATCAGGTGACCATGCATCTGTATCCAATAGTAAAGAAGAGATCTGCCCGAAATAGTATGTTCATAAAAAGATTATCTAATGTTTCAGATAAGAACTCTCCCTCTAACGCATATATTTTGTTTACCTATAGAGATATACCGTTATTCAAATATACAAAAATATACAGAGCGTTGCAATAAAAAAGTAATTGAAGTCGTCCTATCGCCACACGGTTCAACTGATTATTACTAATTAAATAAAAAAATCAAGAAATGAAAATATTAAAATTTTAAAAAAATTTTGCCAGCATGACAATTTTTACTCAATTTATTTGAAATAGATGTCACTCTCAGGCATAAAAAATAGGTAAAAGGAAAGTTAATATCTGGGAAAAATTTTCTATATAGTTTACCAATTTCTAATGGCTAAAAAAAATATAAAAAACTGTTCATTATCATTATATTTTAAGAATTACTCGATGAAAATTACAGACATCTGTCTATTGCAGTTGTAAATTTATTATTTATTATATTTTCCATTCCTTGCCGCAGTACAAATGCAATTAATAAGTTTAGAAATCTTTAGTGCTGTTCTAGGAATGTGTTCCTCCCATGATAATAAAATCAGTAAGAGGAACTGAGGCTTTATATATTTCCAGCAGTTCTGCCATATTAACTGCCAGAGTGGCCATAAACAAGAAAACCCACTGTGTTATGTTACGGCCTCTAATAAAGTCATTGAGAACATTTCAGTCAGACTTTGACAGGTTTATAAACTCATTAGAGTTGACGCAGATCTAGCAGATATCTAATTAGTGAATGTGTTCGAATGGTGCAATCTAATGTAACCACAAATTAAAGACATGGAATGCCAGAAATACTTGGCCGAAAAAGGGAATGTGATTTGTTTTATTAGGATGAATATATTAGGACTAAGATAAGATAATAGTTGAGTACCTAACTAGTTAATAATTCCAAGTAGAGTCCAAACTGCTAATATTTTCGAAAATATACACTATACTATTAGCAAAACGTCCTGGGGATTAGTTATCTTCGTTTATAGACGTTTCGCTAGAAAGTCACACATACTTCACATCACATTTTAAATTGCGAATCTTTTCAGCATATTCTCATTTTAATGAACTCCCTGTTCAGCCAAAAGTTATTTACCATCATTTTAGTTTATATGAGGCACCTTTGCCTAATCATCCAGTTTGCAAATTAATTTAATTTTTGAGGCGCACTTATCGTTTTCTCGCATGTCAATATTAACGAAGATAGTCCAGAATTTCTTCATGTAGTGTATAAATAATAAAGTAGCAGGCACTGTAGTATTCCATACTCTGGAATCAGTTCGTTTTTCGTAAATACAGCACAGCTTCGAGTGTCTAAAAAAGAGAGAAGAGAGGGGTCACGTTTTAAATTTTGACGAAATTTCTACAAGGATCTAAAAGCCTAGTTCGCCTATATAAGGACCACGGCATGTCGGCGAGGGTCAGTCTTAATCAGACAGCGATCAAGAGCGAAGAAGCAATACTTAAGTGAAATGACTGCAATTTTCGAAGTGTTTTCGGCGTGTATTTAATTGGATATTATACAAAAAGTGTTATATTGTGTTTGAAGTCCTTGAGTCAAGGATGAGAGAGGAGGATGAGAGGAGAGAGAGAGAGAGGTGAGGCTCTAGTAAGTACGATGCAATTTAGCTATAGTTCCTATAGTTCGAGTTTTTTTATTAATAACAATAACACATTTTACACTAAACATCGTGGCCTTCAGGATAATAAAGTCATTAAGATTTGAGGCGTGCTATAAAGTCTCATGCCGACAGATTTTGCATTCTGGATTATCAGCAGCAAATCAATCTGCAAAAGAGTAAAATAGCTTCCGACGACTGTTACAACTACAAAAATCGCCTAAACTACAAAAAAAACCCATATCATCGCATACATCTCCCAGTCATTACCGTGAAACGGCCGCTTTTATTTTTTCCGAGTGGGGTCGGTTAATTTAGATGGAGATAAAGTGATAGCGGACCCGTTTCATCGGACGCTGTGCGGCTGATGGCTAATATGCAAAGTACATACCTCTTGCTTTATTATACTTGTCGGTAACGTATAATTGTACCATTCCTTTTATGGATAACGTTATGCTAGGTAAGTTCGTATTGTTTATTTGAAAAGCAGTGCTGTGTTTACTATGAGTGTGATAGAATCTAATATGGTGACATTTCAGAGGCAAGTGTCCATGGATCTTTGCGAGGATGAAAATTTTGCATAAAGATAGCACAACAGATAGTTTGTAAAGGGCAGTTGCGTTCATAGCTGTCGTATAGGTGTACGATTGGTAGATACGGTTTATCAATCCACATCTGGCCAATATATCAAATTATACGAACGGAAAATTTCCTTGAGATTATTGGAGTTACTATAGTTGTGAATTAATATCTTTAAAACTAACCAATAAAGTCTTGTTGAAGTTAAACAGGACATGAAATGGAAATTCCTTTTTATATCAAATAACTACGAATAGTATGGACGTCATTAAGACATCCTCCATCTGCAAACGCCTTATATTAAATAAGGACTAAAACAAATCAAGCCAAAACAGCTATTCTCCTGGCAATATGCCGCGCCGAGTGCTAAATTACAAAGCAAGATTTGCCGTATTTTGGTCTAAACACAGTTAGAATGAAAAATACTAGGATTCGGATTGCAACGAAAACTACGAGGAAATACTTAGACCACACATCGTAGGATGCCACTAATTGCAGACCGGTTTCGACCTTTTTATGGTCTCATCAGTGCAATATAAGTGAGCACACCTCCGAATGCGAAGACCTGAGTATTTGGCACAATAGGTTAGCCATGCGTACGCAAGTACTAATGTCCTAATGGCGCCATCTCTGGGTAGTTTTCGCAACACAATCCAAGTCAATCGTAATGGTGTGGAAGAAATCCAGTACAATAACAGGTTGTAGAACAGGTTATAGTACAATAACAGGTTGTAGAAACTGAACTAGTTTCTACAACCTGTTATTGTACTGGATTCCTTTTTATGTTTGTTTTTTTTTTTTTTTTGAAAAGAAGAGATACACAACTAAAATGAGTAGTAGTAGTAGTCTGCAAGTACAACTTAGTTCCACTCATAATGTCCATACAAGTGTATTCACTGTAAGAAGAGGTCTTGCAGAACAGAATTTAAGTATTAGAATTCCAGCCACAGGACCGAAGTTAAACGTAAACCATCGTAGAGTGCGATTACAAATCGCTAGAGAGCATGTGAATTGGAATCTTGAGGACTGGGAGCGCGTCTTGTTCACTGATGAGTCCAGGTTTTGTTTATATAGCTCCGATCGACGCGTAAGTGTGGTCCGACGGCCAAATGAGCGTTACTCTCAATGCAATATTCAGTAGAGGGTGTCATTTAATGGAGGTTCTGTAATGGTTTGGGGAGGAACATCCAAGACAGCTCGTACATAGCTAATTCCTTTACGTGGAGGTTCCTTGACCAGTGCACGATATATTGAAGAAATTTTATCCGACCATGTTGTCCCTTTTGTCCCAAATATTGGCAATAATTTCTTATTAATGAATGACAATGCAAGGCTCTATGGTGCTCGTATAGTTCAGGAATATCTACAGGAGGTGGGCATTGAAACGCTGGACTGGCCTCCACGTAGTCCAGATCTCAATCCTATAGAGCATTTGTGGGACAGATTGGGTCGGCAACTTAGAAATCATCAGCGGCTCGCTTGACGACGTTGAAAATATTCTAAGAGAAACATGGAACAATATTGACCAAGACCAGATTACGCATTTGATTTCAAGTATGAGTAATAGATGTCAAGCCGTTATTAGAAGTAGAGGTGGAAATACACGGTATTGATTTTCATCGTCCGTTTTGTTGATTTTAGTTCTTGTTATTAAATAACTACAGTACTGCATTTTCATTTTAGTTGTGTATCTCCTTTAATAATAGAGATAACGGGTTCAAAAAAGAACGAAAATATTAAAAAAAAATAGGGCTACAGTCTAACACCAGTACACATCGACCATTTTAATCACAGCATTCCACAGGGTGTTGCAAAGTTCATGAAAAAACTTTACTCCATTGTAACACCCTATGTATGTTCAAAACTGAAATGCGAATAAGATATACTACCATAGTGCCCTTGCTGAAGAAGTAGGCTACAATTCAAAAAAAAATTCATCGAAATCGGGTTGACGGTGCGCCAGGAAATTCAGTTTAACACGTTGACTGCCGTGAGACATAAATGTGGTGTCTCAGGTTATTTTCAATAATAGCCGCGTGACTGTTACTGTTGTCTCAGACGCAATTCTGCATTATAGCCGCGTGAGCCGTGAACAGCGTCTCAGTCCTGTATAAATTATATGGGCGTAAAAGAGCACGGCTGTAAGTGCCGGCAGGTGTTTTTGGTTTTTGAATCTGAGACTCACAAGTGGGTTCTCATGGCCTGAAATATACGTAATATATAGAATCAAAATATATTGAAAAGGAACTATTTATTGGTGTAAAATACAACATAAAAGTAAATGATTCTCGAAATATAAAACAAAATACATAACAATTCATAACAAATACTTAAAAATTATTTAGTGCATTTATGCACCTGAAAAAAAGACCCAAAACAGTAATATTTTTCACAAGACGTGCACTCCAATCTTGTCCTAGGAGTTTTTTTTTGGGCTTGGGCACGTCTAGATTCTTTTTGAAGTTGTTCATAACAGAGAATGCATCGACGTCTCTGTTATGAACAACGTCATCAGACGTTGTTACCAACATCTTCCAAAGAATGTTGGCCTTCTTCCACAGCTATATTCTGTCTATATTGCTCAATCTCAAACCCTAAGTGACTGGTTACGATTTCCTGTTTGAACTTCGTGATTGACAGTTTTTCATTGGCTACTTCTTGGTGTAAAATATTGCTATATATTGCTATATATATTTATTATTATTGTGACTAGTAACTACGTAATTATTTCAATAAAAAGAATATTTACCTGCCACAATAGCCGCAACCGCTTTTGCTCCTCTTCATAAGACGACTTTTCTTGTGATTACTCAAACGGCGCGAATTTTATAGGCTTCACAACTAAAAGTATCCAGACAGAATAAAAAAAATCCGGTAAGATGTAAACAGTTCTCAGATCCTCGCACAAAACAGAAAGAGAAAACATTCAGAGGAAAAAGATTGCCCAATATGAATGCTTTCTTCGACTCAATTGGACAAGGCTTAACTGGCTACACGCAGGCTCAGACGTGTAAAAGTGAAACTCAACATTTGGTGCACGCGGCCATTGAGTCAAATTTTATGTGTTCAGGCCGCGTGACCATAAGGTGGGTCTCATTAAAAATTATCAAAAAATTGATAATAAACATTTTATTTAGAAAAACAAAATACCCACGAGTGTTCTAGGACATCAAAGGAAACCTTTTACGAAAAAAAAAAATTGGCCTGTGGGACCGATTTTTTTTTAATATTACGGCAGTCAACGTGTTAACTTTTTCGGTTTCTCTAAGTGGTGCGTTAATTTTGATGCGAAGTGTATTTTCATTGAAAAGATCAGCAACGATTACCTAGATCATCAAATTTGCCAAAAATGATTTATTTTATATAATTTTTATAGATCAATTGCTTCGACAAATGTTATGAGTAATTGAGTAGATACTCATGATTAATGAGCAAATTAACATTTACTAATTTGGACCAATAGGGGTAGACAAACGTTTTCATCAAGTTACCACACTTGGTCAATAACGTAGCCCTCTCAACAGAAATAATGTGAATCATGCTTTTATTCCGTTAAAAGCTAAAAGCTTAAGCTCATTATTTTTATCCCCTTGCCACAAAAGAATATAAATAGTCATATTTGTTGACTCAGGTAACTTTCCCTCTTAGGGAGCACCAATATAAAATATACTAGGTGTGGAATATATGGCATAAGTTAACACGCACACTGGCATTATGTGGTAACTTTGTTTTATTCTGGTTTCAATATCGTTAATATAATAATTTAAGGCAACCAACATAAAAAGAGAAACATTTAGGTTTATAAGACGTATATACGTTTTCAGTTGTAGCAGTTTTAGATAAAATATCAAGAATATTTCGGATATGATAACGTAAGAATTTAAAATCAACAAATATTCCTTTTAATTTTTGATATAAAATTTATTTAGATAGAATTTTTTTTTTGCTAAAATGATGAATTACATACAATTTTCCGTGCAATATTGAAATACAACATTTTTTTAAAAATGTTATCAATCAGCATATCAGCCAAATCTAGTTTAAAACAATGTGTTTAGAGAAATAAAACACCGTGTGCAGAGCAGTCCATTTTTGATGGGAATCCAGGGTAATTCAAATCCAAAAAGTGTAAAAGTTACGGAAAAATTTATTGCACTTAGGTAGTTTTAAAAATTTGTCATTTACAGTTTTTCTATATCCCTCAAAATAAGAAAGATATAGGGCTTTGTTGAAATAGACAAATTTGTACACTTTTTGAGTTATCCTAGACTCGCATCAAAAACTGACTGCTCTGTACAATTTAAAAGGTCATACCTAGAAATTATCTCACCAGAATATCTCAAAGTGATACCCAGATTTTAGATTAAGATTTTAATTAATAGCAAGGTCTAGCATGTCATGGCGCTTGTTTTCTCTAATATATCTCGGATTTGTGTGCAATATCATCGAGTAAAATATGATATACTGCCTACGTATTTCCTCACGGCACAATACAAGGTAATTTCCGGTTGATAAATGTTATACTAAGCCAGCAATCAGTCTCGCGCATCTGACGTGATTGCTCGTTTTTTATGATACCTACATTTCATTTGTTACTTACAGCTCAACATTTTTCTTGCTCTTCTGCTTTTCGCAGCATCCCAAAACATTTATTTTAAAGATGTGGTGGAACCGTAAGTTAGCAAAATTGTGTTATTAAATTATGCCATAGGTATACAGGGTGTTCCTTAATGTCATGTCTATGCTGTAGGAGCTAATTCCTTGTCCAATTTTATGATTAAATTGTCTCGTTTTTGAGATACAGGATGTTAAAGTTTTTATAAAACATAGTTTTATTTTTAATATCTTGAAAACTCTTTCGCCGATTTGGATGAAACTTGGTACGTTGGTTTGAAGTAATAAGGGGCTTATTTTAACGTGAAAAAATTATAATTGTTGGCTCCAGCGGCGGCTAGGAGGGTAACCTACTTGAAATTTATGAAAAAACATTGGACGCCACTGGTATTTAACAAGTTTTGTATTTACAATTATACAAATATGATTTGTTGTACGTAAAAGTATGTTGATCAAACTGTTAAGGTACCTATTCACGTTCAGTCGGCCGGCCGATATTTGCCGGAAAGGCCATGGCCGGCCGGCCGCTTTTCGCTACACACACAACGTTAAACGACGGGTCGCTGCCTGCCGGCGGCCTGTTGGTTATTAAAACTTAACGTGTGTATTTCCTTGCTTTGTACCGTAAACATAAATGTTTGTAGAAAATAAAAGACGCCACTTATGCCAACAGAGCGGCTTTATTAAATTTAGTAAATACTCAAAACAATTATCATCCATCCTCAGAAATTTTTTTAAATCATTGCACTCAATTGTCGGAGTTCTCGTATAAACTCCATGTGAGATAAAATGCCACGTCTTTTTAACCACTCCTTCATTCCAATTGTTTTCCTTTTTCTTTTTCTCTGGTGGTGTCGTGATATAACAATTGCTGCTGCGCACTTTTCTTGTGACATGCTTCAACTGTCGATGTAGAACTGTGTGTGTATAGTAAAATACTTAAAAATGTGAGGCCATTATCGAAACCGGCAGAGAACTGTCGTCCGAAATCGGTGAACAAAACTGCAGGTGTAGTTTGAGTATCGATAACGGCCGGCCGGCTGGACGGACAGTCCACGGCCTGCCGGCCGACTGAACGTGAATAGGTACCTTTAGTCTTGAACTTCAAGTCTATTTAAAGCAGATGCGTGAGCCAGGGTGAAAAACTAAGTCCAAAATAACATTTATATTTTAGGTTAAAGGAGTTTCTTCTTAAATGAGCCACTAAATTGGATTTTCTGTTCTGGTGTGCACTGTTCAGTAGCAGCTAGATCTGTGGTACTCATCGGAATCTGTTATAAATGGGAATCAATACAAAGTAGATTTGCTGATGCTCTGAAAGTAATTATTGTTATTTTTATTTATTAAAAATTTCTTAAAATTAAAATACTGTTCACAGGATTATGATTCAGATAACTGACGTTTTTAACAAATTTAAATTATACTAGAAATGGAAGAAAATCGCTGCCGCGATTTTCGCGGTGCGATGCGCCCTGACCTGGGCGCGTGGACCTTTATTCGGCTGACAAAAGCATCTAAAATAATACTATTTTTAAGAAAACACATATTAAAGAAATTTTGTATCTGGAATGATAATGTAATTATGCTAAACGATTTTTCTTAATATTTTGATGAAGTGTACTCTATTCTTGATGGTAAAGTAAAACATCATCATTTTTTAAGTGCTCGAAGTAGAATTTATTTTTCAGTAAACATTTTCATCAATTTTATCAATGGGACCAATAATATATAGCTGTCATAATTGTTGCAGCAAATTAATATTGTACATATTTTTTACTTTAGTAAGCTAAAATGATGAATTTGCCAAAATGAACGAATTAATTCCAATACGGACAATGAAACAGAATAACCAAACGCTAATACTAATAAATAATTTGAATTAAAAAGTAAAAAAAACCCGCTAAATAAGCATTATCACGTTTTGAATCCTACTACGATTTTCCCATTGTGCTACCGCGCCTATTGTCAAAAGTTTACCCTGAGACGTTTAAGTATGTAAACTATACGTGTCAACCTGAAAAAATAATTTTTACCGATTTTCTAATTGGAAAAGCATTTCGCTTCAGTATTTTGGTAATCAGAAGTGTTTAGCAGTCAGTACTATCGATTCCGTTAGTAATATTTCTCGTAGAAAAATAACCTATCTGAAGTTTAATTAATTTGACAATTTTCGTGGGAGGTGCTTGTCTCGTTAGTGCAATCTCACATTGGCAGATAAAATGAGAAAGAAGTTGAGACGAATGCGACTCGAGATTCTCGAAGGCGAATAGACGTAGAAGGACACGACGTACGGTCTCGAAAAAAAATCTCAAGTCGGGATTTCGGCAGGCGTGACGGGGCCATTAGGCCCGAGGATAAACGCCGGTGCAAGCATCGACGATGATTGACGAAAATTTTGCAGAGGTTTTTTGAAAAGGCATTTAAATTGGGAAAGCGCGTAGGAAACGGGACCAAAATACCCCTACGTATTGGAGAAAGGTCTGGGAGGGATCTCCAGTCGCCCGCGTTGATCGCTCCGCGATTCCTCCTCGGAGGATATAGCTTTGAAACTTTGTGGATTCGGCGACGGAATTTAGAGCGAGACAGAATCGACGCGTTTTAATATATATTTAACAAAATGTTTCAATAATAATTGCGTAAGTTAAAAGTAAATAAAACACAATATGCATGATTTATCAGAATTATATATATGTTAAGCTTTTAAATTGTCTTCGGGCTTTCAAAATTCCGAGAGAATTTTGGCGCCACAGTATAACCCAGACAAAGAATTATATTTAAAACTGCTTTTATGCTTTGAGAACTCTTGGCCTTGTACATTGATGGTTCTAAACATAGCACACATGAGAGTTATCTTTAATGCGTCTTAATCAAATAAGTAATTTCATGGAACATGAAGCAGAAACGACGCCATGATTCGGAAATAGAAAAAAAAACCAAGTCTCTTGAGCACAACATAAATCATGAACACACCACCATATTTCGATTTCTATCTTGCGTGGCTAGAAAATAATACAAATATATAACTAACCAGTTGACTTAAACAATAGTTACTATAAACGTTTCACATAGTTTCTTGTAATTTCTAAACGTTTATAATTTAGTACCTACTTTTATTCTCAGCCGTATATGTCGTTTATCAAATTAAACAATGCATGGTATTTTGAAACTGGTGTTATATGTATTATAGCTCCTGGTTGTTAATTTATTATATTATAAGAAAACAATGAAATTATAAAGAATGTTTCAGAATAGCTATGGTAAGTTGATATTCAAGTCTTGTAGAATATTACGAATTGTGGAATTTTAAAATATAAATTTACTGTTTCCCCTTGGATTTCAGAATCATCTTTCAATTCCGTATATTTCACTCTATATGCGTAAAAATATGTTTTTTCTAATAACTCTTTATACTTCATTGGTTTCTACTGGCTTCTCTGTTTTCAAATGACAAACCCCATCTCTTTCCCCCAAACGAGCGAAATAAGAAAAAAGAAAAGCTGAGTTGAGTTGAAGCTGTAATTTCTTTAGCTGTTATTTTTTGGTTCCTTGTCTTCCTATCTTATCATCTTGTTACATTCCCAGACAAATATTTGATGAAATATTACTATCTGGTAATGTTATTAACGAAAACTTTTATATTTATACTCTTTACGGGCGTTTTTCAAGTATATGACCCAGTACACTTTTTTGATTTTGATATTAGATATTAGATAATGGGTAGTGGATTTTTATCTTGCTAATTTTATTACATTTAATTGAACTTGAGCTAAATGTATATTTTTCATATCTCAACTGCCTTTTCTAATCTTTCTAAAATGGTGTGATATTTTCCTCGTACACTTGCCACCTTTGAACCATTTGGCACAATATTTTCGAAGACAGCTTTAGTTACTCAAAAGTCAATTAACTGCCTAAAAGTACTGCGTAAAAACTAACTTTAAAATAATAATGATTTACAATAATATTTTCAATATTTGTGTTCAACTTACATTACATGAAAGTAACTTCGAGTTTTTCATTTATTCATACTTTTTATGTTTCAATTAATATTATTCTATATTACTAAAATTTCTACTGTTGATAATTTTTCATATAACTACGTAGTTTATATGTGTGTTTATATAATATAATATAAAACTTAAAATAGTTGATAAATTAACTAAATTTCTTCAGTGGTTTTTCAGTTTTATACAAAATTGTATAATACTACAAACCATATTTTGAATTATGTCTAAATAAAATAGTTATAATAAAATTTAAAAGAAATTATACACTTAACTAGCTTTTTTTAAACGTTTCAAGTCGATCCTCGATTCATCGTTAGCAGAAGAGAAGTTTGTATACGATAAAAGATTGTCAGATTGATATTTTTAATTCAAAATCATGATACAATAAAGGAAGGTATGATATTGCGCATATCCCTCCCACATCCGTGTCGTCACCGAGAGCGCAAATTTGACATTTTACAGTGTTTACATATGTAAAGGTGTGAAAGTTTCGTGGTTTTTACTACATTTTGTCCTCTAAATTCATTTTTTTTGGCAGAGTATTTGTATAATTCTAGTGTATACTAATTATAATCATATGTGAGTATAGTTAAAGTTAACTTTATATTAACACGTACCTAAACTAAAAGTGCAATAAAAATGCGTTGTGCTGTGTGCTTGTATAATAGTGATAATCGCAACCAAGAGCCCAATAATTTAAATAATATTAGGTAATTATATTGCTATGATATTTAGACAATGTAAACATTGCACTATCTATTATGTTACAAGGTTTTTCACGTTTTCACGGGATGAAGTAATAAAGAAACTGTGGGTGGTAGCTTGCTGTCGAGCAGAAAAGTTTAATGTACATACTGCCAGAATATGTTCCAAACACTTCACCGATGATGATTATGAGATAAATTTAAAGCCTGTAATAAATTATATAACCTGTAATAGATATGGTTCTGTAATGTGGTCATTAAATAAAAAAAAAATGAGAAACATTTAAAATTTTCGAATAATTAAAAAAAAAAATTAATACATTTGTCACTTTTAGTCGTAGGTGTAAGGCGAACGGCGAAATATATGTATTAAAGCTAACTTGTTGCCCACATCCTATGTTTATGAAGAGTTTATCCTATATTTAAGTACTAATCATTTTACACACGAATCAGAATAACTAATTACTTATAATAAAAATTGCAATAATCACCGATAACAGTTATTATTATTGAAGTAGGTAAGAAATTAAAAGAGCCAATTTTAAACCACCAGGGATTACCAGGGCATTTTGTATATGATAGGTACCTACCATATGGAGTATATCTAATCTGTGCTTATGATTATTAAAGAACACATTTAAGGACACTGGTTAAATTTCCCAATATTTTCCTATTCGGGACACTGTTTTGTGCCAATTATATGAAAGTTTTGATAATGTTTCCATTGAAATCGTATATAACATTTGTATTTAGCGATCATTCTGCGCTCTCGGTGACGTAATGCGCACAGCGGACGCATTTTCGTACTCACGAATGTCATACCTTGTACTTATTATATCATGATTCAAAATGTCATCACATGCACTGATCACTATGTTATTATTAATTTTCCAATGGAAATAACCTTCTGGTGTAGAGGAAGGCAGGTTTGATCCAAGAATATTGTTACTGACGAGATATATGTCGTTCTTATGTTAAAATTATTACCAAGTTTTTTAAGTCTTTCAAATATCTCTGTAATACCGGGATATCAAAAATTATCTTGGTCAAGGGTGGTTGTGGAATATAAAACGTGTGTCTTACTTTAAATTTTTGAATATGTTTTGTTGTGTCAGAATCTGTCAAGTTATTGTGCTGAAATTATCTAATCCAGTTTTTGAATCATACCTCTTACCACACAGCACAAAATTTTCATCATTGAAGCCTATTTTCGAACGCGTGCGCTAGTTAATGGTAATTGGCAAAACAATCAACGTTTGTGTTTGGACAATTTTCGAGAGCACTTCCCAAACGTGGCAATATTACCGGACAATTTTTATGCGTGCCTTACAAATTGTGTTGAAGTGTTTCGCGAAACTGGTTGTGTGACTCATAAAAAAGGTGCTGGTAGACCAAGAGTTCGTACAGAAGAAGTTGTCAATAACGTTCGTCAACGTATGGAAGAGGAGCCTGCAAAACCTTTGAAACGTCTTTCTCAGGAAATTGGACTTTCTTATGGAACATGTCATAAGATTTTAAAGAAAGACTTGAACATGCATCCATATAAAATGCAAGCACATCAAGCTCTTCTGCCCGCAGACCACCCCAGACGCCTTGCTTACTGCCATTGGTTTGTCAATAATTTAATGAATGACGAACTTCTGGACTTAACTTTTTTTTTGACGAAGCGTGGTTCCACCTTTCGGGATATATCAATTCTCAAAATATGCGAATGTGGAGCAATGATAACCTTCATGTTTTTACTGAATCGCCACTACATGCTCAAAAAATTGGTGTTTGGATGGCAGTTTCTCGCAGAAGAATAATTGGGCCAATCTTTTTCGATTTCACCGTCAACGCAGAAAGGTACAGACACAAATTTTTGGCTGAATTTGTGCAACAGTTAAACGATGATGAACTTCGGTACGGTTATTTCCAGCATGACGGTGCAACAGCACATACTACACGAGAAAATATTGCTTTCCTCCGCGAGTTTTTTGATGACCGGCTGATAAGTTTGCATACAGAAGTTGAGTTTCCTCCGAGATCACCTTGTTTGACAATTATGGACTATTTTATATTTCCTTACTTAAAAAAACAAGATTTTCGCAACTCCGGTAAATAATTTGCAAGAACTGCAACAAAGAATTGTTCAGCACTGTGCAACCATAACGCCAGAAATGCTGCAAAATGCTTTTCACAGCATAAGGAGGCGCGTCAACTTGTGCATCGAACAAAACGGGGGACATTTCCAACAATTACTGTAATTTAGTTTTTCTTGTTACTAAATCCGTTATTTCATAATTTGTAGTTCATTATTGTTTTACAACTGAAATAAATAGGTATGAAATTTGTAGGTTATTGATGAGGTCAGTGTGACAGTGACATAATTATTTCAAATTTAAAGTAAGACACACGTTTTACATTCCACAACCACCCTTGACCAAGATAATTTTTGATATCCCGGTATAAGGAATTGTAATTGTTTTTGCATTTTCCCTATTTATTCTCGAACTATTAATATTTATCCCATTTTCAATTTTTATAAATGTTTCTTCAACAAAATCATTAGGATAACTGTTTTCCCTTAAGATATTCTTAATAACGTCTTTTTCTTTATTAGACGCATCTGAGGTTGATGATATTAATTTTGAAATTTAGTTAATTAATCAAATATTTATTTTTTGCATATTATACAGTGGTTTTGGGGTACTCTTTAGAAGTTTGCCTTGATATTACACTTTAAATATTTAATTGAAATTCTTCTAGTGTCTTTTTTATTATTTGACAGGTGGTATAATACCAAAATACTGCAATGAATCATGAAAATGCACCATAAATAAGTTACAGACATTATCATATTTATATTGTTGAAAAAGTTATATTAGAACTAAGCAATATTATAAGAAGTGTCAACCAAATATGCATATCGTATTGTATCAATCGAGAATGTCTTATCAAAAGAGTTGAAGTTGAATGTTGTTGAGTACATTATCTAATTCATCTCAACTGTACCCTACATTCGCTACTGCGTAAAATTGTATTGTAACGCAATTTTAGCACACTAATTATCTTTCTAATATCTTTAATTTAAACAATCTCCTCGTCTTTAACAAAATTTATTGGCATTGCCTAATTAATTTCTTTAATTACAATCCACTGCCTCGGTTTCATTCTCTAAACCAACTGATTGATGGAGTTTTTCCCTCTCCGTTATTTCAGCCTTCTGTTTTACGTATCTAATTACAAGTTAATGAACAATAGCCTTTGTGCATACCCTACCTAAATTGGCGTAACAAAATAAAGGAGAGTGATGCACAAAAGGAAATACAGTATTTTCCGTTTATTTTTAAATATTTATAGCAGCCTTATAACTTTTGTTATAAGTTATCCCTTATTGGAACGGTACCAGATTTGTCTTATAATTGTAACAAAATTTCTTTTTAATGTTATGAATTATATATCACCGGAAAGATCAAAAGATAAATTAGATCCCTATAGTAGCAAATTTTCGTTTAATTCATGTATTTTAGAGAAAATAACAGCACTGTGTAATATTTTATGTGTAAAATCAAATATCTTCGTATATTTCATGATGCCAATTGAACAGAAAGTAGATAAATTGTTTGATTATAAATCCAAAGTCCTTTTCGCTCGGTTCTTTTTTGTATGTACTCTTGATTTAAACAGAACCATCCGTTTTGTTACAGTAATTAATATTAATATTGTCCCACTTAAAATTGCGCAATTGCATATATTTTGTAGAGTTTAATAGACGGAAGTCATTACTAGGTTTACGATAGCGTTGAGATATAAGCATATAGTCATCAATTACTTCGGGACACACGCATTTCATATAAATAATGATCACTAGTTTTTTATCGCGCTGTGATAAATGTTACAGAAGCGACTAACATCTCTGGGTCTGAGGTTTAGTAACACTTAAAACTAATGTGGCGACAGATCCGTAAAGATTAAAAATGAAAATCAAGAGATTGTTGAGCTTTAGAAATTTGTCTTTCTCCAGAACTTTTGGTGCAGCTCTCTACGTTTTATTATATCGGATTCTTTCCAAAGCTTGTCTAATTAACAAACACAGTTTTCTTACTTGTTATTTACATCAGGCTAAGTATAAGATATATTTAAGATTGAAGCGTCTTTAACATTCATACAATCTTACAAATCTGATTTTGACATTTATGGAGGATCCTCCTTCTCAAATTTACCTTATTTTTAATGTAAAACGCTGCTTTTTGTATGTTACTTGATATTCTTAAGTAGTTGCATTACAGACATTTCAGGTGAAGGTGAATCCCATGGTTTTACCTTTGTGAAGGAGGAAGAAATAGGTGCTGCGAAAATGGTTTGATAACATGCAATATTCAGACTGATTGGAATGGTAAAACGGATATTCTTCCTTACATCCAGGAATAATCGTTATGCAAGAGAGCCTATTGGAAAAATAGTAAGTGTACACTGAAAAAGAATTACAATAAAAATAGGTGGTAATTTATTTAGCGTAATTTTTACTGTAATTTTCTTATCGACTGTAATTTTACAAATAAACTGTAAAGTTCTATTGCCAAATTATTTTGGAATGTAATTTTACATTCGACTAATGTAATATTACAATGTGATTATACGAACAAAAGTTGTTTTACATAATAACTTTTTTATTTTTAGATGTATCACCAATCGAAATCCGGTACACTATTTGTTTTTCACTCTGTATATGTTAAGTGATACATAAAATTTGTAGACTTCTTTTCACATAGATGAAGAACCACTTGAAAAAATAAAAATATATCTAAATAAAAATCATCTATTGTACTCAGATACTTAAAAGGATCCTAGCTGTCCAAAATTTCTCTAATATAATATGACTACGCTTTACATACAAAGTACTTAAAATATTGAAGTAAATTTGTTAACACAATGGTGTTTGGTTTATAAAGATTTTATTTATTTGTACAACATTCTCACACTCAATAATACTGAGAGCATGGAATGCATACCTACATTGTATGTATTTATTTTATGTGTTCAAGTATTTATTATTGGTACAAATTTAGTCTAGATTGGATCTATAAAGCTAATACATTATGCAATAAATACGTATAAACAAATCACTGGAAGAAAATTTATGAATGACGGTTTAACTTGCGCTGTTCTTAGATGTTGAGTGCATGGGATTTTGTTTTATAGCAGTATGTTTTGGTTTGATGATATCATAAAATTATATGCCGGTGAGAAAAACACATCATAAGTATGCATTAACATACTTATATATTTTCGACAAATGTTATTCAAATTAATCATAAAGTTACTAAGCATACATTATGTTCTGAATTGTATTTCCTTTAGTATCATTCATCTTATATCTCAGAGATGTATATACATTTTAAAATATAGGGTCTGCCAGGAAAAGTAGGTACATGATGATCTCCAAAACCTGAAAAGTGATTCAGTTAAGTTAGAGAAAAGCTACTTTTTTTTACTTTACTAATTAATACCTACGACATAATATCCTGTATACGCGGCACAATGTTCAGTATCTTATATTGGCGATTGAAATTACCGATGAGGGCGCTGCAAATTGTAAACAAATATGGAGGTTCACGAGTAAAAATTTTGCATTTCATATCACATCATCCAGCAATTTACCATTCAACTTCTATGAATATAGTGACTTCATGTGCCAGTTAGGGTGAAATAAAGGATAAAAAGAGTGGTAAAAGTAGTCAAACGTCCCATAAGTGCTTCATTGCTAATTATATGAATTTTTTGGGTTGAAACATGTACCCTAGAGTTTGTTTACTTACATATTGCACTAAAATAAGTGTGATAAACCGTATGGTGATACCATATTAGCGCTTGTTTTTTGTTAAATAATGTTTAAATTAAAATTTATTCTGCTTTTATAAGACTAATAATAAAAAAGTATAGACAAACTGCAACGAAGTGGTTATGTTATGTAAATAAACGTGTTCTCTGTTTTTAAATTATTGTTACATGCCTTTCGGAGAAATGAATGAGAAACAGTTTCTTATACTAGGGCCAAACTTCTATATACCTATCTTCAATCTTAAACACACATTTATATTGACACATTTTGTGGAATGACACATTTTGTGGAATAACACCTATAAACACGGCAGATAAAATGTAAAAAAAAAAGATGTACAAATAGTAACCACGTTGTTTTTAACTTTGTAATACCAAAAAATCACAAGCACCACTAAATTATTACGTTAAACAAACGTGTTATTTATCATTATATCAGCAATAAGCTTCCAAAATTACCTTTTAAGTAGGTTCAAATATTTTCATGCAGAGGACGCATTCATTTTTAGAATCACCAATAAAACACACTCTAGGTATTCTTTGACAAATATGAATGGTCCTGGTATTGCCTGCATTTTATATAGACAAAAATTAGGATGTCCATGGATTTACTATCTTGCTAAGAATAATCCTCAAGGTAAAAAGTGTGAGAAAGTGTAAAGGATGATTTAGAAAAGGATGATCAAAGCAACAAGACAGATTTTGTCAGTTTAAAAATCATCTGTACGAATTACCTATACTGGAATATCATATTCTCGAAAACTCATTTTCATGGGTAATTTCATTTATTCAATAAATACATTGACAAAATGAAAGTTCAGATACAAGACTTCTAGAGTAGAAGTGTAGATCAGAGGCGCACCCAAGGAGGGCCAAGGGGTCATGTCCCTCCCCAAGACCTTAAAAAAACACTTGCAACTATGCATAGTTTTATTTATCTCGAAAGACTGATTGCATTTCACTGATTATTTGCACTCAAATCACAAGGATTAGCTCGAAAATCTAAGACTTGTGTGAAAGACGACAGGCATATTATTATTCAGTATGCCGCAATATCACCTCATCAGGAACGACTTACATTGGTAAACCCTAACCACCATTCAGTGCTGGAATGAGGGAAACCTGGAAATCCTCATTAGTTAGAGAAATAGTCAAATACCCCTATCCACATCAATCTCTAACGTTAACACCTGGCAGGTATTCTCTCCATCTTAGCTGATATAAGACATGATGGGAATCCTTATAAACACGTCACCTTTTAATAAAAAAAATGTTGGATCCAGGTGGAAACGAACCCACTACCTCTGAAATCAAAGATAAATGCTATAAATCCTGACCCACCCACTCGGGGATATGAATATGAGCCTTTATAAATTTGGGCATCCATCTGTTTTCTGTTTTCATCTCACACTCCGGTCATCTTCTGGTAGTTACTCACGGGCCGGGAGTGTCGTTTTTCACCGCGGCCAATCCCGTTCTGACGCCACTGACCCTGGCAAGGGTGCCTGAACTACGCAACAATACTCTACCAAATCAAAGGCGTCCGCCCTCAACATTTCGTAGTAGCGCCGAAGGTACAGAGGCTGTTTAAAAGTTCCGGATCGCAGGCGGCCGATGTAGTGTACTGTCAGTTGCGTCCGGGCAGCCGAGCGCTTTGCATCCAGTGGGCTATGAAAGCCTCAGCAAGAAAAAAGCACGTGCTTGACGTTATCATGAACTTGAATTATTAGCGCTCAGTTTGGGTGCTGCCGCTTTACTAACCCCGCAATCCAACATTTGATGGAGGAGCAAGTTTAGTTTTTACATGTAGTGCTTCACTAACACGAACCGCATACCTGTTTAGATATAGTGGTAGTTTAAGGTGTTTTAAGATTGAGTTTATTTTGGTAGATTTTTTTTATTGGTTTACTACAATGCCGTGGATAAAATCTTGTCTGTGCCACCAGGAAAAGAAAAAGTCGCCCACCATAAGTCCTCCTATTCACTTATTATTAAAGGTAAGATCTGATATTTTGATTTGATAACAAGCCACCTCTGCATGTATTGGACAATGGTATCGAACACTTATTTAAAATTAAAAATAATGTCTCCCAAAGATTATTGTGCTTCGCACAGTAGTTTTAAAACATTGTCTGTCATATTTACAATATTTCCCATGTCATTATGTGCTTTTATGTTTTACATTGGTAAACCCTAACCACCATTCAGTGCTGGAATGAGGGAAACCTGGAAATCCTCATTAGTTAGAGAAATAGTCAAATACCCCTATCCACATCAATCTCTAACGTTAACACCTGGCAGGTATTCTCTCCATCTTAGCTGATATAAGACATGATGGGAATCCTTATAAACACGTCACCTTTTAATAAAAAAAAATGTTTAAAATTATTGTGCTTCGCACAGTAGTTTTAAAACATTGTCTGTCATATTTACAATATTTCCCATGTCATTATGTGCTTTTATGTTGTGTCTTTTATGTTGTGTTTTTATGTTGTGCTTTTATGTTGTGCTCCTAAGTTGAAGAGAATCAGTTAAGTATTCATAGCTTGTTTCTTTTGGGATTACACCACCTGTAAAATAACAAAAAGCAGAAAACCAGAAGCATACAAATTAAATATTCAAAGTACCCCCTAAGTTTGCCCCAAAAAAACCACTGTGTAACGTGATAAAATGATATTTGATATATTAACTAAATTTTATCAGTGGTTTTTCAGTTTTATACAAAATTCTATTATATTATATGTCATATTTTAAAATATGTCTAAATAAAATAGTTATAATAAAATTTAAAAGAAATTAAACACTTAACTAGCTTTCTTCTATACGTTTCTAGTTGATCCTCAACTCTTCTTCTGTAGACTGTTTGTACGATAAGAACTCTTTATATAAAAAAGAAGTACTTTTTGTCAGATTGACATTTTTAATTTTAAATTGTTATCACATGCACTGATCACTATGATATTATTAATTTTCCATTGGGAACATCTTTTTGGAGTAGAGGAAGCCATGTTTGATCTATGGATATTGTTTCTGATGAGATACAATTACAAAAAGAAGAAAAATCGGTTAAAAGAAAATTAAAAGAAAGTGCTTTCATTAAACTTAATGGTGATACTTGTATCTCATCAGAAACAATATCCATAGATCAAACATGGCTTCGTCTACTCCAAAAAGATGTTACCAATGGAAAATTAATAATATCATAGTGATCAGTGCATGTGATAACGATTTAAAATTAAAAATGTCAATCTGACAAAAAGTACTTCTTTTTATATAAAGAGTTCTTATCGATTCTTTTTATATATAGAGATCTTATAATATATCAAATATAATTTTATCACACGTTACACAGTGGTTTTTTGGGGCAAACTTTAGAAGTTAGTCTTGTTACTACATTTTGAATATTTAATTTGTATGCTTCTTGTTTTCTGCTTTTTGTTATTTTACAGGTGGTGTAATTCCAAAAGAAACAAACTATGAATCGTCAAAATACACCACAAATAAGTTACAGACATTATCAGTTAAGTATGTTTCACTTCACGTGTTATAATCAAACATTCATAAAATGTAAACACAAAAAATGTAAAAACACTGTCGCTGTATTTTAGATAGCAAGTAAGTATTAATTTTGACTTAAAATACCAACATAAAAGCTACCTAGTTATTATTTGTCTCGGTTTAGGATTTAAGTATAACCATATAATATTACCGGAAAATAAGCTGCACAAATTGTTTTCGTGTAGTCATTTTTATCTAGATTTAGGTTAATGAGCCAATTACTTAGGCCAGGAACAAATTATTTTAAGTCTTCAATTTGACATGGTCTAAATCTAAGGTAATTAGAAATTAAAAATATACTTTTAACTTTTATGCTCATCGGCGAAACAAATAAATGTTTAATGATATATCTTCAATTTTAAAATAAATGTACTTTTTCCTTTAATAATGTTTTATTATTGAATATGTCTTATATTAAAATTCCTCGTTCCTCGTGCTAATATTGTATTTACTATATAAATATTTCTTTGAAGAGAAAAGCAAACAACTTATATTCTGTAAACTTTGGAAACAACGCAGCACAGAGATCGACTTTTTGGAGATTTCGCTCTTCTTCAATATAGCGTAGCTAATAATGATGATAATGTAGATCGATCTAGAAGTAAACTCAAATTCGAAGTGCCAAAGTCTCATTCATATCGTCCTAAATTGTCTTTTTTAGCTACACTACATTGAGAAGGACCAAAAACCCCCTAATATCGTCAATAAAGTCAAGGGGGTCGAAGTTGTTGCTTCCTGATTTGTCTCAGAAATTATTTTTTGAATCTTATTCTCCACAAATACCTATTGTTTGCAGTAGGTAGATATTTTAACATTACTACAAATAAATTCCAAAACTTCTTAAAAAATGTTAAGCTCATAATGAAGCCTCGAATAAAAACAAAGTATAAAATAACTATAATTGTATTTTTAAAACATGTTTAAAATAATATTTTTCATTTACGTTTTTATGTACCTACGTGTAAGTACATAAGTTTTTAGACACATCTTATTAATTAAGTGCTTGGAAGAAATAAATTTTGTAAGGTCTAAAGGAAATATTTAGTATCACTTTCAGTTCCTAGGTTAATCATCAATTCAAATAAATTCGATGCATATCATAATGCAGTGCTACATAATACAGTAAAAGTTCTATAATATCCAAAAGATAAATATTATATAAAACAGATAAAGTCAAATGCGTTGCATATTTACTATGCTAGTTAATTTATGTGAAACATTTGTAACATGCATAGAATATTAAGTTTTCCTCGATAACTTTCGAGGTCAATGTCAAGGCAACGTCAGAGTCATGCGCTTCCCGTAATTTCCAGTTATTTTGTAATTACGAAACGTATTACGAAATTACATTGGAGCATAAAAAACAAATTAAAATGATTGCTGCATAGGTATCTGTCACTACATAGGTACTACTAAATACTTGGAATAGGTGCTTGATTGGGATGTAAGGGCGCCGTACCAAAATAGAGTCAAATTCCATATTCTTCACGAAAAGTAATTGATATATGAATTATTCTAATGTATGAAAGTATTTATTTGTGGCATTGTTTAATTATTCTTATTTGTTTTCATTGCAAATAGTTGATTGATTCGACCTTTACTTGATGAAAATCCATGTTTAAAACAAGTACAGTTTTATGATTTTCACAAATTTTTATTTATATATTAACTTCAAATATATAAAACCATGACAATTGTTTCGCCAACACAGTGGCCGTCTTCAGATGTGAGTACTAGACTAATGTTACAATGTCAAAATAGGGTATAAATATAGGTTGTAATGTAGTAAAGTAATCAACTAGTAAAAATATAAAATCTAAAATTTCAGGTGTTCTTTTTATAAAATTATTTAAATTAGTACCAATGGAAGCCTATTTTACTTAATAAGTTTTTTAAAAAATATTAAATAATGGTGACGAGTTAGTCTTTAATTAATCGTTTAAAATTATATCAGAATTTTTCAGTTTATTTATTTCTAATGACTAATAATAGGGTTAGTTTAAATCGTTTATTTTCTGAATGTAAAACTTAGAAATTTTCATTAGAATTATGATTTTACTAACACTAACCTACTAACTGATAAAACTAACCCTATTAGTCATTAGAAATAAATATACTGAAAAATTCTGATATAATTTTTAACGATCAATTAGAGACTAACTCGTCACCATTATTAAATATTTTTTAAAAAACTTATTAAATAAAATAGGCATCCTTCCTTTGGTACTAATTTAAATAATTTTATAAAAGGAACACCTGAAATTTTAGATTTTATATTTTTACTAGTTGATTACTTTACTACTTTACAACCTATATTTATACCCTATTTTGACATTGTAACATTAGTCTAGTACTCACATCTGAAGAAGCCACTGTGTTGGCGAAACAATTGTCATGGTTTTATATATTTGAAGTTAATATATAAATAAAAATTTGTGAAAATCATAAAACTGTACTTGTTTTAATTCAAGAGTTCATTTTTTACAATTTTTTTAATTTATGTAATGTAGTTGTCACTCAATGATAATAGCATCTACAGTCATTTTATTTAAGAATGTGTCCATTATGGAATTTGAAGGAAAAATGGTAACTTTTATTATGTCTTATGATAAAATTCTAAAAACAGAGGTACAAATTGCACTCTTCTAAATTTGTGTACATATACAAAAACACATTTTTATAGAGAAACACAATTTACTATAGATTTACTATAGGTTTGTTTTTGTTCTCACACGAAACGGTTCTCATTCGTACTGAGCACGCACAGTTTAAAAATTTGAGGGCTTTATTCAAAGTGCGCTCGCTCAGTATAATTCAAAACTAGTTCTTGTTAGAACCAAAACAAGCCTTAGGTATACTATCTGTAATCTAATTATGTAACATAATTTATTGCTTTCAAAGTTTTGTTCAGTTTCTTGATTGACTTGATTCAAATCAATAATGTCACATGAAATGTAGTTTACTGAATTCGCATTTAGACTGGTATTCAGTTCTGGAAGAAGTGAGCATAGCAATAACAGCCACGGGAAATGAACTTCTGTTTAACTGGATTATTTGTTATTTTTAGAGTATTATTACCTGGCTCTAGAAATTTGAATTGCTAATGGAAAATCGGAGTAGTACACTGAGAAAAGGATTTAATTAGAATAAATAAAATTTCTTACTGCCGATTATTTATTTGTATTTGGCGGATTAAATATCTAATTGGTATTAACATGGCATTTATTTCGATGGCAATATTAAATATTTAATATTATCTAATAAATTTTTTTCCAAGGAGAAAAATATTTAATTTGCGGAATGAAACGTTTAGTTTTCACAAACGAATTTATTTGGCAGACTTAATTTAGTTTACTATTGTAAAAAAACTTTACTTCTTCAAAACGACACAAGTAGGTATTCATAGTTACTAAATTTGTAATATTGAAATATAGATAAGGCTTGATAAAAGAAAGAAAATCAAATTTTATAGGAAATGAGATAAATTGTTTAGGTATAGGCACTTGTTTTTATAAATCAGGTATTTGAGTAGGATAGTTAAGCAAAAAAAACATCACTAGGTTAATTAACATAAATTTATTGACATAAGTACATACACAACACGATACAAACACACAACACGATACAAAGATGGCTGTGCCATGACGCGTAGTTGCGGTTTCAGTAAAATTTTTAATTGTAGGAATTAAATGTATTTCTTAAAAATAAATATTTGGTTCTAGAATTAATAGTTGGATTTAAACCATTGTAGTAGAATGATTAATATCAAATATTTATTTTCATCAATTAAATGCATTTGTTTAATTTATACAGAGTACTAAGAGTATACCTACTACTAAATATATTGTAAGGTAAATAATTATTTAATTTTAGAAAATACATATTTTCAAAACTGTTGGAACAAACTAGGTATACACAGTTTTTACAATTATATCAATTCTTAGTATATTTTCTTTACAAAGAAAGCTTGAAAAATAATTAATGCAAAAACAAATATTTAATAATTTTAAACTATGGCTTATCAGCGGTTTTCAGCAAGAAACTTTCCCTCAGCGTAGGTACGCAAAATTTATCGGGTGCGGGATTTTAATTTTAATCATAATCGCGCTCGGAATACAAATTGGCAAAGGATGACATTTATCGGTTTGTTTTGTTGTGTTTTTACTAATGCATCCGTTTGTTATTATAGAAAAGTTGATTACATGCAGCTCATATAATTGATTAATAAAATCTGCTTTTATACATGGCATCCACAGCCTGTCATTTCCATCAGTCTGCAATGCAGGACCCGCTAATTGTAAAACATGACCTACCATGACCTATATTCGCCAAAGGAAATTTAATCAACGAGTTTTTGTAAAATTTAATGTGAATGTGTAAAACTATGATGCACTGATGTTGTGATGGCTATACTCATAGTATTTGAGGCTACAGTGCGTCTCAGGCGAATAATGATATACGGATCCCTAAATAAAAATATGTAGACGTGACAGAGGTCAGAGATGTGGCTACAGAGGTAGTCTGTTTGTGTGTCTCTCGCTCGCATTCGCCCACTAAATAATGAATTAAAAATGTTTTTCCATTATTATTACGTTAAGTGTTAAGTAAGTTAGTGTTATTACGGCTTTTCTGATAAACTCGCAACATTTTTTACATCTTATCTCAATAATCGTTTCCAGTATGTTACCTTCAACTGTTTCAAGTCGGACCTGTATTCCATTACGTCGGGGGTACCACAGGGTTCCAATTTAGCTCCCCTTCTATTTTCCATATTTGTCAATGACCTAATTCAGCTTATCGACTCTCAGAAATTATTATTTGCTGACAATTTGAAATTATTTACATCGATAATAATAGTAATAATAGTTTCAGTAAGTTACTGCTAGATGACACTGCTGTTAAAAGTAACTAAATTGTTTAGGGATATTTTGTGTTTAGTAGGTTACTGTAGAGGTTTAGTAGGCTTAACTATTTTAATAACAGTGAAAACATATTTGAAATTGGCCTAATTAGTCTTTGGTAATTACAAATTTAATAATAATACATTGAGTGTTTCATATAAGGCTACTAAATTTGTGAAGTGCAACATAAAAATCCCTAAATTGCAGTCGACCACTATGGTTTTTGATTAAAATGTTACAATTTGTTTGGCCGATTGTATTTTCAGTTGTTCTAATCTATGTTTCGGTTGCCTGAATTTACATTGAATACCTTTAATTCGTCTTTTGACTGCTTCATCGCCAAGGGGGTGCCCTTAAATCAATTTAATACTCGGTCAGCTTGTAAGCCTACGACTAATCTGGCTAAACAGCCTACACTATAATAAGTATCCTGCTATAAATCCATTACTAGCTACTACTATTGTTCATATTTATCTGGCCACACATTCGCACCACCCAATCCGCAATGAGTTCTTATCACTAGAAAAAATTTTGTCGCGTCGCCTCGGTACGTTTTCCATAAACAATTTAAAGGCGGTTTTATCAAAATTAAAAATAAACGACCCAAATAAACACTGCGCAGTGATTAAGGCCCATAAAAAGTAACAACTTCAAAACAATCAAGGCTTTGTTCACATTGAACAAATACGTTCATAAACAATAAACTCTGGGTTGCATACAATGGCTGAAATAGTTGTTATGGGAACGATTAAATTAAAAAGCGTATACAGGCAGCCATTTCTGAAACAATACAATTGTCATCTTAATATACACGGACTGCATTAGCTGAGTATCAGGAGGTATTATAACATTTAAATTGCACCAATGTAATGATCTATTTGCCAACGTTTCATTAGCAATATTATAATTTCATTAATTATTATAACAGACGTATCACAACATATTCATCAAGTTATAATGGAAACCTTATAATAGGAACTAATTTGAATTTTACTCTATTATAGTACAGTTATAATAATTACCCTGTAGCACTTGGGAATACCAATTACTTTTTTAGTAATTCAAATAGTGTAAAATTTTATGCGGTGACCCTTATTAAGGCAATCGTCCTGTTGTCGTGATGCACAAATTGAGCCTGAGGCCCCATTTAATAAAAAATGTAAGTGTGACGACCTGCAACTTTAAAGCTTATTGTTTGAATTATTCATCAATTACTGCCTTCGATATTTCATTATAATCAATAGTTTCGTATTCCTAATTATTCAAGTATATTTACCATATATATTGATATAAAGTTTTCTGCATAAATCCCAACGTAGATGTAACGAGCTCAAACAATGACGTTTAAGATAACAGAAGTCTATCCAAATTATTTCGCTACTAATGGTTGTTCAAAGAGATAAAACAATTACAAATTTTGTGATTGACTTGTGAAGTCAATTTTGCAGTTACATTGAATTATTAAAAACTGTAACATTTAAGAATGATTTACTGAGAATCGTATAAGGGGATTTTGTTATTCGACTTACCTACTTCATCATTCAGTGTTGAGTTGGTCGGGATGCCACTGAAAAATATATGATTCCAGAAGCCCTGTATTGTTCTCATGTGCAAACTAAAATTTCCAGGACGAAGCTATTATTGGGAAACTTTGTGTATTTCGCTAACTTTCAAGAGGGACTTTAGATTTTAATATAATATGCAGACCAACCCATCAGTCAGTCGATCGTTTCTTCTTTGTCTCCTTTACCACATCAAAAAATTATTGCCGAATTGATTTTTACGAATATACTACTGTTAAGATGGCCTTTAATAAAACGTCACACTCCACGAGAATACTTTATTTTACACTAATTTTGTTTTGTTATAATCATTCGTTTTCTTATAACATCCCAAAAAAACGTATATCTCTACTGTCAAACAAATATATCGCCTAACCATAGATAAAATAAAATATCTAACTTCATTGTTGCCAACTAAAAGGAATATTTCTATTTCTAACACTACTGTTATTATTGATCTACAATGTAAATGGAAAATAAAGCAACATACATATTCTTTTCTTTCTGATGGATGCAATTGTTCTCTATTTTCCGCTATTATTGATTCAGTAAACCAATAGTTCAATATAGTACTTTTGGTTAATTCGTGACCTTTAAAACGTCAGTTAGAAATTTATAATCTATGACCAGTTCATCATTATCTCTTTTTGGATTACACTACCTGTAAAACAATAAAAATTGGAAACCATAAGTTTTCAAAACAAAGATTGAGAATTTATTGCCAACGCACACTTTAAAGTTTGCTCCAAAAAACTCGTTGTATGATACATAATAAAAATAAATATACAAGAAATTAACTAAATCTCATCAGTGGTTTTTCAGTTTGTCACAAACTGAATGTATTACGTTTTGAATGAATTATATTTAAACAAAATAATATAATAAAATTTAAAATAAAGGCTTATACATTTCAAGTCGATCCTGAACTCTTCGTCAGTAGACAGTTTTTATACTGACATTTTTTATTAAAAACTCATCACATACACCGATCACCACTTATTATCCATTTTCCATTTGTAACTTTCTGGAGAAAATAAGGACGTCTCAAACTTTAAAAGATTCCTTTTGCTACATCTTTATATTTTGAATAGGTACTTTTGGTTTCCAGTTTTTATTATTATAGAAACAACAGAAATTATGTTAAATCATACAGCTATACCCAAAAAAGTTACAAATTATATCTACAATCAGCCTGGACTGACTCTTTTCTCCAAATTCTTTTCTCAACAAACTCTTTTCTCCAAATTTTATGTAAACTTTTATACCCAATCACAGTTTTTTGAGCAGGCGGCGGAAAGTACCTACATTTGCTCTCTTTTCTTCGCTGAACTACTCCTGCTTAGCTAGATGACATTTTTCTACAGTTCCTTTACATTGGCAACAAAACATTTTGAGTGAGTGAATAGCGTTTTCTTATTTTGCAAATATGATTTTCCTTTTTGTGTTCTGCACCAACTCCTCTAACATAGTTCCAAAACATTTTCAGTTGTTTAATGCTTGACCTTAACCAGGTAAAATAGCTCGTATGCCTCTTACAGATTTAGTTAATCATTTATAATATTATAATAAACTTATAATACAAACTATTCCATTACACCGTCATAGAAATTGTTTACAGAATCACTTATACCGTTGAGAGGCCAAGCTTGGTCACCCAACGTTTATATCGCTATCACCTTTCACGCAACTAGCCCAGTTCTTTTGGAAATAACTATCCTGCATCATTTTGAACTTTGATTATGATAAGCACCTTCTACTGCTTACAGAACCGGAGTAAAACTATACAAACACATTGATAGCAAACAAATCCAATTTTCTATGACCTGAGTTTATCTGCCCGGTCGATGTTGTTACATGCTAAAACCTAGCATTATCTGCCGTATCTGGAAAACTCTTATTTCTCTCGGGTGCACTTCAAAGCTTTGCCAGGAGCGCTCTGCTCTGGAACGGGATATAAATGTGAAAACTAAACATTTTTTGTGGTAGGATTGGGATAGGTTTGCGAGTTTCGTTATTCATACGTGCATATTTCTCACGTTCTATAGAAATCGTAGTTCTGCGGCTTTGTTGAAGTATTGCCTAAGGGACAGGTAACATTTCCACAGAAATATTTTCGATTATGTCGATTTTTCCGGTTAAAATTGCCTCTAAAAACTCATACGAGCATACAAATGGAAATATTCCGCTGTATATTCGTAATGTAACAACATTTTGCATTCTTCAAATATTTCAGAAACGGATCGATTCGGATTATACTTAATTTTTTTATTATTATGTTGGTTCTCTGAATACTCAACTTTTTCCCCATTTAAGCTTATTCGTTTCCTAAATAACCTTAGACAGAACTACATTTTGAGCTATTCTAATTTCTAATAAATATATAAAAAAGATAGCAGCTAACCAATGTATTTAATTTTACTATAGCATATTATGCCTGTAAGAAAACTAAGCCTTTTTGAACCAAAATCAGACACTACACGGCTCTGAATACAATGGTTCAATTCTGGTTTGATAATTATTGAAAACCGTGAATATTTACAGATCATTGGCTCTAATTCTTGAACTTTACTGGTGTATTACTGGCAGAAGGCCAATGCAGGAAGTAGGCATGCTACTAGAACTAATAAGATGAATCATTACTGAGAATGTCGGTAACAAATCACAGGAACTTAGTTTCGGTTGAAGAAATATTGTTGTTAATAAGAATGTTTTGTTATAATAATAATTTAAAGCTCCAGTCTACAATAATTGACATATATGTAAATTTAGGAACTACATAAATAAACTTGAGGTTGGGTTTGAACCCTTGCTATGACATGAAACACAAGTACTGACGGAGATTGCAAAATCACTAACACCAGAATAATACCGCAGTTCTGTCAACTAACCAAATTCGTATAATTCTAAGACAGTGATTCCCAACCTTTTCTGGACCATCGCCCACTTTAGAAGAGAACAAAAATTTCAACGCCCCCCTAGTCCATAATAGCTAATTTTATATGAAATATTAAAATACTGTTGCACATTATCTGTACCTAATTTATATGTTTATCTACGACCACTATATTAGGAAGGTTTAATACATCTGTTTTCCGTGGATAAGAGGCCTTCTGTATTAGAAGGAATAGTTATAAAAAAAATATTAAATATGTAGGTAGTGTATTGTCATATTAAGATTAAAAGACCCTTTTAATCCGAATATAACATGTTATTTTTTCTCCAACCGAAATCGCCAATTTAATTATTAATTTATGATTTGAAATTATTGAATTATTTCACCGTTGTCAGGATTAAAAGTGTCAACTTTAGCTCCTAGGATTGAAAGTGACTACTTTTGTTACTAAGATATCATTTTTCTTTCCAGTAAGGAAAATGTCAACCTTACAAACTCCTGACGGTAAAAAAAGTCCTAGTATTGGAGAAAAAATTTATTTTATTTATTTATTTATTTGACCGCCACTCATGACTGCCTCAACGCCCCCCATTTGCCTCTGGATCCCCCACCGCCCCCATGGAATGTACCAGCGCCCACTGGGGGGCGGTATAACCCCCGTTGGGAATCACTGTTCTAAGATCTTCCCACTTCCCACCCTCTTTTTCTCGATATCTGTGTATTTATTTGAAAAATCCCGAAACACGTGAAAAATGTTATATAGGGGGATACATTTTCATTCGAAAATTGCCGAACCCCCTTTCATCCCCTGCCAGCGGGGACCAACCCCTTAAAAATCTTAAATAGGAAAGGGTATCGAGTAATAAGCATAATAAGCGCGAAACCGGTCAGTGTCTGGTGGTTAGTCTCGATGAAGGATGTGGAGACTTGCATGGAGATGCCGGAGTAATGCAACGCCAGTTGGAGTACATTGACCGTGGAATAGTTGTTTTCGGCATCTCCTTCAAACAGAAAATAGCCTTACTACCACCTTTTTCTGTTTTAAAAATCCCTGTCCACTTACCTGTCACATTATCATGACGTGACCGGGGACTCTATGACCGAGAACTTGCATAAATCGGAAATTACATAAATCAGTTTAAAATCCAACGTACAGTATAATACCTTCCAGAACGCAGTTCGCACATCCGCGCGACTGGGTACTTTATTATGGTCGTAAATCGTTCCTCGGATAATTCGTATAGGTAATCAATAAAGGCGTTGAGTGACCAAAACTTGGTCACAACGATAAAGGCCATAACGCGGGTCACAATATGAGTTCCCACACACAAGTTGTTAAAGTATCCGGAGAGTCTTTTTTAGATTAGTGGCTATTCCTTTTTTCAAGATAATTTCATTACGACATATTCAGTGAGTGTTCGGTCCAGTATACAGGGTCATCTAAAAGGTGACATATATTCAAAACAACCTAGTCAAGTAGATTACTGTCACTATATTTTGTTTACGATATCGCAACTTAACAATTCACAACAATTTACAACTTAATGGGTAGGTAGGTTTGTATCTTGAAACTGATCCCACCCCTATTGTTTTCTCATACTATATGTATTATTTTTTGTTTCAAAATCCGGACCTACTGATGTATCAAAAACTAACTTTTTTTATGGAACAGTTAACTTCAATAGTTTTCCAAGTATATATAGTAGCATAGCTGCTATATATACTAGTAGTATCAATATCTATAGGTGGGAAATATGATACGGGCGACAGAGGTCAGATGTGTGACCACAGAGGTGTCTATGGGCGTGGCTCTCGGCTGCATTCCCCACTAAATAAAGAGTTAGAAGTAGTTTTCTAGTATTATGTAATTTATCTTTATTTAACTATAATACATCTTTTGTTTTTGTTTCCAAATTGAATATACTTTTATTTGGGAACCTGTATAGTCAGTTTTAAAATAGATATAGTAGACTTACAACTGATATTTAGCACCTGCACCTTAACTATAATCTCCAGTGCATATTAGATTCCGTTATTCGTTTCAGGTGGTGGAGAAAATGTACTTAGTATGTTTTTTCACTTTACTTTATGCCTGTTCTTAGTTTTACTTCTTTTCTAAAAGAAAACCAACTAAAGCTAGTGTCTGTATTCGAAACTTGAGGACAAACACCGATGTTCTTACCTTAGGAAAAAATGTAAGGGTTAAGGTGCAAAATATCCCTATGCATCAGTGGCGGCTATTCAGGTGAAGTAGGTGAAGTGCCTCTTCACCAAAAATATTCAATGCTATTTTTTAAACTCAGTATGAATAGTGAAGATATTACCAAAATACATTTTCTTTATTACTAACGTAATGTAATAATAATAATAAGTAAATATATTTAATATTAAAATATTTATCATACGCTACACACACGTAAACGTTACAAAATATAAAAAGAATGTACGTAGCCGTTTGTGGTGAAGAGGCGTCGAGTCAAAACCGCTAAACCTGCATCAGTACACTGCGTTGCCATAGGAACGCTTTTCCAGCTGACGTCATTATAAGGGACGAGCCAAGACGAGCTCCCACTCCTTACGGTGCAAGTGAAGAGTTCAGCCATTATGTGGGAGTGTGCTTCACGCACTCCTTTTCCTAACTTGTCTTGTCAGTAATCTGTGACCTGTCGTGAAGTAAATGCAATTTTGATTTCGCAAACGCCGAACAGTCGTTTTTATATATCAGGTTGGACAGAAGAATCGACCTGCTATATAAAAACTAGGTGAGTGCTTAAAAATATAAAAATATTAGCCTAGCTCTTCACGCATTTTTGAACCCGCGAGCCGCCACTGCTATGCATTGCTCTTAACTCTAAAATTGAAAATCTCAAAATGGTTCGTCACTTATATTGTTATAATTATTATGAAGTAGTTTAATGATGAAATAAATGTCATCAAAAATGCTAACAAACACTGTGTAATTTTAATTACTACTTTTTTACAAAATAATTATTTGTGAATTACAATGTTTTTCTCTAGACAGCTCTACAGAAATATGAAGCGAGTATTTCATTGTTTTGGTAATTAACTTAGTGAGCATCAGTTGCATCTCCATATAATATTTTAAGGTAAACATATCGCCCGCGGGTAATATGCAAATATCTTAATACTCGTTAATGCGGTTGTCAAACTGTTCTTAGTGGACGGTAATACATATAATTAAATTTAAGATGAGGCCGGTATAAAAAGTAAGTAAATTATCTTCCGAAACACGTTCTTCGTTTTGTTTTTATTTACAGAAATCTGTCTGTATATATCCCTCAAGCTAAAAGGACCACCAACAGAATGTAAATTTGTTTAATTATAATGGTATTGGAAACGCAATTATGGGATTCTCTTTACATAATTCCATATAACCCGTAGATACCAATGTACCTATCCAAGTGTTTCATTTAAAAAAAAATCTTAGGATGAAGGTGTGAAATTGTTATGTTCTCTACCTAACTAATAGAAGTCTTTATTCATTATAGAGGAAGCACTCTAATACTTAATTATCTTAATATAATAGACATATTTTAGTCCGATTATGATTTTATTTTAACTAAAATATGTAATGAAAATGCAAAAGCAAATTTAGAAAATTAAAAAATTTTAATATTTATACGGTGTTTAAAATGTTGAAAGGAGTTAGAACCTTTGCTATGAAGATAACACTGACGTAGTTTTTCACATAACACCAAAACACTATACTGCACTCGACGCGCATTTCGCCATCCAAGTTGGCATCATCTGCCATCAAACGTGCGTCGAGTGCAGTGCAGTGTTTTGGTGTTATGTGAAAAACTACGTCAATGTTAGTGTTTAAAATATAGTTCAGTAATTTCACTGATTAAATTAAACTTGCAATTGTTGCATTAATTAAGTAAAATTGACAAGGGCCACATTATTTTTATGTGGTTGTAGCAAAACATATTATTTTAATCATGTTATTCTAAGAGCATGCGTTTATATTTTATGATTCCTTCGAAAATAATAATAATAGTTTTATCCCTTCTAATCACTTAGGGCTAATCGAGCTAATCACAAGGATTAGCCCGAAAGTCTGGAACTTTTATGGGTATAGGGAATCTCAATCATAGAAACGGACATGCTTTTTGGTTTCTTTAAATTTTATTTGGAAAAAGAAAATAGTTTTGAATTTTTTCAAATATTTTCGTATTTAAACCATTTAATTTTAGTTTTGACAATTTGGACTCAAGAATTCCTCACAATATTTTTTTTTGCCATTCCCAATTTTCCAAACTCGAATGAAATTTTTCTTATCTGAAATGCTTCAGCAACATCTGAATCTATCTACATTTGAATAGAATTCGTTTAAAGTCTATTAGAATATGAAATTCTGGTCATATTGTATCTTCACAATATTTACATTTTGATTCTTCTTCATCAAGACGAATATCCATTCGCTTATTATTAGAAAAGTCTTCAATTCTTGCACACTCTTGGGACGTTTTTGTTGTTTACTGCCCATTATAATTTACGTCAAATATGTTTCATTAATTTTTTCAGAGTTTAGAACAGTAAAAAACATCATAATAACCGTAAATCGTGTATTTGATATAAACTGACGAAAATTTTAAATAGAATGACACGCACCTGAAATGTACGTATATGAGCCAAAGATTAATAAACGTTAACTTTGACAAAAAATGGTAAAAAAATTAATATTAGTTTAATGTGGAAATCTACAGTCAAGGCCAGTTAGTACGTAACACATGGTAACATAGTTTAGAAGTTTACTGTTAACTTATTATTATATTATTGCATAATATAATAATAATGTAAATTCGAATTGTGAACGTTTTCTGGTTAACTTTTCGAAATATCTCTTACAAAATTTAAATATCTTCGTATATGATATTTATATTATATTTAGAACAACTTTTACCTCAACTTGGAGTTGGTTAGACAAGAAATGGTTACCTAAAGTTCTATTCGCTGTATCCCCTACACACAATTGTTACAGTTGTGTTGAATTTGAGCAAGCTATACCTACGCAACTGTTATTTTTAATATTAAACTAAAACCTCAACCAAATCATGAACCCGTCGTCAGGCAATTTTTTATTTTAAATTTCTGATGAAGTCGCTTTTTATTATTACCCTTTAATCATAAAACCCCAACCTTCTTTTCCACTTTAAAAATTCAACTAATTATTTTCGCGATAAAGACCCTAATTACGAGAGTCATTACGAGGGTGAGTAATGACTTTTACCTCTCATATCTGGCTATAATGAGCAATAATTTATCTTGAAATAACCACTTGCTCTCGAAATAGCCTTTGGTGCATGCCAATTTTTAAAATTAAACTCATCAGTTCGACATTTCAAGGTTCTCCTTCAATTCTGTTCAAACGCCTTAATACAGAAGTAAAATCAAACAAATTGCAAGAAACAACGGATATAAAGAAAAACTAATAGATAACATGATAAAAAACAAAAGGAGGAAATTAATTCGTCGGGAATTTTACAATATTCGGGAAAAAGAAGCCACCTATAGTTATATTAATCACGTCCCAGGTTATAGTGAAAAAATTGCTCGCAGATTAGAACGAAACGGGTGTAAAATGATTAGTGTCAACCTCGGTGTCAACAAGCGTAATATTGGGAGGATTTTAATAAACAAAGAAAGGGTTAATAAATTAAAACAATCGGGTGTATACCAAATTAACTGCGTGGATTGTAATGCCGTGTATGTGGGTCAAACCGGTAGAAGTATTGAAACTAGAGTAAAAGAACATAAAAAAATCCATACTAAATAACGCAAAAAAATTAGGATTTTCGACGCATTAAATAGAATACAATCATTTTGTAGATCTGAAAAATGTAAAGGCACTGCATCGAGAAAAGAAAGAAAAGCGCTTAGATCTGTAAGAGCAATTAGAAATTAAAAAATCTTTAATTATAAATCCTTGTACTACGAATGATCAGATAGATTTTACATTTTCACCCTTCTTAAAAAAGTACTAAAAACTCGGGCTTTACCAGATGGTGGGATCAATCGGGGTAGGTACTTGTAAACCGATAAATAACAAAAACACGCTTGGAAATATTTAGTAATAGACATTTACTCTATTGAAAAGGCCTAATAAGCCGAAATACTAGTATATATATGAGAGTATTTTCTATATATTTTTTGGAACATCTAAATATGTGAGATCAATGTTTTTTTCAAAACAATTATATCCAAACCAATTAATGCATATGTGTTGTCTTTGAAGTGATTTCATCAAGGAGTTTTTAATAAAATATAAATGCATAAGGTGTTTCATTTAAAAAATGGTCACTTACTGTACGGAATGTACATGAATGACTCATATTTCAAATTTAATTTAAAAAACCAAAACCTACATTTAAGATCGAGATAAAAATCGATCTATCTCAGCATTTTTCTTAAATCCCTAAAATAACGTCACACATAATTGAAATCCATGACTAGCTTCCACATTGTATATTTGCAAATATGTATATTTTCAAAAACGTCAACCTAACTAAAAATATTTTATTAAGGCAAATCTCTGATTTTAAGCTGGAATTCGGTATCACCAAACCATCTTTCTACGACAGGGATAGATTACATCGGTAGAAGTGTCCGACATGAATCGGGATCAAGTTTCTTCAACTTTTTGGCTATACCCTTCCGCGGACTAACATGTTTCCAAACAAAGTTTATGTCGCGGAAACGAGTGTTTGCCATCTTTGCCCGAACGAGCCAAATTTACAGCGGAAACAGTAAACAATTGCTATTTGTCAATACGCGTGTTTAGATTTATTGCAGCTTACGGAGCAGTAAATTATTCTAGGTGTGATGCAACCAAAAAAACTGTTGGTTTAATTCGGTGTTGTGTTGGTAATTTGGTTCATGAATGTCCTCAGTAAATATTTAGAATAAATGTAGGAAATATTAGGAATTAATTTAAATTACAAATTATATGACTATACAGGGTCTTTCCCAAGTAATCTGAAATACCAAAGGAGACAGTTCTCAAGTGGTTTGGAACCAAATTCTAGTGGTGTTCAAATCCTAACGTCTTAACCTACATAGATCCTATTATACATAATTTTCTGCCTGGAGAATTTTCACTCTGCCTTTAATAAATTTCAACTATCCAAGATAATATGATATCGAAACCATTATAAATGTTTAGAAACAGGCCGTCTACCACCATTTTCGAGATTCCTAAATAAGCATTTGAATATAACGCACCCTGCGAACAGGTAACATAAAGTTTAACATATTCAAGAAAGTTTTTATGGAATTACATGCCCATGTTTGACGGTGTTGCTCTTTTTATTGCATTAAAATAGCTCGTGATAACTTTGGAGTGGCCTCATGCAAAGTTAAGCGCTCTAGTTTGAGGACGAGGTGCTAAAATAGCCTGCTGGGACTCACTAACTATGCAAATAAATAGCACAAGAATGGAGAAGAGCTGAAAATAAATTACAAAATGTCGGCAGTACGTGTTTTATCATGTCAGGTGAGTCAGCGCCAGTTTCCTCGAGAGAAGCCTGCTAATAAATACATTAAATGGGGGATTAGATGAGCAAAGAAGTAAAGATGACGCAAATAAGTCGTTTCGAGTGTAGTAAATTAAACGAGAACCGTAGAAGGAATTTTCCTTTGATTTTTTATTGTGTAATAGGGCAAGTGATTAACTTTTATTGGCTGTATTAGGGCATTAACAGAAAATGTTACATAGGTACACAGGGTACGATAATAATAATATAATATAATATCGCTACACCTCATTTTAAGCACAAGGATTAGCCCGAAAGTCTGAGACTTGTGTGGGAGAGGGCGTGGTATATTATTATTTCGCGGGCCGCATTTGCGGCGCATGAACGGCTTACGTTGGTAGGCCCTAACCACCATTCAGTGCCGGAATGAGGGAAACCTGGAAAACCTCATTAGTTAGGGGAACGATGTTTATACAGAATTATTTTTTGGACTCCCATTATAAGTATCTCGATAACGGAAAACTAATTTGATCTGAAAATTTAGATATGGGATACCTTTACAGGAAATATTTTCCAGGGGCAAGTAGTTCTGGAAATACCGGAAATTGACATTAATTATTTTGAAAGGAGTGCCCAACTTTTTATTACCTACTGTTTCAGAATCTCTTTTAATTTTAAGTTATATTTGTTAAAGGTTCCGTGATAAATTTTGAATTGAAGAGTATAAACTCATTTCCTCATGGAGATAATTAATTTAAATCGTTTACCAATATTTCTAGAGGAACCTACTGAATTGTTCTTCAGTTATTTTCTGTCCATAGGACACAAGGAGTCGGCCACCTGGCCTAGTCCACCGCGACCTAAAATATCTATTGTGGCACTCCCAACCTATTTAGAGTACCCTGTCCAGTTTTGTTTTTTGAATCGAACTTTGGATTGTTTTCTTCTAACAATTTTACTGGTGCACTCTGTCCTGCTTTTACACACACACTACACCAGCTCAAATGGTTTGGGGCCCTTTAATCTTCGAACAAGATGTTGGTTGTCCAGCAGCTGAAGAACTTCTGCATTGATGTGGAGGTGAAGTCTGGCCTCATGTCTGCCAGCAAGTTAAGGTCTCGATGCAAGTCGGAGTTACGTATGTACCATGGAGCGTCGACTATGTTAGGCAGCACTTTGTTCTGGAAAGTCTGAATGGTTTTAATATTACTATTTCTGGCACAACTCCAAATTTGAATACCGTATAACCAAACTGGTTTTAAGATCTGATTGTAGATTAGTATCTTATTATGCATTGACAACTTGGAATTTCTTCCAAGCATCCAATAATGCTGTGGCAAATGAAATATAAACATCAAAATAACACGCGATAGTAAAATATGTAAAACGATAGTAAAAGGAGAAAAGTCTTGAAAATAGTTGAATCACAGTAGTTATACCATAGATATACATATTATAGATTAACATCTATATATGGTCTGCCTACTTTCTTGTCCTCCTTGTATATATATATTTAATTTTATTTGTTTTATACTCACAACAATTAGGTATTACAATAAAAATGTATTAGTGGCAAGGGGGAATGTTTCTATAATATAAAAATCCAAGTTTTTATATGCAGAATGTGTTAAAAGCGGTATATTTGACTATTATTGTTACTATATGTTGACTACATGCATATGGATGTGTTCCTTTATGTAAATGGACGTACATGTAAGCCTTTGATCATTTATATCATCCCCTTGACAGGTAAAATTTTGTAAAGTAGTGCAAGATGGTATTTTAATAGATTCGTTCTGTTGGTTTTACAGTTCCAGATGGAGGGACATCCACATAATATTCCTTTTATAATAGAAACAATAACTTATCAAAGACGTTAATTTACTTCATACTTATGTCAATTTTTTGTTAGTTATATTATGATACATAAAAGTATAAATAATATGGCACTGAAATATTGTGTGATTCATTTAAATACAGACTTTTCGACGTACAGAGTATTCGCGTATATTTTGACCCCTACCTACAGGGGTTATTAAGAAAGTTAGGAAAAAGTTTAAATACAAAAGTTGTTTGGTTTTTCACGTATTATCTTTTGGCTAGGTCGAAAAAAAATTTGAATGTCGTAAATTTGAGGAAACCAATTGAACATAATATTTTTAAATGGGACACCATGTATAATTTTACACGCTTGGGTAAACTTTTTTCCCTGATTTCAAAAATATAATTTTTTTGACATTTGCACTGAGAGTTTTCGAAATCTTTAATATTTAATGTTTGCAATAAATCATAAAAAAAATATTAAAAAATGAAAATTAAATATTTTTTATTACTGTTGGTTTCTACTGATAAATATTTTTAGTTCTTTGTATTTTTTGTATTTTTTTATGGTACTCGCTGTCGAATATTTCGAAAACTGCAAATGTCAACAAAATATATATTTTTGAAATCAGGAAAAAAATGTTTACCCAAGCGTGTAAAATTATACAGGATGTCCCATTTAAAAATATTATGATTAACTGGTTTTCCCAAATTTGCGACATGCAATTTTTTTTTCGACCTAGCTAAAAGATAATACGTGAAAAACCAAACAACTTTTGTATTTAAACTTTTTTCTAACTTTCTTAATAACTCCTGTAGGTAGGGGTCAAAATATACGCGAATACCCTGTACGTCACAGATTTTCTGCTATAATATTGGTAACAACCGGATTATAGTTCTATCACCATTTGTAAATAAGGATTAGACAATTTATTTTGCTCATATGCTTCTCTCACTATCTTCATATAATTTTCTTTTATGTCTTCTACTCTTACGGGAAGAGTTGCACACTCTTACAGGATTTATATGAAAATCATATTCCTGTGTGCTGACCAAAATTTCGGGAGGGACAATCAGAAATATTATTTCAATCGTCCACTGATTTACATAATAATTTGTATTCATAAGCCGAATTAAACGAACTCGTGGTAATCTGTATTCAAATTAGGCGACGGAAGGGCCTGCTTGTTATTTCAGGCCAGCCGAAACGCCGAAGATGCGTTCACACATCGGAAGAATTCCAATGTGCTGTTTAACTGTTAATTTATTTGGACGTTACGTCAGTTTAAACGACTGTTTAAGGTCTTTGTTCGGAAATCGTGTGTTATTGTTTCAGATCAGACAAACACATCTATTTAGAAAACATTTATATTCCATTCTGCCGAGCATCCGCAGCAATGCAAAGGTATTAAATGGAGAGGTAAGTGTTATAATCTCTGGTGTTCTGCAGTCAATGTGAATAAAAATACTATAAAGAACTTTCTGTCAAATCTAAACAAGTTCTTTATTCATAAAAATTCCAATACCTACTCTAAACTTCAGTTCTAATACGCACAACTGAAGAAGCCACTGTGTGGCGAAACAATTATGAGTTATGTTAACAAATTAAAGTGAGAATTTTATAAAAACAACTATTGTTTTCATGTGAACATGAAGCCTTTATTTGAGTTTAGTAGTGAAGTCACTCTTCGTATGTATCAATTGTGTCAATCTCAATATCAGGTCATTAATAAATTGAACTAATAAAGTGGTGCTAAGTTTGACCCTTGGGGAACTCCAATATTTTTATCAAATTTAAGGCCTTTGTTGTACAAAAACAGCCGCCCCCTATTTAATAAAATAAATTTTGAGGTTATTAAGTAATTTCTAAATACGAGATCGTATTTATTCGTAAAAATATGGAGGATTTTTTCTGGTAGATACTAAAACTAAAATAAAACTAACAAGTACAATATTTTTCCATCGCTCTCATATAGATGTTTATTAAATAGAGGTATATGAAATAAATATGTTTTAAATAACCTGTCCAATTTAAATCTGTCAACTAGTTTATTTTCGTAAATCGATAACGTTTTATAAGCGTTATTTATTACACTTCTGCGGAACTTGATAAAAGCAAAATTTGGTTCTAATTTAAACTTTGGAACTTCCATGAAGTTCAAAGCGGTGTTGAATGCGTGTAAAGAACCTTAATCTTATTCCACAAATTAGGCAGGGGAAAATTTTATTAGTTTAATCATCGATTTATCGATTTCATTTGGTTGCAGGGACTATAAGTATTCACTGGTAAGGTAACGCTTGGAGCTTTACTGTTTTACGATTTGGACATGGATAACTGATCTCTTGGTAAAATGAAGCTTTAGTTGAAATCTCCATTAAAAAGAGGAGCTCTTATTAGCAATTTGAACAACTGTGAAGAAGCTTAGTATTTCAACATACACAATCTTAACAGATGATTTTTTTTATAAATTGAAAATATAATTTTAAGAAGCGTTTAGAAAATTAACCATGGGATCTTCGAATTATCTAATTTTTAAAAAACACTCGCGATTGTCAGGGTGAAGTATTACGGTGCGCTCAGGTTTATAGCGCGAATACTGGTGCCTCTATAGATGTGCACCGACTTGCACCACATTAGTCGATATTATTTTCATGGTTGAATGACCATTATTTTTGTGAATTTTGACGTTTTTTGTGGTGTTATCATTTCCAATATCTCCGATGGTTGCAAGGATTGGCAAATCTGTGAATTTTTTATCATTAGCTTCACCCTGAACCTGAGATATTGATCAAATACATCAAAGTTTCACCTTTAGTTTTATTCAATTATTTTCGTATTACTCTTATTTATTACCTATTACTTAGTTATTGAAGTGAGCATCACTCGTATATTTATATTTGATATACCCTAAACATATTTACATCCATTCGCAAATATAAATAGCTCCAGCCCATTATGCGTTCAAATACCTATCTCTATATGATACTATTAATACATCAGAGTGTGGATGCTACATTGTATTTATCAGACAGTCATTTGTCTGAATCGTTTACCATTATAATTTTTATTGTCATATTTTTCACACATATCACTGATTATTACGTCTATTAATATTATTTCTATTAATTTATAAATTTCGAAGTAAACATTCCCATAAATAAGGCTGTATAAATAATTAATTAGCTGTCATAATATTGCAATAAATAAATTTGTATTACACTCAGAGAAATGTTTAGTAATCATACCTAGTACTTGGTTCATTTTAGTAAATGTTAAATTTGAATAAAGGAAAATATGTACCTAACCGAATCATGGTTTGCTTACACACTTTGATTTATATAATTTTCTTATTTCCCTACTACAATCATTGTGCATTAACAAATGTTATTTAACATTACATTTATGGCCCTGAGCCCTGAGCCACCCTGATGGCCCTGAGCCACCGAGCCGGTGGCTCAGGGCTTAGCGTCTCGATCGCTCAACCCAGAGGTCGTGGGTTCTAATTCCCATTCCACCAACAATTTTTCATTAAATTGTTTACTCGTAGATCAAGGCTTATTCGCAGGGATGGCTTGGCAACCATTCTGGCGATGGCCTAGGATGGGAAGAATGTCAACTTGGTGTTAATGTGAAAGATTAAAATCAGTTGATGTTTGACTTGTCCCCCTAACTAATGAGGTTTTCCAGGTTTCCCTCATTCCAGCACTGAATGGTGGTTAGGGCCTACCAACGTAAGTCGTTCCTGAGGCGCAAATGCGGCCCGCGAAATAATAATATGCCGCCCCCTCTCCCACACAAGTCTCAGACTTTCGGGCTAATCCTTGTGATTAGAATGAGGGGTAGAGATATTATTATTATTATTATTATTATTTTACAGTCACAACTAGCATGATTAATATTATAACGCAAATATTATTTATTTAATGAGGTATATAATTAATGTTTAACGGAATATATTTTGGAATTATTTGATTTTATACAGGGTATTAATCCATTTATATAATCAATATATATATATTGGAATTTCAAACAAATTATTGTACAGTGTGATTCACTTTCGAGTGTACACACTCGAAAGTGTGTACACATGATACCCATGTTACAACATGGGTATCTCGCTTATTGTAAAAGATAGACTGTAGGTTTAAATTTGGCAAAGTTGCAGAATTTTGTGCTCAATAAGTTGGCGCAAACAAAACCCCCATACCTATATGCTTTTGTTTTTGAGTAAGAGGCAAAGACATTTTTTTCCGGTTTTCGTTTTCTGGCCATAACTTCTATATTTTTGAAAATATTGGCTTATCGTTTTCACATTATTAGGACACTTTCTTGAGATAAATACGATGCCGTAAACCGTTTTTTAGAAAAATGTCACTTCTATTGTAAATCATCGTCAACTCTATTTTTTCTTATGGGCGCCATATTAATTTTTCTCATATTTGAATAAACCGATTTTTTCTGAATACAACAATATAATATATGTTAACATTTGCCTAAAAAGTAAGGGCATTATGAAGGAAAATAGGTATTTTTTTGAAAATGTCTAGTTAGCCATGGCCACAGATTGTCTATACTCCTGTGTGCCATGGCCATGACAGTCAATTCTTAACAAACCACAAATGTCACTTATAATTTTTATAAACTGCATCTGTGGAGTACTTTTTACATTAACTAACGATATACGCATCATTTAAGAAAACATCCTAAAAGTATAAAATACATGTAATTTGAAACGCACTATACACCATTTCCTACCAAATGGTACTATATTACTACTATTTTGTACGCCGAAAGGCCACTTATCACATATTAGCATAATATGAGCTTACAACATGAAATTATATAACCGTAGCCGGAAATGAATTTGGCATTCACAACTGTTTGTTATTTCCCTTCTGTGGTCATATGTAAATGTAGCTTAATTATATTACCCACCTCCTACATGATATATCGAGTCGTAACAAATTAGTTACTCATCTGAATATGGAATCGTGAATGTTCAGAAATTTTATTTAAAACAAACATTAATAGCCATCCGCTATGTATCATTTTTGAGTCTATGAGAATTTTGTAATTATAGGTAATACCATAGACTTAATAAGAGGAGACCTCACGGTTCATTCATAAATAACCTTTTGTTTTGTATCAATCATTGGCAATGTGTATGACAAAGAATACCGAGAGAAAGAACGGCAAAATTCCGACTCCGTGCAACGTTGCAAAAGTTTTGGGAGAACTTGTTTCCGACGCCAAAGGCGTACTGTTTTTGGAAGGGTTGGGTTTGATAATAAAACATCAAAAAAGGAATTTTAAGAAAATCAGTACTATACATTGCAACAGCAAAAGCTTGTGAGATTAGAAATTAAATTAGTATCGGAGTTTTAATGTAGGGAATATGAATTGAAACTTGAACACTTAAAATTCTGAATTAAGTAAAGGTGGTACACCTACTACATTACAAAAACTTATATATACAGTAGTGTAAAAAAGTATTTTTCAGTTTTTCAAAGATACCCAAACTCTGTATACAGGGTTCAATTACATTTAAAAGTGAAATATAATTTAAAATAAGAAAGATGTACATGATGTTAGTTTTTAATTCAACTTTTTGTTTCAAGTTATTTGACTTACTGTTTTCAAAATAACTCTTTAAATGCCTGATAATGGTGATTTTCTCTTAGATTAGTATAAAGGATACCTTTAAAAATTACCTTGGTTACGCAACTGATTTTAATTTTTGTGTGCAAACGTTGCATGTTGGCTTCACACTTATCAAACATTATAGGTTTTTTAATTTGTTATGCAGCAAAGTGCTGAATGATGCCTTAGCTTCTTGCTTGGATTCTTGTTTTGATCGTATTTAAGTATGTGTGTAGGTAACTCCAAAAACTAACACATCAGCCATATTTTAAAAAATAACAAAAGCAATTCCATAATATAATATAGTATATATATACTATATTCCGTAAAATGATAAGGAAGCCAGCCAGCACGCCCCTGAAAATCCGTAAATATGGCGTGACAAATATAGCGACCGAATAACCAAACAAAACTTGGCAAAATTTACCTGTGGAAAGACAGTTTTGAATATAAAGAATTCATTTTTCCATACACTTGACACTGTCGCACCATTTTCTGAAGAATAGTAATAAAATCCTTACGAAAAACACTGAAAAATTCACAAAAGCAAAATTCCGACTGCCAGCAACACCGCACAAAAGAAATACTATAAAATACTACGATTCACGTGCATCAATGGACATGCGGATTGGAGTAGGGAGCAATGATGCCTGTTCATTCCATTTTTGCGTTATGAAGTTAGTTTTTATTGCAAAGTTTTTAACAAAATATGATTTATCTACTTAACTAGGAAACGGGAAAATATTTTTATGTAATATTTTAACCTTAACCCACAATCATGGTAGTTTAAATGTGAAAATATAAATTACACAATTGACAGTTTGGCAACAGTTTTTCGTACAATCATAAAGTAGACCTTGCAGTTGACCAGATAAAGAGTAAACAAGGGGATCTCTGATTGCTTTAAAATGTAAACAATTACATCTCCCTTGTCTTATAAATCTATGGGTAATACAGATTCTCTCAAGTTGTCTCTATGCAAATTTTCTTTATCTGTAACAAACAGTACAAGTTCTGAATATTGGGTAAATATCTACTGTCTAAGCCTAAGCTATGTTGGTAGTATATAACATAGTATAATAATTGGAAGGATATATCCAATAATTAAGTAGGATTGTCTTCCTCAAAGACAATAGAGGTCGCTGTAATGGCATCTGCTTTCTGCAGATCGTTATCTGTCTGTCAATTAGACAATAATTGTCAGACAGGTAGTAGCAAAGACCCAAAGAGGGCACTGCAGTGTATTTCACTGTATCTCGCCACTACAAATAGTATAATAATTTATAGTCGAAGTTTGTGAATCAATATATGGTTTTAATTAAAGCTATATATATAATTTCCTGCCGACTTTGCCCTTCAGAAAGGAGAGCAGAAATAGTGGAAGTATTATCTTAAATTTACTCAGATATTGTGATAGTCTGCACTTCAAAAGACGATAATTATTTCATTATCATTACTTACAGAAGAAAAGGAAAAAGGGAAGAAATGTATTTGTCGAACCGAATAGTTTGATTAGAAAAAAAAATGTTTCAAGGCCACACCTACAACTGCATCTACATTTTGATGGTTTTTGCCTGAGAGCAAATACTACCTATATACTATACTGACAGTATAAACTACACACATTATACTAGAAATGCGCTGGAGTCACAGAAATCAAGACTTTAAGCTTTTATAGTGCTGAAGTTCACATTTTTCTCCATATTGTATCCGCTCTAAAAAAAAATGCCAGTCACAATCGACTATTCATCTTTAAGACTGTTATCCTATTACTTACTCAATACAGGAATATAAAACTTATTTACATAGATAGCACTTGTACCAAAATCTCTAGAAGCTTTATGATTTTAAATGTGTATATCTTTGATGTAAAATAAATATTAAGACTAGAAATGGGAACGAAAATCGCGGCAGCCGGGGGTCCAGGCCTGCGGCCTGGGGTCACCCTTCGGGTGACCAAAGCATCTAGAATATTATTTTAAAGAAAATACGTATTAAAGAAATTTTGTATCTGGAATGATGATGTAATTACTACACTAAACGATTTTTTTAAATATTTTTCTGAATTGTAAGGGTGCTCTATTGTTGATGGTAAAACATCATAATTTTTTAAGTACTGAAAGTAGAATTTATTTTTAAGTAAACATTATTATCAATTTTATCAATGGGACCAAAAATATTATTGTAGATATTTACTTTTGTAAGCTAAAATGAAGAATTTAACAGACTGCCAAAATGAACGAATTAATTACAAATTTTACGTGCTGAAAGAATAAAAGCGACGGATAATGAAACACAATAACTAAATATGTATACTACTAAATAATTGAAATTAAAAAGTAAAAAAAAAAAGTTTGCCTCCACCGTGACTCGAACTCACGAAATCAGCGTTATGAAATTTTAAATTCTACGACTTTACCGTTGCGCTACCACGCCTGTTGTCAAATGTTTACCTTGAGACGTTTAAGTATATAAACTGTCAACATGAAAACATAATGTTTACCGATTTTCTAATTGGAAAAACATTTCGCTTCATTATTTTGGTAATCGGAAGTGTTTGGCAGTCGGTACTATCGATTCCGTTAGCAATATTTCTCATAGGAAAATAATGAAAATAACCTATCTGAAGTTTAGTTAATTTGACAGTTTTCGTGGGAGGTGCTTGTCTCGTTAGTGCAATCTCACATCCGTAGATAAAATGAGAAAGATGTTGAGACGGATGCGACTCGAGATTTTCGAAGAGGAAATAGACCTAGAAGGAGTCGACGTACGGTCTCGAAAAAAAATCTCAAAGGATTAGAGAAAGGACTGAACTTTCGCGTGAAGCCCTTCTCGAAGCCGTAAAAATTAGAAAAAGGTCTCGAGGGTCCCGCGAAAAGTCGGTATTTCGGGGGGCGTGACGGGAGCATTAGGCGCTAGGACAAACGCCGATGCTAGCCGCATCTCTCTCGCCGAACGGCGATCGACGAAAATCTTGCAGAGGTTTTTTGAAAACTCGTTTAAATTGGGAAAACGCGTAAGAAACGGGACGAAAATACCCCTACGCATTGGAGAAAGGTCGGGGGCGACCTCCGGTGGTCCGCGGAAATCGTTCCAAGATCGCTCCTCGGAGGAGATAGCTTTGAAACTTTGTCAATTCGACGACGGAATTTAGAGCGAGACAGAATCGACGCGTTTTAATAAATATTAAGATTGCTATAATGATCCAAACATATCAGAACAAAAAATTTACAAAAAATACTTTATATTTTTATCATATTGATACGTGCTTACACTGCTTTTTAATCCTTAAAGACAAATAAACATCCGGTAGATAAACAAGATCCCGTAGATTTAATTTGTTTAATTATTTGGATGTAAGCTTTTTAGAATATCAAATACTTGTCAACCAATCTTGTATATCGTTAATTGGAAATCGATTCTACTAGATAATTCCTTTAAGTTTTTAACTACAAGGTCACCATTGATTATATTATAAAATAAATAAGAAACAAATATTATTTAAAATGTATTTTATACCATGTTTTTTGTAATATTAATATTTTACTAACTTTGTCCTACGTATAAACTCAAAGAGAGACGCCAAAAACGATACATAAATAAAACATTCCAGAACGGTCCCCGCATCAAATTGCTATATAGCTATCCCACGTCGAGGGAGGTGGGAGCTTCTTTTTCTATCCTAATTTTTTGTACCACTGTCATCGTAGACTAAAAGCTAAGCCGCCGGAGCCCCATATAAATTCTCATAAACCCCGTCTGCATAATAACTTCAACCCCATTCCTTAATCTAGTCTCATATGAAAAAGAGATACGTGCAACTACGTACACATGCATTAATTTCTTTGTTAAGGATGACGGATGGCTTTTCTCGGGTATTTACATATTCCTTGGGCAGTTTCGAGGATTAAGAGGAAAGTAAAGTAATGTATCCTCCTTATGTCAACAGTTGGAAGTCGTTTTACAAATTCTAACCACACGTAGTGGGAAAAAGAACATGGGGCATACGAGGATGTCTTAAATATCTCCCTTATTAAGAAAGGTTCGAAGATAGGCTACAAGAATTTTACTTAAATATTTAAACATAAGATTTCCACTATAATATTCTTAACAATAATAATAATATTTATTCTCCTCTAGACATTATATTACAGGTATGTAATATAGGCTTAAATCCAAAAAAAGCTAACGCTGTTATTTTGTTTAATAGGCAAATTATTTATGTTTAATTGTAATTACAAACAGTTCTTTTGCCTATATTGTGAAACCTTATACAGGGTGTCCACCTAGTGCGCGTAAGTCCAATATCTGGGTTAATAAAAGAGATAACTTAATTTTTTTTTCTACAGGGTTGTCTAATATCCCGAGCTGCACAAAATGAAAATATATTTACATATTCAGGGTGTTCAGTTTTTCCTGGACAGGTACCAACTTCGTTTTTCTAAATGGAAATATATATTTTTATTGCTTTTTCGAACTAAACCCTTGATTTTAGTAGGACTTTCATCAGCCTTCCCTATACCTAACTTAAACTGTTTTTGAAATATTGACTGGTGAATATTGACATTTTTGCAACTTTGACACCCTGTAAAATCTAAACGGTTTGAGATCAAGCAAAACGGTTTGCACATTCCTATCTTAACTTTTTATAAGCTATCGTTTGATACTAATTTCAAATTTATCCAAGAATTAAAAATTTTCAAAATTTTCGGAAAATTTTTAATTCCTGGATACATTTGAAATTAGTATCAAACGATAGCTTATAAAAAGTTAAGAAAGGAATGTGCAAACCGTTTTGCTTGATCTCAAACCGTTTAGATTTTATAGGGTGTCAAAGTTGCAAAAATGTCAATATTCACCCGTCAATATTTCAAAAACAGTTTAAGTTAGGTATAGGGAAGGCTGATGAAAGTCCTACTAAAATCAAGGGTTTAGTTCGAAAAAGCAATAAAAAATATATATTTCCATTTAGAAAAACGAAGTTGGTACCTGTCCAGGAAAAACTGAACACCCTGAATATGTAAATATATTTTCATTTTGTGCAGCTCGGGATATTAGACAACCCTGTAGAAAAAAAATTAAGTTATCTCTTTTATTAACCCAGATATTGGACTTACGCGCACTAGGTGGACACCTTGTATATTCAGTTTTTTATATACAGTGAGGACATAAAGTCCTTCCCCCCCCTCTAATTTTTGAACCACAGGGTAGATTATGATGAAACTTAGAACGATAATATATGACTAAATTATGCATTTTTTGACACATCAATGACAGCTCTGAATGTCAAAGTGACAGCTAGGCGCGCAATAGGAATTTTTTTTTAAATGGAAATGGGGGTTGAGTAATAACTCATTTTGAAGCTATTTTTATGCTCAACACATCCCCCAATTTTGAGAACATTTGTAATTCAGTGATTTCCAAATGAAAACCAGTAATATCGATTTCTGTTATATCATTTTTTTACATACATATTACAAATTATTGTAAATTATTCAAAGCAAAACAAAAATTAAAATTAAACAAATAACAATAAACCATCCCTAACCTAAAATAACCTAAATTAAAAAATTATGACATAATTTAAATTAAACGTAGAGACAGAAATAAATTTAGAAAACACGTGTTACTTCAAAAGATGTTGAAAATGACCACCACGAACCTCCTGACAAACAAATGTTCCATGGGTAAGTTCTATTATAAAGATTATGTGGTAAAAAAATTATGTTATAAACTGATATTACTGGTGTTTATTTGGAAATTACTGAACCAAATGTTCTCAAAATTGGGGGATGTTTTGAGCATAAAAGTAGCTTCAAAATGAGTTATTACTCGACCCCCAGTTCCATTTAAAAAAATGTTCCTATTGCGCGCCCAGCTGTCACTTTGACATTCAGAGCTGTCATTGATGTGTCAAAAATGCAGAATTTAGTAATATATTATCGCTCTAAATTTCATTACAATCTACCCAGTGGTTCGAAAATTAGAGGGGAGGGGGACGGACTTTATGTCCTCACTGTATATTAAAATTCTGGAAATTATGGGAGTACCAATCGCTTAATGAATTGAATTAATTGTTGCATTTGGATCTCAATGCTGCATCCAGACTGTCAGAAATTATAAGGGACATATCATCTGCATACATGGTAAAGAACGCTTCAGAAGTTAACGTATCAACTTCATTGGCATATAATAAAAGTAGTATTGGACCCAATATTGACCTCTGTGGAACTCCAATATTTACATTCGCACAATCTGAATTCTCTATTCACTCTATTCGTATCTTAGATATGATAGACTAACAGTCTCCTTGATATGATAGACTAACAAATTGGCTCCTACCCATCAAAAATATTAGATGTTGAGTGAAGGTGGCTACCTGAAAACGTAAAAACATATGATTTTCCCGAAGAACTTCTGCAACTTGGACATCACTAATCCTTGGTCTTCCTTGTCTCGGTAAGTCAGTTACAGACCCTCATCTTTCATTTGACAGGGCCCTGCTCTCAAATCCATTTTCGTACCAAATCTTCGTAATCTAGCAGTGTATTTTCTGCCGCATTCGTAATAACATTGTACTAAACCAATTCTTGTTTGTAGATCCATGTTATTAAAGTTTAAATCGTTTCAATTTGTTTACTTGAGTTTTATTTTGAGAACAATTCTCTAAATTGCAATGATTACGTTTGACACTTGTACCAGGAGTTGACACGACAACTCTTTTGTTTTCCATACATACAGTAAAATCCAATTATTGAAGCAACTAGATTCCATTTGATTTCTTAAAATTATATAAGACTTTAAAGTATCCCCCTTACTTTCTGATGACCCCGTATTTAGTCGGTAATTTATAATATATCAGAATACCTACGCAATGTACTTATTAACTTCCTCTTCTGGTAGAATAAGTTTCAAGCAATAATATTCTTGAGTTAGAACATTATACAGTACACGACACGTATACGAAATATAATGCCCAAATACCTTACCGTTCTCATTTTCCATGACAAAACCGGATGTTTCTCTCTTATAGTTATTTCTTAAGATATTAAAATATTCATGAAATGAGAAGGAGCACATTCCACGGAAAGCCGTTTCATTTACCCCCGGTTCTAGGTTAAAATGTCATATACAGAAGTCACCCCTCGCAAGCATACAGACGATTGTTTTGAATGGAATCTGAAAAAGCATCTGCGTCTTACCACTTCCGTCTGTTAGAAGTGAAATTCATCTAATAAATGTCAACCAAAGCCTCATGAAGGGATTATGTTAAATGTTTTATGAATTTATGTGTACGTCCGCTGACAATATACAGTTTGTGACACTGTGATCTGTTGTAACTTGTGTGTATCACACGGAAAAGTGTAAAAATGTACCTAATACAGTTTAATAAAATGTACAGTTCCAACTGATATTGTCACTAAGTAACAGATATGTTTCATTTCCATCAATTATAATTATTTTTAAATTATAATAAATGTTATGTTATTTATGACTTCACATTATGTATTATTCGTTTGAGCTTATTGCAGATATAAAGCTGCAACTTTCTTTTAAATTAAGTTTTTCTGAATAAGAAAATAATTTATTATTCTTAAAATAAACATTTCGTTGAATTTGTCTTACATTTCCTATTCTAGAAATAATTTTAACGTATACTTTGTGTCCAACTTAAGATGAACTATATGGATATTTCGGAAACCATTAGAGATACCGAGTTGTTGCTTTTGGAAAAAAGTTGGGCAATTTTTGACCCAAAAGGAAACCCATCTAAGGTTACATTTCCAAGAATTCCTTCCCTTAAGTAGATACAGGGTGAAACAAAGAATGTGCACTTGCTGGAAATGTCCATACCTTGTTTATTGTAAAAGATTCATTCATAAAATTTTCAGGACAGAGTCAGCAAGGATTTCAAAATTGATCTCTAAAAACATTATATCTACTAGATTTTCTGATAGCATACTCAACTTTTGTTTTCCTTATGAACGCCATATTACATTTTCGCATTTCTGAAAACTCATTAAAAAGTGCTTTTCAACTATGTATAATATTCATAATATGTTCAAAATCGAAAAAATATGAAATATGTTTGGAGTAATTCCAATTACTGCGTTTTTAACTGCTCGCCGTAATTCCTATGCAGTTTCATATAATGTTGTATACACTTTGTATTAACCTGTTTTAAAACTAAGAATGTAACAATATACACTTTTTACGCAGTTTTAAAAAATTCGAAAATCCAATAAGGTGCCCATAAGAAAAACAAAAGTTGAGTATGCTAGCTTTTACAATAAACGTTCCAGCAAGTGCACACTTTATCAAATTATTTCACACTCGAGTTATTTGATACGGGAAATTTTGAAATTACGAAGTGCACGTGTTTGAATCAATTAAACTTGATGCACCCAGGATATAACCCTTGATTAATTAATGAATGATAATTCCTGTTAATGCCGTTGTTGGTAATGGGTTTAAACCAATGATATGCCCTATTGCTCTGTATACTGGCATCCACATTATATGTTCATCAATTTTGGAGATTGCATAATATACCTACATATATGCATAGGTAACCTTAATACTGTCATCCATCATTTCTCGACTATCATAATCTGGATATTCCACTGATTGGTCATTTTACTACATTTCTGAAAATGTATAAAATATTTTAATACAAATCTCTATACGCCAAAAGCATGAGAACATGAATATGAGTTGCTACATAAAAAATATTATTTGATTGTGATAGAAACAGTACAAGCAGCCAGAAGAAGAAACTTTGTTTTCTTGTTTCCAACAAGAAGTAGTTGGACTATACATTGGACTATAGATTTTACACTTTCGCCCTTCTTAGAAAAGGTACTAATAACTCGGGCTTCCACAGATGTGAACGATCAACCGGGGTAGGTAAATAGATAAATAACCAAATTTCCCTTAGAAATATTTAGTTCAATAGACATTTACTCTATTGAGAAAGGCCTAACAAGCCGAAATGCTAGTATATAAAGTGTTTTCTATATATTTCTTGAAATATCTAAATGAGAACTGTGTTTTTTTCAATACAATTAACAATTTATAATTTTACAGTAACTTACGTTTTTTTCCTGATGGATTTAAATTAAAGTAACTGAAGAAAAAACTATGAATCATGAAAACGCACCACAAATAAGTTACAGACATTATTTACTGAAGAAAAAAGTTACTATGTTTATTAACATACTTTTGTTTATACCACACATAAGTGGTAATTTTAATATACAGGTATTTTATTGTTTATGCTCCGAAGATTTGAATTCTCCGAATAATGTATTATCTCAGTGTTTCAACTTTAGTTCAGAATATCCACGTTGACACTCCGTATTTTCACAGAAAATCCCAGCATTATCAGAGATGAATTAGGTCGGCTCTTGTTTCAATTAATAACAATGGTCGTTTTGGCCAACCATAGTACCCGATACTTATCGGATCTGTGCAGGCCCTAATGAATTCAGATTCAAACAAATGTAAATAAACTGGGAGGTTAATGGAAACTCGCCTACGCGCCACCATAAACCTGGCCTTGGCCTCGACGGCAAATCTAATTACGATTAAATATATCGTAAAGTGTAGTCGTAACCACTGGCAAGGAAATGAATGGGCGCTTCGGCAGTACATCTGGAGAGATGCGGTTCTCAGATCTACCTGGTGGTTGAAATTACTGTTTATGCCGTTTATTGCTTGCTAATCGACCATTATTTTTATTGGAAACGTCACTGAGATCTGAAAACATACTTCCATAATGGAATTATCTCCCGAAAACTATGAGAATTAGTAGTGTGCATTATAGTGTCTTTTTGATGTTACGCTACCTCTGGTTCTATCTGAACTCGATGATATCACCAGACCTATCAGATGATACCTATCACATGTATGAATATGTTTTAAATTCTTAATAAAGATAATATAACTTTAACATTTAACAACAATAAATATAACCAATTAATTAATAATAAAAGAAGGTTTTTAGTGAAATATCGTATGACTCAAATAACCTCCAATGTTGCCATACCGCTTTACTATACTTCGGATAAAATTCAACATAACACATCGAAGCATCACTTCAAGCGAATGCTTCTTTTAAATATCTCCGATACTTTTGGCATTTCTAGATTCTTAAAGGCTGTGTTTAAATATCCCCAGAGAAATAAGTCTCGGGCAGTAATATTGGGCAATCTTCAGAGTAAATTAAATGTTCTTGGAAGTTTGTTACAAAATGATTATGGCAACTCTAGATGTGACTCGTTGAACTTGCTGAAACATGAAGTAAATATTATCATTTTCAGACATCTTCAGTAAGTCCTGAGGTTAGATTGGACTGAACTTTTGATGTTAGACACAAAAACGACCAAATATTACAGCAAATATCAATATAGTAAATGTTAGTAGTGGTAAGAAACACACTGTAGTGCCCTCTTTACCTTCTTTCAAATTCAATCAAAACAGTAAACTTTTCTCTATGCACGTTTGGTTAACAATATTCACCATCTGGATACGATTAATATTGTATTCAATTTATTTTATTGAATAATAAATTGTATTTGAGTTATTAAAAAAATATATATTTTATACTGTGATTTACTTTATCTTACTGTATATCTACTATAAACTAAGGAGAAGCCAGTGATGTCCTATTTAGGTAATGTTTCTCTTTGAACCAAGGGTAATGTTATCTAATTGCTTCTCACTTATCTACATCTCTGTAGACAGAAGTATTTTTTTTTTATTTTTTTGCAATACATTCACTTTATTATAAAAAGTTATCTTTTGAAATACCAAGCGGTATATAATCCATGGTCATTATAATTTCTCCCTAATTAACTACGGTGTGATGGCATTTAATTGCTATTTAACTCATAATTATTAATGCAAGAGTTTATATGCACATTAAATTTTCTAGCGGTCGCGTTAGCTTTAAATTTGCGCCACATTTCCAGCCTAGTATCTGTATAATTTGCAAATACTTAGACGCACGTAGAGATGCCTGCTCGAGAGTCACACCGAGCGTTCGCTACTTTGTAATTACTAATTGCCTGCTCTAAATTGAAGTCAACGTCGAACTGATGATTGAAAGTTACGATGCATGTAACCCCGTTCACGTGATTAGGTTATAATTATAGTTAATAAAAGCTTAATAGAGGATAGAATGCCGCTCGATCCAATATTTGGGACAATTAACATTTATTTTTAATTATGTTATGTGTGCAATGTCTCATTATTTGAATTAATGAAGTGTGAATACCGCAATAACAAGATACACATAAAGCACCTACAAATATTTCAACTGACTTTACACATATTTCTACCCTTGTACCATAAAAACAAAGATGTGGCGAATTACGAAGGCTAAATGAAGCATCCTGCATAATATTATGCAAGATACATGGTGAGTCAATCAGTAGTACATTTATTTTAAGAGAAGATGGAGAAAAATTAGTATGACAGAAAAATACAATTCAACAAATTTTTAGATGCATATTTATGTTGAAAAAAATATTTTCAAATCATTATTTAAGCCCTTTGACAGTCACTGTTATATGTAAATTATATTTAAAATATAATTTAATATTGAAGTTATACATAAAACTCCAATGAATCAAATAATAAACCATTTAGATTTCGCTTAGGTGTACTTGCAACGTTGCAGATACGGAAAATTGCTCGAATGTCTGTCGTGACAACGCTGTTGGATTGGAGCGATAGGCTATGCGCGCTGTGTTCCGTGTTCTAATAGACCAGGCAAATTTTAAAGAAATATACGTTAAGTGTGAAGTTTTTGCGGACATTATTTTTTTTGTTGAAAACGATAGCTCTCTTATCATAGAATGCAAATCTAAAAATCCCAAAAAATCGGAAGTGAGCTAAAGTCAGCATTTAAAAAAACATGGCCGCTCGCGTTATTTTTAAGGTGTTTAAAAAGCATACATTCATGTAAGACAAACTGTTAGTCTTCAGTGATAAGAATGCGGATCTAGATGAACTACTAAACGTTGGTTATAAATTTGTCTCCTTTATGTATGGATTAGACGGATCCCGAGACATTATAGAAGAACGATATAGGCTTTACAACATTGGTATAGCTAAGCGGACGCTCGAAAAATCTTTTGATTGGAACGTTCTTCCCCCAACGAAAGTTGCACTGAAGCAACATATTTTAAGGTAGTTTCCAATGGTGATTACATTAATAGCAAATATTTTCTTTTTATATTTTCAGGACCTATCTTCAAATACAGCAATGGATGGGAAATTTCCTAGCCCCGGATAAAGATATTATATGCACAAAAATAAATACAACACAAGGTTTAAAAATGTAGGCTTTTATTAATGCAGTCAAAATTGTATTCTTTTTTTTCTTAACCAGTTTAATTTATTTACTTTTTATATATCAATACCTAATACTTGCATAAAATCAAACAATCTCCAAGTAAAAAGTATCCTTATCTAACCAAAACCTTAAGAAAGGACTGGAATTGGATCATCATAGTTTCTAATTATGTGTTGTATTTTTATGTATATTGTATACTTTAAATTGCGTGTTTTGTAAATACCGTTAAGAACGGTGTAACAATCCAGGAAAATATTAATAAATAAATAAATTGCTGAATTTAAATTATTTAAAATTAAATATTGGTAAATTTAAGATTTTGAAGTATTTTAAATATAAAAATCGGAATGCTATGGACAATAATAAACTAGCATATTATGTAAATATTTTTTAAAATTTGGGTATGCCATCATTTTGGCATATTTGATATATATGGTCTTTACTTTTCAATCCTTTAAACGTAAGGTTTTGGTTAGATAAGGATACTTTTTACTTGGAGATTGTTTGATTTTATGCAAGCATTAAGTATTGATATATAAAAAGTAAATAAATTAAACTGGTTAAGAAAAAAAAAGAATAAAATTTTGACTGTATTAATAAAACCCCACATTTTTAAAGCTCGTGTTGTGTTTATATTTGTACACATAATACTCTCCCATAGTCTTTCTTGTAGTATATTTTCTGCTCTACAAAATAGTGTATGTACAATTTTACTCTATATTGTACAGTTCTCCCGAAATTCGTGGCGAAAACCTTAGAGGAACAAATTTCACAGTAAGAATAACGCGTTTAACAGCTCTGCTTCACGAAATTGAGACATTTTATATTTTTAAGTTATAAATCGAACCATAACAAACATCTCTTGTTTGAGATTTTTTTTGTATCTGTAAAAATAATCACGTTAGAGACGAAAAAAACACACAAAATGCGTATCCTCGTAACGAAAAATCCTCTCTGAGTGACGTAACGCCCACTTCGCACGACATTCTATCTTCTGTCTGTATATCGTGACTGTAAATGTAGAAATGGCTGCCAAAAAAAATGTATATGTACGAGAATCTTTTAAATGACTGACTTTTTGTAGTTAACTAAAATGTAAAGTTAGTTAGTGATATTAAAAAGTTAAATGTAGGAAGTAAAAAAATTTTTTTAAAAAATCGTTTCCTTTTTCGTTTTTTTGTTAGGAAATTTATATTCTTGGTTATATCTAAATTAAAATATCATTTTTTTTATGTTTTAAGCTTAAAATCCTGTAAAAATAAAAAAAATGTTAAAATTGCTCCAAGGGATAAGAAGATATCTCATTTTTAAAAATTTTAACGGGCTCCCATGTTTTTTCAAGATGGCGTTTTTAGCTCACAACGGATTTTTTGGGATTTTTATATATTTGTTCCTGAACATAAAACCTATCGATTCCCATTGGAAAATAAATGTCCCCTTAAACTTCATTGAAAAAATAAGATTTGCCTGGTCTATAATTTGTTACGCTTTAGGGGCGCCGTATTACCAGGAGTTATGGATTAATTTCTTTTACTTTTAAAAGGTCGAGAAAAAACAATGCTTTTTGATTTTCGATCATTATTAGACTGTCAGATATTAGAATCTGTTGTTATTGTATTTCCACCAGAAACCATAAGTATAATGATAGTAATAATTGTAATAATAATAATAATAAAGGATTTTACTGCATGCAGATATCTTAAAAATAACAAGGTTCCTTAAACCTGATAATATGTAAGGTCACATAATACATTAATTAGGTGCAAATTGCATATTTCACATACATTGGACACTATCATCGAATGAGCAATGATACATACTTCAGAGTACCCTATGGGTATAGTATTACTACGTGAAAGCGAAGGTGGAGCTGAGCCCCAATCTGTTATTATGTATTTACACATTCTTATGGTGTCATATGATATGATATTCTTATGAATATCAGTATCGCCCTTTGTTTATATCCAAAAATGTCAAAATAGATCACGGTTGTACTTAAAAAGTATAACATTAACTTGATGCTGGCTCCTGTTTCCGAAGAGAATAAAAATTTATACACATCTCTAGCACTTTGATCCTTTATGTATTTTTTCTTTGAAAGAAATTAAGACCGCACAAATCATTTGTAAACATCTTGTACTTATATTTTCTGTATTTATTCATTGTATATATTGACTATAAATTGGGTCTTTTTAGCTACCAATATATCAAAAGGTAATTTCGAATGTGTGAATGTTGTAATAATACGTACGGGATTTTAGTCCTGTCACGGTTGTCAGGAAAAGAAACATGCACTTCATCATGAAGTTCAAAAAGGCTGTCTAATAATGCGCCGCCCTTTCACAGACACGGGGGAGGGACAAATCCAATTTCAGACACATCAAATAAAATACCAGGTTGCCATGTTATCGTGATCACAATTTTAATACACTTATACCGGGATATCAAAAATTATCTTGGCCAAGGGTGGTTGTGGAATGTAAAACGTGTGTCTTACTTTAAATTTTTGAATATGTTTTGTTGTGTCAGAATCTGTCAAGTCATTGTGCTGAAATTTTCTAATCCAGTTTTTGAATCATGCCTCTTACCACACAGCATAAAATTTTCATGATTGAAGCCTATTTTCGAACGGGTGCGCTAGTTAATGGAAATTGGCAATACAGTCAACGTTTGTGTTTGGACAATTTTCGAGAGCACTTCCCAAACGTGACAATATTACCGGACAATTTTTATGCGTGCCTTACAAATTGTGTTGAAGTGTTTCGCGAAACTGGTTGTGTGACTCATAAAAAAGGTGCTGGTAGACCAAGAGTTCGTATAGAAGAAGTTGTCAATCACGTTCGTCAACGTATGGAAGAGGAGCCTGCAAAACCTTTGAAATGTCTTTCTCAGGAAATTGGACTTTCTTGTGGAACCTGTCATAAGATTTTAAAGAAAGACTTGAACATGCATCCATATAAGATGCAAGCATATCAAGCTCTTCTGCCCGCAGACCATCCCAGACGCCTTGCTTACTGCCATTGGTTTGTCAATAATTTAATGAATGACGATCTTCTGGACTTAACTTCTTTTTCTGACGAAGCGTGGTTCCACCTTTCGGGATACATTAATTCTCAAAATATGCGAATGTGGAGCAATGATAACCCTCATGTTTTTACTGAATCGCCACTACATGCTCAAAAAATTGGTGTTTGGATGGCAGTTTCTTGCAGAAGAATAATTGGGCCAATTTTTTTCGATTTCACCGTCAACGCAGAAAGGTACAGACACAACTTTTTGGCTGAATTTGTGCAACAGATAAACGATGAAGAATTTTGGTACGGTTATTTCCAGCATGACGGTGCAACAGCACATACTACACGAGAAAATATTGCTTTCTTCCGCGAGTTTTTTGATGACCGGCTGATAAGTTTGCATACAGAAGTTGAGTTTCCTCCGAGATCACCTTGTTTGACAATTATGGACTATTTTATATTTCCTTACTTAGAAAACAAGATTTTCGCAACTCCGGTAAATAATTTGCAAGAACTGCAACAAAGAATTGTTCAGCAATGTGCAACCATAACGTCAGAAATGCTGCAAAACGTTTTTCACAGCATGAGGAGGCGCGTCAACTTGTGCATCGAACAAAACCGGGGACATTTCCAACAATTACTGTAATTTAGTTTTTCTTGTTACTAAAACCGTTATTTCATAATTTATAGTTCATTATTGTTTTACAACTGAAATAAATAGGTATGAAATTTGTAGGTTATTGATGATGTCAGTGTGACAATGACATAATTATTTCAAAGTTAAAGTAAGACACACGTTTTACATTCCACAACCACCCTTGACCAAGATAATTTTTGATATCCCGGTACAAGCTGATGTATAAGTAGCTTAGTTTCAAGTAGGTAGTTTTAGATGATGACAAAAGTTGTTACTGAATAGTATATTCCCTAACTTTCACTGGTAGAAAATTACATTTACAGACTATAATGTTGTTAAAGACAATTACAGCGAAGTTGGAGAATTATCATTATTAAAACCATTTCACTGTCAGAACCACCAGTTCTATTGTATTATAATTCACGCTTTAATAAAAGCTTACGATTTCAATTTTAATGAGTCTCACTTGTTGCACTGTGTAATCGTTTAATTACCTAGAACAAATCGGTGACTAAATTAGAGTTTTAATAGTCCTCGAGCCATTACAGTTACATAGTTCAGAGCATCTCATTATTATTTATCCTGGGTAATCAAAACTTTAACTTTAAAATTAACCTTAAGTTAATAATGCCTTGGGGGTCTTCTCTCACCCCAGATACTGAGAGTACAAACTTCCACTACACGTTGCCATATTAAATTACCGAATATATAACTGGGAAGGTCGCTTAATGTAGACAGGGCAGGCCTGATTTCAAATCATTATTTAAAACTTAGCTGGGTTGAAGCCATGTGTCGTGGTGTATAAACTGTAGTGTATGACACTCTTAGTCCATTAGTCCATTGACACTATATCTACCTTCTGGTTCACAAAGGGCGAATGTGAAATAATGGCAATGAAGTTTACAGGACGAACAGAAACATTTTTCAACCGTATTCGATTTCCTTGTTACACCCTTTGGTCTAAGCGCTACTATATTTTTTGCACAAAAAGCGTAAGTTTAAAATACTTATACAGGGTTATTCAGAACTTATCTCTAAAACTTTAAGGATATGTGCATCCTTAAATAAGAAATTGATATCACCAAAAAAATGTATAATAAAAGTCTTAGGATTTCCCGTAAACAATGTTTAAAGTTATACCATTATAAAGGACCACGTAGATGGGCAACTGTACTTCAACATCTGATATACCTACCACATTCCTAAGAATGTGGTAAAAAAAGTAAACACGTTTTTGTACCTCGAACGCCTGGTTAAGACCGAGCGAATCAAGTTGGAGTGGGGATAATATCTCTATTGTCTATGCAGTCATCAGTCTATCTGTGTCGCTGTCTCAGTGCGGGTGTTTTATTTATCGTAGGAGTGTTAAACTGTAAAATTTTCAAAATGGCTCATGTATACAGTAATGCTGAGTTAATGGACATGATTCTTATTTATGGTGAAGTTGGAGTGTACGAGATGGTGGCCCGGGACGACCACAACGTATTTTAGCAGCTGAAGAACAAGTGTTGAATCTGGTCCGTGAAAATCCGCAAATAAGTACAAATCAGATCGCTAGGAAACTGCCTGGGGCACTGTTAGCAGCGGATTATCAATTACGAGTTAGGTTTTGTGAGTGGTTGTTGCAGCAAAATGCTGAAAATCCCCAATTTACTGCTGATGGACAAAATTTCGAACAGCTTTTGTAACAAGGTATGTGCAAATTTTTTATAAATTTCATGTTTCTAATACCTAGTAATCAAGTAGCGCAATTCTTCAAAATTAGTGTAACAAAATTTTATTCATTTTAAATACACGTCACTTTGGTCACATCTATCTATCTTTAAGTTTATTTTAAAGTCTAAACGCTGCAAATCTTTTTTGCGCCGGGTGTCGGTGTACTCTCAGAACTTCCGAAGTTTTTTTCGTGCTAGCCAGTTTGCATTGTCAGTCCCAAGGTCACTCCATTACAGTGGACCAGTATCCAGCGGCGTGCAATGAAAAATTTTTAAATAGTTTTCAGAAGCCGCCAAAAAAAATTTTTTTGCACCACCACATTTCTACATGTATGTTGAACATCCCCAAAAATGTTATTATGGATAGGTTCTGAATAACACTGTATACCTAGTAGAAACACAGCATACTCCTCATTTGACGTTGTAATTTCAGAAAGCAGATACCTACTTAGTACTTAAAATATATTAGTAAATTGTTTATCTAAATAAATCTTCATCTCCCTCACCAAGGACTCTAATAATACTTAAAAAATTGAGTTAAGTTCTCTGTTGATTAACAATTTAACAATGTCATATTTATAGCGGTATTACTTATTACAATATAATATGTAAATCGTTATGGACAGAGTAAGAACTTTAATAAGTTTAAAATGCTACTGTATGTATAATTTTGAAAAATCTTTACACTTTTAAGGAATTTTTATATAAAATATTCTTAATTACGTTTTGTTCTAGATTATTTCTTCGACCACTCTAATAACTTTTTCATTTACCCATGTAACTAGTTATCCGACAAATAAATTATAATTTTATTAACTATAAACATCTCTATTGCTCAATTTACAGTGAAAATCAATTAACAAACAAACGCCTAACGAAATACCTAGAATTCCTGGCGCATCCAAGCCGTACGGGACTAACCGGAGATCGCACAAAAAGAAGCACCAGCATAACGAAGAACACTAACGACGGCCTTTGAGAGAAACGTCCGCCGGTTAGATCGTGCAGAATCTCTTCCGTTCCGGGAATCCGGAGAAGAGATGGCAGGGGCTCGGCCGTATCGGTATTTCTTTAAGGAATCAAGTAGGCGGGGTGTTGAGTCTGAAAAACACTACTTTATTTTCGAAAGGTTAGATACTGTTATTAATTAAAATGTTTCAGATTTTAATCTATCATCGAGGGAAAAATCCACACCGTTAAAAACAACCGTTAACAAGTCATAGTTTTTTTTTTAAATTATTAATTATTTGTTTTTGCATATTATGTATCATAGATAAATAATTAATTTTCAAAATTTCTTTATAAAGAACCAGAAATCCCTGGAACCAACCACCAGATACTGACCGGTTCCATAATAATGAATAAGCGTTATAATAAATAATTTTCTTTGAGCGCATAATAAGCGCGAAATCAGAAAAATAAACATTGTGTTTTATCCAAAGTTTTATCATTTTGGTTCCATTAATGACACTTTTGATTTTGTAAGAGAAACCGCCAATATCTTGACCAATAAACGCACAGATTTTCGTTCTAAACCAGTTTTCGTTTACTCGAACACGTATTTTTCTTCCTGACTTAGTGACTTACCTTTTCCTTGTATGTTAACATTGCGATTGGTCTTAAATGTTTTAATAATGTCAAAATTGCACTGTTTGATGATTTAGACTTTTGAAACTTCTGCTCAAATCGAGATCCAACCCACAATGCTGAGTCCATTATTTCTACCAAACTCATATGAAATGTTTGTTTAAAGTAAGTAGGCATGACGTCAATATCATTTCCACAGCAACTCGGATTAGAGGTACAATTTCAGTACTGTATATTGTATAAAAATATAGCCTCTTGTGTTGCCTCACTAAAGCCAATTTGGGGTTTCCACAGTATACTTATGGTAACATGGTAAAAGTATTTAGCTGGAGTTACCGACTTGGATCCTGATACTTCGGACAGTAAGGAACGTAAAGCGCCATTCTCATATTGGGATGGAAAACCATTAAGTATTTCAATTATAAATATTTTTATGTAGGAGTTTGCCAAAGGTTTTGCTTTTGTAGTGATCACCAGTGCTAAGCTCAGCGCCACAACAGTGTTATTGCTGGCATTGTATTCTGTTTAGCCATGGTGTCGATGTGTCTCTGAAAATGGCTTTTAACGGGAAATGCCATTAAAGGTAAGTGGGATGTGGAGATGTACGGCTAATGAGTAAAATGCACCTACGGTGAGAGCACATTTAAGTAAATAGTATCGTGAGAGAAAATCCTTGTTTAGAGAAACATTAAGATTGTTTGACTTTTTTGAGACGAGACAGTGCCTTCATAAAATGGGAACAATGAACACTTGCTGTACTGTGTTTGAACGCTGATTATACGTTTTAACACTGTCGATTAACCGGGATAAAAATGCGGTTTTTAATATATTAGCAGGTATACTAAATGTATGAGCTTCAAGCAGAGAAAAACGCGAAACTGCTTTACATTAGTACCATTGAAATACTCCTATAGTCCATAGATAGACGTAATCGATTTGCTCAACAAAAAGAAGTCCATAATAAGATGACTCTCTTTCTCATTTCCTCACTTGAACATTTACCAAAAAGATATATTTTGTCAGGATAAAAATGTAAGAAAAACTGGGAACTAAACCAGACTGCCAACAGATTAGCGTACCATTACAAATCCATCCATATATATTAAAACGCGTCGATTCTGTCTCGCACTAAATTCCGTCCCCAAATCCACAAAGTTTCAAAGCTATCTCCTCCGAGGGGCGATCTCGGAACGACTTCCGCGGACCACCGGAGGTCGCCCCCGGCCTTTCTCCAATACGTATGTAGGGGTATTTTCGTCCCGTTTCCTACGTGTTTTCCCAATTTAAACGCCTTTTCAAAAAACCTCTGCAAAATTTTCGTCGATCGCCGTTCGGCGAGAGAGATGCGGCTAGCACCGGCGTTTGTCCTCGCGCCTAATGGTCCCGTCACGCCCGCCGGAATACCGACTTTTCGCGGGACTCCCTCGCCCCTCTTCTAATTTTTACGGCTTCGAGAAGGGCTTCACGCGAAAGTTCAGTCCTTTCTCTAATCCTGTGAGATTTTTTTTCGAGACCGTACGTCGACTCCTTCTACGTCTATTTCGTCTTCGAAAATTTCGAGTCGCATCCGTCTCAACTTCTTTCTCATTTTATATGCCGATCTGAGATTACACTAACGAGACAAGCACCTCCCACGAAAACTGTCAAATTAATTAAACTTCAGACAGGTTATTTTCCTACGAGAAATATTGCTAACGGAATCAATAGTACTGACTGCGAAACACTTCTGACTACCAAAATATTGAAGCGAAATGCTTTTCCAATTAGAAAATCGGTAAAAATAGTTTTTTCAGGTTGACACGTAATGTTTACGTACTTAAACGTCTCAAGGTAAACATTTGACAACAGGCTTGGTAGCGCAACGGGAAAATATACGATTCAAAACTTGATAATGCTGATTTCGCGAGTTCGAGTCACGGTCAAGGCAAACTTTTTTTTTTTACTTTTTAATTCCAATTATTTATTAGTATTAGTATTTAGTTATTCTATTTCATTATCCGTAGCTTTTATTCTTTCTGCACGTAAAGTTTGGAATTAATTCGTTCATTAAGGCAGTCTGTTAAATTCATCATTTTAGCTTACAAAAGTGAATATCTACAATATTTTTGGTCCCATTGATAAAATTGATAATAATGTTTACTTAAAAATTAATTCTACTTTCAGTACTTAAAAAATTATGTTTTACCATCAACATAAGAGTACCCTTAAACCCTTACAATTCAGCAAAATATTTAAAAAATCGTTTAGTATAATTACATCATCATTCCAGATACAAAATTTCTTTAATATGAATTTTTTTTAAATAATATTATTCCAGATGCTTTTGTCACCCGAAGGGTGACCCCAGGCCGCAGGCCTGGACCCCCGGTAGGGCTAGAAACGGGAACGAAAATCGCGACAGCGATAGCGATTTTCTCCCATTTCTAGTCATTTAATAAATTGTATTGAATGATGACATTTACAAGGCAAGTTTTATCTATCAGTAGTTCACGTTAATTTACAGTGGTTTTGATAACTAAAAAATACCAAAACAATGCAAATACCTCCTTATGGTTTTTGCTTTTTAATCTGATAGGTGGTATAATCGCAATAGAAATTAGGATAAATCATACAGCTGCAACAGGCATTATTAGCAATTTTATTGGGTTAAATCATATTGACCGGAAAAAATTATTTATACAGTTATACCTTCAACATGTAATCTAAAATATAGACTGCCATTGTTTCATTCTAATGAAATATAGGTATGACTTTGGTATTTTATAATTGTTTCCTTTGTTCCTTGTTTCTTAATACAACCAAGTGATTTATTGGATGCAGTATAACGTGCCTACAACCTCACCTATAATAAAGTACAAGAGCCAGGTAAACACAAGAGAATAACTCCAAACACCTGAAAAGGTATTTTGCCACGGTAGGCCACCTTAAATATTTACTTTGCTGCGAGTATTTTGCTTGCACGTTCAGGTGATGCAAGATAGCGTGGGTTGGTGCCACCTGAATCACAAATGCGACACATGACACCATTGTTTGTTTTAGTAATTAGCTGTTATTTAACACATTTGAGTTTTAATCGCGCTATAAATCAACAGTTTTTTGAAGACCTCTCGCCTCTGTGTAGGCAGATGACAACATTGTTGCCTTTTCTTATATATTATATATTATATATTATATAATATTTATGTTTGGTGAAGCCAAAATTCTATTTAAATTACGATTTAAAGAAAGACAGGTACAGTAATAATTGTAATATGTATAGGTATGTAAACTTCACACTGTACCGTGGTTGCTGTAAATGGCATCAATAATATTTACTACAAATAAGAAGTAACAACAACAGTAGAATAAAACCAAGTAGGTATTGTAAATAAAAATTACATATAACAAATAAGGTAAATATGATCAAATGGATTGTGGGATGGTATTTAAGCAATATTAGCTATAGGTACGTAAACTTAGCCATTAGAAGATGGTTCTACTAAAGAAAAAAAATTGTAAATATATTAGCACTGATGATGATAAAAATTATGAAGTAATGGTTTTGCAGTAGTCATTATTTTTCTTGATGCTCAGTAGTTATTTGAAATATTATCAATAAATTTACAGATGCGTAGAGCACTTGAATCAGATAGTTCAGGATAGTTTTTGAAATAAATGTATATGCTTAGGAATTAATCGTTAAAATTTGTTGTAAATATAACATATTTTTTTATATTTAACCTCGGAGGCTCGTACAAATGAATGCTCCATTAACAATGAATTAGCTTCATTTAGATATTTCTTTGAGGTCAATCAATTAGTGATAGTAAATACTGTGATAACACTTTTTCAGTTTAATATTACTATCTTAATAGTTCCCATTTAATTGGGTTTTAATTCTTAATATTCGTTATAATAAATCCTCTGCTGGTGGAAATGCTAAAAGTAAGTTATTGTGATATACGGTGATAGTTCCTGAGAAAAATTGGTAGGATTACAAACAGCCTAAACTTAATAAAAAAATATGCAATCTTGTTCCTCATGAGCATCATGTGAATCATACAGAGCCAGAAACAAATTAGCCGTTTTGGCAGAAAAACAGAAAAACGGTTTTGGTAAGTTTTGTTTATTTCAGTGATAAATAAATAATATTTATGTACAAAAAATTTTTAGGATGACATTAACAAATTCCTTGCACAAATGTGGCTGTTTCTACTATTAAAACAACCATCACGCGTGATACATGCCTCATCAGAGACCAATACTATTCTCCCGAAGTGAGGTTCTATTAAGTTGTGACTCAAAAACCATTAGCAAAAAGCTACTTGTTGTTGATAATCTTCAGGATTTATAGCTTGTACGCATTGTAAATGGTAGGGGTAGAGCATGGTGGTTCATGCATGACACGGTGTATCGTCGATCTGGAGGATCCCAATTGGTGTGCAATTGCGCGAACACTTGTGGTTTGATTTTCCTCCACACGTTGTAGAGCTCCTTCAAATTCAACCGTACGAGCTGTTCTTGGACGACCACTACCACCAGGGTGCTTTAGGTTCCCACTTTCTCTATGGTGACGATGGATGGAAGCAAAGGTTGTATGATGAGGTGCCTGTGTTCCGCATATCTCTGTCCATACAAGTGTGCAGCTTTTCTTCCATTTCAATTTGCTGTATATTCCATTTCAATATAAATTTTGAATTAAAAATCGATAAAGTTAATGTTCTGATGTACAACTAAATAAGTCGCCAATAATACTACGGTCTTAAAATTGACGTCTTTGCAATATTTGGTTGAAACAAAAAATGTTGAACTTTGGGACACCCTGTATATAGCACATTTCCTTATATAATAGGTGGTCAGTCCAAATATGAATTGAAGTTATTTTTATTTATAGCAAACCTCTATATGACACACAAATTTAAATGAAGTCAAGGATATATTTTATTTGTGTATTTTGAGTCTGTGTACATGTGTAGGTATTGTCTGGAAATTATAAATTTTAAGCAGATCTACTTTAGATCTAGGCTGTATGGTAAACATTATGACATTTATGACATCTTCAATCGTGGCCACTATATACTTACTATATGAATTCTGAAGTGGAGAAGCAGCCTCTCGAGTAGCAGAAGCAGTTGGTAATCATTAAAATTATGATACAATTACATCTGTTTACTTTGCCTTTGCGATTAACTTTTTAGCGTTTAGTTTATTTATCCACTTGAGGTATCTGGAAATACCTCAAAGGAAATCTATTGAAACTCTTGACATACAAATATACAAAACGGTTTTACATTGTGTTTTGTTTTCCATATTTTTCTAGTTAGAATGGTGCCATCAGTTTTCTTGAAAATTTGTTATTATTATCATCACTATATTTAGACATGGAAGTAAAAAATAGTAAATCTGTCATTTTTTTTTTGAAGGTGTAAGAAAAAGTAAAATTTTAAGATATTTAAAATTTATCTGTTGGAACATCTGTTAGAAACTTCTTTAGTAGATATGTACATGTAGTTTTTTCAAAATCACAGCATAAATAAGCATATGTCTATAAATTTACGTTTTCTAAAGTACTTTATGTGAGATCCAGTGGTAAGGTAGGTACTTGGTTGTATTGCGTGGGCATGCACCCACCCTAAAGAAGTCGCTGCCGGTAATTTATCGGTATTTACGACAGAGACAAACTATCCCAGCAATCGTACAAGTACATTGTACCATGCTCGGCAGACCGTGGTATTTTACAACGAATCCGCAGATTCGTCGACTACTTTGGAACGGTTCTAATCTATTTGCTGCTGCACGGTTTGCCTATTTTAAGTGTTTTGATTGTGTCGTACTGAATCTTGTTTAAGAGTATCATGAGTATTTACAGTAATTATGTATTTTAATGCATTTGATAAAATTATAATTGAACTGATTTCAATGATAAATTATCAAATATTATGGTTCAATAAAGTTTTTAATTTCCTCGTTACTTATAATCCTAGGTACGTACGCAAGTACGCAAGTACGTAAAGGAATAACCTTATTATATTTAAGATATGTCTAAAACAAGCCATTTTTACATTTCTGAAAATTAAATTTAAACTAGAGATCCCAGAAACAACTAGAACTTAAAAAAAGTTATACTTAGTTGGTTATAGCCACAGTATGTTATATTTAGCTAAGTAATGTTGTCATAATTGACATATTTTGTTGATTATGATTGACGCATTTCATCTGTCTCACTTTATTCTATAGACTTTCTTATTTAATCAGTATTGCCAATATCATTAAACAGTCTTTTTACAAAAGAGCAGTTAAATTGTGTTGGAAAGACGCAATTTTTTAACTGCCAGATAAATTCACTTGTTAACTTTAAGTTTCTTTTAGTTAAAAGCAACTTTATAAAGAGATGGAAAGACCGACCCTTAATACTATCAAAAATAAGAATCTGGTGCATATTGCACGCAAACTAATTGTTTTCCACATACAGGGTGGGAAAAATTTTAATGTGCAGTACCTAGATCAACGTTTTCAGAATTCGTGGATGGGTACAAATGGTCCCATTCTATGGCCACCGCGATCACCGTGTCTAAACCCCTTAGATTATTATTTCTGGGGAGCTGTTAAAAATTATATCTACAATAATCTAATGCCATCGAGAGAGGATGAAATGTTGGAAAGAATTAATGAATACATAAATTCAATAGATGGTGGAACAGTCAGACGTGCAGTGGATGACATGTCTGTAAGGACTCAACTTTGTATTCAGAGTAACGGCAGCCAATTTGAGCTGTATAAATAAGTTGTTTTTCTTATTATAATAATAACTTCCTCTAAAAAGCTAAAACCACACTTTGTAACAATTAACTATAAACGAATGATTGTTTATTATTTGCCAATAAATAATATTTATCGTTTTTCGCGTGTATTATCCATTTTTATTGAAGAAAGTATCAAGTGTGATACATCACCGTGTTTGTAATTTCTTTCTGTATTTAATGAAGTAAAAATCCAATATGGCGCCCATAAGAAATTCAAAAGTTGAATATTGTTGCGGAAAAACTAGTAGGCCTAGAACATGTTTTAGTATGGCAATTGAAAGCTCTCATCAAACTATGTAAACGTACCAAATTTCAAAAGTCTACATTTATTTCAAGAGAAGTTATTTGACTTAAAAGAAATTAGCAAATTCTGATTTTTCCGGCATAACTCTCGAACGGCCCGGAATATATTAAACTTATTCACATATTTTGAATCAGCATAAAATTGAGCAACTTTTTCCTAATTTGAGCCACGTTGTATCTTTTACCGTTTCCGAGATACCAATGCTGCACATTAAAATTTTTCCCACCCTGTATATTAAAAATAATAAGGTTATTCTTTTGCGTACCTAGGATTATAGGTAAAGAGAAAAATTTAAAAGTTTATTGAACCATAAATATTTGATAATTTCATTAATAATTTATATATAAACTAATGAATAGTTATTTCTTATTAATTATTAAGACCTGAATCTGTCTGTAGATCGCCTTCAACAAAATAACTTTTCATTCCTATAGCAAATCCTAATTTGGTCGAGTTAAAAAGAGGAATCTGAAATACAAGGATACATTCCCGCCACACCCTTAGAAGTTTATCACCGTTTATATTTATCGCTATCACGGTAAATTTTAGCATACGCAGCTGCGTTATTAATGAAGATAGATTTATTTTAAGTAGAGATTCTAAAATGATTTTTAAAATAATTCTATCCGTATACTCTCATCTATGAAGAACAGCTGTGCAGAATACTGAAGTAGATATAGTAATTGAAAGGGTTTATATGCATATTCATGGTCTTTCAAAAGAATTATTTTAGCGCTTTAGTTTGATTTTTCTCTATATTTTTCGTACTTCCACAAAAGCGAAACATTTTTATGTTTGCTTTTATTTTTTGATGATAGTACCTAAAGGAAAGGGTATAAATTTGTAAATTTCTTAATTTTCTATTATTTCTTACGTAGGCTTAATTCTTAGACAAAATTCATGATTTTACTTCAAGTAAATATAGGAAATGGTCTACAGTTCTGTCTAAAGTGTGATTTGGTGTCCTTTTTATAACAATCATACGAATAGTATTGAAAGGGTTCAGCGACGTTTTTTAAAATATAAAATATATGTACTACAGGCAAGACGGTCTCTATCCGGCTATTGGTTTTCCGGCCATATTCGGATATGTTGGAGAGATAAGTATTCCATTGATAGCCTAGAAAAACGTCGCACAAAATCTCAATTAATATTTCTGCATAAAGCAATGGCCAATCATTTGGATTGCGTTGAAACACAGCGTATGTTAAAATATCATATTCCCATCAAAGTAAATGCCCGAAAACAAATAACCTTCAGTCTAAATGTTCCACGTACTAATGTTGATAACTTTTCGCCTTTACATCAAGTGTGTAATAAATATAATAGCCCAGCAGAATTTATTTGATATATTTCACTGAAACGTAGCCGCAATAAAGAAAATATAATAATCCACGTTGTAAAGTTTTTTCTCTGTTTTGAATGTCTTGTTATCTTACATGTTCCTTTACTATTGTTATTTTTTTGTGTTTTTTTGTAACCGTTTTTTTTACTTTTCGTTATTTTAATGAATTTCTGTATTACCCATTCTGTAATTGGTTCTCTGTTGAATGGTGTATTAGTAAATAAATTAATAAATAAATAAATAAATAAATAAATAGATATGTATTGCAGGTTTTCGTATATGTGCATTTTAAACGTAATTCATGAAAAACAAAAACAAATAATGTATACTTTTCTGATAATCACAGAATCACCATGTTTAAAATCGTATGTCCTGATAGCAACTTTTTAATGTGAATGATAAATGATCTGTATTCATTGGGTAGATTATCTATAAAATTCAAGTCTATCAAATGAGCTCACAAGGGGTCACCTTTGGTTCAACGAAAATTCCGGCACGCTATCTGCAGCTGAAAGATCATTATTTTAATTGAATAATTTTTTAGGATTCTAAAATTACAGCATGGGTCTGAAGTGATACTTATAAAATTGATAGCAGCTGTTGCTGAAAGCAGTTTCAGTATATCAGACCTATGATGACCTACTTTTATAAAAAGCAATAATACTCCAAATTATAGCTGCCAAATTCGAAGTACCTAATTCTGAAGAAATAAGAGCTTACTGAAATTATAATTTACACTTTTTTTATTAGCTGAAGCTACCTTTTGACTGATTTAATCATAATTTATATTATAACGCGGTATTTCAACCAGATCAGGTTAGTTTCGTACAAGTACAGATATATGGATGTACTCAAAATTAAGGCATTTCTTTTAACAGGATGTCCACATAAGTCAGTTTGACAAAAATTTTTTACATGAAAGCTTCAAATAATAAATAAAAATGATATATCTGTAAGAAATGTAAGTACAGTGCTAGGCATCCTTTTATTTTGAATAATAAGTTCCAGCTTGTTCCACTTTACTACACTGAATTGGGTATTGCCATGCGATAGAGGCACGTGAATTTGCCCAATTTGCAGTTTCGATTTACCTATGTGTAATGCATGTGATCATATTCGTGTTCTCATCTAGTCTAGTAGGTAGATTAGACTACTAAGTCATCTAGTAGGTTGTAGAAATTGAAGTTAGATTATATTGAAAAATATAATCAATACTGCAATTGCAATATTAATTGCAATTGCAGTAAATACAAATAGAAGGACGCAGAACATATAATTGCAATCACTGGTATTGGTAAACACTGCTTTATACCTATTCCTAGTGTTTATTTTGTTAATATGTTTAATGCGTTGTTTATAATATTACCTGAAATTTAATATTAGACTTGTACAATTTTCAAAATTGAATAAGTGCTTAGGTATCTATATAAAATATATCTTTACTAAGAAAGGTCAGTGGTGAAACAGAATAATTAAATTGTTCTCAGTTAATCCGAGCCAGCATGGTCCTTTGGGAAATAACAGAGGATGATATTAAAATAAACTCTCCAAACTCATTATAACTACCACGTTGGAAAAGTTACCTACCTTCCTGCAGTGAACAAAAATAATCAAGAGGGTTAAGCAATTTATGTTACCAAGTGCACACACTTTATAGGCAGTCGTTTGGAGTAAAGTTTAATTGTTAGGCAGAGAACTTTAATTTCTGCTTGAATGAAAAAGCAAATTATTATCAATAAATTATCACAGAAATTTGGGCAACCCATAGATACATTTCAGCACGTTAATATTACATTATAAATTACTAAATACAGTGTGTACCATAAACTAAAAAAATTGGAAACAAAATTGGACTTACAGTCCGTAGGATATTTGTTGAGCCAGAATTCTCAGAAAGGAAAAAGTCAGTAAAGGAGGCAGTAAAGGTCTCGGAACGCAAGGGTCTGCCGCGGATGCTATTTGCAAGCATCCGCGCAAATGCATTACAGCAAGGTTTTACATAGAAAATAGAGCGAAAGATCCATTGTAGATTTTAAATAAAAAAAATTGTAATCTTTTAAGTCATTTGTTTTTATTTCTTTTACAATTTGTGACAGGTATTTTTGTTAATCGATATATTATTATTTTTTAAAACGAGTATATTTTAAGACAAATTAATTGAAGGTCATATCGACCTTGATTAAAATTGAATGGGTAATTTCGTTGTCCCTTAAAAACACTACGTACTTGTACCATACACATTTTAGAATAAATTAATTATTTAGAAATATAGTGTGCATAACACGGAAAGGGATAGGTTGGAGCTAGCACGTAGCTACTCTACTAATACTCTACCACTTTACTACATCAGTTATTATATCCTTTTATTTAAAAAATTGCGAGTGACGAATTTATACATCAGAGTCAAATAAACATAAAAGCTCTGTTATACAATTTTGCAATGTTTTTATTGATCACATAATCTTTGGGGAAAGTCAAGGTTGCGAATTTGTAGGTCGATATGATTCAGCACGGTGATTTTTATGCATGTCACTGTAAAATTTAAATAAGTATCATCGATGATAATAGATTAATCATGCGGTTTAGTTCAATGCCACATTGTTTGTTCCGTAGATAGCTAGAACATAAAATTATGTATTGAACAAACGTAAACTTAAAACAACCCTGAAAATATAGGTACTTATAACACTAACGAAGTTTTCCACATTACACCAAAACACTATACTGCACTCGACCCGCGTTGCACCAACCAAGTTGGCATCATCTGGATATGATTAAAACTAAACCTATCCTAACATGGTGTCCTATTTATACCTAAACTATTTGAACCATCTAAATTTATTAAGAAAATGTCGTCCCAAAATAAAAAACTGAAAAGATTAATCAGTAACACGTGAAAAGAAGGTGTTCCTCAAAAAACTCTCACCATTGTAGAAAATCATTCCTTACAGTCGTTTGATAAAGAAAAAATTGATCTCCTTAACAAGGGATTAAATTTTGCTTTACCTGCCTCTGAAGGCATTTTAGAGGAGATTGTTGCAAGTGTCGAAAGTTCAATTGAATGGTTGTGTGAAGTTATCCACACATTTCTGTCCACGGATTCTGATAATCGTATCGGAAGTGAGGGTATAAACGCGGTCAGTCGTGTAAATGTGAGGCTTCGCATCAATGTAGGCCTTTCACTGGCTGCAGAATGCTACTCCAACATAATCTTTTAAATAAGCTGCAAACACAATATTTATTATTAATGAACACAATTTGGCATTTCCGAATTTTCTACAGTATGATAACCATAAATGATAAAAAACCCATACATGTAGGCTTCATAACCGCATGTAGTATTTGCTTTGCCTGCCCGTCTGTCTATGATATAAATCATTAAATTTGATTTTTCTGCGTGGATGGCTGCAAATAAATATTTTTTAGCCCGTAGCCCTTTCAGATGCATTCACCAAACTTGGTGGGTATATACCCATACATGTAGGCTTCATAACCGCATGTACTATTTGCTTTGCCTGCCCGTCTGTCTATGATATAAATCATTAAATTTGATTTTTCTGCGTGGATGGCTGCAAATAAATATTTTTTAGCCACGTAGCCCTTTCAGATGCATTCACCAAACTTGGTGGGTATATACCCATACATGTAGGCTTCATAACCGCATGTACTATTTGCTTTGCCTGCCCGTCTGTCTATGATATAAATCATTAAATTTGATTTTTCTGCGTGGATGGCTGCAAATAAATATTTTTTAGCCACGTAGCCCTTTCAGATGCATTCACCAAACTTGGTGGGTATATACCCATACATGTAGGCTTCATAACCGCATGTACTATTTGCTTTGCCTGCCCGTCTGTCTATGATATAAATCATTAAATTTGATTTTTCTGCGTGGATGGCTGCAAATAAATATTGTTTTTCCACGTAGCCCTTTCAGATGCATTCACCAAACTTGGTGGGTATATACCCATACATGTAGGCTTCATAACCGCATGTACTATTTGCTTTGCCTGCCCGTCTGTCTATGATATAAATCATTAAATTTGATTTTTCTGCGTGGATGGCTGCAAATAAATATTTTTTAGCCACGTAGCCCTTTCAGATGCATTCACCAAACTTGGTGGGTATATACCCATACATGTAGGCTTCATAACCGCATGTACTATTTGCTTTGCCTGCCCGTCTGTCTATGATATAAATCATTAAATTTGATTTTTCTGCGTGGATGGCTGCAAATAAATATTGTTTTTCCACGTAGCCCTTTCAGATGCATTCACCAAACTTGGTGGGTATATACCCATACATGTAGGCTTCATAACCGAATGTACTATTTGCTTTGCCTGCCCGTCTGTCTATGATATAAATCATTAAATTTGATTTTTCTGCGTGGATGGCTGCAAATAAATATTTTTTAGCCACATAGCCCTTTCAGATGCATTCACCAAACTTGGTGGGTATATACCCATACATGTAGCCTTCATAACCGCATGTAGTATTTGCTTTGCCTGCCCGTCCGTCTATGATATAAATCATTAAATTTGATATTTCTGCGTGGATGGCTGCAAATCAATATGCCCTAGCCATGTGGCCCTTTCAGATGCATACACTAAACTTGGTGGGTATATACCCATACATGTAGGCTTCACAACCGCATGTACTATTTGCTTTGCCTGCCCGTCTGTCTATATTATAAATCATTAAATTTGATTTTACTGCGTGGATGGCTGCAAATCAATATGCCCTAGCCACGTGGCCCTTTCAGATGCATTCACCAAACTTGGTGGGTATATACCCATACATATAGGCTTCATAACCGCATGTACTATTTGCTTTGCCTGCCCGTCTGTCTATGATATAAATCATTAAATTTGATGTTTCTGCGTGGATGCCTGCAAATAAATATTTTTTAGCCACGTAGCCCTTTCAGATGCATTCACCAAACTTGGTGGGTATATACCCATACATGTAGCCTTCATAACCGCATGTAGTATTTGCTTTGCCTGCCCGTCCGTCTATGATATAAATCATTAAATTTGATTTTTCTGTGTGGATGGCTGCAAATAAATATTTTTTAGCCACGTAGCCCTTTCAGATGCATTCACCAAACTTGGTGGGTATATACCCATACATGTAGGCTTCATAACCGCATGTACTATTTGCTTTGCCTGCCCGTCTGTCTATGATATAAATCATTAAATTTGATTTTTCTGCGTGGATGGCTGCAAATAAATATTTTTTAGCCACGTAGCCCTTTCAGATGCATTCACCAAACTTGGTGGGTATATACCCATACATGTAGGCTTCATAACCGCATGTACTATTTGCTTTGCCTGCCCGTCTGTCTATGATATAAATCATTAAATTTGATTTTTCTGCGTGGATGGCTGCAAATAAATATTGTTTTTCCACGTAGCCCTTTCAGATGCATTCACCAAACTTAGTGGGTATATACCCATACATGTAGGCTTCATAACCGAATGTACTATTTGCTTTGCCTGCCCGTCTGTCTATGATATAAATCATTAAATTTGATTTTTCTGCGTGGATGGCTGCAAATAAATATTTTTTAGTCACATAGCCCTTTCAGATGCATTCACCAAACTTGGTGGGTATATACCCATACATGTAGGCTTCATAACCGAATATACTATTTGCTTTGCCTGCCCGTCTGTCTATGATATAAATCATTAAATTTGATTTTTCTGCGTGGATGGCTGCAAATAAATATTGTTTTTCCACGTAGCCCTTTCAGATGCATTCACCAAACTTAGTGGGTATATACCCATACATGTAGGCTTCATAACCGAATGTACTATTTGCTTTGCCTGCCCGTCTGTCTATGATATAAATCATTAAATTTGATTTTTCTGCGTGGATGGCTGCAAATAAATATTTTTTAGTCACATAGCCCTTTCAGATGCATTCACCAAACTTGGTGGGTATATACCCATACATGTAGGCTTCATAACCGAATATACTATTTGCTTTGCCTGCCCGTCTGTCTATGATATAAATCATTAAATTTGATTTTTCTGCGTGGATGGCTGCAAATAAATATTTTTTAGCCACGTAGCCCTTTCAGATGCATTCACCAAACTTGGTGGGTATATACCCATACATGTAGGCTTCATAACCGCATGTACTATTTGCTTTGCCTGCCCGTCTGTCTATGATATAAATCATTAAATTTGATTTTTCTGCGTGGATGGCTGCAAATAAATATTGTTTTTCCACGTAGCCCTTTCAGATGCATTCACCAAACTTGGTGGGTATATACCCATACATATAGGCTTCATAACCGCATGTACTATTTGCTTTGCCTGCCCGTCTGTCTATGAGATAAATCATTAAATTTGATTTTTCTGCGTGGATGGCTGCAAATCAATATGCCCTAGCCACGTGGCCCTTTCAGATGTATTCACCAAACTTGGTGGGTATATACCCATACATGTAGCCTTCATAACCGCATGTACTATTTGCTTTGCCTCATAGACAGACGGGCAGGCAAAGCAAATAGTACATGCGGTTATGAAGCCTATATGTATGGGTATATACCCACCAAGTTTGGTGAATGCATCTGAAAGGGCCACGTGGCTAGGGCATATTGATTTGCAGCCATCCACGCAGTAAAATCAAATTTAATGATTTATAATATAGACAGACGGGCAGGCAAAGCAAATAGTACATGCGGTTATGAAGCCTACATGTATGGGTATATACCCACCAAGTTTAGTGTATGCATCTGAAAGGGCCGCGTGGCTATGGCATATTGATTTGCAGCCATCCACGCAGAAATATCAAATTTAATGATTTATATCATAGACGGACGGGCAGGCAAAGCAAATAGTACATGCGGTTATGAAGGCTACATGTATGGGTATATACCCACCAAGTTTGGTGAATGCATCTGAAAGGGCTACGTGGCTAAAAAATATTTATTTGCAGCCATCCACGCAGAAAAATCAAATTTAATGATTTATATCATAGACAGACGGGCAGGCAAAGCAAATAGTACATGCGGTTATGAAGGCTACATGTATGGGTATATACCCACGAAGTTTGGTGAATGCATCTGAAAGGGCTACGTGGCTAAAAAATATTTATTTGCAGCCATCCATGCAGAAAAATCAAATTTAATGATTTATATCATAGACAGACGGGCAGGCAAAGCAAATAGTACATGCGGTTATGAAGGCTACATGTCTGGGTATATACCCACCAAGTTTGGTGAATGCATCTCAAAGGGCCACGTGGCTAGAGCATATTTATTTGCAGCCATCCACGCAGAAAAATCAAATTTAATGATTTATCTCATAGACAGACGGGCAGGCAAAGCAAATAGTACATGCGGTTATGAAGCCTATATGTATGGGTATATACCCACCAAGTTTGATGAATGCATCTGAAAGGGCCACGTGGCTAGGGCATATTGATTTGCAGCCATCCACGCAGTAAAATCAAATTTAATGATTTATAATATAGACAGACGGACAGGCAAAGCAAATAGTACATGCGGTTATGAAGCCTACATGTATGGGTATATACCCACCAAGTTTAGTGTATGCATCTGAAAGGGCCACGTGGCTAGGGCATATTGATTTGCAGCCATCCACGCAGAAATATCAAATTTAATGATTTATATCATAGACGGACGGGCAGGCAAAGCAAATAGTACATGCGGTTATGAAGGTTACATGTATGGGTATATACCCACCAAGTTTGGTGAATGCATCTGAAAGGGCTACGTGGCTAGGGCATATTGATTTGCATCCATCCACGCAGAAAAATCAAATTTAATGATTTATATCATAGACAGACGGGCAGGCAAAGAAAATAGTACATGCGGTTATGAAGCCTACATCTGTGGGTATATACCCACCAAGTTTGGTGAATGCATCTGAAAGGGCCACGTGGCTAGGACATATTGATTTGCAGCCATCCACGCAGAAAAATCAAATTTAAAGATTTATATCATAGACAGACGGGCAGGCAAAGCAAATAGTACATGCGGTTATCAAGCCTACATGTATGGGTATATACCCACCAAGTTTGGTGAATGCATCTGAAAGGGCTACGTGGCTAAAAAATATTTATTTGCAGCCATCCAGGCAGAAACATCAAAATTAATTATTTATATCATAGACAGACGGGCAGGCAAAGCAAATAGTACATGCGGTTATGAAGGCTACATGTATGGGTATATACCCACCAAGTTTGGTGAATGCATCTGAAAGGGCCACATGGCTACAGCATATTGATTTGCAGCCATCCACGCAGAAAAATCAAATTTAATGATTTATATCATAGACAGACGGGCAGGCAAAGCAAATAGTACATTCGCTTATGAAGCCTATATGTATGGGTATATACCCACCAAGTTTGGTGAATGCATCTGAAAGGGCTACGTGGCTAAAAAATATTTATTTGCAGGCATCCACGCAGAAACATCAAATTTAATGATTTATATCATAGACAGACGGGCAGGCAAAGCAAATAGTACATGCGGTTATGAAGCCTATATGTATGGGTATATACCCACCAAGTTTGGTGAATGCATCTGAAAGGGCTACGGGCTAAAAAATATTTATTTGCAGCCATCCACGCAGAAAAATCAAATTTAATGATTTATATCATAGACAGACGGGCAGGCAAAGCAAATACTACATGCGGTTATGAAGCCTACATGTATGGGTTTTTTATCATTTATGGTTATCATACTGTAGAAAATGCCGAAATGCCAAATTGTGCTCATTAATAATAAATATTGTGTTTGCAGCTTATTTAAAAGATTATGTTGGAGTAGCATTCTGCATCCAGTGAAAGGCCTACATTGATGCGAAGCCTCACATTTACACACGATTGACCGCATTTATACCCTCACTTCCGATACGATTATCAGAATCCGTGGACAGAAATGTGTGGATAACTTCACACAACCCAATTGAATACCTTCCTGATTCCTGATTGCTCCTGGCAAATCCTGAAGGATTTGCCAGAGAAGCTTGCAGAAATCAAATCTCGACAAATATTGTCACTAAAGTTAATAGTAAGCCAAAATCCACTAAGTATAGAAAAATAATTAAACGGCTACATGAAAAAAATTGTTTTTATCTAAAAGTTGATAAGGGTAATAAGATTGTAATTTTAGATAAAGACTGTTCCGTAAAAAACTCGTACTGTAGTACCTCACCGAGTAGATTTGTAACGTAAAATACTATATCAACATATTTTCATATTTTAATTAGGCAAAACTGAATCTCAAAACCAATTCCTTACTGTTGATTTTGGCGCAGGGGCTTGTTTGTATTTTTTTTTATATCTTTGGCAGTGAAACAAAATATATATTTAAAGAAATAAAATCTAGATAATCTAACAAATTGTTACAAATATTTAAGAAAAAAAAAAGATTTATTTCTAAATTGAGTTTGCGGAAGTAGGACAATATCAGTAGGATTTAGTTAGTGTTGGCTTCTTAAAACCATGTATTTCTGACGTTAACATCTTGTAAGTTCCCACTAAAGTCTTTGCAACTGTCGATACCAAGAACGCATGTCATTCGTGGCTGCTTTCATCGACTCGGAAGGAACTAATAAACAATTTCCTAAATCTGCATCGCTGAAGCGTACAGAATTGAATAGTTCACTATTCCACTGATCATGACCGTACTTCATAAATAGTACGTTCACTCAGAATAGGACAATCGAATTGGCGGAACAAATTGTGAAATTTACGAGATGTCTATCAGTAACCTACTTGACAATGGATGTAACGCAATAGAGACTGATGGTAAATGAACCCGACTACGTATTGACATGGTAATATTATCTTTATTTGGAAATACACAATAGGACTGCGCTCTTGATGCTTACATGAAATTGGTAGGGGTTGGAAGATTAATATGAGAAGTATAAATCTTACAAAAATGTATTTAGTTCCAATTTCTACATTCCTTAAATGTTACTAATACAGTGTGACACACATATTTATGGTATGCCTCTCTTTCACCCCTTATTTTTTCATATACAATTTTCAAATTTAGCATGACGGAAGTACTTATTAAAGGCCATTTTTTACATAAAAAATACCTTTTGTCACTTCCGGTTTTACCAGAAGTAATACCAACTCTCGATTTTTACGCTCTGTATATCATAAAATTTTTGGAATCTACGTCATTTTCTGAATCCATCTATATAATATAAGTGACAGTTCGGCTGTCAAATTACTTTTTATACTTTTGAATTTAGAGTGCCTTAGTTCTGTTGGTCCCACAGATAAAATTAGGGTATGGGTAGATTGCTTGTTAATTGTACTTTCAAATAGCACCATTATGGTACTATTAAAAAAACTGGTTACAGCTCTATAACCACTTTGAAGTATTTTAACGCCCTGTAGGTAGAGAAATTTAATGTTTTTGATGCCAATTTTATTTTTTTGCGCTTGCTATGGTCTATTAGAACTAATCGGGGATGGTCAAGGCACTCTAAATTCAAAAGTAAAATGGTGTCCAAAAAGTAATTTGACAGCTGAAATGTCACTTATTTTATATCGTTGAATTCAGAAAATGAAGTATATTCCAAAAATATACTAATATACAGGAAGTTCCATATAAAAATCGAGAGTTGGTATTAGTTTCAGCAAAACAGGAAATGGTAAAAGTTAATTTTTTATGTGAAAAAGTGCTTTAATTAGTACTTCCATAATCACTTATCACACTGTATGTTAATCTTTTTCACACTGTATATTAATTTTATCATCATACATATATAGATAAAATCAATAAATAAAAAAGAGAAGTGGATACTTTTTTCTAGCAAAAATGAAGTAATTATCGGCTTTGCTTAATTATTTTTGATGACGTATGCACGTTTTTAGTTACTTTACTGTCTATAATCTTTAATTTTTAATTATTTAAAACAACATTATGTAACTATATAATGATTGTATTTTTACGTATTTTATATACCGACCCAATTTGATAAGCTTTCCTATGATTTTTTTTCTTTTAAGTAGCTAAATCACAGCGGCATTAGAAAGGAATTATATTCAAAATAAAATATGTCCGGTATTGTTCAAGTATCTACGAGTATTTTATACTTAACTTTAATAATTCCTGTACCGAACATTTCTATGCAACAAACTTTGAGAATGTAGGTATGTAAGTATCTAAAATCACCCATATATAAGGGCAAAGTAATGTAGCTATATGTATTCCTAAAACTTTTATTAAATATTGATCTGGAATAAATACAGGTTTAAAACGGAATATACTAGTGAATGAATGTTCTTACAAAAGAACTCATAAACTCCATGGACGATGATTAGCATTTAAATTATTGTGTATATCTATTCATAGAAAATATTGATTGAAATATTTCCCTACCTCCACAACGAAAACTTTCCTCCCCCACTAATAATACCACTATATGTGTTTGGGCGAACTTTCTTATAAGATCATTTCAAAAAAGGCATGAGGGTAAATTTACTCTCCATTCTACCGTTTGCATAGATTTCGGCTCAGGTTCAATCCAAGGACACACTAAGTTTAAATTATCTCTCGGTGAATAGCAGCCAAATTTGTTTGAAACTTTCTTGCATTCTTTTTCAATAGTACATTTTATATTCAACTGATATTACTTCATAATTTTGTTGACATAGTTAAGCGGCACTTTTTTACAAATTGAACGTAATGTACGTAGAATGCTGTGATGGTTCAAGTTTTTAAGTGGGCGTTAGTGAAGTAATAGGCGGACCAAGATAAAGAATCGCCGCATATGTTGAAACACGTGATGAAATATTAAAGTTAAATGGTTATATTTACTGTCCACTTTATCGCATTATGGTTCTTTATGCCTTCCGTCTAATTTTTAACAAAACAAGACATATATGGAATAAACGCTCTTGAGTCATATATCAAATATAACTAACTACCATCAATTGGTAGGTGTAGGTTTTAGTACAAAGCATTCAAAGCAGTGAATCTAAGCATCTATTTTTTAACCTACCATGCAGTGGGCATAGTAAAACCAAAGAGAATTAACTAATAAAAGTTTTCAGATTCATTCATGCCGTCGATCAAATTTCTATCTTTGTCACTATGCGGTAGGCATATACACCACTACAGTTAGTAGTGGTGAGAAACATGGCACTCTGATGAGCGCAAAATAAGCGCGAAACCGATCAGTGTCTGGTATTTGGTTTCGATGAACGATGTGGTGACTCCTATGGAGATCCCCATATAATGCAATGCCAGTCGGGGCATATTGTCCGTGGAGTAGTTGTTTTCGGATTGAAAAATAATGCGCTCGGCGCAGTTTATAGTAAATTATAGTATTTGTGAGACTGGTTTAATCTCAGATTAACCATATACAAGATAAATAACAGCCAGAGAAAAATGTCCACGAAATGAAATATAATTAAATAAACAAATCCCACTGCATGCCATTGGTTCGTTACAGTTTTTGACGGACCGAGATATGCCGAAAATACACGACACAACGACTCGTGACTTCATATTTGTTTTGAAGTTTTGTGAACGTAAATTTATTTAAGTATTTTATGTGATATAAGTGGTCATCAGTCAATAATCTAGGCTGTGTTATAGATTTTTAGTTTGTGGAAAATCTTTGTGGACAGTGAAATGACTATTAAATGCATAGTTTTCCATAAATCGGGCAAAAAAGGTGATGGGAGATCGTTCCACCGGTAAGTAAACAATGCTGACCATAGACGTATCATTCGTTAGGAATTCAACTTACGTATAATGTTCATGGGTAATATAAGTAATATAGATAATATTGTAGTTTTATATTGTATATTTTCTATGGATAATAGTTTCTGATCCTCATAAAATTATTTGGAGACAATGAAATTTTTATCATTTTTCTTTCATCGTTCAAGGAAAATTTCAAATGTTTACCCCTCTTTGAAAAAAAAAATTCGAATAATTTAAAATATAGATAAGAGTATTAGATGTAGTTTTGATGTAGTTTTGATTTAGAATGGGAAGTGAATTCCGAACCGAAAAAAATGTATTTTCTTATTTCACTTTCAGGTTTTTAGTAGGTATAAAGTATTATGAATATCTTTATATTATATCGCTACTTTATTTGGGTATTTGGCCACAATTCTGAACAAATTAATAAAATTTTGAGTAAACAATACATACTCCTCGCTAAAAGACCCATTAAAGTTTTTTTTTAATTTGACTAATCAGTTCTCATACTGAAAAATGTATAAATATCATAAAACATAGTACACACTTTAAGTTAAAATAGCACTTAACATTTCGGAAACTTCACTGTCAGAAGAATGTATTGTGTTCTATGATATTTATGTATCTATATTTAAGAAAAACTCTAACAGACTCTTCGGTGCAGAGGTTTATTTTCTTACTTGTTTATTAGTTTTTTCTGAATTTTAGGAAAATAGCTAAATAAAGTAAAGTATGCATTGCGTATTATGTTATATACCTAGCTACCTAGTTTTTGTAGATGTTAGGGTTTTTTTTTTAATCGTGAGGCAATAGGTACTTTACGTTGTTATAAACACCTTTAAAAACATTAATAAACCCTCTTATTTTGAGAAATACTGGCCGCCACTGATAGCTATTTACAAACAGTTAAATAAACACTCCCCCCTTTCGTAAATTGTTGTTTATTTAATGGACAGGCATATTAATGCTTTGGGTATTGCTGTTACTTATCTTTTACATGGTTAATCTGAGGTTAGAAACACCTTTAAAAATATCAATAGACCCTTTTCTTATTTTGAGAAATACCGCCGCCACTGGTAGTTGTTTACAAACAGAGTTGAGTAAACATCCCCCCCGCCGCAAATAACTGTTTATTACATGGACAGGCATATTAATGCTTTAGGTATTGTTGTTACTTATCTTGTACATGGTTAATCTGAAGGTTTAATCATCGCCATATCGCACATCTAAGTTATCTTTGTCAGTGACACGGAAATAAGTGAAATGGAAAATGAGAGAACATCTACACTAGTTGCACATCTCGCTGCCAGAAGAGAGATTCAGTTACTTCGTTAAGTCCATTTTGTGTTTACTTCCAAAACCTGAAGAAGGGAGGAAATGGAGGCTTATGATACTGTTTATTTAGTAATCCACTTGTATCAAATTCATTGACCGATCTGAAACTCCCCTGCTACATTGACGTTCCTTAATTGAAGGATCTTGCTTTCTTCTTCTTGTAGGTACTACTTCATAATCCTTGTATAAACTTACAATCATAAAAGGGATATTTTTTTGGTTTCATATCAATATCATCTGTCCGTATAGACATGAAAATGTTTATAGCTTATATTTCTGACTACCTATTTAAAATTGCTAAAAATTACCTTATAGCGTCAAAAAATTAATAAAAGGTAAAAATCTGTAATGAACCTTGTGTAAGTACTTATTTAATATTATTTGATTTTTCAAACATGATTTTCAATATTTTTTTCGACAAAATTACTTACAAGAGTCAAATATAAACTGAAAAGTATTTTAACATTTTAAAACTTTGTAATTGCTAATTTGTTTCAACTATTACATTAATTCTATAGTCAGATAACTCAGAAATTACTATTAAGAGTAGAGGGAGAACTTTCTTATAAAAAAATACTATAGTCTTCTACATATTCTTCTATATTAATGAGTCCCTAAAGACCCTAAAGTCACCTTTACCAATTATTTCATTATTCTACTTACAACTATACTAAAATTTATCACTTTCTCAGGGGCTATAAATTCCACTTTAGGAAGGAACCTCTTCCTCGCGTTATTTAACTTATAACGAATGGCTCAGACAAAAGCTGTTGTTTTTTAGACAAAACGCCACTGCCTCACATTTATTCCGCCTCTGCTTTCATCCAAAGTGCATCGTTCTCTAAGATTTGTTAAATTGAGCGTGGAATTCTCAACGTAGTATCTATCAATCTAGCAAATGATAGGTATTAGGTTCGCACTATTTCAACACATTACTGGGTTCACTAGGCTTCACGTCACGTCGGTGTGAAGCTCGGGTAGATGTTATATGAAATATTTTAATTGCCAGATTACTGACAGAGTCAACGAATAGATGAAGGATTAATGTTATAAATTGATTTAAGGGAAGCAATGCTTTGCAATTGTATTTGTTTGTGTTAGTGCTCATTATTAACAGAGCTATGCAATGTACTAAGTCAACAGAGTGACCCTAGCTTGGGTACCTGGGCACGAGGGGCACAAAGATAATGAGGAGTCAGACGCACTAGCCCGAGAAGGCGCATAAAAAGACCTCATAGGACCAGAACTCTTCTGCGATATAGCGAAGCCATGGATTAAAACATCCATGGAGGAATGGATGAGAAACAAATCTCTAGAATGGTGGAGGAATCTGCTACAACTGAGACAGGCAAAGCTATTCATTAAAGAACGGACGCCTAAATTCACAGCAGATCTGTTAGGCCAGAATTAAAAGGCCATCAGAATAATAGTAGGTCTCCTAACAGGACACTGTAGGCTAAATAGGCACATGAATCTTGTGGGACTGTCAGAAGATGCAATTTGCAGATTCTGTCAAGAAGAAGAGGAAACCTCAGGACACGTATTGTGCCAGTGCGAGGGCCTGACAAGACTGAGATTTCAAATACTAGGGGAAGGAAGACCAAGAGCCAATAGCTACATGGAGAAGCCTCTATCAAGGCTGTGGAGTCTAATGCAAAGGACAAAGCTGGACAGAGTACTCTAAATAGGTTGGGAGTGCCACAATAGATCATCTAGGTCGCGGTGGACCAGGCCAGGGGACCGACTCCTATATAAATCTAATCTAATCTAATGTACTAAGTCAATGTTCGAGTACTAAAAGTATCAAGTACCGAGTACCAATACTTCAAATACCTTAAAGTATTTCAAATATTTTTTTAGTTTCAGTTTTCAGAAGTTTCAGTTACAAACAATTGTACTTTGTAGTTATTGAACCAACGATTAAAATCTGTCTATGTTTACCTGAATCATAATACATTTATTTATTCCTCGTTTCACATCCATAAAGTAACACTTTATTTGACTAATACTCAAGAAGTTAAAATTGGAGTCACAAATAGAAACAAAAATCTTAAATTGATGTTTTATTTTTAAGAGAATTAATACCGTTCGTATTAATAATGTATGTCATTTCACACCTTTAAAGAAAATTCGTCTACCATTTAGTTACTAACTGTACCTTAATGGGAGCCTTAAACGACTTAGCCTCAATCAAATTGAATCATAATAGGGAAATCGTGGGAAAGTTAAGTGGACATAATTTTAAGAACAATTTTAGTAATGATTATATCGGTAATTTATGACTTCCTAGCGTTATTGCGTCCATCCTACGAGCGATAATCTTCCATGCTAGCGCTATTACTGATTAAAACTTGAGTGCGTTACTATCTATGGAAGCAGAGCAAGTAGTCTGGTACGTTTTATCGACCCTGTTTGGTGCCTGCAATTTTTTAATCAAATCAAACTGTAATAGACTGACTTCAAGGAGAAAGCGGTATTGTTTTAAATTGAATGAAGTTATTTATATGAGGAAATTTAATAAAATGTAATTCAAGAAAAATACTTGAGCAAAATGTAACTGAGTATTAGTTAAAGTGGACTAGGTGGTTGCGAATGCATCCAATGCGATAAATTTACTTTCAGAATGATCATTTTCTATCTCATTCGTCAAGGAAAAATACCATAACACTTCAGATGGGGTCCTAAGGAAATTGACAAACTTTCTCAACTCCTTTTCGGTTTTATATCGATAGGTACTTATGATGTATCACATTTGCGAAATATCAATTAACTCCTATACCAGTATCAACAATTATGAAATATCGTCTAAATCAACGTCATATAGGTAAGAATATAAAGGGATTTCAAGTTGAAAAATAAGTAGTTTTACCTAAAAGTGAAAATGCAATTGCTCACCCAATGATGTTGAAATATGTTTTTTCGTATACTTCATGGAAATGGACCATATTGTTTAATCCAAAATCGTTAAGGAAAAAGGAACTTTCCTCGTTAGCAACAGTTTACTTGTTAGCAACACTTTTTTTCATTCATTTATTTTATTAGAATTAATTACAAATGTACAATTACTTAAATTATTAAATGTTATATTAGAAGCTGAAGAAAGCGCTTGGAATTCAGAAACGGACACATTGGAGTTCATTACTTCATCACCTAATCTTCACATTCTCAATCGACAGAACACTCGACTTTTTTGTTAAATAATTGTCATTTTGACGTTTCAGATAGGCTAGCAATTTTTTATAGGCAGAAATGTCTACGTTTTCGTTTATTTGCAGAGTACTTTTCACCATTGAGTACAGTGACCGGCGGGGTTATTATACTAATTGTCTTAAACTGAAGACAAAAGACAGGCTAATTCATTTTAAGCCACCAAAATTATAGACTTCTTGTATTACACTATTATTCCTTTAAGACCGTCTATAATTAACATGGACTTAAAGAAGTTTTAGCCCCCACAATATGGCAACGTCGCAGTCATTCATATTTTCAGTTGGAAGCGGAGAAAGAAAACATAATCTAACCACAGTTTAAACGGAATCTAACCTTAAAATTTGTGCATTCAAAAAGAAAAACAAGTTATAAACCAGTGCTTGAGTGTATATTTTTCAACTGAATTGAAAATGGAATCACAAAATCCTTACGCGACAACCCTTTGGTAACATCCATGAGACAGAAATCGAAGGGTTACTAAAATCTATATTTCACATATTATATTACTCATTAAGAAATTTTAGTTTCATTTATTTTACTCGCCTTTACTTGTGGAGCTATGGAGCTATTTATTAAATATCGTGCACTGTCCTTGTCATTAAAGGATTATTGTTGTCTCTTAAATGTCTCCTACACGTTTAATTCCCTTATATCATAATATCTTCGCCTTTCGTGTTCAACAAAAAATAGCAAATGAGGCACAAAAGCCATATTTGCAAAAATACAGAAAACAATTATGTCTGACACAATGTGCACGGTCTTGAACTAGTTTAGGGCACCTTCAGAGGTGGCTTAAAGTAGAAGCTAAAGAAATGTCTCGCATTTTAGACCAATTTGTAGACATTAGTATAATTCCAAAATATCGGATGTGACTAGAAGATCGGCGTGAAGTTGACTATAAGGACATAGTTTGGACATAGTTATGTCCAAAAGCCCATACTTAAGACGTCTTAAAGATTAGTGTAATAACTCTGCTGAGTGTTGAAGCTTTAAGAATTTTCACCTATAACAATATTTCTAAATTAATCCTTAAACATGAGGAATCATAAATAAAACAAACCTTTTCACAAAAGTACGCAATTAGAATGTCTTCACTGGCTCCTTGCACATCTTTCTCGTTCCTCTAGTGGCAAAACTGTTGGTAACTTTTCTCATATTTTGCTCTGGACTTTACAGGTAGTAAACTTGACTCTGCTTCTGATAATAATTGAGCAATTTCCTCATTATATTCATTTAAGCAATTCATTTTACGTGAATGTGACATAAAAACTTTTGCATAAATTGTTTACATGTTCGCATGTTTATTATTGCTATGGCCACAAATGCTACCTTGATATATTAGAATTTTTCATAATTTTTAATAAGTCTTCAAACTACTCTAATTTTTATAAAGTACACGAAAAAATAGCATGTTCAACTCGTTAAGAAAAGTGAATTTTCCATTTTCGTGTAAATTTCCTCCACTCGCTCGCTAACGCTCGCTCGTGAATAGAAACGTTTACACTCACTAGAAAACAATCACTTTTCTTAACTTATAAAACAATCTACTATTTTTATTAAACGCCACTTTAGTCTAGGTTTAATAAAAAAATAACTGACATTCTTGACAGTGATTCATTAAGCATTGGAAACCTGTAAAAAGGATTATAGTGGAATTATAGTTAAATAAATACAAATCTAGAAAAAGCTTTTCTATGATGGTATGATAGTTATGTTCAAATCTATTTTCCTTGTTCAAATAGCTCAAAAATACGCAAATATATGCCCTCTCACAGATAAGTTACAACGATCAATTAGCGAAGCCATTCCCATTCTCTGCGGCCGTCGATTCGTCTTGGCAGAGATCAGTGCGTCTTATCTCGGTTTTACTTTGCACTTTGCTTGCATGATAATCAAACGGTGATTGTTAGTACCTCTCCGTGTATTTGAAATTCAAATTTTTCCGCTTGAAAAAAGCTACTAACGTCGCTTGAGATATATTACAGCTATAAATCATTGAGCTAAGTTATACCTACGTACGTCCTCGTGTTCAGATATTAATTATATATCGTGAACCGCAAATTGATTTCTGATGGCTTATTTTTTATTGATAGTTCATCTAACAAAGGTCAAGGGTGAGCAAATCTGATATACTAAGAAAGGTTATTTCCCTTCTGTAAGAGAATTGATTCCTCAAAAATATTCTTTGATCGGCAGTCGGAAATATAATAGAAAGTACCTACTCAACCTCATTACTGTTAAAATCCGCTATTGTTAATTTTTATATTTTTTATTATTATATTTTGTCGTATATATAAGTCTCATCTGCCAAAGTTTTCGATTAATACAGGGTTATTCACAACTTATCCATAATAAAATTTGGGGATGTTCAACATACATGTACAAATGTGGTATAGTGCAAAAAAAATTTTTTTGGCGTGGTCTTAAAACTATTTAAAAAATTTTCATGGCACGCCGCTGGATACTGGTCCACTGTAATGGAGTGATCTTGGGACTGACAATGCAAACAGGCTAGCACAAAAAAACTCCGGAAGATCTGAGAGCATACCGACACCCGGCGCAAAAAAGATTTGCAGCGTTTTTTTACTTTAAAATAAACTTAAAGATAGATAGATCTGACCAAAGTGACGTGTCTTTAAAATGAATAAAACTTTGTTACACTAATTTTGAAGAATTGCGCTACTTGATTACTAGGTATTAGAAACATGAAATTTATAAAAAAATTGCACATACCTTGTTACAAAAGCTTTTCGAAATAATATTCCTTGACTTGTACACAATTTTGGGCAGGCCTTATCCAATTTTGCCGCACTAAACCGAATGTTCCTCCTGGTTGCTGATCTTGTAAACGTAAATTATTAAGTAAATTGGGGATTTTCAGCATTTTGCTGCAACAACCACTCACAAAACCTAACTGTCGATGTGTCGGTGTGTCGATTGGGAAATCGTTCCGCATACAAGCGCGAAGCTGCCAATGAATTTTGTCCAACTTCGCCATAAATAAGAATCATGTCCATTAACTCAGCATTACTGTACACATGAGCCATTTTGAAAATTTTACAGTTTAACACTCGATAAGTAAAACACCCGCACAGACACAGCGACACAGAAAGACTGATGACTGCATAGACAATAAAAGATATTATCCCCACTCCAACCGTATTCGCCAGGCGTTGGCCAGGTACAAAAACTGTTGTTTACTGTTTTTTGAAGGAATGTGATATATCAGATGTGTTGAAGTACAGTTGCCCAGCTACGTAGTCCTTTATAATGGTATAGGTAACTTTAAACATTGTTTACGGGAAATCCTAAGCCTTTTATTATAAATTTTTTTGGTGATATCGATTTCTTATTTAAGGATGCACATATCCTCAAAGTTTTAGAGATGAGTTCTGAATAATCCTGAACAACAAAACAAATACGACTAGTCGAGGTACATTTTGCTTATCACTATCTATAGTTACTTACATTCACTAGATGATACCTACCATAATCTAGTAAATTAGATCTAAACGATCGTTTTCTGCACTTTTACAATTTTCCAACGTTTCTAAAAAGATATTAACCTTCTTCAGAACTCAGGTGTGAACGGTAAATCGCTTCAGTATATTAGAAGGTAGAAATGTCTATCAATTAGTTGTATTTCCATCATAATTGTGTTTCATCTAATTAGAATTTATAATTATTCATTTAAGACAAGTTGCCTCCTTTATTCAAATCTAATGGATTAGTACCTATACTTCAGAACTAGTTACGTCGACTAAATGAATAAATGTTACTTCAGTACTCTCTAATTTATACAACTAGTTAGTTAATTCTACTATTCTGATAATTGTTGTGTCATTAGCATTTACCATGATTAAATCTCTGTTTCTTTTCAGGTAATTAGATGGATAGATTATTGCCCAGCACTGTTTAACGGGGGTAAGATATAGTTAGTGATAATTTATCTATAGTAAGAGAGTGTCTTCACGGCATTATTAATAGTTGTTGAGGTAACTTTTGGGAGAATGACGGTTTGCGGGAGAGCCATAGGTCAATTGTGCACTATTGGGTCAAAGCGATTTTCAGATTAAATTTTCCCATCGTTTGGTCAAGTTAAAGATTAGTGCAGTGCAGTTTATTTTTAATGGGATAATGGGGATATTTACCAGGGGAATTTTTATTAAGTAGGTACCTGACTTTTTCCATTACCTATTTATACTTAATTAGATAATTGAGTGTGTTTAGTTAGGAAATTTTAACAAAAATTATGCTGTGACATTTCACTCTCTGGAGTTTTTACTGGTTTACCAGAATCAATAAAAATCCTCTAGTATAATAATAGGTCGTAAACATTGACACAGCCTACTGATATTGTCTTGTCATTATAGTGTTCAGAATAACTGGTGATTAGGTGATTAGCTAAAGTAGTAAAAGCCGATAATGATTCATAAATTATATAGTGCTGCTGTTAGTGTGGTGAGGTAACGACCTTTTTTATTTTGAACGGCACTGACAACAAAAGTTTATGAGTCGTTTCTACTTAAAAAACCAATTTATATATTGAACAAACCATAAATGTAAAAAATCTCTGAATAGGTATATTATATATTTTACAAGTTTTGTCTACCATCGTAGCCCACGGTGGGCTACGCTACCATCTATATTCATATCAATTCCTTCTTACCTAATAAATAGCCTTAGCTGCCTCTGTTTCATAAAGAAAATTTATAAAAACATCTGGTGCAGCAAAAGCCAGAAAAAAAACTATGTTATAATTTGTTTAATTTTTTATTTTATTTTCTCTAATATTTTTAAAGTTTAAAAAATATTTTTCTCTATAAATATATAAGGCTAGAGTAAAAATAAAAAGGGCTAAGTCCAAACCCATTTTAAGGAGTGAGGAAGACGCAAAAACCGTGTTCAACATAGAAATGAAATCTATTTTACTACAATATTCCGGTGTGTTTATTTCATTTTTGTGAATAGCAGTTCAGTTGGATACAATGTAATATATTTTCCTTATAATTGTACATTAAACAATTTATTATTATATCCGAAAGTTAGTGCCCCGTATAAAAGTGCACTTAAAGGACCATATAAAATTATATGTTCCCGAGGGAATTCTCTTTCATACATTTACAACAGTAGTAATTTCTTATTGCACCTTTCTCAGCATCGAGAAAGTTTACAACTTTAAAATTACAAACTATTACATTTTTTGCTTTCTTTGCATTAGACGAAGGTATACCTATTACCCTTAATAAATATTATTAGAATTTCCAAGGATTTTTAATTTAATTTTACTAATATTGAGGGAAAATATATATCTACAAACCTATATTAATGCGCAAGAGCTTATGTTAAAAACTCTGTACTTTGTACTTGAGCTTACGCTGAAATTTATGTGAGGCTTTTATGAATAAGTCTGATTTAAAAAACTGATTTTGCAACAAATCAATAGGTCAATAGGTACTGAGAAATACGTAAGGGTCCATTCACTAGGTCGAAATAAGCCCAAAATCGGCGTTCGTCTCGTATCTAATTATAAAAAAAATATAAAAGATAGCGACTTTTAGTAAAAAAGTATTGAAAGATAAGACTTTAATCTAAGGCCCTATAGAAGTAATTTTTGGTATTTCTTTTTATTTTTAAAATTCCAGGCAAACAATCTTCTACTAAAATAGCGTATTTTCAAAAATTATTTTCTCTAAAATACATAAATTAAACAAAAATTTGCTACTATAGGGATCTAGTTTATCTTTTGATCTTTCCGGTGATATATAATTTATAACACTAAAAAGAAATTTGGTTGCAATTATAAGACAAATCCGGTACCCTTACAATGAGGGCTAACTTTATTTCCATGTGCCTTTTTACATCGGCTTTACGTGCACCTCCGAAATCTTAATAATTCGATAGTGGAAAATAAAAGTCTTCACCCATCGGCTACCCATCCTCTCAATCCGACCCAACATTCATGCCTGTCAAATCTACAGAGAATGGACCCTTAAGAGTTTATTAGAATATATGTAGGCTTTGATTTTAGTAACTAACATCCTTTAAAATAATCTTCTTTTGAAGCAGTATAAGGGTAATATTTAAGAGTTTCTATCATATTTGTTATACTGGGTGTTACAGTTTGCACCATATATTGCTTCTATTTAGTAAAGATGCCCTCCAAAATATTTATTTTACAAATAAGATTTACATTATTAGATTATAAACAGAACCTTGCATATATTTTTTTTAACAATTCAATTTGTACATGCTGTTCTTTTTCTCCATATACTTCGCGAGATGTCCCAAATAGTCCCAATATATGTTAAAGCTTCCAGATATTGAAAAATATCAAGGGTGCATAAAATGTTGCTAAGATAATGTCTGTAATTTATTTGTGGTGTATTTTGATGATTCATAGTTTGTTTCTTTTGGGATTATACCACCTGTAAAATAACAAAAAAACAACTCGAAACGTCTAGAAGAAAGTGTTTAATTTTTTTAAATTTTATTATAACTATTTTATTTGGACATATTTTAGAATATGACATAATATTATAGAATTTTGTATAAAACTGAAAAACCACTGATAAAATTTAGTCAATATATCAAATATTATTTTGTCACACGTTGTACAGTGTTTTTTTGGGGCAAACTTTAGAAGTTTGCCTTGCTACTACGCTTTAAATATGTAATTTGTATACCTACTTCTGGTTTTCTGCTTTTTGTTATTTTACAGATGGTGTAATCCCAAAAGAAACAAACTATGAATGTTGCTAAGAGTTAATGGTACCTACTAAAAATTATTACTGAAAAAATGTCAGTGGCGTACTTCAAAAAAGGTCAAACGTTCAAGTAGTGCTGAAGTACATAAACAGTACCCAGTATAGCAAATTTGATAAAAACGCTATAAAATACTAGGTACCCTCATTACTGTTTCAGAAATTTATAAAATTTCGAGTTAATATCTCACTTTATTCAAAAGATACTGGAAAAAATCTTGGAAACTTAAAATTATCCCCTATCCGCTTATGAAGTTTGTCGGTTTAAAAATGGTACACCCCGTATAATATATATTTACATTATCAATGGCACCTTTAAAGGATCTAATAATAACATAAATCAAGCAGTTTTATTTAACCGTATATGTGCGCTTCAACTCGCTCACATAATGGTTAAATGGCCTTAAATTCCAGAGTAAGTATTACTACCCGCACCGGTAGAAACCTGAATGGGACGGGATTAGTTATTACATCGGAACTATACTTTACAATGTGGGCGGGTTACAACATATTATCCATCAACTCGGCAGTATCTGCGGTGTATGGAAAATAAAATTAAAATCCATCAATAGATGCGATAATAATAATTAAACTTCGAGAACAACGCCAGGGACACTGTAAAAATAAGTAAAAAACCAGTGCCAGTGAACTTACCAACTTAAAAAATACAGTATGTGTGCAATAAAGCGAGTAATACACTGTGTAATGCTTTGTATGCACAGTTGTAATTGTGATGTAATTGTGATGTAATTGTGATGTAATTGTGATGTAATTGTGATGTAATTGTAATGTAATTGTAATGTAATTGTAATGTAATTGTAATGTAATTGTAATGTAATTGTAATGTAATTGTAATGTAATTGTAATGTAATTGTAATGTAATTGTAATGTAATTGTAATGTACTTGTAATGTAATTGTAATGTAATTATGCACTTTTTTAAATCCATATTTTTAAACAATTCAGTTTTACTCTAAACTATTTATATTAATGCTATTCATTAAAAACTACACGTTCATGTTTCTTAAAAAATAAAAATGGTCGTTTGTTAGAAACTACACCCGTCGGTTAAAATAATAGGCAGTGACGTATTACCGCGTGACGTAATAAATTGTGGTGGGGACTGTAATTCCATAGGCGTACGCAAAAATCGTTGGAAAGGTGCTAATAATGTCAAATAAATATAAAAAATATCAACATGAACGGTGTTATAGAAATTGTGAATTGTTTTTCAAACTCACCTTACAGATTAGTTGTACATCGTACGAAATTGATGAATATTGCCACAGATATTAAAAGAACGCTTTTAAGTGTTGATGGCCCACCACCAACCCACAGCCGCCACCGAAAACGCGATTAATCACATTCCGGAGCAAGTTTACTATTTGACACTTCACTTCACTTCATTTCACTACACTACACTACACTACACAACACAACACATGTCTACACATCCTTCATTTAACCATGTCTCATCCATATAATATATTTTTCTATTTAAAGCACGAAATTCTCTTATTTTCTCCAAATATTCTCGTCTCCATGTCACAATCTCATTTTTCTCTATAAGCATACCTACTCTTCCGATTCCGTTTGCAATATTTGAAATTTATTTCATGCATTGTCCTTATAAGCAATTTATACGAGAGTTTGGGCAAATCGCTGTCTTCTGCCAGAACAATGGAGTCTGTGTCTCCATATTTCATTGCACGAAATACACTACGAACGGACACTTTTGTTAATTCACTACACAGTTCCGCCGCATCCACTACACTTAAATTTTTATCACGCGCTTTTAATCGCTCATAGAAATTTTTTATCATACGAATTTCCTCGCTTGTCAGATGAGATCGTTTACGCGTTTCTAATCCACTGCTCCCCGCGATCGCTTCCATAATAAAATCCTTTTCTTCGAACACTAAATAAACTAAGTAACACATCACCAAGTTCACCAATTAATATATGCAGTCCAGACACAAATTACAGCATTTCCCGCGTACTACGCTTATGTCAGGCTGCGATGAACTACTTGGATGTGTGTGAAATGCGCATGTCCGATCTTGTAGACACTCTTGATTTTACTTGACTTTTGTTGCTTAGGTTGCATATCTCGCTCTTCGTGTTTTAATCCGTTAAACAAAGACGGAACTATATCCGACGTAAAGAATTGTGGTAGCATCGAATAGAAAAGCATGGAACCACCATGGAACAGACAATTTATAGTTCTGTTCAATAGTAATGCGTAAGCGGCATCACTTTTCTATGTGCAAACGTTTGTGCCGCTATGTATTAAGTATTTACACTTCGTCCCTATTCTGTATCGAATTAGACCATGAGTCACTGCCTATTATTTTAGCCGACTGGTATATACTACCAGTTATTGTATACAACCATGATATTTACAGATTATTTCATAATTACAGTATAACAATTGCTATTGCTTTTCAATAAAAATAATTTCATAACAACTATTGTGCATGGTAGCGGTAAAACGTGATATTTCAAGAAAACAAATGTTATTTATATGATTTCAACTTCCACTAACTGGATAAAGCTTTGTGCTATTAAATAGATATTGCTCTCTGAATCAATAAACAGTAGTTAATCTGTTCAATCAAGCAGTCCTAGGTAATTTTAACTGTCATAAATATTCAACCAGATAAGTATCAATTAGTAAATTACTAATTTTTGTTTTCAGTCACTCTCTAGGAGTGTCTGCCTAAACAGGTATAATATAGAGAGTATATAATAATATAAATGATGTCTGTTGGCTAACCGATTAAATAATCAGTCACAATAGCAGCCCGGAGAGTATAAGTTGGATTGTATGTAACTTTCCGAAATAACTAAATTAAATACAGATATGAAACAATGAAATGGCGATTATTTTGCGACTCACCTTTTAGTTCCGAGGAGAAAACGCTTCTAACCTTTTGTTCGGGAGAGGGCCCTGCTCCTGTTGATGGCAGTGTGTGGGATGGCACTTACACAATCGAAAGTTCGACACAATAAATCAGGAATGAAACACTAAATCAAAGTGTGATTTAATATCGAATAATGTCTAATAAAAATTTAACAAATTGTTAAATTAATGAATAATTCGTAAAGCGGCGGTATTCGTCTCTTCTTGCACGCGTGTTGAGCACCAACATTGTTATGTGTTTTAAAAAACGTCGTTTTCGAGGTAGCTGGCCGCAAAAACCATTTCATTGCTGAGCGCGCAAGTAAAAGAAAAAATTTGAAAAATGATATTCAGGCATCATTAGTAATATTATTTAAATTAAGACATGTAAAATTAAAATTAAATTATAATCGGATAAATTATTGAAAACTCAACAGTGTCAATTACAATATATCCTATAATTTGTGAACAGAATGGTATAGTGTATATAAGCACCATTGAAACCGTATAAAAACTAAAAGCCGGCAAAAACAGTCGGCATCTCTTTATTGTACATGGGCGGAGGTAGAAATGTTTGTTATTAAGAAAATGTTATAGAGATCGTTTTATGAGAATTGTATTCATTTTTATTACTTTTTGTTTATTAACTAGATACCTACTATTTGTTCATGTAGCCAATAACATATTATATTATTGTTAAGTATTGTTTATGTTTATTATGTTATTTTTATTGTTTATTTAACAAAACTAAACTACGCTTGGTAATTGGTATTTACGCGGTGCACTGGAAAACTATTGATGATATTTCAGCACTCGGCATGGGAAACAAAAAATTATTTACAATCCAGCAGACCAGTCTGTTTATTCTCTTTACATCAACGCGCAGTTGTAGATGGTTCATCGGGCTGATTAGATTTCCAGTGTAGGACTAACATGTACAGCTTTAGTTACTATTTGAATCACGATACCATTGCTAAATACATAGGACGAAGTATCAAGATATCTGCGCACGGTCCTGTGCCTTAACACTGGCCAGTTCCAATTGTCCTTATATACTATACACTTTAATACAACAATACGGACAATATTTTCTTATCGTTTAAAGAAAAACATTGAAAAAAATAATAAAACTGTTTAATCCTGAATGTTTTTTTATTATTTTTTTTTATTTATTTGTATTTGTAATATGTAAGTACAATTGTTTATAATCCGTATTTGTCTTTGGAAGCATACAAAAATTGTATTAGTATTTTCTGATGATTTTTTGAATGTAAAAGTAGGTATTAGAAATATTAAAATACCAGAATATGTATATTTCTGTATTAAGTGTCTAAGCACATAAATTAGACGAAAAATGTGTAGGAAAATACATGTGGATTACCTAATTTTGCACATACAAAAGGCTAAAGGCATGCACATATTGCACTCAGAAAGGCTACGTGCTTTCCTACGTGCAAACATTAGTTTGCAAAAAGAAAAGTTTATTTCTTCAGTAAAAACAAAAAAAGAGGACTTTCAGCCAGATACATGGACAAATATCTTACGTTTCGTTAGAGTTTTCGGACTTTTTCAAGGTTACCTAATAGCTAATAATATCAATTTCCTATTTCCGAAAACCTAAAAAACTCGGACGAAACGTAGAATAATCGTGAATCACTTCAGAATTAACCTTGAATTAGTTGGTTAGAATAAATCTACAATGAAGCTTTAGCTGGTTTTGTATTGTCACTCACCTAGCGTGTATTAAAGTTTTACTCAAATTTGAAGTACCAAAATGTTTCTAATTAAATTTTAAGTACCAAACTGTTTCTAATTAAATTTTATTTTTAATTCTGACAAAGCCCTCTAATACCTTATTTTATTCATCAAAAACTTACCGCATCCAGTAAAATTCAACGGAGAGGCTTAATAAGCTTAAAAGTTAAACCTCTTCTACATCAGAAGAATTTCAGATTCTACGGAAAGGCTTATAACTAACTACTTGCACCGAAAAACGTTATACATTTCGATGCTTTCAATGAATCTTAGATAAACTAGGTAAGTAACTCTTATATAGAAATTCTGAAATGACATAATACAGTAGAATGAAGGATAGGAAAGTAATGTGTATGGATAATAATCTGTAACTTATATATTATTTATACATTTACATGAAATTATAAAAAACAATACGAATCAGAATATCAATATAATATAATTTCGAGAATATCACTAAGCAGGTTGTAGGATAGTTGGTATTTGGTTGCAGGCCATTACATTTAATACAATGGGGATGTGACCAGTAGGTTAGGTTAGGTTAGGTTAGGGTTAGGTTCAAAAGTGAGTGAGCGGAAAACCAGACCCTCCACCACGATTATGTGGTCTATTGTAGCTCACATGTATTTATATTTCACCCAACAGGTCCAGCCTCTTAATGAAGCTGATCATCTTGTTGGGTGAGAACTTATTCAGATCCTCTGGCAGAAGATGTCCTTTGCCAAATAACGAGTATCTGATCCTTTCCCCAGCGGGGCAGGTGCATAATATGTGTTCTGCCGTTTCATCATCTTCTAAGCACAAGCGGCACTCAGCATCTTCTGCGAGGCCGAATTTGTACAGATGATATTTTAAACGGCATGCAGTGACCAGTATATGGCCAATATTGCCTCCTCCTCCGGTCTCAGGTGTCAGAGACTTTAACAGCCTCCTCTCCTGATCCGATGGGATCGGGCTTTTATTAGGAGTTGGATTGATCCCAATCTCCATGAATTCCCCACTTGCCTGGGGATCGAGGGTTTGACCTCCCTCGTCAGGTTGGCTTTTTACTGGTTGGTTTTCCATAAAAGTCCCACCAGCAGCAAGGGATTCAAGACCACTACAGCAGAGCCTCGCATTACTGTGGCAAGGCAAGCATACTCTGGAAGGTTGCCCAGTATTCCAGAGGTCCCGTTAGGGACACCTGTCACCCTGGTGCCGGAGGAATTTATCGACCTTCCTCGTGGGATGTGGCTCTTCACTGCGCACAGACGGTCTTGAGAAAAGCTTCCTCATGGGATTGCCAACTTCCCACTCAGCTATTCCCTTGGAGTCAGTGGCTAGGTGTTAGACTCCTTGATGTGATCAGTAATAATTATTTTTTATGTAATGTAGATGGTTCTTTAATTTTTCACTATTTAAAAGATGTAGATAACACTATTAAAAGAAATATGTATTAAAGATAATAAGTTATGGTGTCAAGATATGCCGATGCCGTTGTACTTCAATGTTGGAGGGTTGCAGATATGACGCAAAGTAGGTGTTTTCAACACATCTTAAAAATAATAAAGTTATTCCTTTGCGTACCTAGGTTATAGGTAACGAGGAAAATTAAAACTTTATTGAACCATAATAATTTCATTAATAATGTATCTCTTCGTTAACTTTTTGGCTTAATTCCTATATATGGAAAGATATAAAGTAGTAGGTACATGGGGATATATACTTTCTGTGCAAAATTACTACAAAAACCCCCCCCCGTCACTGGAAATATTGTCAAGTGAATGATTTGTGATAATGAAATGAAATATTTTATTTGATGTAATTCGTCCACTTCCATTTTTATATTAGTTCTCACTATTTTTTAATATTGTCTAAGATCATGTAATAACATACTGTTTTGTTATTATTTATTTGTAAATATTTTCTACTCGTTTGCATTATTTATGTTATTTATTACGAAAAACGCGTATTACGAGTAAAATTAGGAACTACAAGGAAATGCTTCGTTTAACGTGAGGCTAATCAGCTTAAAAATTTAAACATCCTTCCATAAAAAAACGAACTGGAATCCTACAGCATACCTTAAACACCTTATCAAAAGCGGTCCGGTGGAATGCCGGATCGCATAAAAACTTCTTAATTAGGTGTTAATTATGCATTCGCCCATTGCCCACGACATGGTCTTAATCTTGAAGTCGAGATACTGTGAGTACTCGTAGGTACGGCGTGTATCGGTAATTACACACGCAATGGACCGATAAGGCTTAAGTATCGAACGCTTTTTAGTTGGTATAAAGTGGATGGAAGCGTTCGATTTAGTTTATATGTTATTTTAGTCTATCGCGACTCTGGTCTTGGAATTTGTTGTAAAACGAGGGGCACGCTACATAGTTGTATTACCAAGTGTTCATGCCCTCTACACATTTTTCACTAACTGGTAATGTCCGTATTCAGGAACGTAAAACACTGATTTATGTTAATTATTATTATTATATGAAACTATTTATTGCTGAGGCTATATTCTCCACTTTATTATATTTTGCCACAAGGTAAACATCCCAGCAAATCCAAGAGTTAATGACATTACATATTTAGCTACACACTGTCCAATTTAAGATGCACTGTATAGACATCTCGGAAACCATTAGAGACACAGAATTTGTTAAATTGGGGAAAAGTTAGGCAATTTTGGGTCCAAGAAGAATCCAAGGTTTCATTTCCAAGAATTTCTTCACTTAAGTACCCAGATACAAGGTGAAAACCAAAAATTAACGTTTGCTGGAAACGGCCATAGCTTGTTTATTGTAAAAGAAACATTTATCAAATTTTGAGGACGGGGATAGCAGTCAGCAAGGACTTGCTGAGTGCTACCAATTGCTATAAACCAATTTTAAAACAATTGGTTTATTACTGTCACAGATATAAATAAAAAAGATTTTTTTTTCAAATTCAACACCCTGTATCTCGAAAACGGTACATATTTGGAAATAGGTTTATATAACAAAGTCCCATAATTTTTACTGGTTCTACATGCTCCCGAATGTTTTCAGCATAAAACTGGTGACACCGCACACCGTGTATTTTTAAATCATACTAAAACTGAAAAAGTTAAATAATATTTAAATACAAAGAACAGATTCTATGGAAGATTAACACAGATCACGGTATATGTAATAAAAAAAGTACGAATTAGTGAAGTTTTATTATAAAAAGTAGTATCCCACAGAGATTAAAAATCAGGTAAACCCATATGCATGTCCTACTATGTAGAAGACCTACTATTTCACAGATGTTAAAAATTTTAGGTGTTTCATTTAAGTATTCCACTTCCGATCCGTAAAAGAAACCTCTTAGCTTAGAGAAAAAGTATAATTTTTCAATTTTGATGGCAAAATTGTCTGTAAACTCATAACAGAAATGTACATATTATTTATCAATTTAAGTATTACATCTACAACGAAATGTAAACTGTATTTTAATTACAGAACTAAATTAAACCGTTTAGAGGCATATAAGCGGGCAGAATACATAAATTGCAAATTTTATAATCATGATGATTGGCTTTATTGAACATTTATGCAAACCAAACCCTTTCAAAAACAAATACATCAACTTTAATTATATTGAATAGGATTGGATGAAACATATTATGTTGGTGTTGATTTGTAAAACATGTTTATTAAGACTTAGAAATACGAGATTGCAGTAAACTTCCGTTTTATTTAAAACCATGAATAATTCATAACTTGGAATTGCGATCCAAGATCATGTAATTAAATATGTTAATAGTATTTACGAGAGTATTTATTTTATAACACAATCATAAGGAGTACACTTCAAAAAAACTTGATCTGATTATCATTTTCAATTCAAATAAAGAACTAACATAAAATATATAGAAACAAGTAAAATTACAAAGTAGTACATACTATATAATTAAACTATACAGGGTTATTCAGAACTTATCCATAATAAAATTTGGGGATGTTCAACATACATGTACAAATGTGGTAGTGCAAAAAAAATTTTTTTGGCGGGGTCTTAAAACTATTTAAAAATTTTTCATTGCACGCCGCTGGATACTGGTCCACTGTAATGGAGTGACCTTGGGACTGACAATGCAAACAGGCTAGCACAAAAAAACTTCGGAAGATCTGAGAGTATACCGACACCCGGCGCAAAAAAGATTTGCAGCGTTTTTACTTTAAAATAAACTTAAAGATAGATAGATCTGACCAAAGTGACGTGTCTTTAAAATGATTAAAATTTTGTTACACTAATTTTGAAGAATTGCGCTACTTGATTACTAGGTATTAGAAACGTGAAATTTAGGTATAAAAAATTTGCACATACCTTGTTACAAAAGCTTTTCGAAATAATATTCCTCGACTTGTACACAATTTTGGGTACGCCTTATCCAATTTTGCCGCACTAAACCGAATGTTCCTCCTGGTTGCTGATCTTGTAAACGCAAATTATTAAGTAAATTGGGGATTTTCAGCATTTTCCTGCAACAACCACTCACAAAACCTAACTGTCGATATGTCGGTGTATCGATTGGGAAATCGTTCCGCATACAAGCGCGACGCTGCCAATGAATTTTGTCTAACTTCGCCATAAATAAGAATCATGTCCATTAACTCAGCATTACTGTACACATCAGCCATTTTGAAAATTTTACAGTTTAACACTCGATAAGTAAAACACCCGCACAGAGACAGCGACACAGAAAGACTGATGACTGCATAGACAATAAGAGATATTATCCCCATTCCAACTGTATTCGCCAGGTACAAAAACTGTTATTTACTGTTTTTTGAAGGAATGTGATATATCAGATGTGTTTAAGTACAGTTGCCCAGGTGCGTAGTCCTTTATAATGGTATAACTTTAAACATTGTTTACGGGAAATCCTAAGCCTTTTATTATAAATTTTTTTGGTGATATCGATTTCTTATTTAAGGATGCACATATCCTCAAAGTTTTAGAGATGAGTTCTGAATAACCCTGTATAGTAAGGCTTAAGGTGACCACCCATTAGAATAGAAGGCTTTGTCTATACCTGCTCTGTTTGGATGAACTACTTACCGGTCTGGTTGAAACACTTCAGGTATATGATAAGAAAAAATGTATCAACGATTGTTGTGCTTACTGTTATAACATCAACTACAATTATTATGAACTCCTCTGTATATTTCAGCGTATGTGCGATACCACATTTGCAATTTCAAAAGCTGTAGTGCCCATCTCTAAAAACCATTCAACCACACTATAATAAAAAAATATTAAGCGTTATGAAATCACTGTAGGTTCTGGCCTACTTCTTGTAATCTTAAATAATGGCTGACCTGAAGAGATACTAAATGTATCAGATACTAGATACAGAGAGATACTAAATGTCTCACTCTGTATACAAATATTGTACCAGTATCTTGGATGGAACTACCATAAAAATAAATGAGCAATGCGAAATAGAATGCAAGTACTTACTACAAGTCATTTCATTGCAGATTTGAAGTGTTTGGAACGCATATTATTAATTTTTTATGTCGTTATTCGCAAATATTGCGAAAGTTTTAAAATAATGTCAGTTGCGTGATGTGAGTTTAAATCGTAGTGGCTAAGAAAACGTATTGGCCATTTTTGATACCCATAACTGGATAAATTTACTAGCGACCATTTTGATCATTAAATGTAAAAATAATTTGAACTAATTTATGATCAAAAGTAAGGTCAAGATTTACTCGTTTTACTGTTAAAATTTGTGAACCACATGAGCTCTTCAAGATTATTTACTGAGATGTTAAAATTGCACTTACTTTTTTATTGATACTTACATTCTCTATAAAGTGTCATTTAGAATTATTCAACCTGTAAAATAATAAAAACAGGAAACCGGAAATGACAAAATAAATACTTCTAGTATAGTTTCAAACCAAACTTTGCCCCCAAAAACACATATAGAAAAGTAAATATTCCATAAAGTAACTAAAGTTTATTACTGGTTGTTTAGTTTAACATAAATTATGTCTTATTATAAATAATACTTAGAATTTTTATGGCCCGAATATCTGATACTTGTGTGGGAGAGGGGGTGGCATATTATTATTTCGCGGGACGCATTTACGCCTCAGGAACGACTTACGTTGGTAGACCCTAACCACCATTCAGTGGTGGAATGAGAGAAACCTGAAAAACCTCATTAGTTAGGGGGCAGTCAAACCAACTGATTTTAATCTCTCGCATTAACACCAAGTTAACATTCTTCCCATCCTAGGCTATCGCCAGGATGGTTGCCAACCCATCCCTTCGAACAAGCCTTGATCTACGAGTAAACAATTTAATTCAAAATTGTTTGGTGGAATGGGGATTCGAACTCACGACCTCTGAGTTGAGCGATCGAGACACTAAACCCTGAGCCACCGACTCGCCGATATTTAATAGTTAATCGCATTAACTGATAACTTAAATCTTATGTTTAAAAGTCTTCTGAATATATATTTTCTCTTAAAAGTATTTATTAGAATCCAATTTTAGCCAATCAATTCCTTTGTCTGCCTGTTAAATGTTACAAGTCAATTTTAATAAATTTTCTCACTGCCCCATCGCTTGTCATAAATCCTCGTACGAAGTCTGCAATCTAAAAATGAAATCTGTACAAGCGGGCAAGGAACTGGTACAGCTCAAAGGCAAGTGTAAAGAATATGTTATTTGCGTGTACAATAAAGCTATTTTCCACACACTTCCTTTAAGTTAAGTGTTCAAATAGAAACACATGGAATATTACCATCCGTCTCCAGGCAATCGCAATGTGGAAGATTGTAACTCACGGTACACTTACTGCTTATTATAAGCTCTGTACACCCATATGGTCGGTATAATTTCGTTCATTATTTTCCTCCATTTATAGGTAAAACACTAGGCGACATAGAAAGTGTAAAAGCAACTAGTAATTATTGATATATTATCACAATTTATAATTTATTATGTAGGAACTGATTTTAGAGAAGATATCAATATCAATTCCTTAATTAATGCTAATCATACTAGGATGCTATGCTAACTTTCTTCTTTCTAATACTCAATAATGATATGATACCACCTAAAGGTAAACCTATACCACATGGTTTATAGGTGGTACCTATAGGTACCATCGGAAAGGATGTTTCATTAAAGCGTTCCTCAAAAGTATATTTATTATTACGCTATCGTGTATTTGCAACTTTTAAGGTTACTGTTGAAGACAGTCTAATATGTCTAATAAATTAAAAATTTTTAAATGATTTTTGATGAATTTTTTTGAGTAAATTAAGTTTCTAATTTCAAAAGAAGGATTATCTTAATTGGATTTAATACTTATATATTTTCTTATTAGATATGACAGCTTGTGATGGATGATATCTGTGTCTCATCGACTATGAGAATGAATCAAAATTGGAATTTCAATTTTGCACCCTATGGAATTCATGCAAAGTTTATTCTCTACTGTTCACTTCTCAAATAAAATTAGCTTTCCACTTTCATTTTTAATTTACTTTACATACTACCCAATAGAAAATCCAATTACAAGATAAAGAGAGGCTACTACATATAATTTATAAACAGATATTAATTACATATAATGGAAACTAGAAATAACAAAAAAGGACAAAATAAATGAGTCTTATCTATGCATATCGATGCCTTTATCTATGGAATCCAATACATATCTTTTAAATTACTCAAGAGGTATGCAACTCATTTTGAAATGTTAGTTATTGTTTAAGTAGTTCCTCAAAGAACTGTTGGTTACTACGAATTGAATTTCAAAACCGAACTTAAAATACAATTTCAATAAATTTTATTGCAATCAATAACTGATTGCTAATTATACTATAATATATAGAATACCTATATCTAGAACTACAAAAATGAATTATCAATATATAGCTTGGTTTTCTTGATACTACATAAAATTGAGATATTATTTTAAATCCAAGAGATATGTACATGCAGTGGGTGTGTAATGAATGTTTACTTTGACGACTGTTACGTAGGTTGGAGAAAGCGTAATAACTCTCGTACGGTTGGTATTGTTTCCTGGTCTTCTGTAAAGCATATCTTTGTGTTTATTATTGATATCATGATTTGTGTATCTAACTTGCATCTTAATCTTTCTAGTGTGAAAAGGAAATTTATTTTAGGAAGTATTTTATTTTTACATATTAAATTTTTTAATATATTCTTCAATATTTACCCACATCCTTGTGTGCCATCATTTTTACACGGGTTATATAAAAGTAAGTACTATAGTAAGAACTCAACGAATAGAAAAAATTCACCTGATTATGTTTTTACCAAAACCGTACAGCATACAGATTTTCCTTTCCTTGAAGGAATATATTTTTCTTTGCACTTATGTAGCATATAAAACTTACCATCTATAGCATGTATTAACACTTAATCGGTGTATTCACATATTTAATTTATGGTGGATTTTAAAACTTCTAACTTACTTAAAAACTATAAATAGAGCATTCAGCATCAGTTTCAACATGTAACCCTCTTGAACAATCAATTATGGCCCAGCAATTGCGATACCCCAGTTATTCCGTCCAAGAAACCATTTAAACGTTAATAAATGTCAAGATGTGCTGCGTCTAGGATAACTTCCTGTCACGGTGATTGGCCTGTACTTAACGAAATTACAAGAATAAATTTCGTACCGTGATATAAAGTAGCAAATTGCAGCTCTTCAGCGTGATTTATGACTAATCTGTCCTAGTTGATTGCGTATATTATTTAGCAACGCCTGTCAGAAGGATAAGTCTGGGGATAAAAAATGAACGATCCCACGCAATTTGTAGCGTTGTTTCTCTTATTTTATAACTCTATATACGACCTTAATAAGACACAGTTTCTATAAAGAGCAATGGGGTTGATGTATTGCGGTTTTGTGTCTAGCTATCACTCGCAGACATTCAGTATGTCAAGCGATATGCGGAAAAGAGTCAAGTTTCCTAAATAGGAATACACTACGTCTGCTGACAATTACTGGGTAGTCGTGTGGTCTAGATTGAAGACACTTTTCTTGGGAAATAAGTAGCTTCGTGAAGCCTTCAACTGGCGGATGTTTTTTACTACCGATTGTCGGCATGAAATTGACAACAGAAAGAATACTGAGAGCAGAAGAATTTTCTGAATCACGATAACTAGTCTGTGAATGTTAAGATTACACATTGTTGTTAGTAAATATCCATTAATTAAGTTCACTTTGGTGTGATTAGTAAATATTTGTATTTTAAAAACAACAGATCTAGATCAGGTAAAATTAATAAACTTTAGCTTTAACCTAATGTTTATTAGTCAGTTTATTATTAATTAACTAAGTTTGGAAGCTGATAATTGGAAAGCATAATTTTGCTGTTCATTATCTTCTCGACAAAGGTATATATTATGTTATGTCAATAAGAAAATAGTTAAAGAAAGTGTACAAAAAAGTGTACCGGACTTCAAGAGGTGATACTACATCTAAAAATAAAAATAAAAGTTCTGATGAACATAATATGATCTAAAATGGTTCCTAATAGTCTCTTATGAATCCTGAAAGTCAAATCCAAACCATTTTAAAGTTAATTTTTTTGTATGTCATCCAAGCAACGACCTTCAACGCACCGTGCAGATGCCTTAAAAATCCCAAAAACTATTTATACTGTAGGATTAGTGACGTGACGTTTTTATGCATTACTCTACGTTAAGAACCTTGCCCATTCAGGCAACACCACATCATCCTCAGGACATTTTGCAGTGGCGGTGATATGCATAGATGGAGGTAAGAGGTACTAAGAAGACCGGGTTCTTAGGGGGTCCATAAGGACCCTAGTCCAAGCTTATAAAAAGTGGCTTAGGATCCCAAGATGCTCTTGCACCGCCACTGCATCCTAGGATATCCTAGGGTAGTCGCCGATGTCCTTTGGACATCCAAGGACTTCCTGGGGACGATGTTTGTACTTGGGCAAAAGCAACATATAGCTGACAAATTTCTACCAGAAAAACATAAAAGAATATACCTGAATATTGGCTTTTCCAAAAATGAATGCGCCCTCTGCATGAAAATATTTTAACCTACTTAAAAGGTAATTTTTGGAAACTTATTGCCGATATAATGATAAATAACACGTATTTGGGTTTGTTTAACGTAATAATTTAGTGGTGCTTATGATTTTTTGGTATTACAAAGTTAAAACGACATGGTTAGTATTTGTACATCTTTATTTTTACATTTTAAAATGGCATTCAAAAGAAATCAGCACAACACAAACTGCCGTGTTTATAGATGTCATTCCACAAAATGAGCCAATATAAAATTGTTTAAGATTGAAGATAGGTAGAAGTTTGGCCCTAGTATAAGAAACTGTTTCTCATTCATTTCTCCAAAAGGCATGTAACAATTTCATAACAGGGAATACGTTTATTTACACAACATAACAACTTTGTTGCAGTTTGTCTATACTTTTCTATTATTAGTCTTATAAAAGCAGAATATCTTTTAATTTAAACATTATTCAACAAAAAACAAGCACTAATATGGTATCACCATACAGGTTATCATACTTATTTTAGTCCAAAATGTAAGTAAACAAAAACTAGGGTACTTGTTTCAACCCAAAAAATTCATATAATTATCAATGAAGCACTTATGGGACGTTTGAATGCTTTTACCACTCTTTTTATCCTTTATTTCACCCTAACTAGCACATGAAGTTACTATATTTATGGCAGATGAATGCTAAATTGCTAGATGATGTGATATGAAATGCAACATTTTTACTCGTCTTCCTCCACATTTGTTTACAATTTGCAGCGCCCTCATCGGTAATTTGAATCGCCAATACTCTGGATTTACCACATTTTAAGTTGAAATTTCTACATATATGTGGAAATTTCTACTTAGTATGTAGAAAAGTATGTAGAAATGTATATACTACTATATTCTACTATATGCAGAAATTTCTATTTTCTACGGGCGTGTGGAAAGTTACAATTTTCTGCACGCATTTGAGTGTAGAAAATTGCACTTTTCCGCACTAGTGCGGAAAATAAATACCTATGTATTACTTGCAATGTGATCATAATATTATCTTAATTCCAAAAAATCATGTTGTCACTGTTCAGATTTTGACATAAAGAAAAAGGAATGCTTGACACTTCTAATTACGTTGACCTATTTCTGTATAATTGTTTCTGTTCAATTAAAATATTTATTTTTCTTATGTCAATTTTCTTCACGCCCGTAGAAAAAACGTTGTTCCTAACACATGTGGAAGGTGTCTTTTTCGCACTCACTGCTTGTCCGAACTCCGCTTCGCGTCGTTCGGACAACTGCAGTCGCTTGCGGAAAAGTATCACCTTCCACACTTGTTAGGAAAATAACTATTTAAGATGTAAAAATTTTTAAATTTTATACTGAGTACCTAAGTAGAAATGTCTACTTATTATGTAGAAATTCAAGAGAATTTATTTTTTCTCCTTTAATTTCCGCAGAAATTAACTTGTAAGTAATTGTCATGTAAAAAAATATTTTCTAACATAAGTTAACGCGCTTCAATAAAAAGCATTGTAGATACCCTCCGAAATATTATGAGCACCGTGTCATTTTATTTCTTAGCATCTGAGATCTATTCAGAAACTCGTATATATTTGCCTGAAAGAATAAATTGCCAGGAAATTGACGCATAGCGAACTTGCACAAATTTGTGATGGGGCAATAGGCACAATGCATTTTTGCTATCCTTTGCCATCCTAATGACGTATTTCCTTCCTCCGGCTTGGCGTCGCGTCGCTTATACATTTATCATTACACCACCTCGTTATGAAGAGATTTTCCATATCGGGGGTGGTGATGATGGATCACTGCTGGCGTCAGATGCGTAATATTGTCGCTTCTGAAATACGAATATCTGTTATTATGTTCAAGGTTGGAGTACCGGCAAATGAGTAGTGGGTGATGATACATAACAGGGGATTCAAATTTATGATAAGACGTCACCACTAGGTATAGATAATAAAAAAAACATTAAGTTTTCTAAATATACATTGGAGGTACAGAATCAAGGACAATTTTTAATACTACACTTACAATTTGCAGTTTGAATGTTTCCTGTTCCCATTATTCATTTTTACAGTTTTTTTATGAATCATAGTGATACGCCACAATAAAATATATAATATTAATATAACGTTTTATTGTATGGTGTCAATATTTTAATAGATAAATAATTGTACTCTGTTGTCTTCCTTTGTATTTTTTTCGCAGCGTCACGTCTCTTTAAAATACGTTTAAGCTAAACATAAAAAGGAAAGTAGCACTCATATATATTTTTAAGATATTTGAATCATTATTCTTTTATGCATATCATACTGTTAGATATAGACCTATCAATCTCATCCCATCAAAGTATTGGTAGGAAAACGTTTCTTTACATATACTACGGTGTATTTAATCCAAGACCATAACATATTATGCTTTTATTTTAAAAAAATATTGGATTAATTGAACGTTACATTAAAATTTACTGAACAATCACATATACCCGGTGTCTCATTATATTTTGACCCTTTTTAAACCTAAATAACTTGTGAGCTAGTTGAAATAATGAAATGCCGTTTTTGCGGTTAAACCGGAAGTGTGCAAAAAAGACGGATTCTCAGGAAAAAACTTAGAAGAGTACTGGTGAAAACCCGATTTCATTATCTCAACTAGTTCACAAGTTATATAGATTTAAAAAGGGTCAAAATATAATGGAGCATATTTAAGAGATTTTGGAATTTGCACATAAACCATTTCAAAAATTACCTATATACCGGGTGTCAACGGATCTATTAGACAAGCCATAACTTCTAGAGTATTGGATATATCAAAATGAGATTTGGTATAGGTAAATGGTAGAGGAAGAGGAAAGTTTTTGCATATTTTTCATGTTTAGGTTACTTCCGGTTTCACCGGAAATGGCTTCAATTTTGAATTTTTAAATGGAACACCCGGTATATTTTTACATATTTGAATTTCTGAGACAATTTTGGACTAGAAAATGACATTTTCAAAAGTTTTTTCGCCTACTTGATTTTTTAGAGCCATTTTTAATATTACATCTAGGTGGCCATGATTGAGCGCAAACTAATCTGAAGGACTTAGATGATGTCAGAAAAATGTAATCGCAAAGTTTTAGTGATTAGTATGGTAGATAGGAATGAGACAAGTTCGCAAAATTACTTTTTTATATCTAACTATTTTTTTTTCAAATGGCAACACTTTTTAGACAAGCACTTTTCAAAAAGGGATTTTTTTTGCGAATCCAACGATACTAAATTCATTGTGATTGGATTAAAAATAAGCTCATAAAATACATTTACTTCAGTGAAGTTTTTAATAAATTCGTATACGAGTATTATACTTTAAAAGTTTTAATGTCATTTTCTAGTCCAAAATTGTCTCAGAAATTCAAATATGTAAAAATATACAGGGTGTTCCATTTAAAAATTCAAAATTGAAGCCATTTCCGGTGAAACCGGAAGTAACCTAAACGTGAAAAATATGCAAAAACTTTCCTCTTCCTCTACCATTTACCTATACCAAATCTCATTTTGATACTTCCAATACTCTAGAAGTTATGGCTTGTCTAATAGATCCGTTGACACCCGGTATAATTTTTTTTAAATCAATAGTGACCTATAAGATTACCTGTGACTCAAATAGTTTTTATATAAAAGTATATTTATTAAATCTTTAAGGGTAATTTTAAATTGTTGAGACAGCGACCACCCTTAAATTTTATTACATCACTCTCGAGATCACTCTTCATACACATACTGAAGCGAATACCCATGACTTTTCTGCCTCATTGCATGACTGAAGTCATTTATTGTAATGTTCATCAGCTGTATGCGATATACATAATTTAATCATTTATGTCGATAGCCCTTGGTACAATGAAACCACAAATCAATTAACTGCCATGATGGGATGCTGCGTGTGGTATCCCGCATCAGTAAGAGATTGGATTATCAAGCTCAGTTGTTTCCATTGTCACTTTTCCGTGAATGAGGTACGCCTCCTTCAAGAGTGACGCGTAAAATGTGTAATACTTAGTTATTTTGAAATCATAGTTTGGAGGATTTTGTGAATCAGATAAGAGGAAAAAACTTATTAAACATATTATAAAAGAAGACAATTTAAAGTTGAAGTAAAGATTTACTGAACTGAAGATTAACTGAAGAAATTAATAAACTAATTTTGACGTATTTTAGGGTGCTACAAAAATTAATAAAATATTTATTTATAAAACAGACTGTCAAGAAAATGAAACAATCAAAGACATTCTATATTTAATTTTACTGTAGTAAGTTATATACAGTCTGTCCATAAAGTAACCCCTCCCCCTGCTAACTTTTGAACGAATCGAGTTAGAGAGTTCTAACAAAATACAGGGTGAATCGCGTAAAATGAAGTTGATTCTGAAAATAAATTCGATTTTTCAAATTCAAAGATGGCGCCACGGGCGCTGTCAACTCAATTTTTTTAAATGGTAAAGTGTGCCGTGTTGCACCTCATTTAAAAGATAATTCAATTCTCTACTTTCTCGTTTTTTAAAAATGACAATCGAGTTAGCCGTTCTCTAGTTACAAGCGTTTCTGTTTCTAATCTGATCCATGAATAAAATGTTAATTAATATTTTAATGCAACAAATTTTGAACAAATATTTATTAAAACAAAAAATAAAAGAATAAATAAGTTATTCAAAATGTTGTCCATTGATTTCTTGGCACATAAAAAGTCTACTTTGAAATTCTGGCCTGATATTTTCTAAAATTTCCGCAGAGATATTTCTACACATACGTGTTAGACGTTGCTGTAGTTCGTCGATATTTACTGGAGGAGTCCTGTAGACTTTTGACTTCAAATATCCCCATAAGAAAAAATTAAGAGGAGTTAAGTCCGGGGAACGAGCCGACCATTCTATCGGGCCCCTTCTACTAATCCATCTGCCCGGGCAATGGTTATTTAAAAAATCGGTAACAGGTCCATAGAAATGAGGAGCCCCCCCATCTTGTTGAAATACCTTGAATGAAATAACTTTGAATGTTATTGTCTGCTATTCTTTCTATCTTTAGAAAAATTTCCACCCGCATGATTCTTAAGTACCGCTCTCCTCTTAAATCTATCAAATCTATCAAATCTATCAAATCGAATAACTTAAAAAAATAAGAAAAAAACTTGTAGACACTTTCAAACACTCTTAAATTAAACGCTAAACTACTTTCTCGAACCTTATTGACGTTTCAGTGACAGTGGCAAGCAAGGCAAGGAGACTTGATAAAAGCAAAATTTTTAAATATCGTTAATACAAACGCTTGTAACTAGAGAACGGATAACTCGATTGTCATTTTTCAAAAACGAGAATGTAGAGAATTGAATTACCTTTTAAATGAGGTGCAACATGGTACACTTTGCCATTTAAAAAAATTGAGTTGACAGCGCCCGTGGCGCCATCTTTGAATTTGAAGAATGGATTTTTTAGTCAAAATCAACTTCATTTTACGTGATTCACTCTGTATTTTGTTAAAACTCTCTAACTTGATTCGTTCAAAAGTTAGCAGGGGGGGGTTTACTTTATGGACAGACTGTAGAATGAAATTGGGTTGCACTACCCTGTTGTAATAAAATACTATCTAATATGATTTGAAACAACGAGACTGGCTTATTCACTACTTGTTTGCTACGGTTTTAATTAACTAGTTAGGGTAACTAATGAGCATAAAATTTAAACCTGATAACGACGTTTCAGTAATTAAGATTTTAATTAAATGTTAACATAAGTTATACGTCGGAGAGATAATTCAAAATGCTCTTAGATGAAAGATTCTATTATAGAGTGAAACATTTTGCTGATACTTAAATCCGATTTACAATACTAAATTGGCAAATTTTTAAAAATTATTAAACCATGTATTTATAGACATATTTTCATTAAAAAAATTATACTTATAATTATTATTTCATTATAAAATTATAAATCGACGTTCGTCTCGTGTCTAATTATAAAAAAACTATAAAAGATAGCGACTTTTAGTAAAAAAGTATTGAAAGATAAAACTTTAATCTAAGTCCCTATAGTAGTAATTTTTGGTATTTCTTTTTATTTTTAAAATTCCAGGCAAACAATCTTGCACTAAAATAGCGTATGTTCAAAAATTATTTTCTCTAAAATACATGTATTAAACAAAAATTTGCTACTATAGGGATCTAGTTTATCTTTTGATCTTTCCGGTGATATATAATTTATAACACTAAAAAGAAATTTTGTTGCAATTATAAGACAAATCCGGTACCCTTGCAATGAGGGCTAACTTTATTTGCATGTGCCTTTTTACTTCGGCTTTACATGCACCTCCGAAATCTTAATAATTCGATAGTTGGAATCATAATATGGACTTAATAAGAGGAGACCTCACGGTTCATTCATAAATAACCTTTTGTTTTGTATCAATCATTGGCAATGTGTATGACAAAGAATACCGAGAGAAAGAACGGCAAATTCCGACTCCGTGCAACGTTGCAAAAGTTTTGGGAGAACTTGCTTCCGACGCCAAAGGCGTACTGTTTTTGGAAGGGTTGGGTATGATAATAAAACATCAAAAATGGAATTTTAAGAAAATCAGTACTATACATTGCAACAGCAAAAGCTTGTGAGATTAGAAATTAAATTAGTATCGGAGTGTTAATGTAGGGAATATGAATTGAAACTTGAACACTTAAAATTCTGAATTAAGTAAAGGTGGTACACCTACTACATTACAAAAACTTATATATACAGTAGTGTAAAAAAGTATTTTTCAGTTTTTCAAAGATACCCAAACTCTGTATACAGGGTTCGATTACATTTAAAAGTGAAATATAATTTAAAATAAGAAAGATGTACATGGTGTTAGTTTTCAATTCAACTTTTTGTTTCAAGTTATTTGACTTACTGTTTTCAAAATAACTCTTTAAAAGCCTGATAATGGTGATTTTCTCTTAGATTAGTATAAAGGATGCCTTTAAAAATTACCTTGGTTACGCAACTGATTTTAATTTTTGTGTGCAAACGTTGCATGTTGGCTTCACACTTACCAAACATTATAGGTTTTTTAATTTGTTATGCAGCAAAGTGCTGAATGATGCCTTAGCTTCTTGCTTGGATTCTTGTTTTGATCGTATTTAAATATGTGTGTAGGTAACTCCAAAAACTAACACATCAGCCATATTTTAAAAAATAACAAAAGCAATTCCATAATATAATATAGTATATAATATATACTATATTCCGTAAAATGATAAGGAAGCCAGCCAGCACGCCCCTGAAAATCCGTAAATATGGCGTGACAAATATAGCGACCGAATAACCAAACAAAACTTGGCAAAATTTACCTGTGGAAAGACAGTTTTGAATATAAAGAATTCATTTTTCCATACACTTGACACTGACGCACCATTTTCTGAAGAATAGTAATAAAATCCTTACGAAAAACACTGAAAAATTCACAAAAGCAAAATTCCGACTGCCAGCAACACCGCACAAAAGAAATACTATAAAATACTACGATTCACGTGCATCAATGGACATGCGGATTGGAGTAGGGAGCAATGATGCCTGTTTATTCCATTTTTGCGTTATGAAGTTAGTTTTTATCGCAACGTTTTTAACAAAATATGATTTATCTACTTAACTAGGAAACGGGAAAATATTTTTATGTAATATTTTAACCCTAACCCATAATCATGGTAGTTTAAATGTGAAAATATAAATTACACAATTGACAGTTTGGCAACAGTTTTTCGTACAATCATAAAGTAGACCTTGCAGTTGACCAGATTAAGAGTAAACAAGGGGATCTCTGATTGCTTTAAAATGTAAACAATTACATCTCCCTTGTCTTATAAATCTATGGTTGGAATATATAAGTCTCCACGCATCGGCCACCCATCCTCTCAATCCGGCCCAGCATTCATGCCTGTCAAATCTACAGAGAATGGAACCTTAACTTTCAATTCACTAGATCATATATTTATAATCGGAGAAACCTCCAATTTACGTCGAAAGTAAAACAGAGTCTATTTACACAATAATAACAATTATTCTTACGTTTGAAAACCACCTAATAGACTCTAGCTTATAAATTTTGTAATATTAGTGTGGATATTATAGTTTTGCGGGCCACTCTGTTACGGACAAGATAAACAATAATTTTCACAGTCTGTTCTCTTGATTACTGCTTTGTTACAAGTCTGATGTTTGAACTGGCGAAATCCTAATCCAAGCAGTTTCTCATTAAACTCTGCCTCCAAAGTTGTAATACATTTTGAGCCAGATCGGGTAAACATGGAACTCTACATCTCGATACAGATACGCTCCCAAATTTGTCTGTAATATGTTTGTTAATGAGATTATGAACCCTTTGGTTCGTAGTTTGTAACCATGATTCGCTCCAGTGAGATAATCGGGAATTACTAAATTAATTTAAAAGCAATAAGGAGAAATTGCCAAGCATGAAATATAGCAGCATTATTATTTGGGTCAACTAAGTTCGTGGTGCCTAGTTCTCTTTTTTATTGCAGCAAATCTACAGGGTATCAAAATAAAATTATCTGTCTCTTTATCTCAAAAGGTATAAAAGGTAGAGAAAAAATTGAATACTTACCAAAGTTTTTTGTTTTTATCTAAATTTTGATTACTTACTTATATACCTACAGGTTGCCTAGTTTTTCTAAACCAGCCTTCAATTTTTTTTACTTGAAACAGAACACCGTAATTCTAATACGTAAAGAAATAATAATAATAATAATAATTGATACAGGATGTCCTATTTAAAATAAGAAAGTTGTTGCCTGGGTCAGAAAAACTGAACAACTTGTATACAAGAAAGTAGGTAACAAAAATTAAAAATGTAGGTAAAAATAAAAAAAAAAGTTAATAAGTTTACTAAAAATTATGTACCTCCTAGACGTCAATGATTGCTTATTATACAAAAGTGTTATAAATGTCTTTATATGCCCACAAATAAAATAAACTGAAAAATTTATAAATTATCATACAATAAGAAATGAGATTAATTGAAAACCTCTGAATGTACAGAGCAGTCCATTTTTGATGGGAATCCAGAGTATCTCGGAAACTACAAGATGCATAACAAAACCGCTTGCACATCCTCGAGCTACTTTTTCCAGTTTGACTTAATGGTGAAATCAGATCGGGTCTACTTTGTTTAGGTTTTGAGATACAGGGCATTTCTGAAATTTTGCCTTTTTCGTCAGGGCCCTGTAACTTTTTTATTTTCAGACCTACAAAAAAAGTTTAAAGGGGAAAGTTTTAGATATTTTTAAGTGGAATCCATTGGCGTAGCAATTTTTTTTTATTGCGTCCCGTTTTTTAGATACAGACGAAACTTGTGTTTTTTTAAATCCAACACCCTGTATATTTCTAGTTAATTCGAAAGAACTTTCAATTCTGGTTACAGTAATATATAATAAATAGGGGTTTATTTGAATTTAAGTACCTTTATTAAACATTTTTATGGTTAAATGGGGGGGAAACGCGTATTTCCATTGATTTATTTCCTTATAAACTACATTGAACTCCTGTTTAATGTTATACTTAATATCTTAATAGTAATATAACCAAATACGGTTATATATAATTTATATTTGTAAAAATATTCGACATTTTTATGTTTCCATAATTAATTATTATCTAGTATTCGGAAATATTTAAATCTTTATATAAAATAGTGTGTTTAATTAAATCAAGAGTTTAATATAGTTTATAAGGAAATAAATCAATGGAAATACGCGTTTCCCTCCATTTAACCATAAAAATGTTTAATAAAGGGACTTAAATTCAAATAAACCCCTATATAATATATATTACTGTAACCAGAATTGAAAGTTCTTTCAAATTAACCAGAAATATACAGGGTATTGCATTTAAAAAAACACAAGTTTGGTCTGTATCTAAAAAACGGGACGCAATAAAAAATAATTTGCTACGCCAATGGATTCCACTTAAAAATATCTAAAACTTTCCTCTTTAAACTTTTTTGGTAGGTCTGAAAATAAAAAAGTTACAGGGCACTGACGAAAATGGCAAAATTTGAGAAATGCCCTGTATCTCAAAACCTAAACAAAGTAGACCCGATCTGATTTCACCATTAAGTCAAACTAAAAAAAGTAGCTCGAGGATGTGCAAGCGGTTTTGTTGCGCATCTTGTAGTTTTCGAGATACCTTGGATTCCCATCAAAAATGGACTGCTCTGTACACATTGTCTCAACAACATAAAGCCCTATAAGGATTTATATCCGGCTTTTAGAATAATTCAATATAATTAAAATGTTATTTGATAACGACTTATTAACGGAAATTTATAGGGTAATAAACATGTCACTCAAACTGCACTGTAGTGTCTGATTAGTAGAAATATATAATTAATTAGTTTGTAACTGATTTTCTGTAGCTGTCTTTCAGATGAAGTGTAAAAAATCATAATATCTTTTACCTTGGTATTTAATTCCATATTTCCAGACTTAAATGTGAATTTATTTGGGTAGAAACATAAGAAAGATTATGGCATAATTTTCCATTCAGACAAAAAACTTTCTTGTAATAGCATTTAATTTAATTACCTACCTCTAAAACATACAAGACAAGTTGTTTTAAATTGATTTGTTTTAGGTTTGTGTTTGTTTTTCAGTTTTAGATTGTTTAGTGTTTTTTAACTTTTTTACATGTGCTTTAATGTTTTTATATTACTGTGATTTTATATATTTTTCTGTTACATGCTACAATTCTATACTGTTATACAAAATGTAGTCAAATAAATACCTATATCTATCTGTCTATTATTCAATAAAAGCATTTATTAAATAATAGTTCCATTCAGTGTCACGCCTTCATTTACTTCATTTAGTAATCCATTTCACGGTTCGGTTAATCATAAAGAATACGTAAAACACATGCTATTTCCCCAAAAACAAGAATCAGCTGCTCATCGGCAGTATATCAATAAGAGTGGCGTAACCACAACATTTAGAAGAGGGTGCACACCCTTAATACAGTCGTGGGCACAAAAAGAATATGTCGTGGGCATCCAAAATTGTTAGATATATTATCCGTAGGTATATGAAAACGTTGCACTGCTGTATAAACATAAGGCAAGGGGCATGCGTCCAGTAAACCATGGTTACGCCTCTGGTAAAGATAGTTTTCAGTGCGGGGTATGTATTGTGAAATGGAAACAGATGTTTGTCAATAAAAATAACATGTTGTTCGATGGCTTATTTTACCATCGAATGTAAGTTAATTACATCTATTTTTGTAGGGGACAATGAATCAGGTGCCCAGCAGGCTCGTAAATATTTGATATTGTTTTGTTTCCGGATTAAATAATGAAATGATGCGAGATTATTTATTGGGTAGGATATCAATTTTAACAACTGGTTTAATAATCGTGTTGCATTTATTGCTCAAAAAAATGACATATTGATATAAATAAAGTTGATTTAGGTGATTATAATGATATTTAAATGTGAATTAAAAATATGTAGATAATAGTTTAAAAGAGGTTCCTGTGTTCCTGCTTTAATTTGTTTTACAATCTCTAGAATTTACCATTTACTTATATAAAATTTCACTTTTTCGATTTGGTTAAAAATATATATAATATATAACGTCTTTATTTTGCACATATATTGGTTTTAAATTTATTTAGTAAACTGTATGTAAAAAATAAGTTTTGAAAGATAATTTCTGAAATAGAACTTAATTACCCAGGATATTTATATTTAGTTACACAACAAACTTGACCTAGATAAGCTGCTTGGTGACAAACTTGTCATCTCCACACTTAACGGCGAAATAGTTTGTGCGGATGTGATATTTACTTTATTTCCGTTAAATTTTGAATTATAACAGAACGTACAATAGAGTCGACGAAAATACTATTCCCACTATTCTTAAATCATATATGTATAACACTAAACACGTCCTATTATATTTATCGAGTTAAATATGAAACCCATCTTTATTGCTTGTGTGTATTTGTGCCCAAACTCAGAATAAGTTTACTGAACTTGTTGCTTGTTGCATTTTAATAATGTATCCACAATAATGTATGCTGTGTTTAAAATTGTGAACACTTCATTCACTTACATTTAAATTTAAATAAACTGCTGTGCAAAATTCAAAGAACACCTGAAATTTTGGTCACATTTTCAAACTCTATATCTTCGGTTACAAGTAATTGATTGGGACGAAACTGGTATGGTTTTAACGGAGAATTCGTTGGTACCTAATTTATACAGGGGTTTTTAAGTACGACGTAATTTGTATCCTATTATGTACAGGCCATTCTTCAAACCCTTTACATTCTTACAAAAATTTGTCAATCTCCCAATTCTTTTACAGCGGTTGCGGATTTTCTTTTATTACTTAATTACTTTATTACTTTTGGCCCAACGCCGTTCTTTATGCATGAAGATAACAGGTAACAGATAACATAGGCTAAAGGCCGATTCCCACATAGCAGCGCCGCAGCAGCGCGTAGCGGCGCTGCAAATGCTGCTCCAAAAAATATTCATGTAATTAAATGGAACAGTTCCCAAATAAACGGGGCGGCGCTGCTATGTGGGAATCGGCCTTAACTGTAACCGTCATAAAATGTGAGCAAATTCTGTTTGTACAGAAATTTGCATTTTTTGCTACTTTTTGATGTACCTTCTATCTCTGTAATTGGTAATTGGAAAGAAAATCTATCCTTACACATCATTACAGGCAAAGAACATGGAAACTGCCAAGTCTCATTCAATTTATGTGGTAATTCTAAAGTCGTGTTGAACTTATTAGAATATTAGAAAAAATTTCGTATCTCCGTAAAGAACGGCGTTAGGCCAAAACTGGCAAAAACGTCAGGGGGTACCTATGAGCCTAAGGATAAAATGTAAGTACTAAAAGAAAATTCGCAAAGAATTGAGAGTTTGTCAAATTTTTATAAAAATTAACCTAACCTAATTATAACCTAAGATATACAGTGTGAAAATGTGACCAAAATTTTAGGTGGTCCTTGAATTTTGCCCAGCAGTTTATTATATTACATTATGTATACACTTCAATAAAAGAGTATACATAATCTATTACTAAATGTTTCCAAGAGCGTTTTCGTTATTTATTTGTTTACGAGCATCTACCCTCGATTGATCCTACCATCTGGTAAAGCCCGAGTGTTTAGTACCTTTTCTAAGAAGGGCGAAAGTGTAAAATCTATCTGATCATTCGTAGTACAAGGATTTATAATTAAAGATTTTTTAATTTCTAATTGTTCTAGCACATTTTTTATGTTCTTTTACTCTAGTTTCAATACTTCTACCGGTTTGACCCACATAGAAGTATTGAAACTAGAGTAAAAGAATACAAGAAATCCATACTAAATAACGCGCAAAATTCAGGATTTGCGACGCACTGTATAGAAAACAATCATTTTATATATCAGAAAAATCGTGAAAAGAAAGGAAAGCGTTTAGATCTGTTAGAACAATTACAATTTAAAAAATCTTTAATTATAAATCCTTGTACTACGAATGATCAGATAGATTTTGTACTTTCGCCCTTCATAGAAAAGGTACTAAAAACTCGGGCTTTACCAGATGGTAGGATCAATCAGGGATAGGTGCTCGTAAACAAATAAATAACGAAAACGCGCTTGGAAACATTTAGTATAAGACATTACTCTATTGAAAAAGACCTAATAAGCGGAAATACTAGTATATAGAGTGTTTTCTATATATTTCTTGGAACATCTAAATGAGGTCAATGTTTTTTTCAAAACAATTATTTTCACGATGTTTCATATCTGCTTCGAGTATCCACTTTATTAAGAGAGTATGTGGTAAACATGACAAAAAACATTTTTTCGTTAAAAAAATGAGAATATAATTTTTGAGAATTGACAGGACCCTCTTCTCTTTTATGACACCTATCACTTTGAAAATAAAACCTAAAATCTATAATTATATCTTGTGTAAGAGGTGAACATACTTTCTCTTTAAAATTCACCACGTAGGTACATAATTACGTATTACAGAATTCATCGAAATACCCTCAGCACAGAAACTGCGCTGAATAATAATTTCTGAAAACACTTGAAGTTGGCAGGGCGCCAAGTGGGATTACGGATCAAAGCAACTGGATGTTGAGAGCATAAATACACAAATTGATAGGCAAGGTTTCGGTCCGCAACTGCACAAAATGTATAAAACCTTCTTGAATGGAATCTGTCGCAGGATTGCGAAGAAGATAAATGTCTCAACAGAAAAAATCAATCATGGGGTGAGACTCGAGTGTTTAGGGATTGTGGCCTCTGCATTCTTATTGAAAGTTTTGGGTTTTCCTTATATCGTTTTGAGAAGTTACATAAGTACCCGATATATTGGCAATTTCTAAAATGTATACATACTCTAACGGAAAGAATAGAAACAATAAAACGAGTAAAAGTTGTTTACTTATTTAGTGTTTTATAAAATGTTATGTTTTAACAATACATTATTTTATTCTATCATTTTATTTGAAGGAGATGCCGAAAACAACTACTTCACGGGCAATGTGCCTCAACTGGCGTTGCATTACATCAGGATCTCCATAGGAGTCGCCACTTCGTTCATCGAGACCAACTGCCAGACACTGACCGGTTTCGCGCTTATTTTGCGCTCATCAGAGTGCCATAGGTAGTGGACTCGACGAACGATGCTACGACATGATTGCCTAATGGGCATCGTGAATGTTAGTAGTGGTGAGAAACACACCGTAGTGCCCGTTTTGGGTCTTTGCTACTATCTGACACAAATTGTCAGATAGTAGCAAAGACCCAAAGAGGGCACTACGGTGTGTTTCTCACCACTACTAACAATACTTTATCATTTTTATTCCGATTTTCTTCGATTAAAAAATTACAACCGCTGGTTTGTAGCATCCTATTGTATAAATAGGTACGAGTATTGTCATTTTGCCGAATTTTTGGACTCCATTATTTGTAGCTGTACAGGTACAAACATATATTTAAACTATAAACATTACTGCAGTAATTCTCGTATAAAAGTTTCATGCACAACTTCACAAAACACACACCTCTGGTTCGAGTTTGTAAAGATGTTCGCTTCATATTCAATTTTAATATATTTGCAAATTAGATTTAGACAGTATGCGCAACCTTGTTTGATGTATTTATTCAACAGTGAGTGTTCCTACAAGTCTGGAGATGAGATTTTAAATTAAAATTTTGTCGAGTTTAAACTTAAGTTGTGTAAAGTAAAGTGTAATAATAAAACCTTGTTTGTGGAGCTCAGACGCTGATAAAACTGAAACTTATATATTTTGGCTGCTACAATGTGGATTGCGAGTAGATTAAAGAACTTTTTTCTTACTTTAAGAAGGCTGGTCATACGTCAAACTGATATTAAATTGAGACAGTAAAAGTATTAAACATTTCAGTAGGAGTCTTACGATATTGTTATGCAAGGTCTTTTAGACAACGGAATCGTTGAAACATCAACAGTTGTGATAATATTTTACGTAGGTATAATCGTTACGGATGCATCTGTGTATACAATAATTTTTTTTTAAATCCAGGACTTTCTCCTTGTAATCATAAACAGAATTCTATTGTTGATACAGGATCTCCAGCGTCAGCTGTGTCTGAAGAAATTTTGACTTGAAAGTTTACTTACTGATTTTCTTCAAATATTTAGACATTCAAACAATAGGCTTGAAGGCTTGAATGCGAATTATCATTAATCGCGAATCATTGGTTTTCTTCTATTTGTATATACGCTCCCGATAATCATGCTGGTTTGAAAGTCACTAAACTATTCCATATTGGTAAAAAAATTGTAAATATTTGCAGCACTTACATGGTTGCATTCTAGGTGTCCTTGAAACTCAGCTGCTTCACGAAAAATCCGTGTTCCGTCACCATCTAATCTTATTTCCATGGCATTTTTACTACGTAACAGATAACGTTTTTGGTTTTCACAGTACTCTAAGCTTTTTCACCAAACAGCAATCAAATTAAATGATCCAAAGAAAAAGTGGAAATCATTCGATTGGTCAATATTTCACAATAAATTTGTTTAATAATGCTTTAAATTATAATAAGAAAAAAATTATTCTTGATTACTTATATTATTGATTCAAGCTTGATTAATATTCAAGCTTTTTAATTTATATTATGCATATTTCTAAAAGCCAAGTACCTAATAACACATTTTTCGTGGACACCCTGTATTTTAGAACACTGAAAATTTAAGCAGGTAGGTTTTAAGTTATCCTAAATAAGAATCCGTCCTCCGTTTTTTTTTACTCCGTTTACTTTTTGAAACCTGAGCTAATACAAGTTATCGTAGTTGGCCATGACTACAGCCCAAATACAAAGTAACCCACTCCTTGAATGAAAAAACACACATGTTGTGTTATATGTATAACTCTTTGCATCTATGCTAGTACTATATCTAATTGCTTTTTTGTAATAAATAAAATTTGAAAAAGAAATAGAATGTGCTATTGGATTGCCAAGTTAACCAATTACTTATTGTTTGGAAAACGATAAAAATCTGTGCTAATATTCTTTTGACTGTTATATGTGTTATTACTTTTGACGTGGACATATTATTCTTATTCCTTTTTTCTAAATGGTCCTTGTCTCCTTCAATCATTCACAAATATAATGGCCATTCAACTTCCACTGCCTCTTCCGTATTTCAAGGGTAAACTTGAACGGAACCATAACAATGGTTTCTTATTGAGTTATCCTTTAATAGCTTCTGAAAAATGTTACTTTTATTAGAGCCACGTATGAGTCTGCCTAAGAATGCGGTGTGAAGAGATTAATATAGCAAGACTTTTCTCCACTACAACAAAGCTTTAAGAAGGTTATGGTTGGCAGTAATCAGGCGTCTTAAGTGTTAAGATCGTATTTTAGAATGAAAAATAATTTGAAAGGAACTGTATGTGGAATAGAAGATATTTGGTTTAGGATTGCTTAAATGTGTAGGATTACCAGTGAAAATTTTTATTACCAAGCTGTAGTCAAAACTTGTCGTAAAATTTGATAAAAATTAAGTATTTCACATTAACCATTAATGATTGCCTTGTGGAAAACTCGTGGACATAATTTTTTAAGCACTAATTTTTTATATTTATTACACAAGTTATTGGCGTTAATATTTTTAGTATTTGTACGTATTTCTGATAACACAAAATTGTAATTAATATAAAGAAACTCTCTACTTACTCTAGAGTAAGCCCCAGTACTTACCAAGTACTTATACTCTGATAATATTTTAAGTTCGTAGTGTCATGATATGTTATATATTTAGGCTGTGATATCCTATAGGGTTATTCTCAAGTATCTATGCCATACTGAAGAGAACGAATACGTTCGAAAACCGCCCTGTGGCGGGTAGTGATTCTAGCAAATTTTGTGGTTACCATGTGATTTGGTGCAGGGCGGGGCAGAAAAGTTGTTTCCCATAATTATTTTAAAGCAAAGCTATTATTATTTCCAGTTAATTTTTCATTGCATATACCTAGTCAAGTAATTTTGATAAATATTTTACTCTAGCATACTGTTCAGATGGGTTTCTATTAACCTACTCAAGGAACGAAGTTTTAACCAATTACTTTTTTCCCTAAAACTAGCGGTAGAAACTAATAGTTTTTGCACCATAATAGAAAATTATTGCAAACAACTACAATCGCTTCAATTCTGGTCTGCGCATAAATAATAACATAACATCAAGGTCAAAAATTGAAGCATGCGCACTTGCATGTCGACAACATCCCAGTTTTCGTGCAAGTGGCGTAGAATTGCGAGATTATTTATTACACTGTTTTTAGGATTGTTTCTGCAAGTGCGAAAACTATTGGACTTTGGCACTATTGGCCCTACCAATGCCGCGTCTCGTTTTGTCACTTACATATAAAAACATTGTCACCTACAAAAAAGCGTTGTTCTTATAAACAAAATGATGAAATTGTTATTAGTGTCGGGGTTCTTCAAGAAATACATACCGATGCCGATAATTTTTCTTTGTCGTAAGTTGTCCAATAATATTTTGTGTACGATCATTTTTTGTGTGGAATATATGTATTTATAAATATATATATATATATATATATATATATATATATATATATATATATATATATATATATATATATATATATATACACAGTGCTTTAGGAAAGTAACGAATAAATTCATTATTTTAGAAATTGAGAAGTTTTCGAAAAAATCCCCTGACACGTCGATTTTGTTTTTAAAAAAGGCACTTTTTGACATACGACCCATATTTGTGACGTCATCGTTGTTCGAGATATGACGTCATCGACAATTTTCTTAAATAGCAACCCCCAATTTTGACCACGCCATTTGAAAGAGCGTATCATTCTACATACGCATCATGAAAAATTATGGTGTTACATAACAAAAATTTCAAGAAAATAATGTTTGAAGATCTTAAAATTTAATTTTCACAATACTGACAATGATAATGATTATGTAAAAAATCGACTAAATTAAATGTTCAAATTGTGCACCGTTGGCTGCCTGAGAATTCTGGGTGCCTATTTCTTTGACGTCAACCTAACTGGTGCAAGATATTTGGATTTTCTTCGAGACGACCTCATTCCTGCACTAATAACTTTATATCCAGATATAGAGGGACGTGATCTTCCAAGAAATGACATGTTCTTTCAACAAGATGGTGAACCTCCCCATTATGCAGCACCTGTCCGTGTTTATTTAGATGAGCTGTTTCCGAATCGTTGGATATGGAGAAGGGGACCGATTGAGTGGCCAGCCAGATCGCCTGATTTGACACCCCTAGATTATTTCTTGTGGGGATACTTAAAAAGCAAAGTACACGTTACTAGACCGGTTAATTTAGAAGATTTAAAAGCAAGAATTCGTCACGAGATACATCGTATACCTCCTGAAGTTATAGATAATGTCCAAAAAGAATTTATTAATCGTCTTGGCTACTGTCAGGCAGCCAACGGTGCACAATTTGAACATTTAATTTAGTCGATTTTTTACATAATCATTATCATTGTCAGTATTGTAAAAATTAAATTTTAAGATTTTCAAACATTATTTTCTTGAAATTTTTGTTAATGTAACACCATAATTTTTCATGATGCGTATGTTGAATGATACGCTCTTTCAAATGGCGTGGTCAAAATTGGGGGTTGCTATTTAAAAAAATTGTCGATGACGTCATATCTCGAACAACGGTGACGTCACAAAAAGGGTCGTATGTCAAAAAGTGCCTTTTTTAAAAACAAAATCGACGTGTCAGGGGATTATTTCGAAAACTTCTCATTTCTAAAATAATGAATTTATTGGTTACTTTTAGAAAGCACTGTATATTGAAAAATATATTGATTAATAGAAAATTTACCGTTGCATTTACGTTAACCAGTCTTACATGACTGGAATGAATGCATTTCCATGCATATAAATAAAGCGGCGGCGGCAATAGATGAATATCACAGAGACCGTTCTCCCACTAGGTATAATAAGCTGCAGGAAGGTTATGGCTGGCGAATACATAACAGGAATCAGACGCCTTGGGTGTCGAGTGTACGTTTAGTAGCAGCCAGATGAAAAATTACAGGGAAGATAAGCCGGGGAACATAAAAAATTAATCTCTAATTGTTGGTACAACAATGTTGGATATCGTGAAGTGATTTACGGGGTATAGTAAGCAGAAATAAACTCGTTGCCTTTAAAGCGACGACTTTATTACTGCAATAATGGTGGGAGTTATACAATAATTATTATTGTTGAATATTACGTTTGGGAACATTTTCCGTACTTCTTATTTTTCATCATTTTTTTCCTTGAAGGAAATTGATTAATTTAAAGTAGATTTTATTGTACTGATGTAGTATTATTTTCATAAAATTTAGAGGAAATTCTAAATGCATAGATGCTAGTTTCATGCTTTTTATATTAACATTTTTATAAAAAGAAAACTGCTGTATATATGTATAGATGGTTACTTCACAGAAGTAAAAATAAATATATTATATTTAAATATTAGTATATGCCCTAGAGGCGGCTCTTCCTTTTTTACATGTTCCAAAAATTGTAATAGCAATCCAATGTAAATAGTCCAATGGCTATAGGGGCAAAGAGGACAATGTCTCCTCCAAAGGACCTTTTCTTGGAACAAAAGAAACCACAAATTACTATTATAAGTTATGACGAAGACTGCCCCTCCCCCAAAAAAACTCCAGTTGCTCCTCTGGTTTTATCTAAAGGCTAATTGTCATCCAATATATTTGTATTTTCATCTTAGAAGTTAATATAAATATAGGGATATTTTAGTACTACTATACAGGGTTATATCAGAACTTATCCATAATAAAATTTGGGGATGTTCAACATAAATGTACAAATTTTTCTGGCGCATTCTGAAAACTATTTTAACATTTTTAATTGCACGCCGCTGGATACTGGTCCACTGTAATGGAGTGACTGACAATGCAAACTGGCGATGTCGCATAAAGCACGAAAAAAACTTCGGATACCGACACCCGGTGCAAAAAAGATTTGCAGCGTTTTTACTTTAAAATAAACTGAAAGATAGATAGATGTGCCCACAGTGACGTGTCTTTAAAATGAATAAAATTTTGTTAAACTAATTTTGAAGAATTGCGCTACTTGATTACTAGGTATTAGAAACATGAAATTTATAAAAAATTTGCACATACCTTTTTACAAAAGCTGTTCGAAATTTTGTCCCTCGACTTGTACACAGTTTTGGGCACGCCTTATCCAATTTTGCCGCACTAAAGCGAATGTTCCTCCTGTTTGCTGATCTTGTAAACGCAAATTATTCGCGGCAGTTGTGATACGCTCGCGCAAATTCTCTACTGTTTCCACATAGGTACGGTACACCTCACAAAAACCTAACTCACTGGCAAAACCTAACTCGTAATGGATAATCCGCTGGTAATAGTGCTTGAACACGCTGGATATGACTGAGCGATATGGATATGGATATGACTGACAGATAAAACTGAGCTTAGTGTAGTAAGCGCCACACCGTTGATTGGGATACCCCAGGCACCTGCCTAGCGATCTGACTTGTACTTATTCGTGGATTTTCACGGACCAGATTTAACACTTGTTCTTCAGCTGCTAAAATACGTTGTGGTCGTCCCGGGCCACCATCTCATCCACGATTTGCACGTAAATTACCAGTATCACGGCAACGTTATACCACTGCCGTAAAAGTTGCATAATTTGGCGTGTGTCGATTCGCCAACTTCGCCATAAATAAGAATCATGTCCATTAACTCAGCATTACTGTACACATGAGCCATTTTGAAAATTTTACAGTTTAACACTCCTACGATAAATAAAACACCGGCACTGAGAGAGCGACGCAGATAGACTGATGACTGATAGACAATAGAGATATTATCCCCACTCCAACTCTATTCGCTCGGTCTTGAACAGGCGTTCCAGGTATAAAAACTGGTTTACTGTTTTTTGTAGGAATGTGGTATATCAGATGTCGTTGAAGTACAGTTCCCATCTACGTAGTCCTTTATAATTGTATAACTTTAAACATTGTTTACGGGAAATCCTAAGACTTCTATTATACATTTTTTTGGTGATATCGATTTCTTATTTAAGGATGCACATATCCTCAAAGTTTTAGAGATAAGTTCTGAATAACCCTGTATATAGCTGGTTCACACGACAGAAGTAAAAATAAATATAGTGTATATTGGTATATGCCCTGGAGGCGGGTCGTCAATTTTTACATTTTCCAAAAATTGTAATAGCAGTCCACTGGCTAGAAGAGCAAAGAGGACAATGTCGCCTCCAGAGGGGAAACTTGCCTTTTTTTGGAAGAAAAGAAACCACTAATTACTATTATAAGTTATGACGAAGACTGCTCGCCCCCTCAAAACCTCCAATTGCTCCACTTGTTTTATCTAAGAGCTATGTCCATCTTAGAAATTAATATAAAAATAAGGATATTTTAGTACTACTATATTTATTAGCTAAATTGATTGTACGTATAAAATCTATAATAGAATAAATCAACACTAATATCATCCCTAAGTTGTAAATAAGTATTTATTTATAGACACGAATCTCTCTTTCTGAACTTAATACCTACGTCAAAAATATAGACGGTAAGTGATATTCTCCTGTGCAAAAATTCTCGAGAGTACGTACAGCATAGATTAGAGTAGTTTTTAATATTAATATCTTTGTCAGCCAGCTTCTGGTGTAAACAAAAGATTGCCCTTGAGTCTCGTATTACAACTTGCAGAGATATATTTATATTAATCTCCTGAACCAGTAGGTGTAAAAAACTTCTCTTTATTTAAATATGGCATATCTTATTATATCGGATGTATAAATGATGTATGAACTGTAAATTGGCATCCATTATTTACGCGTCTGAAATATTTTGCATAAACGTCAGTAAATCTGTTATTCATGTGGGCTTATGTTCTTAAGTTACATCTTGACAGCAGTTTGTCGTCTTTTTGTCGTTATCTGTATATATCAGAATTAATTTGTTATGGCTGCACTTTATTTATTATTTTCAGTACAACGGATATAACTCATTTAATTAGCTTTTATTTGTTTCAGGTGAGTGTCCAGAATGCTTAGGATGGTTATTCTGATACGAGAAGATGTTGACAAAATGAGAGTAAGTGTTTTATTAAATTAAAAGCCCCCATAAGTTAGACAATCGAACACCGAACCCCCCACTTTTGTAGCACTGCCTATTCGTGTCCAAACAATCCAAACAGGCCCTAAACCGTCCAAAATGGGAACTTACAGGAGCCGGAAACAGCCACCGTAATGCTTTTTTGCTTTCTTCTGTGGTCATTGGTTCAATACAAATGGTAACTGTTTTTTTTTCAAATTATCGTCATCGTTATCGATTCAACTCATCGTCAAAATATTCTTTTTTTAATTTGCAACAGGAAGTAAAATAATAGCGTCGTTTTTTGCATTTTAGCTTTGAAAATTACCTACTATAAATTTCTATCTAGATTGTAATTCTTGTTGAACCACTTCTTGCAAATGTAGTATCTGGTATGAGGAAATCCTAGACAGTTCGTTTAAACATAAAACAGAAACATCTTAAAACATAAAACGCTTAACACGGCTATTCTCTCAATAGTACAAACCCACACGTAGAATAAACTGCTTTTAATTGTGTTACCATCAAGTTTTATTATGTCATCGAAACTGTTTATAGCATCCCAGTCATGGAAATGCAAGTGATTTCATGAGTAAGCTCCAGTCAATTTTAATAGTCTCTTCAATTTAATACGTTCATTAAGATGTCTTCACCACGACACTTTATCGTGGTGGAAATTCTACAATCCAACAGATATTATTTCACAAGGAACAGCTCTAGCTAACTGGTCAAACCAATTTCTAAAAAGATCACATCTAACTTTTCATTGCATGATTTATCACAATTGGTTCATATAATAAAGGTTCACCGTCTTGAATATTCATGCAGTGCTGGAGATTTATTTTCCTTGTCAATATCAGATCTTGAGTAGCAGTTTTTCACGTACAAAGTAATCGGATTTTTTCGGAAGTAATCGGAAAGTTGAAATTTAATGAAACAGCGTTGGATGAGAACTACTTAGATGAAGGCTTTTCCTTCTTTATAATTATTGATGACTAACCGGCTGCGGGAAATGGTTGCTTCAGTAATATTAATCCAAAAAGTTATTGAAATTGGATTCGAAACTCGTCATGAAGGAAGAATCGATTGGATGGAAGAAAAATTTAGTTTCATCCCATTTAAATTATGCAAGTTCTGGTTGTATCGGAAGTCACATAACTGTCCAAATATTTTGCTTGCCGAGAACACCCTGTATTTAGTACACGAACAAAATTTTTGAAAAATCCTGTGAGTAGTGTTTGAGATGTAAGGTGTTAGCTCTTAGTTGGACACACTCTATACATATAGAGTTACTTATTCAGAACTTATCTCTAAAACTTTTAGGATATGTGCATCCTTAAATAAGAAATCGATATCACCAAAAAAATTTATAATAAAATTCTTAGGATTTCCCGTAAACAATGTTTAAAGTTATCTCATTATAAAGGAGTACGTAGATGGGCAACTGTACTTCAACATCTGATATACCACATTCCTAAGAATAAACACGTAAATACGTTTACAAAAAAGTAAACACGTTTTTGTACCTGAAACGCCTGGTTAAAGACCGAGCGAATAGAGTTGGAGTGGAGATAATATCTCTATTGTCTATTCAGTCATCATTCTAACTGTGTCCTTTCTCAGTGCCGGTGTTTTATTTATCGTAGGAGTGTTAAACTGTAAAATTTTCAAAATGGCTCATGTGTACTGTAATGCTGAGTTAATGGACTGTTATCAGTGGATTATCAATTACGAGTTAGGTTTTGTGAGTGGTTGTTGCAGCAAAATGCTGAAAATCCCCAATTTACTTAATAATTTGCGTTTACAAAATCAGCAACCAGGAGGAACATTCGGTTTAGTGCGGCAAAATTGGATAAGGCGTGCCCAAAAGTGTGTACAAGTCGAGGAATATTATTTCGAACAGCTTTTGTAACAAGGTATGTGCAAATTTTTTATAAATTTCATGTTTCTAATACCTAGTAATCAAGTAGCGCAATTCTTCAAAATTAGTGTAACAAAATTTTATTCATTTTAAAGACACGTCACTTTGGTCACATCTATCTAGCTTTAAGTTTATTTTAAAGTAAAAACGCTGCAAATCTTTTTTGCGCCGGGTGTCGGTATACTCTCAGAACTTCCGAAGTTTTTTTCGTGCTAGCCAGTTTGCATTGTCAGTCCCAAGGTCACTCCATTACAGTGGACCAGTATCCAGCGGCGTGCAATGAAAAATTTTTAAATAGTTTTCAGAAGCCGCCAAAAAAAAATTTTTTTTCACTACCACATTTCTACGTGTATGTTGAACATCCCCAAATTTTATTATGGATAAGTTCTGGTTATAATGGAGCAATTTCGTCTAGCGCCCAAGATGCAAGTAGGTATACATCGTTGGGAACTATAATAGAAATCATTTCTAGTTAGAGCTGCTAAATATACAATACCTACATTTTGTGGACGTCAAAAGGAATTGATTTTTGTTTACTGTTGGTAGGTTTCTTAATATGTGCAATAGTACAGTTATTTATTATTTGCAAACATGCTGCACGGACGGAGTTATAAATTAAAGAGCTTACTACTTGTCGTGTTATAACAAATATATCACGATGCTGAAAGGCATAACACACTTTTGAAGTGCACGATGTCGTAAATTACGTCTAGCATAGCGCACAATATATAATATTTTGAAGTTTATCTAAAGTTATGGTATGCCAATCGGTTCAAATGTGAGACAATGATAAATGCCGCGAGATTTGCAATTGCTAAATAAAATCGAACAATGTTACAGAGAAACCAATTACCAAATACGATGTCGCTAACGAGAGGCTACAATAGCAATATTCGGAATTTGTACCTAGATGTGTGGCTTAAATATCTCTACACCCATTCTGTAAGGGAATGAGCCGTATATTATTACTTTTTCCATTTAAAATTGTCGAGGGGCGAATCACTGGGGTATTTTAGTGTACAAGCAGGGGGAATCTCGAGAAAAATTGAGGAATTTCAAGGAATTGCGGGGAATTTCGGGGTATTTTGGGAAATTTCAGGGTATTTCGGGCAATTTTTTGGGTATTTTGGGGAATTTCAATCGTACATGCTTAATTTTTCTTAAAATCTTTACAATCTTTCTTTTGGGTTACGAACCTTTTGAGCTAAATTGGGTTGATTTATTGGATATAAATAAAAAATATAATGATATACGAAATCTCGCAACAAACAATTTATAAATTTGTTATACCATATGGTATTGTCTTTTAAAAGAATATATTATCTTACGTTTATTTTATTTTTACTCAATCTGTACCTATCTATCTTAACTGAAATAAAAGAAAAAACTTTTTAAATACTTTTCTTTATTTTTGAAACTTATGTAATGCTGTAATATCTTTTAAAGGAATATTTTACATTTACTTTATTGTTAAGCTGTAACCTCAACTCCTAAAAGAAAAGACTGACTGTAATATAAGAAAATACTTGTTAAATGTTTTTGTTATGTTATTATTTTGTTTTAAATTTGTAATTTATCCATTAAAATGATACTTCATTCATAAGAATATCTTTTACAAAAAATGTTTTCTTCATTCTCGTATTTTGTTATATCTGAGGCCCCACCTGAGGTTATACCTAATCCTCTACATTTTTTAATAATATTTTACGTTATATTTTTCCTAGATTTCATTATACTTCTTAAATTACGAAAACATTTTTTCTTGACAGGATTATAGGGTGTCTTAAAAATGTTTTGTAATGTTTTGTCTATATTTTATATTATATTTTTATTTTTTTATAGTTTTATTTTTTACCAAAGAACTTTTTATGTTTTGTTGTTGGTATGTGCATAGTATAAATAAATATATGTACTATGGTATATGAGTTTTATTGTTTTTCATATGGCATAAATAAATGTTACAAAAGCTCAATTTCTGTCTCTTTCAGTAGCACATAATAATGGGTAGGTACCGATTTTGTTGGGAATTTCAAAACGCCATGGGGGAATTGCGGGGTATTTTGGAGAATTTCGGGGAATTGCGGACGATTTAGTATATCCAGGGAATTTCAAACGTTTGGGTGTATTTCAGGGAATTTTTGGGGAATTTCGGGAGTTTTTCCCTGCAAGGGGAATTTCAATGTACAAATTTTTTTAGTGAATTACCCCTCGAAAATTGTAGAGGTAAAATATGTACGTATAAACAAAAGTAGCTAGAGTTCAACCTACGAAAATCACGTATCACCTAACAAATTACGACAAAATTCGCAGTGGTCATTTGGTTTAAATCGGTGTACCCACAGTGAATGAAGTTCTTGGTATAATTTATAAAACAAAGATTTATTTTGCAGAAATCTTCAAAGAGATGTTTTCCAAAGTTTTAAAACCATTTGTAGATGGTTGTAGATGGATGTAAATGGATGTGGATACTTGTTTCATCATTCAGCGTGTGTTTTCTTTAATTATTTGCATCATGATTTTTTTTCTAATGAGCAATTGCAATTACAGAACTACCGTCTAAATTGACTGAAATAAGATTCATATAATCACATCATATAATCTTTTGAGAATCTAATATTAACTTTACCTGTTTTCCGACTAAATATTGTAAAGTAACGAACAGAAGTATTCTCGAACTAGGTCAGACAGTTTATTACTTTTTAGTTAATAACTTTCACAAACAAGCGAGTAGACAAATAAAAATAATTCTCCATAAAGACTGGAAAATAAAACTTATCTAAAACTTTTTGTTTAGCATTCTACTACCCAAAACAATAATTCCGTAATTCTACAAGCAATTTATTACTGTTAAATTGTTTTGTGTTTCCCAACTTTCGGCAAAATTACTGCGCGCAACCGTTTCGGCTAATAAATTTTAACACAAAGGAAATCGCAGATTTATAGGCAACATTTATTTTAGATTTCCTTGTTCTATCTCACTGTTGTTTAGTGTTGGATTGTGGGTTTATGAAAATCGTTGATAAGAGAAGTTTTGGATTTAATGAGTGAATACCTCAAATAAATATTTATGGTCCCCCATTTCAGTTGACGTTTAGGGAATTACCAGATGTGCTAATTTATATTGTTGAATATCACTTTCTTAAAGCACACTATGGAAATACTCTAAACGGAGCCTATAGAATTGACTATGAAACGCTTTGGAGATCCAAAAGACCGAAGATAACTACTCTTTTAATTGAAATATTATTAGGAAATCCAAGTATACATAAATATAAGTAGGTATATGGTAATACTTCTTGTTGGGAGTCCTAATTGGTCCCAGCAGAAGTATTGGTAAAAACTTATTTGTTCAGACTATGGAACGAAAATGGATTTGCTGAAAATGTAGATGAATTTATTTTGAAAATCGATGTGTTTTTCTTATATCCAATAATTTCTTATGAAAATTTCCTATCAAAATAGAACAATCTAAACTTCTGTCTGTACAGGGTGAGTCAACCATAGAGTAAAGTTCATTATCTCATTTGTTTAGAGAATTACGAAAAAACGTTAAATACAAAAGTTTTATAGAATATTAAGGTGCACAGTTTAAAATTATTTTTGAGTATACAGGGTGATTCAAAAGAGCGTGGCGAATATAACATAAGTTTTTTTAAATGGAACACCCTATTTTTTTATTTATTTTTAGATTTTACATGAAATTCTATAACTTTTTTGTTAATAATGTCATATACCTAAACCCAGTAGTTTTTCTAATATTTTAATTTTTTTAGAAAAATATTAGTTTTTACTCTTATAAGAAACTGACAGTACCGCCATTGTTTCTAAAGGTGGAATACTCAAATTTGGTACAAACGTTCTATAAAGATGACAAAAAAGGTGTACGTAAATAAATTTTAGTTAAATGCTACAGGGCCTTCAAAATAAATTTACACATTTCGACTATTTTAACTTCAAAAATTTCAATTTTTTTAAATGGCACACCCTGTATATTATTATTTTTTCTGATAGATTTTACAAAAGCCTTCAACTTTTATTGACTATGTCATATACCTAGTTTTCATAATTTGCGAGTTATTTTGATTTTATTCTTTTTTACACTTACCTACGCTATTGTGGAAACATAAACTAATATAAATAATAATAATTTCCCTACTAACTACCTTACTTTTAATTATTATGGAGTAATCAATGATCAAAAATATGCCCGTCTACTTAGATACACATATTTAGTCTTGTTACTATATTTTCTTGCATGTTCCATAGCATAAAGGATGTTTATTGTCCTCCAGGTATCTCGTATCCTATTTTCGATATCTTCTGGTGTTGTAGGGGAATTCACATAAACACGATCTTTAAAGTGGTCTAACAAAAAGAAATCTGAAGGTGTTAAGTCACATGATCGAGGGGGCCACCCAATGAATCCGTTAGTGTAATAAAAACAAGTGTAAAAATGAATAAAATCAAAATAACTCGCAAATTATGAAAACTAGGTATATGACATACTCAATAAAAGTTGAAGGCTTTTGTAAAATCTATCAGAAAAAATAATAATATACAGGGTGTGCCATTTAAAAAAATTGAAATTTTTGAAGTTAAAATAGTCGAAATGTATAAATTTATTTTGAAGGCCCTGTAGCATTTAACTCAAATTTATTTACATATACCTTTTTTGTCATCCTTATAGAACGTTTGTACCAAATTTGAGTATTCCACCTTCAGAACCAATGGCGGTACTGTCAGTTTCTTATAAGAGTAAAAACTAATATTTTTCTAAAAAAATTAAAATATTAGAAAAACTATTGGGTTTAGGTATATGACATTATTAACAAAAAAGTTATAGAATTTCATGTAAAATCTAAAAATAAATTAAAAAATAAGGTGTTCCATTTAAAAAAACTTATGTTATATTCGCCACGCTTTTTTGCACCACCCTGTATACTCAAAAATAATTTTAAACTGTGCACCTTAATATTCTATAAAACTTTTGTATTTAACGTTTTTTCATAATTCTCGAAACAAATGAGATAATGAACTTTACTCTATGGTTGACTCACCCTGTACATTAGTTGGAGTAAAAGGTGGTGAGTAGGGTGTAATTTAAAATTTAATTATGACACTAAAAAATCTACGCAAATAGATCATGGCTTCAAACTTTTCACAGTTCCTGGAGTTGCATAATTCTGGGAGTTGTTTACACTGTTCCGCAACTCTTCAGGCCAGGAAGTTGCACAAGCCGCTGCACTAAATCAAAATGAAATAAGGTGTATGTAACCAAACTATAAAGGCGTCTTTCTCTTTTATATATAACCATTAGATCTGAGATGTCTATGTTATAAACTTCTAAGTATACTCTAGTTCTATCTTGATGCTTTAATTCGACCTACATTACAAGTTTTAAAACTCTTGATAACAGACCCATCAAATAAATGCTTCTTTATCTCAGACGAAAACAAATGCATTAAAATTCCAATAAGAACCATGAAATTACTATATTTGGGAATGAGTAATAAATAATGTGTTTTATCTGGTTTTCTGGGAGGCATCTGCACAATCAGAGTGGACTTATGAGAGATTACAGCTCTATTGCTGTCATCGTTACTTAAATACGTCATAATTAAAGCTTTATTCGGTACTTGTATTTTCGTGGCAGCACAAGTTTTACGATTTGATGTAAATAGATGTTTTGTCCAGTGTGGGATACCGTGATTGACAAAATTCCTGCCATACTTTCCTTTATGAGGACCCCATAAAAATACTAATGTCACTAGGAATAATTTAAAGTGGACACGTTTGATTACCTGTCTATCATGTAATCAGAATAGCATTCCAATAATTTCAACAGGACATTTTTATAGGTAATAAGAAATAGGTATATTAATATTTATTTACAATCTATAGTTACAATAATTCCTATCAATAATAATTAGGAAACGTAAATTTAAAGACAAACAACAAACTAGACCTCGACTAGTCATCTACAGATGATGTCAACTTGGTTGGCGAAACGTGCGTCGAGTGCAGTATAGTGTTTTGGTGTTATATGGAAAACTACATCAGTGTTAACAATAATTAGTAGGTAATTAATAGGGAGTGTACTATGTATACTCCCTATTCATTATTGTTGTTATTTTGTAACTTACTTCACAAATTACTCAGGTTGATAAGGTATTAATGTCGTTAACCTTAAAGTAGCTTTTTCTATTAAAGTAATTTTTTCTCCTATAATTATAGTATAATTAATTGTTTTTATTTTTCTCATATTTTCATTACCTACTTCGTTTATTTTCAGTTAGCTAAACTCTTTGTTTTTCTTTCTCCATCGCTAACAATATGAAATACTAAAGCAGATTGATTTCTCGGTAATTTCATGAAGAGAAGATCATATATAAATTTATTTCATAGGTTACTTTATTTCTAATATACAAGGCATTCAAATTTTTATTCGTTTTTGGAACGAATATGCAGCAAGAAAGAAGGAGATGCATGCTGAAGTCACAGGGTAAACATATTAATCTGTGCTCAAGTGATTTCATGAAGTAAAAAGGTTATATGAACTTATTTAGTAACTGGCTTAGTTTCTAAGAAGCATTATTTACCTCTATTGAATGATGAATAGAAAACTTATTTCAAAATGTTTTGTTACTGTGGTAAGTCTATACACCTTTTTTCAGATGATTTATTTCATTATTTCAACATTTTTTTCTTTTCGGCAATTTAACAAGGAGTGTCAAAATTAAAATTGTCCGTGGAAATAATAGTAAATCCACATAATAATAAGCGCGAAACCGGTCAGTGTCTTGTGGTGTCATGTGGCGACTCCTATGGAGATGCCGAAGTAATGCAATGCCACCCAGTCGGGACACATTGTCCGTGGAATAGTTGTTTTCGGCACCTCCTTCGAAAAAAACAGAAATCAACATTTGAAAAAAAATAGTTGAATAGCGCTTCCATAGTAACATGAAACTGATATCTGGGGCAGACTGTATACACCTACTGAATATATTGGAGACTATTTCGAGATTGTGACTAATTTTCATGTTTAAATAATTATTTTTCAGTAATCGGGGGGGTCTCATCTATTTTTTTACTTACTTATGCGGTCTAAAAATGATCAAATAAGTCATGATGCCATCCGTGATTCAGCGATATATTTAGGTGTATAAGGCTTCAAATATTTTGGGCATGCCGGATGTATTTGCATGCGCCATAATTTTAATTTTAACAGCTTATCCTTGTATGGAGTCTGTTTTTGCAAAATATAGCCAATAAATCAAGCAAATGAACATGTAAAGGTCATTTTAAAATTCTTTCTAAGAAAAACTACATAAACATGTGTACATGGAAGCTTGTTTATATTGTGCCGTTCTCTGTTCCTTTGATCTGGAAGATTGCAGACACATTTTGGCCACATGCCGCCTAATAAAACCATTAATAATAATGTAATGATATTTTAGGAAGCCGTTAATTAGCAATCGGTCCATTATTTTTCTAACAGATGATATGGACAAGAAAACAGTGCCTTTTCTTAAATTAAATTTAATGTTTATTTCATTGTTTGGACAAAAATTGTACTAATAGTCCGGGAATAATAAAAATTCAATGCATAAATAAAAATCTAAGCTATTAAATTCATGTAGTTATTAAAAAATTTATTATTCCAGGTCACCTATTGTACGTACTCAGGTTGTTTTAGATAAAAACATTTTTGTCTACCCCATCTTTTCCGATCCACATTTCGCTTAAGGATTTTAGTTTGAAGTTAACGTATAGGATTACTTTATGGCTTCATTTTCTCACCCTCATTGCCATTAATCGCATGTTTGTTTAAGAATAAAATATTTCTTTGCCATTGTTTCTCATTAGGCAATAGATCGAGTAATCCTGACTGTGACAAAAATTGTATTTCTCCTTTTCCTCGCCAAAATAATATAATGGAAATGATTGAAATTTTGCTTTAGGTATTTCCATGTAGTACTAGCAGCAAGTACCTAGTATGTGATCAGAACAGTGTTTTCGTTCTTTGTGAAAAACTGAATTAGGTTTTGAGTTTCACACCAGCGGCTTCTAACACATTGGAATCCTCTACACGATGTACCACGTAATCCTTCAATTAGCGTTTCTAGAATACTACGCGTACTGGAATTCTGGAAAATTTGGTTAGCATTATTGAGTATTTGTACTAGTATAAATACTGATTTCATACTATTTTAAAAGTTAGGAATTTATCTTATGAATAATATCCTTCATTCTCATTTCATTTAACAGAGAAGTAGAATGCAATAAATATAAGTACCCCCAGTTTTCACATTCCACGTACCTTTCAGAGTTTACAGCTGGGTCTACACTTTTGTGAACTCATTATTATTTACCTAAGTATTCGTTTTGATATCAGGATTAGGGCATATCCATAAAATGGGTAATAAAAAAAGGAATTTATATTCACAATCATATTATTCTCAAATTTAAATCCCTTTGCGTATACGAATCAGGAGTTCATATTATATAGTGTAAACACAGCATTACGATTATAGTAACCTAACCCGTCGTTAAGGGTAACCCACCGGGCGGTCAGGGCTTGACCACTCTGAATTTCCTAGAAATGCGGTCAATGTGCATCCTCTACATTCCCGTATTTCGGTTTTTTACCTAGCTCTTTTCTTCTGTATCCTCAGATACCTTACCGGCTTTTTATGTATCCACAGTTCTAAATATAGGTGCTTATTTTACAGCTATTTTTGTAAATACTGCAAGTTTTTTAGACAACAAATCGGCCATTACACAAACTCCACGACGCTTATTAACAAAGACAATAATATATCGCTAGATATAAATCTGTTTAAAAATGTACCTATACAATAAAAAATTATTAGATGATTTTGAATCGATAATGAAAAAAAAAACATTTTATTGTACCTATACCTGAAGCATTACAGACAATGCAACGTGGATCTAAATGGCATGGCCCTACAAACAAATTGTGTAAAGTCAAAGCCAGAATTAAGCAAAGTGCAATGACCGGAAAAAGAGTAGATCTATGTTGTCACATTTATTTCTAAAGTATTCTTATTTAAAACAGGAAACGTATTAATTACCTTCTTTACCCATTTTTTTACTTGTCTTTAACGTCCCTTATCCCTATTGTACTTTATTAAAGCAAACACAATGTTTCATTTCTGTTTTACTTAATAATATCAACGAATTTCCGAATATGTGGCAACTGCGAACGTCGTAAAGTTGACGACAAGCTGTTGCATTTACGCTTTCTTTTCTCTGAGCTTCAACGACGTTGATTGGTCGAATCAGAAACCAACCAGCGACTGCGCTCGAGGTAGTAGGGAAACAGTGGCGTGATATTGGGTTATTTCGTGCGCGTTTCTTAACGGTAAAAATTTATGGTAAAATTATCAGTGTATTTATTCTTTGTGTCAGTGTTTATACATATTTGTGTTAGTTAAAAAAGTGGAAGTGCATATACTAGAAGTATTCTATAGAATAGTATACGAGTATACATATATTAACTGAAATGTGCCCAATAGTAAAACAAAATACGCACGCCCATGCATCACCGCATTTTACCAGATCGGCGAGGTCATTCCACTCTGCTTAATTCTGGTTTGTATTGTAAAGAACTAAAATCTTATTGGGTCCTCTATACTGACTTGCAGTTCATGAACTGTTTGTGATATTTTTTTATCCCATTTTTTATAAACTGTTTTTTCATTGTACCATGTACTAAGTATGCACCGCTTTACTCTGCAACTTGGTTCCTCGTTTGTACCAGTTTAAATCACTTCTGATTACACAATTCGCCGCAATTAAGGGAAGACAAGACTGCGGGATGTTCCGCAATCTGTGTACTATTTGCCGAAACTCTACACTACACATCACTTAATTTTTTCGTCCGTCGTTCCGAATTAAATTACAGAGCAACGAAATGTTAGAGCAACAAGAAACTTCTTTGTTTCGTGAAATACATTAATCGCATAGTTTGCCGACTTGTTTAAATTTTGTTTCATTGTATTGCAGTTAAAGAGTAGCAGTAAATATAGAGATTAGAGACAACGTAGCAAAAGTTGACCACAAAAAAGGAAACGCGTGCTCGGAACTGGAATATTCTGAATCACCGAGTAGGAAACACTCCCTAATTAACTCTGAAAGTTCATGAAAGTTGAAGACTGAAAATAAAATTACCGGCGATTATCACTCAAATAAAACTTACACTGTGAAGAAAAATGAATGAAATAATATTTTCTGTGACAAACTGTTTTGTTGAACAGATTATTAAAATCATAAAAAACACTGTGTTTGAGATATTTCACTGGACATACTACCCTAGCTACCTACTTTTTTTAAAATTCATTTTCATTTTATTAGTAAATTAAATAAATTGTCATTGTTACCATACAAAAATTACACATCAGTGTAATTACTAAAATATACGCATATTCAGGCAACTTTCATGAGTAAAATGGCAGTTTTACTTCTAAAAATAATTTCAACATGTACTACAATCTTACGTTGATGTGCTGATCATAACTTAACGTTGAAATTCCCTGTCAAAAACATGTTTTCAATGTATTGTAGGCGATGTTAGTCAACTCTAATCCCCGTCTTAATCAATATTTTTTATTTTTTACTATGTAGTTGGACATTTTTACAAGTTGAATAGAGTCTGTCAACTAACATCTGTCTGTCAATTTGACATTCATTGTCAGACAGATAGTAGCAAAGACCCAAAGAGGGCACTACGGTGTGTTTCTCACCACCACTAACATGTTTTAATGTACTTAACTCTAAGATTTCCCTGTCAAAAAATTACGAAAATGATGTAACAGATTCTCTACACTGTTTTTACCTTCTTATAGGAAATAATTACAACTGCTCATTGCATGTTCAACAATTAAACAGTGAGGACATAAAGTCCCCCCCCCCCCTCTAATTTTTGAACCACTGGGTAGATTGTGATGAAATTTGGAACGATAATAATATGACTAAATTCTGCATTTTTTGACACATCAATGACAGCTCTGAATGTCAAAATGACAGCTGGGCGTGCAATAGGAACATTTTTTTAAATGGAAATGGAGGTCGAGTGGGGACTCATTGTGAAGCTATTTTTATGCCCAAAACATCCCCCAATTTTGAGAACATTTGGTTCAGTAATTTCCAAATAAAAACCAGTAATATCGATTTCTGTTATATCATCTTTTTGCATACATATTACAAATTACTGTAAATTATTCAAAGCAGAACATTATGAAATAATTTAAATTAAACCTAAAAAAAAAAAAATTTTTAGAGGCAGAAACAAATTTAGAAAACACGTGTTACTTCAAAAGATGTTAAAAATGACCTCCATGAACCTTCTGACAAATAAATGTTCCATGAGTAAGTTCTATTATAAAGATTATGTGGTAAAAAGATTATGTTATAAACTGATATTACTGGTTTTTATCTGGAAATTAGTGAACCAAATGTTCTCAAATTTGGGGGATGTTTTGAGCATAAAAATAGCTTCAAAATGAGTCCCCACTCGACTCCCATTTCCATTTAAAAAAAATTTTCTATTGCGCGCCCAGCTGTCACTTTGACATTTAGAGCTGTCATTGATACGTCAAAAAATGCAGAATTTAGTCATATATTATCGTTTCAAATTCTATCACAATCTACCCAGTAGTTCAAAAGTTAGAGGGGAGGGGGGGGACTTTATGTCCTCACTGTATAAAATTCAAATAATACAACTTGAATAATAGCAAAAAGGACCTTGCTTAAGAATGTATGCGGAAAGCCATCCATGGAAATAAGGCACGTAGATCATATTAAGGTATGTGTCAACCCCTACCAAGAAAAACTGCCCTATAGCGTCCAATTAGTGGCAATAAAAGCCGTTAACTTTTAAATCTTCTTTGTCCCATAATTATCTGACATAATGAAATTATAAATTCAGGACGTTATCTATAGAACAAATTATGGTGATTAAGTGTGAATTGTGTGAGGAACCATAGAGGTATTTTTTTAATTAATGGTATCCTTTCTTGGAAGAGAACGATAACTCATTTTGTGGCAGAACTTTAAATACTTCTCGTAATTAAAATGAAATGGTTGTAGTGGTCATTTGAACTGATCCTTCTCTATTCTTCAAACTTCAGAACATCTGGAAAATAAGTGTTTCTTCCTCGAAACAGACAAGTGTGAATGGAACATTAAACTTGTAATTTACCGCATCCAAGAGTAATCGGAAAAATGTGGAATGTTTCAATCTGTTTTCAGTAATGCTTGAATTTTTCCAAATGGAAGGAAGTTCAAGCATTTCGTTAAAAATTGGCACAATTTCTGGCCTGATAAATATCTACCATTAAAGCGAATGGTAATAATTCCTTGCAACTTGTGCATTCTAACAATTAACTATTTGTACTTAAACGGGAAACATTCTTTTCCACAAATCCTATGATTTATTGCACTCCATTAAAAGGCGATGGTGGTTATTAATTAGCCTTATTAAAGAGCAGTCTTGTTACTTAATGCCCGTCCATCAACTGTGACCTGGATTAATTTATTTCCTAGAAATACAGAGACGAGCAAGCAAAGACGGTTGTTGTCTGTACATAAACCCATCATTATACGTCCATCTTACAAGGACTTCAAGATTAATCCAAACATTATTCGCCTATAATCTACCAGATTCCATATTATGCTTTTGCAATTCTTACACTAAAAGCATATAATAATAATAATAATAGTTATAATAATAATAATAATAATAATAATAATAATAATAATAATAATAATGGATATGGAGGTACCTGATGTCAACTGCAGGGCCTGCCATAGGGCGCCGGAGATAATTATGCATCTGCGTTCCACTTGTCCGGCATATGCAGTCTCGGCCTATATCCATAGACATAATGCGACTTTACGAGTCTTTTACTACTTCCTATGGCACTCGTATGAGATAGAAGAAACACCAGTGTTGCCGAAACACCAAGGGGATATTATGTCCGGTTTGGGGAATGAGAAGTGCCGAATTTATTGGAGCTACTCGTTTCCCACGCTCAGGCAGATTCGAGCCATTAAGCCTGATGTAGTCCTCGACCACCAGTTCAAGACAATGTTTGTCATCGAGTTCATTTGTCAGCTCCCGCCGAGACCAATATTGTCTTGATAGAGGAAGAGAAACGGACGAAATATCGAGACCTTCTCTTCGAACTCCGCAGACTCAAAGTGTCTTCGATATTTGACCTGGTGAGCGAAATATAATTAGGTCCGATCCACACAGATCAAATGTTCGCAGTTGAGCGTTTGGTTTTTGACCTACTCAGTTTTGATCTAACCTAAGGGTCCTTCATCAGCAAGGAATGACAGCTCTTTTATTTTAACATATTGACTGATAAGTAAATCCTACAATGCTTGAAAATTCGCTCAAAAGTCGTAATAATAAGCATTAAAGTAATATGGAAGAGGACAGTAAAGCGAAATATAACATCTTCACTATTCCTTTGCCTCAAATAGAGATTCATAATGAATTTTGCATCTGCTTTTCAGAAACGGTAACATCCTCGAGATAAATGCTGAGGATAAAGTATATACGACAGGTATAGCTGCTATTTTTCAAGCAATGAACAATAAAAAATGTATATTATTTTTTAATGTTACTTTGAAACTTACATTGGCAAGTTTCAGTTAAAACATATCCATAAATTGGTACAGATTTTAGCTGTAAGCACCTATTATTACCTTAAATCATCTCTATACTTGTTAATAACAAGATTGGTAAATCGGAAATAGTTTATTTTATTCCATAAAAACTGTATCTAAGAGAAAAATATTTATAAATTTGCATTGGACGTAGTTGGTGCTGTTTGAGGTGCTTGAAATTTAAAATTCTATGGAATATTAAAACAAACATATCCGCTGGGTGCGATCTCAATGCAGGTCAGTGTTCGCAATCGTTTGTTCAAGGGATACAGGGAAGACGGCTTCCGAAGAAACGCTCTTGAATAATTCATTTGCATCTGAATTTTATACTGTAACATAAGCAGGGCGTAATCGAAAACATGCGTCCATAAGAGTATTTTCTTTATTAAGCAACATTTGTTCTTCTGGATTTCGAATTTTGTTATAAGATGCTAGATAGTTTCTTTGTCAATATCAGAGATGTATTTTTTATGGTATATATTATTTATTGGCTTATTTAACTGTTTACATCTTTCTTTATATATGAATTTAGCCAAAAAGTTAACTAAGAAGTAAATTATTAATTCAATTATCAAATGTTATGGTTCAATATTAACCGAGCAGGTGGCTCAGGGCGTAGCGTCTCGATCGCTCAACCCAGAGGTCGTGGGTTCTAATCCCCACTCCGCCAAACAATTTTTCATTAAATTGTTTACTCGTAGATCAAGGCTTATTCGCAGGGATGGCTTGGCAACCATCCTGGCGATGGCCTAGGATGGGAAGAATGTCAACTTGGTCTTAATGTGAGAGATTAAAATCAGTTGATGTTTGACTTGTCCCCCTAACTAATGAGGTTTTCCAGGTTTCCCTCATTCCAGCACTGAATGGTGGTTAGGGCCTACCAACGTAAGTCGTTCCTGAGGCGCAAATGCGGCCCGCGAAATAATAATATGCCGCCCCCTCTCCCACACAAGTCTCAGATTTTCGGGCTAATCCTTGTGATTAGAATGAGGGGTAGAGATATTATTATTATTATTATTATTATTATTATTATTATTATTATAACATACGGTGCTCGGTGGCCGAGCGGTTAAGACGTCTGGTTTTTAATCGTTCTCCGCGATTGACGACGGTTCGATTCTCACCGTGGTCAACTTTTTCTAATTGCTCCAATATTAAATCTGTGTGTATAAGGCTGGTAGCGTTCTTAATATGCAACTAGTACTACAATATCACTGTATAAATGGCTAACAACCTACTGTACACTTTAATTAATAAGGTTTTCCAGGTTTCCCTTATTCTCGTACTAAATGGTAGTTAAAGTTATAACATCGTAAGTCGTTCCTGGGCGCACTCGCAGCCCGCAAAATAATAATATGCCGCTCCCTCTCCCACACAAGTCTCTGACTTCCGGGCTCATCACTAAGATGAGAATGAGGGATAGAGATATTATTATTAATATTATTATTATTATTATTATTAAGAAAGTTTTATATTTCTTCGTTAAATATAATTCTAGGTATGCAAAGGAATAACCTTATTATTTTTAAGATATGTCGGAAACAACTATTTTGCGTGCAACGTGCACCAACCGACATTGAATTACACGGCATATCTTCATATGAGAACTTCTCTCTTACTGTCGCACTTTTCACACATGGTACAACATCTGCCGAATTTCACCAGGTTGCTACTTTAGCAGCCAAAAGGGCTGAGTATTTTATAAATTACTTATAGGCACTCATTAATAATAGAAGAAAAATACTAACTAATTAAGTTAAAGTTAACACGTAAGGTTAACACCTAGTATTTTTTCATGTTGCGCCTTTTGAAATGTCGACAGGATATTTTTCGCTCAAACTTGACTTGCGCATAAATATTTGCACTCGCATAAACTGCATTTCTTGATTAGTCACAGAGCTACTGTGAACAAATAAGCTGCAAAAATCAGTGGCATCATTATTTGTGTTTGATTACTACAGATAAATTATAATATATTATGAATTCTACCGTTTCTAATCATGGTATTGAGTTTCGGAACATTAGTCTGTCCGTTTCAGCAGTTTGACAACCTAAGTAGTTGAAGTAAATGCTCTCAAACCGAGAACTAGGACAAAAATTTACGTAAAAACCAAATAAATTCTAGAAAAGTCGAAAGTTGTAATACCCCGTGCATTAATCTTCTTCGAATGCATGCAGAGGACGTAAATAGAGGGAACTGAGTTACATTTTTATCTCGGTTTTAAAATGGTAATCTTTAGTGGTCATAAAGTGGCATCTGATGCTTATATAAAAGGCTTCTCAAATGAACAAGAGCAGCATCGGAAAAACTGACCTAACTTGGAGAAATACGGGTAGACAGGTATTGTCTTTTAAATTTACGATGTCCGTATGGGGAAAATTATGTCCTTGGTAAAGCACTGATTTATTCAATTCTCAGCTTCTGTTCAAAATCTAGCTTAATCATTTCTAAAAAATTGGGATTTTATATTACCTACAACAGAAAGAAAATACTGTACAGGGTGATTCACTTTCGAGTGTGTAACATGGGTATCTCGCTTATTATAAAAGATAGATTGTAGGTTTAATTCGGCAAAGTTGCGTAATTTTGTGCTCAATAAGTTGGCGCAAAGAAAAACCCCATATCTGCTTTTGTTTTTGAGTAAGACGCAAAAAATGTTTTTTCTGGTTTTCGTTTTCTGGCCATAACTTCTATATTTTTGAAAATATTGGCTTATCGTTTTCACATTATTAGGACACTTTTTTGAGACAAATACGATGCCGTAAACCGTTTTTTTAAAAATGCTACTTCTGTTGTAAATCATTGTCAACTTTATTTTATCTTATGGGCGTCATATTCATTTTTCTCATATTTGAATAACTAATGGCTAACTAGACATTTTCCAAAAAATACCTATTTTCCTTCATAATGCCCTTAATATTAACATATACCTATTATATTATCGTATTCAGAAAAAATCGATTTATTCAAATACGAGAAAAATTAATATGGCGCCTTAAGAAAAAATAAAGTTGACGATGATTTACAATAGAAGTGACATTTTTTTAAAAAATCGGTTACGGCATCACATTTGTCTCAACAAAGTGTCCTAATAATGTGAAAACGATAAGTCAATACTTATATTAAAAAATATAGCAGTTATGGCCAGAAAACGAAAACCGGAAAAAACATCTCAACTCAAAAACAAAAGCAGATATGGGGGTTTTCTCTGCGCCAACTTATTGAGCACAAAATTCTGCAACTTTTCCGAATTTAAACCTACAGTAGGTATATCTTTTATAATAAGCGAGATACCCATGTTACACACTCGAAAGTGAATCACACTACACCTATCTGTGCTACAGGAGAAAGAGATAGAATAAGTGAAAACCTTCCGCTGGATGGTGGCACATGTTTTCTACCAATAGATTATTGATGGAGCTCATGAAGAGGCGGTGGTGTCAATCGCGGTGTGTCAATTACAAATTAATGATTTGTAATATTACAAAATTTTATATAAAACTAAAAAACCACTGATGAAATTTTGTTAATTCATCAAATATTTTTTTTATTGCATATTAGGTATACAGTGGTTTTTTGGGGCAAACTTTAGAAGTTTGCCTTAATACTGGACATTGAATATTTAATTTGTATGCTTCTGGTTTCCTGTTTTTTGTTATTTTACAGGTGGTATAATCCCAAAAGAGACTACAATGAATCATGAAAACGCACCACAAATAAGTTACAGACATTATTGCTAGTCATTATTCATTAGCATAGTGGCTTTAATTGTGATTACTGATGAGCTAAGCTGTACCCTATTTTATTGAAAGTTTTGTTTTAATAGATTTAGATTTGGATTTAATAACTAACAGATTTTTATCTCAGTATATTAATATGAAAGAAATAAAACATGATTTAGTCAATTTTAGACAATTTTAGACATTTTAGACAATTAACAAATATTATTTAATTAATGGTATATTTAACCAATTATAAATTGATCTCATTATTCATTCTAAGTGCATTATTTGCTTCATCTTGTATAATTAGATAAAAGAAAGTAATATTGCTCATCCTCGATGCAATTGTTCCAGTCACTTAGTCGTGAAGAGAGCGATTAAACTTTTTATTACTTAACGGATAATAACCAGAACAAAACCGGTAAATTACTTTATCACGGTTTTATTAAGGCTTTATTGCCGTTTACCTTCACTGTAACGTGTCTAGTTGCAACATTTTATGTAATAAACTTAGTAGAAAGAGCAGTAGCTGAAAATAATAGCGAGTTACTACTGAAATTTAAACATTAGTTTACATTTATCTATAGTTTTCTTACGTTTAGGGACAAGTTTCTTCCTTTTAGACTAGTTTGAAGGCGAAGGAGCTTTGAACATTGTAACGCCTATCCAAAAAATTTTCAGTGATATGAATACGCCAATATTCTTAGATAAGAACATCACTTTTTCATTAGTGTTTACGAAATTACATTCATTTCCGTTATCCAATCACTGCACATACGAACTGAAAATTATTTGAAAAATTAGTTAAATGTGTTAGTAATTTTAATTTATCATCATTCATAGATCCATAAACTGTTAAACAATATTTATTCACTGATTACTTGCCAGTAATCAAAATTTAATGAGCAATTTGAAATACCTCCATATATTTTCATTCAATAAAAACATCGCAGCAGTCATTTTTCAACACTTTGGTCATATTTTATAGACAGCTTTTTTTATAAATTCATTTAAATATTTTTACATAAAGTGTACAAAACCAAGAAAAGGCAGAATTTGTAAATAATCACCAAAATAAATAAATATAATATAGATAATATTTTATAGAAAATTAGTAAGTTATTATGTACCTTAAAATCTTAATGGAAGTTATAAGGAAGTAGTTTTTAGTCAGCTATGTAATTAATATAGGAAATTAATACACCCCACAAGTCTGTAAACACTTACCATGCGAGATTTTTTCACAGAATGTTGTGATGGGTTGCACCCACTAGAAGTAATTCGACTATCTTCATACCAGTAATAGTAATATTTCTATTCCCTCATTGTAATTACAAGGATTAGCCAAAAACTGTGATAGTTGTGTGGAAGAGGGGGTGGCCTAATAGTCTTCGGACAATCATTTTATATGTTGTCTTAGCTAACTCTGCAGAAAGATTCAGGATAACTTGTTACACATGGCACACTTATTTGAATATAAAATGGACAATACAATATTTACCAAAAATTTCAAATTGAATCGAGTATACAATCATGATGAATAATATGCTGCAGATAGTGTTGAGGTAAGAGCAACAAGATAGATAAAAAGAGGTGTTCACAAACACACTGGGGGAATATTGAAAGGCGTTACAAAATCCATTCATTAATTTTGTCGGAGATCGGTAAACTGATAGAGATAATGAAACAGATTTCAAAAACACATAAAGGTATAGATTAATGGCTTTGATAGTCCTTGATTGTCAAAAAAACATCAGTGTTTTATGTAAAGGGTACCAGCTTTCCGATATGTATTTAGAATCTTTTGTGTAATTGTCCCACATTAACAGCCTGGGTAATAGATACCTATTGAAAACTTATCTTTATCTCATATAAAACTGATATCTATGGGTTTTATCGTTGTATATGGGATGTACATAATCACTGTAAAGATATGTACCGCATGTATATAATAATTATTTATAAATCATTTGTTGTCAGCCATTCAGTAAATTTATGAATATATTCAAACAACTTTTTCAAATTGACGATTCAGATTACCTACGAGGGCGCTGCAAATTATAAACAAATATGGAGGAAGACGAGCAAAAATTTTGCATTTCATATCACATCATCTAGCAATTTAGCATTCAACTGCCACAAATAGGTATAGTGACTTCATGTGCTAGTTGGGTGAAATAAAGGATAAAAAAAGTGGTAAAAGCAGTCATACGTCCCATAAGTGTTTCATTGCTAATTATATGATTTTTTTTGGGTTGAAACAGGTAACCTGGTTTTTGTTTGCTTACATTTTTGGGCTAAAATAAATGTGATAAACTGTATGGTGATACCATAGTAGTGCTTGTTTTTTGTTAAATAATGTTTAAATTAAAATATATTCTGTTTTCGTAAGACTAATAATAGAAAAGTATAGGCAAACTGCTACAAAGTGGTTATGTTGTGTAAATAAACGTATTCCCAGTTATTAAATTGTTACATGCCTTTTGGAGAAATGAGTGAGAAACAGTTTCTTATACTAGGGCCAAACTTCTACCTATCTTCAATCTTAAACACTTCTATTCTATTGACACATTTTGTGGAATGACACCTATAAACACGACAGTTTGTGTTGTGCTGATTTATTTTGAATGTCATTTTAAAATGTAAAAATAAAGATATACAAATACTAACCATGTCGTTTTTAACTTTGTAATACCAAAAAATCACAAGCACCACTAAATTATTCTCGATGGACATCAAAATTCCATCCAATCCCAAACGGGCATTAATTTATATTTCCGGTGACAGTAAAATTTTTCACGTCCAGGTGTAATACTATGTATAACCCCATAAACCAGTGGCGAATAAAACATAGTACGGGCCTTGTATCGATCAGCGCTGTTACCTACGAGTGTACGTACTATCATAAAAGCGGCTCTCTCGAGGAAAATGAATGTACCTGCACATGAATGAGAGATGAAAATTTTATAGATCTCATATACCTTGCCCATGCCATCTGAACGAAATAATGTTTACAATCCAGTTTATTATTTTATAAGGTCTACAGTTTTGTGACTTTTTTTAAGTTTTATTGTTTGGCGTTAAATGTATTTTTGCCAAATTAATTTCTCGTCTTCAGAATTAAATATATGTCGACTTATATGAATTATATGAACTACTTATATGAAGCTGACCTGGGTCTCTGGTACCCTGGTCACTATAATAATGATAGAAATGAGATTAGTGAGAAAAAACGCAATTTCTTTAGCTCAACCAGTACCTGGACTTGTTAGGCAGCGAAATACATCAGTAATTAGAAATGGAAATATCACTAGAGTAATGATTAAATAAGACTATAGTGCTGATCATCAAAGGGTTCTAGAAAAAGACAATGAATTAATAACTACGATGAGCAGGAACAGTATCAATATCCTCACAGGACTATAAACATGATATTGATGGATCGCAGCAAGCTCCTTAATACAATAAACTGCATAACACTAAAAGATAAAGATTATGTACGATAAAGAAAACTCACTGTGTTTATCTCATTGTTATTACATAATTCCTGGTGGGGAGTTTTCTTGGTAACTAAGCATATCAGAGAGGTTTTAGGAGGATAAACAGAACCTAGTGCTTTGCATATACGGTTGGTTGGTTATGGTCCTTTACCGGTCGCAAATACAATAAATCAAAAATTCAGGGTGCAACAGTCACAGTCAACAGTCAAAAACAACAGGAAACTAACTTTTCTACCTCAAGTAACTCCCCTCTCGCCTTGGAAACCCCTAAAAACTTAAATAGGGAACCTTGTAAACATTAAGTAAAATGCTGAATAGTTTTTGTAGTGTTAAGCACATTTAACCTAGAAATGAGTACATGTACATAATACATGTACATAATACTGTATAATACGTGTTTAAAATAACGATTTCACATAAATTATTGTTAAGAAAGCCCTTCCGAAATTAAGGTAATTTTTTATGGCTCATATTTCGTGGAGTGCAATTTTGGGAATTACTCTCGCTGTACTGGAATATAAAGGAAACCTTTTCAGTGCCTTAATTCACCATTTATAAATGTATTATGTACAATTTTGAGTGAATGGCTCGGCAACTTTAAAGCATTAATTAAAAAGCCTCGCCTCTGAGCGCCACTCTATCCCATTTTATGAGGTTAATTTATGAAGCGCATAAATAAAGTGTAAACCAAAAGAATTACGATGCTTATAACACCAGCGGTTTAATGGTAATGTGTGAATCTTTACTTAATTAAATATATCTTGTCGTAATATATATATATATATATATATATATATATATATATATATATATATATATATATATATAAGTGCATTTTATTTAAAATTTAGTTAACTACTTTGGTTTTCCTCCAATTTCAAAGTTTCGTAGCGTACCCATAGTAATAGGTCCATATCCATGTTAGTATTCCTTCCTGTAAAAAGATTTAAAGGAAATATATTTCAGTTTGTTTGAAAAATAATTGCACATCAAACCAAGAAAATCTGGTTAGTATCTGAATATAAAAAAAACGTTATTTTATAAGAACTTGGAACCTGTCAGCCTCAGTGATAGATTGCAGTGTTTCTTTTTAATAAAAAAGTTCCTATCAACACATGTTTTGTTGAACAACGATTGAGATTAAGTAGGATAATCTGTCAGCAGTTGCAACTATTAGTTCCCTAAAGTAGTATATGCCATGGGAAAGAAAACTTTAATCTTCTTTGGCGCTTTTTGGTACTTAAAATATTATCTCATTCGTTTTTTGAAGAATTGGACTAAATAATAACGAAACTTTTTTCCTTTTTAATAAGGAATTCAAGCTTTATTTATTTCTATGCATTTTTTATTTATGATCATAATGTGGACTATGGTAATTCTTATTATTTACACTAGATTACATGAAGAGACATCGCCAAGCAACTATGACACATTTATATAAAAAAATATGTGTGCTGCCACCATAACATAACAATCAATTATTTTCAATTTCATATATTAAAGAAAAGCAAATTCCTGAGGACGTCCCTCATGCTTATACTAAGTATATAGACAGAGGTGTATGCACCATCATCACATGGTGCCAATCACTACTAACATTAAAGACAGACAGCTCTGTTTCGATCTATTGGATCTCCTCAATACCGTACAGCACAGGTCACAGAGTGAACACGACTCATTTCGGCTGAGAGAAGGAATTTTTCACTATTTTTTTTTTCATTTATTTATTTTGCTTATTCCTTTTTTATTATGTAATTAAGGATAGTTAATTTTCATGGCGCATTTGATTCACATCAGTGAACGCCGTTTCTTATTTATTCTAGTAGTGAAGGCTATGAGACAATACCAAGTACTCTCCGTCCATTCTTCAAGATGATTTGTGTCTGGCAGTTGGACGCAACACAGACATCGTTTTATCCGTTCATCTCCCGGGATGTAATTGTTTTAATCACATTTTTCAAGTGCATCTCGTTTTCATCCTTGTCATCACACCAGCGTTTAATTGACCAAGTAGTTAACTGTTAGAAATACTTTAGCTTTTGTATATCGAAATACTGAACAACGTCAATTTAAAAAATTTTAAGAGACGCCAAAATCAGTTTGGTTCAGTAACTCTTAGTTAAAATATTCTTCAAACTACTAATAATATAAGTGACTAGTTTTGTCAAACCAACAATTACTTTCCCGGTAGTATGAAACCAGTTGCTAGCATATGTATTTATACAGTGGGGACATAAAGTCCGCCCCCCCCCCTCTAACTGTTGATCCACTGGGTAGATTGTGATGAAATTTGGAACGATAATATATGACTAAATTCTGCATTTTTTGACACATCCATAACAGCTCTGAATGTCAAAGTGACAGCTGGGCGCGCAATAGGAACATTTTTTTAAATGGAAATGGGGGTCGAGTGGGGACTCATTTTGAAGCTATTTTTATGCTCAAAACATTCCCCAAATTTGAGAACATTTGGTTCAGTAATTTTCAAATAAAAACCAGTAATATCAGTTTATAACATAATCTTTTTACCACATAATCTTTATAATAGAACTTACCCATGGAACATTTATTTGTCAGGAGGTTCATGGAGGTCATTTTTAACATCTTTTGAAGTAACACGTGTTTTCTAAATCTGTTTCTGCCTCTAAATTTTTTTTTTTTTTTAGGTTTAATTTAAATTATTTCATAATGTAATTTGTATGCAAAAAAATGGTATAACAGAAATCGATATTAAGTACTGGTTTTTATTTGGAAATTACTGAACCAAATGTTCTCAAAATTGGGGGATGTTTTGAGCATAAAAATAGCTTCAAAATGAGTCCCCACTCGACCCCCATTTCTATTTAAAAAAATCTTCCGAATGCGCGCCCAGCTGTCACTTTGACATTCAGAGCTGTCATTGATATGTCAAAAAATGCAGAATTTAGTCATATATTATCGTTCCAAATTTCATCATAATCTACCCAGTGGTTGAAAAATTAGAGGGGGGGGGGGTGGACTTTATGTCCTCACTGTATAGTTATTGGACGGCATCTCCTAAAATATTATATTATAGCATAAGGACAGACTAAAGCTTATGAAATAGGTACGTATAAGTTCATTTTATGCCATTTCGGCAGTCACCCATTTCTTCAAAACTTTCCGCTCCCTTAAGAGTTCTCTTATCTACGTATTTTCACGATTTGCTTTACTTAGGGTGCGTTGTATCGTCCGAGTTCACTTGGCGGTGATCTGTGAATCAGCTTGATCGAAGATCAAGCTACAAAAACGTGTTGTATGGTAACAGATCAACGTTGATCCATGGTTTAACTAGCGATCACGGAACCGGTGGAAAACAGCTAGTTAACTGAGGATCAGTACAAATTTGAGGTTATGTACATAGTTTACATTTGTCATTTTCGTATTTCGTGTGCTTATTTTTAACTTTATTGTTTGTGGATTAATATCATTATACTATGGATTTTGGAAGAGATATTTTAGAAAATTTGACTGATGATGAAGATTTTTAGAATTAGTTGAAATAGAAGCTTTTCTACGAAAAACTAGAATTTTTCGTAAAAAACAAATCATTTTGAAAAGTGGGATGATAAAGAGTTTCGAGGAAGGTTTCGATTATCAAAAGACACGTTGAATCTTATACTAGAGGAAATAAATGAAGATTTACCTTGCTTTAAAAATAAGTAAGTACCTAATATTTATATGTAGGTACACTGTATTAATTTAATGTGAGTGAATTTTAATTGCATGTGAGAGGGGCGAACCTGATCTTGAGCCAGATGAAAATGTCGAAGAGGTCATGCAGTTCATGGAAAATATAATCCTGACCTGATCCAAGATGATAATATAAATAACAATAATCTTTATAGGCATAATTTGAGTAATAATTTACTTTCAGGCATTAGTGTAGAAAAAAAGTTAATAAAAATACCTAATTATACAAAAACTTGTTTTAATTAATTTCTATATTACTTCAAAAATATTAAAGTTTATCAAAAAATAGAAAAAATAATTTTTAACTCTTTTTATTCAAAATTTCAATTTCCAATTTTTTCTGTTATACCAACGTACAGTGATATATGTATGTACGTTGGTTATACATCTAATTAATGAAGTTCTTTCATGTGTGATAATTATCAAGAATGTAATAAGTACAAAATATTGCATTTCCGCAAGGTAAGTAAAGTCGTGGAATTCCCTTCGACCATAAATTGTTAGGAATTCCCGCATTATTTCCATGTTTCAACAGGTGCCCGATACGTCCAATAGCAGGCCAGTGATAATAAAATCAATAAGTTTGCCCATGCGCTTTAGCGTTCGCAGAATAGCCAACATTACCGAAAAACGGAAACAGACGGATCACTTGAACTTGATCTGACTGAAGTCCATACAACAGAATACTGACTGATCTGAGATCAAACTTTGATCTCTAGTTTCGTGATCCGTTGGTTAACTGCCTGCGATACAACGCACCCTTAGAGCTTCTCTTTCTCATTTTCCGATATCTAACTTCTTCCGTATTCCTTCTTTATAATCCATTCTGATCCATTCTTCTTATGTACACATTATATTCCCTTGATTTCACTTTACTATTTGCCGATTCTTGTTTCCTGACATATTCCTTAGCTGTCTAGTTCCTGTGCCATTTATTATACATCTATGTTTTCTGTTAGTAACTCCTCTTCTGTTCTGTTAGTATGACTATAGTTGGAGTATAGTTTTCCCAACCATTTGACTCATTCCGAATATGGCTTTACATAATGTATAATACATTCTTGTAGTTTTCTGATCAATTAGCGACTTCCATTTTGCTCAATTTTATCACATCACACCTAAAACATATGTACTCGTAATTTCAGGTCAATATGTTAATCTGTTCACATCTGTGTTCCTATTTTTAACTTCCCATTCCCTGTTCCCTGTCTAACTATTGCATTTTTGCCTTTATTTATTGTGAGTGTTATTTTTATTCTCTATATCAATTCTTTGCGCACTTTTGGGAAATCTTTATAAGGGTAGATATATTATATCTAAGATAACAAACATACCATGGTTTATCATGTTTGTTCATTTATTTATCTAAATATTTACGAAACGTAGTGGAAACACATCTATTTCATAAGGTGAGAGAGTTTTTCAAATACCTCATAATGTCGCACGCCATTTAGGTCAAATTGTTTCCATGTCGAACTTAAACTTGTCACGACAAACAAGACACGTACTGCAACATGGAGTCGGAAACGTTAACACGCCAACATTTGCATATCACCGATACAGACATACGTCCGCCAAATACATCGAAGTCCTAGATAAACATGAACCTTTCACCCTGGTGGAATTTTTAAAGTATATGTAATGCCACTTGACATAAGCAAATAATAATTATTTTTATATGAGATAATTTTTTGATGCTGTATATTCAGATTCAGAAAATGGAGTACATTGGTCAAACAAAACATAAGGATTTATTATTTTTTTAACGCCCTATTTCTGCGACTAAGACCAATCACCGAACTGCTATTGTTGTAGTAGGGTAGGGATCTTATCAACTTGTCTATTATCTAATAGGCCTCCGACTTCATCTTATCCGAGGGATAATATGCCTTTCATATAATACCTCGTTCAAGTTTGTATAGTTTAGCGTATATGCCACATGGTATAGAAGTGTATGTGTGAGGCGTATTAACTGTAAATTGATTACAACGGCTTGCTCTAAAAAATTGTTGAAGCTTTCGTAGCGATATGCATACTGTAGGAACTTTTAAAAGCTCATAATATAATAATGGGTGACTTAGCCCTTTTGCTACAATACATCTTAATTTCATGTGACAGATTGATTAAGATAAATATTATGTCAAGTTGCATTATTTACTTTAGAATGTGATGATTCAGCGTCAGTAATTCATGTAGGTACCTATTTATAGATACAGAAATACAAAATCCGATAAGAGTCTGTAATACAAGTAGTATGCGATATTTTACAACTTTAACTTGTTCAAGATATAAAGAATAAGGACTAAAAGTTCTTCAGACTTGACAATAGTTGCCGTGAATTGGATAATCCATAATTCAGATTATGGATAACTATATACATCAGGTGCATCGTAACAATTTCACTACCACAGACCAGAATCGAACTGGTTAGATCTCATCAACATTGAATAAGGAAGTATGTAGATAGTAGATCAGCAGGAAATAACTAGTAGTTATACTAGTTACATGAGACGTTTTGCCACCTTGAAGTACTAGTTATCTCTCGAAGTTAGACATTATCAGTATGAGATCTAAGAAATTGAAATCGGTCTGATTCAATCGGTCTGGTGCAATTTTTTACTTCGATACAGTTACAAGATACAATTAATCTTAGTTTTAATTCAGCGTTTAACGGCATATAACCATATAATTCCAATAATATTATATTATAACCATATAATATATATTTTGGGTTTATGTTTAGTCCGATGTGTCATTAAAATCTTTACAAAAGACTTGGCTCAACAGACACCTTACGATTTGTAGTTATTACTATATTATTTATAGTTAACATCACAAAATATTAGTTGAATTAGATTCAAGACAAAACCAGTGGATGCAAAATAAATTAAATTTTTTTTCGAACTCCTGAATTTCATATCGAAATATTAATTTTTACACAACATAATCTAATAATAAACTGCACTCTCCTTATTAAAACTCAGTCAGCAGTCAATTATTGTAACGGACTGTTTATATTTGTGCACCGTCAAAATATAAACTACAGCTGTCCATTATATATAATAATATGGCCAACACAAATATTGTACATATGTATTGGTTAAAAGCCGCATAAATATAGAACAACTCTAATGTTTTAATTAGTTTTACAGATATGACCTTATTTGAAAATATATCTGTCACCAAATGGCGATTTAAAATATTATAAATGCGTTTGTGATTTCAAATATTTCATGATTTAATCACGCAAACATTTGTGTAAACAACTATACTACCAAATTATCAGACTACGTAAGAGTCGTTAATATCAAATAGAGAATATGGTCTGGGTTTGATATTAGCTGATGAAGTGAACCACAATTGAATGAAATTTACAAGAAATTGATTCCCTTCCGTGATTTTCTGTATGTATTAACAATTAACAATGGTTTCATCTTCATTTAGTTAAACTAATAACCTTATATTGAAAAATAAATAAAGAAATATAGAAAATTAATAAAATTTAGCATTAAAAAATACATATCTTTTCTTATTGTGGACTATTAAGAAAATATAAGGAGATAATATAATAATTATCAGACGGATAGTACGCCAATATCCATTGACCATAGTCATGTCATGACCTGGGATGGTTTGGGACCTAGCAGGATTATCGCTGTTTACCCTCCCCACCGCTGTAGGCCTGGCCTGCCCCGTAGAGGTAGACCCCATCCTTCACCAACCCCGATCACAGAAAGTGATAGGTGTGGGCGATTCGTGGGGTCTCCTCTTATGCTGGCTCTACCCTGCAGGCTGGATAGGATCTTCGCGCTCTTCTATCTTGTCTTCTTTCTTCCCCTGCATATCTAACCCATCGCGGGTAGTCTGTCTCGGGCGGGGACGGCAAGTGCCGTTCTCGTCCAGTGTGGAGGTTTGGGGTAGATTAGGAGTGAACTGTTTAGCCGGGGATGCACCTCTAAAGGAGCCACCTGACCGACGGATAGTAGCAAAGACCCAGAGAGTGCACTACGGCGCGTTTCTCACCACCACTAGCAAGTAGTAAGTCTCAACAGAGCTTTTTATTTACCGACTAACTTATACAAAAAGTCATACTTTAACGGTTTTTTATCTTTACGTAAAAAATCAATTATTAACCATTAAAAGCGCACAATTAAAATGCCTTATTTACTTGTTAACATTGAAATGGGTTTTCTATGCAAAAGTACAAAAATATTTAGGAGCTATTGTTTGTATTTCAGCTAAACTCTTTTCTGGCAGCCACCGCAGTCACATTTCATTCTGAAAAACATTAGGAAATGCATCAAGCTAAGAATTTACTTCACGCGCTGATGCGGCGCATAGTGAAATAAAGAAAAGCAAATTCGTGACGTTAGATATAAGGGAACTCTTTAAACTTGACGTATGCATCTCTTATCTGCGAAGATGGCTCAGGATTCCGACATGGCATTGTTTTCGAGATGGGTAAACAAGTACACTTCTGCTGGGAATGCACCTCATGAGTTCATAAAGTCACGTAAATAATGTAGAATGATTTTTTGAGAATATCGCTACCATTGCATTGGTGTCGTTCTCTAATATATTCCTGCAAACAAAGTATAGGTGATCTGGCGGAAACCAAGTGACAAATGCCTACCTACAGGCACACATCACTCAGCATCAAGATATTTCGAATGTATTTTTTATTCTGATAATATTTATCTGCCCAATTATATAAAATAGCCACACGAAAAAGTGTAAAAATGTCTTTTTGTCCTTTCTAGTGAGTGTTTCCGTTTTTATGAAGTGTGAAAGCACCTAGTAGTAGAATTTAAACAGCAGAAGTTGGCATCAGTTACTTTCACTAGTGATTGCTGCAAAGAAAGATAGTAAGTAAGTCAAAATATACAACCGGAAATGGTAACTATATCAGAAATAGAGAAAACTATCTTGAAATGAAAATATAAACAGGCAGTAAAGGACATATATAAGTATAAGGACATATACCTACTTATAAATTATTATTTATGTAAAAAAATAATCGAAAATATTGATGAGCTTAAACTAGACCAAAACTTGAAGCTTAAATTTAACATAACATTAAAGGTGTTTATGCAAAAATATACAGAATATTTTTGTTGTGTCTCAGAAATATCTAGTCGACTACTTATATACTCATTAATATTTTCAAAGAATTCAACAAAATAAAAGAAACAACGGCGTTATGTCAACTCTGTATATCAGACTTTTTTAAATTCTACTTGCACGAGTACGAAAAATTACGGCAATTAACCTTCGTCCAAAGAGCAGAATTTTTATATCCCTTTACTTGCTGAAACTAACTCGAATTTACGTAAATACCACCCCGACGGAAACCCAGTAGGTACGCTTAATTTACATGAAAATTTCACAGTAGCAACTTTTTATATTAGAGACTCAGCGTAGCTGACTGTCTGAGTTAATGACATTAATGTTACTACCTCTAATAGCAGGGACTGCTTTCGATCTAACGAACCGACACTTTCGTTAATTGGTACGAAAATGGACCCCAGGCTGTGCTAATTCCTAATATTGCCTACCATCGATATTTCCGATACTTAGGAGCGGAGGAAAGAGAAAAGTTTGTTCATCCTAATCGAAGCACATTAATGGTTTAACGGTTTGTGGCGCTCAAGGGTCATGCTCTCGGTCGTGCCCTATTTAGTTAATATCTAGGAGCACCCTACGCAATTCTTACAACATTTATTGTATGGCGTAAATATTTCGTCCCCTGCTACACATAAATTTTAGTTATCAGGGTTTGTATTAATTTTTTCACGCTTGCCCTTAAATCACTATTCAAAGAAATGTGTAGCTTGGCTATTGTACAGTAATTGGGTATATAAAAAATTATACTTATAATAGAAAACTGCTATTATAACTAAAAAATAAACCACTGCGTCCTTCAAGTGTTCATCAACTCTTTTAATAATATATATTTAGAAATGATCGATAACAGGATTCAGTTCTAAGAATTCAGGATACTCAGAGGAGTACAGAATTCGATAAATATAAATAAACACTGCACTGCACTGCAAAAACAGATTTTGAAATATTCTAATCGCCGTAATTGTATAAGAATCTAGCTAATTTTACTTAATAAGAGTTTTCATCCACTACGCAACAAATTAGTGTAATCTTGAGGCAGTAATTCCTGTTGTATACCAGAAAAATTGTTTTTTCTCTAACCGTCTTAAACGAAGCTTGTTTTGATATCCATATCTGGCATTAAAGTTATAGTTTTCATTACTTGGATGAAAATGAATGGGTTGCTAGGCAACACTTATATATCCGTCGATATATAAGAATAAGAAGAAGAAGAATAATAAGATATATAGAAAAAATAGTATATTATGTACCTAACTAGGAGTAGAAGGAGAACATTAGTTGTTGAGCCCAGAAGCTTACATAGCCGAGGCTGTCATTTTATTTAGTAAGAATGTATGTTGGTTCCTAATCATGTCATTATTTTTATTATCTGTTAAAGTGGATTAATACAGCACAGGATGCTGCAAATAATAATTTTTATTCTTTTTTTTTAATAGTAATTTTACTAAAATTTATTTATTAGCCCCGGTTCTACAAACATTTTATTACCAATGACGATTGAAATTCACAGTAAGTATAGAAGAGCATCTACATCCAGCAACCAATATAGAACCAAACCTGTCTACGACTGATTGTTTAATAGCAAATAAACTAACAGCTATTCAGTCTGTTGATTACTGCAGCGTTTTACAAGAAATACTATACCAAACATAATATGGAATTGATACAATTAATTGCTTCAAATTGAAACAAATTTTACTTGGTGCGACCTAAGTATAAAAATATTGTAGCAACAAATTACACAGTGGAAAAACATTTAGTGGTTTATTTCAACCCGCATCTTTAACTTTACTGTTATTCTTAGGACAGTTTTTTTAATAGGCAAGTTAATGAATAGTTTATACTAGAATCATCTGTTTGGTTTAAATGTGGCCTTACTTTAACATTTTATATTAAAATATTAACTGTCGAGTTTATAGTATTGTAATTAATGTACCCCTAACTAATGAGGTTTTCCAGGTTTCCCTCAATCCAGTACTGAATGGTGGTTAGGGCCTACCAACGTAAGTCGTTCCTTAGGCACAAATGCGGCCCGCGAAATAATAATATGCCGCCCCCTCTCCCACACCAGTCTCAGACTTTCGGGATAATCCTTGTGATTAGAATAAGGTGTAAAGATATTATTATTATTATTAATTGTTGACCAGGCATTTAAATACCTGCCCTAAAGAGTCACGAAATTAGAGAGACAATTCATGTATATACACTTTAAAATAAAAGTAAAATTAATTTATTAAAACTATACACATAATTATATTACTGCATACTAATTATATATCATTTTATTAATGATACAACGGACGACATTGAAGGAAACTGTTTGCTTTACGCTGAGGATCTTAAACTTTTTAAGGAAATTAACAGCCTGAGTGATTATTATCATTTGCAAAGCCGTCTATCCAAAATACGTGAATGGTGCTTGCGAAACAAATTAGAATTGAATGTGTCAAAATATAATGTAATTACCTATTCAATGAAAAAGACACTTGTTCAGTACGATTATATGATAGATGGCGTGATCCTTCAAAGGCCCGACACTTTCCGGGACCACGGTGTTACTTTTGATAGTAAGCTGTCTTATAATCAGCATGTAGATAATGGTATATCGGAATCGCTTAAAACTCTGGGTTTTTTAATAAGAACTAGCAGAGACTTCTCAAGGATAGATACTCTTAAAATGCTGTATTTTGCTTTTGTCCGGTCGAAACTTGAATACGTATCACCTGTGTGGAACCCCTATTACAATATCCATATTGAATGTTTGGAAAAAGTACAGAAAAAATTGTTAAAACTGCTGTCCTACAAGTTAGGCTCTCTTTATCCTGTGGTAGGTTTTCCACAAGAGGAATTGCTTGCAAGATTCTCTTTTACTGCACTTAGAGTAAGGCGTGAGTATCCCTCTCAAGTAATTTTACATAAGCTTCTGCATGGCATGATTAACTGTGAATACCTATTAAGTAATTTGAATTTTCGTGTAACAAATCTAAATTCGCGAATATCTCAAACTTTCTACCTTCCTGTGCCGCATACTAATATTCTCAAGTTCTCGCCTGTATTCTCAATGTGTAATAATTACAACATAAATTGTCATAAATGTGATAGTTGCGATGAGAATACTGTCAAGAAATGTTATGCATAATTTACCTATCTTTGTTTTTTTATTATTTTGTTTTTTGTTATTTTATGCTTTTTATTATTGTTCTCTTCCTGTGTTCTTACTTTATATCTAATTTGTTATTTAATCTAATTTTTATATTGTAATATCTCATGTAATTTTATATGTTTCTTTATTCTGTGCATCTTTTATTGTTTCTTCAGTGTACATACTGTTTACCTACTCTGTAAATGGATCTGTCCTGTAGAGTAGAACACAAATAAATAAATAAATAAATAAATATTAAAAGTAGTACTATTGGCAAAGTTGAAGTAAAATGTATAAACAGACCATTAATCTTTATGTCTTAATTTTACTTTTAAATAAATCCTTCAACCGCGACGGGTGTGTCATTTACCATAATTAAGAGCGCCACTTCACTTGTCATGAGTAAGCAATACGTAATTCAATAATAAAGAGTGACAATGCATTAACGGTGATGCCGGTGGTCCTATTAAGCAATTATGGGCTGGAACTAATACAATAACTGATAACGTCCAAAGAAATTGCCATTTGGCAAGAAAAATGCCTTAATTGATCAGCAGGATGACTTGGCACTTACGGCGGAACGTACTTCTACTCGGCTGTGATGGTGCTAATCAAGTCGAAGTTAGTTAAGTCATTCATTATCTCCAAAATCAGATCTTCCTGTTTGTCTTTTGGAGCAGCACGATAGAAAAGCGAGATGGATAGCCAGAAAAGTAAATAATTAATGCTTTAAGAAGCTACAGTGTCTCAAGCCAAGTCTACATATTTATCAGTACTGGGTAACGTAACTGTACTTACAGCTACAGCAGAATGTGACTAAATATAATGAGAAAATATTTAGTTTTGGAAGTAGGAAAAGAAGATATTATGATGCTCTGACTAGTTAACTGAGTTTCCTACCTTACCTCAGCTGGGCTACCCCACTTTAGTAAGTTTCGGCCATTGTAGAGCATTAGATTATGAGTTTTATTACATAGCATTGTAACAGAAGCTGGATGTGACATACCGTAACGCTAGTTTCCGTTGTAATATTCACGCCGTTTAGAGTTTGCCATCCAGTTTATGAAGCAAAAGCTATGTCATAGTTGTTGTTGTTGATAGGCGGCGCGGTTACCCGCAGCACTCGGGTCTTTCGACCCATTGTGCCTGCCGCTAGTTGGGAGCTATTGGAAGAGACCCGTGCTGTGCGCATAGGCCAACACCCGTTGTAGGGGAAGCTCCCTAATGTCCTGAGGCAGAAGAAATGCTGCGCCCAGGTGTTTGTGTCTCTTGACCATGAGGCAGGCACAGCGACAGAGGATGTGAATGGAGTCCTCGTCATCGTGTCCGCAAAACCTGCACCTTCTAGTGTCACTAAGACCGATAGTGTTAAGGTGCTTATTAAGATGTCCGTGACCTGTCAACAGTCCTGTGACAATCCTTATGCTGTTACGACTTAGCGCAAGGTTTGATCGAGTTGCGTTCGACCAAGGCCCTTCAATTAAGAGTGTGGCTTGTCGCAGCCCAGTCACGTTTGACCATTCTTCCTTTGATCTTACCTTGATCCAGTTTCCAATGGACCTTGCTACATAACTAGGCGGAAGCCCCAGCACTGGTTCGGGCCCTGTAAACTGTATACTTGAGCCTCTCTTAGCCAGTGCATCGGCCTCCTCATTTCCTGTTATATTATGATGACCCAGGTCAATTTTACCTGGTTGTTCTGTCCCAATTGGGTCAGACCATTAACACACTCTAGGTATGTCATAGTTACTTAATGCCTATCACTTTATTATCTCTGGTTTCATAAGCAGCACTCTATTAAGTTGTGTGAATAAATTGTCTTGCAACTAAAAACAGTTCTTATTTTCGCGTTATAACAGAAGTATAATGAGTATTCTTCGTCTTTTGATCTTTCTTGTCTCCACTTCTTCTTCTGCACCTTCCGTTTCCTATGTGCCCAAATTAATCCTGCCTCTGTCCCTGGAAAGAAAGTTTTGTCTCACATGATATAGTTTGAGATTCGTCCTTCTCTTGTACGTCTGAGTCTTGTCTGGGATTCTAACTGCTCCGTAGAATCTTCCATTTTAATGTCCTTAAATTTTCTCCATCTTTTCTTGTCACTGTCTACACCTGAAATCATGTATATTTCTAGAAGTAAAGATTTTTTTCATAGAAGAGTTAATGGAGTTAATCGACTGAAGAGTTAATGGAAAGTCAATACTGGAATTATTGGATTATGTATGAACACAAGGACTACAAAACTTTCCTAGTTTATAATTCCTCTTCCTAAGTTTCTCAGTCGTCTAAATTCAACAATATTATCTTAAAAGAGTTATTGAGAGACATTGGCATTAGTTGAGGGTTGTATGTTGTATAAACATACCAGACTTATTTTTGTATAAATATACAATAGATTTCAATACAAGTAATACATACATTTCAGACTTTACTGGCGCGACCGGCAGGAATTGAACTTGCACTCATCAGATGGAATCTTTTGTTATCTTCGAAGCTGTGCTAGTTTAGCAGCTGTTCTATATCTTCTTTTGGCGTCAACTTTGTGTTCCACGACGAGAATCTGGCTACTAAATTTGTCAGTGTTTTACACCCTTAAAAATATGATCACTCTTAAAAAATGTGCAGACATTTTTCTGAATAAAAACTCGCGGATAACCGGCTTGAGTTCTGCAAACTCATATCCAATCATCTGTTGATAATATCTGTACCATTCCCTTTTATTGTTACTGCTAATATCAACCAACATCAACCAGTTATTGGACTGAAGCAATTTTACAGTATACATAAAAGGAACAGCAACTTCAAATAAAGCTGGTTTTAGCCTCATTGTGAGCCGTGTTAATGGCGCATTAAGATTGATAAATATATCATCAGCTAAACTAATTTATTTATCACTCATTATTTGAGTAATAAAAGAATATGGGACATGCGGATAAAACTTTAAATCAAGTCTTATTGATATCTGCAAAGCATAAATGTTAGTAGCAATTGTCCAATAAGGTGTATACAACTTCACCGATACCTGTTTTGAAATATTAGATATAATTAGCACTATTTATGCCATTCAAAACAAGAACGACTCCGATGGTGGCCCTAATAGGTCGAAACAGTTTTGTGTATTTTGTTCGCAGGGGTACTTGACATTTATTTGATGAAAATGAATATTTCCTCCTCTTAAATTATACAAACCCTTATTCATATTGTCTTACAGTGTGTCTTTGTTACTCATTTTTAAACACACAAAGTATATTCGGAATTCTTTTTCCATCCTAATTTAAATTTTATTAATAGCGATACATTCAAAGAAACAGCAAGAACAGACATGTATCCAACTCAAGCCTTTTATTTCATTCCGCCTTGACGTATCTTTTCCGTTTCATTTTTCTTTAAACCGAATAAGAGAGAGGTTCTAAGATTCGACGAGTTAACTGGTAACTTGGAATCTGGGCATTAAGTATATCAAAAGTAAAAGGTTCGGAAGAGCAGAGACTCGAAGTTCTCCTCTGGAATTTAAGTGGCGGACATCTGAAGTTGCGTTTGATTTATTGAGTTTGCCATTCCGGTTCGTCCGTGAACGATAATGAAAAAAGAAAAGGGTGGTTGTGATGTCAGGTTTTTTGTAATTTAAACTGTGGTTTGTTATTAAATAAAAGCTATTAAAGTCGGCTATTTTTAAAGCGTGGAACAAAAATATTGACAGGAAGAGAAAAGAGGCTATACAATTAATTCATATTTTTAAGTATTTACTTTTTGCTGCATGATATTGGGTTTTCTATATATTCATTCATCAAAAAATACACCTCCGGTAATATGCCTCCTAGAATCTATTGGAACAACACTGAAGACGATTTACTTTTGCATGAAAGTAATAAAAGTCATTTTATATACACATTTAGTTTAGGTATTTTGTGTAAAACAAACATTCCTTAATACATTTGATATACTTACATTCAATATACTTATATTCAAATAAAATAAAGATGCCTGTAAACACATTTTCCTTAATATTTATAGACAAATTCAATTATCATTGAGTCATTGTAGTTATACAGGTACTTACATATTATGTCTTCATCGTCATCTTCTTGCTGAATTAGTTCAATTTTTAAAAGTCCGTTTACCAGACCCTAATTTAGAAATATATCTACTAAAATTAATTCGTTCTCAACTCAAGAAGGGCGATGGAAATAGTCTAAAGTACTTAAGGATGGTAATGAATGGACGGGATAAAAATACGTTGTAAATCAATTACATTTAATAAGAGCTAACAAGCGACGAGAACATTTATTTGATATTTATTTGATTTATTTTCGAAATATTAACATTACAAGGATATTACCTATATATTTAGAAAAATATACTGGTGGTAATAGAATTCAGTTTCAGTTTCAGTTTATTCAGTCATCAAAATATACAGCACATTCTAAAATAGTAAGTATAAGTATAAGTAGGTATATCAATAGATGAATAGATGATTTATTGATTTTATTGAATAATTGTATTAGATTAACCCACATATCCAAATATCATCAGCCGCCACTGTTTATGAGTAATAAAAGCTTGATATTATGACAATATTTTTTTGACAGAAATATTGTCATCCTGATAATTAATGACAGAAAAGTTGTCGAGCGGTGTTCAACGTTAACACCTTTTAGTACTTTCAGTGGGGCATACATTATATAAATCTAGACACTCCCAAAACAGAAATTTACATACTCTCAGAAGAGCTGCAGTTAAGAATTTCAAGTATCTTCGGAGGCTTCTGTTATTCGCCGAGATTTGAATTTATTTACATACATAACCATAAGATGTCTGTTGTTTCCAAGATGAGAATAGATCAAATAGGCATATTATGTATTCTGTTTGATATATAATGTCCTCATAGAAGTGTAGAACTGTAAAATTTAAGACAAACATCCTTTACTCATTTTATAGTAAAAAAATGTAAAGTATAAAAACTATAAATACAAAAATATAAAGTGTAGGTAGACTGAACTTGTTAGAAGCTGTTTCCGGAAACTTATGCTCATAAATGACCATGCTCCTGGTCATAAATGATCCTATGGCACTCATCAATCAAATATTCAATTGTGAAAAGGTATCTTTATTATTGCCTGGCATTTTCTGAGATATTCCCAGTAGTTCTAGTGGGATATTTTCTCTGATTTGTTCTGATCCTTGTCACCACAAACTCAGCTAAGCTAGGGATGTACAATTCCACTAGCTTAAGTTTATGGACATTAGCTCCGGTAGCTCAGGGAGATTTATGAGACTAGGGCGTAGTATTCTTAGGACTGCTTTGACTGTTGACAAGTTATTTGGGCACCAGGATAATTTTTAGATATAAGATAAAAGAAAACTATATAAAAGTTAGTTGAATACACTATAATCAAATAAACAAATTGAATGGAATTTACAAATGAATAATAAAGTGACTATTTAACAATAATTCAAAAATGATTTAATATTGACTAAAATATGAAAAAAATTTGAAAAATGAAATTTTAAAATTGGCTAACTTTACACAATTTTAAGAGGTTCGGGGTCACTCTGAAAATCTCGTTCCTTCTTTATGAGGTCAGTACTCTCACCCTTAACCTGTGCTGATGATTGGATCCAGGTGGACTTTCCGTGGCAAAGTGGGGAAGCTAGAGCTCTAGTCCAGATGATGGTCACGTACTGCTAAGTCCAATCCTCTTATCTAGGGATCTGCAGGTGGTAAGCGTCCAGAGTTTTCAGCAGGTTATAGATCTCGCAGTCAGGTTACAGCAGCCTCGTCTCAGAAGAGTACATACAAAGAATTGTTTGTGTTAAGAGTGCCCAAAATTTACAAATATATAGATTAACGTTGACGGCTAGTGTAGCCAAGATTAAAAATTATAAATAAATTCCTGAAGGGAATGTACCAGCAAATCTGGTATGGAAAAATCCTCTGTGATTCTCACAGGGAAAGTAATTAACAAATAAAAACAAAACCTAGAAGGTGTCAACCTTTAGTGACCCTACCCAGAATGAAGCAAATAAAATTACCCAAAAAATTGCATTCAAATGAACTGATTACAGTTCAGCACTCGACAATTTCTTAATAAAAAACTCTAATCATTACTATTTAAAGATACAATAGTTCAGAAGGAACAAAAATAAATTAAATAAAAAAACCCTCTATTATCTGACCCAAAATTCCAAAAACAACGGTTTCATAACCGGTTAAACAAGGAAATATTACCACTCTAATTAGGTAAAAGAGAAAAATTATTTCATTAATATTTCAAAAACTGAGTGACAAGTTATAGAAATTCGTATTGATTTATTGTACAAATTTGTTGTCAAAGAACAATAATCAATGAATTTACTAATGTTAGGAGACAGGTTCCAGTCTTCTAATCGGCGTGAATGTGAGTTATTCAAATCTATATAAAGTAACAAATTACTTAACCTAGTGCAGAAATTACGATATTAGCAATTTTCTATAGCTCCAATCATATATTATAACTATAAGATAAGAGAAGATAAGATAACGATAAGATAATTAACTTAATTCCCAAAGGGCACAACACGTGGTGGATAATCGCAATCCGATTCAAACAAAATGGAGGCAAGAAAACTCAAATTTATTGGTTTTAAAAAACAATGTTTTCTATAATCTCCTGACTAGAGCACAGCTTCACAAATTTATAAAATCATATTAAAACTATTTTCTATTGTTTAGAATCGTACTACATTTCACCATATAGGGTGACAAAAAAAATCTCCCTGACCACGCCTAAATAATTTAACTAAAATCCAGGTAAATCCTGATTATATATGAAATATAATTACTTAATAATGACAACAAATCGCTATTATCTTATTTCTGTACTAATAATTATAATCGTAACCAATAATGAAAATGAATAAATTATATATATCAAATAGGTAAATAACTCACATGTGACTATCCACGAAGACGGAAACTGTCTGTCTTGTCTATCCTAATTACACCTGATAGTCTGTTGGATTTTTGGAGGGGCTACCGTTTTTTCTAGCCAATGAGCGTTCTCCAACGCAGAATATTTGAAAACGGAAAACTTAAGCCACCAACAATTAGGTTGGGTATTTTACGGGATGCATAATAGTCAACCTCATGAAACGACATTAAAATGTACGTTACATCCTTAAGGCGTATCTACGTAAACCTTTTCCTTCAGATACCTTAGGATATGCTCGATAAAATAATGGAATACAATCTGAAGGCACTCCATAATTTATTGGGAATGCTTTAAAAACTGTAATGTATAAGAGAAATATTTATTTTAGGTATATTTCTCTTATTTTGTGTTACTTTATGAACTTTTGCGTCGCCCAGTGTAAGTTTGGGTACCTTTTTTACACTTTAGTACTTTACTGATATATTGCTAAGTTTTATTTTTTTGTAAATTATAGATATTTATAATATCTATATTTTTTATTTATATATATGTTTCGTTTCGTATAATTTTGTGTTTCAAAATTTTATGAATTAAATATTCGATTAGATTGTTTTATTTGTATTTTCTAATATTGTGTTTTATTTTCAGGTATTTGCAGATTTTTACCAAGTACGTCAGTTAGTAGTGAGTAAGTGAAATACTATTTTTTCAATTATTAATTCCAAACAAATTTATCTCTTCTTGGAGCATGCTTTATTATTTATAATTAAATTGTTAAGGTTTTCATTGTCTACCCTTGAAAAAGGTTAGAACCTTTGGTGTGAAGATAACACTGACGTAGTTTTCCATATAACACCAAAACACTAAACTGCACTCGACGAGCGTTTCTCCTACCAAGTTGGCATCATCTGGAGATGATTACAACTAAACCTATGCTAACACTGTGTCCTATTTATACCTAAACTATTTCTACGGTTCAGTGAACCGTCGTGACAACTCAGTGAACCACCACGACTGATCAGTGAACCGCCGCGATGGATACAATACAATATAAACGGATACAATACAATATAAACAATATGTTTATAAATCGATGAGGAATTAAAAAACAGTTTTAGGTGTCAGAAAAGTGGCAGACAGATTTGGTAATAAGCTTTTTTGTGATATCCTTTATTTTATTAATCCTTGGGTGACAGATTGTGCTCAGTTTGTTTCTTGAAAGTAATTCAATTCTAAAATTAAAACCGTTTCCTGAGATTATTTCGCGTTGCTTTAAGTTTGATTTTTATCTATAATCCAAAGATACTGCAAATTGGTCTACTGCATTAAAAAATAATCAACACCCCTCTAAGATATTGCTAAAGTCTGGCTCTGGCAGTTCAGATTAGTATAACCATAACGGGTCCTCATATCTATTCTAAAAATAAAGTACATCATCCAAAGCTATTTTAAACCTTTATATAAATCCAAACAAAGACTTTGTTCCTTACCCACAAGTTATCTCCTCCATAACGTGAAAAATATAATAGGTATAATTGAATTAATTCCAAAATTTATGTACTGTATAATATTCATACAAGATTCCTCGTAAAAATTTTAAAGCGTCAACGTTTATTAATATTTCAGAAAGATGTGACACTATGTGCCGTTTTCTTAAAATCCGGCCATATTTTTGGAGTTTATTGACCCATAAAATTAAGTTACGAAAAAGAAAACACGGTGATTACTTTCAGGGATACGCGCCAGTCATATAATATATTTTTTAGTTGATTTTATGCTTTTATATATTAACGAGAACGGAGTAAAGATTGGTATGATTATAAATTGAAGAGCAAGTAACTTTACGAGAAAACGCCAAAAGTAAATAAAGCTGGAATTGGTAATAATTTCTCGAGGAACTGCCAAACTTAAAAGTAATTTTAGATGCGAAATCTTCATAAATAATTATTTACTATGCTTATTTTCTGTATCTTCTTTACCTTTAATTCATGTGGTCACTTATAGTATGAACTGAAAGGCACGTGTACATCGAGTTCATTCCTAGTTCAGTATTTAAATATATTTTATTACACTGGTTCTGTAGATACCGTAATAATAAAAAAGGATAATTAAACTTTTACTTTTATCTAATTTGATTTAGCAAATACATACTGTCTTTAAGACAATTAATAATTTTTTTTATTTTCTTGGACAATCTGGGTGCTAGGTAACATTTTAGTATTGGAAATACTTCTGTGATCGTATATATGGGAACCGTCTCTTAAAATATTAACGCTTAGCGGTATGCAAAAGCAAGCGACCTCGACACGGACACGTACTCATATGGAGACGACCTAGCCTAGCTGTGTTGTTATAATCAGCAGTCTATGTTTATTGTTTATACTTGGGTTACATCATTCCTTGACCACGGTGATTTATGAACTGATGTTGAGTATAAAATAAACGTTTGGTATTTACTGATCGTTGTAATAGAATGAACAGGTTTGTTATTTTATTAATTTAGACTAACATATATACAGGGTGGGCTAATATACAGGGTGAACTAAATCTGACTGTGTGTACGTACAGGGATCTCGGAAACTAGAAGAGATACAGAAATGGTTAAATGGGCAAAGTAGTGCATAATTTAATGCCCATCAATAATCCGCTGAGAAAACAATTGAATTTGGCACCGTCTAGATTTTATTTAGAAAAAAAGTTTGCTTCTAACTCTTTTGTTTGCATTCGGATCGAAAAAAATCAAAGGTCATTTTGGGCAAAGGTTTTTTACGGGGATGTACGGTTTTATTAATGATGAACCTAAAATCCCACATCACACTAAACCCGAATTTTATTAGATGCCTTACTTGAACAACATGATGTGGATTTTGTTGTGCCCATACGTGTTCGTTATGACGGTTAAACATTCCACAATTTGTAAATCGGCTTTCATCAGTCCATAAAACTTGAAATGGAAATTCAGAATTTTGACCGCACATATTCACCAACCAATTGCAAAAGACACTCATTCTTTCATAGTCTCCTGGATATAAATTGGGTAAGAGATATTTTTTGTATGGGTGGAATTTATGTTTTTTGAGAATTCTAACTACTGTTGATTGTGTAGTACCAGCTTCTTGGGCAATTTGCCTTTTTGATATTTCAGCATTATGGTGTACCCAAGCAAGAACATTGATTTCGGATACTTGGTCAATAGTACTGTCAATTCTATTCGGCTTTTTGAACGCTCCAAAATCTCTTAAATTTGAACACAATTATTTGAAAGTGCTTACTGATGGCCGCCGGCGATCAAAATATCGTTCAAAATACAGTTGTGCAGCCCTCGAGCTCCATTCCATTTTCACTAATAATTGTCTTTATAATGACACTAAGGTATATTTTAGTTATACTCGATGAAAACTACGGAATGTTGATAATTATTATGACAGCACAATAAAAATAAGTAATCTCTAAACTGGAAGATTTAGTTTTCTCGATACATCAAATGAAGGATTTTGGTATTACACTCTGTATAAATTATAAATATAATGACTATGAAATATATAAAGTGCGTAACAAAAATAGTTGTGTCTGGTATTTTCAATACGCCTACGATATTTGCGTAAGATGCAAGATCTGTGAATTTTTTTAAATTGTCCCTTATTCCCACTTATCAAACTAAGTATTCAAGTATTGACACCATATTCCTTGACTTGCGATACCCAGAATAATACTATGCGGCCCCTTCTACACACAAGTTTTATTCTATCGAGATATTGTTACAGGGAGCAACAGTACGCAGCCCTATGATATTTCTTATTTCCATTTACATGTATGTGGGAAAAAATTATATTTAACTGAACCAATAAGTATCTGATCCCGTAAAATTAATTAAGCGGGTCTTCTCATCCAACAGATTCATCAGAACTGTCAGTAAAATATAAACATAAACCTATCACGCGTCTATTCCAGCTTATAACCAAAGTTAAGGTAAACATTTGCCAATAGAGTTAGTGATATGCAGCTGACTGGTTATTGATGAGGTGTTTAAGACAACAACGTAGTTATGCGTCCGATATTGGAACCATTTATTATATTTATTACATGTTACAAAACATATCAGAGGCTTTGGACAGGGCGTGTCAGATGAATTTCTTTTATTTCTCCAAGGCATTTGACTAGCTTGACCACAACATACTATAGGAAAAACTTATCGAAAACTAAACGAATTTTATTGAATTCGTATTTAAGTGACAGGTCAATATGTTTTCTTAAATGGGGGCAAGTCTATAAATTATAGGGGCTTCTAATTATATTAGAGGTTCCCTAGGGTTCTGTTTTGGAACTTCTGTTATTTAATAGCTTTATAAACGGCATAGGAAACATCATAGAAGTGAAATACTTACTGTATGCAGATGACTTGAAAATCTTTTCGACAATACGCGACCTGTCCGATTGTTACAACTCATAAAGTAGTCTGGATAAACTTGAAGCCAAATATTGATGCTAAATGTCATTTTACTTGAAAATATTAAAAATTCAATATGAGTACCACGTCGACCAAACAGTTTTAGAGCGACCAGATACTATTCGAAACCTGCTGGGCTTTGTAGTTGATGCCAAACTCTCATTTACACGTCACATTAATTATATTGTAGCAGATGCTTTAATGATGTATGGGTTGGTTGTGAGATGTTTGAGGGAATTTAATAATTTAAATATGACCAAGTTGCTATACTTTACTTTTGTTAGATCTAAATTGAAGTATGCGTCCATTGTTTGGGCACCAGGCGATGAAATTCACATAGATAATATCGAAAGAGTACAATGTAGATTTTTGAAACTCCTTGCATTTCTGAAACTTTTTTTTAAACTTATTGTAGGTATTTGTAAAGGATGGCTATTTATATTTACTAGCAGTAGTTGAAAAAATTAACAGTGTTTTACTTTTCTAATTTATCATTTTCTGTACTGATTCGTTCTTCAGTGACGGCTCAAATAAAGTGCCTCCTTATATAAACTTTATGGTACGCCACTGCTCTTAAAGGAAGAGATTTAAACGCAGAATGCTAACATTTCTATGATTGTTGCACGAAACAAAACGACAAAGGCTTACAAAGAAAATATCTGTCAAAGTGTTATTTACAAAAGGAATCTCATTAAAATCTTGATCGTCAATAATTGAATATTTATTACCGTCCCTTTCCGAGTACTGGTTCGTTGATCCTTTACATTTCGCCTGGCTCGCTGCATATAAATAAGGCTCACCAACAGAGAAACAAACATAATCTCGGAATTCCCATAGAAGACGATACGATTCTCGAGGAAGCTCATCAATAATAATTATTTCAATTATATTTTTGCGTTTATACCAGAATGTCATTAAAGAATATTCTTAAATATATTATATAAAATCACAATTTGAACATCAATTTGCGTATAATTTTTAAATTTTTTTAGATCATCGATCGATCACTAGTGAAATAGGTATTATACTTAGACTTAAATAAAATCTTGTATACAGGGGTGTTAAATTGGAACTGTTTTCTCAAAAAAACATTACCTAGTAACAGGTGTACCAAATTTGAAAATAATCGGTTAACCAACAAATAAAATATTAAAAAAAATGGTTTTAAAAATAAAAATCTAACTTCAAAGCCCTGTACCCCTCGATATCATGTTTTAGCGTATCATTTTCGGACACCCTGTATAGAAACTCATAATAGGTAATGTAGTTTCGTTTTGACCACATAAAATGTACATTGTACCAATAGTCTGTGAACTATCAATAAACTTTAAAAAGTAGGGTAATTATCAAATCTCGTACATTTTTATATGCATAGGTACAAGGTGGTCCGTTTAATATGGGCCTATACCTTATCTCAGAAACTATAAGTCCCATGGAAAAAAAAATATATGAAATTGTTTTTTCAAAGTTATCTTCAATTTTTTAATATTTTCAAATTTATAACCTGTTGATATACAGGGCGATAAACTAAAGTTCCTTTTTTTTAAATAGCACACCCTATATATTATTACATTTTCAGAAAGCCCTTCTAAAGACAAGTTCAATGATATATGACATGATGGGTCTGACGCGCACCGTTTCGGAGTTATTGAGAATTATCTTCAGGAAATAGCCCATATTAAAATCGCGCTAGAAAAGTTAATAATTAAGTTTTTGAGCATTAACTTGCGCCAAAAGATTTCTAATTTTATTGACTTTATTGTATAATTACTCATATTCAGTTTATAAAAAAAAATTACCGTGTTGCCACATTTCGAAAATCATAAATTCTCACGATTTTTTCAAATGGAACACCCTGTATATTGTTACATTTCTAGAAAGCTCGTCTATCGACAAATTCAGAGATATATGATAGGATGGGTTTGTATCCCATCGTTTCTGAAGGATTATCCTCAGAATATGGGATTTTAATATTGGCTATTTCCCCAACATAATACTCAATAACTCCGAAACGGTGAGCATCAGATCTATCATATTATATATCATTGAACTTGTCTTTAGAAGGGCTTTCTGAAAATATAATACATAATATATAGGGTGCTACTTAAAAATAAGTATTATCTTCTTTGATAATACTTATAAAGTTTCAAAGGTAACTTTGAAAAAAACAATTTCATATAATTTTTTTTCGATGGGACTTGTAGTTTCTGAGATAAGGTGTAGGCCCATGTTAAACGGGCCACCTTGTACATTATAACGGGCAAGTTTTTTAACCTGAAACTTTCAAATATTTCGAGAAATAAGCACTACGAAAAACTACCTATAACCAAAATTTAATCGTTTAGTGGAGGAAATGCAATAGTACTAAAATTAGTCCACCTCCCCTCTCCCTGTAGGTCGGGCGATGGGTAACTTGGAACTTAAATAGGAACTTATATTTTTATTGCAGATTCGGATTCTTCGGCTAAAAATACGTAGGATTTATATGAAACATTTTTTTCGATCTCGAAAATATAGGTTCCTTTTGAACATTTTAAAGTTACCCCCCGCGGCACCTACAGGGAGCGGGGAGGTGGACTAATTTTAATACTATTTGAAGTACCGAGCCGGTGGCTCAGGGCTTAGCGTCTCGATCGCTCAACCCAGAGGTCGTGGGTTCGAATCCCCATTCCACCAACAATTTTTCATTAAATTGTTTACTCGTAGATCAAGGCTTATTCGCACGGATGGCAACCATCCTGGCGATGGTCTAGGGTGGGAAGAATGTCAACTTGGTGTTAATGTGAGAGATTAAAATCAGTTGATGTTTGACTTGTCCCCCTAACTAATGAGGTTTTCCAGGTTTCCCTCATTCCAGCACTGAATGGTGGTTAGGGCCTACCAACGTAAGTCGTTCCTGAGGCGCAAATGCGGCCCGCGAAATAATAATATGCCGCCCCCTCTCCCACATAAGTCTCAGACTTTCGGGCTAATCCTTGTGATTAAAATGAGGGGTAGAGATATTATTACATATATTATTATTATATACAGGCTGATTCACTTAAGGAGGCTCACCATTGGGATATCAGTAATGGTAAGAGATACAGGGTGGCTCAAATTACAAAAAAGTTGCGCAATTTTATGACGAATGTTTTGGTAAAAGTAAACCTGAAATATATTTTTTAATTTCTGAAATATTCTGAAAAAACTGAAAATTTAGATTATCTAATTTTTGCCGTAATTCATTTATTTTTCAAGATAAGTTCATGAAATTCGGTTCCCAGGCATAAAATGCTCTATTGATTGCATTGGCGAAGTCAGATCACCTCTATCTCTTATTGTTTTTGAGAGACGATAGTCAACTTTTTTTTTTCTTATGGGCGCCATATTAGATTTTTATATTTTCAGATAGCTCTTCTCATTCTCTTTACGACGATGTATCATAGTATGGGTAAATTTAAATTATTAGGGTAATAGTCATAATTTCTTTTTATTATGCTGTTATGACATCGGTCTTTTGAGAAAAGACCTTTTTCGTATTCCCGATCAGTGTTCGGCATTTTCTGTTAAAGTCAGTAAAATAAATAAGTTGATATGATTATAACTTTACAAATTAAAAAATCTATAGTAAAATGTTATAAAATTTATTTAGAATTGGCTTCCTTACAGGGTTATTTAAAAAATATTATACATAATATTGTTTTTATTTAGTCGCGGCGATAGCTCATTCTGTTAGGTGCTGGGTGATAGCTTGTGACTAACAGAATGGTATATCGCGGCGCTAGTTCGGATCTCGCCAGGGGAGAAATAGCACCTCTCCCAGGAAATGGTTGTGTGTCTCCGTTTTTTTCATGTGTATCCTCCCTCTACACAAGCCTGAGACTTACAGAAGGGAGGTTGTCCGTTTCTGTGGTATGTTTTATGTTTTTTTATGTTTTATATGTAATTCAAATGAACAAATGAATAAAAATGATAAACTACTAAATAAGTAAAGAACAATTTATATTCAAATATAAATAAGTTAACAAATTATGATTAAACTAAACTAAAGCATGTAATTGTTTTAGTTTAATTTCATAGCAGCCTAATCAAAAATATTTTTTTATGACTATTACCCTAATAATTTATATTTACCCATAATGTGATACATCGTCGTAAAGAGAATGAGAAGAGCTATCTGAAAATATAAAAATTCAATATGGCGCCCATAAGAAAAAAAAAAGTTGACTATCGTCTCTCAAAAACAATAAGAGATAGAGGTGATCTGACTTCGCCAATACAATCAATAGAGCATTTTATGCCTGAGAACCGAATTTCATGAACTTATCTTGAAAAATAAATGAATTACGGCAAAAATTAGAAAATCTAAATATTCAGTTTTTTCAGAATATTTCAGAAATTAAAAAAGATATTTCTGGTTTGCTTTTACCAAAATGTTCGTCATAAAATTGCGCAACTTTTTTGTAATTTGAGCCAACCTGTATCTCTTACCATTACTGATATCCCAATGGTGAGCCTCCTTAAGTGAATCAGCCTGTATATTATAGATATATTATTATTATTAAGTAAGTTTTTTTATAAAAAATTCGGATAATCATAGCACACCGCAACTAAAGGAATATCATTAATAAACCGACGAAAACAGGACGTCGGTACTTGCAACCGATTCTTTTTCTCTTATTGGCCTCCTTCTCCGTCCTTGCGAAATAATCTCGTTAAAATATAATGCACAACAGGACAGCCAAACACGGAAGATGCTTGGCTGAGCAATTTTTTTATAGCCAAATAAATATCAAGTCTGTCTCGGATAACAGACGCATAAAAGTAAAAAAAAGTCAGCTTATTAACACACTGTCACGCTGCATTCTGAGTAAAGACATTTTTATGACAATCTTAAAAAGAGATCTCAAGCAATGTATATATTAAATTTATGTAAATTAGGGTTGTATCCGCAGACTGTAATATAATTCTTATATGTATGTGGAGGAAATAATTATGATTGAATTGGTAATACTTTCAGGAATAATTTTATTATCAAGGTGTATTTTGTATGTTGTACTACCTAAACATTTAAAAAAATGTACAGATAAGCAGCGTACCTTTGTTATTTTATATAAGTACCACAGATACACTGTTCTACCTTTCTATTTATCACAAAAGTAATTTTATTTGTACCTATAGGGCTGGTGACAATTCTACACTGAGCTGTCACCTAACAGAGAATAATTGTAAATTATTAACAACACAAATCTATTGTCCTAATGTTCTTATACTCTGGATCATATACGTATTAAAGTTAAAAATCCACGAAAGACATTCACAAAAAATAATAATATATGGCTACCTTCTATTTCAGAAAATCTCTAACAATAGAAATGTCAGCCACAGGTTGCTTTCCGCTTTTCTGTCAAATGCGAAACTGTTTTCTTTACTGACTAAATTTTATATTTCCTCATTTCCCGAACTGAACGACATTTCTTAAAAACGTGGCAACGCCGCCCAACCCCGGGAGTGGATAGAATGTGTCTCTGTTCAACTCAATGAAAATTCTGTTGCAGCTCTCATCTGTCTTATTCTTTCCTCTACTATCTGAGTAGACTTCAGGTGTATAGCAGAGTTCGGGTACTTCGCGTGCATTTTTATTCGTGGTTTTGTGCTTTGTACTATTTAGGTACTTAGAACTTATAGGAAATAAAGGTTTACGTGATCGCAAGACAGATTGCAAGGTTAGGCAAACATTTTAGCAGGACTTTTGTGAATTTTTTATAATTGTGTATTGTGGAGTTGGATCGAACAAATTTACGTTTTACAAATTTACAATTTTATATTCAATTTTGCCTTTCATAATGTAATATGATAATAAAAAATTATTAGCTTTTATGTGAAAAAGTCTCGAGTGGGAAACACTGCAGTGAGAAAATATATATTTTTTATTTATTCACACTGCTGAAATTAAAACCTATAAAAAAGCCAGGTGACGCATGTCGTTCACTCGTAAAAATGCATTTAAAAACGTCTCGGATTTTTAAGAACCTCTGCCCTCGGTTGTTATTTTGATGGATCCCATTTGGCGAAATGAAATAAAAGCACCATTGCGTGTTTTTATTACTCGAGGAATTGGATGTCTTTTTGTAAAAAAAGCGGCGAACTCGCCAGGAAAATACAAGATTTTACGGGCAGTGTGAGTCCCACAGCCGCACCTTGAACTCTACAATTTATTTTTGGAAATAATGTAACTGAGCACAAAAAACACATTTTCTGCTTTAGTAATTCTAAATTGGTTAAAAGTGTATCCTTTAAAACCATAATTACTTGCCCTGTTTTTAGTATAGAACATATTTAAGTACCGAATAGCAAAACCAAAAATCAACACCAACCCAAGAGAGGATAGATTATAAAGATTATGAGTTGACACATTAGATACAATTAATTTTAACTGCATGTTTTAAAAAATTACAGTGCGTACTGCGTACACAATACAAACATTGTCAATCAGAAACAGAACGAAAAAAGAAATAAGCAAGTTTAAAACCGGATGAACAAAAATTAAAACATTTTTACAAAAAAAAAATAATAATAAATAAAACAAAAAATTGACGTTACTTGTAATGCGATAGGATAATTTTAAATTCTGCAAAAACAGATATACCGGGTGTTCCACATAAAAGTCCTCAGCCTCGTATCTCGGCAACGGAAACATATATTTTGATTTTGAAAAAAACATATGATAGAGCTCATCTATGGCTTCGTGACGGAGTTCAATTTGATTTTTTTCAGAGCAAATTGGAGATGGCGCTGAAGTCGAAAGAAATTTTCCGTTGGAAGGAACTTTGGAACAAGGTTTATCCGATACTTTGTTCAATTCTAAACAATTTTTGTCAAATGACTATTTTTCAAAAACTTAATAGTTTCAGAAATTTCGGGCTCTTCATTTGGTGAGCATTTGGCCCAAACTCAAGCGTATGTTAGAGTTTCGAATTATTACCGTATACAATGAAACAATAATAATCGAAGTCAATTTAATAGCTCTTTTTAAGAAATAGTGAAATAATATGTATTTCTGTAAAATATGGCAAAGGTTTTTTAAATACCTAATTCATTTTGTATAATAAGTAATTCATAATTGTTTGTACGTTTGTCCTAAAATAAATCCTGAAGGTATAACGAAACTTCATCACAGCAGGTTTTGATTAGAAGGCAAAAATTAAATACATATTATTTCACTATTTCTTAAAAAGAGCTATTAAATATCAATTTCAAGTCAATGATTTTTATAGTAGTCTAGTCAGTAGTCTATATGAGATGGGTATTATACGTGTGCCAAAGGAGAAGCTGGGGATTGTTTGTTTTGGGTGGATATCTGTTTTTGACCCCCCAGGGCCCATTTCAAGTCAATGAGTTTTATACTAAGTAGTCTATATGAGATGGGTATTCAGTGTGCCAAAGGAGAAGTTGGGACGCTCAATAATTTTTGGAGGAAATTGAGATTGCATGGAAAATTGAGATTGCATGTTTTGGGTGCTATTTGTTTTTCACCCTCTGGGCTCAAGTTAATCATTTTTATACTGAGTAGTCTGTATGAGATAGGTATTACGTGTACCAAAGGAGAAGTTGGGACGCTCAATAATTTTCGAGAAAATTGAGATTGCATGGAAAATTGAGATTGCATGTTTTGGGTACTATCTGTTTTTGAACCCCTGGGTCCCATTTCAAGTCAATGATTTTTATACTGAGTAGTTTATATGAGATGGGTATTACGTGTACCAAAGGAGAAGTTGGGACGCACAATAATTTTCAAGAAAATTGAGATTGCATGGAAAATTGAGACTGCATGTTTCGGGTGCTATTTGTATTTCAACCCCTGGGACCCATTTCAATTCAATGATTTTTATACTGAGTAGAAGAAGTTGAGACGCTCACAAGTAATTCATTTTTATACTGAGAAGTCTATGTGAGATGGGGATTACGTGTACCAAAGGAGAAGTTGAACAATTATTGTTTCATTGTATAAGATAATAATTCGAGACTAAAATATGCTTGAGTTTGGGCCTCACCAAATGAAGAGCCCGATATCTCTGAAACTATTAAGTTTTTGAAAAATAGTCATTTGACAAAAATTGTTTAAAATTAAACAAAGTATCGGATAAACCTTGTTGCAAAGTTCTTGCCAACGAAAAATTTCTTTCGACTTCAACGCCATCTCCAATTTGCTCTGAAAAAAATCAAGTTGAACTCCGTGACGAAGCCATAGATGAGCTTTATCATCTGTTGTTTTCAAAATCAAAATATATCTTTCTACTACTCTTTGACACATTTATGTGGAACACCCTGTATATGTATATATTTTCGCACATACCTACATCATGTAATGAAAAAAATACCAAAGAACAATAGTGTACTTTCAATATCAACACAGATACAGGGGTGATTTCCTTAAAAAATCCACCCTGTATAGTAACCCCTTGAGTACTACATCATCCAGTAAAATACATAAATATATTTCCCACTAATTTGACCAAATTGTCAAGTAGTATGACCCACTATGTGAATATTTGAACTAGTTGGAGTAAATCTCGCAATAACTAGTTTCTAGTTTACGGCCTCTTTGAGGAATAACTTTAAGATTTTAGAATGTTTGCAAGCACGAACTACTTCCAGCTTAGGATCATAAATTATTCCGTTACGGAATTCCCCTGGAAAATTATTTGGACATCTTAAATATACTGGTTTCCAGTATATACGGTAGAATTATTTTCTATTAGCTACAACGTACGATACAGTATATAAAATATGAGCAACCCGCTTACATTTTATACTTATTTTTACTCATCAGTTAACTTTAACACTATCGCTGTCACCAGATATTCCAAGCAGCAAACTAGACAAAAATCAGTGCTACTAATTTCAAAATTTCTATGCAAAGATGGTTTTAAGAATAAATGTATATCAAGTGGTTGTATAAAAGTTTTAAAATTACAACTAATTATAAATTAAAAACGATATGTTGATGTTGTTCACTTGATAGTTTGTAATCGATATCATATTGATGACATTTAGAGGGCGTAGTGTTTCAGTTACAAAGATCTGGAAATGAGTAGGTAGTTTCATGTCAGACGCCTTTGAATGTGCCTTCTCCTTTAAATGTACCCATGTAAATGCCCTATCTAAACCAATGAATTTGAGAATACCTACATTTATTTTGGTATTACTTTCCTGAAATCGATTAAGTAAACATAATTTAATAAAAAGGTATAGCAATTCAGGTGAACAGTAGACTGTTTACTATCTACTTCAGTAAATATGTTTACAAAGGTTTAGCCAAACCATAGCTTCACTTCTATGAAAAATAAAAATGTACAATGATATAAAAATTACAGTAAGTACCTACAGGGTGATTCACTTTCGAGTGTGTAACATGGATATCTCGCTTACTATAAAAGATAGACTGTAGGTTTAAATTCGGCAAAGTTGCAAAATTTTATGCTCAATAAGTTGACCCAAAGAAAACCCCCATATCTGCTTTTGTTTTTGAGTTGAGGCAAAAAAAAATTTTTCCCGGTTTTCGTTCTCTGGCAATAACTTCTATATTTTTGAAAATATTGCCTTATAGTTTTCACATTATTAGGACACTTTTTTGAGACAAATACGATGCCGTAAACCGTTTTTTAAAAAAATGTCCCTTCTATTGTAAATCATCGTCAACTTTATTTTTTCTTATGGGCGCCATATTAATTTTTCTCATATTTGAATAAAACGATTTTTTCTGAATACAACAATATAATATACGCTAATATTTACCTAAAAAATAAGGGCATTATGAAGGAAAATAGGTATTTTTTTGAAAATGCCTAGTTAGCCATGGCCATGACAGTCAATTCTTGACGAAACACAAATGTCACTTATAATTATTGTTATAAACTGCATCTGTGGAGTACTTTTTACATTGACTAACGATGTATTCAAAGAGAAACAGGATGTTACAGATATTTGTTATTTATTTCAGATAATTTTTAGCAGGTTATAAAAACTGAATTAAAAAATTCATTAGAGTTTAGTAATATATTATAATGAGTTTACCATGGCTAACACTTCATTTTTAGTTTCTTCATTCATTCGAGATCCATACCTATTTTTTGGTTTAGAAGTGCAGTTTAGTAATATATGTCTTGCATGGTTGTCGTCTTTCAGGATATGTGTTTTAAAAAAAATACCTATTTTTCCTTCAAAATGCCCTTATTTTTTAAGCAAATATTAACGTATATTATATTTTTGTATTCAGAAAAAATCGGTTTATTCAAATATGAGAAAAATTAATATGGCGACCATAAGAAAAAATAAAGTTGACGATGATTTACAATAGAAGTGACATTTTTTTAAAAAACGGTTTACGGCATTGTATTTGTCTCAAGAAAGTGTCCTAATAATGTGAAAACGATAAGCCAATACTTTCAAAAATATAGAAGTTATGGCCAGAAAACGGAAACCGGAAACCTCTTACTCAAAAACAAAAGCAGATATGGGGGTTTTCTTTGCGCCAACTTATTGAGCACAAAATTTCGCAACTTTGCCGAATTTAAACCTACAATCTATCTTTTATAATAAGCGAGGTACCCATGTTACACACTCGAAAGTGAATCGCCCTGTACATATTACTTATTTATTTATTTATTTTAACATTGGAAATGGTCATGTTGTCAAAAGAGAGCAACACTTTGTGTTTCTCACCTCTACTAACGTACTACTTATTTTTTGTATACTAAAACGCATTTGAATAATCAATATTTGACATCCTTTTGGAACATGGATTTCCTTTCTAATGTTTCTAAATGTGGCAAATAAATTACAAAGCAATAAGGGACTATTGCCAATCAATCATTACCTTGTGTTCTTGTTCTAGAACAATTTGGTTTGGTTACACATTACAATTGTATTTCCCTTTTCAATGAATAACATTCTCTTTGGACCCCTTACTCTCCCATCAAATCGTACTTTTTACGGCTTCTCTTCGGCGTCTCCTTTGGTTTTGTAGTGAGAATGAGGTTTCATTTCACGCCGCACGCCACCCCTTCCAGCTCTCAGACAAAAGACTTGCCTTGTCGGAACTTCCCACTGGCGTTTACGAAACTTTCCGGGCTCATTTATTTTTTCAGATTTTTTCGGCCGTAATTGAAATAAGATCCATGGCTCGGTACAGTGGCGTAACAGATTTGCTCAGAGTGTTTATACTGGTTATATTCGGCGCAAGGCCTTTTCATCTTATGTAGTTGGCACCTGGAGGTAAAAGATGTAAAGCCCTAAACCAGAACGAAAACGGAAAGTGATCAAAGTGATATCATGGACTGATTGGAAATAACAGAAAACACATTAAAGACAACCACAAACTAAAAACAAGAGTATAATGAAACCTCAGATTAACCATATACAAGATAAATAACAGCGAGAGAAAAATGTCCACGAAATGAAATATAATTAGATAAACAAATCCCACTGCATGCCATTGGTTCGTTACAGTTTTTGACGGACCGAGATATGCCGGAAATACACGACACAACGATTCGTGACTTCATATTTGTTTTGAAGTTTTGTGAACGTAAATTTATTTAAGTATTTTATGTGATATAAGTGGTCATCAGTCAATAATCTAGGCTGTGTTATAGATTTTTAGTTTGTGGAAAATCTTTGTGGACAGTAAAATCACTATTAAATGCATAGTTTTCCATAAATCGGGCAAAAAAGGTGATGGGAGATCGTTCCACGGGTAAGTAAACAAAGCTGACCATAGACGTATCATTCGTTAGGAATTCAACTTACGTATAATGTTCATGGGTAAAATAAGTAATACATATAGATAATATTGTAGTTTTATATTGTATATTTTCTATGGATAATAGTTTCTGATCCTTAAAAAATTATTTGGAGACAATGAAATTTTTATCGTTTTTCTTTCCGATAATTTTATGCCTGGTGAAGGTTAATAATGAAATAAGGAAAATTTCAAATGTTTACCCCTCTTTGAAAAAAAAAACTCGAATAATTTAAAATATAGATAAGAGTATTAGATGTAGTTTTGATTTAGAATGGAAAGTGAATTCCGAACCGAAAAAAATGTATTTTCTTATTTCACTTTCAGATTTTTAGTAGGTATAAAGTATTATGAATATCTTTATATTATATCGCTACTTTATTTGGGTATTTGGCCACAATTCTGAACAAATTAATAAAATTTTGAGTAAACAATACGTACTCCGCGCTAAAAGACCCATTAAAGTTTTTTTTAATTTGACTAATCAGTTCTCATACTGAAAAATGTATAAATATCATAAGACATAATACACACTTTAAGTTAAAATAGCACTAACATTTCGGAAACTTCACTGCCAGAAGAATGTATTGTGTTCTATGATATTTATGTATCTATATTTAAGAAAAAACTCTAACAGACTCTTCAGTGCAGAGGTTTATTTTCTTACTTTTTTATTAGTTTTTTCTGAATTTTAGGAAAATAGCTAAATAAAGGAAAGTATGTATTGCGTATTATGTTATATAGCTACCTACACATTAGTTTTTGTAGAGGTTAGGTGTTTTTTTTTAAATCGTGAGGCAATAGGTACTTTACGTTGTTAGAAACACCTTTAAAAACATTAATAAACCCTCTTATTTTGAGAAATACTGGCCGCCACTGGTAGCTATTTACAAACAGTTAAATAAACACTCCCCCCTTTCGTAAATGGTTGTTTATTAGATGGACAGGCATATTAATGCTTTGGGTATTGCTGTTACTTATCTTTTACATGGTTAATCTGAGAATGAAACTTTAGGATAATAGCAAATAACTACGAATAGTAAGGACATCATTAAGATTAGCCTCCATCTGCAAACACCTTATTTAAATAAGGACTAAAACAAATCAAGCCAAAACAGCTATTCTCCTGGCTATATGCCACGCCGAGCGCTGAATTACGAAGCAAAATTTGCCGTATTTTGGACTAAACACAGAATCAAAAATACAAGGATTCGGATTGCAATACTAAACAAAATGTATAAATAAGATAGATGTCATTTAAAGTTGGAGTAAGAAAAATATAAAATCATAAACAAAACTGATGAGGCACAAAAACTATGAAAAACCTAATGTAAAAATGAAAATACTGACTGATTTTAAAACATAGGTAAACGTAAAGATAGCAATCGAAGAAGAAATTATTACAAGATGGAAAAAATATTTTTCAGAGCTTCTAGAAAAAAGGTCTACCAAACAGGGAGATTCTTTATTAAAACGTATATTAACAGTTTTATGACATCGTACGTATCATACATTGCGATAAATATTATTAGACACATTATAAATTAATTAATAGGAATACCTATATTATTACATTAAATAGACAAACGATAAGCTCCAGTAAGTATAGATTCCAGTATTTATAGATTAATATCATCTGTAAGGGATTTACAAACGTCTTCACTCGACTTTCTCGGGGCACCCTAAACGCCGAGTAGTTACGCCACTGTCCTTCACGCAAAAGTTTCCCAGCAAGGGATAAGGAGATACTTTGTTTACTTTGATGGTTAGGAGAAGCAGAACGACGTAATTGTAGATGAAAAAGGCAATAAAAGTGCTGCTTCTGGGGAACGCGAAGTTCTGTTTACAATTTGTATGTCATATTCTCTTCTGTGAATAAGTTGTTAAGGCTATCACACTTTTTTATTTGTTAAAAGCTCGGCGATTCGACTACTCTTTGAATCATTAAATATTTATCAACTTTGGAGAATTCAATATGTGTATCTGTATGGAAATAAAAATAAGGTTATAGTTTAGAAGGTGTTGTGGAATAAGGTTTTGAATAAGTGAATGAAAAGTTACAATAAACAACACATTGCTTACATATTCAAAAAATCTCGCTTAGAAAATATATAGCTACATAAACCTAATCATCATACTAGTTCTAGAATAAATTACACTTTCGAAATACTAAAATACTTAATTGTATTATTAGTTCTAAGTGCTTTTAACGTCATAGGTACGTCAAATTTGAATAAGGTTTTGTCGAATATTATAGATGTCCAAAAGGTATGTGGTTTATAGTATACTACCTAAGCTTTATTTCTATTTAATTGAACTATACGTGCTTTTATATTTACCTAACAAAACGGTACTTATTATTACCCCTACTTTGGAAAATTCCATAAAGTTTAAATACAAAAAGCAGCTGCTGCAAAATTATTTACATGATACTCCAATCCTTGAACCCATCATTTTTGGTTTTGAATGGGCGCACTTTAAAATTACTCATCTTTAGACATGATACCCCAAAGGAGAGAAACAGGCTGATCATATTTTGGAAATGTTTCATTTTCATATATTTGGGTAGAACATGTTTTCATGATACATTCTTGGATAGAACATATACTTACAATAATAAGTGCGATATGTCCAAATGAATATGCCATAAGGGTAATAAAGAGTTCCTTGCAAAAGAAGCAGCGATGCGCAGCTGATATTCTCTGTCACATTGCGGTTATGGTACAGTTTTTTTGTTCTTTTGGATATGTATCTCTAATTATTAGACATATACCCATGATATCTTATACAAACTTTGTTGAAAAATTCAGATTTCGCAATTCTTGCAACCATCGGAGCGCATTGAAAATGAATTAAGGAAATTTGAAACTATAGAAAGCTTGCAAAAAATTACCTTCTAATTTGAGAACTTACCATTTACCATTTGCGACTTACAGACTTTGCCACCTTGCATATCACATTCACATGAGAGCTCAGATTCTCAGACTTGCAATTTGCAATCAACGAATATGAATGCCAAACTATGCGCCCACATCGCCCGCTCTACTCGGTTCCCCACTAGCTAACCATGTCGGTGTGACATGCTCATCGCGTTACACTTTTTATCGAAACATACCCATATATCTTTGCGATCCTATAAGCATTTTCAATGCTAATATATGGGTTTTGTTCCTTACATCCTGTATTAGTTATCACTTAAACCCCCTGATCCTCCATACATCCTCTATAAATGGCAGTGTTTATAAAAACGAAACACTAACCAAGTTACTTATGGTGGCTAATATTAATTGAAATGCCCTGAATCTTCCATTGTGCTTTTTGTTACATCTTTTAACATTTTTTCTTTATTTTTGTGTAAATGTTTGTGGTATTGTTAGATTATTGGCTAATCGGCTTTTTTAGTATAACTTTGTATTTATGCAAAAAAGCGAATCCGAATTATTTGGTTCAATTAAACACTGATCATCGAGATCAACAAACAATGTGTATTTAAATAATACAGTCATTAGGTTTTTCAAACATAATTAAACATGGCTATTAACTAGCACAAGAAGTCATTTTAAACAAAACATTCCTCATTCAGTCCATTATCCTCTTTCCGCTAGAAAACGGAAACGTGATTATATGGTGTCTGACTATTTGGAACAAATTTAATTCTATACCAAGGGTGACATACAGTTTAGCATAATTATTTTTAATAATTTTATTGATGTGAAGGATTACATGAATTAGTTTGGGAAACATTGATGGGTCTAATTCCAACAGTAAGGCATTTGCATGAAGAAATATACCATACGGTTAATGTATAGACAAAAGCGTTGTGAGTTATTTCCTCTTCCCAACCCAATACCCTTATGACATATTCTTTGTAGCATATCTCCTGTTACTATTTAATTGACCCATCAAATTTTATATCAATATTACAACTACTAAAAGATACCATTCTGCCTGTCTAAATCTGTAAAAATATACCAGTTGCTCCAATTGAAAATAAAGAAATCGTGTTATCTACGTGGTTTGGAATGGGAGGCTATAGTGCGTTCTTAAATACCAAAAAGAAATTCTGTCGAGTTTCTAGAGAAACAATGACACAGCCACAGACATCGATGTTTCGAAGTTTTTGCTCCTCTTCAATGTAACTTAGAGGATCGTATAGCTCTGACATACATTGAGGTGATTGAAGAGCTACAACTCGGAAACTTCAATATTTGTCTACGACGTTGTTTCCTCTGTGGACTTGACACAATTATTTTTTATTATCTATAACATACTTGTGGCGTACCTAAGGAACTCTATTCTAGTTTATATTCTTTTGGGAATATATCACCTGCAAAATAAAAACAGGTATAGTGTATATAAGGACAATTGAAACTGGCTAGTGTTAAGGCACAGGACCATGCGCACTTGTCTTCATATTTCGTCCTATGTATTTAGCAATGGTATCGTGATTCAATTAGTAACTAAAACTGTACATGTGAGTCTTACACTGGACATCTAATCAGCCCGATGAACCATCTACAACTGCGCACTGGTGTAAAGAGAATAAACAGACTGGTCTGCTGGATGTAAATCATTTTTTTGTTTCCAGTGCCGAGTGCTGAAATATCATGAATAGTTTTCCAGTGCAGCGCGTAAATACCAATAACCCAGCGTTTTTAGTTTTGTTAAATAAACAATAAAAATAGCAATAATAAACATAAACAATACTTAACAATAATAAAATATGTTATTGATTACATTGGCTACAAATAATAGGTACTAATAAACACAAAATAATACGATTTTTATAACATTTTCTTAATAGCAAACATTTCTACCTCCGCCCATGTAGAATAAAGAGATTGTCGACTGTTTTTGCCGGCTTTTAGATTTTATACTGTTTCAATTGTGCTTATACACTATAATACAGTATTTTTGTTATTTTCTCAAATGTTTTCATTCTTATACCCAGTTTTTCGTTTATTAGTTTAATTTTTAGTGCAAATATTACAAGTGTCTATTACAATTATTTATAAATTATAGATGATCTTCTCAGAAGACAAAACTAATTTTAATTTTACCGATGATTATTTCCAAAGGAATCATAACTGAATCTAGGTAGATTGTTCTGTCTTGACATTAATAGTCTCATCTCATTTTAATTTTGCTAAAGAGTCTAATCATAAACTGTCCACCCAATGTAGGGACCTGTTCATAATAAATAAATAGCCTCGTTGCCTACATCAGCAAAACAAATCTACCATTAAACAATCTGTTTTATTGTTTGGTGTGAAAACATATTACATTTAGTATGTTTTTATTTCCTAAATTAAGTAGCGCATCAAAACACATTAAAACGTATTTATAAAGAAGGAAAATCAAATGTTAGATCAAAAAATAAACTAGAATGTTTATTTTTCAATAAACAATAAATAAACTGCATAACTGATTTTTAAATATACAACTCACATTATTTGACGAAGGCATGTAGACTTAAAATAAAATAGTTTTAATAGATATCGTGGATATTTATACATTTCGTATTAAATTAAACAAGTGTGAATGTCACCAACATTTTTAATAAAGTATTGTTCAAACGATATCATTAAATGGCTCAATAGTGTCGGCATCTAATCAAAAAATATTTCGAAGCCACGATTCCAGTCGCAGCTGCTGGAAAATATGAACAATGTATGTGGAGGAAATTGTAATAATGACTTTGGACCTTGCAACTGTAACGGTAACTTTCTGATGTATATAATGTATTCGTAAGCATAATTAATTTTTTATCCATTCTTCCTTGTTTGTTTTCGATCTTAACTGTAAAATAAGTATTTATTATAAACTAGTCCTACTGTATATGCAATTTATGGTGTTTCTTCACACATTTTAAGTATTTGGTGTCCGAATAATTATATATCAGAGTATCTGTGGACAGTAGCATAGTATTGGATGGGTCAGCATTAGTCTCGCCATCTGAACAAGAAATAAAAACTATAATAAAGTGAGGATTATAAATTTATAATATGTTTACATTAAATTTTCCAAAACTGTCAGTCCACAAGGATAGTTATACCTCAGAAGGGAGGGATAAGGTAGTTATATGAAAAAATTGGATTAGATGAATAGATCGTTATTTTTATTCCCCTTCCTATTCAGTAGTATCGTTGGAAACAACTTTTCTTATATTCTTAATATTTTCTGAAATAATAACCGATTTGTTACGTTGTAGCATCACAAATTGCTCAAATCATTCCCATGCATAATATGTGCATTTTTTTGTAAAATTTATATTTCAAAACAAATTGCAACAATAAATACATAATGGAAACTTTAGAGACCCACAAATTTGAAAATTTATCACTCAGTTCTAACAGTGGGTTCAACATTTGTTTATATATAATTAGAATTTGAACTAAAATGGGTCGTTTCAACAATCCAAACAATCATAAACTTTAATTTTAATAGAAATGCAATAACATTTCTGCATGATAATGGAAATTGAAGTAATTACAAATACTAAGATTTTACATCAATAACTTATAATGGCTTGAAACTTGGCCACTCCCCAAGAACCAACAAATATTTTCTGTTACTGCACACATTGATTTAATATTCCAGTAAAATGTGTACCTATACTTTTACATTAGTACCAATTATTTCAAATACCATTGAGCTTACCCCCTAAACAAATATTTTCCTTATTAACAACACCAGGCCGTACTTCAGCGTCAACTTCAGTCAGACATTCCATTGATGCATGGGCTCCGTTTCGCCGTGCGACGTGCCAATTCATTGATGGACAGACATATGGAGAATGCGGCATGTTACGGCTATCGGAATCAATGGTGCATTGTACAGAGGCAGGTATTGTGGACCACGTGTACCTTATTAAACGGCTTTTGGCGCTGCAGAAGGTTCCTATTGTTGGATTCCTCTGTTCGCGCAACGCATCTGGTGTAATCCAGGGCTGGAATTGCCTATCTCAAGAATACCATTTTGAAGAATTAGAGTTCGTCTCACTTCACGAATCCCTGGAGACTGTATCTCCACTAGTTCCTCAAAATTATGTTCATATATTTGAATAAGTCAACTAAAATGTAATGCGATTAGAAAAAACTGAATTTCTTCACATACATAATTACCAAAAGGAATAGATAATATAACTATAAGAATGTATATTTCTTGGAGTAATTCACATGCATCATGTGCAACCAGAATTGCATTCCATTGAATACAATTATTGGGACTTTATCTCCATGAGTGAATAATGTTGAACAATAATATGCCGCCGCCTCTCCCACACAAGTCTGACACTTCAGGGACATCAGATTCAGATATTATTATCATTATTGTATCATAAAAGATATTGTATTGTATTATAATATACCTGTATCACCATCAAATTAATTTTAGTTAACATTTATGTATTTTCGACTGTTTTTAGCAGATTTTTTCGTCATGTTGTTGGACTAGGAAGAAATTTTATCATAAAATACGTCCAATTAATAAATCTTGTTCACGCGAAAACTTTACTAAGGTAACTATTAATTTTATTATGTCATACTCTGAAATACTGATTTCTAGTAATCTAAAACACATGCTAAAATTTTCTATACAGTGTGGGCGAGTTTGCATTACACACTCAGTAACTTCGTAAATGTCAAGATATTAAAATTTTGCAAAAAGTACTTCAAATAGATTTTTTGTGCTCTTTTCAACCCTGTGATAAAAAACGCTCTCATTAAAAAAACAAAAGAGCAGCGCCATGTACAGTGATTTCTTTAAGTGGAACACCCTGTATTTTATTTCATAATTTGAAATCCTATCAAATTCTGAATATGACAGCGTTTTCATTTTTTCTTAAAAGTGATAATATGTAAGTTAGGAACAATACAAGAAATTATCAGTAGTAGGCCATGAATTGAAAAATTATTGAAAACAAAGAATTCTTGTGAAGACAAAAGTTATGCAAATAAGTCATAACTTTGTTAATAATATTATTTTCATTTATTTCAATAAATATTTCAATAAGTACCAAAGTTTGCAGAATAAATATTCTGTAAACTTTGCTAGTACCGATAATTTTTTGTATTGTTCCTAACTTACATATTCACTTTTAAGAAAAAATAAAAACGATGTCATATTCAGAATTTGATAGAATTTCAAATTATGAAATAAAATACAGGGTGTTCTATTTAAAAAAAATCATTGTACATGTCGCTGCTCTTTTGTTTTTTTTAATGAGAGGAGAGCGTTTTTAATCAGCTGGTTGAAAAGAGCACAAAAATCACGTAGAAGTACTTTTTGAACAATTTTAATATCTTGACATTTACGATGTTACTGAGTGTGTAATGCAAACTCACCCACACTGTATATTAATCAATCTGGAAAAGCCTTTTTCGCAAACTGACTAAAAATAGTTCACAATGATTTAATGATTGTTGAATATTACAACAATAAGATTAAGATATTAATAAAATAAACAGAAAAATACGGTCAAATTTGGTACATTTGGGTATCAAATAATAAAATGAAATTCACGTTATATAGTAATCATCTTTTCAGAAGAAACCTGAATTGTAAAATCCTTAAATTGTATACCATTTGTGGTGTCCATTACCATTTTATTTTAATACTGCCCTGTAAACTGAACTTCTCTCCTACAGCTGCCAGCTACTTGTGCAGCCAATACTCAGTTGTAATGTGACCTGCCATAATGGATCTTCTATTTACAACTACTGCTAGAACTATAAAGATTAATTGCTCTATCGTGATCGTACAAAAACCGGCAGATGATTTCTAAATTAAATGAAAATGGAAACCGAAGGGCCTCTGCTCCAAGAATACTGATAGATGGATTTTTAATAGGAAGCCCGTCAAAACATCGTGATGATTATAAATGATTTTTTTTTTTATTTCTTGCGAGTCGGCGTGCGTTTGGATAAATATAGGTTGCGTGCTGTTTTGTTTAGGAGATCTGAGTTAAACTTTGGACGGAAAATGTAAAATTTTACATTAGAAAAGAAATATTTCTTCATTTTTTGTTACGGCTTTATCTCACAAATATACTAATACAAGATTTAATGGTTTTATCTCTAACAATGAGGGAATTATGACCAAACGAGTGTGCCATAAGCGTAGTGTGTTGAACAAAATTTTGTAACTTCCGTAGCCTAGCAACCAATTTATGTTATTTCTTTCTATCCCACACTAGACTCATGAAATCCTTTATCAATGTATTTGTAACATAACGATCTAATTGATATGAACAAATATACAGGGTGTTCTATTTAAAAATATTACTTCAGTCTTTCTTTTATTACTCTTTTTGGACCACCCGGTATAGTAGAGAACTAGGACAAAACTTTGCTAGTACGCGAAATTCTTATTATTTAGTTTTACCATATTTACCCCTTTATCATATCCTTTTTGGCGCCTGTGACGACCTGGCTAGCAATCTGGGTGGCTGGGTTGACTTTACCTAGTTAGGAACAACCCTCATATACCTAATTTATCACGGGTCAAACAGTATTTTGTGAAATTCTTGTTTTTTAGTTTTACTATATTTATCCCTTTAATTATATTCATCCCTTTTAGGCACCTCTAACGGCCTATTGAGCAATGTGACTGCGTAGGTTGACTTCACTTAGTTACTAGACCACTACCCTAGGTCACTAGGAAAAAAGAAAATCGACGTGCTCGAGCGAATATCTAAAATTATTTAAGAACACTGTTATGAATTTTGTTCCGGACTTTATCATTACACCGTATGTATTCCTTAATATTCAGCAATATAAAGTATCTTCAAACTCGACCAATTTTTATTAGTCAGCAACTGAAATTCACTTGAACGTTTAGTCAGTCACAGAAACTACTAAATCTGTACTCTCAAAGCATCCATTATTGATGTAGTAAAGTATTATGTCGACTTTGTCAACATCCAATCTTTGCCAAACTAGTTTATTAGTTGGTAAGGTATACTTCCTAATTCCTAATTACCTATGGTTTTAAGGTTTCGTGGTGTCATGATTTCATATTTTCAAACTTTCGCAAATTCTTCAAAAAATTTCTTAAACTTATATCCACTTAGCCTTCAAGGAACTACTGCCAAGAGTCAAGGATGATGTCTGCCGTGATTTTGAAGCAACCCACTTCTTGCTATAATGTTACTTACATTACATCTTAAGCTTAAAAGTCCATTCACTAGTCCGAAATAAACCCAAAATCGGCGTTCGTCTCGTGTCTAATTATAAAAAACTATAAAAGATAGCGACTTTTAGTAAAAAAGTATTGAAAGATAAGACTTTAATCTAAATCCCTATAGTAGTAATTTTTGGTAATTCTTTTTATTTTTAAAATTCCAGGCAATCAATCTTGTACTAGAATAGCGTATTTTCAAAAATTATTTTCTCTAAAATACATGTATTAAACAAAAATTTGCTACTATAGGGATCTAGTTTATCTTTTGATCTTTCCGGTGATATATAATTTATAACATTAAAAAGAAATTTTGTTGCAATTATAAGACAAATCCGGTACCCTTGCAATGAGGGCTAACTTTATTTCCATGTGCCTTTTTACTTCGGCTTTACGTGCACCTCCGAAATCTAAATAATTCGGTAGTGGGAATATGTAAGTCTTCACCCATCGGCTACCCAACCTCTCAACCCGACTCCGAATTCATGTCTGTTAAGTCTACAGTGAATGGACCCTTAAGAGACAGACATTTGGAAGTCGGAATATTAGGGTGGCAATTTTTTGACACACTAAGTATTTGGCAAAGCGGTGTACGTTTGTTTTCTAATAAATTGGATTTAGGTATATTTTCAAAATGAAATCTGAAAATCCATAGGAAAAGATGCTGTAGTTTTTGGTATCCCTTGGGAAGATGTTCAACTTTAATACCCTGTGGTATTAAATAATATACAAAAACAGAACGTAAAAATGTTATTAACAAAGTAGGTGGTACAAAATTTATGACAAATCGAGTAGGCATATATTTCCTTTACGGTGTAAATGTCACTGATGGGCTGTAAAAGTTCGTAAAATATACGTTTTCTGCGTTATTATATTGTGAATACAATAAAGCGAAATAAAGCGCCCGCGAACTAACGCGCAAAATTTCAAGCGTGAAATCGTTAAACGAATCGTAAATCTTCAAAATATTTTTTACCGTCATTCCTGTCAAACGTAGAGTGACAATAGTTTATGGTAATAGGTACGTATTTTTGTGGAACATTAATGTCCCGTTCGTGATGATACATACAATGTACATGATTTGCGGCTGCGTTAATGATGCCTATTGTTCTTGTAATAAACATGACTTTAAAGCACCGTTCATCGTTTTGTAATAAGCAACGCCGTGACAATATGTAAAAATGTCATCGGTGCAGGCTAGAAATAAAAATGATATTCCAGCGATAGTCATAGGCTACCTATTTCCTATTTAAGAAAAAATATCGGTAATGTTATAGTTCCATCAACCTTGGCTCAAAAAAGTAAGAAATATTGCAGAATAGTGAACACTGACGTATTTATTCACATAACACACAAAACACTATACTGCACTCGACGCGCGTTTCTCCAACCCAGTTCGCATCATCTGGGGATGATTAAAACTTGAGCTGAGTTGAACTTGAGTTGAGTTTTAATCATCTCTAGATGATGCTAACTTAGTTATCGAAACGCGCGTCGAGTGCAGTATAGTGTTTTGATGTTATGTGGAAAACTAGGTCAGCACATATAATCTCCTATAATCAGCCTATAATCAGCTGTTTAAAATAATGTTATCAACTGTATTATCTTATTAAAAATTGTCTTATAACCCTTTCTTAATTTTTCTGTGAAAGAAATACTTCACTCTCAATTTTGTTAATAAAATATGTATATTGTTTTTAAGGCAAACCACTTGGTTTGAAGAAATATTAAGAAGTAAATGAAAGAAACGACATTATTTCTACAGTGTTATTCAAAACTTATCCATAATAAAATTTGGGGATATTTCAACATACATGTACAAATGTGGTAGTGCAAAAAAATTTTTTTGGCGGGTTCTGAAAACTATTTAAAATTTTTTAATTGCACGCCGCTGGATACTGGTCCACTGTAATGGAGTGACCTTGGGACTGACAATGCAAACTGGTGATGTCACATATAGCACGAAAAAAACTTCGGAAGTTCTGAGAGTATACCGACACCCGGCGCAAAAAAGATTTGCAGTGTTTTTACTTTAAAATAAACTGAAAGATACATAGATGTGACCAAAGTGACGTGTCTTTAAAATGCTTAAAATTTTGTTACACTAATTTTGAAGAATTGCGCTACTTGATTACCTAGGTATTACAAACATGAAATTTATAAAAAATTTGCACATACCTTGTTACAAAAGCTGTTCGAAATTTTGTCCCTCGACTTGTACACACTTTTGAGCACGCCTTATCCAATTTTGCCGCACTAAAGCGAATGTTCCTCCTGGTTGCTGATTTTGTAAACGCAAATTATTAAGTAAATTTGGGATTTTCAGCATTTTGCTGCAACAACCACTCACAAAACCTAACTCGTAATTGATAATCCGCTGGTAACAAAGCTTGAACACGCTGGATATGATACGGATAAAACTGAGCTTCGTGTAGTAAGCGCCACACCGTTGATTGGGATACCCCAGGCACCTCCCTAGCGATCTGACTTGTACTTATTCGCGGATTTTCACGGACCAGATTCAACACTTGTTCTTCAGCTGCTAAAATACGTTGTGGTCGTTCCGGGCCACCATCTCATCCACGATTTGCACGTAAATTACCAGTATCACGGCCACGTTGTACCACTGCCGTAAAAGTTGCATAATTTGGCGTGTGTCGATTGGGAAATCGTTCCTCATACAAGCGCGAAGCTGCCAATGAATTTTGTCCAACTTCGCCATAAATAAGAATCATGTCCATTAACTCAGCATTACTGTACACGAGCCATTTTGAAAATTTTACAGTTTCACACTCCTACGATAAATAAAACACCGACACTGAGAGAGCGACGCGATAGACTGATGACAGATAGACAATAGAGATATTATCCCCACTCCAACTCTATTCGCTCGGTCTTTACCAGGCGTTCCAGGAACAAAAACTTGTTTACTGTTTTTTGTAGAAATGTGGTATATCAGATGTCGTTAAAGTACAGTTGCCCATCTACGTAGTCCTTTATAATCGTATAACTTTAAACATTGTTTACGGGAGATCTTAAGACTTTTATTATAAATTTTTTTGGTGATATCGATTTCTTATTTAAGGATGTAAATATCCTCAAAGTTTTAGAGATAAGTTGTGAATAACCCTGTATAATAAAACTACATTTGTCTAACCAATATGGGAATAGTTTAAACAACAGATTGCTTTATTAATGAAAAAAATACAGTACAAAAAATCCAAATCATTAAATTAATAAATCGTTTTTCGCTCTGTATGTGTCCGGTAGAACCGGATGTGCTCCGCGATCTTGAAAATATTTTTAGGTATTCCAATCAGAATATATAAAATCTCTGTCTTCAAAGAAAAAACTGTCAGTTTTCTAAATTCAGCTGTCTGACGACCTACATAAGGCTATTGTCTGGAAACAGTTCAACTATTCCTTACTCCTTTCTCTTAAACATATTAAAATTGCTGTCATTGCGTTTTAACTCTAGGAAATCGTAATGTTGCAGTTTCGTTATTTTATTAACACATGTGTTTACGTCTATTCAAATAGAAATGCCTACAATGGAATGAAGTCTCCATCCTTTGTGTCCCTCGATCTTTAACACCTTTTACATCTGTTGGGCATCCATATTGCAGCTGACACACCCGTTATTTACAGCAAAAATTAAGCCTCATTGGTCACTTACCCATTACCAGCAACAATGCCCGACGTACCTACGTATGCACTGGCAAATCTCAAATACAAATTGCTTTAAGTATGCTGTTTTAAAATAATAAATCACATACCTCGAGAGGTGTGGCGTGTTTAGATACAAATCATTTGAACAGCGGTCAGATAAACTGAATGCACATACACACACACCGCGACTTTTGAGCTGCAAACAAAATATTATATAATCTGAGTGTGTGCAAAATTTGCAGAAAGTCCAGAACTTTATTTTGCACTTAAAAACCAGGGTTTTCTTATAAAAGTTTAACCAGGATATTATATAGGAATAAGCATACAAAATTTACACAATATACACAAGGTACCTATAAATAAATTCATTTATTTCTGGAGTTGAAGTAAAAGAAATACGCACAAAGACATAACTTTGAACATAATATACAGTGTTTTTAAGTGTGTGCGTCATATTGATAGGGGGTTATATTTTAAACAACAGAAATATCCATTCGTTTTTTACAAAATTCTGTTCTGGAAAACGTATATTTTTAAACCATTTTTCTTCTAACTTAGCCTGATTTTAATAACCATGCACGCTTTCTCGCTACAGTTATGACAACTATAACTTACACGGTTGCTAAATTTCGAAATTTGAGTGAAATTTGAGTTTTTTCAGGAAAACAAATTTCCACACCACCCGTGAAGTATTGCTTTTTGGAGTATTACTATTTTGAGTGGGTGCTTGCTAGCAGTAATATTATCCGACATAAAAAACAAACTTTCCTAAATATAACCGAACTATAAACCATTATCTATAAAAAAATTTATTCAAGAATAACAGACAATAAGGTAAGTAGTAGTGAGAAACACACCATAGTGTCCTCTCTTGGACTTTGCCACTAGTCTGACAATTATTGTCAAATTGACAGATAGATAGTGACCTGCTTTTTGCTGCTACGACTGCTATATTGGCAGGCGCCATTATAGCAGTGACTTCTATTGTCTGTGAGGAAGACAAAGCTCCTTATTTATTTGAAGGAAATACCGAAAACAACTACTCCACGGGAAATATGCCCTGACTGGCGTTTCATTACTCCGGCATCTCCATGGAAGTCGTCAAATCCTTCATCGAGGCCAACTACAGACACTGACCGGTTTCGCGCTTATTATGCGCTCGTCAGAGTGCCATAAGTTATTATCTCCATCTTCCATGGATATGCCGGAGTAATGCAACGCCATTCGAGGCACATTTCCCGTGGAGTAGTTGTTTTCGGCATCTCCTTCAAATAGACAAGAGGGTATTTAAAACAGAAAGATTATACCTACTAATAAACGGACCAAAGGAATTGTTTAATCATCTTAAATCTTTCAGTGTTTCCAACTAAAGTAGGTAAATCTTTTGGTTATATCATTCACACATACGATAATTTAAAAGACTAATATTTCAAATTTTATAGTTTTTAAAAACATAAAAACAAATTTTTTTCATTATTTCAAAAATATTATTTCCAATTAATATTCGTGACAACTAAGTAGTACTATTACCCCTCCAAACATGACCGTCACATAAAATACACCCTGTATTCGTTGTAGAAAAAACAAGAATTCTCTAATGTCAATGTCTCAGTAGAACATTATAAATCCATTATTGACAAAGTTAAGAACTAGACAAATGAGTGTATAGAAATTATTTCCCAATGAGAAAAACATCTCGACATCTCGTTCAGTAAGTTATTGTGTACAGAGTATTCGCGTATATTTTGACCCCTACCTACAAGGGTTATTAAGAAAGTTAGAAAATAAATTTAAATACAAAAGTTGTATGGTTTTTCATGTATTATCTTTTTTTAGCTAGGTCGAAAAAAAAATTGCATGTCGTAAACTTAGGAAAACCAATTGAATATAATATTTTTAAATGGGACACCCTGTATAATTTTACACGCTTGGGTAAATATTCTTTTCCTGATTTCAAAAATATATATTTTGTTGACATTTGCACTAACAGTTTTCGAAATATTCGACAGCGAGTACCAAAAAAAAAAAAAAAAATAGAAAAAATACAAAAGAACTAAAAATATTCAACAATAGAAACCAACAGTAATAAAAAATATTTACGGATTTTCGATGTAACCTCCTTAGTTATTTAAGGATTGATTTATATTGATAGATAAGGATTTTATGATTGATTCGAAAACTGTCAGTGCAAATGTCAACAAAATATATATTTTTGAGATCAGAGAAAAATTGTTTTCCCAAGCGTCTAAAATTATACAGGGTGTTCCATTTAAAAATATTATGTTCAATTGGTTTCCTCAAATTTACGACATGCAATTTTTTTTTCGACCTAGTCAAAAGATAATACGTGAAAAGCCAAACAACTTTTATAGTTAAACTTTTTTTCTAACTGTCTTAATAACCCCTGTAGGTAGGGGTCAAAGTATACGCGAATACCCTGTACATATTTAATTTCCTGAAACATAGAAGGCTCCTCGTACATTCCTCGCTAACAAAAACGGTATACATATATATAATTTAAATTTGGAATAATCGTCCGTGTCCTGCATAATTTACGACAAGACAAAGTGTTACCAATTTAAATTAAAATCAATTACCGGTGTCCCTACGGACAATAAATAAATTCGTAAACGAGTTCAGTAAATCATCGAGTTGCCGTCCGGCGGGCCGTACAGACAAAATTAATTAATTTATTAATTCTAGATACTTTACGGCCAGGGTCGGGACCCAGGCAGGAGCGTTCTGCAAATGGCTTAAAAAAAAAGCATCGAGAAGTTTACCATCATTTAAATTTTAAAACAGTTGTTTAAGATGATTCAAAAACTTTAAAGTGTGCTCCGTAGTATATTTGATCATATTTCAACTAAAATAGTTGTTCCTGTATAAATACCTACCAACAACTTTATAGAAGCTACGAGTTTCAACTATTGTTGAAATGTATTTCATCGTTCGTGGCGCATTCGCCATTTATTCGAGTATCCTGTCTGCGCAGAATTACTCAGATTACTATGAACCTTAAAACAGTATTATATGAAATTACGAAGACTTTAGGGGACATAATGGGCGCAGCACATGCAGATACAAATAAGATTAGTATGACATAATCGTACAGCCAAATTTTATTGCAGAGTTAGTTGTGTTAGCCATCTGGTGAGATTCCTACATATATTGTATACCAAATTTATAGAGAATTCCTCCGTTCTACGATAGGTGATACGCATATTTGTGCACATCGTATTTTCTAGATATAGTCCTCTAAAAAGATATTTATATTTCGCTAAAAGATATTATGGATATTATTTCGATAATATAATTACGGAGTGTATATACAAGGTGCCCATTACTATCTACTTACATAGCTAACTTTGTTGATAGTGGAGATAGAGAATTGTTTAAATTATCAAAATTGGGCAGAATTACAAGAGAAATTCAGTGCCTCCTTCATATTTAATTTTAATTTTCAACTTTTCGAGATATTTTGGAAAAACTGAAAATCGCCAAAATTTTTAAACTCGAATATCTCGAAAACTATAAAATATACAAATAATATAAAAATACTGTGTGATAGTGTTTTTTATGTGGAATTCAGCGGTGATATTGAAATTTTCACGGTCATCTTAGTTTTTGAGAAAAAAAAATAAAGTTATGTTTTTTAAATAGCAACTATAGTTGCGTGTGGTATCAATAAAAAGCTTATTTTTTTCTGATTTCAAAAATATATTATTTAATATACCTTTCTCTTTTCTTTTGTTTACTGTAATGAATAAATAATTTATGGTAAGCTATGAAAAACCCAAAATAATTGTAATTTTTATAATTCCATGGGAAATATGTAGTTGATGACTATTGATGACTATATATTGAATTAGCATCTATCCTATAGAAAAACATGACCAACCATGGTTGTACATAGAAACATGTTACTGTTCTAGTAAATTCCTGTCCCTCCTACATATAATTTAAATAAGAAATTATAATCTGGAATTAGTTGAAATAAAATTTTACCACATATATCTACTTAATTTTGAATATACCTACCTGATAAGAAAATTAGGTCGAAGTATAAATAAGGGTTTATAATCATGATTTCTGAAGTAGGTATAAATAAAGTATTGTGTATGTAAAATCCATTTTAATTGGCTTATATTTACTATACAAAAAACAAATACCTACAGGAGTAAATAATAAACAGAAAAGCTTCAAATGAGGTTACTTTAACTGCTAAGTAAACATTAACAAATAGCTACCCGGCGGTCCGTATCTGTTTCGCATTTGCCCTAATTCCATCACATCAGAAGCTCACAAACGAACCATTCAATCCAATAAATACATCAACACAGACGCTAAATTCCAGCTGCAGAAATTGTCGAATGCTGCGTTAATTAAAAATAAACTTATCAAAGGCTCGCTTGTATTTACTTTAAACGTAAATTGTTGCGACATTAAAATGTATGAAGAGACTATACTTGATTGTTTGAGTGGAAAATAGGTGCAGTGGTACAAAATCTGATAGAAAATGCTACAGTGCGATTACTCAAATTGGTTTAGTAACCGATGCTACTATAAATCTATAGTAGGTACAGCATTTTTTACATGCTACTTCAATAATTTGTTGACTTGCACATATACAGGGTGATCCAGGTTGAATCTTGATAACTTCAGGAGTCGATAGAGCAGGTTAAAATAATGTTAATTCATGATAAAACTTATTTCCTAAATCTCATCGTTTTGGAGATAGAAGGCGTTAAAGTAGGATATTTTCCCCACTTTTCTTTCATAACTCTTGAACCACTCATTTGCTTTACTTTAACTTCAATAACAAAAATGTTAAACTTAATTGTTGATATGGGTTCTGCAAACTATTAACAAATTTCTGTTTCAGAGTGAAGATGGCGGCCTCTCACAAGGACCTAGCCATGCATTTCGATGTAAAACATTCAAGAAGCCTCGACCCTGCCACCTTTGCCACCAGCCCATCCTCAACGAAGGGTCATGCTGCAGAGGTATGTAAAACAATTTATTCGTTTGGATTTTTCTGACTCGCATTGCCGACATCAAGCTGCGATAATATCTGCGAGACATACTGCGATATAATTAAGTCCTTTCTTTTATGTACGTTGAACGGTTCTCCAGCCACAAGTGGACTCGGCAGGTATTCCTTCCACAGCCCGCCAACCTGCGAAATTATTATACCGAGGAAGTTGTGTCGCCGGTATCATATCAAATAAAGATTATCAAACTCGTATTAATTGAAACATAGTTTAGAAAAGTAAAAAAAAATGAGTATATTGGTATATTATACAGGGTTATTCAGAATTTATCCATAATAAAATTTGGGGATGTTCAACATACATGTACAAATGTGGTAGTGCAAAAAAAATTTTTTTGGCGCGTTCTGAAAGCTATTTTAAAATTTTTAATTGCACGCCGCTGGATACTGGTCCACTGTAATGGAGTGATCTTGGGACTGACAATGCAAACTGACGATGTCACATATAGCACGAAAAAAACTTCGGAAGTTCTGAGAGTATACCGACACCCGGCGCAAAAAAGATTTGCAGCGTTTTTACTTTAAAATAAACTGAAAGATAGATAGATGTGCCCAAAGTGACGTGTCTTTAAAACGAATAACATTTTGTTACATTAATTTTGAAGAATTGCGCTTCTTGATTACTAGGTATTAGAAGCATGAAATTTATAAAAAATTTGCACATACCTTGTCACAAAAGCTGTTCAAAATTTTGCCCTCAATTTGTACACACTTTTGGGCACGCCTTATCCAATTTTGCCGCACTAAAGCGATACCCCAAGCACCTGCCCAGCGATCTGACTTGTACTTATTCGCGGATTTTGACGGACCAGATTCAACACTTGTTCTTCAGCTGCTAAAATACGTTGCGGTCGTCCCGGGCCACCATCTCGTCCACGATTTGCACGTAAATTACCAGTATCACGGCCACGTTGTACCACTGCCGTAAAAGTTGCATAATTTGGCGTGTGTAGATTGGGAAATAGATACTCAAGTTAAAATTATCAATTTGAATCTGGTTTGCATTTATCTAGGTTAAGTTTAACGAAAATAACTGCCTCATAAATATGTATAGAATAAAAGGTAAGTAAGTAAATATTGGTTTGTACAACTCTAGTGGGTTTAAAGAATAAATCACTTCTTTGTTTTTCCAAATCCCCGATATATAATTAAGTTTTTTAAATGTGAATATGCTAAAGCAAAATAGACAAGTAACTAAAATGTCTCTATTAATCTGAAACGAATTTTTATCGATGTTTTAATTTTTCATTTCAGCATTTTGATTATCAGAAGCGTTTACCAATCAGTTCTATTGATTCCGTTATCAATACTTCTCATAGTGAGTCTTGGGAATATAAAATTCAATGAAATGTAATAGATAACCGATGCTAATTCTCATTAATCAGATTACATGGGAGACTTGATATACTCGTGACGGAACACAAAAATAAATATCGTCCTTATTTACGATTGTGGCATCAGTTAATCATAATTACCCACATTATCAACGGAAGAGGTGCAACGACAGAGATAAATCGCAGAACTTAACAATCAGCATGGGCAAAGGTTGTAAGAATCCGTGAAGCGGTTACCTGATTTTTGCCGATGTGTAAATAACATCATGTACCGGTGACGTGGGCGTTTTGTCCTGTCAGTTAAGTATTTTAAAGAGTCATGAGCACGAAGTCGAGTATATCTTTCCCATGCATATTTTCGTATAATGAATTGCCGACATGCAAGAAGATCTCTTGGCATTTTTCAGCGGTATCGGTGGCTCAGCTTGAGCTTCTTCGTGATTAGCGAGTTTGTTTGCAAAATATGTGTAGATATGCTGTTTCCGACATGACATGAGCAGGTGCTTGTGATGAAATTTTGTATAAAAACATAAAAAATAAGTAAGTGTTTTCGTGATTTAATTCTTAAAACATGAAATACCAGTTTTAAGACAAGTTTCAGTACCTACATACAGGGTATTCGCGTTTATTTTGACCCCTACCTATAGGGGTTATTAAGAAAGTTAGAAAAAATTTTAAATGCAAAAGTTGTTTGGTTTTTCACGTATTATCTTTTGGTTAGGTCGAAAAAAAAAATTGAATATCGTAAATTTGAGGAAACCAACTGAACATAATATTTTTAAATGGGACACCCTGTATAATTTTAGACGCTGGGGAAAATAATATTTCTCTGATCCCAAAAATATATATTTTGTTGACATTTGCACTGACAGTTTTGGAAATATTTAATATTTAATGTTGACAATAAATCATAAAAAAAAATATTAAAAAATGAAAATATTGAAAAATATTTAAATAACTAAGGAGGTTACATCGAAAATCGTTAAATATTTTTCATTACTGTTGGGTTCTACTGTTAAATATTTTTAGTTCTTTGTATTTTTTGTATTTTTTTATGGTACTCGCTGTCGAATATTTCGAAAACTGTCAATGCAAATGTCAACAAAATATATATTTTTGAAATCAGGAAAATAATGTTGACCCAAGCGTGTAAAATTATACAGGGTGTCCCATTTAAAAATATTATGTTCAATTGGTTTTCCTAAGTTTTCGAAATGCAATTTTTTTTTCGACCTAGCTAAAAGATAATACATGAAAAAGCAAACAACTTTTGTATTTAAATTTTTTTTCTAACTTTCTTAATAACCTGTGTAGGTAGGGGTCAAAATATATGCGAATACCCTGTACATAACATACACATTCAGTAGTGTTTGATACATTTTTCGGTATATTTAAAAAAGAATAAAACAACATTTAGGTTACCACTGGCGTAGTTTTCCACATAACACAAAAACACTGTACCGCACTCGACGCACGTTTCGCCAACCAAGTTGGCATCACCTCGAGATGATTAAAACTGTTTTAATCATCTCTAGATGATGCCAACTTGGCGTTGTGGTACTTTTATTGTGGTTTATGAGGCGAAACTAAACGAAAGTAAACAAAAGCGCAAATTTCGCTGTTCCAAAATTATTTCCTATTATTGAAAACCTTTTAACCTGTGTCTATACAGGCTGAACCAAATTCGATTACCACTGCAGAAGTCTCGGAAACTAATAGAGCTACAAAAAGCCTTAAATGGAGAAAGTATAGTGTAGAATTTAATGTGGATCCACCCCTTATAGCTGAGAAAACATTTTGTTCGTTTCTATTTTATTTAGAAAAATTTAGTTTAGAAAACATTTTTCGCTTAAGTATTTAAAATAATGCTGCAAAAATATAAATATTAAAGTTTTACCTAGTTTACAAAGAGGCTAACTGTTCCTTGAAACGAAGTTCACAGTAATCTTCGCCAACAAATAGATATTCTATTGATTAAAAAAGTTGTCTTTATCTGGGTTATATTATTATGTGTGAAAAAATAATAAAATTAAATTTTGACAGATTTATAACATTTTTGTAATAAAAAATGTTGGACCTACCAAAAAATGTTGTAATTGGCTAATCCAGATGGGCAGGGACCTACTGTATCATTATGTAAAGATCACACGTCGTGCCCGTACCTTAAAAATATTTTTTTTTTTTATTATTTTATTATTTTCAGTCCAATAAATGATCTATAACATGTCCAATAGATGATGATAACAATAACAACTTGTAGCTATTTAAAATTCTATGTATGGGGAAATTCCGTGAAGGAAATTTTTAGCGATAGACGGAAGTCGTGCCAAACTTATGAGTGAACCGTTGTGGTTGCATGGAATTACAATTAGACTTCAGTACATCGTGAGTTCATTTATTATTTTAAAACGTTTGAAATTAGCGCTTGCACTGCTTTTGCTTTTTGGTGCCTCATGTATAATTATTATTTATTAAACAAATACTGTACAGGGTGAGTCACATTCTGTCCCCATTATTATAAGTGATGAAAATACAAAGAAAGCAGAATTTTTATTTTCTATTTTTGTTCCTTTTATAGTTTGAGGAGAACGGCAAACTTTATTTCTATCTTTTATAAACTATGCAGCCGATGGTGAGAGATGCAGAGAAATGAGCATTTTTAATAATTGAATCTAAAATACTGATACAGAACACGAGATATTCTTCCCCAATTACCCACATTACATATGCCATGTTTACATACCAGCTAACAAGACATGTAACTCAATAATGTACCTTTAACCTCAAAAACCATTGAAGAAATTCTGATTTGGTTCGGAGTAGATATATTATTAGGTGTAAATTTCACAAACTTTTTTCCAACAATTTGTTCTGCATACGACCTGAATCGTGATCACAAAAGAGCGTCATTATTTAATTAAGGATAAAATGTACCCACATTACCTACTACTTGTTCTTTGAATGAACGGAAATGTGTTGAATGAATTATGTGAATTCCAAATTCATGAAAGTTATTGTTGTAAATCATATTTTGGTTCAGCCACTATTTTTCACCGACCGGCGCACTCGCCATTTTATAGAATTCACAATATATAAATTCATTATTAATATAAATTATATTTTGCGCCTTGTTACTCGATGAGGAAGATAGGTAGTCCCCTTGAATTATATATAATAATAATAATAATAATAATAAGTTTATTTGCCAAGAAATATACATACAATACAGATGGGGAATAAACTTTGTTACACTCACTATAGGCATAGCCTGTGTGTGAGGAAAACATATTTACATTACAAAACAAAAATTTCACAAAGAAAACGTAAAACAACATATCAATAAGAGTATGAGCTAAAAATTCATATGCACAATGGAAGATTAATATAATGGAAGGTTAATATAACAATATAAAGAGTCAAGTAAGGAAGAGAAGATGTAGTAGCATTAAAGTATTTTTAATTTTTTAATTTGGAATCCTAACATAGACACGTCGATCTGATCAGGCCATTACTCTATGTTCTACTGCATCATGAATTTGATTTCTAGGAGTGGAAAAAATGAAGTGTTTAAGTTGTTTTTTAAAAGTAAATCCGTATTTCAAGGATTGTAACTCATGAGGTAATAAAGCATATAACTCTGGTCCAAGGTAAGTATGACATTTCTGCCCTACGCATTTATGTGTTCTTTGTGTTATAAATATTTTATCTTTATTCCTTGTTTGGTGTGTATGTTGCCTTGTTTTTAACTGGTCTTTATTTTTATGTTGATAGGTACACAGAGAGTAGAAGAACAGTTGCTGTGAATCCATTAGGGAAGCTTCAACAAAAAGATCATCAGACGGATAAGTAGATTCCTTTCTGAGCATTATTTTGATCATTCTTTTGTGAACTACTTCTAGATTCCGTATAACGTTTTTACTGGCATTTCCCCAAGCCAAAATTCCGTAGGTTAAGTGCGATTGAACTAATAATATATACTTATATAAGGCATGAAGTTATAATTTTATATACTGGAAAAATATTATCCCTAGAGGACTGTAATCATAGTTTTTATGCAATAAATAAAAGAATAATAGATACCTATTATGCGGGCGGATAAAAATTAATTGTATATACCTGATATTTTTCCAGATAATTAGAAGCGATATCGCTGTGATTAAGTTCACTGTATCTGATACAAAAGACTGTCCATGCGTGAAGCAATGCAATGGCATAAGTGCAACGGCTGATGAGAGGACAGGTTTTACAATCACACGGGTATTCTTTTGAAATTACAAGGGAATGAGGTAGTTGAATATCCCCGGTGTCAAAAGAACGGACATTTATTTATCAAGAAATGTCCCGAGGATTTTTTGGGGACTTTTATAGATTTAACTAGAGCGTTGTATGATGGGTGCACCGATATAAGATGTAGTATTACCATCTCTAACAGTAAGAGAATATTCAAAAAAATTAACCATTGGGAATACCTAACGTGTTAGAGCAAAGATTTGTTAAAGAGTGATTAAGAGTGTTAAAGATTAAACTTCAAACCTTAGATGAGCGAATACTCGCTCATCTAAGAAATACTTACTCCATCTATGTAATCTCTCTCCATATAGATTAAAAAATATACTTACACTTTTACCGATATCTCAGAAACGTTCCATTATTGTTTTGTTTTAATCATTAAAATCAGAATAAAAAGTAATACCACTTTTGCATAGGCATGTCAACACCGTGTATATATTTACAGATAAACTGAAATAAACTGCGTATAAGCAAATTTTTAGTAGTTTCACAAAAATATTCTATTTATCTAAGTCGGAAAATGTATCAAAAATACTTTTACTAAGGCCGTGGAAAGTTGAGAATAATTATGTCCAAATATTTTATCAATTTTTACCAAGTTAGGAACTTACAATATGTAAGAAAACTATACATAGCTGTAATTTCGCTGAAAATTCCGCTAGAAATTGTTCTCAGAAAATACTAGATAATAGACAAAATCAGTATTAAGTAAAGAGTATATTGGTTGTGACGTTATAAATTACGCAGAACTGTGGGGCCGGATAATTGTTGACCTACAATTGTATGTACGATACGATTTAATTTTAGGTCAAGGGTAAACTTTTTTGTAAGAATTTTATACTTAGGACAATACATCTGCTAAAATCACTCGACACCCTTGTGGGTTTTTGCAATAGGGGTGGCTTCTTATTTATTTTTTTTTTCAGCTTGTATATAATATTATTCTCTACAATTTACTTTATAAACTTTGTAACTTTCATATTTGACGCTCCCTCACCCATTATATAAAAACAAAATTAGCATATTTATTTATTATGGTTCTGTAAAGATACAAACAAAAGGCTGACAAGCAAGTTTTTGCAGGGTTCTTCAAGGACTGTCTTCTGAGTCTCCATCCAAAAAACACAGTCAAACCCCTTCGGTGTTTTGCGCAATAGGGGTGCACCCCTAGCAGACCGTTTAATTGCACTCTACTTACTATACCTTAATAATAAATAAATAAAATAAGAATAATAATCAGCAACAGATCAAAAAGAGCCTTGACTAAGAAATACAAATACCTTACAGAGTTAGTAATGTTTTGCTCCACAAAAAAAATTCTTAGTTTATATAGTAAGTAATAAATGTTTTCCGAATGAAATTCGAATTTATTATTCTTGTCTGGATCAGGCTGATCGATATTCACAGCTCAGAGGATTCTAATTTTCAAACTGCCCCTTTCTGTTCTCTCCTTGTCTTTTTGCCATCAGGGATTCCTTATTTTTTGCTCCTCGTTTAAGTGCAGATTACTGCCTTCAGATAATGGAACAAATGGGAACTGTAATGGTAAAGGGCTTATAAAAAATTTAAATTCGCTATGGGGGAAAAATCGTTAGCACTTTACGTAGTTCCAATAGGAAAATGTTTAAAAGCATAATTATTGAGATGTAAAGAATAATTTAAAGGTATTATTTTTTGTATGAAATGGTTTTTTTTTTCGATTTTATAGGGTAGTCACATTTTCATTGAAAGACCCTGAAAAATACACTATAATATTATTTTATAACTTTTCCTGTTGAAAATCATAATGAAAAATATATTCCAACCACTTATTATGTAATATAAATATGATACATTGTTATGGGGTAAATACATTAAAATATATAAGAAATATGTTCCCATCGTCATCCCATATTTAGACTATTTAGGAGTTGAGCATTGTTTAAGTTAGTTTAAGCTTAGATTATAATTTTTTCTCTTCAAAGAACGTAAAAATAATACTTAATATTGAAAAAGGGGATTAATAAGAATATGGCGCAACCGGAGACTCGCAAAATTTTCATATTTTGAACACGCGCACGTATTTTCCGTCATAAAGTTAGGCACGTAAGTACGTCAGAATGCTTATTACATCTTCGCTGTTATGGAACAAATTTTATTGATATAAAATATTTCCAATAAGGCTTTTCAAATATTATAATCATATTAAAAATTTTTGCTTGTAAAGAGCTATATGCTATCAAATGTTGATAGCATATAGTCAACATTACAATGTTGAATAAATGTTCAACTTTGAATCCCATATTATTTAAAATTGGATATTCAGTTTAAAAGTTGAACTAAATTGACCCCTTCTTGAAATTTTTTATGCCAGTGTTTACAGTTTATAAATTATAAGGTATACAAAGAAATCAAAATAAATAATAAGAAGAAGAAAATTTATTTACAGAATAAATCCACTATAAAATTGACAATCTCAGAGACATTGTATTGAAATTTGGTATGCATTAACAATAAGTACCTACCAAAATGTCCATTTTTTGTCATTATAATGTCATCTCTAAGTGTCAAAATGACAGACTGCCGTCATATTGAAATATTGTTTCTTATCAAAACGAGGGTCGCTTGATACTTTCTTTTGAAGGAGTTTTTAGGCTTAATTCCTGAGGTTTTCATTTTCTACTTCTAGTTTCAGAATGACTGTATAGTTTTAACCATCTCCAGATGATGCCAACTTGGTTAGCGAAACGCACATAGTGTTTTGGTGTTATGTAGAAATCTACGTCAGTGATATCTTCACACCAAAGGTTCCAACCCCCTTCAAAATGTAATTCAGAGACTCAATCCATATTCTGAAACATCAGACATAACAATCGTCTCGCCTCTTTAGAAAGAACAAAGCAAATACTAAAAAACTGCAGATATTACCTTAAATTACTGACTAATTTTATATCATCGCCTGTGTGAGCGTAAGTGATTATGGTTGCATTTTTAACCGTATATTATTGTTGAGTCGAAGACCTCTACAGTTTTGCAAGATAACTGTTCTCAGACATTCCCTTCTTGCATTTTTGTCTCCTGCCTTGTCAGTATTGATAAATAATGAATGAGCCCAGTGTAAGATGTCAATTATCACAATGAAAACATCCCACGTTTGACCCCGACTATTATGATTCTTTTAATAAACACGTAAATCGTAAAGTAAACGTTCTCGAGTCAAAAAATTACAATGCAATGCGGTCCACCGTTACTGAATTAATTTGGTGGGCAATAATGAATTGCAGGAATCAATCAGCCTTGTTACATAAATGAATGAATATATGCTCCACATATTGTATAATCTATTCACTATAGTGCCTATTTCAGATCGTGAATATAAAATTAAAGTCGTGCTTGGCAGATTTATTATTTCACAAAGATGCTTCTCATAAGTTCTTATATAAAACTATGTTGAATGTTGCCTATAAGTACATTGATCCCTACATTGCTGATTGATCCCTACATTGCCTATAAAAATATTGTTCTACTTGTAAAATAGGTACTTTGTAATTTCTGGAAAATAAATAAATTGAAAGGATAAAGTCCTGTATCGAAAATATACGCAGATATTGAATAATTAACAACATAATAACACAATAGCAGCCTATTGAATAATATGCCACCTCCTCCACCACACAGGTCTACAATTCCGGGATAATCCTGGTGATTAGAATGAGGAGTAGATACATTATTTTAGTAAGGGTCGAGTTTACTTCAACAACTTAATTCATAGTTCCTGTCTCGTCATCCAACAGAGTTTTTGAGAATCTCTATCTCGAACTTCAAACTCGTTGTGCCCCCAAAATAAAGATTGACCTGTTTCGGCAAATTTTTGTATCTCGTTTTGAGATATAACCGTCAGAACTGAAAGTGTTGAATATATTATCCGTATTATATTCTAAAACGAAATAATAAACAAGAAAATATATATCCATATCCAACTCTGAAACTTTGCTACATCTAAAAGTTTAAATTTTGTTTAATGCATACCTTGATGCAAAAGTAAGCTGTATTGCTTACGTGGCTGTAATAACAACCTCCCCAACATAAAATTATTTTGCTGCTTCGTCTTAGAACCCGCCTTAAACAAAAAAAGACGTAGTCGACGCCTGGCGCCTAAGAAATTTAGTTGAACTGCTTTTCTAAAATCCCCAGAGGATACTGCGAAACTGTAAAGTAAGAAATGGAAATGAGTTTAGAATTTTAAAACCCTTTAACTTTAAATTAGATGCTACAATAAGCACAAAAAGAACATACAGGGAGATTTTAACTGGAATAAATTCGATACCGGGGAACTTTAATTCTATTATATATTTTTTTATTTACTTTTCCTAAATACAGGTGAGGTCAGAAATAAATGGATACAAAAAAAGCTTGATACATACACATATTGAAATTTGAATTTGTATTACAAAAAAAATTATTCAAAGTTAACAGTGATATAGTGGTTAAGAGAAAAAAAAATATAAAAAATTACAAAACTGGACCTTTTACAATATTTTAGACCAAATATTGTACCCTACTGGTTTAGTGGCTATACCTTTAGTGACTTAGTCACCGCTATGTGGAGTCCAGAGGTCCTTATAGCGTATTCCTCCAGGAAGGTTGGTTCAGTTGTTATAACCGTCTAGCTAGAAGTCTGGAGTACTGTACGGAAACTCTGGGTCTCAAGAACTGATATCGAGACTGGTAGCGAGGGTATGGATTTGTTTGGACCACTAGGTAGTTGCAGCTCCATGGGTAGTATAGACTCAATATTTGTTGCTGGTCTTATAACGCTAAATTTTAGTTATTAATTAGTTATAGGTAAAGGTAAAAAAATATAATAATTGACGGCACGTTGGGAGCCACTTGTATAACGATACATCTACTGGAATTATTTTATTAACATAAAAATACTTAATATGGCCTTGAAATTCTCCATATCAAGGGGGGAGCAGAGTGAAGTACTTCAGGGTTAATTATTGGCTGTCAAACTTGGGCGCCATCAACTGATCTTTTTTGATGGTATGAAGTAAAGGTATAGTTCCTATCTAAGTGAAGACAATTGCAAAAAAACACTTGAAAAGAACAAAATTAAGTTTTAATGTAATGCAATGAAACTATACATTTACGAAAGTTTATAAACACAATAAACATATACATTTAAATACTATAACTGACCCTCCCAAATTTACAAAAATGAGGAGGTACTATTCAGTAATAAAGCTCTAAAAAGGGTAGTTCATGGATAGTCACAGTCCGCGATATAACGGTAAAGGGCCCTTAAAAGCTTTAGCACCCACGACCTATACATAGGTTAAGTTAGTCGACTAAAGGCACAGTACACGGAAAGTGGTTCAACATGTACTTGTCCAAAATAAGAAGAAATGTACTCACATAGGGTAAAGTTGGTTCAGGAACTTAACGTTGTTCATACGTTATGCAGCAAATTCAGTAATAACACGTATTAAAACGATTATTCTTTCCTAATAACGCTAGGAATGATTGGATTTGGTTCGCTGACACAATTCACCTTTTATTCATATTTTTCTCCGCTTTTTACAGCCAAAATTGGACCTGCCTAATTCTCAGATCTTCTCATCAATCGCTTCTCCTCCCCATTTTTTTTTTCGTCCTTCCACGTCCCCCGTTCACGTTCTTTACACGAGATGGAGCCACGATATCGTTTCGAACTTTCGATTACGCATATCTAAGACTATGTGTATAACTAGATATAGCGAACAAATATATTCAAGTCAGGATTATAACTACTTAATATACACAGAATAAATATAATACTCTAAATACATGGTTGTTGTTTAACAAAAAGGTAAAATGCACAGAATGAGATAAGAAATAGGAATTTAGATTAACTAAGAAAGGGTATTTTGTTAGTTTTAAAAAAACGAGACCGTTACAGTCTTCAAGAGGTCATACTTACAAAATGGAACAAAGGGCCAGTAACTGAAATAACAAAAAAATTACAAGTTAAACGACTAGTGAAAATATACCTTTATAAATGAAAATTCCTCATCGAAACCAAGTTATAAAATGGTTCTATTAAAAACACAAATGAGGAAGATACAAAACTATTCAAATAATGAATATGAATGAATAATTATTCAAAGGAGTTTTGTATCTTCTTCGGTAATCAATTGATTACCGAAGAAATCAAAATTAACTGAAAGTACTGATTACCTACTTACTGTTCACTGTAATTATATGGCTGTACAAAGATATCTGGAACGTGGATGTTTGACAATATATATATTTGAGTTAATACGACTGGGCAATGGACTTTATGAAGATCACCCAGTATAATAGTGGCGTAAGCCGAAGATTAATGATTACTCCTCAACTGAAATTAACGTCTGCTGTCAATTTTTATTTATCCGGATTCGATCAGCATTGTAGTAGAATAAGAATAAGAAACTGTCTTACGGCCGCTCGTCAGTCATTGTCAATGATTTACAATTTCTTTGTTGTGATCGAGTGTACCACAGACCCACATAAACCTTGTAAGTCAGAAGTGCTAACAGAAGGAAAGAATATTTGAAGGGAATCTGATCATGTTTCCTGGGACATTTATTTATATTTTTACCATACCATCAATTTTTACATAAGCGAGAAAAATGTATATCTTTACGAATTAAATGAAGCATACAAAATTCAAAGTGCTCGGTAATTGCAGCAAGTTGTATTCAGAAATACCCATTAAATTCCTCCTGCGAACGCGCCTAATTTACTGAATCCAAATTTATAATTCAGAGTATTCATTATACAGGGTACTGCACCAGAGCTCCCTTCTTTTGTAGCTCATGAACTGGTGCCTTTATAAATTTCGTTCAAATTTGACTGCAAACTATTCGTAGAGAGGCACATTTTGAAAATATTTTCAATTATACAGGGTGCTCTAAAAACATGTACCATACTAAAGTTATGTTTTTTTAAATGGAACACGCTATACATTTTTGCATTTTTGGATTCTGCATGCAAATTTGGTGTCAGTTTGTGTTATATTCCCTATAACAAAACTTAGCCGTTTCGAAGATATTCGACATTTTATAGAAAATATTACATTTGTTATAACTATTTCAAAGTTACATATCTTATACAATTGAACAGCGTTTATTTTAATTTTTATATGTCAGATGGTTTAGGCATTGGTCTTTCTGAAAATAGCTAACAGAACTGTGTAATACATACAGCGTGTTTAATATTTACTGAGCAACACGTCAGTTTTGAAACGTGCAAAACTAATTTTTTTCAAATGGCACACCTAGTATATTATTCTACAGTTGAAAGTACCATTCAATTCTGAATTGAATGATATAGTATTGTCCTATACCTATCTCTTAAGGTGCTCAAGATATAATCAATGTTATAGTAAAGTGCTCGAAAATTTAAGTTACGCCGTTTCTAAGTGGTCTTCGAATCAAATAAAACAACTAGAAACATTTCAAATTTATTATCAGTTGCTTTGAGTCTTATTATGGCTATGATTAAGCACAAAATGTAAAAAATTACATCGATGTTAAATAATTGTTCACAGATTTAATTATTGTTACGTAACCCTATAATAAGAAGTCTAATTTTGTACATCAAATTATGCTTTAAGAATAAATCGGGTCACCTGGTAAAGACAACAAAACTTGTCTAATTTGTTTGCTGTCAAACTTGGTGTCGACAATTTAAGTTAATTATAAATATTTATACTTATTTCAATAATTTTGTTGTTAGTTTAGTTGTTATAGTTAGTTACTTAGTTTAGTTAGTTGTTTCAATTTATTTTTATAATGAAGTATAGTAAAGAAGAGCTAGCTGACATGATTTTTATATTAAGTGAGTCTCAAGGAAACAACTGTCTCTTAGCGAATAGAATTTACCGTCAAAGTTTTTGAAAATTTATTATAAGATTGTAGACTGTGAATAATTATTTAATATTGATGTTTTTGATGATTGTTGATAATTTTTTACATTTTGTAGTTGCATTCGGTAATATGCTGACGGATGCGACGAGATTACAATCACGTGATTCCAGATGAGACAGACAAATAGAAAATAAATGAACGAAATCGATTGCATAAGGCATAATATAACCTCACCTTTTCTGTTTTGACTTTGTTGACGGTTTGTTTATATTCTTATGAAAACTTCGCTTATGAAACAGTGCCAAATTTTTGTAAATTGTAAATTTAATGTAGGTATAATTGTTGTTTGTAAATCAAATAATTGTAAATCTACTTCTCCATTTCCAAAAAATGGCAACTCAACTCAACTACAATCAACTATAACTTCAAAAAGTCAATGACAATTCACAACCATGACCACCACAACCTCACAAATTCAGATTAATCTTTTTCCTCGACTAAAATGCTTCGAGCAAACAGATCTTGCTCTGATCGATCTGATTTAATTTCTGAACGATCAAGATTTACCTCCCCTACCTCTAGATGTAAATAATGAACGATACGGACGGACTAAAAAGATCAATCTGAGGTAATTACCGAACGCCACTTGTGTTTAATCATAGCCATAATTATAGTCAAAGCAACTGACAATAAATTGAAAATGATTCTAGTTGTTCTATTTTATTCGAAGACCGCTTAGAAACGGGGTAACTTAAATTTTCGAGCACTTTATTATAAAATTGATTATATCTTGAGCACCTTAAGAGATAGGTATAGGACAATACTATATCATTCAATTTAGAATTGAATGGTACTTTCAACTGTAGAATAAAATACTGGGTGTGCCATTTCAAAAAAATTAGTTTTGCACGTTTCAAAATTGACGTGTTGCTCAGTAAATATTAAACACTCTGTATGTATTATAGACTTCTGTTAGCTATTTTCAGAAAGACCAATGCCTAAACTATCTGACATATAAAAATTAAAATAAACGCTGTTCAATTGTATAAGATATGTAACTTTGAAATAGTTGTAACAAATGTAATATTTTCTATAAAATGACACATTTTGTGGCTAAGTTTTGCTATAGGGAATATAACACAAACTGACACCAAATTTGCATGCAGAATCCAAAAATGCAAAAATATATAGTGTGATCCATTTAAAAAAACATAACTTTAGTATGGTACATGTTTTTAGAGCACCCTGTATATTTGAAAATATTTTCAAAATGTGCCTCTCTACGAATAGTTTGCAGTCAAATTTGAACGAAATTTATAAAGGCACCAGTTCATGAGCTACAAAAGAAGGGAGCTCTGGTGCAGGACCCTGTATATCTGCGAGATGCTTATTTCTTCGCTATTCGCTAACTATTTTACTTTCAGATCCTAATAAAGTTAATAACAACCAACACTTTAAAATTAATAAATAATTTGAAATTTCGTTAGTAGTGGATTTAGGAAATTTACTGGCATTTCTGAAGGAAGTTTCTGGTAACATCAATGTGATGTTGATTTACTAATAAATTTATGTTATAAATAAATATATGCCGCTTTAAATTTTTGTTATTTGAATCGAATTTTTCTACCTACCCTAAAGTTTCTAATTTTGCATGTAAATAAAATGATAAGCAACTATTTGGTAAATAAAGTAGCTTATGTTGGAAATGTCCCATCAAATATACAGTATGTCCAATCAAAACTATTGCAATACTTTATTTAAGAAATAAGTAGCTATATATGAAAGTGATCCCTCTTATTTACTTCTGAATCTGAACAATGTGAATAATATTTGAGTCTTTTCAACATACTCGTTCGAGTACAATATACAGTGTGACACAGATTCATTGTATATTCCTCTTTCCCCCCTTCTTTTTTAGATACGATTTTCAAATTTGGCATGGCAGAAGTACTGTTAAAGATCACTTTTTACATAAAAATTACCTTTTTGTGTTCAAATGCAGCAAAATCTCGATGTTTATATAGAATTATTATATTTTCAATTTGACACCCTGTATCTTTTTATATAATAAATTATATGAAGGCCCGATTAGCTAATATTAATATTTTGACTTCTACCATCCACAATTGAGTGTTGCGCCTTTAGTTATGAATCACCCTGTATAAATTTAACTTGTTCATTTTAATACCTTACACTTTAGAACAGGTGTTTTACCTTTTTTAACGTAATTTAGCAAATTTGATTGTACGCAAAAATAAAAATAAATTGAACACTCAACATTCGCAGCAAGCAAGTAACTAATCATCCTCTTGTATGGTAATTTTATATGGCTTCAATAGTTTTTACGTAATTATTAATTTAGTTTGGCTTTTAGATTAACATAATATGTATACCTAATTAAAAAAAAAAAAACACTTTACTGCTATATTCTACGCTCAAAAAATACTGTCAGAAATGTACCTTCATGGTTTTTTTTCTAAGTACTTATCTGTTAAGGTTGATTGTTTTCCTGTGACCTTCAATTTTGACCACCAACGTAGATTGAGGCTCTTAAGTTCATTACCTTTTTAGGTAATAATTTCATCGCATTAGTTACACCTACTTTGTTTCATATCTATTGAGAAATCGTTTCAGAATATTAATTAGATATGACCAAAATTAAGATGCTCCGAACACCTTACATTCTAACACCATGTTTTACATTCGTTGAATGTGCCTTTTCTGACACGTACCTAGTAGCAATGACTGCTTCACTAATTAAAGTGAGTACTACAATAGACTTTGGTCATTGATATTCGCAAGAATCATTAAAATAATTGCTAAAAGTTAATTGTTCAATCGGTTCAATGTCTGTTTAATATAAACACTGAATTCGGCCATTGACCGAAAAAAATTACTTAAACTCGTTGCTTATTACGTTGCTATTTTATTTATCTGCTACTCCTTCTCACTACGAATCTATAGTACATTATTGTACTGTTACATAAGGTTGGTTAAAGCAAGCTAACAATAGAAAGCGAACTAAAACCTAGCATGAAACCAACTCTTGTATAACGATTTTTATAAATGAGGAAAATACTTGGTCTACATTTACATATATTTTAGAAAAAAATAATATACATATACTAGGGTTTCCCACCGTCCTCCAGCCCTCCTCGTTGGAGGACAGTCCTCCTTTAGATCAAAATGTCCTCCGTCCTCCGCAGGTACATCGGCGAACGCAGTTTGTCCTCCTTTAACTACCTGTTCTATAATTCTAAAAAGCCTGTTTTTATATTTAAAATGTTATGTTTTTTATTGAGTTGATTTTTAGTTATTTTTCAGAAAAACTTTTTAAGTTTATTTTTGTTGTTTTATTATTTTATTAATATATGTTTTTTAAAAAAATATTTGCTGTTTTTCCTGATTACTGAGAAATTTGTAGGTATAGATCCATTAATATTATTAAGCGATCATATATGTTTTTAAGCGCTAAAAAAATCCTTGTGTCCTCCTTTAGCTCTCTTCCGAGTTGGCAGCCCTAACATATACATACTGACCAGCAAAGAACTTACATCTAGGGCCTGATCACAGACTATCCCTAGATGGTTAACTTTATTAAAAAACAAGCCCGTTTTTTATCTTTCTGTCCAATGCATTAATTCAATAATATTGTCTTTATCGCTATTTATGTAAAATGTAAGTAGGGGGCGCAAATGTCGACATGAATAATATAAAAAGTTACCGCTGTTGAGGTATTGGCGATTCCAAAAATGAATGCGCCTTCTGCATGAAACTATTTGAACCTACTTAAAAGGTAATTTTTGGAGGCTTATTGCTGATATAATGATAAATAACACGTATTTGGGTTTGTTTAACGTAATAATTTAGTGGTGCTTGTGATTTTTTGGTATTACAAAGTTAAAAATGACGTGGTTAGTATTTGTACATCTTTATTTTTACATTTTAAAATGGCATTCAAAAGAAATCAGCACAACACAAACTGCCGTGTTTATAGGTGTCCTTCCACAAAATGTGTCAATAGAAGTGTTTAAGATTGAAGAGAGGTAGAAGTTTAGCCCTATAAGAAGCTGCTTCTCATTCATTTCTCCAAAAGGTATTTAACAATTTAATAACAGAGAATACGTTTATTTACACAACATAACCACTTTGTTGCTGTTTGTCTATACTTTTCTATCATTAGTCTTATAAAAGCAGAATATATTTTAATTTAAACATTATTTAACAAAAAAACAAGCATAAATATGGTATCACCATACAGTTTATCACACTTATTTTAGTCCAAAATGTAAGTAAACAAAAACTAGGGTACCTGTTTCAACCCAAAAAATTGATATAATTAACAATGAAGCACTTATGGGACGGTTGACTGCTTTTACCACTCTTTATCCTTTATTTTACCATAAGTAACACATGAAGTAACTATATTTATGACAGCTGAATACTAAATTGTTAGATGATGTGATATGAAATGCAAAATTTTTACTCGTCTTGATCCATATTTGCTTACAATTTGCATCGCCCTCATCGGTAATTTGAAACGCCAATTGTTTTGCCTCTTTAAAAGGCTCCCCCAAACCAACGCTAATTATTCGCAACGGATTCGTGACGGAAAGTTCGCAGCGAAATTCGTGGCGGAATCCGCAGAGAACCTCACACCAAAGCGAATATAATCGCATCATATGCGTCATATTTTCAGTATCGAAAAGGTTGATTGCTATTGCTAAAAACGAAAAATAAACAATTTGTACTTGTACTTACATACTTACCTATCATACAAAAATATGTATACATCATCGGATGAAGAAGAAGCATTTGTGTTGCTTGCATTGGAAGAAGACAATTTAAGGTAAAATTATTATTATTCTTTAAAAATAAATGTGTTGATCATAATATGTATCTAACCTTAAGAAGAAAAGAAAATGGGTTCACGATATTAATAAAAAAAGACGACAATATAGGGAATTTCATACATTAATGCCGCAATTATACAAAAAGACGAGAATCTATGTTATATTTTTGTTACTTTTTTCGAATATTGTAATCCTCATGAGAAAGGTCGAGTAATATAGGATACTTTCGCACTTATTCAATGATTTTTTCCATTTTATTAATTACTTTCTTAGTTAAGAGACTGCGAAACTACTACGGATCCGAGAAAAAACGCAGCCGATTGCGAACAAAAACTCCGAACGAAATAAACGCAGACAATTCGCAGTCTCAACGAAAAAAATCGTGTTGGTGTGAACGTACATATTTAACGCAATGGAAACAATATGATGCGAATCGCAAGCGGTGCGAACTTCCGCAGGTGCTGCGATTATCCGCGTTGGTTTGGGGGACCCTTTAAACTAGAAGGTCAAGCGGATAAATCCAACTTTTGTGTCTAACCCCCTCTTGGTTAATTACTATTTTGATAAGTATTAAGACTTGCATATAGCATAATATCATAAGTATTAATTATTCTCAAAAGCTGAAATTTTCCATTTTCAGTTATTTTACCGCCACTACTAATTTGTTTTTTTTTTATTTCAGTTTGCAAATACGTCTGCCACAAAGTGTGCGAAAGCAAGGTAAGTTTTCCGTTCACCTCATTTAAATTTCACTCACGTTACTTTTATTACGACTGTACACTACGCAGGAGAACAAAGAAAGGTGAAAGTTACCTGCCCTTTTGTTTGTACAACTCGTTCAACTGGACATTGAGAATTATTTTACTGCTCATATTATTGACCAAATACTTACCCTACCGGTAGGCCGAAATGTTTGTTTAGTTGCTATTCCGTATGCCATCGACAAATACTTTTTCTCGGAACGACTGTGTGATGGAATCTATATTAGACAATCAATATGGGGATTGTGAGTAGAATTCGTTATAGAAAATGTGTTATATTATTTCCCTGAATCCTCAGTCACGTACTGTGCGTTTCAATAATGTATACCCTTTTCTACCCCTTCCCAGATAAATATTTAAAACTCCTAAATATACTTAAAGCCCCCATTGCTAACTTTTGAATTAATTGCGACAGAAAATTCTGACGAAATACAAGGTATTTCGGTTTGGTAAATACAAGATTTGAATTATTTACCTACTACAGCCCAACTACAGAATAATTACTGCAGCCCCAAATAACCCAGTTAACTACTGCTAAAATGCTTCTTTTAAGATGCTTCATTTATTGTTCAAATAATTAGTTACGCATATTAGGAGCAAAGCCTGCTTTTGTCATCAATATCAAATAGTAAACGATTCACAAAGCGCCACCTCATTTGGAAGTATTGCCATTTTCTATCTTGCTAAGTGCCGACAGGCACAGAAGATAAATTATTCGTTTCGAAATTTAATTGTTCCGCGAGAGAACACGTGCTGACATCGAGACAAAAAAACAAACGCATATGAATCGCATTATTCAAATTAAATGCACGCGTACAGTGCCGGAATTGGGTATGATTCGCCTCTGGCATCGGTAATTTTTTGCCCCAGTAAATCAAATATTAACCTTGCTTATTATTTAGATATGGCAGACAACAAAAGTACCTTATTATTACTTTCAATGTGTAGTAAACGGTATTAAGAGTCTATTCACTGTAGATTTGACAGGCATGAATACGGGGTCGGGTTGAGAGGTTGGGTAGCCGAAGGGCGGAGACTTACATATTTCCACTACCGAATTATTTAGATTTCGGAGGTGCACGTAAAGCCGAAGTAAAAAGGCACATGGACATAAAGTTAGCCCTTATTGCAACGGTACCGGATTGGTCTTGTAATTGCAACAAAATTTCTTTTTAATGTTATAAATTATATATCACCGGAAAGATCAAAAGATAAACTAGGTCCTTATAGTAGCAAATTTTTGTTTAATTCATGTATTTTAGAAAAAATAATGTTTGAAAATGCGCTATGTTAGGACAAGATTGTTTGCCTGTAGTTTTAAAAATAAAAAGAATTACCAACTCCTATAGGGATTTAGATTAAAGTCTTATCTTCCAATACTTTTTTACTGAAAGTCGCTATCTTTTATAGCTTTTTTATAATTAGACACGAGACGAACGCCGATTTTGGGCTTATTTCGAACTAGTGAATGGACCCTTAATGTCATCGTGGTTAGGTTATGTCATCAGCAAAAGTTGTTTGTATTTTTTTACATGCCTCAAATATTAATCATTTACACTCTGTATAGGTACTGTTGCATTTTCAAAAAACCAAAACATTTCACAGGGAAAAGCACACCTTACGGCATAGCTAACGCGAACCGTTTGAGGTATTTCGGAGAAAAAATAAAAAATGTTTAACAAAAACTTTTGACAAACATAATCTGTTTATTTAAAATTAGTAAATGGTTTTCATATTTTGATAGCAATAAATAATCTTCTCATAGAAATTTAATTTAATAAACAAAAAGAAAACGGATTTAAAACGAAACTGGACCTTTTCCATTTTCTTAGAGGTGGCGCCCCATTTAGAGCTGGCGCCCCATTTAGACGATCCGCCCCTGCACCCATGCAATTAGAAATAAGCGGACCGCTGTTAGCGAGACAATAAACGACGTGTATGTATTTTATTCGTTCGTTGTGTGACATGCAAGCATGAGAAATCTAATTTGCGACTAAAACGGGCATGCACAGGCCACTTCCTAGTTGCTCATGTATTCCAGTCAAGGCACATTTACTATCAGATATATTTAGATATTATACCCTCCATTAGCATACTTGCGCCATAATCTGTTCTGATTGCTTGTATCCATGAAAGGTTTGTATTTAAAACTCTGAAGATATCTATCTTTAGCATTTTCCTGGCCAAGCGTATTTAAAATATTTGAAATTGAGTGGGTAGATATCAAGTTTATCTTTCACAGAGGAATGTTGCGAGGAAATGGGAAATGAAACGGAACAAAAGTTTATGATTCGGTCTTTCACCGGAGCGTGACGCTGCTCTCGAGTTTAATCGCTGTAGGCAACCAGTAATACGGCGCTGCTATAATAGTTACATACATTTAAGAACTCTTCTGATTCAAAATACAGTGGCACACAAAAGCAATAAAAGCCTTGATGATAAAATTATATGTAGGTATAATGTAAAATGAAAGTTAAAGTACAAATATCATATTAAAGTGCAAATTGAATTTCAAATAATGACTATTCTCTAACTTTAATATTATTTTTATTGATAGGTACTTTAATCTAATTTATTTATTTGTTATTAAATTATTTACCTATCTGTCTTGAAAATCTGAAAAATGATGTCCAAGCTGAAGCGATCGTGTCGAAAAAATGTTTTTCCTCGATTGTTATTATTTATAATTATGGTATTATAAATAAATAAGTATCTAATCAAAAATAATTTACACAATATTTTCAGATAGGTATTAAACATGACATTTGTTTTTACGCATCTGCCCATATTTAGTATTTAGTAATAAATAAATATCCAAACTTTTGGGACAAGACACGTGATAACATTATAATATTATAAGCACAATTATTATTCTACAATTTATCTAGTTTCCATATTTTTAATAAAAAGGCACGGCTTAATAAAATAAGATATTAAGCAGGTAATGCCAAGTTCTGGAATTTCTGTCCCATCAAAAATGCTTTATCAGTTTTCAGAACCCTAAATAAATATCATTTCAAGACGATTGCTTATAAACAAACCATACGGAAAAGCAGATATTTTGAGGATTTAATTTTGGCAAGCAATAAATGAGGTGAGAGTATACATTAATGAACTTGAAATTTATTCAGTGATAAAAATATGTTAAATATATAAAATCCTTAGTGTCTTAGATTTTAAATCAATGGAAACCCACACCACGAAAATGCAAATTCAAATATGCAACTTTATGTGATATTTTTGAAAAGTAGGGGGCTCAGACAGGGTTTTCTTCATATAACTGTGAGTCGAGAAATACTTCCTTAAGATTTCAAAATCGATTTTAACGGTGTATTTAACGGTAACGACCAAAACGGTACATTTAGTTAAAGCGATTTTGCTCGAAAACTGTGCGTCCTATCGATACGAACCTATATAGTGTACCTGCCTTTTTTTAGTAAAAATACTAAATTTTCATATTTCCTAATCAAAAGTTGAAAAAGCCAAAGCACAAAAAAGTTGGGGTAATATTTATCCCCCTCCCTACCCGTTTAGAAAGTATGTGATACAAATTTTAAAATTTTGTTTTCAGCAGCGGATTCAGCACATAAGACTTAAACAGGATACCAAATTTGATAAATTTAACTCAACTGGTTTCGGAGTTATTCGGAAAAAATCGGCACTAGGATGCCCCCCATTTAGGAAACATTTTTTGACTCATGTTTATATGAACAGAAAGTCCCCTTTTTAACCATAGAACACGCCGGTAAATTATTGCACACTAATTTCGGGACACACTGTATATCTTCTTTGATATCTGCTAAAATATCTATAAACCATTGCAAATTTTGTCACCTGCCGTATAAAATTCATTTTGCTTAAACAGTTTCCAGTAATTCAGTAAACTGTAAAGTTGTTATGTATAGGTGATTTTTTGTGGGGACAGGGATCAGTATTTTACATAAAAAACCAAGTTCTTTAATAAGTCGACGTTTCGTTTATTTTATAAACATCCTCAGGACACTAAAATTTACAAAAAACATATGTAGAAAAAACAAAAAACAACCATTACAGCAATTCAACGGATGTAACCATACACGCATAAATAGTTACATGTACAGGGTGTCCAAAATAAGATCCTCTATCCCCTTATCTCAGAAAGTATAAAAGGTAGAGAAAAATATTAAATATGAAAGTTTTTTGTTTTTACCTGAATTTTTCATTTTTATAACTTTCTTGAATATAGATTGTTCAGTTTCTCTGATCCAGGCATCAACTTTCTTTTTTTAAATGGGACACCCTATATTCAATTACGTTTTTGAACTCTCCTCAAAGTTCTAGGTCGACATTGTTAAGAGTACCCTATACCTATCATTTACCGTTACGAAGATATTAGCATTTAAAGAAAAAAATCTGTAAAAAACACCTGCTCAAAAAATCTCGGCAAAATAAATAAGACATCCAAAAAAAAGCTAAATAGGGTTTATTTCGTAGACAATAAGACTCAGAAATTACTTCTATGGATCGATATTAACTGATTAATATACAGGGTGTTTTTGACAGACGGCTCAAACATGTATATGTTAAAACTCCAGAAAATCGAAAATCTCTTATGGAACACCCTGTGTATTATTATATTTTTGGATTCTCTATTAAATTTTAACCATTTAGAGGAAAGTTCAAAAACGTAATTGAATATAGGGTGTCCCATTTAAAAAGAAAGTTGATGCCTGGATCAGAGAAACTGAACAACCTGTATCCAAGAAAGTTATAAAAATGAAAAATTGAGGTAAAAACAAAAAACTTTCATATATTTTTCTCTATCTTTTATACTTTCTGAGATAAGGGGATAGAGGATCTTATTTTGGACACCCTGTACACGTACACCCCACACACATATATAAAATTAAAATATTATTTGGATCACCAATATCGAGATGTAAAGTTGTTATTTGAATATACCTACATTAGATTTAACACCTACATTTATCAATATTTTCTGAAAATGCTTGCATATAATATTTGAAACACTCAAAACAAAGTATCAGTTACAATATACTGAATAAATGTATATGTATTTATTAACTGGATCAAATTCCATCCACATGTAGAATGTCGTGAGTCATCTGGATCACCCTGTAGCCGGTTATTCTCGTCGCGTCCTTCTCCTGCAGGGCGAGGTAGACTGCATGGCATTGCTGCCGGTTTTGTAATACCTATAATGATCCCGCAAAAAGTGGAAGCTGCACTTGGCTTATTACCTAATAAGTACTTTGGGTAAAACGAGGATATTGACTTCTGTGCGAAATGGCAATCGAGCAGAATTCATAGGCATTTATTGATTTTGCTTTCTGATTGGAAATCGCAGTTCGATACGCTGAGAAAAAATGCTTTTCATTGACTTATTCTGCGTGTTAGCGTAAGTTAAATTTTGATCCTACAATAGTCAGTGTTGTTTGTATACAGTATGTTTCAAATTTGATGCAATAATATTGGTAACCGTTAGATAAAGACTAGGTTAAATTGAGGCAAAGTTATAAGTGTATTTACTGACCAATAATATGCCTTAAAAAAAAATCAAGGCTAACAAGAGTAGTTTTAGAGATATTTAAAAAAAAATCTAAATTATTTTGGAATTGGTTTTTGTAACATTGAAAGAGATATTGAAATAAAAATGACACGTCCACGTAGCAACTTTTTACGCTTTATAGAATAGTCTAAACAGTTCTTAAGTAACGTTTCGTCTCTTCAGAATTATCATCAACTTCATTTTGTTCTAATTTGGCTCCATTAATATTTTTACATCACTCGACACCATTTTTTCTGAAGTTTAATGATGTATCATACGCTATAGTTTGTTTATTGTTTCATTAACTGTTATTATTTTAACATTATTATTTTTTAATTTATTATTGTTTTTTTAATTGCTCCTTTATTATTGTTAATGATGTTATTTATTGTTAATGATTTGTTACTTCTTCGTTATCCTTTTGTTAATACATACAGACAAACGCAAATGAGTTTGATGAAGGTTTTCCCCGTTCAAAACGTGATCAAACTAGCATATGCCACATCATTGAACATGTAACGTACATGCATTCATTTTTAGAAAGATATTCCTACTTAGTTGGTAAGATTATTGAACTAATGTCAGTCCGAGTATTCAACCGATTTAAATGCAATATATTAAAATTTTATATTGGCGCATCCGCCAATATTTAGCATAATGAAATGCGTAAACGTCAAGAGTTGTACTAATTTGATTTTTACTTTATAAATTGTCAAAAATAGATAATTATACAAATTACCTCATAGTTCAGTTTATTTTCTTTTGGGATTACATCACCTGCAAAATAATAAAAAACAGAAAACCAGAAGTATTCAAAATAAATATCGTAAGTATAAGTGTAAGTATCAAGGCAAACTTCTAAAATTTGTTCCAAAAAAACACTGTAATATGCAATGAAAATAAATATACGACAAATTATCATAGCTATGGGGTCTTATTAAAAATATGCACTGTAAAGAAAATTGAGTGAAATTTCACTCAAATTGCACTCAATAATATCTCGATTTCTGTCCACACCCGATTGAGTGAAATTTTCACTCTATAAATATGAGTAACTCTGAAATTTTTTGAGTAAAACTCTACCACCAAAAATGAGTAATTTTACCTATTCGAGAGTAAATTTTTTATGAATATGAACTCAGGTCAAAGTTAATTTTTGCTTAAACTTAATTAGAATTCAGCTCACTTTTGAGTTCAAATATGTAAATATTGAGTAGGTCTATACCACTCATAAATGAGTATTTGATGCAAATATTTTAGTATTTAGATATACGCGTGGTTCAATTGTTTTATTTTTTGTATAAACTGAGAACCAAGAGAAGATATTAAAATAATTGGACTATGCTTGTTTAGGACATATTTCAAAAAAAGTTTAGGTTAGAATCTTAGAATTTAATAAATCTCAGAAAATGTTCCTTAAAATATGCTTAATCCAGCCACTAAATTATTTTCACCTCTTCCACTAGCTCAGTCTCCTAAATAAAATTTCATCCACTGTGTACAGGCATTACAAAAACTTCACAGGTGCTATGCTAAAATTTAAGATATATTTGAAAATGAGATCCTAAAAGTAGTGTCCTATATAGTGTTTTATTGAAATGTATATAAAAAACGTAGGTATTAAACATCAGAAATCTTAACGTTAATACGTAACTGTAACGTTAATACGTTTCTTCTTTCCTTTGGTAGTTGGTGGCAACATGTCGAATGGCTAACAAAGCTCTTACATCCTTATTCCATACTAAAATCAATAAACAATTATCAATTAATAATTAAAATACTTATGTGAAAATAGTACACATTTCAGTAAATTAACAAAGAACAAATTTCAGAATTCCATGTTAGTCACTCATAGAAAAATGATAATTACTTTCAGGAGTATATTTATTCATGACTTGAGTTCTAGAAAGAACTATTCACATTGAAATGTTATTTTAAATAATCATTATCAGATGGGAAGTATACATTTTAAATATATTAAACATATGTACCAATTATAATTTAGAATAGATACATAGGTATAAGTATGAGATAAAAATTAACTTTCTAAACACTTTTCATCAATAATAAAAACATCCGTTTTATATTATGAATTTGAAGATGTAGAATATTCGCTGAATATTCTAGAAATAAGTAAACCATAAAACGGCATATGGGCTCATTCAACTTTATCAATCACATAACTAACAAATCCCAAAAAATGTAGCATGACAGATTTTACTACTTATATGAGTGAATGTACCTAGGAATTGAAATATAACATTAAAACTGAGAATTAAACAATAAAACAAGAGTTAAAGAGTCCAATTTGGGTTATAAGAAATCAGTATAAGAATATTTCGCTCATTATTATTTTATAATGTTCAATATAGAGTAGGTAATCTAAACAGGTAGCGGCCATTACCTACTTCATAGCCGACCGGTACATTTGTAACTAAACATTAAACAATGCACTAGGCACCGTATTGTCTACTAGGCAGTAGGTAAAACACTATGCTGAAATCCCGCCATAAAAGTATCTAATTTTTGATCTTTAAAACATATGTGCAACATTATTATACAATTTTAATCTTTTATTTTGTACGTAAACTTACTTACCTAACTTAAAAAACTCCTTCATATTATGAATGGGATCAGTGTTTCTACACCACTACACTTTTTCTTTCTAATTTCAATTATTTGAATATCATCGTTATACTAGTCTCTGTGGTTATACCTATTAAGAGAACTAGGAACAACAATCACAATAATTCACAAAACTTCTAACTTTTTCAAATGAAAAGTGAATGATGCTAACATTAATGCTGAGAAGATCCAACACGCATGACACGCAACAATAAAGAAATTATGAAATAAAGCGGAGTGACGGGGGGAAACGGGAAGCGTATAGAGAAAGAAATTATAATTTGTCTATTGGAGGGGGGCAGGTGGTGGGGCAAACCAAACGTTGCCTTTGTTTTAGTGAAATGACTCTGGAACGGGTAATATTACAAAAATTAACTCAGACTAAAGGTACAATTACTCTAATTGAAGTACATTTTTGAGTGTTTATAGAATAGATACTATATTTGAGTACGATTAATCAGTATTGTTACGAATATTGCCCTAAATGAGCAAAATTATGAAGTTACTCAATAATAATTAAAAGTTGACTCAATAATTTAACTCAATAAATTGACTCACTACTTTTATGGTGTTCACTCAGACCAATTATTTACAGTGTGTCATCTACATATCTCCACCATATTCTTAACATAATTTTTAACAAGTTTCCTGAACATATTCCATATAAATATTGCTGAAAATAATGATGATCCCATAGCCATTCCAAGGTATTATTGAAAAAAATCATCTTGGAATTATTGAAAATATGAGTTTTTATGCAAAGTCTCAGCTATTCCATAATAGTTTTGTTCTATCTTTTAAGGTGTTGTAAATTTCTAATATTTCTTTAGCAATAGATAATGTTTTATCAACAGAAACATTTGTAAATAAACTTACTACATCGAAACTTACTAATAAATCATTAGAATTAAGTTGGATGGTTTTTAATTTTTCTAGAAAATGAGGTGTATTTTTATAAATGAATCTGTATTGCCTAATAAAGGATTTAAAATGGTTAGTAAAAAGTTTGCAAGGTTTTCAAATGGAGAACCAATAGAGCTAACTATAGGCCTAAGTGGATTTTTATGTTTGTGTATTTTAGGTAATCCATAAAAATGTGGAGGTTTACTATTATGTGGTAGTTTCCTGTCTCTATCAGTAAGATTGTATTTGTGTTTAAAAAGTGTTTAATAAATTTTAGTTTTAATTGATTCGTTGGTCTTCTTACCTCATAATATTTTATTTTCTAGGTCTTTCGGGAACATAATGAAACATATTAATTTGAAAAAGCTAGGTGTAAAAAAGCTTAGAACTATTTCATGCATGAAAAATATAGTCCAGCAAAAAATTAATTACGAGATGTCCCACAGTGTAACATATTGTTATTTTGAAGTTTTATTTAATTTCATGTTCTCCGTTAAGTTTGGTTTGAAATTATTAGTATGTATGGTAGCGTATAGATTCTATAGACACTAATTACCTTATGCTTGCGGTATTTATCAAAGAAATACTAATAAAAAACAATAATTAATTCCTTCATAATAGTTTTCTGTTATTAATTATAAAATAAAGTATTTAAATCTACATACAGTATATTATTTACAAAATATTTAAATTAATTGCACGTGTTCCTTCTGTAATTAATGTTCGGTAAATGTATGCCTGATTATTGTAATTAAAATTGAAAATAGTCACGTTTTTATAGGAGTAAAGCTTTATTTATTATATTAGTACAATTTAATAATCTTGCAGCTATTTTCTGTAAGACACTGAAAGAAATTTCAAGTAACTGTATATAGAAATCGCATATCCCCAACAAAATATCTGCATTATATAGGCTCCAAATAGACAGCATAGTTACTACAGCATAAACGGTTTTGTTGAATCTGTCTCCTTACCATTAAAAAAACTTTTTGTTAACTTTTTCTTATTACTGTAAATCGATATTTTTTGCTGCCAGTAATGAAGGCCCATTTTATGCTTAATAAGTGTTTTTTGGGGATAGCAGATAGTTCTCTAATGCAGTATTAATATTTTGTTGCCACAAAAAAATTTTTTTTACTACTAGTAAATTATTTTTGAGCCATTATACAGTATATTTTAGTAGCAATTATAATTACTGGTTCATTACAGTAAGTACTTGTATTTATCCTAATAACTTCACTTTATTAGCATAGAGTGATATTACTGTGGTTCTAGGAAAATGACATGCACTATTGTTATTAGAATATGTATTTAGTATTAGTTTAGTATATAGGAAAAGAAAAATAATGTTTCCAGATGCATACAGAATATATCAAGATAAAACATGTTAACTCCTATATTATATACAGGGTCCTACACCACAGCTCCCTTCTTTTGTAGCTCTTGAACCGGTGCCTTTATAAATTTCGTTCAAATTTGACTGCAAACTATTCGTAGAGAGGCACATTTTGAAAATAATTTCAAATATACAGGGTGCTCTAAAAACATGTACCATACTAAAGTTATGTTTTTTTTAATGGAACACCCTATATATTTTTTCATTTTTGGATTCTACAGAAAATTCTAAACACATTTCATGTAGGATGTCCTATACCTATCTTCAACATTTTTTTGAAATATTGACAGGTGAATATTGACATTTTTGCAACTTTGACACCCTGTAAAATCTAAGCGGTTTGAGATCAAGCAAAACGGTTTCCACATTCCTATCTTAACTTTTCATAAGCTATCGTTTGGTACTAATTTCAAATTTATACAGGAATAAAAAATTTTCAGAAAATTTGAAATTTTTGGATAATTCTGAAATTAGTACCAAACGATAGCTTATGAAAAGTTAAGATAGGAATGTGCAAACCGTTTTGCTTGATCTCAAACCGCTTAGATTTTACAGGATGTCAAAGTTGCAAAAATGTCAATATTCACCTGTCAATATTTCAAAAACAGTTGAAGATAGGTATAGGACATCCTAAATGAAATGTGTTTAGAATTTCAGGTAGAATCCAAAAATGCAAAAATATATAGTGTGTTCCATTTAAAAAAACATAACTTTAGTATAGTACATATTTTTAGAGCACCCTGTATATTTGAAAATATTTTCAAAATGTGCCTCTCTACGAATAGTTTGCAGTCAAATTTGAACGAAATTTATAAAGGCACCGGTTCATGAGCTACAAAAGAAGGGAGCTGTGGTGCAGGACCCTGTATATAGGACCTGTATGGTGTTAAGCTTAACACACCCACATACATAATTTTGGTCGACTATCTTATACCTACATAAAATTAATAGTTTTCCAGCAAAGTAACTACCAAACTTAATCTCTAATAGTTTTCAAAGCATAGACATTTCTTACATAGGTAGTGTCCTTATTCCTATACCAATTTTCTTGTAAAGTACCATAATAACTGATGTAATGTCATATAATACACTGTCAAATAACTGAAGCACCTTTGTTTTATCTATGCATATCTACTTTGGTGAAGTTATAGTGTTTTAGATAATAAATACACCCTTTTAAAATTATTTATTTATTTTTCGTAATCTATACAAGAATTTGAAAGACTAATTACTCAAGCCTCTAACACGTTCTTTGACCAAATTAAATTTACCCATAAACTAACCAAATAACGTTTACTCCAAGCAGTATGCATCCAGTCAACACAGTGAACACACGTAAAATGTGCGTAAAATGGCGTGCGGCTACTAACCGATTAGCGGGAAATCTGTAGTGATCTCTATTGCGACTGCGCATTACATGACTTTCAAATAATAACTTAGTTGTGGTAACTCAGGACCGACTTGTCATAAACAAAGATACAGTAACCCCAATTAAGTAAGTCTCAAATTGGTGCACACACTTACTATAAAAGTTTATTTATTTACCTTTAGGAAAATAAGTGCTAGGAAAAATAATTCGAAAACGCACTATATGGGAATAGCAAAATGACTATTTAAGGTAGTAAAAGCATATTAGCAAAACGATTGTCCTTATGGTTAGTGCCTTATAATATAACGGTAATAAGAAAAAGTGCTATCATAAAGCAGATTGTCTTAGCAAAACATTTTATGTGATCCATTTCCTTCAGTGCACCTTCAGAAATTATACTTGCATATTTTCACATGAAAACCGATACGTAATTATTGTTATACAGTGCGCGTCTAAAGTCCGCTAAGTTTTGAGCTAATTGAGTTAGGGAGTCTGGACGAAATACAGGGTGAATCATGTAAAATGTACCTACTATCTTTTAACAATAAAACCATTTTCTTAAAATGAAAGATGACATTTTTCAGACATTTTCTGGTTCACGTTGTAAAAGGACATATTCATAATGCATTTTTATAAATAATTTTGGGTTGTTTTAAATAGCTAACAATGTTTTCTTAACTTTTGACATAAAACATAATAATTACCGCTGTTTTTAATATCGTTCATTAAATATTTTAGGGGTATCTTATCCAGGCACTTTTTAATACTTTTTACTATGTTTTTAACTTTAAATATTAAAAGGGTTATTTTTGCGATGACCTTAATAAAATTGCCTCCCCACTTAGGCCTCCCTTAACATTTCCCTTTATTATTTTTTTAAACTCAGATATGCTTTGTTCTTCTGTGTTAAGAGTTCCTAACTTTCAAGAATTACTCTTATAGTGAGTGGATATTTATCTAGCCAATCCGTATTTTATCTGTCTGCTCCGATATCGATTAAGTTGATAATAAATTTATGTTTTTTAATTGTTAAATATATTATATTAGGACACTTCTTAGAATAAGAAAATAGACGAAAAGATAAAATTGTATTTTCATCCTAAAGTATTTATCTGGGTGATTTATATGCCTCAATTTGATAGCGAACTATTTCTGTTGCCTAATCGAAAATCGATATATTTAGGACAATAATAGTGTATAGGTGTGGGCAAGGACTTCATTTTCTCCACCACACAATGAGTCGTAATAGTTTTCTCAAAATTATCTAAATAGAAATCTTATGATTTTACCACGTACAAATTACTTTTGTCATATGTTTCACAGATATAAACTATGTAAAATTTAAGTTCAAAACTAAATTTCTTTCTTTTACAGTTACATTCATAGCTATCAGCATTTTCACTAATAGAAATTTTGTTATTACAGTACTCCAGCTTAGATCTAACAAAAGCGCAATATAGTAGTTTCAACATATCTATATTACTGAATGATTTACTATTTCTAATGACAAAACCCAAGGACCTGGATGCCGCCGAGGTAATATATTCAAAATGATTTCTGAAGCTTAGAGTCTCATCAAAAAAACCCCTAGATCTTTGCTAGATTTACACCTTTGTAAGATTTTAGAATTGATCTCATAATCAAAAATTACAGGATTTACTTTTCTACTGAAGGTAATTACTTTACATTTCGCTACATTTAGGTCTAGCTTATTTTTATCTTACCAGATTTGAAGCCGTGATAAATTTAACTGTAATTTTATACAGTCCTCTACATTGTTGACTATACAAAAAACTTGAACATCATCAGCATAAATGAGCTTTTCACACTGCAAGATGTCAACAAGATCGTTAATGAATAAAAGGAAAAGCATGGGACCCAGATTAGATCCCTGCGGCACGCCAGAAGTTGTTGGATAAATCCTAGATTTATAGACATTGAATGTAACATATTGGGATCTGTCAGATAAGTATGATTCAAAAAATGTTATTAAATTTGCACTAAAGCCAAATTTAGTTAATTTCTCCAAGATCGCATGATATATTCTATCAAACGCTTTTGAAAAATCGGTATAAACCACATCTACCTGGCCCTGGACGTCAACTGTATTTGACACATACTGCGTGAAGTGAAGTAAATTTGAAGCGGTAGATCTATTTGACATGAAACCATGCTGTTCTAGTGACATCAGATTTTTCACTGGATAATAGTTGCGATTGTATACCGACATCTCAAAAACTTTAGCAAAATTCTTCAATATAGTGATAGACCTGTAATTAGCTATATTAGCAGTACTAGATAGCATCAGTACATGATAGAAAAATACGCCATATCCGGAAAAGACACTTTTCCTACGAGTTGCCCACATCATTTTTTAATAGTGTTTTGACAACAGCTTAAATAACTATATTTATCATAATTTTTTATTGAAAGAAAAATGCCGAATATATCTCATATGTCAAGACAATTAGTATCAAGATAATATAAGTATTATTTGTTTTATTTCACTGAAAATTTTAATAATTGTAAACAACTGTTCATTATAATGATTTCATCGACTTCAACATTCACCCAAACACGTTATTCACGGAGCTGATCCCTGTTTGAAACGCCAGTTCAGTGTACAACTCTTAGAATAAACGGTTAATCACCATCTGTAATGTAGGTAGAAGACATATGAAAATGTAAATCACAGTTTCAGGGAAACCATTCTCTTGGTGTAAACGCAAGAAAGAGGACCTAACAAGGGAGTGCCCGTTTCAGCTTTTTTCATGTACTCTATTAAACCCATCCAATAACTCAGATTAACGATAAGCAATATGGAGCATGATAACAAGACTCCTGCGATACGGCCCGCGGTTGGCACGTATGCCTCGCTTGTTTTGCGGCAGTTGTTTTTAACCTGCGGTTGTTTCGGTTTCGGGCATACATCACAGGATAGTTCGTGTATCCTGCTACAACCCTTCATCTACATATCGGTCGTGAGTGGTTTTGACTACGCTGGTGTAATATTTAGTGGGGATTTGTAAAATAAGTGTGTTTTAATAAATTTAAACACTTTTACAGACTAGGAAATTTTAGTGTATCAGTAGTTATTTTATTTCTTCATTGAGATCAAGGAACATAATTACCTAAGTAAACATCAAGCAGGCTTTGGAACTTCATGGTTCGTATATGACGTTTTTTAGACGTAGGATGTATACCTATGTGAACATATTACATACTTGCGACAGATGTACTTATAACTGTATTGAATTTGTGTTGAATGGCTGTTATCTTGGCATTATTAATACTGATAGAGATAAGACTTTAAAGTCATTCTGGAATTTGGCCGATCATTTTCTTATCTGTAGTCTGAGATACACAACATCTCACTTATTGGGAATACCTACTTACAAGAAAAAGCAATAAGTTTTAGATAATCTCAAAATGTATGTAAACATATTAATATTGTATTTGTGTATTAATTATTTAACAGCCGTAAACATACACTGAAGTGTCTTCAAGAGTTACATATTACGCAAATATTATTTATATAAATTATTATCAATTGGCATATGGAGATATAAAATTTATGAAATATTCTTATTGAATTTTGCGTAGGTATGCATTTCTATTAAATAAATAAGGATAGATTAATAATTATTTTTTAAATATTCATGAGTTGATATTATATCTGTCTGGTAGGTAGTTTATGTAGCATCCAATTATACTAATATAGATTGTAAAATATAAGGAACAAATAAATTAAAATTTAAAGTAATGGATTTTGGCAACTCTTCACATATGCATGGCTCGAAAGAAAATGGCGTGTTACCGCATTTTGCCAAAATGAAAATGTAGATATTAAGATTAAACAGAAAAATCACATCTTCAGTAGACACTGAGGAAATTAAAACAGTTTAACCTATGATTTTAAAATAATAAATTAATAATTCACCTATTGAATTTTATCTTCAAAATAATAATATTTCTATTTCTAAAATACAAACTTATGATAATGAACTAGTAAAGTTCTAATTGTGGATATACTGACATTTATATATTTTTCTTAATTCTACAGATTCCTCAGTATATTCATAAAATTTTTATTTTTTATTTTTTAATAACGCATTTTTCTAATATCAAATATTACAAATGTTTTTAAGTATTACCTTTCTCATATCCTCAAAATAAAAGATCATAATATACCGGGTGCCCATTATCTATCTCCTTACATGGCTAACTTTGTTAATAGTCGAGATAGAGAATTGGTTAAATTACCAAAATTGGGCAGAATTACAAGAGGAATTCAGTGCCTCCTTCAGATTTAATTTTAATGTTTAAGTTTTCGAGATATTTTGAAAAAACTGAAAATCGCCAAAATTTTTAAACTCGAATATCTCGAAAACTATAAAAGATACAAATAAAATAAAAATACTGTGTGATAGTGTTTTTTACATGGCATTAAGCGGTGATATTGAAAATTTCACGGGAATCTTAGTTTTTCAGAAAAAAAAATAAAGTTATGTTTTTTTTAATGGCAACCATAGTTGGTTATGATATCAATAAAAAGCTTATTTTTTCTGATTTCAAAAATATAATATTTAATAAATCGCTTTTTTCTTCGTTTGTGTACATTTCACAATAACTATTTTAACATGAACGTTTAATTTTGACGTGTATAATGTGACTTTAGTGTGATCTGACATTTGTATTTTATTGTTGTTTACTGATCTACGTTTGTTTTCATAGCTTACTATATTGATAAATGATTTGTTCATTACAGTAAACAAAATAAAAGAGAAAGGTATCTTAAATATTATATTTTTGAAATCAGAAAAAAATAAGCTTTTTATTGATACCATAGCTAACGATGGTTGCCATTTAAAAAACACAACTTTATTTTTTTTCTCAGAAACTAAGATGCCCGTGAAATTTTTAATATCACCGCTGAATTCCACGTAAAAAACACTATCACACAGTATTTTGATATTATTTGTATCTTTTATAGTTTTTGAGATATTCGAGTTTAAAAATTTTGGCGATTTTCAGTTTTTTCAGAATATGTATCTCGAGAAATTAAAAATTAAAATTAAATCTGAAGGAGGCACTGAATTTCCCTTGTAATTCTGCCCAATTTTGCTAATTTAACCAATTTTCTATCTCCACTATTAACAAAGTTAGTCAGTCATGTAAGGAGATAGATGTATAATAATAATAATAAAATAATATAATAAATAAATAATATATATAAAATATAAGAGTCTTAAATTGCTATTGAAGGAACCGAATCTTTAACTTTTATAATAGGATGCTGCAGGAAATACATCAAGGTCACTTTAGGATATCTATTGTTTCCCACCTTCAAAGGAAGAAACCATTATTTTTTATTTTTGACTCAAGGTAACGAAGGTAAATATTCACCTTGTGGGATGTATAACGTATAATGTATAGTTTATAGCATTAGTAGTAGTAGTAATAGTACCTACTAGTAGTAATAATAGTATGTAGTTAGTTAGTTATAACTCTCGACAAAAAATGTAAGTTATTTTTTGTCTTTTAAATGAAGGTGCCCTATTAATACACACAACTATCTGTAATCATTTATATTCAGATGTAAATCCAAATTTTCCAAAAATTTATGTATTAACATAAGTACTAAAAAACTAATACGTACCTTTTTTGTAAATTAATATATTTCCTTTATATTTAATGAATGAATTATTCCATGATATGGAGAGGGTCAAAAAGGGCATGACGGATGCCCTCTACGTAGCCATTGTGCACTAAAGTTAGTTTACAGTGTGATCTATAAAACCGAGACACTCCGCTGAAGAAGTAAAGAAAACGTGCTTACAAATTGCAATTGGAAATATTTCCAAACTGGCATTTACAGCTAAATAGTTCATGAATAAAACAGTTCAGAATCTCTTCAATGCATTGAAAAATAACTAGTTCGGTTCTAAAGTCAGTATATTGTAAACTACATTACACATTTGTGAAGAAATACTCTATTCTGCTGGATTAGTGGGAAATATAAAAGTGAATAAACAAGCGTGGGTGACTTAATCAGATCAACCCAGATTTTATCTTGCTTTTGAAATTGTTAACGTCGCAGTTATGTATTGTATGTTTACCAAATGCCAGTTGGTGAGATTAATACTCTGGCAGATAATGTAAATAACGATATTTTTAATCTGTTATAATATAATACGCGCAAAATATTAAAAAAATCCCTATAGCATTCTTATACAATTTGTTGGGTGATTTACTTCAGTATTTATAAGTAGATTTTATTTAAGAAGTTATAATTGTGTTTAAAAGGATAAAATATTTATCCTGGGAAATGTAGGACAAAACATTTCTGGCTGAAATAGAAAATTCATACAATGTTTATATTTCTCAACCACAGCCAAGCTTTAAACAAAAAATGTCACAATAGCCAACTGAACTCCCGCCAAAAAAATCTGGAATTACAAAGATATTATTACGAGGAGGTCCTGAATTTACTGAAAAAACTTTTAGGCATAATAATAAAATCACTGCTATATTTGTTTATCTTCCATTATCTATAAAAGTAATCCATTTGAACTGTACTCAGGAATAGTTAAGCCGGCGCTACACGATGTGGCAAATGCCTTCCAACGTTGGACACATCACAGTTCGTCGCATCGTGTAGCCGTGTACCGGCGAATTGCATGTGTCCAACGTTGGACACACCCCACGTTCGAGCTGTTGTCGGTAAAATTGACCCGCGTCAAGGAAGGAACGTTGGAAGGATCCTTCCAACGTTCGAAGCACACCTGTTGTTGTTCGATACACGGCCACACGGCTAAATAGGGATTTGATGGTTTTCAGACTGAATCAGTGGTGGCAATATATTTATTTATTATTTGATACTGAGTGGTAAGCAAGTAAGTACCTACTATTTGAAAGCCAATCCTGTATTCTCACTTTAAATTTATAATCTGAGAAACAAGCAGCAAAAGTTCCCAGTATTTTAAAAATAAAAAACGATCACTTATCGTTCTCTATTTTTATACAAAGACAGCATCCACCACCTTCTAGCGCATCTTTTTTTTTTGTTTTTGTTGTAACAATTTTACACAACATAAAACTACCATGGCGGTAGCAATTGCAGCGGTAGTAATATCTTCGACTTCCACATTGCCGTTCTAGTACGACACTGATGTCGATTCACGAATGTAAACGCCAACGTTCAGTCCAATGTAGTATCAAAACATTTGCCTCCCGTGTAGCAGATACGTTTGCCAAATGCTACTGCGGCAAATGTTGGAGCCAACATTGGAACCAACGTTGGAGCCAACGTTGGACACATCGTGTAGCGCCGGCTTAAGTAGGTATGTTATATTAAAAAATACAGGTACATACAGCAATATATTTTCATCTGGGTAAAATATTGTACTTTCTGAAGTACCTATGTTATGAGACAGATGTGATAATAGACATGCTTTTTATAGATTTTGGTATATCGATAACCGTGACAACATTTATGATGTACTTAAACATAATCTTTTATCGATATTTATGTCAAGATAAGGTAACTGATTTGCAAATTACGAAATAATACTGTTATTTTACTATTTGGCGTTTTAGAAAATGTGTTTTTATATTTTAACCCAACTATATATACACGTAGCAGTTCAATTTACCAGTAGACATTATGTCAGTGCGAAGTGGAAACCAGAAAATGTTCAGGGTAGCCTTAATTACAAAAAAACTGTTAATTTTCATTCCATTTAAAAATATGAACACAAATTAGCGATACATCGCCTCGTTTCTGAAATATTCCATATGAAAATTTGGGATTTTTTTTTTCATATGTGTTATTCCTTAAAGAAATACAATTAAATTTAGTAGTATGGTTACAAAAATCGATTCACTAAATGTACTAAGAGTTTAAAAATTTCTTTCTAGATCTTCATTTAAGTGATTAAAACTGAAGTTAATTTAATTGGCAACGTCTTAGTTGCCATGTAATTGGTAAATGGTGAAAAGCATTTGCAACTATTTACCTATCTAGGTATTATATATTATATTTATATGAGAAAATATGAAACATGTTTGGAGCAATTCCAATGACTGCATCTTTAACTGCTAGACGTAATTCCTCTGAAGTTTTATACGATCTTGCATACACTTTGTTTTGTAGATAACCCCACACAAAAAGTCCAATGGACTGAAGTCCGGTGACCTAGCAGGCCATTTTATTGGTCTCCGGGTTTTTGAACATATATAATGTTATACCTACATAGTTGAAAAGCACATGGTAGGGAGTTTTAAAAAATACGAAAATCCAATATGGAGTCCAAAAGGCAAACAAAAGTTGAGTATGCTACCGCAAAAGTGTATGGACCTACATTTTTTAGAAACCAATTTTGAAGTCCTTGCTGACTGCTATCCCTGTCCTGAAAATGTTATGAATGTATCTTTTAGAATAAGCGAGCTATAGACGTTTGTAGAAAATGCACTTCTGGTCTTCGCCTTGGAAATTCTTGGAAATATAACCTAGGATTCTTTTTGGGCCTAGAATTGCCCAACTTTTTTCCAATTTAACCAGCTCTGTATCTGAGCATAGATGACAATAGATTTATTTTTTATATTTGGTATAAATAGTTCTAGTTGTCTTTTGTGTTGTTGTGATTTGTGCGAGGTCGAGATAAAGTTCACTTTGCCAAATTATTGCCGTTTTTTTACATTTAAAGCATGAACCTTGATCTTACATCTATGTTATAAAAATATCATAAAACCCAGTCTGTATTTCAAAGTCTCTAAAAGGTTAGTTCCAGGGGAAAGTAATGGTTAGTCAAAAGCAAACCGCCTCGAGTTTCCGGAACGAATTCCGCAAATACAGTTCTAGTTGCAAATAAAAGAGTAACGACTTCGCGGTCACGCCGGTCTCCAAGGCTAACCTGACTATTAATTTCGGTTAATCTGGAGATCGTCCAGTGGGGAACGTTTTCTCTAGTTCACGGTTATGATCGTTCGGGCGATAAACGATTTATTGCACGTGAGATGCATACAAATACGTATTTTGTACTAGGCGTAGTATTCGTTTGATATATTCATTTCTTAATCGTTCCTTAGATTACTCGTATACATTGTGTCCGATGCAATAATCCTATTTTATTGTATATAATTAAAATCTGCCTAAAAAATATATGTCTAGACATATATGTATAATAATAAATCAATATATTCTTTAAGTACCGCATGAAGTTAATTTGCTTGTGACGTTGCCTACTATTGTACGAACCACATCAGTCGAGTTTTTGGATTATATTTCTATGCATTGTCTGGTTGTTCAATATCGCCAATGCTGTAACAACAGTGACAAGTATGACATCATCTTTGGCAGCCCAATGGAGCCCAAAATGTTTCAAGAACAGATGTCTAAAATGAAATGATAATCCAATAGCAACGTTGTTGTCTCTGTCCCACTTGGCTATACATAATATTATTGTATAAAAAGTTGTACTGTATGTACATATATGTAAGTTGAGTACCAATAAGATTAGATTGGATGGAGATTGGTTAAGAGTTAAATTATCTTCAAGTATTAAGAAAAAGAGAAAAAAATTTATTTAAATTTCCCTCTCATTAATTTTAATGTTGATATCTTTGTTTAGTTCATCTATAGTTCCATTTAGTATTGTTGCAATTAATTTGGCAGTTATTAATCGTGATTATTCTTACAATCATTGGCTATTTAAATATTTTTTAATATGTAGTGTTGGACATTATTAACAACAATTATTATTTATTGTATAGTGATGTGGTTTTGTAATCATTTAATCGATTGCTTTTATTTAACCTCTACTTTTCGTAAGTACCATGCCCCCTTTGATATTTATTATTAGTAATTAATAAATTTGTAGTATTTCTGAAGAAGGAGCTTAGAAAGCTTGAATTTTAAAAAAAGAGTACTCTACTTTTCTATTTTATTTGACTGGAATCTCGTTGAATTAGTTCTGTGTCTTAACTTAACCAGTCAGGTTATATAATAATATATATTATAATATATCAGCGACAATATGCTTTGTTCTACCGTTATTGTCTTTGAAACTGTCTCACGGAACACCAGGATCTAACCACTTGATTTATTGGCCAAGCTTATATGTTCCAACATAATATGTATAGTATTTAAGGTAATAAATCTCAGATATAATCGAAATACTCCTACATCGAGAACCAGTTGAAGCATTTCTAAGAAAAAATGGTTGCAAACGGTTTATAGTGTTAAATAATTTATATTGTAGCTATACGATCTAGGCGGGGCGCAACAGAAAAATCAAAATACTAAGCATGACATGTTATACCATGGGAAAGTGTTTTATGCTTCAATTAAGGCTCGGTCAAGTATTTAGGTGTTATTATTGTCAATTATTATAATATAAAATCCTTTTGTTTTAGTGGAACTGTTTTATTATTAAAATTATTTTGTACCATACCGATGACAAGTGTTGAAAGTGAACGCTGTTTTTCAACGCTTAAAAGAATTAAAACCCCTTTGAAAAATACAATGGCGCAGAGCAGACTAAATTCACTTTGTATGATAAGTATGGAGAATACACTAATGGCAGCGATTCCAGATTTTAATACTCGTGTTTGACCTTAAAAAATCCTCCACAAATTTTTGACGTCGAGGCTCATCGTTGCGATGAGAGTTAAGAATAGAAATATTATTACTTAGATTAAATTTATATTTATCCAATGTATTATTATTGGAATAAGCAAAAATGTAACTATTCTCGGAAAAGACATAAAGTAAACTCAGAAATAATTATTGTAAACACACACATGCGTGACCAATACTATTTGTTCAGTTATTTTGGAACGGGATCATAAAGTTACACATTTCCTTTTTTCCTCCTTTCTTTCGATGCTTTTCCTCCGACGTCTGGTCTCCATCGAACAAAGAAATAAACCGATGGACCCTGGTGTAAAAATGTGAAATTACCAGATGAGTGTATGAGTTTATTTTCGTTTGGAGTTAAGCACGTGCGGTGTTAGAACCATTAAATGCTCAGAGGCGGGTTTTCCATTCCCAAATGGAGTATATTTCCACAGAAAAATAAATGGCTGTCAAACAAAAATGCAGCCCTATTTTATTTTCTTTTAATATACAATGTTCCATCCAGATAATTACTAGCTTAGGCTTGCTATTTTAGTTCTATTATCCAGAAAATTGTTTTAAGATATTCCTTCCACAAATTTCAGTTAATAAAATAGTGCACTTAAAAACCAAAATTAGTATAAACTTTTTGATATAATTACATGTTCGTTTTAGCAATTTTGATGAATTATTTATCTACATTGAACAAAACTTTTCATTACTTTCTACTTTCAACAAAACAAAGTAATTTACAAAAGTGAAATATTAAAAAAAAATCTCAGAAAACAATACATAGATTAATTCAAGGGATATATACTTAATTTAACACCCGTAGATAGTATAAATAGCTTGAGATTCCAGTCCTGCCTTTATTTATTCAAGAACACTTGCTTTTTTATCTCTATCAGCATGTCTGCTTATTTGAATTACTTACGTGGATTTATTTAAGACTTATCACCTCTGTTTCTCAGAATTTAAAATCAGAAAACAGCATATGAAAGAAATAGCGTTGTACTCGATTTAGCATAATCTACATGGAGCTAAAAACAAAATTATGTAAACGAGATATTCTTTGTCAGGCGATTATAGTCTTACCTCACTCATTTTTCCTTTGTTTGAGTGCTCGTATTTTCTCAGTGATTGTCGGTAATTACTAAATTTTCAGTTGTCATGTTTGGCAATGTTCTTTTCATAGCTTCTGCTTTTGTGAGAGTGCTGGTGTCATGATTAATTGACTTTATCTTTTAATTAACTTTATCTTAATCTAATTAATTTTATACAGGATGTGTGCCTTAGCCATAGGAGGTTCAATAACAACATATTATATTGCTTTATGTCTACTATCTGTCAGAAAATCAACAGACCTAGTGATCTACTTCGTAGATCTGTCAGAGTAATTCAACGTTAGTAGGGGCCTTTGTCCAGAGTAGTTGTTTCAGACAGTCCACGCTATATGCCCTTAAATATGTGTAGGTATATAGATATCAATATCGTAAAGATGAGCGGCGACTTAACTATCCAGCAGTGGGTTGCCAAAGTTGACAGCTTGAAACAAATCTACTGCTGGTCTGAAGATCTCACAGCATTCAATGCCACTAGGAGACTAACTGGCTTAGCGCGTCAATGGTATGACACTTTGCCGGAATCGGTAACTAAATGGGCAAACCTACGGGAACTGTTACTACAAACATTTCCCACTAAAGCTAATTATCCAGAACTACTAAGGGAAATGCTCGCAAGGAATAGAAATGCTAACGAGACAATGTTGCAGTATTTCTTCGGGAAACTAACTCTACTGCAGAAATGTAACATCTCTGGGGAGAACGCCGTCTCTTGCATCATAGATGGGTTGGGAGATGATATGCTTCAAAGAACTGCAGAAGCTGGGGACCATAAGACAGTCGAGAGTCTGTTAGGATTTCTGAAAAATTGTCGACAATCGGAAGGTCGCTCATTACCGATGATAAAACCGGCCTTGCGAGAAGAACGAATGGACAGACTACAATCTAGCCAACCTTATTCAACATCAGAGATTCGTTGCTTCTTGTGTAAGAAGAAGGGTCATAAAGCTTCGGCATGTAGGGGAGAGAAATCATACTAATCCTCGGGACGAGAATCCGTCAGGATAGGCCGAATGTTAGGAACTGTTTAAAATAAAAACTGAATAAACAAATAAATGAACGACTTGGCTTAGTTTGAGATTCAATAAATGACGTGTTCTGTTTCATGGTATTATTCTTTGGGTAGATTTTAGCTGACGATGTGAATGTGGGTTCCTGCGCCATAGACGGGGAATTAATACTGATGGAGTATTCATTCAGAGTTCAGAGTAGTGAGAGTAGTGAGAGATATTGTGCTGTGAATACGCTCTTAGCGAGTACCTAGTAAATCCTAGTAATAGGAGTATGTAATTAGGGCAGATCTGTCTCTATATATAAATATATGTTATTGTGATTATTGTGTCGAATCAAATGAGTGAATGATGAGGCCGAGGGGCATAGCCGAGGGGCACGTATCCAGGGGCACAGCCGAGAGGTACGGTACGAGAATGAATGGTGAGGCCGAGGGGCATTAGCCGAGGGGCGCGTATCCAGGGGCTTAGCCGAGAGATACGGGATGAATGTGGTGTGTGTGTGGAGTTTTGATTACAGGTGATCCAGATGCATGCACAACCTACAACGCGGATGCTTCGTGCGACCACACTATATGCATGGAACCAGGAGATAGGTCAGCGAGGGGCGGGGCGCCCCCGGTGAGTGTAAACCATAAATAGGTAGTCATAATTAGAACATACAGCAGTACTTGTTTTGTTACATGTTACTGGTTGCTGCCAGGAACCTCGATCACATCTCACATCTAATCTGCCGCTTGCTACCTATGTTTGCACATACGTACTATACCTGTAAGGTAATCTAATTATTTTATAATAAATAAGATCCGCTCGAAAACATTACCCTAACACATTGACATTTTATTTGAAGAAATGATTACAATTTTCACATGATCTGAAGAAAACGTTGATTCTGTCTCACACATATTTGACTTTAATTTGTTAGCCTGGTGATTTCAGAATACGTGAATACGAGTATACTTACTGAAATCTTAATTAGGATGTTATGTATGTAATTACGGGAACTAGCTTTTCAGCAAACTGTAAAATTTGTAATTTATTTGTTGACAAATTAATGCCTCGATCGTTTTTCCGGCCATGTGAGGAAACATCCTCTACATATTTACTGGCAGAGCATTAGACACTAAAATAAATTTGCATTCTTAAAAAAAATGTGTTGTGTTTAGGCCAATAAACTTAGCATAAACATTTTTATAACAAACAAACCGGATCATTAACTTTCGCACATTCTCAACTCGCATGTCTTCTGTTCAAACATGATTTTATTAATAAAAGCATACATTCTAAAACATCATGTGACTATGAATAATAGTCAGTGTGTATGTACAGAGTGATTCACTTTCGAGTGTGTAACATGGGTATCTCGCTTATTATAAAAGGTAGACTGTAGGTTTAAATTTGGCAAAGTTGCGGAATTTTGTGCTCAATAAGTTGGCGCAAAGAAAACTCCCATATCTGCTTTTGTTTTAGAGTAAAAGGCAAAAACAAATTTTTTCTTGTTTTCGTTTTCTGGCCATAACTTCCATATTTTTGAAAATATTGACTTATCGTTTTGACATTATTAGGACAGTTTCTTGAGACAAATACGATACCGCAAACCGTTTTTTTTTAAAAATGTCACTTCTATTGTAAATCATTGTCAACTTTATTTTTTCTTATGGGCGCCATATTAATTTTTCTCATATTTGAATAAACCGATTTTTTCTGAATACAACAATATAATATATGTTAATATTTGCCTAAAAAATAAGGGCATTATGAAGGAAAATAGGTATTTTTTTGAAAATATCTAGTTAGCCATGGCCATGATAGTCAATTCTTGACAAACCACAAATGTCACTTATAATTTTTATAAACTGCATCTGTGGAGTACTTTTTACATTGACAAACGATGTATTGAATAGAAGAAATACAATATATTATAGATATTTATTACAGATGTAACAAAAATTTAAACAGAACAGTTGAATAATATATCCTATCCTATATATCCTATATATCCTATATATATGAAACACATATCCTGAAAGACGACAACCATGCAAGACATATATTAACTGCTATAATTTCTTAGATTACAGTGCAGTTTAGTAATATAACCATGCAAGACATATATTAGGTAACTGCCATAATTTCCTATATTACAGTGCAGTTTAGTAATATATGTCCTTCATGGTTGTTGTCTTTCAGGATATGTGTTTAAATATTCTTCAACTGTTCTGTTTAAATTTTTATTACATCTGTAATAAATATCTATAATCTTGTTTCTCTTCGGTTGAATACATCGTTAGTCAATGTAAAAAGTACTCCACAGATGCAGTTTATAAAAATTATAAGTGACATTTGTGGTTTGTCAAGAATTGACTATCATGGCCATGGCTAACTATAGACATTTTCAAAGAAATATCTATTTTCCTTCATAATGCCCTTATTTTTTAGACAAATATTAACATATATTATATTGTTGTATTCAGAAAAAATCGGTTTATTCAAATATGAGAAAGATTAATATGGCGCCCATAAGAAAAAATAAAGTTGACGACGATTTACAATAGAAGTGACATTTTAAAAAAAAACGGTTTGCGGCATCGTATTTGTCTCAAGAAAGTGTCCTAATAATGTCAAAACGATAAGTCAATATTTTCAAAAATATGGAAGTTATGGCCAGAAAACGAAAACAAGAAAAAATTTGTTTTTGCCTCTTACTCTAAAACAAAAGCAGATATGGGAGTTTTCTTTGCGCCAACTTATTGAGCACAAAATTCACCCTGAATCACCCTGTACAGTGTCTTTCATATACAAGGGTTTCTATGGGGATTTTGCTGAATCTTGCGAAATTTTATGCTTAAAAAGATGCCACTGAGAAAACGTTTTTACCTGCATTCATCTGCGAGATACGGCAGAAAAACATTTCTTTTGATTTTGGTTTTCTTCATATAACTCTTATTTCTTAAAATTACCACATTTCGTTTACACATTATTAAAGCAATTTTTAATTTTGCTTTTGATGCCCCATTAATATTTCAATAAGACGTTTCGGTTTTTTAATACCATTAACTTTATTTTTTGTTATGGACGCCATATTGGATTTTTTCATATCTAAATAGGCTTCTTTTCTGAACACGGCAATATGCCATAATTTGTTTCAAAAACGATTATAGTGTAGGATGGAACATAGTCTTTCAGAAGCATTCTAGGTAAGTAACTACATAAGCCCTAAGATAACTCTTAACTAGAAATGTCATTCGTATTCGTGTTATTGTGTTTTTTATTTTTTTCTCTAGTAAAAGTAATTCAATTAGGTTAGGTTAGGTTCAAAAGTGAGTGGGCCGAAAACCAGACGCTCCACCGCAACCATGTGGTCTATTGTGGCTAGCACCTACTTATATTTTACCCAACAGGTCCAGCCTCTTAATGAAGCTGATCATCTTATTAGGTGAGAACTTATTTAGATCCTCTGGCAGAAGTTGTTCTTTGCCAAATAATGAGTATCTGATCCTGTCCCCAGCGGGACAGGTTCATAATATGTGTTCTGCCGTTTCATCATCTTCTAAGCACAAGTGGCACTCAGCATCCTCTGCTAGGCCGAATTTATACAGATGATATTTCAAACAGCAGTGACCAGTATATAGGCCAATTAAAGTTCGTAGGTACAACCTGCTTAACTCTAAAAGTTTTTAGTTCTTGTTTTTGAAGGGTTTATTATGAACGCCTTCGAATGAACTAATCTTGGTATTTCTTGCCAGTACTGTAGGATTTGCCCCTCAGTCCAGGTCAAGAGTGTTGTTTTGGCAGTACTAGAGGATATGCCAAGTACCGGTTCTGGTCCGACAACCGTTTTTGAGTTACAAGAGTAGGAACCAAGAGCTTTAAGAGCTGGTTGGCTGTCTAATTCTATTAAGATAGAATTTTGTGAAAGTATACCTTTTTTGCATTGAAAAAGCATTGACATTCTTTTAGCGTATCATAATTTCTGTGGTTATATAATAATGGAATGCTCAGAGAAAATTTTAAATAAATTTCCTTAAAATCGTAGATCCACTGAAATAGGTAGGAAAGCATCATTTATATTTACCTGATTTTTAGTTTTACTAAATTAAAGCCAATAAATGTCAAAAATTGATTTAAACTCCAAAATATAGCTCCTTATAACAATCCGGTAAAGTGTGGCTAGGCAACAACATCACTATCATAACAACACTATCAGGTATCAGGTATGTTCCATTTACCGGCCGCAAATCAGTACAGGGTAAATAGATGTACTGGACAGTATGAAATAAAAGTATTTTATGTTAAAGAAACCACCTTTTAGGTACACATGTACTTATTGGCGCATTAATACGTTTGCGAGGTCAAATTCCACCGATTATGAATTCAACAGAAATAGCGAGGTGTACGATAAAAATATATCAATAAAACTGTCAATCAAGGGAAGTTAATACAGCGTCGTTTACTTTTAGATCAGATTTGTGGAGTCAAACAGACAATAAGCATTACACGAACTATTTGTTGAGTAAGATAAGTTGTAATCCTATTTTTCACTATACCTTTGTGATGAAAACCTAAAAATGTAAAGCCCTTAAGATTAGTGATGTTGTTACTTTTATTACTTTTTTTATACATTTATTATTTATCTGGAAGTGTGTTGTTGTCGCTGATAAAAGTTTCAAAAAAACATTCTTTATTGCAAAATTCATTTAGCTGTGGTGAGAAACACACAGAAGTGCCCTCTTTTGGATGTGGCGACTCCTACGGAGATGCCGGACTAATTCAATGCCAGTCGTCGCACATTGCCCGTGGAATAGTTGTTTTCGCCAACTTCTTCCAATAAATATGACTGTCTTCGTCAAAAACAATAGAGGTCACTGCTACAATGCCACTTGCGAAAAAGCAGTTCGCTATCTGTCTGTTAATTAGACAATAATTGTCGGGCGGATTGAAGTAAAGACCAAAAGAGGGCACTACGGTGTTCCTCACCACCACTAACTGAATAGAATAGTTCATGGCCGAATCGCATTATTTACTGGTTGTCACAAAAAACTATGTAAATATCGTTGGATTAAATAGAACATAACACATTAGGTTGTTATTATTATTATTCCTGTGGGTTATACATATACAGATTGCAACAGGCTGGAACTAGAGATTTTGCTATTAATGGGCCTTTTCCACTAAATTGAATTTTACTATTTTATTAATATCAAACGTTATACTGGTACATAGGTAAAAGTAGAATCAACCCAATTTATTAAAGAATTGTAATTAAGCGAAGTTATCCAAGTACAAAGTGACCGGTCTTCATGAATCATTTCAAACTGCGCGGTTCGCTGACATCACACTCCAGTAGCCAATAAAATGTAGACAAGTTAAAGAACGACTCCACGTTGCCACATATAATTTTACTTTTTTCTAGCCAACGATTAAATTTACATTCTGGTAATTTTGAAATGAAAATATTATGTATTTTTAGGTGAAATCGTAATTTTGAAATGAAAATATGTATTTTTAGGTAAAATATTCTCCATAAATTATTACTAAAGCAAATCAACATGATTATTTTACAATTTATCCCTTGAGCAAAGTAATTTTTAGGTATTTTTCGATAAAGGTGACAACACTGCACAATCTATGCAAGAATCAACTAAATGATGATTTGATAACTTAGGTTATAAAACCTAACCTTCTTGTCTTAACATTGCGCACTTTAGCACTTAAGAAAGTTCATATTTGTCAGCCTTAATATATACCTCTTCAATTTTATTCATTTTAAATCAAATTAATGAAAACACAAGGTTAAGCACACGTCATTTGACAGAACACAAAACGCAGGGCAGCCAACAGACAACAAGGAACTGGAGTATGACGTCAATGCCGCGTTATTTGAAATATATTGTAATTTTAACAATTTTTTCAAAATATATCTAGAAGATATAAAAAAAAGAAAGAAAGAAGAAAAAAAATTTTAAAAACACTTGTTAGTCATAACTAAGTATATATTTTATAAAAAGCGAATAAAAAAAAGATGTGGAAAAGGCCCATTCTCACAAACTCACACAGTATTATTGTCAAGATAAACCATACAGGCCAAGTTTAAAAGTGAATAACCACATTACTATGAACAAAGAGTGACCCTTCTCGAGTAATGTCTCACAAAACTAATATTTACCAAGATCTTGCGAGACCTGTTAGCTAGGCTGCGTCCACCTTGTACATACACACAACCTCTGGAACGAGCGGTATGAGTAATGAATACCATGCAGTGTGTGTACACCGTATAATTAAAATAAGAGAAATATAGAACCGCTACGATTTATTTACTTAATTAATATCTAATAACACCTTACGGTCTGTGATTATCCCGTGTTTCCTATATGCATATTCCGCCCACTATTGAATTCTCCATCGTCGTTAAAATATCAATCAAAGGTTATCGGAAATTGTAAAACTAGTTTTATTTTACATGCATTCAATATCGACACGGTATTCGGCCCACGTTGTCGGCTAGGTGAAAAATTGTTAAGTTACAAGAGTCTTGCCGAGGCCTGGACGGGTATAGTCCGTGAAAAAAGCGAAATAACAATGGTACAAGGATGAAGCACTAGAACGATAAATTATAAAGGATAAGGATCTATAGAAGTATGTAATAATTGTGAGGTGTCAAAGCATCGCGAAAATATATTGAGAACGGGAACAGGCAAAAATATATTTAACTATTTGGGAGTTCAGAAATTTGATTATTTAGCTGTATCTCTTTCGTTTCTGTTAATTATAATGATTCTGATACTATTAAAAATGAGAAACTTGCATTTCAGTTCATGTTGTCACCGCGAATGCTGGGTTCCATTTTGTTACTTACAGAAAACCGTTGTTTTTAATGTCTTAAATTTTATTTTCCGTAATTTGTTGAATTCTTTGATTAAAATGTCACAATTTGCTTGGCCGATTGTATTTTCAGTGGCGACATCTATGTTTCGATTGCCTAAATTCACATTGAATACGTTTAATTCAGCTTTTTACTGCTTCATCGAGAGGGGAGTGCAAACTCGTCCTTAATGATTTTTTTTATATTCATTTTGTTTAAACTGGATCAATGTTCGGATTTAAGCTTATTAGATGATTGTTGAAGATGTTTTGTTGATACATTTTGTATTCCAGATAGTGTGATTTTATATTTGAACAAGATAAAATGTTTTTATCTGACTATTTTTTCTGAACAATTTCATTTAAGGGACTATAAGTTCATCAAATATTATAAAATACGTATTTTCTATAATATCCGATTCAATTTTGTTATTCCTTGTATGAGAGGCTTGTTGTATAATCCCTAACATTCACAACAACCATGGTAAAGCAGCAGAACCGATGATAGTTAAGCCTATTCAGGTCACGCTTGTGGTTTGCCTCGGCCATTGAATATCTTTGTTACCTGTAAAATCCTAACTCATGACTGGGATGGATGCCCAAGTTCCGTTGGTGTAGCACCAACGACCACCACAGCACAGGTTGTAAGTTTAAGAAACCCTTATCTCTGCAGCCTTATAGTAAGTTACCAGCAGATGTACTGGTCTATGTAAGTCGATCTGTAGCCTGAATCAGATGCAGCAGAATTTTCTTCAAGTTTGCGAACCTCCTTGAAGTTCGTACCTCAAGGAGGCCGATTCTCGAGTCATGCAAAAACATTCGTATACTGAAAAGACGCCAGAGGATAGTTCTTTATAGCATGAGAGTTGGTAAACTAGGACATATTGACGTGAGGTTGCAGGAAGATTGCCTCTCCAACGAGTTAGTTCTTCCTTCACGATACGAACGACTGATGTATGGTCATAATGCGTAGTTAATTTCTGTCCAGATGTCACACTTCGTGAGTGTTCTGCCTAGATCTTCAGTTAATAGTTCCGTTATTTTTCTTATCCGATCCCTGTTTCTGTGAATATTATTATTGGTCATTGTTTTGGTAATACTAATACATGTTATGGACATGTAAATTCGCCTGCAGTCCTGGACTCGTTTTAAAGAATCGGCATTTTGATTATCAATTGTTACTTTGTTGTTTTCCAGTGCCAAGATCATCCAAAATAAAATCATTAATATTGGAAGTAAGTTCATGTTAAATTTAAATAACTTAAATATTCATTTATAAATTGCCTTAGCCAATTGGAACCATGGATTTATAAGGATGGCTGCCTGCTAAAGTATACTTATAGATAAAAATAAGTATACTTTAGCAGGAATTATAGATAAAAATAATTCTTGAGGAGATAGAAAGTCTAAAATGTATTCGGGTCTTAATTTGAATCTGTTATGATTGCAGTATTGTTGTGACATTCAGTATCCATTGCAATATTTCCTTTTTGCTCTGTTCATTAAGTCTCCAGTAATATGTAATATGTCTCCAGTTGTATCATAAAAAGATGCAAACGGAATACCTTTCACCAGTTCTGAACTCATAAATCCTCGCATAAATCTATACTAATTATAATAGGTTGTTTCAGCCAGAGACTGATCAATATAGATGATCTCGAATTCTGGATTATGCCGAAACTATTTCAGTGTGACATGCAGATTTCCGTACATTGATAAATTTTATCGAAGATAAAGAAATTAAATAATAATAAAAATTGTATTAAACGCGCTTAATATTTATTCAAACATTTTAGTGACAAATGAGTGAACTAAAAATGCTATGCAGGAATAAAACTGGAACAGTCGTATTTATAACATGAAGGCAGTGGGCGAGATTTTAATTATTGCTCAAATTATTGCTTTAATGTTTTAACCTCATTAATTCAATCACAAGGTCGTTGGTTTTTGGAATTTAAAATGTTTTAAACTATACTGTATGATTGACTTAAACTGTACTAATGTATGAAGAAAAAACAAACAAATGAAATATGTAAGTAGATTGAGGTTGAAAAAAGAACATTAATATGTCTTTCCATAAGGAAACTTTGACCATTATTTTGAAATGCATAAAATAGTAATTAATAAAACATTAGAAGGCTATAGATAATGGTTGATTAATCATTTTAGTTTAAATTTTCTTTCAAATAATGTTTATGCAGTAAATGTTTCCCAATTATAAATATTATATTCATCCATCTATGTTAAATATACCTACAGGTTGACAGGATCATGAAATCGTAGTAACTATTCTTAGCAATTAAAAAAATAGGTATTAAGATAAACCAATGGTCGAACGGGACTGGGCTGCGACAAGCCAGGCTCTTAATTGTAGGGCCTTGGTCGAATGCAACTCGATCAATACTTGCGCTAAGCTTAAGGATTGTCACAGGACTGCTGACAGGTCACGGACATCTCAACAAGCACCTTAACACTATTGGCCTTAGTGACACCAGAAGGTGCAGGTTTTGCGGACACGATGACGAGGACTCCATTCACATCCTCTGTCGCTGTGCCTGCCTCATGGTCAAGAGACACAAACATCTGGGTGCAGCATTTCTCCTGCCCCAGGACATTGGAGAGCTCCCCCTAGAACAGGTGTTAGCCTATGCGCATAGCACGGGTCTCTTCCAATAGCTCTCGACTAGCGGCAGGCACAATGGGACGAAAGACCTGAGTGCTGCGGGTAACCGCGCTGCCTTCCAACAACAACAACAACAACAACAACAATATAAACTAACAAATAAACATATATACCTAATTTCTCCTCACTTGAAAATACGTATTTGAATTTTAATAGTAAGTATAATATCATAGACATTTTAAAAAAGATATCAGTGTTGGTATACCCATCAACATAGGTTTTCTTCGGTTTATAGAAAACAGAATTCAGTATATACAATTTATTGTCGCAATCTTTAACTTTATTATGAAATTCTCATGCGTAGAGCCTGTTAACTACTAAATCACCATTACTTGAATTATGAGCAGTTGTCACTTCGCTATTATTCCCATTTGGTCCGAGCGAAGCATTAGAATGCCTGACTGATGGCCGTCTTTAATTCATTTATTCAATAAACAATCCTGGCAGATATCAGTCGGACACACGCCTCGTCATAAACGAAAATAACTACGCAATCCTGTCGGCAGATGTAAATTAATAAAATTACATTTCAATTTATTTCTGACTTTTACACGCTACTGTACGGTAACGTAAACATTGAGCCCAGTAAGCCATGAAAGCTACACTCTGACATTCCGCTTTGAGACAAGTGCACATCGAGTTACCACGCGCGGGCTGCTGTGTTTTTTATTTTCTAAGCTCTAGGATAACCAAAAATATACTATATAGTATTTTTTAACTTGCAGTTTTGCGGTGTGTTTTGTTTGTGATTTTCAGTTCAGTTTTTTTGTAAATTAAATTACCTCTCAAACACGTGATATGCGTTTGTTTGGGACTGTTCTAAACGAACTAAAGCGATGTGTGAATGTGTACGGGTATTGTACTGGGTATAGAGAAGGACTGCTTTCAAGGACATAGATCAAGGATTACCACTTCACTTGGCGGACAAAATTTTGCAGCTGTTTACGATACTGTATTACCATGTGACAGATTGTGAATGACCGTAAAATACGAAATAATTATAATTATGCGACTGGATAATCAGATACAATTGATTAAATATTATACAAGTTAGGTATTTCGATTATTTGTAATTTCATGTATCAGAATTGTTATCGGTGTCGATATTTATGTAAATTTTTAAATAATTCCTTTAGAATTCCTTCACGACAAATGCAAATAATATTTACGTAGAAAAAAAATTATGTATATTCTTTTATGTGGTAATTTTAATTGCTGCAAGAGTTAAATGAGTTGAGAAAATAATTGCAGGAATTAACAATAGTTGTTATGTTGAAATTATGGTATATTTCATATTTGGTAATATTTTTTTAGGACATCCGCTTTCTAAAAGAATTGTAAATTTATCACGAAATAGAAACTATGTACATTTTTATTACGCAAACTGTACCGGAATCCTTCAATGAAAAAAAAATGGTAGTTTCCGTTATAAATAAGTACATTATGTTAGTTATGTTAATTACAATATTTGTTTTGATAGTTCATGTAGTAATGTCATTTTTCAAAACTCTCAGGGCGAACTCTTTCACTTTATGTAGGTAGATGGTTTTAGGATTGGATTTAACATAGGATTTTTCCTTAAAATAATTTTAAAGTTAAAGATTTGTTTCAAAATTCCCTATGTTCGCTGCTATTTCAAAATTAAAAATGATCTAAATCGACAGCTAACGTTTCAAAATTCGACACTGTTTGTAAAATCAGTAGTTTATGACCTGAGTATTTATATGATAGCATAAACAATCTATTTTGGAGCAGCCAAGTTATAAAGTGAAGATCTCAAATGAGAATTAGGTTAATACCTCTATTCTTGGTATTGAAATTTGATAGAACAGTTGGTAGTTATCAAATTTGATCGAAAAAATAAGGATCTATACTTGAAAAATAGTTGATATTGGATATTGATAACTAAGTATTGAACATTTAAATCCCTATTTTCTAAGACATTTTGTAGTTGTAATTGATATTTGGTGCAGGATATGATAAAATTAATATCACTGAACTCCCGACATTTCGATTTATGATGAACCGTTTTCAGGGGCGTACAATATATAGAAAAAAACGCACTATATAAAGGTGATGGATATTTTTTAATAATATACTTAATGCCATTTAGTATAAATGAAGACTGTTTATATATTGTATCAAGAAAGATCCATGGTCTCATTTTACGGTGCGTTTTTGAATTTTAAGATGTTATTTATAGGTCCTTGATGGATCTGAGGTATGTACAAACGATTCTTGAAATAGGGATCATACAGTAACGTTCGAGCAATATCCTACCATATATGTACAACCTTGCACGTCTTCTAGTGGCAAAATCGCCCAGTGTTCTGCGAACCATGAATATTTATGCTAATTTTGCTTTTAGTTTTCTACATAAGGATATTTGGCTAGATAGTACATACTTACTCCATAGAAACCCAAACTTAGACAAACATTGTTATAAAAACTTGTATTTTCTAACGTTAAAGTTAAAAAAAATATAAACTAACTAAATATGACATAAAAATAAACAATCTGCGTCGTTAAAAAGTGGTAATCCTTGTACCTGACATTTACAACCGCCTAATGAACATTAATAATTTTGCAATAAACGATAAACACCTGTATCGACTGCAAGTATTCTGAATTAAACATACCACGTTACAGGCGTAACGAGAAAATGTACTCCAGCCGTAATTAGCATCTCATTTTCCATATTAAACTTATAAAAAGGTTAAGCAAACAAGATAGATAAAAAATGACGAAATATACGTTAACGATCTTGCTCAAGTTTAATCCAAATATTGTGCATAGACTTTACTTAAACACATAACAATGGCGGACGCGCGGTGATCGAGACTGTTTTAACTGGAGAGACTTATTTTCTTCAAAAGTGCTACTAGATCAGGTTCTGATATCATCGTCAGCAAGGAAATTTATGCGTGTGTGCTAAGTGTGAAAATTAGTGGTCTAACAAGGTTAACACCAGTGAGGAAACATGGGGCAGAAGAAAACATCCAAAAAGGAAGTTAAAGAGCTGACAAAAGAGGAATTAAGTCAAATTAAAAAGGTATTTCTTGAGAAATGTACCTGCTAAGTATTATATTGTGGTAACGTAGGTTGTAGGCTAAAAAACACTTATACTTGTGACGTTTTTAACCGGTTTCGACAAAATCCATTAGTGGTAATAATATATAATTTACACTAAATTATAAAGTGTTTACGTCAATAGTCACAAATAATAAAAAATGGAACTGAGGTTTATGAATAATAATTATTGTAATAGGGGAATTTCTGGGGTTCTATCAAGTCCACATTAAATTAATTGATTTAAGACGAGTTAAAAAAAACAAATTATATTTATACAAGTTAAAACTTTTTAGGTTCTGTAAATGGTATCTTGGCTTAATTATTTAATAATTTGTGCATCTTATAATAATAATAATAATAATAATAATAATAATAATAATAATAATAATAATAATAATAATAATAATAATAATAATAATAATAATAATAATAATAATAATAATAATAATAATAATAATAATAATAATAATAATAATAATAATAATATCTCTATCCCTCATTCTCATCTTAGTAATGAGCCCGGAAGTCAGAGACTTGTGTGGGAGAGGGAGCGGCATATTATTATTTTGAGGAACGACTTACGATGTTATAACTTTAACTACCATTTAGTACGAGAATAAGGGAAACCTGGAAAACCTTATTAATTAAAGTCAAAGTAAAGTTATTAATATTAAATTCAGATATTGAAATGTGATGAATAAAATTGTTACTGGAAATGCAATTCCAATGATCAAAATTCGTCCAATTATCAATTAGCGGAAGATGAAAAATTGTATCAATTAGCTAAACGAATCTTAAATATTGATTTATAAAATCAACTTTCACTTTGTTAGCGCATTAATTAATAAAAATTGGAAAAATAAACCAAATGATTTCTGCAAAGCACTAATAACATTTTATATTGGTATTGCAAACACTGCTCTGCATAATGTTTTTAATTGGTTTTACCAAAATCCTTTAATAATATAACCCAAACTAATCATTCCACAAATACCTACAAGCAAAAAAAATGCTTCACAAATAGGAACGGGGGACCAAAAGTACAAATTACAAATAATAATGTCTGTAACTTGCTTGTGGTGCATTTTCATGATTTATTATTATATGTTTTCTTTTTTTGCACTACGCCACTTGTAAAATAATAAAAAAAATCGTATTATAAAATAATATAATATATAACATAATATAAAAAAATTTATCTGACAATCGACTGAAAAAAGCTAGTTAATTTCTTTTGAATTAACATGTTTATTATAATATAATTTTATTTACACATAATTCAAAATATAAGTTGTAATATTACAGAATTTTTTATAAAACTGAAAAACCACTGAAGAAATTTAGTTAATTTATCAAATATTTATTTTATTGCATATTATACAGTGTTTTTTTTTTTGGGAAAACTTCAGAATACCTCTGAATACTTCTGGTTTCCTGTTTTTTTATTATTTTACAGGTGGTGTAATCCCAAAAAGGACTACAATGAATCATAAAAATGCACCACAAATAAGTTACAGACTTAATCTGTAAATAATACTTTACAATTTGTTTACAATAAAAATTGTAAATTATACTCTATTAAATATGTACAATAATAATTATTGTAGGAGCCGTTGACATAATTTGTTATGAAACACATTTTTAGCATTTATTGTTCCTTCACATATTTTTAATTAACTCATAATTAATTTAATTTTGGATATTCTTTGAAAGTATGGTAAAATCGAAATAAATTAAGGCAATAAACCACTCTCAGTTTTTATTTATTTACTCTCCCAAAGTATTTTATGAAGAACTAAAAATTTTATGGAGGTAGTTTAAATTTAAAAAGGACTGGAGAATACCTTTTTGTGTTGGTAGATAGTTGATAAAAGCAGTGCTGCCGCTTTTCCTTATACTTATTGATATCTTCAAAACATGCAATTGCATCATTTATTGGCAAACACAATTAATTATCAATATTATTAAAATTATATCACAGACCAGACTATAAACATTAGCTGATTAGCAGTATTCTTAAAGCATATACCGCTTTTGTTTATACTAATTGGTTCTTTCAAATGATGTAAGTGCATAATTTATTGATAAAAGTAGATTTTTAAATCGTATTCTGAAAACCACCATTAAAGAATTAAAGAAAGAACAGAGGAATATAAAATTAGCTGATTAACATTCTCTAATCATTCAGATTAGCTCTTGGATTTAAAATTTAATTGTAATCCGAAAAAGTTACCAAAGAATTATTACTAAAAACTGCAGTCCAGATTTTGTTGCATCGCAAAAAATAGGAGCGTGTGATAAGTCTCTTCTTTAACAAAATAAATTGACTGGCTTTAAACCAACCAAACAATTTATTATAAGTATGTATTTTCAGTATTCCTAGACGTTAACGTAACTAATTTTTTGATATTTTAAAACTTTTCACAGCCGGAAAATATAGACAATCGCCAAACAATTCGTATGCAGTTATTAATTATAAAAAGTATAATTTTGCAATTTGTAATTTTGTATTAAAATTCCCTTATATTATATGTACATACATTCTACCGTCAGTGAGAAACATTTCACCCTGTTTTACAGTATAAATAGTGTCAAATATACAGTGTGATTCAGCTAATCCATTCATTAAAAGTTTAAGGAGTGCCCACTGGAGTATTTTGAAAATTTGGATACGGGGGTTTTCGAGAAAGTTTTATTCATCTTAAGTCTTTCGGTTTTTATGGCACTTCCGGTTATACTGGAAATGGCTATCATTTTAAATTAAATACCCTATTTTTTACATTTTTGATTTCAACGCTAAACTCTACGTTTTTTTAATGTTGGAAAACTTAAACGAGAAGTTAATAGTTTATGAGATATTTTAATTTTTGAAAAGATTTGATTTTGTAGTAGGTAGGTACCTTATTAAAATGCTTGTCATCGACTGTCAAGGAAAGTTATGGTAACAAGTTTTGGATTATGGTTAGGCGGACCATCAAGCTTTCAGATTATGTGTAATTTCATATTTTATTATATACAGGGTGTTCAAAAAAAATATTTGATTCTGACTAATTTCAACTATTCACAAGTATTTTTTTTTAATGGAACACTTTATTTTAGTATGTATTAGGATTCCCTATACCTATATATGTTACCATTTCCTTGCCATCGACGTATTTATTTGCGGTATCGACGTTCTTATGTGATATAACTTCTAATTGTGGCTCGCTGCATAAACTAGACTGCCCATAGGTACATTATTTTAGCATCGCATTTAGCGAAAATGTACCAAAATATGATTTCCACTTACTCATTAATCAATCAACCAACTTTTCTATCTGCAGACGACAGCAACAACGACCTTTGAGGTCAACTTATAATTACGATCATGTTAACTAGAGAATCCAATCCACCCTTTACTTCATTTTATTTATTTACGGAATGATCTTTTGAAACATTGATTGATTAATGATGTAAATTCTAAAATAATACACTGAATAACTTTGTAATGCTTTTGTCGTGAGAAATTAAAATAAAATAAGCATATTTGCAAGTAAGTTATTACATTCAGGTAATATTGTAGGTTTAGAAATAAAGTTGTCCTTTACAGTTTATGTGTTTATATTTTATGACTGTAATTCCAACGGCGCGGCGTGTGGATAGTAAATATTATTGTTAAAGTAAATAAATGTCGTTTTATTACTATTATTTTATAATTTAAATGCACATTTTATATAGGAAAATAACATTTTAAACAAAAACATGACGATTTTCAAAAATACCATAGGATATTGCGTAAAATTCAGTCGAGCTTGAAATGGTAAACATCTTGCAGTAATTTGAGTTATTTGACGTTCCTTTGGGATGCAATATACATGCCAGCGAAGAATTTCATTTGTTTTAGTATACTAAATTCAGTAAAGATTTAAAGAGATGACGAAATACAGACAAGTATCTCGTGGAATTTAGAGGATGTTTAGACAATAATTTCCCTATACACATATTACCAGACAATGTTAAAAGGAACAAATATTGTTGTTCATAATAACATTAAATATTATTTCTGTATTTTGGCAACTGACTCGTTTTTTTTTCATTTGAATAAATATCATCACTTCCGTTGACTTAATTTAAGTTTCCTAAAAAGAGTAATTCCAGTGTTGTCAAGGTTGTTTAAATAATTACGCTTCCGTCCCAAAATATATTTTTCTGGGAATATGAACTTTATTTACTTATATTAAATTACAATATTATATATGTATATCACAGGGTCACAGTAGAGACACAGGGTGTCCCTATTGTGTGTCAAAGTCGAATATCGACCCAGTTGCAGGGTTTTGAGAAAAAATGCGTTGCATTACATCGGCATCTCCTGTAATGTAATGAGATGCCGATGTAATGCAACGCCAGTCGAGGCATATTGCCCGTGGAGTAGTTGTTTTCGGCATCTCCTGCTAATAAATAAGTAGGATTGTCTTCCTCAAAGACAATATAGAGGTCACTGCTGTAATGGCACTTGCGGAAAAGCAGGTCGATATCTGTCTGTCAATTTGACAATAATTGTCAGACAGACAGTAGCACAGACCCAAAGAGCAGTACGGTGTGTTTCTCACCACTACTAGAATCAAATATATTCGGTTATTAGTCTCTGGGTGGCCCCAACCGGTGCATCAACTCTAATTTTCCGTAAACGTGATTGCCAATAAATCAATAATTTGTATATCGTAATTTAATCTTAATTTAAGTTCAAAATGGTTTTATAGTTTTTATTTGCACTATACTAAAGATTTTAAATAGTACTGAATCTCATATTTGGTTGGAATACCAACTAGATCGTCTAATATACCGGGATATCAAAAATTATCTTGGTCAAGGGTGGTTGTGGAATGTAAAACGTGTGTCTTACTTTAAATTTGAAATAATTATGTCACTGTCACACTGACATCATCAATAACCTACAAATTTCATACCTATTTATTTCAGTTGTAAAACAATAATGAACTACAAATTATGAAATAACGGTTTTAGTAACAAGAAAAACTAAATTACAGTAATTGTTGGAAATGTCCCTCGTTTTGTTCGATGCACAAGTTGAAGCGCCTCCTCATGCTGTGAAAAGCGTTTTGCATCATTTCTGGCGTTATGGTTGCACATTGCTGAACAATCCTTTGTTGCAGTTCTTGCAAATTATTTACCGGAGTTGCGAAAATCTTGTTTTTTAAGTAAGGAAATATAAAATAGTCCATAATTGTCAAACAAGGTGATCTCTGAAGAAACTCAACTTCTGTATGCAAACTTATCAGCCGGTCATCAAAAAACTCGCGGAGGAAAGCAATATTTTCTCGTGTAGCATGTGCTGTTGCACCGTCATGCTAGAAATAACCATACCGAAGTTCATCATCGTTTAACTGTTGCACAAATTCAGCCAAAAAGTTGTGTCTGTACCTTTCTGCGTTAACGGTGAAATCGAAAAAAATTGGCCCAATTATTCTTCTGCGAGAAACTGCCATCCAAACACCAATTTTTTGAGCATCTAGTGACGATTCAGTAAAAACATGAGGGTTATCATTGCTCCACATTCGCATATTTTGAGAATTGATGTATCCCGAAAGGTGGAACCACGCTTCGTCAGAAAAAAAGTTAAGTCCAGAAGATCGTCATTCATTAAATTATTGACAAACTAATGGCAGTAAGCAAGGTGTCTGGGGTAGTCTGCGGACAGAAGAGCTTGATGTGCTTGCATCTTATATGGATGCATGTTCAAGTCTTTCTTTAAAATCTTATGACATGTTCCATTAGAAAGTCCAATTTCCTGAGAAAGACGTTTCAAAGGTTTTGCAGGCTCCTCTTTCATACGTTGACGAACGTCATTGACAACTTCTTCTGTACGAACTCTTGGTCTACCAGCACCTTTTTTATGAGTCACATAACCAGTTTCGCGAAACACTTCAACACAATTTGTAAGGCACGCATAAAAATTGTCCGGTAAAATTGCCACGTTTGGGAAGTGCTCTCGAAAATTGTCCAAACACAAACGTTGACTGTATTGCCAATTTCCATTAACTAGCGCACCCGTCCGAAAATAGTCTTCAATCATGAAAATTTTGTGCTGTGTGGTAAGAGGCATGATTCAAAAACTGGATTAGAAAATTTCAGCACAATGACTTGACAGATTCTGACACAACAAAACATATTCAAAAATTTAAAGTAAGACACACGTTTTACATTCCACAACCACCCTTGACCAAGATAATTTGTGATATCCCGGTACTAACCGTGTGTTTATTTATGGCTTAAAATTTATTTTATTTATAACGCATGAGCATTATCATGCAATAAACGCTTTATCGATGTGTTGGAACCTTATATTTTTTGTCATCTGCATTTGTTTACTTTAGTAAACAGTATCACTGAGAGAAACAATTAAAAAGTTGTAAAATATTGCGACTATCATACCAACCTACATTTTACTTTCTAAAATAGGTTAAACTCGTAAAAGCGCTTGTGGCACCAAACAACATAAACAAAACACATTTCGTGCTTCACCAGTTCCTCATTAACCAGAATAAAGTAAAATTTTAATTATTACAATAGAAACAAGTCGAGAATGTTCCGCTAACACTTTTATTAGATAATAGCTACGCAGAGGGTATCGTATTTTTTATATTACATGCTCTATACCTAGGCTTATTGCTAATGCTGGTGATGACAGAGATGACATCAAGGTCATTGCTAAACATGTGTTCCCTATTTGTATTAATAAAGCATACGCAATTTATGTGTAGTCATTAAGGCTAATATAAATTCTAATTTTATATATAGCTGTATTTGGGGATAGGGTAGCTTCTCCCAAAGGCGGCGGCACACCGCATGAGTAAACTGAGGCATTGTGTCACGCCACTTTTTTATGAATATAAATACAGAGCATACATTAGAAAAGGTAATGCAGAGGTAGTATACCTCGTGTAGTTACGGACAAGCCTCCTAGAGGGAGAGGACATGCGTGTATACATCTTTTTCTCTGTTTAATAAACACTTTATTTACTATCGCTCCGTCCCTGTCTCCAATTGAAATATTTTTATTTGAGCATCCGTATATATTTTCTTATAATCTTACTTTATCTTATAAATTTTATTTTATGGTCATATTATTGAATGATTCCTCTTCTCTTTAGTCTTAAACTTGAACTTGTGGAAAAATAAATGTTTTGAATTGCATAATAGTATTCATTATTTTTTATTTATTACAACCATAATTATTATTGTTACTAGAAAGCCTTGTTATGAGATAAAAAATACTTTAAAAATAATAATTCAGAGAACTATAGCTAAATATTATATATTTAATTTACTTCTATTAAAAATATTCCACCTAAAATTTCCCTCATTCCACAAACATACTTTTTATTCGTACAAAATAATTTGCACTGTCCGTATCTCATTTACATTAATTATTATATTTAGAACATAGTAAATATATAGATAAGTGGTTATCTTTCCTTTTGTAAACTATTTTAAATTAAAATGATTAAACGTTATTATTTACACTTTAAAGCCCTCAGTAAAACCCATCGGATTTATACGTTTTCAGTAAAAAAAAATGTGTCATTATGTGCATGAAACATGAAATATTTATCAAAGATTCATGGTACGTATCGCTAAATATACAAGTTGTTAACTGGCATTAGGAGTGACTGGTCATAAATTTATTTAATTGTATGGATACTATTCTAACACACTCACAAAGGTGAGTCAAAATGAAATGATGCCTAAATAATCCACGTAGCAATCTAATCTAATTCCTGAACATATATGTAGATGATATTATCTTATCACTGATGTGGCTGGTCTATATTAAACTAGTGCAGACGTGACTTTACAAATTATTGCCTGTTTTCTGTCACTTTACTAATTTTATATTTTTCTTCAATGAAGCTCGCAAAATTTACGCATCCAAAATCAGTAACAACTCATTCTCTTGACTGACTTGCTTGCATGCATGCGACATCAATGTTTTAGTTGCCTAAGTTTACACTAAATACAGCAGATTTTGAAAAAGAATTAAGTACAATCAAATTGCAAGAAGCAACGGATATATAGAAAAACTAATAGATAACATGATAAAAAAAAAAGGAGGAAATTAATTCGTCGGAAGTTTTACAATATTCGGGATAAAGAACCCACCTATAGTTATATTAATCACGTCCCAGGTTATAGTGAAAAAATAGTTTGCAGATTAGACCGAAACGGGTGTAAAACGATTAGTGTCAACAAGCATACTATTGGGAGGACTTTGATAAACAACAAAGAAAGGTCCATACATCCCCTGATGTATGGACCTTACTATTCGTAGTTATTTGCAACAAAGAAAAGGTTAATAAATTAAAACAATCGGGAGTATACCAAATTAACTGCGTGGATTGTAATGCTGTGTATGTGGGTCAAACCGGTAGAAGTATTGAAACTAGAGTAAAAGAACATAAAAAGTCCATACTAAATAACGCAAAAAATTCAGGATTTTCGACGCATTGTATAGAAAACAATCATTTTATAGATCAGAAAAATGTAAAGGTACTGCATCGTCAAAAGAAAAGAAAGCACTTAGATCTGTTAGAGCAATTAGAAATTAAAAAATCTTTAGTTATAAATCCTTGTACTACGAATGATCAGATAGATTTTACACTTTCGCCCTTCTTAGAAAAGGTCCTAAAAACTCGGGCTTTACCAAATGGTAGAATCAATCGGGGGTAGGTGCTCGTAAACAAATAAATAACTAAAACGCGCTTGGAAACATTTAGTAATAAGCATTTACTCTATTGAAAAAGGCCTAATAAGCCGAAATACTAGTATATAGAGTATTTTCTATATACTAGTGTAGTATCAGTATATACTACTGATATATTTCTTGGAACATCTAAATGAGATCAATGTTTTTTTCAAAACAATTATTTTCACGATGTTTCATAAAGAACCATCCTCTTCGAGTATCCACTTTATGAATACGTTGAATTCATCTTTTGACTGCTTTATTGACAACGAGGCACAAACGTGCCCTTTAATTTTATCTCAAATATTGACCACAAGGTAAATCGTGTGCGTAGATCTCTGATAGATTTAATTTCTGATAAAGTCAAGAGAGGTTATAAATATAGTATGTTGAATGACAGAAAAACGGATGCCATATATTTTACTACTTCGATTTCCTACTGGAGAAATATACTACCCAAATTGAGGAAAAACTAAAAAAGGTAGTTTTGAAAAGGGGTTATAATAGTACGGGAAATTGCTTGATTTTTGGAACTTATTAAGTAACACTATATTTTTTTCTCTTGAGTCCTCTAAAGAGGCATATTGAAACATAACTATTATTAACAAGGTAAATCAGATCCATAGATTATAATAATTTTAAGACCAAAATTACCCAAAATCAACAACTCGGTAAGGAGGCGTCATAAAATTAAAAAAAAAACTGTTAATAAGTATTTCAAAACAAGGTTGACACACAAAATAACCACTTAATGAGAATGGGATCAGCTTCGATCGTTTCTATCAAGATCTAAGTAGCAAATGGTAACACAAGAAAGCATTTGGTTTTGCAATTCAAATAAAAATTTGTTACACACAAAGAAAGATCTCCCTAATCATTTATTTATATAAAATATGCATCTTGTTATTGCTGAAAATATTATAAGAACTATGGCTGATTTACATGAAACAAACTGTGCTCAACAAAATTATACAAATTACGCATCTTTGCCTTCGGGTCTACAGGTCAAGTCTACACTGACACTGAGGCACTGGCACTGGCACATTGAATACGACGAAGGGGTATTACAAAAAGTTAGTAAATCACGGAATTCATAAAAAGCGGAATAAACTTTATGATTCGCCGCCGTTTGCTCTTTGTCGGTACAACGAACCTACTCGGCATGTTTTGCGTGCGTAAGGCGGGGATTGATGTGTATTCATTCCTCGAAACGTTAGCGAACTCCGACCATATGGTATTGCTACCACTGGCCTATGGAATAAGGTGGCGTGACAGTTAGTAGATCTGCTCTAATAGTGAAGGAAAGGTACCAAATTTGCTACAGTTTTTTTTCAACTTACGCAAAATCCAAGTTTTTAACAAATATTTACAGTTTTCGTTACGGCCATGAAAAAAAGTATGTGTCGTATTTTCAGTCGATATGTTAAAGACTGAACCTAGAATAGAATTAATATTTTTTTCAAAAATTGTTGATATTTCGTCACACCAAAAGAAGACTCAGAGTTCAAACTAGGGATGTTGTAGCTGATTCTTCAGATGAAAGCAACAAATTTTTAAAACACCATGTATTATGGTTGTGCATCAGATCAGTGTAACTACCAAATCTCTGGAAATCTATAAGACATTTGTAAGCCATTTGTTATCGTAGTTTCTTTAATTTTTTTCTTCGATAAAGATTTATCTGACGAGGTTAGTTTAGATTACGTGGGGTAGGTTAGGACATGCCATTTAAATCACCTCAAAAGTAAAAGAGACGCACAGACGAATAGAATATTCTTACTTTTAGCATACCATTAATGCTGTTCCAAATTGTATTTGGAATTTTCTTCGGCTCAGTACAGATTGTTATGATATGTCGTCACACCAAAAGAAGAGTTAGAGTCAGATTCAAGCTAGGGATCTGCTTCTTCAGATGAAAGGAACAAATTTTTAAAACACCATGTATTATGCTTATGCATCAGATCAGTGTACCTAATTGCCAAATCTCTGGAAATCTAAAGTATTTGGAAGCCATTTGTAACCGTAGTTTCTTTAATTTTAAAAGTAAAAGAGACGCACACATGGATACAATATTCTTACTTTTAGCATACCATTAATGCTATTCCAAATTGTATTTCGAAATTTTCTTCGGCTCAGTACAAATTGTTATGATATTTCGTCACACCAAAAGAAGAGTTAGAGTCAGATTCAAGCTAGGGATCTGCTTCTTCAGATGAAAGGAACAAATTTTTAAAACACCATGTATTATGCTTGTGCATCAGATCAGTGTAACTGCCAAATCTCTGGAAATCTAAAGATATTTGGAAGCCATTTGTAATCGTAGTTTCTTTAATTTTTTTCCTCGATAAAAATTTATCTGACGCGGTTAGGTTAGATTACGTGGGGTAAGTTTGGACATGCCATTTAAATGACTTCAAAAGTAAAAGAGATGCACACGTGGATACAATATTCTTACTTTTAACATACCATCAGTGATATTCCAAATTGTATTTCGAAATTTTCTTCGGCTCAGTACAAATTGTTATGATATTTCGTCACACCAAAAGAAGAGTTAGAGTCAGATTCAAGCTAGGGATCTGCTTCTTCAGATGAAAGGAACAAATTTTTAAAACACCATGTATTATGCTTATGCATCAGATCAGTGTACCTAACTGCCAAATCTCTGGAAATCTAAAGTATTTGAAAGCCATTTGTAAGCGTAGTTTCTTTAATTTTTTTCCTCGATAAAAATTTATCTGACGGGGTTAGGTTAGATTACGTGGGGTAAGTTTGGACATGCCATTTAAATGACTTCAAAAGTAAAAGAGATGCACACGTGGATACAATATTCTTACTTTTAACATACCATCAGTGATATTCCAAATTGTATTTCGAAATTTTCTTCCGCTCTTTTTAATAAAAAAATAATTTAATCTCATCAAGACTACATGATTCAGAAATCGATTTTCGTACATATACCTATCCAAGATGCCCAAAAAACTATTTTTTCAGAACACCTTATATATTTTTCCAAGCATAAACGTAAAATTTATTGTTGTGTTTTACCAATTTTATGTGTATAATAAAGAAAACTGACTTTACGTTCCTTTCTGTATTTTTTACGTTTGTTTGAGATAAAACTTGGGTGTTCTGTTTCCAGGTAGAAGAGATCAAGATAAATTAAGTTTATGATTCTACGTATTCTCAGTTCACATCTGTATTATTGTAAACTGTTTCTTTAGTATTCATAAACATGTAAATCTATTCATTTAAATTTATGTCCAATATATCTATCAGTCTATGAGAGCAAATCATTATTTCCAACGAAGTAATATCTGTAAAATTTCGAAAATATAGATTGCATTTACTTGTTACTTTTTATATAATTAGCTATTACAGTTATACCTGGCCTATTATACGACTATCAAAATTGCTTGAAAAAACTACATGGGACATTTTTCAAAGACTGCTGACTCGAACAGTATTGCAAATGCTGAATTACGCGATTAATAGAGAGACTTGAAACGAATTCAAGAGCATCGAAACTTCAAAGCAGTGAACTTCGCGCAGCTCAGAAATCCCCATCATCAAAAAAATATCGACAAAGTTACAAAATCATCTAAATGGCAAGCCACTGACTAACACTACAGATTTGAGATTCGTATCGTAAATAGTAATACCAAAGAGATTAAACTAGTAACAGAATTCACTTAATGTAATTCCCTACCTCCCAAGTTTCGTTTTCTTGGATGATTTCTGATGCACCCGGCGCACGCGTAGATGTACACAATTCATTCATTAAAACGAATATTTGATATTGCCTTTCGGATAAGAGGATAGCACAGGACCGGCTACGCCATGTCTGGCACTGATACAATATTTTTATAACTCACTCGAAGCTTCCAAATGATTCAAACAAACAACAAAAACAAAATGTAAGTAACGAAGTAACACGAGAAACGAATCCCTGACCTCGCAGCTAGATGGGCAACTAGTGTAGATGTTCTTTCATTTTCCATTTCACTCATTTGTGTGTCACTGACAAAGACAACTAGATATACAATATGACGATGATTAAACCAGTCTCATAAATTTACTATTGGCGATTCCAAAAATGAATGCGCCTTCTGCATGAAAATATTTGAACCTATTTAAAAGTTGATTTTTGAAGGCTTATTGTTGATATAATGAATAATAACACGTATTTGGGTTTAACGTAATAATTTAGTGGTGCTTGTGATTTTTTGGTATTACATAGTTAAAAACGACGTGGGTAGTATTTGTACATCTTTATTTTTACATTTTAAAATGGCATTCAAAAGAAATCAGCACAACGCAAACTGCCGTGTTTATAGGTGTTATTCCACAAAATGTATCAATAGAAGTGTTTAAGATTGAAGATAGGTAGAAGTTTGGCCCTAGTATAAGAAACTGTTTCTCATTCATTTCTGGAAAAGGCATGTAACAATTTAATAACAGGGAACACGTTTATTTACACAACATAACCACTTTGTTGCAGTTTGTCTATACTTTTATATTATTACTCGTATAAAAGCAGAATATATTTTAATTTAAACATTATTTAACAAAAAACCAGTACTAATATGGTATCACCATACAGTTTATCGCGCTTATTTTAGTCCAAAATGTAAGTAAACAAAAACTAGGATACCTGTTTCAACCCAAAAAATTCATATAATTAGCAATGAAGCATTTATGGGACGTTTGACTGCTTTTACCACTCTTTTTATCCTTTATTTCAAACTAACTAGCACATGAAATCACTATATTTATGGCAGTTGAATGCTAAATTGCTAGATGATGTGATATGAAATGTAAAATTTTTACTCGTCTTCCTCCATATTTGTTTACAATTTTCAGCGCCCTCATCGGTAATTTGAATCGGCAATAATTTACTATAATCCGCGCCGAGCGCATAGTGACAAAGATAGAAATTTTGCCGAAGGCATGAATGAACGTGAAAACTCTTATTAATTAATTCTCTTTGATAATACCATCGATTAACTGTTTCTTCTATGGTAATACTGTGCCATATCTCCTCCACCAATTGCAGTGCCGAGTTCGAAAGTTTAATCTCAACGCTCCCTCTTTAATAAATAATAAACTTCGTCTCGCCAGGTAAGAATAGAGCGCCTTGACAGGTACAATGTGTTAATAAAACCAACGAACTGAAATATTTATGAAGAATACCATGCGGCAGACCTTTTCAGATAGAAGGCATATATATAACACGCTTTATAACATAATCAGTGGTTTGCCCGTCAATTTGCAGAGGTAATTGGCCGGAAACTTCTCACGTCGAATCGTACTTTGTGGAGTAATTTGTGAAGTTAAATGATTTTTATGGCGTTTATCATAACAGTGTATCTTTCGATACGTTTTTATGAGGTCAACTCGACGTGAGTTGAAGTTGAAATTGGTGGGTTGTCGCAAACTTCGCAAATTGGGTTTTACTTGGCTCTATAAGCATGCTTAGTGGACTTGCAAAGTTTGGCGACAAGGTATATAAAATGTTCGCCTACGTACCTAGGTATCATACTTGTATAACTTGTAACATGGAAATTCATCCAGATATTTAAAATTTTAACAAAATTCACAATATATACCTCAAAATTAGGGAGGTATATCAAAACATCAAGTCAGTGGATGTTAAAATTATAGAAATTTTTAATGAGTAGATATCCAAAATATACAGGGTCAAAAGTATACAAAGTATTATTTTCACTTATAATTGCACAAGAGCTTTGTATTTTACCGGATAAATTTGGGTTGTTTAATGAGAAACTGTTGCCTAGCAATTAGACGAGAAAAACCGTCAACTATTAAAAACACGACACCGAAGGTGGAGCGTTTTTAGGTTGACAGTTTTTCGAGTCAAATTGTTAAAGGAAACACTTTAGAATTTAAACAACACAAATTTATCCGGTATCAATACACACCTCGAGTGTAATTCGGCAGGACAATTTAATGAATAAGAAATTATGAACATATAATGCAAACTTTATTTATGAAACACTAAAAATAAACACATTTTTATTTGAGCATCAGCGAATCGATTCATTGTTAGTGTTTAATAATTCAATAACTTGTTGACAGAAATGTCAAACTATTTATTTTGGGAACGGACACTGCGATAATTGATTAAAAAATGAATAAGTGAAAAAACCACTAGTGCATTTGTCACTGTAAAAGTTGCAGGTAACTTTTGTCGCTGTCAAAGTGACAATTGCACTGCGGCATATGCGATTTTTTATGTATAAATTAAATGTCACTGTCACAAATATTTTTGGAATACACTAGTTTTCTTTTCATATTTGAGTTTTTAATTAGTAGTTTTCCTTGTAAAGGCTCTTTGTTCCAAAAATAGACGTAACTTTGAAGGCCTGTAGACACCCGGTATACTGAAAACATAAACATTTTTCGACAGGATGCCAAAGACATTGCACTCCAGATTATAACAAAGATATCGCCGTTGCTAAATTTCCATACACTATACACCGGCTAATTGTATTTCGCGAAGACAAAATTTACTCGAAAATCTTAACACTGACGTAGTTTTCCACATAACACCACAGCACCATACTGCACTCGACGCGCATTTCGTCAACCAAGTTGACATCACCTGGAGATGATTAAAACTCAGTTTTCATCAGTTTTAATCATAGATAATTATATCAATCAATTATATAAGATGGATACTCGAAGCGGATGGTTCTTTATGAAACATCGTGAAAATAATTGTTTTAAAAAAAACATTGATCTCATTTAGTTCAAGAAATATATAGAAAACACTCTATATACTACTATTTCGGCTTATTAGGCCTTTTTCAATAGAGTAAATGTCTATTACTAAATATTTCCAAGAGCGTTTTCGTTATTTATTTGTTTACGAGCACCTACCCCCGATTGATCCTACCATCTGGTAAAGCCCGAGTTTTTAGTACCTTTTCTAAGAAGGGCGAAACTGTAAAATCTATCTGATATCATTCGTAGTACAAGGATTTATAATTAAAGATTTTTTAATTTCTAATTGCTCTAACAGATCTAAGCGCTGTCCTTTCTTTTCACGATGCAGTACCTTTACATTTTTCTGATCTATAAAATGATTGTTTTCTATACAATGCGTCGAAAATCCTGAATTTTTTGCGTTATTTAGTATGAATTTGGTATGGAAAATCCATACTAAATGAGATCAATGTTTTTTTCAAAACAATTACTAATATTAAGTTAAATATTTCATGTTAATTATACCATGGTCCCAATAATGACAAAGGTAGAATAAAATTAATTAACACACGTAGATAAAGCAAGTTCTGTCATGCTCAGTAGTGATAGTTTGAACCTGTCACATACATTGATTAGGAAATAAACCTTTCATATTCATGTTTTTCACTTTTGACTAAAACGCTAGATGTGCACAGCCAAGATACCCTTTCTATATCCAAAAATATTAACGTCTAAAAAATTTCAATGACTGATGTGTCATCAAGCGCTACTTTACATTTTCAACTGTATATTTACACTTTTAACTGTATCTTTACACTTTACTCTTATTGGAGAGAAAAATATATTGTACCCGACACAAACCTAGGGCTATAATAGACTTAATTTCAAAGAGATAAAGGGTGAAACAGATATTTTAATAGTTCCATAATATCGTACAATGTTAAGTATAATTTTAACAAAGCCTCTTTCTTGCACAAGGCTTCCTCAAATGAATTGTTAGTTATAAGTAGGTAACTAATTGCCTTATGTCACCGATACAAGTAGTTACTTATTGTTTACAAATTTATTATATCGTCGGAGAGATAAACCCACCGATGAGGACGTAAAAGGACACAATTAGTTGAAATTGTCTTCATAATAAGCTTTCTACAAGTTAGAGTTGTAAATTGCTTAGCCTGGTATCACATTCATCGCGACTGTATATCTCAGGGGGCTTTAGAATACAACCGCAGGTTTATGCAATTTTATGCTTATGTAAAATAAGTAGCATCGCAACTTCAAAGTGATTTACAACATTTTCAATTAATACTGCAAATTCCCTCGTACAGTATTTAAAGTAAATTAATAAATCTAATGTTACACGAACCCCTGTCAAACCATGAAAATGTGCATTTCCTACATCAGACTAATGGGTGTATACATTTGATGTGGTGAAAGGGATTATAAATTATATTATTATCTACTTTTAATACTAACTTACTTACATACAGCGTAATTGTAACTGTACAACAAAAAAATTTGTAACGTGACAAAAATAATTTTAAATAAATATCGGAGTATCATTTCAAAACAAATATATTTTTCCACATACAGTAAGAACATAAAGACCGCCCGCCCTCTAACTTTTGAACCACTGGGTAGATTGTGATGAAATTTGGAACGATAATATATGACTAAATTTTGCATTTTTTGACATATCAATGACAGCTCTGAGTGTCAAAGTGACAGCTGGGCGCGCAATAGGAAAATTTTTTTAAATGGAAATGGGGTCGAGTGGGGACTCATTTTGAAGTTATTTTTATGCTCAAAACATCCTCCAAATTTGAGAAAATTTGGTTCAGTAATTTCCAAATAAAAAACCAGTAATATCAGTTTATAACATAATCTTTTTACCACATAATCTTTAAAATAGAACTTACCCATGGAACATTTATTTGTCAGGAGGTTCATGGAGGTCATTTTCAACATCTTTTGAAGTAACACTTGTTTTCTAAATTTGTTTCTGCCTTTAAATTTTGTTTTTTTTTAGGTTTAATTTAAATTATTTCATACTTTTTTAATTTAGGTTATTTTAGGTTAGGGATGGTTCACTGTTATTTGTTTACTGTTAATTTTTGTTCTGCTTTGAATAATTTACAATTATTTGTAATATGTAGGTATGCAAAAAAATGATATAACAGAAATCGATATTACTGGTTTTTATTTGGAAATTACTGAACCAAATGTTCTCAAAATTGGGGGATGTTTTAAGCATAAAAATTGCTTCAAAATGAGTCCCCACTCGACCCCCATTCCCATTTAAAAAAAATTTCCTATTGCGCGCCCAGCTGTCACTTTGACATTCAGAGCTGTCATTGATGTGTCAAAAAATGCAGAATTTAGTCATATATTATCGTTCCAAATTTCATCACAATCTACCCAGTGGTTCAAAAATTAGAGGGGGGGGGGACTTTATGTCCTCGCTGTATAATAATGTATTCTACTTAGATTCATAATATGTTTTTTTGACATTATCGACATTTTGTTACGACATTTTTATTAACTATGTTTTACAAAGAGCAAAAACGATTTACGAAAATATTTTCAGGAGGCAGCTCAAAGGTACACAGACACCAGCTGGCATATTTTTCACCAAAGCAGGAAAAAATCATCGACATCCCTTTCAAAAACGCCCCAAAATGGCAGCGACACGTGCGACAGGCTCGAAAAAATTCCGGAACAAAGTGAAAATGCCAGTTCGGTAACACTATCGAACGGCACGATACCAAATTCTACAGTGCCAAAATGTAACGGAGAATCAACAAAATCTGACGGAATGGTCACCCCACCGTCCAACAATCATTATGAAAGAGTCGATGGACCCGATTCCATGCAAATCGTGCAAATAGAAACCGTGGAAGTCACCTATGAGCCGGCGAAAAGCCAAGTCGAAGTTGTTTTGGTAAGAAACCTGCGTGTAACTAACACAGTGCGTTTTCTTACTAACAACTACATTTTTCCATAATCTATCAATACTAACACAAGTACACCTATTAGTAATGTAGGAGTAGACTGCAAAACTAACAAATTAATCATGTGTGTTATTTCGAACACTTCAATAAAAGTAAATTTTATGTTTACGTTTTGTTTAAGTTTCCTTAAACGAAAAATCAGGGCCAGCAAATTGTTAATCATTATTGATGTAAATCACGGCAAGGATAAATGGCTGTGATTATCCTTTTTTATACACTATTTTTTAAGAAGGCGAATTTGATAATTTTATAGTTCATATGAGATTATTTATCAACTGATTATGTAAAACCAAATGTTGTTCAGATATCTAGTATATTTCCAAGACTAATATACTGATAGGGAAGCATCTTCGAACAGAAATCCAAATATTGTCGATTCTTATCGAACTCAATTCGATTCTGAATTTGAAAATTGTTAAATTAGTCAAGGTTATGATGATATAACATAACATATAAGCTCTAAAAGCTAATTCTAATTGGAAAATTTACTGAAAATAATTAAAATATTACTAATAAAACTAATAAAAACAATATTTTTTATTAGTTATAATGAGAAGTAAGTTTTTTAGAGAACGAAGTATATAATCAACCACATTCTTCATTACAATTCTCTCAACAATTATTACGATTTAAAGTTACATTACAATCATTAAAAACATAGAAATCTAATTACTCGCGATAGTAGAACTGGTTTTCTCTGATATCTAGAAATTATTTCTTGAAATTCCTTTCATTTTTTCCGCGACACTTCCACGGTGTCGTGACATCTTCATTTGTTTAAAGATATGATACATAGATATGTATTTTCATAAAGATGTATTTTGGATTTCTTGTTTTGAATATCATTTTCAATCTCGAAAAGTAGAATCTCTTGTGCTACAATAAATTGTATCTATTGTATGTCATCCATCCACTAAAGACACGATTAAATACTTGGAACCACGTCATAAAACAATGACGATACAACAAATTATTTGTTGTTTGTTTGTATTGACAAACTGGTTTGGATATATATCTTACCAACCGTGGAGTAAGTGTGACCAAATGTGACAAATTGAAAGAACATCTGAAGTAAATATTATAATAAGAGGTAACAGCTACAAACAGAAAACTTAAATGTATGTGACGAAGAATATTAGTGCTGTCAATTAGGTATATTAATAAATATACACTTTAATTGCTAGAGTATAAGTCTTAAAAAAACATGAAGTGTTTTTACATGCATATTTTGGTAGAATTACCTTCTTTTTTTATTATGACTCAGAAATTGTCCACACAACTCATTCTAATCATTATTTCTGAATTGCAGTACAGGATTCAACGTTTTTAATGTCATTTGAAGATAAAAAATCGTTTTAAAGCATCTGAATATGAAGTACTCTCAGTAAAAATCACAAAAATATACTTTGTTTGACCCACGGAAGTCGTTTTTGTCACGTGTTCTGATATATTCGCAGAAATTCACATGACTAAAATGTCGATTCCATGTAGTTTCATCACGTCTAATGAAATCCTTCAGTCAACCCTCTGCTTTACGAAGTGATTATTAAAGAGATAGCAAACAAATTAAGAAAACTCTTTTTACCCAATGATCCTCACCTGTCTATCGGAAAATTATGAATTTCAATACCATAATGTACATTTTTGCTGAATAGGATAAAAATATGTAAAGTCCGATCGAGAAGAGAAGAGATCTTCGGAATGTAAAATGTCCAACGCCCGGCCTTCAGTGACTCGGCGATATCAACTCGAGGCGGCCACAGTAGCTACTACTTCTCTCGTGGCGCTGACTTTACCTACCTATTTCATGAACGACAATCATGCATCAAGTAATCGAGAAACAGCAAAAATATAAATATCAGATGGCCTCAAATGTAAGTAATGCAACTTTCTTTAAACAGCCGTTTTGCTGGCCATCTATATTTTAATAAAAGGATTAGAATATGACATGTTTATCATAACTGACAACTACTTTGTCTTTTGAAAGTAGTACAAAAAAGTTCCTCGTAAACACAGCATTATCTATTCAACTCAAAAGAACTATGGTAAAAGCCACCAACATACATTTTGTACCTAGTCATGCTACATCTGTTTGACCATTATTACGTAGCTTCTCCTAGAATAATGAATATAACTTGCACTTTACACAGAAAATTTGCTTAGCGAGCTCTTTCTCATTACAAAACACGTTCTCACGGTAGCTGTCGCCTTAAAATAACAACAAATAAAGTCAACAATATAGTAACCATATCCAGCCGAGAAAAGTAAATATACTGTGAATGCTGTCGGCTCATTTATAAAAGACATATGTATAAGAAAAATGTCCAGAATAGCAATAAACCTAATTGGGTGTTTCATTCTTCCTCACATAATTTCTTTAGATACCCCAAAAATTATGATGACGATGATCTTCTAGATATAACGCTTATAAGGTGAGTGAAATAGTGAGAGTTTCTTAACATCTAATTGATTGATTATCTCGCCTTTAACCAATGAATCTGGCAAATTATTTGTGATAATCATCTAAAGGGTATGCCTGAAAAATGTGTACCTTCAGCGGGTAACCATGAGTTCTCGAAATTAAAACATGATTATTGAAGCAATCTTACTTATACACGAAAACGTACCGTTAAGGTACCAGAGGGACTTAAGTTTCTGAAAAAATGTACCTCCTATTCCTCCTAAAACTTGAATGCATCAGTCGAGATTTCAATTAAATTTGGCTTGTGACTAGGGATTAGTAAATTTTTTTTCATACATCCTAGCTAAGGATGCATATAGGGTTTAAAACTTGCTATGCAAGTAACGACTTTTTTGGACTGGACGTGGCAAAAGTTTACTTTTTATGTCAAAAAGTGACCTTTAGTACTTCCGTCATACCAAATTTGAAAATTGTATCTAAAAAAATAAGAGTGGAGAGATGGGTACACCATGAATATGTGTCACACGGTATATTGTCAAACCAAATTTCATTTAAATCGAAGGACGCGTTATTCTTTGTCCCCATTTAAAAAATTTCTTTAGGAGACACGTCTAGCATAGTAACCCTTTTTTCTAGAACTCATTATTACCCGCTGGTTACATTACCCGCATTTCAGGAACGCCCTGTATAATAACCGAAAAATGAAGGCTACTCGCTACTCAACTCTCTTCTCTAAGTTTGATCTGATAAATGACCTTATTGATTTACAATACCAAAAAGAAATTTACTTTTCTTAGCGGCAAAAGAACTAAGAACAAATTCAGTATTTAAAAAAATGTTAAATAAAATTTAACAGATCCCAAATTTGCATTAAAAATGTATTATAGTTCTTCCATTGACTTGTCAGCAAAATGATGCATATTTTCATACTGGCTATTGATAAAGTTTCTGGAATTTCACATACCTACAATTTAAAACTTAGTGCAAGTAAAGAAATTCAAATTTCCTCGAATTAACAAGGTCGTCATTCTAGTGATAAAATGCAGTTAATACCTCGACTAACTATAAATACAATGACCGTGAAAGTGTGGTATGGCTTGAGTTAAAGCAGTTATTAAAGCATCCAGCTTTATACAGGATGTCCCCGTTTTTTCGTTCATAACTTTGGGAAAGGATAGAGCATGTAAAAATAATAGGGCCTATAACATGTTTTTCTAAGATGTTTCATTCTCGTGAGAACGAAAGAAGTTCAACTTTTAAAAAATAACTAGAAATGGGAGAAAATCGCTTTCGCGATTTTCGTTCCCATTTCTAGCCCTACCGGGGGTCCAGGCCTGCGGCCTAGTGTTATCCTTCGGGTGACAAAAGCATCTAGAATAATCTTATTTTTAAGAAAATACATATTAAAGAAATTTTATATCTGGAATGATGATGTAATTATACTAAACGATTTTTCTTAATATTTTGATGAATTGTAAGGGTGCTCTATTCTTGGTTGTAAAACGGCATAATTTTTTAAGTGCTGAAGGTAGAATTTATTTTTCAGTAAACATTTTTATCAATTTTATCAATGGGACCAAAAATATATTGCTGTCATAATTGTTGAAGCAAATTAATATTTTCTAGATATTTACTTTTGCAAATAATGAATTTAACAGACTGACAAAATAAACGAATTATTATATATATTATTAAATATGTATATTCCAAACTTTACGTGCAGAAAGAATAAAAGCTACGGGCAATGAAACTGAATAACTAAACACATACTAATAAATAATTGGAATTAAAAAGTAAAAAAAAAAATTTGCCTCCAGCGTTGACCTTCAGATGTTTAAGTATGTAAAGTGTACGTGTCAACTTGAAAATTAATTTTTACCGATTTTCTAATTGGAAAAGCATTTCGCTTCAGTATTTTGGTAATCAGAAATGTTTGGCAGTGAGTAGGTACTATTGATTCCGTTAGCAATATTTCTTATAGGAAAATAACCTATCTGAAATTTAATTAATTTGACAGTTTTCGTAGGAGGTGCTTGTCTCGTTAGTGCAATCTCACATCGACAGATAAAATGAGAAAGAAGTTGAGACGGACGCGACTCGTGATTTTCGAAGACGAAATAGACGTAGAAGGACTCGACGTACGGTCTCGAAAAAAATCTCAAAGCATTAGAGAAAGGACGGAATTTTCGCGTGAAACAGTTCTCGAAGCCGTAAAACTAGAAAAAGGGTCTAGGGAGTCCCGCGAAAAGTCGGGATTTCGGCAAGCGTGACGGGGCCATTGGGCGCCAGGGCAAACGCCGGTGCTAGCCATATCTCTTGGTAAACGGCGATCGACGAAAATTTTGCAGAGGTTTCTGCACATGCGCATCACATCATCCAACAATAGATGAATGTCTTGAATGTGACATTATAACAGATAAGTTATATTAATAAGCTAATTAAATGCTTTTTTGTAGATAGTCAAAATTGCTCACAAATCACTAGGCAAATTCAGTTTTGACAATAAACAGTGACTTTATTCATATTAGTAAAAATTTTGCGCACGCGTAATAACTGTTGGTTTTCGAAATAATTATTATTTGCATCACTTTTAAGAGGCTGCTTATTAACATACCAAGATACGCACGCGTACATGATAGGATTCATCGATACTATAACTACGTAATTTCCTGATTCGCGTTGACGGTGGCTACGAATTACCATGATAACGTAGCACAAACTATGTTTAGCTACCATTTGATACGCTCCGAACATTTTTGAATCTCCACAAAAAAATTTTGATGCTATAAAGTACTTTAAACATCTTCAGTTCATACTTAAGTTCAAGTAAAATTCTATAACAATAATAACTGACATATATGTGTTAAATGTGTTATGTATATGTGTTAAATAGAAGGCATAGATTCTTGGGTGCCATGGATGAATATGTACGCTTTTAGAGGCTTTTTCCCTTGAAGCTATTCATACATTTATGTTGCGAATTCCAACAGGCGCAAAATTAATGACAGACATATGTTGTTAGCTATTGCGTTGCTAAGAAAAGAGCACGACAAAAGGATTATGAGCCACGCATCACTCTTAACTTCGCCGGTTTCCCCGAACAATGCGCAAAGAACGCGCGAAGATCGAGTATCGCCCAGGCGAGCTTCTCGCTACAATAATGCTCCTCGCGGTCTGTATGCATGATAAATTATGTTTCGAACCTTATAAGCACCCTACACGTAGGAAATTGATAATTTTTATCGACGCACCCCATATGTGTGTAACGCGTAATATAGTCAAAGGTAACGCTATTAATCTTTGCTGCTTTGAACAAATCAGATTCAGTTATCTCTAAACAACGTGAATGGCTATTATTCAATATTTGCTTCGACAATTCTGCCACCGATTGGCACCAGTCGTATTTCATTTTAAAAATACACAGTATTGTCAAAGTCTACATTTTCAATATATGTAGACTTTGGAATTGTTAATCCCAAAAATCATTTTTATATAGGTTTACAAATCGTTTGTTTTAGTACGTGATGTGTTTTTGTAGTATTTGATTTTCCAAGGTAAAGGCATTTTCAATTTGAAAACATAACATCAAAAAAATGGGCATATTTAAATTCCTCTTATACAGGCTGCGGCAGCATAACTTCCTTTTTTAAAATGGGCGCCATTCAGTCGGTTGATGTCGTAGCGGAGCGCTTGTGGTCTCGTTCGAGAGGCGGAACTATAAAGTTTTGTCCCGACAAAGTTCACTCGCCATCATGCGTTGGAACAGTGAGGAACGTGCTTTTGCCGTTGAGGCCTACTTTTCGAGCGGATGTTCTGTGATCGCAACCCAGCGCGGCTTTCGGAATCGCTTTAATTTAGCCCCGTTGGCTCCTGTTCCGGACCGGAAATCAATTGTTACGTGGGTCACTACGTTCAGACAAACTGCAGGTGCGACAAGACGAAGAACTGAAGTCCCTCACCCCATTAGATCACCTGAAAACATTGAGGCAGTGAGAGTTTCAATGTTGCGATCACCACGGCGTTCTGCACCTGCCCTTGGACTTTCCGATCGTTCTCTGAGGAGAATTCTTCATTATGATCTTCATTTCCATCCTTACAAGATGGCGATTGTGCAGGAACTTAACGCCTGCTATGCTGGCAAGAGTCATGACAAACGCCAGAAATCAGTTTACTCAGTGTATGGAGAATGGGGGACGTCACCTATCTGATTTGATCTTCAAAACTATGTAAAACAAAACTTTAGGCATGCGCCTACATTATAAAAAAAACAAATAAAAATGTTCTGATTCATACAATGGGTTTTATTAAGTTTTGAAAAAAGGAAATTATGCTGCCGCACCCTGTATTATGTAAAACCTTAATTTACAAATTAGTGAGAATTTAGAAAAGAGAAGGTCCCATTTTTAACCATATTTTAACACACTGCTAAAATATTGCACACTAATTTCAGGACACCCTGTATAGCTACATATTTCATTATTAAAATTTTATCATATACGTTCTATTTATGAATTTTGTTAAAATAATTTATGGAAATAACCTGTTCTATTTGTTCTACTCTTACATCACATAACATCTCAGGTATAAACCATAGTGTGGTCCACACAATAGTGGAACGTCAATAACTTCTTTCCGTGATCAGGATGTTTTAGTCAATGTCTACGTAACCGCACCTCAGAGTTTGTATAGATTCTTTTGCAAAATTAGGGTAAAGAGCACTTTACTAATAAAGGTCAGACAAATTAGACAGACTGAATAGCGTGAATATGATTATGATAAGCGAAACGAATAATGCTTTTAATCGCCTGACGCTAAATAAATACTCGCATAGCGATGGCAGCTTGATTTGAAACGTAAAGAATTGTGAATTTCACGCAAATGGTACCATTTAATAGAATATTTCAAAGAAGAGAACATATCCAATTAGTCACCCGGAGTCAATTTCCGAAAAGGCCTTTAACGCACCTAATCTAAATTTTGTTAAATTGCATTATTTTGCAGCGAAAAATTATAATAAATGATTTATCATGAAAGCAAAAACAAAAATATTTATATATAAAAGATGCAGTTTAGTCCATGATATCATGTAGGATAAGATAAAATATCCATATAAGATAAAATAACATATTCACTCGCTCGCTATGTAGATGACATTTTTTGTATTTGGACTGGTACTGAAAGAAATTTGAGCGGCTTTCTCAATTTTTTAAATTCGCTTAACGATAATATTCAGTTTACAATGAAAAAGGAGGAAAACAATCAATTAGATTATTTGGATATAACAATAAGAAAGGTAGAAAATAAATTAAAATTCTCGGTTTATAGAAAACCAACAACTTCCGACGCAATTATACCAGCAAGTTCGCAGCAGTCCTGGCAAATAAAAAGTCGGTTTTCCATAGTTTAATACATAGGCTTTTAATGTTTCCGCTAGAAAAAGCAGATTTTGAAAAAGAATAAAGTACAATCAAACAAATTGCAAGAAACAACGGATATAAAGAAAAACGAATAGATAACATGACAAAAAACAAAAGGACGAAATTAATTAGTCGGGTGTTTTATAATATTCGGGAAAGAAGAAGCTATAGTTATATTAATCACGTACCAGGTTATAGTGTAAGAATAGCTCGCAGAATAGAACGAAACGGGTGTAAAACGATTAGTGTTAACAAGCGTACTATTGGGAGGATTTTGATAAACAACAAAGAAAGGGTTAATAAATTAAAACAATCGGGAGTATACCAAATTAACTGAGCGGATTGTAATGCCGTGTATGTGGGTCAAACCGGTAGAAGTATTGAAACTAGAGTAAAAGAACATAAAAAATCCATATTAAATAACGCAAAAAATTCAGGATTTTCGACGCATTGTATAGAAAACATTCATCATTTTATAGATCAGAAAAATGTAAAGGTACTGCATCGTGAAAAGAAAGGAAAGCGCTTAGATCTGTTAGAGCAATTAGAAATTAAAAAATCTTTAATTATAAATCCTTGTACTACGAATGATCAGATATATTTCACACTTTCGCCCTTCTTAGAAAAGGTACTAAAAACTCGGGCTTTACCAGATGGTAGGATCAATCGAGGGTAGGTGCTCGTAAACAAATAAATAACGAAAACGTGCTTGGAAATATTTAGTAATAGATATTTACTCTATTGAAAAAGGCCTAACAAGCCGAAATACTAGTATATAGAGTGTTTTCTATATATTTCTTGGAACATCTAAATGAGGTCAATGTTTTTTTCAAAACAATTATTTTCACGTTCATAAAGAACCATCCGCTTCGAGTATCCACTTTATATAAAATATCCGATCACTTGAAATATATTTCATAATAATGTATGAACCAATGCTCTGGTTGATGATATGGACTAATATTTTGCGCAAATAGTTATGTTATTGTTGTCATCAAGGATGGCAACTTCACGAAAAGAACGAGTTCTAAGTAAGCAGGAAATATAATAGTATTCAGGAAGAAAATGTTTGTGATGGGAATTGATTCAATACAATTAATTAATTTTTACAACTCATTTATATGACCTATCTGATTGCAGCAAGTATTTCGTTCCATGTTAATGTTCTCATTAACTAATGAGGTTTTCCAGGTTTCCCTCATTCCAGCACTGAATGGTGGTTGGGGCCTACCAACGTAAGTCGTTCCTGAGGCGCAAATGCGGCCCGCGAAATAATAATATGCCGCCCCCTCTCCCACACAAGTCTCCGACTTTCGGGCTAATCCTTGTGATTAGAATGAGGGGTAGAGATATTATTATTATTATTATTATGTTCCATGTGTATCAAAATTCCTGCCCATCTGACAATAATAATTGCTTATGGAGCATAATACTTGATTAGTTTGGTATAGGACGACCAAATAAATCTAATTGCTCTACAATTTTCAATGTACACATATAGACAATGACAAAATCACTTCTAAGAAGATAAGATATAAAGTTATTCATCAAACTCAACTACAAAGTATTCATATCAGTGTGATAAGAACACCAGCGAAAGAAAATTTACTTGCAGATATTTTGACATTGAAAATAACTTTTGGTAATCATCTTTTCCTGGAGTTTATTTCTTTATTACCTCCATTTTTCAGCAACTGTTCTTTTGATCAGTTTTTATGAAATGATAAGGGTCTACATTAGTCCACCAGTTCCTTTATCCTTGCTGAATCCATTCCCCTCGCACGATTCCAAGGCATAGAAATACCAGTTTAGCGTGACCGAGGTAGTGGATATCAAATATAAATAACATGTCCATTACTTGACATCGTACTAATATTTCATTTTGCTGTGAAAGAGAACTACATTACCAAAGATTGATATATTTAAGTGACTCGTTGATGGGGTAGATTGCGTTTGTGGAAAATTGATATTGATGGAAATGGAGCATAAATATAAAGCACAAGTCATTTCAATAGGATTGTATCATAATTTTCATATAAATATAGAAAGAATATTTCTTGCAAAGTCCATATAGTTTTTAGATGATGTGTATACATCTTATAATGTACCTAACTAAGTCCAGTACGATACATACAAATTATTTATATTATACTGAATTTACATAGCTTCATATTTACTAACAGAATTCTGATTAATGGGCTTTATAAATGGAATTACGTTAAACTACATCGGACGAAATATCTCGTAATGTTTTAAGGCAATATATGTTCATTTTACTAATTAAATAATGTGTTTATAACGTTAATTAACACTTATAGTATTTTTCGCATTATTCTTCCGCCTGTCAGTTGAGAAAGTAGAAACTGCAAAGTTAAGATTTATGACATAGGAAAAGCATATTTTTACTAATGTTCGTAAGCTCATTTACTTTCCGCATTAGGAATGCACATTTTATCTTATCTTTAAAATACCAGAGACCAGACTATTAAACAGCAGACCATTTTAAACTGAGGAAGTTGAGTGCATTGGAAAAATTTCAAATAGTAAGGGGTAAAGTATTTTTCAAACAGCGAATTTCATTATTTAAGAGCTACTGTCCTGTAATTTTAAATAAACTAAGAAAAACCTATATATTTCTTATATTTAAACGCAGTGGAGTGTGTGAAATACTGGGTGTCCCATCGAAAAGTATCACATTTCGTCGCCTTATATCTCGAAAACTAAAAGAGATATCGGGATGCGGTTTGGACAGAACGACTTTTGTAAGTTTTTTTTGGCACTGTTGCCAAATCTCCAGATATATTGGTAATTTTTTTATGCTCCTCTTTGGAGTAAAATTACTTGCTTATATTAAATGGAACACCCTGTATATTTTGCCATAATTAGAAAGCCTAATCACTCTACTTTTCAAAAAGGTATGCATTGTTTACATTATCTTGAGAATTGGAGCCACAAAATTAACTTGAAGAAGATCTCTTATTTGGGTTATTACGAATGAAAAAAATACTTTCTTTTTTGTAAAGGTTTTGTAATTTTTAAGTTCTTGTACACTTATTTTAAATAAAGTACCCTGTATATTTTATCATTTTAAAATCTCTGATCAAACTTGATGTGGAACTTGACTGCATTTGCTTTTTAAATGAAAAATGATAAGGAGAAAAGAATAATTCTTTAATAATCGGTAGGAACGATTTTGTTAACAATAACAACAAGCACAATGACAGTAATAAAAATAACAGATAAAATAATTAAAATAACAATATAACTAAAAATTACTTGAATAAGTTAGAAAACAATTTGTTGGAAGTGCCCACCATTAACTTCAATACATTTGTGCATCCTTAGTAGTAAATGATTAAAAGAATTATGTAGCATTTCCTGCGGTATGTTTTCTATAACATTTCGAATGTTACGTATAAGTTCTGGTAATGTTTGTGGGATGGGATTGTAACATCTCTCTTTTATGTATCCCCATAGAAAGAAATCTGCCACTGTCAAGTCAGGTGAATAAGGTGGCCATTCGATTGGTCCTGCCCTACCGATCCATCGTCCAGGAAATTTTATGTTTAAGGACTCCTTTGTAAGTGCTGAATAGTGTGCGGGAGCACCATCCTGTTGGAAAAATACCTCTTCCTCAATGCCTTCTTCATCGATTTGTGGATAAAAAATTTTTTCTAACATATCTGTATAGTTATCCCATCGCACCACGTTTTCACCAAAGAAAAAGGGTCCATAAATCCTAAATTCCATAAATAAATTCCGTTTATGTGAAAAATAGCTTCATCCGACATTATAAACTTGGTGTTAGGTTCTTGTCGAAATAAATCTAACAGTGTTTCACAGAAAATAATTCTTTTCTCATAAGAACTTTCAGGAATTTTCTGAAATGTTTGAATTTTGTACGACTTAAATTTTAAGATCTTTAGTAAACGATGGATCTTACTTTTCGACATCTCCAATGCACTTGCCATTTTTCTTACAGAAATGCGGTTCCGATTATTACTTAAAATTTGCTCAATTGCCAACAATTCATTTAGAATTAAATTTTGTTGATGTTCACGCACTCTACTTTGCCTTTTCAGTGAACCAAATTCTTCAAATTTCTGAAACCATGATAATATGCTTTTTCTTGAAGGCGGATTTTTATTAAAAATGGTGAGAAACCGTCTTCTGGTAACGGTAACAGATTTGGTGTCTATGTATAAAACTACAGTGCGCGTTTTTTCTTCTAATGTGAACATTTTTATATCTATACTTCAAATATTTGACACAAGTGACAATACAGTTTATTATTGTACTTTTGTTTTTCATGGCTACTGTGAAAACGAAGACCAGCTTCAGAAACTGTTCCAGTAAGAGGTGCTCCCATTAAACTGAATTTTGTGCTCCAATTCTCAAGATAATGTAAACAATGCATACCTTTTTGAAAAGTAAAATGATTAGGCTTTCTGATTATGGCAAAATATACAGGGTGTTAAATTTAATATAAGCAATTAATTTTACTCCAAAGAGGAGCGTATTCCATAAAAAAATTACCAATACAATTGGAGATTTGGCAATAGTGCCAAAAAAAACTTATAAAATTCCTTAGTCGTTCTGTCCAAACCGCATCCCGATATCTCTTTTAGTTTTCGAGATATAAGGCGACGAAATGTGATACTTTTCGATGGGACACCCAGTATTATTATATAAAAATTGAACATAGCAATATTGTCAAATTATCGGTGCAAATACCGTATTCTACTGGTGATCCTATGAAATTCAGATCAATGATACTGATCTTCATTATATTGCCACCATATACTAATTATACAGATTATTTCAATCTACGTATTTATTTAGATACTAGCTGATTAACAATTTTATCCATAAACCGGAAATTAACAATTTTACTAATCCTTTTTTAAAAGCTGGCTGTGTATAAGTCATTTATTTATGTGCCTACAAATCTATTGGAAATTCATTTGGTGGCACAACACCGAAATAAAGCCGTGGTATTTTCGTAACACGTGAAATAATTGAAACGACCAAGTGCATCCCTAATCCTTGAAATAGACGTGGAAATTCTTCCTAACGACAATAGATAAAAAATACTAAATAATTAATATCTACCATAAAAGTTTTTGTTATTCATGAAATTTTAAAAATAACTAAAATAAAAATAGTACTTAATACCCATACAATAAAATGCCTATTGTTTTTTATTTTATTTGAACAAACTGATTTTATAAGTTTATTAATGTTGATAATGTCTGTAACTTATTTCTAGTGCATTTTCATGATTCATTGTGGTGTTTTAGGATCACACCACCTGCAAAATAATAAAAAAATAGGGCACCAAATGTAGTCAAATAAATATTCAAAGTGTGGTATCAAATAGAGTTGGGATTTGAGGCCAGAAGCTCGGCCAGACCAGGCCCGGCTCGAAATCGGGCCTGACCGGGCCGGGCAAATCTGCATATTTTACTGGCCGGGCTGGACCTGGCCGGATGCTTTGTAATACCTGGCCGGGCTGGGCTGCAATTGAATTGGCCAGGCCCGACTGGCCGAGTCGGGCCTGGCCTGGCCGAGCCGGTTCGGGCCGAGCCGACCTAACCTAGGCTAACCGGTTTGCTGTATAACAATTTTAAAATACTATATCTTGTTCTTCCTATGAGGAATTTGATTTCATAATAACTTGAGGTGTTTCACCCATTTATCTGACCACTTACGGCCAATCTCACTCATACTACTTAAAATTTAAAGTATCCGAAAATGGAAAAATTATACTTAGCAATAAGTATTACTCTGATATTTAAGCACATCTAAAAATTCTTACACAGACTTAGAATTCGATGCAGAATTTAAAAATGAGATATTTGAAAAAATAAAGTTGATGGTCGTAACTTCTTTTTGGACTACCCTGTATACATGAATTGAACATAAAAAAATCGCATTAAAAAATAAAAATCCACAAGTCCGAGTGTTTTTCCAAAAAACACACCGTTGAATTTTAAATGAATTTAGACATCACTTCTGTGACTCACTGTACATAAATTATAATATCTTATACTACTATATATATATTACAAGTGTTAAATGTAGAACATTATGTTTGTGTTTAAGTTGTTGAACAAATTTGTTTTCGGAGTTTGTATTTTATTTGATAATGAAATAAAAAATTATTCTATTAAGGTTGTTTTGTTCTATTTTGTGAGACATTTGACCGTTTCATTGAGACATAAAAGAGTTAATAAATTTATGAATTGTCATACCTATTGTCAATGTCAAGTAGGCAGGATTTCTGGTATGGCCGAATGTGGCTTAGGCAGACTGGGTTGAATTTGGGTGGACCGATTCTGGCTAAACTTGCCTTGATAGAGCCGGGCCGGATCAGATTCGATTTGAGCTTCGATTCGATTTGGTCGGGTCTGGCCTGGTCTGACGTAGCCGAGTCGCGCCTGGCCTGGTTTGGCCAGGCCGTGTTTGGCCTGGCCGAATTCAATCTGGCTTGGTCGGGCCTGGCTCAAATCTGGCCTGGCCGGGCCATAATTGTCAAGAGGCCTGGCTTGGCCTGAATTTTTTAAAAAAATCGCAACTCTAGTATCAAAGACAAACTTCTAAAGTTTGGCCCAAAAAACCACTGTATACCTAGAATAATATGCAATAAAATAAATATTTGATAAATTAACTAAAATACATCAGTTGTTTTTCAGTTTTACACAAAATTGTGTAATACAAATCATATTTTGAATTATGTCCAAGTAAAATTATTATAATAAAACTTAAAGAAATTAAACACTTCACTAGCTTTTTTCTAAACGTTTTAAGTCGATCCCCAACTCGTCGTCAGTAGAAAGATTGTATGATCAAAAATTGTCAGATTGACATTTTTAATTGAAAATATCATCACATGTACTCTATGATCACTATGTTATTATTAACTTTTACATTTTTATGCGAAATTCGATAAAATAATGAAAAGCTTGTTTATTTTTCAGGAAATTATAGCCGTACTTAGTCACTTATGGACATAGATTATATTAATACCATCGTAATTTTCTCGTCCATAACAAGATGCACTGATACCAAAATGTTATGTTCCCAACCAGACGTTGAGCCTCTCACTTCCTTCCTCATGACTTCAGACAGTGGCTTTTTATTTTGAATCTGGCACTTTACCCGTTTACACGGAAACTAAACAAATAAAATCTCTATAAACTGTCGACATAAATTCACCCTACGCGTGATGTGCTGGGGTTCCTCAAGGTTGGGCGCCTTCAAAGTCGGCACCGCATTGGGTGTTCCCTGTCCTATCCGAATAACATGTGTTGTGCCTTACATACGCGAGCCGATTGATTCCCTTCTCGCGTACGTTTGAGCACGTGCTTTCTGGGGTTCGCCGTTTGCCGGCTTCTTAGCCGGCTTCGCAGGCTGCCGCTTTCGGATGGCAACGATCGGAACGCCAGGTCTCAGCAAATTACCTGAAGAAACGTACTTTCCAGGGATGTGGCTAGAATAGGGTGTGAGAGGGGCAAATTCCTCCAAGTATCCCTTGATAGATAATAGAAATTGTGGTCAGTAAAATACGCGATTCATTTTAAGATCGTAGCGCCAAAATGGTAGTAACCTATACTAACCTTGGGCCACTGACACTGACGTTTGAAATTATATTCACCAAAGATTTGTTGTCGAGAACTTTAAACCAGGTAAAAAGCTTGTAAAACTATTTTGAAAGGGGCAAGTAGTGATATAAAGTTAAAATAGATTTCAATATTTTTCGAGCGTTCAATCTGAAAATGAAACTTAACCTCAAAATATGTCAAATTCTTTATTGGACATACAGCATACATACCTTTATGGTCATTCTTAGAGAAAGGTAAAGAGCACACACTCTACTCTGCATTCTTTAGCTTCTTTATCCATTGTAACTTTCTCTAACAGTCTCCTGTAACTTTTTAATCCCCACCTTATAGTTTCCACCATAGCTCCAGATTTTCCCGCTTTTGGAAAAGTATAAAATTGATCTCGGGGTTTTTCTTTGTCCAAGAGGAACAATGACGCTCACAACAATAATGATTCATATCTAATCAAAGCAATTAACTAATATAACAACGGATATTTCAAAATTCACAATAGACATACATACGCAAAACTGAACCAAAGGCCCATGCGTTAGTTGTGCGTGCTGCCAGTAGGTAGCGTATTGCTTAGCAACAATCGCCTATAACAATATACAGGAGTCATTCACGGTGACCGCTTGTTAGACGTATCTCCAAAACTAATAGGGATATATATTTGAAAAATATTTTCGGTTGTTTTCTACTTCGGGCTTTACCGGAAGTCTATATAAAATTGCTTATTTTAAATGAAACACCTTATATATCTTTGCATTTCCGAAAATAGCATAAAATTCTGAGTCAAAAATATGTCACATACCCTCTAGCTAAACCCATCTATTTCGGAAATATTTGATATTTTCTAAAAAATTTGACAGATGCAAGGGTTTGCGAGAACCTTTATTGGCGATTCAAATTACCGAAGAGGGCGTTGCAAATTGTAAACAAATATGGATGAAGACGAGTAAATATTTTACATTTCATATCACATCTACTAGCAATTTAGCATTCAGCTGTCATAAATATAGTTACTTCATGTGGTAGTTAGGGTAAAATAAAGGATAAAGAGTGGTAAAAGTAGTCAAACGTCCCATAAGTGCTTCATTGCGAATTATATGAAATTTTTGGGTTGAAACAGGTACCCTACTTTTTGTTTACTTACATTTTGGACTAAAATAAGTGTGATAAACTATATGGTGATACCATATTAGTGCTTGTTTTTTGTTAAATAATGTTTAAATTAAATTATATTCTGCTTTTATAAGACTAATGATAGAAAAGTATAGACAAACGGCAACAAAGTAGTTATGTTGTGCAAATAAACGTATTCTCTGTTATTAAATTGTTACATGCCTTTTGGAGAAATGTATGAGAAACAGTTTCTTATACTAGGGCCAAACTTCTACCTATCTTCAATCTTAAACACTTCTATTTTTGTCGAATGACACCCATAAACACGGCAGTTTGTGTTGTGCTGATTTCTTTTGAATGCCATTTTAAAATGTAAAAATAAAGATGTACAAATACTAACCACGTCGTTTTTAACTTTGTAACACCAAAAAATCACAAGCACCACTAAATGATTACGTTAAACAAACCCAAATGCGTGTTATTTATCATTATATCAGCAATAAGCCACCAAAAATTACCTTTAAGTAGGTTCAAATATTTTCATGCAGAGGGCGGATTTATTTTCGGAATCGCCAATAGCATTTTCCGTAATGGTGTCTGTCAAAATTTCAAATTTTTATTCTTATTAGTTTTGTACTACTATTCTTATTAGGTACTATCTAACCGTGAATAACTCTGATGTAACAGAGCCTCCTTATTTATTGAATTTCAAATTTATATGAACAGATTTTTAGGATGAGATTTAGATATTGATTACGCTATTAAATACACTATTATCACCTCTGGGATGTCAAATAGATTCTCGGATTTAATAAATCTGAAATCCAATGTGTTCCAATTTATTGGCACAGATTTTCAGGGTCAGATTTAGATACTGGTTGATCTATTTAATTACACTGTTATCCCCTGTCGGATTATATTTTTTTGGCAAAACAGAGGAGTTACTGCTGTTACTGCCATTACAAGCTGCGCGTGTATATTTATAGATTTAATAATTAATAGTGCTTCCTCGCCTATAAAAAAGCCCCACCCTTTATTGTTTACATATTTTAGACATTTTGTATGTATTACGATTAAGTAAAACACGTGTACCCGTTGGCAGCAAAGCATTAACACTTTTTTAGCCAGACACGGTGTTGTGTTTACGACTAGATTTTTCAACACTTACCCAACTCAAGATCTTACTGTGATCCTGAATTTTTGCATTATTAGGTACGTGATGATGTTATATATACTTTATCTTACACTAGCATGGTATTTCCTTTGTATTCTTCTTCTTCTCTAAGGTTCTTCTACTTGTTGATTTGTTTACATACGTTTCAGTATGGTACCTTCATATAGCCTCAACATTTGATTGGGCAATCTCCAATCTTCCAGAACTAACTTTAAAAATATAAGTACGTACCTATTTAGACCATAATATATGGAACTCAGATAACGAACATGATTGATGCAGGCGAGTGTCCTGTTGGGATATTTTGTGATCTTAGCAGGGCATTCGACTGTGTCAATCATGACAAACTCTTGTGTAAGTTATATAATTGTGGAATTCAGGAAACAAGCCTTAGTTGGATCAGGTATTTTTTATGTCATCGAAGACAGTTTACAAGTGTCTCTAGCATTGTAAGCGGCACGAAAATGACCTCAAATTCTTCATGTATTGAATTAAATATTGGGGTACCCCAGGGATCCATTTTAGGTCCTATACTCTTTTTACTTTATATGAATGAAATAGAGAGTATATCGACGCAGGTTCACTTTACCTTGTATGCGGATGACACTTCAGTAATAGTGTCAAATAAATCTGACACATTACTTGAACAAACATGTAATGAAGTGCTTAATAAATTGATCATGTGGTTTAATCAGAATTCATTGTTCCTTAATGCAGAGAAAACTAAATACTTAAGGTTCCATAACCCCCAGAAAAAATGTACAAATTTAGATTTGCAAACGGGTGATTGTCCATTTTCCTCAACTGATAATAGTGTGAAATTCTTGGGTTTATATGTAGACAAACATGTTTCTTGGAAATCACACTGTGAATTTGTTGTTTCAAAATTGAACTCACTTAACTATATGTTTAGAAATTTGTGCACTGTGCTAACGGAAGCACAACTGATAATGTTATACTATGCACATGTTGAATGCCGACTTAGGTATGGCTTATGTTTTTGGGGTCTCTCTACCAGTTGGAACACTGTTTTTGTTGCGCAAAAGCGTATTTTGCGATGTATAGCCCGAGTGTCAAATACATATAGTTGTAAAAATTTATTTAAAAAATTTAAGATTTTGCCCCTTCCTTGTTTATTTTTGTTAGAGGTAAGTATGTTTGTTTTTAATAATAGAGATAACTTTTTTTAAACATGAGAATGTCCACAATTTCAATACGAGACATAAAGAAGATTTTTATATACCACGTGGTAGAGTAATGGCTTCCTACAAGTCTCCTAACATATATGGTTTAAAAGTATTTAATAATCTTCCAGAGTATATCAAGAAGGCTCAATCGACTATTTCTTTTAAGAAAGAATTGATAGGGTATTTGCTGGACAAATGTTTTTATTCTGTCAAAGATTTTTTTACTTGATTTTTTATGTGGCCGTATTGTTTTTTTTTTTTTTGTGTTTGTTTTGTTATTTATTAATTAAGTAAGTGAAACTTGTGAATTTGTGTAATTGTTATATTGACTATATTACATATATATTTTTTTGTACTGTTTTATATATACATTTAAGTATTTTAATATTGACGATTTCTATACGGTTATTGTTAACTGTCTTTTGAAATAAATTATTATTATTATTATTATTATTATTAAACTGGAGGAGTTTGAGAATAGAGGTCACTGCGGTAAAGCAGGTCGCTCAATTTGACAATAATTGTCAGAAGAATGGTAGCAAAGAGCAAAAGAGGGCACTACGATATGTTTCTCACCACTACTAACATTATGGAACTGTTACAAATATTTTGGTATGTACAGGGTATCTTATAATATACCACAACAAATCCTTCGATGTTTAGAATATTTTCAGGTTTGGTTGTAAACAGCAATTGCATGTTTAATATTAAAGTTTTTATACTAAACTCTTTAGTTTCTACATGGATACGTAATCTAATGGTCTCTGTAAACATTTTTATACACAGGGTTCGCATTTATAAGACTTGGTTTCGTGAAACGTTACTCTCAAGCTTGGATCCCTGGATATAATGACGTTAGGATTAGATACATGTAAATTGCTCTTCAATGTAGAAGAAGAAGAAGTTTAGAAGAACTTCTACTCTACTTTGTAGGTATAAAGGAAACGTTGTTCATTTCTTTAATCTATTTTTCTGTATCAAAGCATTATTATATAACATTTACTAAGAAATAGATAACAAAACAATTACAAAAACAAAACATACTAAAAGATAAGGACTTATTGTTGACTAGCACAAATTAGACGTCTGACTGTCAACCTCCGCACTTGACTTTACGCAACTGTTACAAATTCCGCAATGTTTATCTATTTACCGGGTATTTATGCAATTTTATTTTTATTCGAAGTTATCAAAACGCATGATTTGAAGATCAGTTTTTACCCATTTCACCAATTGGTTTTCTTATCAAATATATAGTACCTTTTCTATGAATATGGTTTGTCTTTCAGTTTACTACTCTACCTACATCTCAATCACGACATGTATTTGGTTTTAACATTATTCTACGACGATACAATCAGCTGATATAAGAAAATGTAGATCCATGTAGCAACGAATAATAACGTATTGTGTAAATAGCTGTCTACAGTTACGGAAAGTAACTGTCTGCGTCTTTGGGATAGAGTATTTCCAGAAGGATATACTTAGTTATTTCCTAAAAGTCTTATTCTGACATAAGTAATGTATAATAAGCAAAAGAAAGCTTTTTTCACAATGAACTTGTCATACTGAGAGAATCCATATATACTGGATGATCTCGTAAACATCTGTGAAATAAAACAAAGACTAATGGTGCAAGGATCTAGGTTTAGTGAGAAATGTGATTCTGGTAAAGTAAATATTTTGATATAAACCAGGAAATGTCCCCAAATTCTAACTCATTAATTTTTAAATTGGAGCCTACTCTGAAGGTTTTATTTATAAATCTTGGAAAATATGCAAACATATTTTGTAAGGAAATAGCAAATATATGAGGAAGATAACTATTTAACATAAATTTAAACCACACAAATTCCGATATATGCCTACTGCTAGTTTCAAAAACATCAATTAATTATTTCAAAATATTGATTTGTTTTTATTCTTTAACATATGTTTACTCGTATACAGAAATTTAATTCTCAACTCAAGCATCTTTCACTGTTGCTGATGGTCACTCATAGTCAGTCTCGACGAGTATTCGTAGGTACTCTCATGTATCTCAAAAACCCTTTTCCTTTTTGATATTTTGTTCACTTTTCATGTATTTTGAATATTTAAATTTGTATGTCAAATTTGTCATCAGAATTCTAAAACTAGGAATTGTATAAATTTTATGATATCGAAGATCATATTGAATATTTGGCAATTAAAACTGTTGTACAGTAAAGGTATGGGTGTCATCAGTCATCTCCTTCAGTACGCTTAAAACAGAGCTATCAAATTTTATTTTCAAAACTTGTTTCTTACACATGGTGTGGTTAATTTGTTTCGATCACTACGCCATAGACTTTTGAATCATTAACCAAGTTGTCGTTCCCTAGTTTATTTAATGCAAAAAGTATACTACTTATTTGTTACCCAGTACTTTTTATTAACAAAATGAATTAAAAATAGAAAATTTGATGTTGTTGATATGTAGAATCAAAGATGGCGCCAAAAGCGCTGTCAGCCCAACATTTTTAAATGACATATCATTTGAGATATAAATTTTTACAAATTTTTTTGAAAAATGAAATTCGGGTTATTCATTCAAGTATCTCCATGAGTATACTCATAAATGAATAACATGACAACTGTGCGTCAGTGCTTCTTTTCTAACCGTGTGTTCGATACTTGGAATAGACTCCCGGAAATAGCTATTTACCTAACAAGTGCGGAAAATAAATTTTTCCGCACGAGTCTGCCGTTCACCGAACGACGCGTAGCGGAGTTCGGTGAAGCAGACGAGTGCAGAGAAATACATTTTCCGCAAATGTTAGGTACAATAGTTTTTCTACAGACGTGCGGAAATAAGTATATATAATTCGTAATAATTTAATAACTTTTAATAACTATGGCAAACATTAACAATACATAGTAAACAACAAAGAATAAAATTATTCTTTGTTATAATTAACATGGTAGGTAACCGAAAACTGGCAATTATAAGCATTATTAATTAAACTGGGAGCATTTTGATGGTGAGCTTCGTTAGCAATAATGTTGACACTTTTTCTTCTCAACTTGTCATGCTGGTGCTGTTTCACTAGTTCATTGTTGTCAGCAATAGCATCAATTTCACACGCGAAACTTGTAGAAGGTAAGGGCGAAGGCGGAGGTACACTTTCCTCGAAATTTTCTCCTTTAGAATATAGAATTTGGTTGGCTATTCGTTTTTTGTTCCCCATGGATTCGTCCACATATGATTCTGCAACTTTCGTCGATTGCCATCCCCCGAGACGTTTCAAATTAGTAATATCCACTCCAGCGTCAGCCAACATGGTAGCCGAAGAGCGTCTATAACAATGTCCAGTAAAGCTCTCTGGATTTGGAAGTTTCAAAAAAGCAGCCACATCGGATGGCATCTTACCAAACTTATTAATGCCAACAGTTTGAATAGTACATGTACCTTTTTGGAAATTAACAAAAAACCTTTGATGCGGTGTACTTTTGGGACGCAGAGACATGTACTTCTTGATTAAATTAAGATTTTTTTCTCCAGTTATTACAAAGCTTCTACTCTGGTGAGTCTTGCTATCCGGTATTTTCACCAAAAATAAATCTCCTTGTTCGACTACGTTTTCACACAACAGATAAGTCAATTCTTCGCGCCTACAGGCTCCAGCGATTCCAATGATAGTTGCGACTTTGATTAGTAAATAAGTATCGTCAGGCGCAACGCTTAAAAATTTTTCAATATGTTCCTGATTTAACACTTTCGACTTTTTTGGTCTAAAACCTATCATTTTCTTTTTTAAAAAAGCAATCAATTTAAAATGCCTGCTAATATCAACGTTTTTCTTAATTTTTAGTATAGATTTCACCATTGAGTACTTGGACCACATTGTAGAAGGTTGAAAATTCTTTGAAATTTCTTGAAAGTAAACTAAAAGTACCTCTTCTTTACTGATGTTCGTTATTTTCTTGTTGATGCACCATTTGACGAACTTTTCGTATTCTTGAATGTACCTGACTTTGGATTTTTCTGGAAGCAAATTCATATCTACTTCTTTTGCTGCGCTCAAAATATATTCTGGAACCCCGTCTTCCATAGCCAGATTGTCAAATTCACCTTCAATCATTCTAATAATGCAGAATTACGAAAAATACACACTTTTAAAAAGCAATTAATCACAAATAAATAATAATAATATCGAAATGTCAGTTTGTTGATTTCTAATGATTGTTTAAGCGTCCTTAGTAACTTGGAAACCTGGTAGCTAAGCAAGACGAAATGCATTAAGCCTGTTACACACTCTGAGATACATATCAGAGACGGTCAATTAATGAATTAATAAATAATAAATAATTATTGTTGCTGCAGTCCATGTTGGTACAAAATATTGTTATAATTTCCTGTTATCTCCATTCACGTTGAGATATGCATTGATATGTGTATCGCGACAAACAACGATGCGTGTATAGTAATTTTCAATATTACGTACGGAAAAATATTTCTGCACTAGTGCGAAAATTTTTTCCGAACTAGTGCGGGAAAATCAATTTTCCGCACGAAAATCAGTGCGGAAAATCGGGTTTTCCGCACGGCTATAGAAAAATGTTGTTAGTGCTCCGTCCGTATCTTGTTTTAAAAACAGACTCGACCAATGGCTGAGAAACAGTTAATTCCGCTACAACCTCCAAATTATCTCATTTATTGTTTATTTTTCTCTATGTTTCATAATCGTTTTTCTTGTGGTATATGTGGTTTTTATGTTGATTATGTATGTATTTGTATTTACTGCTATTATACTTCTGTAATTATAAGACACAGTTATTTTGTAATATGGGCTTTACAGGTTCGTCCTCTGCCCATTTCACTATGTAATAAATAAATAAATAAATAAATAAATAAATAAATGCAATTAATTGCAACAGTAATAAAACGAAAAGTAATTTGGTACTAATGACCATTTTGGGTCTAATGGCGGACTGTTCCTTCATCGGATCTGAGTACCTGTTACTGTATAATTACTGTATATTGGACAAAAATTACTTTATATACTACACCTTTATAAAAAAAGGGAGTAGAGCAAAAATATTTTAAAATTATAGTGCTGCGCACCCATCGGATCTGAGTACCTTGAACTTTTTGCTGGTTTACACCTTAGATACAAAATTCTCATTTATTTGAGGTGTAAATCTAAACGCAGTCCAAAACTCGGGTCCGATGGGTGCGCAGCACTATATTTTTAAAATATTTTTGCTCTACTCCCTTTTTTTATAAAGGTGTAGTATATAAAGTAATTTTTGTCCAATATACAGTAATTATTTAAAATTTATTAAAATAGTGTCTGAAATTACTAATTATATCTTTTATATGTAACTAAATTAATCTTTTATATCTAATGTGTCAAAATAAATGACCCCATTCGTAATACCTATATGGGATATAGAGAAACTAGGAATAGGATTATTTCTAGATTTTTTGACCCTCCTTTACTACTGTGTGCTCTTTTCTCAAATCGTACATAAACTATCTTATGTTTTTCTCGAGATTGATTGGGGAACTGGACTGGAACTGAAACCAGTGACATATTATTTTTTTTTAATAATGTACCTTCGACTCTTGCCTCTTGATTCTGCTTATAGTGCTTATGTTATGTGAAATACCCAAAATTAATAATTTTGTTGTATTAATCTTGAAATTTTATCATTTTTCATAGCAACATAAAAACCATATAAAACCAACATTTTAAAATGTATATGCCTATATATATTTAGTGTATGCGTATTTACGTGGTATATATTAAGTTCTCCAAGGATACGATTTTGTATTTCAAATAACCAAATCTATATTTTTATTGTAGCTATTCTAATTAAATTTTATTATGCTGTTCCAAATGGCACGTAACTAAAAAATAAATTTTTATCTCTAATCCCATAATTATCTCTGTTTTATCAGATACAAAATTATATGCTAATAGTACATGTGTATTAAAGTATTTGCTACAATTTCGCTTTTGTATTCAAAACTATGTCATACGATATTGGGTTAATCGATTAATCTATAAAGAATGTATTTGCGATACTCGAGTAATATCCCTTATTTTTTAATGTTTTCCTCTTCCCTTTTATTTCATTTCTCCTATAGAAGAATTATGGGTTAAAAAACGAAAAAAGAAAGCGGCCAGGACATGCTTATTACTTATTAGGATATTAAAAAAAATTCTGAAATGTAAGGTAAATAATTTCTAAGTTAAATAACTTTGCTGGGTTAAATACAATGTTATTCAATTATTGTTTGTTATAGTGATCCATTTTTAATGAATAAATTGAAGTTACCCTTTTCTTTCCAATATGGACCTGTCGCCCCAAGAATTACAACGAAGATTAAGGTTCTCAAAAAACAAAAAAAAATACGAGATAGCGCAGAGTACACGCAATTAAGGATGAATATTTCATAATAATAATAAAAGAAGAAATATGTCGATTTGTGCATATTTTCAAATTTTATATATCAGCCCAAATGATTTGATGAATCAGGTTTTAATAAAAAATTAAGTAAGGTTTTATTAATTTTAGACTTTTACACTTAAAAAAACAACATTAACTTTCGATTAAGACAAGATATAATAGGTATATTTCATGGATAGCTACCTATAATGAATACATAAGGTATTATAATGAATATATAAGAGATACTGTGGCTTTACGGTGGATAAATTTAAGGGCTGAAGTCAGAATTTTATATGTATAGGGTGTAGGTATAGATACACAAACATCGTAAACTGTTAATGTAATGAAAAATTAGAAGATCAAGGTTGGATGTACAGATTCTGAGTATCTATAGTATATAAAAATATTACGTTAATACATAAAAGTGGGTATACCTACTTATTCGGCAACAAAATTATTTACCTTTACTTCTTAGCAAAGTTCTTCGCAACAGTAATACATTTGTATTTTCATAAAAATAATGTAAGTATAGAAAACTATATTTTGTAAAGAACAGGCAACGTCGCTTGACCTTGAAAGGGCGCCCTGAATATTATCGCGCGAATCCTCCATTTCCACATTTCTGCTGATCCCAATTAGTTCCTGCGAATGCTGAGACCGGGGGTTCGACCGTTGCCGGGCTGGTTCAACATACATCGCAAAGGCCGCTGGAAACCAAGAACGGCAACCGGCGCGGAGGAGAGTCAGTGACTCCACGGCATCTGCGACTCCTGGTCGCGGCCTTCTCTGCATCCCCCGGTGAAGTGACGTCGGGACGCCGCGAGTGTCGTCGCGGCGTCGTAAAATGTGTAACAGTGCGATTATCGGCGCCCGCGCTGCCGCACCACCGCCCCAGCTCTGATTTTTCGTGCGGCGGTTGTTTTATGACCGAACGGCCGTGATCTGCCACGGTGCTCTGTTGTGTTTTGTTTCTGCTGACATTGATGGATGGTGTGCTAACCCCGGTATTTTCTTGGTAAATGCCCGATTTATGTTACAAGACACTTCACGTGGAATCTTTATTGCCAAGTGTATAACAGGTACGAGTATATCTGTTACTAACCATGCTTTATACGTTCCGCACGTGCAACTGTATTGGTTTCTTAAACTTGAATCAGTTTAAAGTAAAGTAGTTGCAAATATCACCAAAGTATAATTGTTTGGTCATGGAATGCTCAAAATTTGGTGCAAATTCTCAAAAATGATGATATTAGTAGATAGATGAGACAAAATATCTCATAAATCAATCATGCTACCATGTGATTAAATATAAGTAATCCTTTTAATCCTAAATAACCTTGAATATTCCAGACTTATGGTCAGTGGCCAACAGACGCCTAACTAATTCTTTAAAAATAACTTGTTTAAAAATGTTCAAAATAATAAATACTCATGGCTACTCAAACTTAAAAAAAGTAAATCAAAAACTACACAGATGCTCCACAGTGATCATCAATGAAGTGATAATCAAATTCTGTCAAAATTGTGAGTAAATGAAGGAACGTATACCTACACTGTTCCAAGGAATAAACGCACATGTTGATATCTCTGTTGAAAATCATCGATTATTGAAGGAAAAATTACAACATTTAATTTTATTTTGAAAGAACTTTCTTGTTGATACTCAAAAACTGTATTGTTTTTGCTTATATTGTATTCTTTCCACCATCCTGAGTTAACAATTTTAACAGTGAACAAAGTGGAACGCCAATTTGTAAAAATATGGCTGTAACGTTTCATTCAGAGACTGTAATTTGAAATGCCTACAGGTGAAAATACTCCATATTGCGTTTTTTCATAATTGTTGTTTTTAAGAGGTTTGAATTTCTATATTTTCTTAGTTCCAATCCATATTAAATCACGCAAAAAATTCAGGATTTTCGGCGTATTGTATAGAAAACAATCATTTTATAGATCAAAAAAATGTAAAGGTACTGCATCGTGAAAAGAAAGGAAAACGCTTAGATCTGTTAGAACAATTAGAAATTAAAAAATCTTTAATTATAAATTCTTGTACTACGAATAATCAGATAGATTTTACACTTTCGCCCTTCTTAGAAAAGGTACTAAAAACTCGGGCTTTACCAGATGGTAGGATCAATTAGGGGTAGGTGCTCGTAAACAAATAAATAACTAAAACGAGCTTGGAAACATTTAGTAATAGACATTTACCCTATTGAAAAAGGCCTCATAAGCCGAAATACTAGTATATAGAGCGTTTTCTATATGTTTCTTGGAACATCTAAATGAGATCAATGTTTTTTTCAAAACAATTATTTTCACGATGTTTCATAAAGAACCATCCGCTTCGAGTATCCACTTTATTTTCTTAGTTTTTGAAAGTTGTTTTTAGGACACTTTTTTTGTACCTATGTAAATAGTGTGACACAGTTGTTGGTACACACATAAAATTTCCTTGACTAAATTTACCATTTCACAAAATTTTGTTGACTGTTAGCAGCAGTGTTGCGTTAATTTCACGGTTTAATTTCAAATTATAATTAACGACACATTTCAAAGGACATTTTTCTTCCTCCAATTTACACACCAATTATTATTTTTATTACATATATGCCACCTTGAAAGCTCTAATCTATTAATATAAAAGGCACCAACGCCTTACCATCGGTTAACCAAAAATCATAATATTTCATATAAAAACGTCCATGCAACTATAACCATCCCATGAAGTGTGTAAAATTGAAACTATAAATTGACTTTTTATCAAACTACGTTCTTTCCCAGTTTCTGAATGGGAATTATTGGTTCAATAAATTGAACGATTCAACGAACTACATACTAATAACACTGATTTCCAATATTCTGATTGGTTATCATAGTCTAGAGCCATAAACCGTAGTTTATGGACTGATAAATATGTTGAATGAATAATTTTCATAAATCAATTATGTTCATTTTCAATAAAACAAAACACCTTTTGAGAAAAACAATAGACACGCATCTACATAACCATGATCAATTGAAAAAATAATAATTGTTTTGAAAAAAACATTGATCTCATTTAGATGTTCCAAGAAATATATATAATACACTCCTCTATATACTACACTTGTAATGCCGTGTATGTGGGTCAAACCGGTAGAAGTATTGAAACTAGAGTAAAAGAGCATAAAAAATCCATACTCAATAACGCAAAAAATTCGGGATTTTCGACGCATTGTATAGAAAAGAATCATTTTATAGATCAGAAAAATGTAAAGATACTGTTTCGTGAAAAGAAAGGAAAGCGCTTAGATCTGTTGGAGCAATTGGAAATTAAAAAATCTTTAATTATAACTCCTTGTACTACGAATGATCAGATAGATTTTACGCTTTCGCCCTTCTTAGAAAAGGTACTAAAAACTCGGGCTTTACCAGATGGTAGGATCAATCGGGGGTCATCGGGGATCAATAAATAACGAAAACGCGCTTGGAAACATTTAGTAATAGACATTTACTCTATTGAAAAAGGCCTAATAAGCCGAAATACTAGTATACAGAGTGTTTTCTATATATTTCTTGGAACATCTAAATGAGATCAACGTTTTTTTCAAACCAATTATTTTCACGATGTTTCATAAAGAACCATCCACTTCGAGTATCCACTTTATGAAAAAATAATTGACTACTTATATAGTTTATAATAATATAGTCTACTTAGATACATAAGGAACATATTTTAAGTTTCGTATCACCGTATCTACAAGTTTATTTGTCCTACATGAGTGCACAACAATTATTTCATTGTTCAATATGAAGTACAGCTGAAGATAAAATATATAGATGCTTAAAGCATAGGTACCTACAAATACGGTACAGTGGTATAGACCAGATCATAATTCTAAAACTAAAATCAACTTTTGATTATATTTTTCACGAATTCTCATTTTTCGAGGCACTCAGGAGTCAGTGCCTTCTTTGACTTTATCGTTTACATTTCAGTTCAATTATTTTTCTCGTAATAATCAATATATGCATCAGATATCGCCCTTGACATCAGGGAAATGACATTATCATCATATTTATCGTTAACTATTGTACCTATAATATTGACAAACAAAAAAATATTGAAAATCCGCGAAATATATTTATATTAACAGCAATTACATTGTTATGTTGTATTACATATATGTTACGTTGTATTTACGTAACATATATGATCTACTTATGAACCAATTTGCTTGACGAAATAGGTATGTAATTTTTAACCAATATCCCGCGTCACTTTCAATATGTGTTTGTTGTCCATTATAATTACCTTTCAATTAATAGTGACAGGTAATTACTTAATGATATTATAATAGAGATAAGGTATCCAACCGATTTAATAATAGATTAACATTTCCTAAGAAAGGGTTCCTACCGTTGGGTTTGAATAACACCTACATGTTTCTAAATAAAAAGTTTTATATTTTAAGGCTGCACTGTCATGTTAAAATGGTGAATCGATCTGGGTGTTGAGTAAACAGAACATTAAGAAAAAACACTAGGAATATAATTTTTTCTGATTTATATTAATGACCAACGTAGGGAAGTAATCCCGTAGTAATCCCGTTTAAAAATAGGTTGACTTAAAATCCAAAGAGGCCAAATTTAGTTTACCGGATTATTGATGAAAACATGATAGCAACCTATACGGAAAATGCGTCACGCATACGTATTCTTGTAGTGTTTATAGTGTTTTTACCTTGAGTATGTAACAGAGTTTACTAGTACCAGGATGTATTTCTTATAGAGTTAGTTATCATGATATTATAATCTGCATGTTTTGTGTCCTATCTATTTGTACTTTTTAGTTTCTAATTCGAAGTATTTTGAATTTTGGAAATCGGATTTCCCGATAAAAAATATTTTTGAGCGCCAAAACATCTAGCATTCCTACTCATAATAGGAACATAATTCTACCCATTTAAGTACTATCTTTATAACAAATGAACCAAGCAAAATTTTTAATTAAATGCTGTGTTTGTATTTATCTACATAAATATCCAAGGAGCACTAGACTGTCAGTGCCAGTGCCTAATCTGAACTACCGTGTACTTTATGCAAAGCAACATTTATATAAATGTTTAATTTTGAAAACGCTAGAAAACCCATTAATCCTTTTTTATTAAAATTATCGGTAATTGTGCTGGAAACAATACCATTTCAAAATAAAGCTAGCTGTGGCATGGAAAATGTAATCTTAGTTAAACATACCATTAAATCAGCGGGTATAAAAAATATCTTAAGCAAACAATTGCAAATTGTTTCATTCAACTTCAACGCAGGATAAGCTTTATCAAAAGGTAAATGCTTCAATTATTTTAATTCAAACATGGCCGAGATTTACAATCAGAGAGAGAGAGAGAGAGTTTTTCTGAGCATTTTTGCCATTGGAATTATGTTTGATGCAACTGAAGTCTTATAAACAATATTCATAATAAAACAATAATATCAACTTAATAATATACACAAGGAAGTTTGTAAAAATATAAACTGCATGTTTAAAAAATTGGAACAGTTTATATCAGCGCACATAAAAAAATAAAAAAACTAAACGTCGCGAAACTCGATGACACGTTAATTAATTATTCCTAGGTATTTTATATATCACATCATACTAAACAATAGTTTTTTTCTAAAATCTTTACATTTAAATTAATTTGTAAGAAATTTACATAATGGTGGGGATCTGGAAAAATGTGACTACCTTCTAGGATACCTACTTCGTGTTCTGGACTGTACTGAAGAAGTCTAATAGTTCGGAACAGCCTACTGGTTTGGTATTAAAATTGTTTTATATGCCAATGGGAGGAATATGATTTTTGTTTGTGTACACGATTAGATATTTATCGTACCGGATATAAAAAGAATGCTTCTGATAATCATTTTATTGTTTGTGTTATAAACTATAAGGACTTCCGAATAATCCGTGTGTAGTTAAATAAAGATTTCCTGGAATACCAGTGCCGTTCTCCAGACATCTCCATTACGAAATAATGTGTGTCAGTTCACTTTAAAAGACTCAAATGTGTGCGGTTAAGCATACTCGGAAGCCACTACTCCACATCTTATTAAATTTAGAACTTTGTAGCTAATTATTCCAATTTTTCTCTTTTCGTTTGCCACTTCCGCTTCCTCATTATTTCGTGTCTAGGTATACTTTTCAGCAGTATTTCAGGCTATTTTCAGTATCTCTGACTGGGATTTTGATTACACGCTCGCAATTAACTCCCACGATTCATGATGTACATCAAAACAATTGTACAAAAAGTAGTTTTTCTGTGTAACTAAAATAATTCTTTAAAGGAGTAAAAAAGTTGCAGTAAAATAGAAATTTCACACGAATGGGCTAGGCTATTATTGCGCTATTGGTAAAATAAAAAAAAAACTAAAAAGATTTCTAAAAACGATTCTTAGTCTAAAGGCGGGTTTACATTGGTATAGTAAATGGGTTAGTTACTTGTATTAGTTACTAGCAAGGCAGCTACTAACCTAGTGTAAACCACATAGGAAAGTACTTGTACTAGTACTGGTACAAGTAATCAGGACAAGAAAGTGGCTAGCCATCCAGGCTATTTACTTACCACTTGCGAAGCCACTGTCCTTTCCCCATCACCGTACCAGGCACCAGTTTACCGGCTGTCGTGTCCACTACACCAATGTAAACACTTCCTCCCTTCCTAGTACCCATACGCACAGGTGTTTGTGTGTTGATTGACAATAAACAGAGAGTTAAGAAGAAGTGCTGATGCTCCTTTTGAATCCCTTCTACTGATCCAATCTCTGACTCATCTTCTCTTTGGACGACAGTTTTCCTTTTCAATCTCGCTAATAAGTTCTCCAATAGTAATTTGCTTAACTCTCACAAATATTTTTCTTAACATTTCTTTGCGCAACATTCTAGAATGACGAGAAACAGGAGAACGAAAAGGATTCACACTGATTCTGGCGATGTGACCGCACTACTGGTACTAGTGCGCATAAAATATGCTTTCAAGTGTAAACACACACTGTCCCTCAAATGTGACAAAAGGCTAGCCAGGCTAGCTACAAGTACAAGTAACTAGGCTTAGTAACTATATCAATGTAAACCCGCCTTAACAATAGTATATCTATAACAATTTCAGGTTGTGATAGCTGATTTTCGAGATACGAACAAACTAATTTACTTGACTATTCTGTTCAAAGTTTTTTCGAAGATGAAATAATATTTTTCACTATTTTGAAGAATACTGTCACACCCATCGATGTTAATTTTCCAATTTTTCAACACTAATCTATCTAAATGTATCTAAATGGGAAGTAAAATCGGTAATAAATTCTGAAGATCTGGTATTCCTCATTTTTTTTATTATACACACAATGTGTGTATAATAAATACATACATATTTTGTGATTGGTCTAGTACATGTCATGTACTAGACCAATCACAAAATATGTCACTATGATATTTTATGTATCAGTTTCATAAAAGGTTAATTTAGTTTACGTCCACTGTGTTTTATTAATTCTGGAATTAGTTTGGTTTATCTCAGCATTCAAATTTATAACGCCTATAAAAGTAATTTTATTATTCGAAGGAAAAATAAACAGATTACTCACTTCTACATCGGAAGTTGTAGATGAGCATCAGTCTTATAAGATTTGTATCAAATCCTTTTATTTATAAATGAACATGTCCCAATAAAACATATTTAAAGTCCGCGCCACGAGAGAAGGCGTATCTGGTATGAACTGCCCCGGTTAGTTCGGCGAGTCACTAAGTTAAGTCGGGCGCCTGAGTAGAACTTACACGAGCAATTATTCGTGGTCACAGTTTAAGACTACCGCGATGAATGAACACATTGACTAGGGGCGCCAGATACGGTTCGCTCCGTTCAAAATGTGGACATATTAAGGCGGGTATCCACTTACACCAATGTTCCGTAACGTAACAGCGAACGTAACGTTCGCTGCGAAAGTATGTGTGGTTTTAGTGGTATCATTCATTCCGTAACAACATTTTTAACTCGCAGTATGAACCTGACTTCAATAATGGATTCGTCACTGCAATTGCAGTTAGCAGCAGCCTCATATATTTTTATTCATTATACGATTTTGAAAAATAAGAAACGGAAATCTCCGCTATGGCAGATCTCAAAACTGTATCAGAGTAGGAAGATATATATATATATATATATATATATATATATATATATATATATATATATATATATATATATATATATATATATATTGGATCAAGATTGTTGGCGGATTTAAAATTCCAACATATATAAGTGGACTGTACAAAGATTTCACTAGAATGCACCCGAGATTTTGAATTTTTGATAAATTCAATTGGGCCATAGATTTCCAGGAAGGACACACAATTTTGTGAATAAATTTCTGTATAGGAAATATTAGCCAGTAACATTGCTTTATTTGGCTAAAAATCACGAACCGTTGCCTCCCTTTCAAGCGACGACTAAAAACTGACAACTGACGGTTCGTCCCGCATTCGTTACGCGTGTTACACGTACGATGCAACAATTCTCCATCTCCACTAGCTGTAACATAACATGTTCGGTGTTACGTTTCGAGCTATTTGACATAAATGGATACTCGCTTTTACATGCCCTTTAGGGAGGATAAGGAGTTAAGATACAAGTCTCTATAGAAAACTCTCCTTAATTTTAGCCGAAGAACTACCTGCTGAAATCTTTCACATATATCTAGGATCGCCCTGAAAATTAACCAAAAAGGAGATGGAGACCTACTAAAAATTGGCATCGGATGTTGGTTTCAAACATATAAATGTTTTTAGGGACTAGAATTTCGGGAATGCAAGTAGATACCTGTTCTTAGTTATTATAATTATTTGCTAATATTATTACTGTTCTCATATCTTTTTGTATATAATCCTCATTATGTGTCAAATGACCTGATTTTTTAATTTCCCGCCTAGCCTAGCTAGCTGCTAGTGCGACCATAGCCACCAATACAGGAAACGAAAGTTCCAAGAATTACGTCTTCTCCATAGAATGACCATTTTCAATCTCCATAAAAGCATTTTATATATTTTATAATTTTTATGTCACCAACATTATATAAAAAATTTAAATTAATGTATTAAAATAGTACCGAGTAGTAAAATAGTACTACCGAGCCGGTGGCTCAGGGCTTAGCGTCTCGATCGCTCAAACCAGAGGTCGTGGGTTCTAATTCCCATTCCACCAACAATTTTTAATTAAATTGTTTACTCGTAGATCAAGGCTTATTCGCAGGGATGGCTTGGCAACCATCCTGGCGATGGCCTAGGATGGGAAGAATGTCAACTTGGTGTTAATGTGAGAGGAGATTAAAATCAGTTTATGTTTGACTTGTCCCCCTAACTATTGAGGTTTTCCAGGTTTCCCTCATTCCAGCACTGAATGGTGGTTAGGGCCTACCAACGTAAGTCGTTCCTGAGGCGCAAATGCGGCCCGCGAAATAATAATATGCCGCCCCTCTCCCACACAAATCTCAGACTTTCGGGCTAATCCTTGTGATTAGAATGAGGGGTAGAGATATTATTATTATTATTATAGTACTTTCATAAATTTACGATTTTGATTTTTAGTTAGTTGATTGCAAAGAAATAAATAATCGCTTGTGAAAGCACTATTTAATCCTACAGACATGCGTTACAATCATGTAACATATTAATAATTATTAGTCATTATTCTTTTATTCGATCGTAAATACTGGTAATTGATGCACATGTGTAATGCACAACTTGCCGAGACAATAAAAAACTTCTGGGTTATGTCTAGTTTCACTACGGTTTCTGCCCAGTTTCCACAAAGCATATAAGGTAAATAATATCATAAACGTTATTTCTGGACGTAGATTTATCCGTCAAGAAAAGTTAAAATGTGCAAATTAACACCAAATTTGGTCATTGGAAAGTACTATTTAAAACACTAAGCGAGCACGATTAACATATTCTCAACATTTATCTCACAAGCCTCGACATTTATATGCAAAAAACCAGTTGCAGGTTTAACTGAACCGTAAATTATTCAATTGTATATGGAGTGTTAAATATTTTGATTCTTTGTAGAAATACCTGTATGATATCTTTATAAAAGTGAGCCTGAGCAATAAGCCTGTCGTGATATTAAAATGCTGTATTGCGATGAACATATAATCTGCAGTGAAATTTGTCCAACGTACTTTGTCGTGACATACTGGTAGGTATACGTTTCTTATTTATGAGATTGAATAATGAACATGGATGACGTTTCACAGAAACTTACTCGAAACTGTAAACAAAAATCATCCATCTTTTACAGGTATGTATTGTTATGCACAATATCTAAAAATGTTAACAATGATTGCTTTTAAAATATTTGTTTTATGTAGGGTTCTGAGACTTCAATTCAGAACTCGTGCAATTAGCCCAAGTGATGCACTTGAGTGCATCACTTGGGCTAGTTTACCTAGCACAGATATTTATTTTCTGATTAAACTTATTTTCCTTAGTTTCGGCGCGACACATTTATAAAAAAATAAAATTTTTGTATTCACTTCAACTTTACTTAAAGTTAAACTTGAAATAGGGGGCTACACCTTATAAGTATGCCTAATTTCTAATTCATTGGTATTCTGGACTAGCACAGACCTTTTCTTAAAACTCCTGAAAAGTACTACAGGATATAAAGTATATTATAACAAGTAATCAGAAATTAAGATTTGCCTATAGCTCTTTATTTCATGTTTAGTTTCCAAATTAAAAGTAGTATTATCTCGAATTCAAATAAATTAAATCCAATAAAAACACATTGAGTACTATCTTGGAATATTCACAAACGTTTTATGAAAGCCAATAAAAAATACTTTTTAAATTAACAGCTTTGTTGTGTATACTCTACAACTTACTAGGGCAGAATTTCCATCCATAGTGATTTCTATCCAAATATGTAAATATATAATTTTTCTTCCAGACAATCATATTAGTTTATTTATGTCCTGGACATTCCTCACCCTATCTAATAGATAAAATAATGTAGTACACTTAATTGAACTTGCTGACAAGATGTTTCTATTTGATATTGATACTATCTACCAAGACAAAACTAGTAGAAACGGTTAAAATTCCATATTTTTTAATCAAAAATTGAAAAAATCGGGAACACAAAATGTCTAGTAAACTACAGTTCTCTCCTAGAAAATATGTGATAAATCTTTTTAAACTTTTGTTCACATCACTGAATTGGGCAGTATACCAAATTTAATAAAATTTTCTCAATCGATTACTGAGTTATTCAGATGAAATCTGTATCTCGGGTATCCCCTTTAAGGGCGATTCCCACATAACGGCGCGACGCTGCTGCAGCGCTGCTATGTGGGAATCGGCCTTAAGCTCTCTATCCACATAAACTGAAGGAGATAGATCCGCAATAGCGTTTATATTAACATTTATTTCTAAAATGTAAAACAGCCGTATCTCTACATACCTATTACAATAAATATTATAAAAATCTATAACGACTTAAGATATATAGTTTTTACACACATCATAATTTGAATGTTTCAATTTAAAATAAATATGCATTATTTGAAATATAAAGCAGTCCTTTCGCCTAATTAGCAAGACAATTTGCAAATATAGGCCATTTCTTGTGAAATATGACCCCTAATGTTACACAAAATACTTATTCCTTGTATTTAGTTTTTACAAAGAGGTAGAAAAGGTCAGATGTCACTTATTTCAGAAAATATAGCTGGAACGTGTTGAGAACAAATTTAGTTGTGACAGTTCTAAATGTATAGCATATCTTCACCAGACACTGAAGTAAATCAGAATATGTTTTATGGAAAATCCTTCGAAAGTATTAGATACAGGAACGATTTACACTGGCCATAACTACCATTCAGTGCTGGAATAAGAGAAATCTTTAAAACCTCATTAGTTATTTATTTATTTATTTATTTATTTATTTATTTATTTAAAATTCGTGTTAATATACACCAGGGTGTTTACACTCGTCACAAAAAACAGAATACGGAGATTACTTACTTACTAGCTAGAGTACAAATAATCATATTAAAGTGCCTATTATAAAAAGATTAAGATCAATAAATAACAAGTAGAATTATAGATACATACATATTACAAACAATAAATTAAAAGAAAAAAATACTACGAACAAACAAATTTAAAATAGTCACTAGATCTCGCGAAAGTCGCTTGATAAAAATTGATTAAAATCATAAAACGCGTTCATCAGTAAATAATTCTTATTTTTTTTTTTTAAATTTATTCAAGTGTAGAGTCTTTAAATGGTCAGGTAGAACATTAAAAAATTTCACACCCAAATAACCAGTACCATTTCTTGTTCTTGTTAACCTTAGGTATTTATCTGAGGAATAATTTCTATTACGGGTGCTATATGAGTGACTTTCATGGTTGCAATGGAATGACTCTATATTTTTCTTCTATATATATAACATGAACAAGGCAATGGAATATACTTATAAGTACAAGGAAACGTGAGTACATTCAACTTAACAAACTGATCTCTACAATCATCTCTGTATTTTAAACCCGCTATAACCCTTATAGCCTTTCTTTGCGCTAGAGGGTGCGTGACCCCAAACAAGTATCGCGTAGGATAAAACAGAGTGCATAAAACTATGATACACCATTAATAATGTATTCCTGGACATTACACGTGCTAGACTTCGAAGCAAGTGGATATACTTAGACATTTTAGAGCAAACGTAGTTGACATGCTGGTTCCATAATAATTTAGAATCCAGGTGTACCCCCAGAAATTTAACAGAATCAGGATTACTTATATGTTCTGAATTTCGTAACGTGAAAATCATAGTTTCGGTTTTTGTCGTGTTGAGACTTAAGTTATTAGATGAAAACCAGTTATTAACATGTGATAGTGTTTTATGCCTTTTTTCTGTCAGTAATGTGAAATTACTATTTCTAGTTATTATTTTAGTATCATCAGCAAAAAGTACACTATTTATATTATCTTTATCTAACGAATTTGGGAAGTCGTTTATATATACCAAAAAAAGAAGAGGGCCTAATACTGAACCCTGAGGTACCCCATGTAAAGGTATTTTAATATTGGATTTGACTTGATTATATTGAACATATTGAGCTCTATCACTTAAATAAGATTTCACCAAATTTGAACTATCACTTGAAAAACCATAATAATATAATTTCTTTATCAGGATAGAGTGCGAAACACAATCGAATGCTTTTGTTAAATCCAAAAACTGGGAGTCTACGTACTCACCATTCTCAAAACCAATATTAATCATTGTTGTTAGATAGTCAATAGCCAATGTAGTTGATAGGTTATTACGGAAACCATATTGATGACAGCTGAAAAGCTTGTTAGACTCAAAATAAGTTGCTATTTGATTATTTAATAAATTCTCATAAGTTTTTGCCAAGACCGGCACTACGGAAATGGGCCTATAATTTGATGGGTCATTAGTTAGGGGAACAGTCAATCATCAACTGAATTTAATCTCTCACATTAACACCAGGTTGACATTCTTCCCATCCTAAGGCCATCGCCAGGATGGTTGCCAACCCATGCCTGCGAACAAGCCTTGATCTATGAGTAAACAATTTAATTAAAAATTGTTTGGTGGAATGGGGATTCGAACCCACGAGATCTAGATTGAGCGATCGAGACACTAAGCCCTCTTATTCTTACTCACTTATTACCACTTATCAGTCACTTATTCCAGTGTAAAAGCTAGCGTAGTAGAAAGAGTAACTCGTACATTAAAGAATTTAATGTGGAAGCAGTTTATTTTGCAGGGAACTTATAAATGGTTAAATATATTAAAGGGCCTTGTAAACTAATATTGAACAATTAAGTAAACATTTCTTTTAGTAAATATAACTGTTGATATTCAGGCATGCCATAAAGCATTGTTTCCTATACCTAATTGAAACAAATATATTTCACCTCCTAACAACTAAAAACCATAACTAATTCAGAAATAGTTCTGATAGAATGTAAGTAACTTAAAAGTTATCCTAGCTGCTGAATTTTTAGTGTATTTAGATGTTGATAGATGCCATCACTTCTAATTTAAGCCACAGAAAAAAACTACAGAAAAAAATTTGTTTACTAACTATAATTTACATCACATTAGAACCCTAGGGAACTATTATTCAAGAGGGTGGGACGGTTTATCTACCGTTTAATACATTTTTATATCATACTTTACGTTTTAACCAAATAGACCGAATATATTATATGCTACATTCATAATATACATGAATAATAGGTTCATTTAAATTTTCATAAAATGTTAGTAAAAGTAAGAAAGCGATAGACGATTGCAAAGATGAACGAATATAAAACATTTGGTATCACGAGCGGCAACGAGTGCATCCAATAATACTAATTGTATGGCTAAAAAGCCGTAAGCATATTTTAAAATCTGTTGCAAAAATGTTAGAAATTGTAATTATATTCTGAGTTATTTTATTTTTTAGTATAAAAGATACTGCTTATATGCAACTGTAATATAAAACTAATTTCAATATCATATTGCTAATAATAGCTGGCGCCTCCTTATTCCTCAACCATAACACAAATTGTAGGTATTTCCTGTCAATAATCGTGCTCACTAGAGAGCGAATAATCGTTTTCCTAATTAATATTGTCTCCAAATCGCCGAATATTAAACTCTGCGTCTGAAAACCTTCAAGACGTTGTCAAGTGTTTACTCTTCCTGTTAGGGAGAGTAACTTCCAGCATTTTTAGTATATTTATAGCACCAGGTATTTCCCCTGAAAAAACAGAAGGAAAACGCTGATTGATTTATAGCTCCCACTCAGTTATGTTCTGACGATTTCCACAGAATCAAAGGAATCTTGTTTTACAGATATTAACATTTCGACCTCGCTTTTTCAAAAATATACAAACTGTCTAATTTGTATGCGATCGTTTCTTGATGTTTTGGTTAAGCTCAAGACTGAGATTTTTTAAGAGATTACTAAAAAAAAATGTTTCTATTAATAAAGTATTTTTCAATCGACAGCAGATCGCTGTTCTTAAATATGTTTGGACTTGAAGTGGATGTATTTCGGTTAAGTAATGCTTTTATTAGGCATATGTTTAGCTTAGTTGGGATGCAAAGTGTAGCCCAAATAAACAGTAGATCAGTTAAGTGCATTAATGTATTTGGTGATGAACTCACACTAGATTTCGTATCATGAAATTGCGTATTAGTATTCAGGCTCCATATTTGTTGGTAGCAATATTCTTCAGGACATGCAAAAAATCACCTAGCTCAAAAATTTACCTTAATGTAAAATAATTTTGAATCAATTTGTAAATATTACTTATTTTATTTGTTGATTATTTATGATACCTTGCATATTTTATCAAATTGACTACAGTTTGATCTATTAATCATTTTTAAATGTAAGCCAGTACATTTAGAGGTTAAGTAAACATAGCCCATTGCAAAAAGCCATATTATATTTATGTCAATTATTCATATATGAAATTAGATTACTTTAAACAAAAACAAATGATAAACTGCTATAAATCCTACAAGTTTACAAAAATAACATCATCTGAATTCGTACATCAACCCAGTTATCATCGTATGCAGTTTGTTGAAAATTAATTGTGATGACTATTTTATACGTAAGTTTTACAAGCTTTTTATTTTTTTTTTATTTTTTTTAGTTTACTTAATGTATACATTTATATCTTTAACATAGCCAGCTATTTCTGAGTTAATGTATGACTTAAAAATTAACTATTTATAATAGAAAGAGAATGTCAAGTGTAGTGTTCCCAAGTACGACAATAATAATTAATTTTCTTTTGTTCTATTAATATAAACCATTCACTATATGACCGATAAAATGGCAATTTTATCGTTAGTGTTGAAACACACCTATACTTGGAATAAACGGTAAAAATACCATATAATATCAAATTATTTATGCATGCAAACTAAGTAGACGCCGCAAATGTCGAAATCGAAAATAGAAGTGATGTAACTACTTATTAGCAATTCCAAACACGGTTTTAAACAAGTTAGACAATATATTTTCGAGATCTTTGGGAGGTTTAACCAACGATGGTCAAGGTCAAGATAATAATATATTGTGTTTGTTTAATGTACAGGATGTCGGTGAAATAGTGTCAAGTTTACAACAGACAGTTACGAGAATAGAATTACATCAGCATATAAAATAAAATAGGTAATTTCGTGAGGTTAAAAAGTATATATTTTGACTTAAAAAATATGCAGAACTCCTGAATTGATTAATATAATTATTATTTAATTGAATGTGGAATTGGATGAATATACATATAAAAAACATTTTTTTTTCTTGAAGTAGTGTTTACAGTATTACCTTAACAAAACCAAATGCAGATGTCCTATTCGAGAATACAATATACAGATATTTACTTTTAACATTTTTTTTGTTTTTCCTTTATTCAAGAGGTCATAGACCTAATTACAGAATAGTTACAGATGCGCAAAATTTACAAGTAAAATAAATACATAAAATACCTACTAATCTAAACAAAAATAAATAATATACAACTACAAATAAGGAAACCTACAAAAAAAGTTAAAATTTCCAAGAATTCTTAAAGCCTTTCCAATTTTGTGAGTAATATAATTCGCAAAGGAATTTTTTTTTGTCAAATATGACTCCCAAGTCACTGATTGTTTCATAACTATTATTGATTGATATGATATTATGACTATGATTGATTGATAAATGATAGTATTTTATTTAGTAATAACAGGTAATACATTGCATTAGGAAGGATTCAGGACAAGCTTATTCTGTGTCCAGCAGACACTAAGAAAATTCGAATTATTATTAAGACAAAGAAAAAGACAACTTGCACCGATGTTAGCCACAATATCATTAATGAAAATATTGAACAAAAGTGGACCTAGATTAGAGCCTTGTGGAATTCCTGATATTGGCAATACTTGAACAGATACTGACACGGTATAATAGAGATGTTTTAACTGCAATCAAACACTCTCCTAAGAAATCCGAAAATTATTTTAGTTAATAAGTATTTTCTGATTGTCACTTATGTCACAGAGGTTCAGAAACAAAGTATTATAAACATGTTACATCATTCCTATTCAGAAAAAAATATTATTCTAATAACCGCATACCTTACTGCAGTTGTTATCGTTGAATACTAGCTCGGGGGCTTTTTGGCAATTTGCAGGTAATTAATTCATCGCGTGCACTTTATTGCGGACCTACAAGAAGTGAGTGAGAACAAAAAAGCACTTGCAGGCGTTCTTAAAACGTATTTCTTGCGTTGCCTCATCAGCAATAATATACGTGTTATGTGTGTGTGTGAAAGAACCTCGACAGCCAAAACTCATTTAAATCCTACAAATAAAACAAAAGTTCCTGGGACCAGACCAGGTTCGCCTCGTATGTTTTCTTTTCTGACCCGATGGAATATATTTTCAGATATGAATATTTATACAGCCGAAGGAGACGGTGTACAAGGGGAAACCAAAACGGCAGTATTTCAGTCGTGCTTCCTTTGGCTTATTTATGTAACATGTGGAGCTGAAAAAAATAATTATGTATTCGAATTTCCTTAAGACGTATCTTTCCAAGAGAATTATAATAAAGAAGCAGCGCAAGGAGAAAGACTTAGAATAGATACAAATGATTAATGGAGAAGCGAATATCTGTGGAACTTCTAAAATAAACGCACTTAGTATAGATTTTGGATTGGATAAGGGCAATTTACGCCCCACATTAGGCGCCACATATTTCTTACATGCCCTAAGATATGTGGTTGAGGTGAACATGAACCTGCAAAGCGAAATAACACTAAATTGTTTATTATCATATTTCGAGTCCATCAAATATTTTAAATGTAATAAAGCAACAAGCAACCCTTAAATGTATGGATGTAGTGTGAATGAAAATGAAATAAGCAGAACAGTATTTTCTTTTCAAATATCATTTAGAAATTAAACACACTTAGAAAGATCTATTTACGCTAAACAAATGGAAATTCTGAATATTTGTAGACTTATTAGTGTCTAGTGATGATAAAAATGCTAATTGCTCTAATTGCATTTAAATTACGTAATTTTGTATGTGTAAATTACTTTATTTGTAGTTTCCATTAAATGGAATCTGTTACAAAACTGAATTAGTCAACAAAATTATATATTTCTTTGCAGACATAAACTTTAAATCTTAAAAGTGATGTTATCAGTCGATGAACTAAATATTTGTATGCAGAATTGTTTTTGGGCCACCGTATTTCATCAGTTCCTGAATTAAAAAAAAAATATCTACTGCCTCGTCTATAATGCATCCTCTCCCAATGGCGAAGTACCTAGCAATTTATCAGCTTTGTTTTGCATCTTCATTAAAATTAAATTGAACAGCAAATAGTGTTAAAGTTATTCTCATATGGCATCTTGATTTGTTTATCAAACTCATTACAAATCGTTTTAAGAATTACCAAATGTACTCGTAAGTAGCGTTACAGCAATCGATAGTAATGTTAACGTTCCAAAGACGGGTAATAGCAATAACTTTTCTTAATTCAAATTTACTATACACTGAGGACATAAAGTCCGTCCCCCCCTCTAATTTTTGAACCACTGGGTAGATTGTGATGAAATTTGGAAAGATAATATTTGACTAAATTCTGCATTTCTTGACACATCAATGACAGCTCTGAATGTCAAAGTGGCAGCTGGCCGCGCAATAGGAACATTTTTTTAAATGGAAATGGGGGTCGAGTAATAACTCATTTTGAAGCTATTTTTATGCTCAAAACATCCCCCAATTTTGAGAAAATTTGGTTCAGTAATTTGCAAATAAAAACCAGTAATATCAGTTTATAACATAATCTTTTTACCACATAATCTTTATAATAGAACTTACCCATGGAACATTTATTTGTCAGGAGGTTTATTGTGGTCATTTTCAACATCTTTTGAAGTAACACGTGTTTTCTAAATTTGTTTCTGCCTCTACGTTTAATTTAAATTATTTCATAATTTTTTAATTTAGGTTATTTTAGGTTAGGGATGGTTTATTGTTTATTTGTTTAATTTTAATGTTTATTTTGCTTTGAATAATTTACAATAATTTGTAATATGTATGTAAAAAATGATATAACAGAAATCGATATTACTGGTTTTTATTTGGAAACTACTGAACCAAATGTTCTCAAAATTGGGGGATCTTTTGAGCATAAAAATAGATTCAAAATGAGTTGTTACTCGACCCCCATTTCCATTTAAAAAAAATGTTCCTATTGCGCGCCCAGCTGTCACTTTGACATTCAGAGCTGTCATTGATGTGTCAAAAAATTCAGAATTTAGTCAAATATTATCGTTCCAAATTTCATCACAATCTACCCAGTGGTTCAATTAGATGGGGGGGACGGACTTTATGTCCTCACTGTATAGTATATTTAGAATCATTAAAGATAACATATACATGCAAATCCTAATAATATTGGGGTAGTAAAAAAGTAGATGAAATAGTAATTATATATAAATAGCAGAGCTTATCAAGACTTGTGAAATAATACCTTTAAAATTTGACATATAGATCTAGTAGTCTTTTAAAAACTATTGTATACACTCCTTAAAGCTAAAGTAGTTTTCTCTAATAACCAAACAGGATGAGTTTTGTAAAGGAATGACATAAAACAATTAAAGAATTTATAGTATAGTCAATGATGCAGCTACGGACACCGATGTTTCAAATTTGTTTGCTCCTCCTCAGTAGCGTAGCTAAAGAATCGAGAATGGTATATAGATTTGGAACAAATTTGAATGAAAATTTTATTAATTCTATACTACGATACACTTTTATGCATAATTGGGCGACGAACCAACGATATTAATCAACGGCGAGGGTTAATTGGTTTTTGTATACATGGGCAAACAAACTTTACATTTTTTCTAAAAGCCATCATTTGTGTGAAAATTTTAAATGGCCCACCCGGTACAAACAAAAGTCGAACAATAACGGTTGTCGTTTACGCTTCACCCCTTTGCTCAATAACAGTTTCGAATGTTACCCTTGTAAACACTTAATTCAATTAGACACTTAGCCACAAGCTCTGGGATGCAAGCGCGTCGAGGCATAAGAAACCTCACGACATAATATTAAAATGTTGAGCTACGCTGACTCAAGCACAAGTAAGCCTACTAAGCTTGGAGGAGTTAGCGCTGCGTCCTTAAAAATTCGCAACCAATTAGAACTATAAGTATAGTCTGTCGGTGGAAGCGGAACGCACAAGAGCTTTGCTAAAAATCCCAAACTCTCGGTCCGCTGTTGCGATGGCGCATTTCAAAGTTTGAAGGTTGAAGGGCTCTTCAGGCCTATGATGGTGTTCCTACGGCTCTGGCATTGTTTTATGTTTGTGTAAAATAGTGTTTAGGTGGTTTGCTAGGTGGCCCGGAAAATGTTATCGACTTACCTGAATTCCAACGATTTATTCGTGCGGTACTGGCGGGGGATGGTAAGTAAATAATATTATAAGAAAATGCCGGTGAATAAAGTGATTTTTTATTCTTACAAAACTGTTTTGATTGCTAACAACTAAGAAGTCTCTGTAAACCTAAACGAAATTTGTTTATATTGCAGTTTATGTTTTTAAACTTATTTTTGTATTATGAATATATAGCCCAGAATTTTATTTTAGTACATATGTTTTGTTTTAAAATAATAATATTAATAGTTCGGAGCTTGAGAGCTTACAAATAAGTTTACTTTTCTGAGTACGTACAAAGTTAAAATAAGTATCTACATATTCAAAATACTTATTGAAATTCAAATAAGTGATCCTACTACGTCGAAAATTTATTTTTGTTTTCTGAAAAATACATTTACATTTGCCAAATAAAATATCAATCAAAAAATTGTCACAGCTTGTCGTTCGTGCATCAAACAAAACAACGCAAAAATACTATTTTAAAATGTAAGCCTTTATTTTTATTCTAAATGCACAATAGGGGTATATTGTATGAGTGGGAATACAGATGATATATAAAGGAACGTACTTAATCCCACTTAATTAGCAGAATAATAGGTCACTAATTAAAAGTAAGTAATTGTTTAATTTGTAGTCGCTTTAACAAATTAACAGAGTTCAATTTAGAGTTTAAATTAGAACAGTTTGCTCCCATTTTACTCTGAAACTGGATTAAGGAGCTATTGATGAATAGTAATAATTTTAGATTTTGTTACAGAGTAAAATTGTTAACAGTTCCTATCGGTTATGATTTTTTATTACATTCACTTCTGTATCAATCACCAATGCCATCAAAGTCCATTGGTAAATGGTCTAATACTTGAATAATTATTCTTTTTGTGTTATTCAAATTGTGGAGGCAGCAAGATTTCTTTGGACCATAACATGTTTTTCATTTCATCTCAAATTCAGAGATACTTTGCGAAATAAATCATGGAATATTAAACACCCTGTTCGTCCATATAATTTTCTATAGATAGTGAGAGATAATCATTGAAAATGTCTGTTTGTTTGACTAAATGCCTAAAGTCGTAGTTTGGAAGATCCAAAAAATATGCTTTTATAGAAAAATAATGTACTATTACGTGTGCAAAACCTCTTTTTTAAAATAAGAAGATAACATTTTTTATTTAATAATGTTTATACCCGGAAGGTGTATTAAATTAGGCCCTTATTCTAAAATAGGGCGTAAACATTATAATTTCATGTTTAATTTTAATATTATTAAAATCAAAATGTTGTCAGCAACTTGATTTATTCAATCGTCTACATTCGGATAATTCAGAACATCTGGAACTAGGCTACAAGTGTCGAGATCGCATTTTGTTACATACGTCTTCGTTATATTTTTATAGTACATGCCCTGCATCGCACACCCAACACTTTTTAATACATTTGACTTGTTTTGGCAGTTATAAAAATAGATATAAAGTGCTTTAAACACTATGAGGATTAAAAAAGACCAACTGTCAAAACTTTGGATGGTAGAGCCAGACACCATGCAGGTTAAAAAAAACAAATGTGTTAAATCATCAAAATTGATGTATGAGAGTAAATAAATTGTGAATATCCAAATAAAAAATGGAATATCGACACACTTATATCATTTAAGAAAACCTAGCTAAGATACAATCAAATAAAAATGAATGAAATGAAAAAATACACATTTCTGGTCGGTGCCACTGCTACAGTTCACTATACAACTCTAAATACATCTGAAAAACAATTTTCCTTCCAATATCACATTTATCAAAAAATCATATGTCGCTTCAAAGTCAAAATAAATACCCTCCCTTAATTTCAATCGAGGTTCATTCTCTCTGTAGAGTTGTATAAATAATTATTCTTCGCTATATATCGACTTTGCTATGCAGAACACGTAAATAAAAGCAGTTCTGGAGAACTGTTACATCGCGAGTTGAGTCTAAATAGTAATTAATGGCACTGATGTAAGTATAAAACAGTAAATAAATACGTGATTTAGTTTAGATTAGATACGGTCTTCATTTAGAAAAACAAATATTTAAATGATCCAACCAATATAGTAAACAGGATATCATGCTCAAAGTATGAGAAACCGTTCTCGAGTCTATCAAACGGTAACAACTGTAGAGTTTTCGAAAAGATGATACAACACTCTGCATATCTTCACAACTATTTTGAGAAAAATAGAAATAACGCTTTTTTGCAATTTTTTTCCTAAAATATACTGTTTCAGTTTATACATAGACTGATGCCAGGCCAGCATCTAAAGATTTTTAGGGTTAAATTGTAATGTTGATTATTTTGACTCTGTCAATCTTCTTAGTATCATCATCTTAGAATCATCTTGGTATGGATAATACCTAAGATAAAATCATTGCAAAGATTTTTCTTATCAAGTCTCTAGAAAACAAGATCTTTTGTCATTCCCCATCATGGAGACTATTGGAAATATCTGTATTTACAGGTTATGTATCAAAAATGCTATCACGGGCACATTTAATAATACTTAGGCTTACTTATCCCCAAACTAATTTTAATTATATACCTGCCGGTGATATACTGATAAGTAACTACAAAATATTCATTTTTAAAACACTTAAAACACTACAGCTAGATAATCAATAAGACGTAGTTGTTATAGATTTTGCAAAAAGCCTTCGATAGAGTTGCCCATTGTGTACTACTTGGAAAACTTCATAACTTTGGATAAGTTCAGATGGATGGCTGAAATTATCTTTATCATATCTGGAAAAGCGAAAACAATATGTAGTATACAGAGGAGTAAAATCTCTGGAGTACTTCGCACCCTCGGGATGTCCCAAGGTTCAAATCTGGGACCTGTGTTTTTCTTATGTTTAATCAGGGATCTTCCTCGACTAGATTTTTATTCGGAATGCCAGTTATTTGCTGACGATTTTAAAATTTACAAATCAATAAATGGTATTACTGATTGCGATCTGCTACAGGAAGACATTAATAAAATTTACGATTGGTCCACCAAAAATTATTTGAACTTTAACATAAGCAAATTATGTTCCACATCACCATAACAGGGGTCTTACAAGAAAAACCAATATTGTCTACATTACAGAATAGGAAAAGAATCTTGTCTTCTTTTCTTGCATAAGATTTTGAATAAATATAAATAAATATGAATAAAATTCAATGTACCTAATCCAATTCCTAATGAAGATAGGAATATTAGTTCTACAGATTTTAAATAGAAATAAGGATACATTTTTTGTTCCTCATACCAATACCTCATACCAATTTGGGTCAAAATTAGCCTCTGTATAGAACGTGTTCCCTGGGTAACCAATTGAATAATATCGATATTTTTTGTGAAAGTCCAAGAACTATTAAAAATAATATTGCAAAATTGTTTAAAATGGGTTATGTGTAGTTTAACTTGTCGTTTTTTCTCTTTTTAGTTAGTGTTGACTGTTTCTTTTTTTTCCATATTTAATTAATGTCAACATAAATTTGTAAATATTGTAAATAAGTATAATTGTTAAAATTATAATCACTTATTGGTCTTAATGTCTGTAGGTTACTGCAATAAATAAATAAATAAATAATGATTTTGATTTTGGGAAGTGACATAAAATGCATCAGTTAAAAAAAGCATACAAATGTAAACATACTTTTATAAACTGGACTTTTTTTGTAAATTTGTTCACTTGTGTAAAAAATTCATAAATAATTTGGAAGGTCGATTACGTACGCATTTGGAAGGTCGCACTTGTAGACATTTTTCTAATGGTTTGAAGTGACAGGCAACTCTTTTCTTTCAATGATGAATGCTGAGTGAATCAGGACCTTCTGTTATTTTATGGTAATGTTGTATATAGCCATTTATTATTATTTATTCAAACTTAACTTAACTGGTACTCTGCTTATGCTTATCACCACCAATGCATTAAAGTTATCGCTTGTATTTTTCAAGTGTCCTGAGGTATGTAGAGAAGGTGCACAGACCTGGTGTTAAAATACGCTGCACATGGCCCACGGTAGCTCTTGTTTACTAACACGGAGGTTTCAAGAGATTAAAAATAAGTCGGAAGGTGAAATCCTTCCCCCTGAAACGGTGAAATGGGGTGGAAGCTCGTCTTCAATAACAGGCCCTTAGCACATGTCTGCTTTGTTTATGTTTTGTTGGTCATTCAGAGGTTTATTACTAATAATTGTGGTGATAGATATCTCTATTAAAGATAAATTGACCACAACGTCGAGATTATTTAGGTTTATTTTTCAGCAAATATACTGAAACAAAATCTGTTTTTAATTTTAAATTTTACATTAGTGTTTTCAGCGTTTTCTTTTCAGGAGTGCTGAAAACATCTTTAAAGATCCTTTTCTGCCCAAAGTTATAGGTTCTTTTAAGTGAACATGTTTTCTAAGCGATCTAAAATATGGAAATATATTTCCAACACAAAAACGAATTCCAAATAAAGAAGCAAAGATTCAGGAAAAATTCGGTTTTGCACAAGCATTCTAGTGGTGGTCTTAATAATTTAAATATTAATCCTGACCCCTAACCCTGACTTTTGATTTTCTTAAGTTTAAAAACTTTTCTGAATTCTGGTTGTGGTAACATACCCCAAAGAATTCATGATATTATTACCTACTGCTATTTTCTAGGACGATGGTTTCACCTGATATAAAAAACTACACCGATTACCTCGATGAAATGATTCTGGAGTGAAACTGTTGACCGTAAAGAGTTTTCAAGTGGTCATTGTCTAAGCCCATTCTTTCATTGCGACGTGACAAAATGGTGTAGTTTTTGTCCCTCCGGCGATTTGTGACGCCTCGTTTTTGACAATAATTACTAATTAAAAATGCTGTTCTCTTTTATATTCCTTGGGAAGGAATGATTTATTGGACGTTGGGTAAAGGGAAAGAAGCCGCTCCAGGGAAGAGGGCCATAAATTACAAATTTCTGAGGAATGCGATCCCGACTTGCGGATATTGCCGCAACGCTTGTCGTTTGTTCTTTGTGGAAGCTGTGAATGCCAAATTGCAATGCTACTGGAGAAATCCTAATCGCATACCTACTATAAATTGCAATACAAAGGGTTTCCATTTATATTTTAACAGCTATATTTATATATAGTTTCATTTACTAGGAACTACAGATGAAAAATACTTTTTATCTTAATTCTATCTTAAATAGAATGCTCTGTATATTTTTACAAGGTTGCATAGAAACGATCTATAGTATCATCCACTTCAAATGGAAGTTTGCTAGGTTTGCCAACATTCTGATGTTCTTTTATTTATTTTTAAGAATTGCAAAGTGATAAGGTAGAAAATTTTAAAAATATCAAAACATTGTTTTGTAATAATTATTGTGGTTGTATTTAGTAGATCTATGATGGAAGATATATTTAAAAGGTTATAGTCTTAAAATATGGGCTGGCTACATAGATAAGTTTCTTATTATTAAGAGTACTGATCCACCTTGGTTTGCTTTACGAAGAGTTTCTTTTAAATAACGAAATGCCATGGTTATAAGCCTTCCGACCTTGGTATACCTGAGTGGACATTTAATTTTTTAAAGTCTAATTCATTGTCTATATGTAACTAATCAACGAGACTACTTTCTACAGGGTGTATCAGTTTTAATCTGTCTTCACGTCATGAACTTACAGAGGAAATAGAAATAAGTGTATTTTGGCAATTGACTGTTTTTCAGACACTTCGATAAGTTTGAACTTGAAGTTGTGTTTATCAATGAATGAGGTGTATTAACATTTTGCAGTAAATATTTTGGAAGGGATCTTTCTTACCACAAATAATGGCATAGTCCAATTCATAGCTTTCTTACAAAAATACTCTAGGTTACTGTCTAAAATTAAATAATGTAATGCAGTGAACCATTAATTTTAAAGCATACTACTGAATGCCATCGAGATTTGGGTCATTTAATGTTAGCAATACTCCAAGTATATTAGATATATAGTGCAAAAATTATAAAAATACATTTGGTCTTCTTCAAAAACATAATGTATCAAAACATCTATATACAATCAGTAGTTTTTTACTATATAAAAATGTTTACTAGGTACTTCATTTATTCCTCTATTTGTTTTTTTGCATAAAACATACATAGGTAATTACTTTATTACTGTGTAAATTAACATTTTTGAAATCACATCATAACGTACTACCTAAGTTATAAAATGATTATTTTAAATACAGTTGAATCTGATTTATGACCACATGTGGTAAAAATGTGCAAGCCATACGTTTTTACATATTCCCCGACTTAGCAGAAACAGTTTTACAACATCCGCAGTATTGCGCAGACTGTATTTATTACATTATCTGTTATTTTGTCGCCAATTATAAAAGAATTCGCCAGGCTTGACACTGCACTTTCCTAACAACTTAGTAGTATGACATAATTGTACAGAAATATAGCGATGACCAATCACAATCGTTAAATAAAGACAATTACCTAACGACTTGTAAATAATGGATTTTCCGACACAAGTTTATAAATGTGTTATGCCTTAATCAGTTGTAAATCACGCGGCAGATGAATTGAAGGAATAGGTGATTCTTAACAATACTCGCTTCAGTAAAAGCATACAATGTTGCGAAATGCTGCTGTTTAATAAAATGCTAATTAATAAACCTATATAAAGCCGCGTGCACACTTGTAACCGAACCTCGATGCGTAACTCCGTCACGAACATTCACGAACATCCTGCGATGTTCCATGTTGTACAGCCCTGTCAGTTGCGTTTCCAAAAGAGGTGAATACAAACGTGTGTCAAAACCATGGACAATAATTATATTATTATAATTATTGTATTGCATATTGTATATTGGTATTGCAGTTTATACAGTAATACCGACAACTGATGGGAACGCCGCGAACATTCATGTTCGCTCTGATCTTACGTGACGATATTGCAGGGTTCCGTCCTCACCTCGTGTTGAAGTTAACCCGTGTACTGACTATGTAGCATGTTTATGAAACTTTTGTTTTGAAACTGTTGTGAAACAATCGTTTGCAACATGTTTTAAAACAAGTTACAGATTTTCTTCCGTGTTTACCGACACAAGACGGGAACAGTGCAACTAGTTATAGAACACGTCTGTTTTAAAACATGTTTCCTTTCAATTTGTAACATGTTATAAAACTGAGGTAAAACACGATGTTTTAAATATGTTACATAGTGGGAACGCGGCTTTACACGACAGAGGTCACAACGAAGTTCTATTACAAATGTGTATGGTGTTTTATTTTAGCACCGCATGGTACTACATAACTCCTTATATTATCGACAAAAAATAACAAATGTAAATTCATAAATATCAGGCGGCCAATTTTATTAGCTTTTCTAAACAGATTTGTATATAATTTTTACAACTTCCTTTGCAGTACAGAGTATATATCTAATAAATAATGTAACCGAAGAGAGGATGTTATTTCAATGGAATTTTGAATACTTAAGAATGGCTTCTTCCGTGAAAATATTTACATAAAGAGATTTTCTGGGAGCGAGCAGGTAGATTTGGTTTGCAACAGAAGAATTTCGTTAGCCCATTCGTGAAGTGGCAAACAAAAAGATAATAGAACATAATAGGAGTAACTACTAACAACTGTATGTTAACGAAACACGTCAAGGGAGTTATTGTTGGTAACGGTCAAGCAATTGAAGCAAATTCTAAAAAACATGCATTGTCCAATGTCAGTAAATCTCCCTTGGGAATATAGAACATAAATATATTAGGACATTTTTAAGTACATACGGCTATCGTGTCAAGTACGGTTCTCATGCTAAATATCGCTAATCTGTTTTTTTTTATCAGCATGTGCACGTTTATTCCCGTTTCCCGCTACCTTTTAAAAGACACAAAAAGATCTGTTGGATCACTTTTTGAATTGTTATATCTACTTATATAATATTAACTATTATTTGACTTTGTCTACAGAATGTGTTTTTGACCTCACAGTCTTCTACTTTCCTTCTCTAAAAAGTGACACTAACTGTACAAATTATTTGTTGATCAGCATTGCATTTCCAGTTGGCAAGATTACCCGTTAGTACAGAGGTTGCATTTATTATTTGTAAATGACAGTCACAGCTGTTCCATTATAAATATTTTAAAACATGTTTATCAAGAATTGTTTTCTTGATAAATTTTCATTGCCGGGTCCTTCGATCCTTAATGACATGTGTAATAAGGGCAATATGCACATATCGTTATATTGTTGTGTATAAACCACTAGGTTCATTTTTAATAAATTATTCATGTCACAGTATTAAAAGTCGTATTGTCTATATCTTCATGCGTAAGTAATTGCCATTTTGAAGCTATTGTATGATAATGAATATCTGTAAATTCGTATGCTGTGGGCGGAATTTTTATACACCACCGAATTTAACACTATTTAACAGCAATTATGATATGGACCTTTAATTCATTACATCATGTTTACAACTATGTACAATGTAAGACAAGAGAAACTATACATCCTTTCTTCCTTGGTGCTAGAAAGGAACGCGCGACATACACAACATTTAATTTAAAAATTCAGAAAGATAAAACAACAAAGGTAATAAGGCCTAAAAATATTTCATGAAATAATCTATTTCAATCAGAATTACGATGTATTTTTTTCTCTCTGAATCGATAATCTGATCTGAAAAATATTTTTCATTGTAGGTCAATTACTCCAGAATATTTATTTCATTTTGTTGCTGGCCTCTACTCTTGTACCAGGCTCTAAGGACACCTTGACTAAATTTACTATCACCAAGCCATAAATGATCCATTGCAAAACATATAGTGATATTATATTATAGATTGGTGATATATATTTAATGTTTTTATGTATCACAATGTTAAGGTTTCCAAGCGGTCAGATTTTTTGCGCAACGGTCTCGAATTTACATTACCTAAATCTCGCAGATTCCGTTGGCCTTTAAAACAGTTCTTATTTTTTGATAACATTAATAAATATGTATATTATTGTTAAAGATTATTGGATATGTCAGAAGATGACTGTATATAGGATACCTAATCAGGGGTGAAATTTTACAGCAAATTGAAATATCAGAGAATTTGGTCAATTATGCACGTCCAATGTTAAACATGTACTTACACTAGATAACACTCAATTATTTTTGTTTCGATTTAGCCTTAAAACGTATTTCTTTTTTCTTTTCTCGTTCATTTTTTAATGTGGTGTCCGAGTACGGCGTTGCCTAATCTATATTTTCCCCAGCCCTAGGGAAATTGTACACAATTTGACAACACCGCCTTTGGGGTGCCAGGAACAACCCCCAAGGACGAGGTCTCAACGATCTAGGTCTTCAAATAAGGGAGATAATAGGCCCTTTTGTCCACATTTCCTGGATGTCGCCAGCGGTACTTATCGAATTACTCGTATAACTTGGTTGTTGATTATTTATTGAACTGCCCTTGTATGTGGATTATTCGTGTGTATTTGCTGGAAATTTCTACGAGGATCTAGAAGCCTAGTTCACCTATATAAAGGCCGCGGCGTGCCGACGAAGAAATCTGTCTTAATAGGACAGCGATCAAGAGACGAAACAATACTTCAGTGAAATAACTGTAATTTTCGAAGTATTTTTGGTGTGTAATTATTTAGATATTGTACAAGGAGTGTTGCATTGTGTCTTAAGTGTTGAATAAAGATTTTACTGTAGTATAAAAGTCTCACTTACCTTTAGAACCCCGGAAGGAGTAACAATAATTATATTATAAAGATGGACTATCATGACAATATTTCCTGCAATATTAATTTTATTTTCCTACCCTGTACATTAAACCTCCATTCAACACTACAAAATGAATATTCTTGGAATAAAATGTTTTCAATTAAAAACGGGTTTGCGCGGTATCCTTATGACCTTGCGCATACTTTTAATTCCAAAAATAATTCTTAATTTATTGAAGGCATTTTGCGGCGTGCTGAGTAGACTCGTCAAGCAGACGCATAAAGATAAATTTTAGTTTATAACCCCTCGTCGTAAAAATATATCGGCTTTGACTGGTGGGTATTTATTTTACTTCTGATTGGATTTCAGTTTATGAATCTGTTAAACGAAACTTTAATCTTTAAACGTCTTTAACTGAATAATTTCAATGTAATATTATTCCTCTCTTGAAAGCTGCCAAAAGAAACTAATTTGAAACCAATGAACAATGTTCTATACGTAATTTTTCACTGCAGTCATAATATTAAAATCATAGATATTAAAACTTTCCAGTCTGCAAGATAACTTTCAATCTCTTTTCTTTTTAGAAGTGTTTTCGATTTTTACTTTTCTACGGAAATTATAGTAACTTCGTACATGTACATATAGAAAAATCTTGACCGCTGAAGTATTAAATATTAATTTCAAGTAAATCAAAAAGGTGCGGCAATTAAGGAGCGAGACTTTATTATCTTATTTAACAATGGTATATTGCACAGTACAATGAAATTAATGTTACAAGCCATCACAATAGGTTCATCATTTAACGCAAAGCTTCTTACGACGTTTGAATTACAACTTGAAAAGTAACTTTGGAACACTTCCAAAGTTATCTCTCAAAGAACGTGCGTCCGAACAACTTTGGATGTCGTCATTTTCGTAATGCGACCCTTTGATGTGTTTCTTCATTTTGAGGAAGAGAAGGAAGTCGCAAGGGGGCGTAGCGAAGGCTCCACGGGGGTGGGAGAGCACCCTTGCGTAGCCAAAAACTGATGACCAGCTAACGTTGAATGCGAAGCTTGGGACACTTCAAAAACTTTGTAGAATGTAAAATTGACGGCCGACCGGCACATCTTCGTGCTGGATCACCTCTAGGATATGAAAAATCGAAATGAACATCGACGACTGAATTTGCGACTTTGACATGTAAGCCCCGTCGATCACAGTTCTCCCTCCCCCATTGCCCTACCTTTTAGTCTCAGCATAGTATTGAAATACCCAAAACACATCTGCCTAGAATTTCCGCCGGGTTTTCGCCCAATGTCACTAGAAACCTTATGTTGATTCGTTGCTACTTTTCGTGCTCGTGCTATTCGTTCTCATTTTTGGAGAGAGGGTAGTGGATATTGCAACTTCCAAAATAGTAAGTATTTCAAGTTTCTGAAAAAATTCAGGTGCATTTGAAACTTGAAGAGTACCTACCTATATACCTATTTGAGTATGTAAACTTCACCGTATTCGACTGTTTTCCCAGTATTAGAATTTTTTCCCTTCTTTTACGTATGCTATAAATCAGTCTGTAATCTAACTTTAATTCTGTAATCTAACTTTCATTACTGATATTCCTTAGTTAATCAAACCTGAAAAGGAGATACTTTTAAGGCGAATACATTTACCTGCCATCCCTTTGTAAAATGCAACCTTTATCAACTATTAAAATGCAATTCCGTCATCCAATTCCTCCTGCTAACGGATTCATAGCCTGCTTAACTGGATGCTGTGTTTTGACGTTGCCGTGGTAACCACACTAAATAGGACGAAGATCATAGAGTATCGCGTCGAACGCAAAACCTCAAAGCTCGAGTGAGTCGTGAAGCTTTCAGTAGTTCGGTCGATGTTCCCCGACTGTCTGCGGAAAGTCTGGCCCAAGCACAACCCCGGAGTTTATCCGGAAAGAGGGGACTCACTCCGGGATGCAGAAGCGGGCGTGTCTGCAGTATTGCAACGCCGGTAATGATATCAATCTTTTACTGCTCCTCTGCGGGAACACCGCAATTCCGAACTATTTCCCGTAAAATATCTCGTAAATGGAGTTGTAATAATAATTTAAACTTGCAATATCAAATATTCGAGGTGCTAGGCATCTTTTCGACACCAAAATAATTTAAAATCGTATTTGTGATATCCTGTGCGGCAATCCAAGTGTCTGTGATCTAATAGGTTAGACGATATAAGCAATAAGAATATTTTTTGACATGTCCGTTATAAAGTCCGGTGTCCAGCTACCGTTTAGGTGTTGCTGCCAAAATGGGAATTCGAATAATGTGAACAGTCAGAACGATGTGACTGCGAAACTGCTGTACCGTATCGCTTTTACTATCTGGCACGTGGCCTTTTATATTGAAAATTCTGCACGACAGGTAATGTTAATTTTGGAATGTTTCAAATAGTTTTAATATTTTGAAATTTTGCATGTTAATATACAGGGTGACCCATTAGGAATGGAAACACTCGCGTAGAAAAGTTGTTTATGGACCGATTTAAACCGGATTTTTTTTTAAAAGATAGATCTCCAAAAGCTCTATGTTTTTTTATAAAAAATCTGACTACACCACTGGATTTAGTAGTCCCTCGAATACATTTGTACCAATTTTTGCGAAAAAAAGTTTGTTCTTAAAAAAGTTATGACAATATCAGCATCACCAGTGTTTGCCTTTGTCGGTGAACCTATTCTTTTATAAAAATCGAATAGAACCAAAGAGAAACAAAATTAGACAACTTAAATACTGGTGTAATTATTAATAAGAACCATAAAAACCAGTATACACAAAATAACCAACAATTAGTCTGATATAAAGAACAATTGATACAAAAAAGTAATGATTAGAAAATTAAATTTTTAAAAATGAAAAAGGAGTCTGGGCAAATTGGTTCACACTTTTTGAATAAAAAATTATAATGTAGTTATTTTTTATCTAAGAAGGTAATATTATAAGATTTGGCATAATAACCACAAAATAATAATAATTTGACGAACTTACCTATCAATTGTTGTTTATATTAGAGTAATTGTTGGTTATTTTGTGTACCTATACTGGTTTTTATGGTTCTTATTAATAATTACGCCAGTGTTTAAGTTGTTTAATTTTGTTTCTCTTTGGGTTCTATTCGACTTATATAAAAAAATAGGTTCACTGACAAAGGCAAACACTGGTGATGCCGATATTGTCATATCTTTTGTAGGAACAAACTTTTTTTCGCAAAAATTGGTACAAATGCATTCGAGGGGATCCTAAATCCAATGGTGTAGTCAGATTTTTTATAAAAAAAATCGCTAACAAAATTTTTATATTTTTCACTCAATAAAAAATTCGTAGTAGGCCTTGAAAATCAAAATTTCGTTTTCAAATTTTGCATCAACCTAAAGCTTTTGGAGATCTATCTTTTGAAAAAAAAAATCCGGTTCAAATCGGTCCATAAACAAATTTTGTAAACGATTGTTTCGATTCTTAATGGGTCACCCTGTATGTACAAGGTGTTCAGTGTAACGCTTTCACTCGATTTGTGCCTTTAATGTCATATTTAGAAAAAAAATGTCGTACTAAAATAAGTGTTCGCCTTTCTTAGAAAAGGTACTAAAACTAGGGCTTTCTCAGATAGGAAGGATCAACCAGGGTAGGTAAATAGATAAATAACTAAAATGCGCTTGGATATATTTAGTAATAAATATTTACTCTATTGGCATAACAAGCCGAAATACTATTATATAGAGTGTGTTTTATATATTTCTTGAAAGATCTAAACGAGAACTGTGTTTTCTCAAAACAATTATTATTATCAAAATTTAATGAGAAATTCATAAATGTAATATGTATTATATAGGGGTTGTCATTAAACAAAACAGTGGAAAGAAGTTGGAGAGGACTTGTCCTGAACACCCAATATATGTAGTTGCAAATAATTTTAAGTTATGCGGCTTACACGAAATAAAGCTCCAACTTTTCTTTTTTAAGTTTCTTCCCTACTTCAAACATTGTACCGCTATCTAAGAAAGACACACAAATAGGACCACCCTGTACATGTTATCGTGTACTATAAAGTGTGGATATCGGATATCTATATAAGTTAATGTTCTTCTTCTTAAATTTTACATGTGTTACAGTTACATACTTACTGTTCCATCAAAACAAGACTAATATCTTTATCACTACTTATTTGGAACTCAGGATTTTACGACTGTCATGTAGAAGATATTAAAGTTTAAGTGGAACCGTAAAATGAAGAACGTTATAAAAGCTTTCCAATTTCCATTAAAAATCGAACATTTTTATATTAATATGCGTCTTAAAACTCCACTACCAACATTTATGATCTCTTTTTAATAATAACGACGAACTATATTCCTGTTTGAGAGGTGTGGAATTAAGTGAAGCGTGTTAGTTTGGTAAATTTGAAATTTGTTTCAGATTGGTTTTTCTGCGGAACTATTTGTGTTTACATTATTTTTAAATACCTCTACAAGACAACGTAGTATAATTTTTCTGGTTGGAACAAAAATGTGTAGCAAATAAAGAGAAAGGAAAGGATCTACCGAGGCTCTTAATCGTACCTGATCATATTGAACGAGTTTACGTCAAATACCTCATTTATCGAATCATTTGGTTTTTGTTATTAGAAATTATTATAGACCTAACACCATTCTTTCTGTGATTCTTTAAGCACATCTTTTACAGTACCTAGTTAGAGTTTAATACATTTTATGCCTTTAAATTTGTTTCGGTACACTTATATTTTTTAAACTTTTAATGTTTTTAGAGGTTAAATATATTATCAAGAAAATTGACTAATATAACGTTGCATATACGTTGTATCATGAAAAATGTAAAACTATGTCATATTTTTTAATTAATTATACTTCATTTAATACTATTTACCTAAAGTTAACCCTGTTTTATTAAAAGGAATACATCATATCAGAAATAAGCAGTTAAATTGACAATACATTGAAGAAGATCATTGAAGAATTGTCAACAAGTTTCAATTTTTCTTTTATCAAAAGTACACAAGAAGAGGAAAGTTAATATTTAGAGGTCAAGTCTAAACACGCCTTTCCATGTTACTTCTGATTCATACCTTAAATAAAAAATTGACTGTAATGACTAAATCTATTAAGTAAAAGGGTATTTTAACGGTTGTTTAAGACCAGCTATGAATAACTAACTTTAGTCATTTCATTATACAACAACAAATCAATCAATTGAGGTCATGATTTGTTGAAATCATCTGTGGTGAATATAATATGTGCATTACAACCAGCGGAATTTTTAATTAGAAAAATATTTAAATTAGTGCTAAAAATAAACTATCGCACCTGATACAATAACGTCTTGTTTTACAAGAGTAGGGCGTCCAAGTTTAGGTGGAAATAATAATCATAATAATAATAATATCGAAATATAATACTTTCTGTTCGAACTTCACAAACTTCATCCAGAACATACAGTGAAGTTTCTGATACTGATTATAGGAGCTCTCGGTGGAGCAAGAGGTACAAACTGCTTTCTGAACTGAAGATGATACCGGGATTCCGAAATTCGGCAGATCTTCCAGCCGAAAAAATGCAGAAACCAGTATTTCTGAGCTCATTGCGTCACGATTTCCGGACCCAGTAGTTATTTACTCCATAACGGACGTGGGGAGTTGCTACTAGTGACTACCAGCGACCAACCCTGTGAATCGGAGGCCAGGGAACTGATCGACTGACTTTTATAAAAAAAATAATAATTTAATCATAATAGTAATATGTATCCCAGTCATATTTCAATCGTAATTCAGGAGAAAAACATCATAAATCTACTTTTAGGAAATTAAAAGACCATATCTAAAGAATTTAGTAACATCGAGTATGTTTTATTGTTTTCTGTATCTCTTATAATTTACGAGTTTATCTGTAAAAACATCCAAATTTGCCTATCCCCTTATAATATACATATTTATTAAGAGTTCTTCATGGATATAGTGTTGTATATGTAATTAGATCTGCATTAAAAACTTCAAACTAAACAGAAAGAAATAAAAATAAACTTTTAAATACAGGCGCTTCGGTAGTTTCGGTAGTTATTGAAAGCAGGTCATAAAAATATTTCTGGAAATCTAACCTATAAATTTATTAAAAATAACAAACTGGATACTTACTGCCTTTCATAAATGTTTACAATTTTATGGCCATTTTAAAATTATTTTTAGCACAAAATCCAATTCAGAATTTCAGGGAGGGTAAGAAGCTTTGAAATATTTTATAATAAACCTGTTACTAATTCAACTATTCAAGCATGTATTATAGAATTTAGTCGATGTTTGATTCCAAGAAAATTTGTTAGTGTGAGAAAGTAAGTTGTGGGTCTGACTAATTCAAATAGCAAATAGAAGTATTAAGTTATGATCTACCGTTTAATGTAATAGCTATTTGTTTAACCAGTTGTGAAAAGTATTATTTTGTGTAACGAGCAGCAGCGAGATCCGCAAAAGGATGCGAGTTACACAAAATAGTGTTTCCCAACATGTCTCATACAAGATTTTCTCTAATTTTGACCACGGCATGTCGTATTGTTTCATCAATTCTAACTTAAGAACATAATTATTTTTTTTAATATTTAAATCACATTATGTTTATACTTGTGGACTGTTGCTAAGATACTTAAACTTATTATTTACTATTAACTGATGGTGAAACATACGTTTGATCACTAGTTGTGTCATATTTTACTTTTATTAACTAGTTATGAAAAGTAAGACGTTTACTAAAGTCAAAGGGTTTTGAAAAGTGTCACTTTAAGGGTACATTCTCTGTAGATTTGACAGGCATGAATGTTGGGTCGGATTGAGAGGATGGGTGGCCGATGGGTGGAGACTTACATATTCCAACTATCGAATTATTAAGATTTCGGAGGTGCACGTAAAGCCGAAGTAAAAAGGCACATGGAAATAAAGTTAGCCCTCATTGCAAGGGTACCGGATTTGTCTTATAATTGCAACAAAATTTCTTTTTAATGTTATAAATTATATATCACCGGAAAGATCAAAAGATAAACTAGATCCCTATAGTAGCAAATTTTTGTTTAATACATGTATTTTAGAGAAAATAATTTTTGAAAATACGCTATTTTAGTAAAAGATTGTTTACCTGGAATTTTAAAAATAAAAAGAAATACCAAAAATTACTACTATAGGGACTTAGATTAAAGTCTTATCTTTCAATACTTTTTTACTAAAAGTCGCTATCTTTTATAGTTTTTTTATAATTAGGCACGGGACGAACGCCGATTTAGGGCTTATTTCGACCTAGTGAATAGACTCTTAAATGTCAAAATTACCTATGTATATAAAGAAAGATATATGAAGAAAGAAAAATATATGTATGTATTTGCTTTAAATTTGTGCGTGTTTCGTAACACTTTTTGTGAATAAATAGTTTTCTTCGTATAAGGAACGAATTACTGCCTTAGCCAACGAGCTATTAGCTGAAAAGTCGCAGTCAATTGCACATATTGACTACAATTATCTTTAATCTCGCACCAGATCTGTAATTTAACACTTGGTAATGTCGGCTGTATCACTGGTTGTTAATTGAAAAAAAATATGCAAAACGAGTTCTAAGGTATTTATATGCAAATAAATTTCGTTACCCAGACAGAAAACAATTGCTTTGACATTTAGATATTTAGATGCATAAAATACCAAGTGTAAGAAACAATTATTTACTATATAGTTTAAAATACGTGTCAACGGTGTAGGTGTTTGATTCTTATTAGTGATGTTAATTTTACTACATTCAAATTGTAAAGTTTTGAAAATTAAAATTCAAATTAATTTTTATGATGGGATGGTATTTTTATACCATCAAATGTATGTCTCAAAAGTATCTGTAAAACCGTTTACTGTCATCGTTGCCTATGGCAAATAGAAAGACTTCCTTTCTAACACTTCTACATAGGTAACTTTTTGCATTGGTAACCTTGCATTCGCGTGTATTACAATTTTAACTGCAATAGATTGCGACACATGATAGTTTGGCTTTGCCAACAGATCAGCCGAGTAAAGTATTTTAGAATAAGTTGTTAACGTCAGCAATCAGCTGTGGGAACAACTGATTCACGTACGTCAGCGCCATTTTCTTGGGAACGGTCAAAAAAGCAATTTTAAATTTTACCACTAGCAACAGGAGCCTCCACTAAGTTGTATGAAGTCTAGTAATTGTATTAATGAAATGTATACCCGAACACAAAATTAAGACAAAGTTTGTTAATAAAAGTGTACTTGAACCTTTAGGCACGATCCTATACAGAAAGGTTAAAAGGCTTCGACCATAGGACAAAAAAATACCAGGCCAATTTACAATTTCCCAAATGTTTGTTGTGTAACAAATGTATATCAGAGAAATGCAATCAGATGTATAAAAATACGTTTTCAATTTTTATTACAAATTATTATTAATCAATTTGTGTAATTTTGTTAAAGAATGGAAGACAGATTTTAATTTATTTTTATCGTATAACATTTTCCAATTACTTCCCCACCCAAAAAAAATAGTTAAAAGATACCTTCTGGCTAATTTCTGCCTTCATTTTGTTTATTTTAATGGCGAAACTGTTTACGAATACATATAAATAGAGAAGAAGTAGGTATTTAAATTATTTACCCTTTTTTCATCAGTATGCCTGAAAAATGGTATTCAGAAAGTACTTTTATCTTAGCCTGGCCAGATATAAATAAATAGTAGAAGGCAACGAAAACATGACAGAACTGTAATCATACGTATCTTATCGATACCAAAACATTTCAACAAGCTGATCAATTACTTCAGTGCACTTTTAACGCTCTTGCATATGAATTTAACAATTAAAAATTGTATAAAGGAAAGAACTTCTTCATTGGTCATTGATGCATGTTTTAAGTACTTTCATATAGTCAGCTAGCTTCAAGAAATTTGTCGATCATGTTTAATTATAGCTTAATAGCATCTTTATTTTTGGAGATAAGAAATTTGTTTCGAATTACAAATAAATGAGGTCTTCATTGGGAACAGTGGAAATCATAACAATGCTTCAACATGTATGTGAGATGAGAAGAATTACCTTTAAATACAAACTTTAGGTACCATCATTTTCATAAATCATAATAAATGTGTCATTTATAAATCTCTTTACAATACAGAGCAAACTTCATCTATTTCCATTTCATTATTATATTTGAAAGGTGTCTGCAAAGCACGTAAGACATTTTTGTCTTTTGCTTTAAATGTAAAATGTCCGTGTAAGCTATTCAAGATTTCAATGTTTTTATTACATTTGCCAGCAGTGACTCTGCAACAAATGAAATGGGCTTAATGAGCGCTACAAAATAGAAAGATAATCCCGTCTCTACGTACCGAGAGAACGTGTATTTATTCGCAATGTTGCTTAGTCAAATGTAAAAATAAACTCCCCTGCATGCAAAGCTACACCTACTACTAATGGCCGAGACCTTTGGCGCCGCCACGGTTTCTGTTTAGTTTATTTATATTTTTTATATTTATTTAAGGTGTACAGGCACTAATTGCTTTTTCTTGTTACAGCACACCCATGATGAGCCAGTGAAGAATGGCACGGATATAAACAAGGTAAGTCCTTATCACCACGCTCAGTTTTTCCAAAATAATTTGTTTTATGACGAGTTATCTTTAAATACCTCATATAATGATGACTTTTTGGAATAATTGTCTCAAACATCTAAATAATTGGAAAATGGGAAATATTAAAAAGCATACTTTTCTGCCAAAAATTCTAACCGGTTTCTAATCATACGGTCTGTATGTCCGCTGTTCCCCTTTTGTACCTATTAACATTACGTGCAATAGGATCAGCATCCATCATCTTTGTTGATTATTTAGTTCTCATTTATACATTCCTTTTGAACTAATAAACAAGTCAGATAATATTTACTACAGTTATACTATATGTGCACTTCCTTATGGCTTGTCGATATGCTGATAAAAGTAATCTATCTATACGAGTCTTCTCTTAGTACATTATTCATTTGTCATGTTTGAATTATATTAGGTCGCTTTCTTTAGGTTTAATTCCAATTATATTTAAACGGCATTATATTTTAGAAATTGCTAGCAATTTCTCATAACCATTCTTCGTAAATTCAAACCCGAAGGCAGTATTTTTATTATTCACTGTTTATTTTGAATACTTTTAAATCAAATTTAAATATGTGAATAGGTAACCTTAAAAATTCAGAATGCAAATATATTTTTTTAACCTACATATGTCACCTCCTAAATTAAAATTCATTTCCAGAATTATACTAAATCAATTTTACCACCATATAAACTAAAACAAAATATTGCACTCTACGAAAGCGTAGAGAGGTCACTCTTTTTAATGATTTTTTTCAGGATAATTTCGAGTTTCAACTCAAAATTTCGAGTTGAAACTTGAAATTTCGACTTTAATCTCGAAATTTCGAGTTCAAACTTCAAACTTTTCACTTTAAACTCGAAATTTCGAGTTTAAACTTGAAATTTCAAGTACAAACTGAAAATTTTGACTTTCAAGTCAAAATTTCAAAAGTTTCAACTCAAAATTTCGAGTTCAAACTTCAAACTCGAAATTTCGAGTTTAAACTTGAAATTTCAAGTTCAAACTGAAAATTTTGACCTTAAAGTCAAAATTTCGAGTTCAAATTTGAAATTTCGTGCTACAAGACAAAATTTCGAGTTTAAATTTTTTGCAGAAATTTTGACTTTAAAGTCAAAATTCCTTGTGCCAAAAGCCAAGCAAAAAATAAAACTTGATGAGACTAATGAATGAAGTTCGAGGAACCTACACGTAAATCTTCATTTAATGTCGAAATTTCAAATTCAAACTCGAAATTTCGACTCTAAACTCGAAATTTCCATAGCAAACTCGAAATATCGATAGCAAAGTTTCGAGTTTGAAGTTGAATTTTTGAAAGTACTCAAAATTTCGGGTTAAAACTCGGAATTTCGAGTTTGAACTAGAAATTATCCTGAAAAAAAAGGCTGGAATCTCTACGCTTTCGTAGCACTCAATGATAAACAGATAAATGATACATTAAAACATTATTAAAAGTTATATTTTAAACAAGATATTTTAGGTTTTTCAGGGTTGTGTATATTGTTCCTCACTCACTGCTTACCAAAGTACATGAGACCTTAAAACTGACATTATCAGTTGTTAAAAATGTATTCGCAACATTCTTGACTATAAAGTAACCTCTAATTTTGTAGTACAGTAACTCTGGATCGAATGACATGATGTATCACGCTTCATTGAACAAGACCTTACATTATTCACTTTCGATTAATGAGACAATCATTCTGCATTTATTTTCGTAATACGCCAATAATCTTAGAAATCCGTTTAAGCTTGATTATAGATCTTCTGAAGCATTCTTATGGAATGCAGAAAGCATTCTAGTCAGGCACAAAAAAATACCAAGGCAGATCTCTAGTTACATATAAAAGGAACCATAAGATCTTGTACGTCATCCTATGCTTGGTAGCATTTTAGGTACCTATAGGTTGGGTTGACTGTGATTGATGAATTGTACATTAATTTTTGGTATTATTTTCTATGTAGAACAAAATGTATTAATTGGCTTTTTGTGTTATTGGGTACACTGCTTATCTATTAAAATTAAAAGTATATATATATATCTATATCCGCGAATTTAAACTCAAATGTCTTTCATTACTTTAATAGGAAAGTCTCATTTCATTTCGTGTATATATAGAACACATTCTCAACACATTGTTATTAAGTTTTCCTCGGCATTTCAACCCGTCTTGTATAAGATTATATCTGACATGAGCCTGATACATTGGATGTGTTTTTTGGCAACTCAATTTAAAGAAGACATATTTCTATGTCCAATTTATTTTTATAAATCTAACTTACTGCTGCCGAATAGCTCCATTTCATCACAAAAACAAAAGAAATCCACTAACGTTATCTCCACCAGTCCCGGCTTTTCGTTTTGGAACTCTAACAAACCCTGCAGTAGGCGCAGTTTTTGTTCCTAAAACGTTGAGTTTTGTAAATAAATGATTTGAAGAATCTCGCCGGCACCAACGAATGAAATACGCACTGAGATTCAATTATTTCAACATGCATTTAATAAATTAACTGCTCTGTTTGTTTTAACAGTTAATAGAAAATAGAAAAAATGGCGTTGCGTGCCTGAGGGCAATCACACGCTTGCCTCGCGTTATATTTACGATTATGTTTTTGCAATAGAATTATGATATCATCAGTATTTAAAGTTTCGTGTATTATCTGAGAACATGCAATAAGTAATTATGTACAACAAACTTCTCTCTTGTCTTGCAGTTTAGAAAATCCTTTTCCTCTCCCACAGATAGTAGCCTTGTTTAGCAAGCATAATTTATCTTGGCCGGGCTCGTTTTTCGTACGAGAAATCTCGAAAGGCTTGGATTATTGAGTTGCAGATGATTGCTGCAAAGATTTATTTATTTAAATAATTTACCCAACGGGCGTAGGCTCAATTACGAGATAAATGACAAAGAAAAGTATAAATATAAACAAAATATGTTTAAGCATGCACAATTACTAATCATTGTTGATAAAGTAAACTCTGCAGAACAAACAATACCAGACACAAACACAACAATAAAAAAACATAGGTATATACAAAAAATAAACCTGCTGAGAAAACCATTATAAAACTAAATTAAATTGGTATTAAGTATGTATGCTTTATATCAACAATCTTATAATGGAATATATTTTGCGGACAAGACGGTGAGGACTCCATTCACATCCTCTGTAGCTTTGCCTGCCTCATGGTCAAGAGACACAAACATCTGGGTGCACCGTTTCTCCTGCCCCAGTAATTAGAGCGTTTCAACTAGAACGGGTGTTGGACTATGCGCATAGCACGGGTCTCTTCCAATAGCTCACAACTAGCGGCACCCACAATGAGTCGAAAGACCTGAGTGCTGCGGGTAACCGCGCCGCATTCCATAACAACAATAACCAACTCTGCAGAATAAACAATACAAGACACAAACAAAACAAAAAAAACATAAGTGACTGACAATTAACTATGTTACTAATAATTTTATATAAAAAAATAATGGAGTACATGTCTCATCTTCTAACAAGGCTACTTATTTCAAATTTATTTAGAAAAAATTTCTGAGGGATACCTCTTACTGGATAGCTACCATTCAAGACAATACTTGCCAATTTAAAAAATCGCCGTGGAATGTTTTCTAATGATGTAATTTGGTGCCCAGACAACAGAGACATTCTCTAGTTTGAATCTAAGGAAACAGGTAAATAAGGTACGTAGTGTAGACATATTTTTAAGCTCTTTGCTGTTACGACTTACCTACACAAAACCTAAATTTTTGTTAGCGCCAGTAACTCATTCCTCAGTATGTTTGGAAAAAGTTGATTTTGAATCAAAAATAACCTCAAGGTCCTTAATGAAGTCTGGTCTACTTATGACATGATTATCTAAGCTATAGTCATAATGTCAGCATATATTCAGCTATAGTTATGTGGAAAACTACGTTAGTGTTATCTTCACACCAAAGGTTACAACCCCTTTCAAAATTATCGGCACCTTCGCAGTTTATGTAAGAATACAACTTTAAGTCATCCGTGTAAAGTAAGTTAACCTCAAGTTCATCTGTGATATCATTTACAAATAAAACAAATAATAAAGGCCCAAGTATAGAGCCTTCAGGTACACCAGACGTCTGTCAAAATTACTCAGATTTGTACCCACGATACTCCACAAACTACGTATGATAGGAGAGATATGATAAACAGTTCTAATAGAGAGTCACTTATCCCCCAGATAGTCTAATTTACTGCAGTCTGCTGTTAAAACTCCTGCTTGCTGCTTGACTGCTGTCAAAATTAGGCCGTGATTCAGTTTGTCAAACGCTTTATAGAAATCAGTCTAAATAATATCAACTTGACTTCTCTGATCCAAAACTTCAGCAATAAATCTAGTGCTACTCATTAGGTTATTAGCAGTACATCTTCTATATCCGAAAATGTACGAGACAATTCTGATGATATTAGATGGACCAATCGATGAATTTAAGAAGTTTTATAGTGCAGTAATGAATTATGTATTATTTGCTATAACAAAGATCTTGTGTTATCATAACATAAGCAAAAGATTTTAATTTTATTTCGTTAGGCACTGCAGTTCTTATTTAATTTAGCCCTAATAATATTCTTAGGAAATACTACATCAATATTTGTAGTATTGCATTCAGGTCATCTCGTCCTGTATTGATTTACCATCATCTAATCAAGATACTATCAGTTAATCTTAATACTAAATTCAACAACTCGTTTATTTAAACTAGGTACATAATTTATGTCTAACTTTCTACAATATTGACACACAAATAGATGACAAACAACATCTAAAAACAGACGAATTAATTATCAACTAATAGATATCAGTAGGATAATTTCTTTCAATTATAATACACCAAGATGTCAACCAAACATAAATTGTTGTTACTGATACTAGTCCACTCTTAATGCTTTTATTATGTCTTGAGTGCGAACAATAAAGCAACGGAGATAACAATAAACGGACCGTAAAGATCGCAGCAGAAAAAGTAATTCCGCTTATAGGATATCATTGTTCATGAGATTGCGTTCGAAGAACTTTACAGCTTACGGCAGATGCACAATGCTGCGGATTCGAGGTGACACGTCTTTAGAAGACAGCTTACAAGTGTATTTTTTCAGGAATTACGAGTCGAACGTGTTCATCAAGTTGGTGAGAATCCTATTATGTTGTGTCGTAGTGAGTAAGAGAGTAGTTTGTTGTGGAAAAGATCTTTTTATGTGTTAAAAATACGGAAATGGCTCCTCCTCCCTAGTAAGGAAAATTATTATGGTTAAAAATGTTAGCGTCTTACCGTAAGAATGCACAGTGCTCTGTATATTTTACTTGTAATATGTTAGATAATGTTTCACCATTGCTCGTGTTTTCGGGCAGTTTAAACAATGTTTTTTTGGTTTAAGTACAATGTTCAACGTGCACCAAAAGTAGTGTTTTGTGACAAATTCAGGTGTTTTTCATACCATATTTTTAGAAAAAGAATAGTGAAATAAAAAATACTTAGGAGAATACTTTCATTAAAGATGTTATATTTGTTTGAACTTGATGTAGACTAATTCAGATATATTTACTAAACTTGAATCTTTTTTAAAATTTCTGTATGCATTGTCAAAAAACAGCAAATTTTACTTTATTGTATCAAGAAATCAAAACATTTATTGAGTAATACAAGGAATGTTACGTACCATTCAGATATTGTTTTGTTTATATTATTTGTTTTGTAGATAATTGCTTCTAATTATGCCACATTTGATAACATTTAATGAATAGCCGCGACATTGCATTGGATAAATTATTCATTTTATTTGAAAAATCAAAATTAATATAGTCTTACTCAGTAATGGCGTTAGCATTGGGTTAGTGAGCTTATGAAATAAATATTCCAGTTGCGTAATTTAAAATTCCACATTTATTTGAAGGGAATGCCGAAAACAACTACTCCGCGGACCATGTGCACCGACTGGCATTGAGTCACTCCGGTATCTCCATAGGAGTCGCCACATCTTTCATCGAGACCAACCACCAGACAGTGACCGGTTTTGCGCTTATTATGCGCTCGTCAGAGTGCCAAAGATTTTTAAATTTTAAATTAATCTTCATAGACTTAGTTAACTTATATATCAATCCAGAATTATTATAAACAATTAGGCTTATTCAAATCCGACTGTTTCTATGAAATTTTGTCAATTTTGAACCATTTGAGAAAACTTTCTTATCTAAATCAGTAATTTAAACATTATGGTCAATATATTGGCCATAATATATGTGTATCATTGTGTATGTATGACCAAGTATTTGTATCTATGACACCAACTTCAAAAGTTTGCCTAGATACTTCACTGAATATCTTTATGTTGAATTCTTCTGGTTCCTGGTTTTATTATTTTGCAGGTGGTGTAATCTCAAAAGACATTACGATGAACATTACGTACTGTGAGTTTTTAATAACCCTCGGTCTTCCCTTTTGTTAGGCTATATTTGATTTTCGCTAGCACATTCTTGTGGCAACTTTTAATTATACTTCTAATGGTAATATAAGTATTATCGTAGGTTTACCCTCGGGTTTTCTTTTTGCTAGGGCATCATCAGCTTTACTGTTTCTTATAAATTGTGAATTGAAATTTTGCGTCACCAAAGAGAGGTTTGTTTTCAATTTGATGATATTCAGTATATTTAAAAAAACATATATCATTATACAGCCTTATTCAGAACTCATCTCTAAAACTTTGAGGATATGTGCATCCTTAAATACGAAATCGATATCACCAAAAAAATTTATAATAAAAGGCTTAGGATTTCCCGTAAACAATGTTTAAAGTTATACCATTATAAAGGACTACGTAGATGGGCAACTGTACTTCAACGACATCGGATATACCACATTCCGACAAAAAACAGTAAACAAGTTTTTTGTACCTGGAACGCCTATCTATCTTTAAGTTTATTTTAAAGTAAAAACGCTGCAAATCTTTTTTGCGCCGGGTGCGCCGGTTTTTTTCGTGCTAGCTACTTTGCATTGTCAGTCCCAAGGTCACTCCATTACAGTGGACCAGTATCCAGCGGCGTGCAATGAAAAATTTTTAAATAGTTTTCAGACCCCGCCAAAAAAATTTTTTTTGCACTACCACATTTCTACATGTATGTTGAACATCCCCAAATTTTATTATGGATAGGTTCTGAATAACCCTGTAGAAGTAAGTAAAGAAATATGCCTTAAGTCGCAGCAAATATAATACAACCAATTAGAAACAAATCTTGTGTTCTTCTTGGTATCTGAAATAGTATTTACAGTTTTATACTTATCTTGGTATATAACATTTTACACAAAATATACAATTTATACTACCTACGCTTTTAGCTAGGCCCTGACCTAAAGTCCACAGCAGACATCGCAAATTTTCACCCACTGCTCATATCCTTGTGCAAAGACCTAGAGAACTGGAACCTTGGATACGATTTGGTCTTAGTGAATAATCTGAATTTTCTTCTAATCTACAGTGTCTGTCTTTTGCATGAAAACGTGGCAAAAGTAGCGTAATGTTTCCACGTTTCAGATGCTGAGATCAACATCATACAACGGTTTCGGCGAGGCTCTCACCAGCCAACCCCGATCTTCCAGGGGAAACCCCACCGTACCCAGCGGCGGCGGCATGGACCTCAGCTACGTGACAGAGAGGATAATCTCCATGTGGTTCCCACCGTCGACAACGCCCCACTCCTACCGCCAGGGCCAACAACAGGCAGCGCATATGCTTAGGAACAAGCATGGAGATAATTACATGGTAGGTGTGCTCTATTCTCTTTTTGGATTAGGATTACAGCCATCGAATAGATTTTGTCGAGAAAAGTACCATTAAATTTAGAAATAGTTACTCTGAACAACAGAAAAGTAACCGAGTAAATTCTGTTTGTTTTTAAGTTTGATTAACACTTTTAATAACAATCATTGCAAAATGCATGTTCTTCCATATTTATATATTTTACGTAACCTTTAAGTAGATATACTAGGGGGGTTCTGGCTCAAAAACTCCATGTAAATGCCCATAAACCAAAAACGTGTTCAAAATTTGTTCCCAGATGTGGATATGTCTGATATATTTTGTGGGTACGCATGACATACATGTGAACAAGGATAACGAGGATAACGTGCAAGGATAACGTGTAAGGATAACAAGGATAACGTGTAAGGATAACAAGGATAACAAGGATAACGAGGATAAATGTCATGCGTACCCACAAAATATATCGGACATATCCACATCTGGGAACAAACTTTGACCACGTTTTTGGCTTATGGGCTCTTACATGGAGTTTTTGAGCTAGAACCCCCCCTAGTATATCTACTCCTTTACTTGATTGAATCTTCACATTTACAAATAAGTTGAAGTTAGTTTTATATAAACTTGTAAAATTTTCTAAGAATGTATGTCATAGCTTTTAGAGGTCAAGCAAATAGGATATTCATAAATGATATTTATTAAGTTGGTAAATAAATATCAACTTCGGTACTTTCTTGTCAAGATCCTATATACTTCTACAGATTTGAACTGTACGCGTCTTGACAATCAGAATCAGAAATGTGGTGCTCAAGTCTGATAATTTAGCCGATCGAATGTTTCTGATCGGATACTACTAAATGAATAATTTAATCAGACACAGAAGTCTCACAGATCATTTAGCACAAACACACCATAGAGTAATGCGATGACATGCCCGAAGATCGCATTACCTTTGTTTTAGAACAACTCATCCACTTAAACATCACTATAATTTATATGTTCAAACCCGAACCCTTTAACTTGCTCCATGTAATGCCGAAAACGACTCCAATTAGTTGTATGAAACAATATAGAACAGCATTTCCATTTTGCTCGTTAGCTCACAGTTTACACAAGCTTTTGAACTCCCTTTCATTACAACGTTATTAATAAACAATGCCTTAATTAAATAAATCCATTTGTATTACACACTGTTGTCAATTTCCGGTTCTTACTATTTGGTAAATATTAACTGAGAACAAATTTTCAAGATAGAGAGAATCGTTAGATTTATTATAGAGAGGCTTTTTCTCCACAACAGAACTGTCGATTTGAAAAGGATCAACTTGATAAAGAGTCCTTTCTGGTCTACTAGATTCTATGGCCTACTAGAGCTATTTTTGGTATAATAATCATAAAAAAACTGAATATTTCTGAAACTGAATATAAACTGAAAACTGTATGTTATAAGCTTTTTTATTTTTGACCAAGAAGCATTCGACCTTATCATCGAATATAACTACACACAAATTTTACTAAAAGCAAAATCCCAATAAACTATACAGGGTGTATCACGTAGACCTGAAATTTTTTTCGTTTCATAGTCAACTTGACAGCTAACTGCCCCATATTCTCGTTCCTGGAATAATGTCCAAATATCTTCAAATCGATGGAATTTAGGTAGAGAATATCCATCGAAAACTACATAGGTTAACATTATAAAACGCAGGGTGTTCCGTTTACAATAAGTGAGTTATTGGGTTTTGAATTTGTCACAACTTGATGGCCTATATTTGACACCCTGTGTAATTTGCACTAGCTTTCGTATTTGCTACATGTTTCGATACAGTTGAGTATTACTCTCTTAAAATTTCAAGTGTTTAGATTACAAACTGAAAGAGATAGAACATTCACTCGTATGTTTTTTGACAATTTAAAAAAAATTAAAATATCTCGAAAACGATTAAGAATAAGGAACTTATGCTTATGAAACTTCCCTTCAAATTTGACGTGGAATCCAAAAACGAAAAATAGCATATTCAATTATTGGAAATAAGCGAGTTGACATGGACTTCCGGGGGAACCGAAAGTCGCACCTCAACGCCAATATAAAGAAGAAAAACTCATAAAAATTTTCTAAATTCCAGAATGCGTAGTATTCTAGAAACGGCTAATTGAAGGTCTCTGTGGTACGTTCTGTATATATTCGTAAGGTGTCAGGTGTCTGCTAATATGCATGCCTATCTTATCTAACCTTTTTCGTATCTTGTCTTAATGCATTAGTGCTACTTCATCTGATGAATAAAACTATCAAGACATGATTTTGTTCAATCAATGCAATTTATTTACATTGAAATTAATTTTATAAGACAGTGAAACCTCGCTTGTATCATTTTCCTCTTACTCGGTATATATGAAGCTACTTCTGTTCGTCAATATTTTATATAGACCACCAAATTAAAACTAGCATCATATAAGCACCAAATAATTAAGCCAATAAACTGTTATGTGATATTAATTAATTTAATACAATCATGTAGATGGTGTCCGGGTGTGTTCCAATCGATTATGCGCGCTTCATTTGTTTTGAAATAAATACTTTTTGAAGCGTGCTCTTGGTCTGGTCAGTAATATCTGTCATTATCGACTTTTCTCTAAAGAAAAAAATATGTTTTTGATTAACACTAGGTAATCCAGCAAGTCCTAGTGTGTAATTTCGAAATTTCTGTAGATTTTAAAACAAGTTGAAGGTACTTAGAAAAGTCTCTATGGTGACAAGTTTCACATACTCTGATATATTTTATATTTTGGATTAATAAAATATTTCATTTTATTATATTCTTATAGACCCTGAAGGAATTATTCAGGGTCTATAAAAACAAAACAATAACAGGGCTCTGTTATTTTTTGAATATTGCCGCATTTTCAAAAGCACTTTTTGACTCTTAAACAGTTCAAACCAATCTAAACTCGGAATTGTTAATATCATATATAACGAACAGAGTTAAACTTCAATGCGTTTTTTGTTACAAGTGGGTTTGCAATTTGTCGATCGACTTTTCATATATCTATCTAATTATTGTGTCAAAATGTGACAAGTTTCACATCTTTTTTTCCAATAGAAACTGCAACTTGGGAAGCTTAGTAGATATTTTAAAAATATAAACCTGAAAAGGAATGTTTCTGCCCTATCAAATTGCTCTCAGCGTCTAGAATTTTCATCTTTAGACTCAGAGGTGGCGGGTTCTATTCCACGTGGACCTAATTATATTTAATGAAATCCAGAAAGGAAGAATACCTATCAGGTATTCTTTTTGATTAGTAGTTTAGGATTCTAGAATTTTTGGGGGTAAGGATTTACTTCGTCCCTTTTGGTAAATCAAATTAGTCTTCAAAAAATCGTAAGTTACTCTCCTCTATTAATCACGTCACACATATTTTGGGCGCAAACGCAGTCTATAGAATAATAATACGTCGCCCCCTTTCCCACACAAGTATTATACTTTTAGACTAATACTGTGATTAGTTAGTAACTAATCTAATTGTTAATTATTAGACATGTAATTATAAAATTAATTGATTAAATGTTATTATTTTTATTATAATAAAAATCTACAGTGTGGAAAACTAGAATTTGATACGACGTTCCATTCGCCTGTAATCGAGCCGTTCCCGGACTTTTGCGCTACACGGTATGTGTATATAGAAACCTTCTGTCTCAATTTGGAGAGGCCTTAGATCGAAACGTGAACGCCTCAATGTATGCCCTCAACAAATTTAAATTTAAGCAACAAAATAATTCACCCAATCAACGGGCCAAGTGGTATTAATTAATCCGATACGTACAGATGGTATCGCCTTCGCCACATTCACATTCAGCTTAGTACGTGTTAAGTTACATTAAAATATAAGTTTACTTACTCTCGGTTGTTTATCGCGGGTCTTTTTGGTATGCTCCGCGAGCTGTAAGAAACGTAGCGGCCGTAATTCTATCGCGACTGGCTAACACGAATTCTGTCAAAGGTTACAGTGGAGCCATAAATTGAAGTCGAGTTTCTTCGGTTTAGGAAAAATTAGATGTTAATTGCTAATGGCAGTGTTGTAATGGAGGATAAATTGACTAGGTCTCGGTAATTTAGCTCTAAGAGAAGCAAATAAGTCAGTTTATAGCTTTTTGGTCATGGATTTGGAATCTTCCATCTCGGTACGTAAAGATATAATTCTATAGATATTTAAAAACAACCCAGTATTGCCTTGCCACTACATTTATTAACTTAATTTAATAGGATAGGGAGAGCCAGTTTTATATGAGTACTATATTTTTATATTATTTGTTTTAATTAATACACTCATGGAAATTGGAAACGACTCACCTAAAACTATAGTCATTTTTGTACGGTTATATTTTCTAAACGGTTTTATCAATTTAACTAATTGTTTTTTATTTCATTAAGTCAAGCTTGGGCTGTAATGTAGGGTAGGTCAGTTGTCATATAACACGGTTATAGAATATGTACAGGATAATGTGTAGGAACGTGTTTTTTATCAAAATATAAGCAAGTAGGTATCTGGGATGCACGCAAAGTGGGGAAAAAAATTTTATTGTGTCAAAAGATAGTTTTATTTGTGCTAAAAAAAAAATGTTTTTTGAAAATCCTTTCTACCTAGGTTGGTTTCCAAATTATAGCAATTTTTTTCAACCATTGCATTTGTGACTGATCACAGGTGCCGATTTTTTAAAATAAAATAAGTTGGCTTTGAAATGAAAATTTATCCTGTCACTTGTCACCTAGTCACTATCTGATTATAATTAAAAAATCATCAAAATTTAAGTTCATATTTATTAATTAAATAAAAAAACATGAAATGGAAATGTTGCAAAAAAAAAGAGGACTAATATCTGGTGGGGCCTCCACGAACTCTTATAATTTCATAACATCATCCTGACAGGTGGCAGGATCGATTTTCATTTCAAAACCAACTTGTTTCATTTTAAAAATTCGGCACCTGTGATCAGTCACGAATGCAATGGTTTACAAAAACTGCTATAATTTGGAAACCAATTTAGGTAAAAAGGATTTTCAAAAAACATTTTTTTAGCACAAATAAAACTATCTTTTGACACAATAAAATTTATTTCCCCACTTAGCGTGCATTCCAGACACTTGCTTACATTTTGGTAAAAAAACACGTTCCTACACATCACCCTGTAGATATTCTTTAACCGTGTTATATGACAATTGACCTACCATACATTAAAGTCCAATAATGGCTTAATGAAATAAAAAAAACTTTGGTTAAATTGATAAAAGCGTTTAGAAAATATAACCATACAAAAATGACCATAGTTTTAGGTGAGTCGTTTCCAATTTCCACGAGTGTAGTTACATACACTATACAGGGTGTCCACCTAGTGCGCGTAAGTCCAATATCTGGGTTAATAAAAGAGATAACTTAATTTTTTTTTCTACAGGGTTGTCTAATATCCCGAGCTGCACAAAATGAAAATATATTTACATATTCAGGGTGTTCAGTTTTTCCTGGACAGGTACCAACTTCGTTTTTCTAAATGGAAATATATATTTTTTATTGCTTTTTCGAACTAAACCCTTGATTTTAGTAGGACTTTCATCAGCCTTCCCTATACCTAACTTAAACTGTTTTTAAAATATTGACGGGTGAATATTGACATTTTTGCAACTTTGACACCCTGTAAAATCTAAACGGTTTGAGATCAAGCAAAACGGTTTGCACATTCCTATCTTAACTTTTCATAAGCTATCGTTTGATACTAATTTCAAATTTATACAGGAATAAAAAATTTTCAAAATTTTCAGAAAATTTTAAATTTTTGGATAATTCTGAAATTAGTACCAAACGATAGCTTATGAAAAGTTAAGATGGGAATGTGCAAACCGTTTTGCTTGATCTCAAACCGTTTAGATTTTACAGGGTGTCAAAGTTGCAAAAATGTCAATATTCACCCGTCTATATTTCAAAAACAGTTTAAGTTAGGTATAGGGAAGGCTAATGAAAGTCCTACTAAAATCAAGGGTTTAGTTCGAAAAAGCAATAATAAATATATATTTCCATTAAAAAAAACGAAGTTGGTACCTGTCCAGGAAAAACTGAACACCCTGAATATGTAAATATATTTTCATTTTGTGCAGCTCGGGATATTAGACAACCCTGTAGAAAAAAAATTAAGTTATCTCTTTTATTAACCCAGATATTGGACTTACGCGCACTAAGTGGACACCCTATATAAAATGCATTCTAGCTGTTGGTGATATAATGTAGATAGGTGGCTTGGCTTAGTGAAGGAAAACTTGATATAGTCTTAAATTGCTACTATCTATTTTATGGTTGTTCTCAAACGCATATTTTTTAACAATCTTGGGAACCTTCGATATATGTATACCTTTTACTATACCCGTTATGTTTTTGGAGAGAAATCAAATCATCTTTTTCTGCACATTGAAAGAATATCTAATAATACATGATTTTCCTTTTTGCAGGTATTCAACCTATCGGAACCTAAACGAGCTTTGAGGAACGAGCACAAACGTGTCAAGGAAGTCGGATGGGCCTCAAATTTAGCACCGCCCCTGGAAAGGCTGTGTAGCGTCTGCAAAGAAATCGATTCCTGGCTCTCTGGAGATCAACACAGAATTGCGGTCTTGCACGCAAGGTAATATCTCCCAGAATTAAAGTAGACGTTTCGCAGTATTTCGCAGTCTCCTTTTATATACAGGGTGATCCAAATTAGCGTATGCTTGTCTTGTCAGTATGTCAACACATTTATAAAATAGATGAATTTCCTTTAGAACCACAACTCGCATGCACCATTCCTTAAATTATGGATATAATTCATCCTTATTTTTATTCTACTAAGTATTTTGCAAGATATCTGAAATATGCCCCCTTCGGTACCCGCCACTGTACCAATTTTTATTTCAATATATCCTCAAATGTAAAAGTTATGCTCCGTCCCCACACCAATGGCAGACCCTGTAGAAAGAATTGCTTAATGACATTAGAAGATTCCGATTTTAGCGTTTTCTGTCGAAAACAAATCGATAATAATTGAAAGAACATCTACCCCATGATACAACTACACTGATATGCTCATAACTTGACCAAATTTCGTTTGTTCTGCGCACGACGTCATTCTTGATGCTAAAATGGCGAAAATTCAAATGCGTTACTGTCAACGTGACTGTCAGTGATATAATTATTTTCGTGTTTGTCAATTGTATTCCCGTATTATTATAATTGTGAGGTCCAAGGGTTATCAAGTTGTCATTTCTATATTATAGGGTGGTGTTTATTTACAGTAGTGCTTCTTATTATCTCTTCAAATTATAAAATTTAGGTTAGAATTATATTCGGTAGGTAGATCGGTACACAGAATGCGGTTTGAATTATTAAAATAAGAAAGATTGATATTAATCAACTATTATTTTAGTTTTCGTGTATGAATCGTGTATTATAATTCCATAATCGACGTTTCTTTTATATTGTTATCTTTGTTTACAAGTATTTTATTTAATTTTGTATCAAAAGTGACGTCACTTTGATCGATAGACCACGCCCCCATGCGCATAGGCATATCAGTGTAGTTGTATCATGATCTACCCTAAATTATATCATAGATTGTGGGTTGCTACCTTATTCATCGGGCATTTCAATTTATCTTCTTTCTCCTCTTTCGTGATTTATTACTTTGGTACTTACTTGTAAACAAAGTATGAGGAATCTCAAACCTCGCGTTGACTTTAATAAACAATTGAATACTGTAATTACTCTTCTTCACAAAGTTGCTTTGAAGACTTAGTTCTCTGCTAATACATCAAACCTATCTGAACATCTTCCCAAGCATTTAGAACCCTCAGACTTTTACAAGATAGATTAGGACGCGCAACAGCATTGAATAGTCCACTATTTATCGTTTTTAACTTCAACGATCTCAAAAATATAATTTGTATGCGATTTTAATGAAACCCTTACTTCAAATATCAATTATCCTGTAACTATCACCTTCTGTGCTATCCAACCTGATCACCTTATAATTCCCCACTTAAATTCCTTTGTATGGATGAATCCAGAATCTTCTTCATCCATATCTTCGATGGGTATAATCAACACCACCTATAAGTCTCTATATGGTGTTGATTTAAGTAATAGAAAATAATGAATCATTATTTTACTAAATACTAACCAATTGCATTGGTTTCCCGTTTCCGTGTCTACACGAAATATGAATAATCTTTCGCGACTTGAGAGGCCCTAAACAGTTAACTAACTCAGTCTAGTAGTACCTATATTAATTCTGATTCTATATTAACTAATATCTTTTAATAATATTTTGTGAATAATAAGAAACACACAAACAGTACAAAATTAACTTTAATACTTATTTTAGGGGGAGTAAAGATAAACTAGGAGTAATAGTTGCCTCCTACATGCACTATTCAAGTATTTGCGGAAATGCTGAACAAGCATTGGACAGATTTTCTATGAGGAAGTTCCTAGACGACAACGTAGGACCTCTAATGCTGCCGTCAAACAAAAGGTAAGGATGAGAAAATAATTGCTTGCATGTCATTCATTCTGTTTTTTTTTTTTTTTTTTTATAGATATGTAGACTATTTCGCCGGACTTTTATCCCACAATATCAAGATCAACGCTGCGCCGATGTATCTTACCCATGTGACAGTACTTGGGGCTCCGTCATTCCAACATGGAGGTTGCAAGGCTTTCTTGAAACTTTATGAAGGACATACACCTGTCTATACATCGGGTAAGTACTTTTGGAGAAGCAACAAAACTTCGGACCATTCATGCCAATTGACTCTAAGTTAAAATTCGATTACTCATCAATTTTAGAAGTTTAAAAATGTATGCAAGTGAATAACTGTTTGCCCATTGTAGAGGAAGGTAAATCAATATTCAACATGCAGATACCATCATGCGCCTACCACCATGCACCATCTTATTGATATCCTATCTTAAATATTATACAATAAACTTATTAGGAACACTGAGATCCCAAATATATTATCCCAGTCTTGCATTCTGAGAAATGAGTAATGGTTTTAATTCGCAGATTGCATACAAAATATTGAAAATTAATTATTATGTATAATTAACTAATTGGCCGCTAGAAATGTTTTAATTCAGTAAATGATTTCATTTTAAAGTGACTAAAAACAACATTCCTTGAAAACAATCGATTCTTACGTCTAGTAAAATGCAGAAAAAGGTCCAGTCATATTTTATAGTAGTTACATCGTATGTTCTCCAATTTACTGTGAGAGAATTATTTATCTTGTATACTTAATAATAAACAGTTTTCAGTTATAGGTAGTTTATTACATGCAGTCTCTATCACAAACCAATATATACAAAATTGCAAAGTTATTTATCATCGGTATCAGTTACTTCCAACAAAATAATGGTAGGATGATGATTAATCTCCTTCCTGGTAATCCTAGCTTGAAAAATTGCTATGCCCGGAAGATACTGTCCCCGTAAGTTATATCCTAATTTTTAGCTGTGACACTTATATTCCCAGTCTAGTTTGATAAATCCTCTACTCGATCTTGCCCGTTTATTTACTGCAGTCAATTTTTTTAGTGAAGATGCTTACGTTTGAGGAACAAAAATGTTTCAAACAGTCATCAAAGAAATGCTTTGATGACTGCATGCAAAGAAAAACTTGTAAAAAATGTAATAACTAAAATAGAATATATGGTTTGGTTTCAGTATTCCTAGATATCTTGACAAATGTAGTAGGCAGTAAAACTGACGACGTTTCCCACATAACATAATATACTGCACTCGACGCGCGTTTCACCAATCAAGTTGGCATCATGTGGAGATGATTAATACCGTTTTAATCATCCCCCAGATGATGCCAACTTGGCTGGCGAAATGCGCGTCGAATGCAGTATAGTGTTTTGGTGTTATATGGTAAACTACGTCAGTGTTATCTTCACACTAAAGGTTCCAAACCCGTTCAAGATAGTAAAACAAATTTTTCACATAATGGCATTCAGTAGTGGTTTAACAATTCGTTTACTTAATGACAACCAAATTCACACCTGGATGGACGGTTTATTACTCGGTTGGTTGAATTATCCATTAAAATGCGTAAAATTTAGTTCTTTTGTTAAATCAATTATATAATGTTAGTCTAGACAGACTAGACATCGACATAGTTAATAAACTACTCTATTTTGAGGAGACACGTTATTTACTTCGTAATATTACCTGAGAAGAGAATTTAATAGTATAACATGTTAGAAATAGCTGAAAAATGTTCAATATATTATATCTTCCCCGTAAAGGAAAGTTGTGTAAATTACTTCTTAAGGAAATAATAATTTAGTGGTTGTAATGAATTTTCAAAGTTCTACGGAATTTAAGAATATCGAAACAAAATATTGAATACGAGATTTTAAAATACCTACTAATACCAAATAGATATGTAAGAAACAGAAAATGCGGGAAGATTCAGCTATTGATAAAAACATACATATAAGCTATTCTAAATAACATAAGAATTCCTATAGTACTGATAATGCAATCATACCTATTTCCTAACTAATTGATGTGGAATTTACCTAATATGACCTTAACCCAAATAACAGCAATGACGGATCTATTTATAAATACCTAATGATAAGTCAGTTTGAGATTTATGTTCCTTATAATATAGGGAACATAAAATATAGTGATCATATTATGATCACTTCTTTTCAGATAAGGAATTATGTTAATCGGTATTTTTCCAGCCCACATTTCTTCTGTTAGGTGTTCGTTTAATTTGTTTTCTACGACTTCTGAAGTAACTCGACAGAAAGTTCCGGTCCGGTTAGAAACTAAGAAACATAATCCTCTTAACTCCAAAAAGACCTGTTCGGTAAACGTCCATTAAATCTGGGTGGCTTATTTGCTGAGGCTGCCAGAGGCCATCTCTAGAAACAAATATAACAGCATCCGCTTTAATACAGGGTGTCCCATCGAAAAGTATCACATTTCGTCGCCTTATATCTCGAAAACTAAAAGAGATATCGGGATACGGTTTGGACAGAACGACTTAGGATTTTTGTAAGTTTTTTTTGGCACTGTTGCCAAATCTCCAAATATATTAATCAATTTTTTATGGAATACGCTCCTCTTTGAAGTAAAATTACTTGCTTATATTAAATGGAACACCTTGTGTATTTTGCCATAATCAGAAAGCCTAATCGCTTTACTTTTCAAAAAGGTATGCATTGTTTACATTATCTTGAGATTTGTAGCCACAAAATTAAATTTGTTAGAAGTACTCTTATTTGAGTTATTACGAATGAAAAAAATACCTCCTTCTTTGTAAAGTTATTTTTAAGCTTTTGTACACTTATTTTAAATAAAAAACCCTATATATTTTATCATTTTAAAATCTCTGATCAAACTTGATGTGGAACTTGACTGCATTTGCTTTTTAAATGAAAAAACATAGGGAGAAAAGAATAATTCTTTAATAATCGGTAGGAACGAGTTTTGTTAACAATAACAACAAAGCACAATGACAGTAATAAAAATAACAGATAAAATAATCAAAATAATTGTATAAATAAAAACTACTTGAATAAGTTAGAAAACAATTTGTTTTAACTGCCCACCTTTTACTTCAATATACATTTGTGCATCATCCTTAGTAGTAAATGATCAAAAGTGTGTGCTACTTCTAATGTGAACATTTTTATATCTATACTTCAAATATTTGACATAACTGACAATACAGTTTATTATTGTACTTTTGTTTTTCATGGCTACTGTGAAAACGAAGACCAGCTTCACAAACTGTTCAAGTACGGCTCTTTCACACTATCAGGTCTCGCCTGTCAGGTACCGGATCTGATATAAATCTGAAGTACGATTATATATCAGGTTTGCATCGGGTTTTGTTGCACTTTGTTGCATTGTTGTAGGTTGCATTTTGTTGCATGCGCTCTGAAAACCTGACGAAAACTAACGGACAGTGTGAAATCATTCGTTTACATGTGTCTTTCACCACCCTTGCGTCCGGTATCAGGTCACCTGACGTTGCAGTCGAGATGTCAGGTTGAAATCAGGCACCGGACCTGAACCTGACAATGTGAACACTTCCGTTCAAACCAATAGTCCACTACTTCTCAGGTTTGTATCAGATCCGGTACCTGACAGGCGAGACCTGATAGTGTGAAAGAGCCGTTTTAGAGGTGCTCCCATTAAACTGAATTTTGTGGCTCCAATTCTCAAGATAATGTAAACAATGTATACCTTTTTAAAAAGTAAAGTGATTAGGCTTTCTCATTATGGCAAAATATACAGGGTGTTCCACTTAATATAAGCAAGGAATTTTACTCCAAAGAGGAGCGTATTCAATAAAAAATTTACCAATATATTTGGAGGTTTGGCCACAATGCCAAAAAAAACTTACAAAAATCTTAAGTCGTTCTGTTCAAACCACATCGCGATATCTCTTTTAGTTTTCGAGATATAAGGCGGCCAAATGTGATACTTTTCGATGGGACACCCCGTATGTCCATTTTTTACTCATTTGCACACGAGATGCACTACGGTGGGCGCGGTGAACTTACTTTGATCGAAACCTGATTATAAATAAACAAGAAAAAGACAATACACACAACTTGCTTCTACATGCTTATTATAAATCAGAGTACTTTACAATACTTACTTATAGCAGTGACTATATTCTTTTTATAGTCTAAAGACGCTTTATAGACTATATAGACTTATAAAGACGCTTGCTTATAGTTTAGAGACGCGTTTGCACGCCCTTGTCAATGAAGCAATCAGAAGATGAATTAAACGTATTCGGTGTGAACTTAGGCAACCGAAACATAGATGTCGCACTGAAAATACAATCGGCCAAACAAATTGTAACATTTTAATCAAAAACCGTACTGATCGACTCCAATTTAGGGACTTTTATGTTGCAGGTCACAAATTTAGTAGCCTTATATCAAACAATCAATGTGTCCCATTAATGTTTACTGTCCTTAAAATGGTTAAGCTCCATCTTCTACATCTACAGTCAAGCACTAAACACAAAATATCCCTAAATAATTTAGTTACTTTTTGACAGCAGTGTTTATGAAAAATTGACATGAAACTCGATTTGTTTTCTTAGTGTATGTAATTTAAGAGTATATTATTCACTATAGATTTGACAGGCATGAATACGAGGTCAGGTTGAGACGTTGGGTAGCCGAAGGGCGGAGACTTACATATTTCCACTACCGAATTATTAAGATTTCGGAGGTGCACGTAAAGCCGAAGTAAAAAGACACATGGATATAAAATTAGCCCTTATTGCAACGGTACCGGATTTGTCTTATAATTGCAACAAAATTTCTTTTTAATGTTATAAATTATATATCACCGGAAAGATCAGAAGATAAACTAGATCCCTATAGTAGCAAATTTTTGTTTAATACATGTATTTTAGAGAAAATAATTTTTGAAAATACGCTATTTTAGTACAAGATTGTTTGCCTGGAATTTTAAAAATAAAAAGAATTACCAAAAATTACTACTATAGGGATTTAGATTAAAGTTTTATCTTTCAATACTTTTTTACTGAAAGTCGCTATCTTTTATAGTTTTTCTATAATTAGACACGAGACGAACGCCGATTTTGGGCTTATTTCGGACTAGTGAATGGACCCTCAAACAATTTGCTCTGAAGGGACATAGTCCTTATAGTGTTCATTAAATAGATATAATTTAAAATAACTTTATTTTTCATTGTTTGGCATCACTCACTAGGTTGTACCGCAACATGCCAAATCCTAAATAAGCATTGACACAATGTTTGCCTCAAAAAGTTTACTAGTAACGTATTTTCTGCCAGACGAAAGTTCTTAGTGTCACGATTAGTTCTCATCTAGTTACAGATGATTGCAAAACCGGACAAATAAAGGACGAAAATCAAGTAAATCAACATCGCATGGCGCGGCCGGCGACGAATATCCTTTTGCTGCAGCTTATTTCCCGCGTAGTTTTCCGCCGAGCACATTTATCAGTACCACTGTGTTAATTAGATTACATGCAAGGCGATGTAACGGTCGGTTGGCGCGAACAGGGCAAACAGCACGGCTAATGGGAAACGGCGAGAGCGTGAAATGCGTTTTTCTTTTTGCACGTCCCGATATTTGAGCAGATCTCTCCTAACAAAGCGTGACTGACAGCACGCGTTTGAGCCGCGGACTAATCACGATTTTCCACGCTGATAATGTGGCGTTACATAAGTTTTGCGTTGCATAACAAATATTGATCATTAGAACCGCGTATCGCCATGCACAGATGTTCGGACGCTCATGATTACATTTTTTATTGATTCAGATAAAGAACTAATGCTTTGCGTGAATATCCATACAATGATTGATAAGAATATCATTTAGTTTGGAAATGTGATCATGCCATCTAAAATCTCTGTTATGGTCAACAAATGTGAGGATTTGAGATCTTGCAATTTTTGATAGCTCTCTGTTTTCTTTATCACTTCTTACAAAAGAAATTTCGCCCAAAGAGGTACCTTGGTGTATTCTTTTAATTCATTCAAGCAATTTATTTCAAAGTGCATTCGTTCCTCGACAAGAGTTCTAATTTTTCTAAAAAAAAAAAAAAGGAAGTAAATGAAATAATTACTATGTCATTATATCAAAAAATATCCGCTTAAAAGTCAGATTGACTTCATATTTATGGTGGTGGAAGGTATTGATAGATATAAAATATTGATCAAGGATGAATTTCAACTGGTTTATTAGAATTACAGAATCTTACAAGTAGTACTTCTTTACTATTAAGTACATTTTAATGTACTTAACAAAAACTACAAACAGACTGATTAACGGGATAATTAAAAAAGTTAATATACCCTTAAAAGAACTACTGTTTAAATTGACCCCTAAACAGAAGTCACTCGGTACAATTAATATTTATAATAAATCATTGCAATTGCAATAGAGTATAGTAAGCACGATATAAATAAAAAAATAATTGTACTATTAATGTAAAAAAACCCACTTTTTTCTACAATCGTGCAAAATGTTACTACTTTTTGCACTATCTACTGTGCCAAAAGTTTAATTTTTTGTAGTAGTGCAAAAAGTAACTTAACCTTTGCACTAGTGCAAAAATAGTAACTTTTTGCACGATTGTAGAAAAATGTTGTGTGCAACATGTGCAAAAAGCATATTTGTTGCACTCACCATGATTGAACCTCTCGACTTCGTCTCTAGCTGCAAACTTCATGCTTCGTGCCACAAATACACACTAGTTGCACAAATATCTAATTTAGTAATATTGTTAAACGTATTACGCATGCGAATAAATTTAGAACTATACTAGACCATACAAGCATTATTATTAAAACGAATATGGAATAAACATTCTAGGCAATAAAATTAAATTAAACCAATAATGCTTTCTAATTCTACACTTAAGAAGTTAGTGGGCACGAAAACTGTTTTCAAGTGTAGTCAGTGAATAACGAGTGTGAATTCCAGCACGGTTGGTATACTGTACAAAAAAATGTGATAAATGGGAAACATCAGTTTTGCCCCACCTTATAAATGTAAGAAAATGTTAGGTGTGTTGGAAGCCAGCGATCGAGAGTTCGGAGGTTAAATTTAGCTCCTCGTTTATTAAATCACCGGCAATACATTGAAATGGCTCTGGATATTCCAGAAGAGGTAAAAAAAGTTAACTGGAATTCCTTTCCGAGTTCTTTAATGGTATTCGCAGAAAACTGGTTGCATTTCCCATCTTCAATATTCTAAATATATTTATTAATTTAAAGGCAGGAAAGTAATCTACGAAACATTAGTTTGCAGAATATTTCAAGTTAGTTTGATATTAAATTTAAATTTATTTTTTTTTTATAAATATACGGTAAAAGTTTCTGAACCTCATCTCAAGAACATCGTTATAAAAATTATTGTCATATCGACATTGTTTCTTGCCAGATAGTCTCTACTGATAAAAGTTTCTATGTTATAAGCCCGTTTCTATGTTATTGCCTTTCTCTATACCTATTGTTTCCTGGTTATTTTGTTTGAATATTCTTTAGCTCAGGAGACTTGTTTCACTTCGTACAAATAATTCAAACATCGCGTTATAGAATTGTCCTGAACCTTCCCTGTTAAGTTTCTTTAGTAAATCCTCATTGTCTATCAAAATGATATTCTCTCAGAAACAGATGAATGATGGTCAGTCATCTGTTTCTCTGTATCTATATTAATAGTTTCATCTTCTATATTAATCGTTAAACATTTTATATTTATTTTGTAATTGATCTACAAATTTTAATAAGTATATCTGCATTAAGAACAGTACAGGTACGATGAAAATAATCGATATATTATAATCGAATTAATCGATAACTCATAATGTATGAAGATAATAGATTATGGCGTTTGAAAATTAGTTGTATTATTATTAGTAGTACCTACTCATACGTATAAGTGACCTGAATGACGTTTTTTGTTAGGAGTTAGGAGGATAATTATTAAAATTAGTACCACTTAGTCGCTTATTCAAATTTCTCGACTGTTTACTGAAATTACTGAAATGTCTTGATTGGTCCATCACTAATTTTAAGGTTAAAAATTAAGGTGTAATTGCTAGACTGTAAAAATGAACCAAATGCGCTAGCCTAATGTACAATAGCGATTCACTTTTCAATTTAAAGGTACTGAGATCTTGATTATTCTACCGAGGATACTAAAAAATTTTTACAAATATCAGACCTATTTTTAATTACGTTATTCTCTTCAAAATTGTGTGCATTTTGTACAGTCTTTCAATCAAGCGTAGATATATAAACCAATTTTCTTGTAAGTGTATATTACAGAAACAAAACAAAACAGGAAAAGTTTCCTCCATACCTTGAAACATACTATACACATTATTGGTAGGAGATGCCGAAAACAACTACTCCACGGGCAATATGCCCCGACTGGCGTTGCATTACATCAACATCTCCATGGATGTCGCCACATCCTTCATCAAGACCAAATACCAGACAATGACCGGTTTCGATCTTGTTATGATCTCATCAGATTGCCATAGGTATCGGAATCGATGAATGATCTGGCGACATGATTGCCTAAGGGGCATAGTGAATGTTTGTAGTGGCGAGATACAGTGAAATACACCGTAGTGCCCTCTTTCGGTCTTTGCTACTACCTGTCTGACAATTATTGTCTGCATACTGCATATTGCCCGTGGAGTAGTTGTCTAACATCAATTAGACAATGATTGTCAGGCAGGTAGTAGCAAAGACCGAAAGAGGGCACTACGGTGTATTTCACTGTATCTCGCCACTACAAACAAAACAGGAAAAGTTTCCTCCATACCTTGAAACATACTATACACATTTTCTTCGAACATAGCTGTCCTCGATTCTGCTAACTAAACCGATATTGAACTTCCTCCACTCTTAAAGGATAATCAGTTTAAAAACTTGCCCAGTGCTATGTCCATAACCATTTTTCTTACAATCGCCTCTACTCCTTACAGGTGTGTACTCGGTATCGAGTGGCGTCAGCCAGTTTACCGTAAACGTAACGGGCGAAGGACGGCGTGGCCTGCAGCTGCGAGGAGATATCCTGATAAAGTGCTATCACAGGAACGAGGTGGGCAGGGAGACCATCTTCGCGTGCCAATTCCACACATGCGCCGTTGCAGATCACACGCTCAGCTTCACGCGACAGGAACTAGACGTCGCCTGCAACGGTAAGTGCCTTTTTTTTGTATTTGTATTTTGTTTTTCATTTTGAAGACCATTAGCATTCTGTCCATTCACAGTTAATTTTAGGCTTATCCTGGCTTGAAACAGTTGTATACTGTTTAAATACAAAAAATGTATCTAGTTAATACACAGGGCGACCCATTAAGAATGGAAACACTCGCGTACAAAATTTGTTTATGGACCGATTTGAACCGGATTTTTTTTTTAAGATAGATCTCCAAAAGCTCTATGTTGATGCAAAATTTGAAGACGAACTTTTGATTTTCAAGGCCTACTACGAATTTTTTTAAGTGAAAAGTAGCAAAATTTTATTAGCGATTTTTTTATAAAAAATCTGACTACACCACTGGATTTAGGAACCCCTCGAATGCATTTGTACCAATTTTTGCGAAAAAAAGTTTGTTCCTAAAAAAGTTATGACAATATCGTTGTCACCAGTGTCGTGCCTCTGTCGGTATACCTATTCTTTTATAAAATTAGAATCGAACCCAAAGTGAAACAAAATTAAACAACTTAAACACTGGTGTAATTATTAATAAGAACCATAAAAACCAGTATACACAAAATAACCAACAATTACTCTAATGTAAACAATAATTGATATGTAAGTTTGTCAAATTATTATTATTTCGTGGTTATTATGCCAAAACTTATATTACCTTCTTAGATAAAAAATAACTGCATTATAATTTTTTATTCAAAAAGTGTGAATCAATTTGACAGACTCCTTTTTCATTTTTAAAAATGTAACTTTCTAATCAGTACTTTTTTTATCAATTGTTGTTTATATTAGAGTTATTGTTGGTTATTTTGTGTATACTGGTTTTTATGGTTGTTATTAATAATTACACCAGTGTTTAATTTGTTTAATTTTGTTTCTCTTTGGGTTCTATTCGATTTTTGACAAACACTGGTGATCACGATATTGTTATAACTTTTTTAGGAACAAACTTTTTTTCGCAAAAATTGGTTAAAATGCATTCGAGGGGCTCCCAAATGCAGTTGTGTAGTCAGATTTTTTATAAAAAAATCGCTAATCAAATTTCGCTACTTTTCACTTACAAAAAAATCGCAGTAGGCCTTGATAATCAAAATTTCGTCTTAAAATTTTATATCAGCATAGAGACTTTGGAGATCTATCTTTTAAAAAAAATCCGGTTTAAATCGGTCCATAAACAACTTTTGTACGCGAGTGTTTCCATTCTTAATGGGGTCACCCTGTATATTATCGAAGTAAGTGACCCAGTGCAGATTATGTATAATTTTATGATGTCGATACTGCTCAACTACTCTGTAGATGGTATAAAACCATACTGAAGGTAATGATGGATGATGATGATGATATCCATAATGAAGGTAATGGTGATGATGACGATTATAGTGTGCAAAAACCATTCAATGAAATTCGATCTAACGATGGGTAAAGGTACATAATTGTTTTAGACAAAAAGGAAGTAAGTTTTAATATACATTACATTACTATAAATTCGTTGATGACAGCTTGCCAATTACAAAAAGAGTAGAGTGAAGAGAACTTGCTAGATTTTGTGAAGAAGTTATCACAAATAAGGAACAAAGTATGTGTATTTAGTAGAACGTATCAGATAAAGACACCAACATACTTACAGCATTCTATGGAAACTGATTTTTGGTAATTCCTAATTATAGAGTACATAAAACTACTCATATGATATACATAAAAAACACTTACCTTATTTTCATTATCTACTGGAAACCTCCTAAAATTCTAGCAGTCTAGCACTGAAGTAATCAGCTCATGCAGAGCACTTTTCAACAGCAGAAGGATTTTTCAACGAACCAAACCGAATTTCAGAATATAACTAGATCAAAAGCCAGAGTAAAATTCATTTTTTAAGAAATCCGCTTCTTTTTTACTTTCTGACTTTACTCCTTCAATAATTGATAATTAGAAACCATATAGGTACTACTGAGACCCCGTTGGAAACGTCATGCTTGCTGCACCAAAACAGGAAGAATAATAACTACGAACGATATGGAATAAATCACGGGCCAATTTATGTTTTAGAACCCTATATTTAGCTAAAATTTAATAGTGCGAAAAGAAGGAACTGTAAATCTTATGTAATTGGTCCTTTGCCAACGAGCTTGAACTGTCCGTACACCTGTAAACTATAATTTTTTTAAGGACCTGAAAGCACCGTCAATAAAACTTCTCGCAATCGTTTTAAGTACCTTAAATCCATTTGGTTCGACAAATAGTCCATTTAACAATTTAAGTAAGCACCAATAAAGCTCTTTAAGAGCTCTTAACACACATTTAAGGCTCAAGATAATATACCACCCCAAACAATGAACAATCTGTCTAAAATATAATTTCAATTCCACAAAAGACGCAAAATTAAACTAGTTTTCAATTCATGGCATTTTGATTACACAGAATATATAACTTTTTTCAAGTAATAGGTCTCTTGGTTATAATATTTAAAAAATCATCGAATGTTTTTTCTAATAAGTTTTAGTTATTTTTTTTTACAGTTTCAGAAATATATGATAATGAAATAGAAATATCTAGAGATAATATCACAAATGATAACGTATTATAACGTTACTGTGTTGTCGTTTTGTATCTTCATTCATTCATTGCCGGAATTCAATCCGATTTAGTCAAGTCTATATTCATTTCAGTGCAGTTTGAGTTATATTATTTTATTATAAAATCCATAAATAACATCTTGTTGAATCATAGGAAGTCACTTAAAATGCTATAACTTCGAAACACTGACGTAGTTTTCCACATAACACCAAAACACTAAACTGCACTCGGCGCGCATTTCTCCAACCAAGTTGGCATCATCTGGAGATGATTAAAACTGTTCATGATAATGATCTCCAGTGCTGTATAGTGTTTTGGTGTTATGTGAAAAACTACGTCAGTGGTATCTTCACGTCAAAGGTTGCAACCCCTTTCAATCAAAACCAATTGTGTCAGCGTAATGATTCAAGAAGATCATTAAAGGCAGCGAATGAGTCTACAAACTGACCATATAACCATTTTAAAAATCTCTCGGAATAAGCCATGGCCACCTTTAAGTTTTTGTAAAAAAACATACCAAGGTGTTTTAGTTTGTAGCTCTAAAGATAACTGAACTACAATTTTTACATTAGTCTGGAATTTTTGAGACATGTACCTAAATGACAAACGAAGATCATGTATCTGCGACTTATATATAAAAAAAAAAAAAATTTCCGTGGACCAATTCATATGTCAATCAGTTAAAACGAATCCTTTTCATACGTCTTTCCGCAATGTATCGAAATTCACTATACTAGTAACAAAATTCAAATTTTTATTTAATACTCAGAAAATAAAACACTTCAACGCACACAATACATCACTTTTATCTATTATAACCCTCCAACCTGTACAGATAACCAGTATCTCGGCTGTATATCAGCCATGACGATACCGTAAATTACAAATCGATAAGCAGATCCTTCGTTTCAGATCCCAGATTCCCGATTGACGGGGCGGTCGAACTGCATTTTTCTCCGGGCCCGGAAGGACGACATCCAGTTCCGGCACCCACGCCAGCGGTGCCCTTCAGCCTCGCCGACGACCCTGTGACCAGGGCGGACAGTCCTTTGATAATTGAGGAGTACGACGATGATGAGGACTTTGACGAAGGTGAGTTGCAAACTTATTTTTGTTTGAAAAAAAAATGGATTATACACATATTTATTTGGGTTTCAAAATTTGTTTACATATATAGGATACATTTATTGTTTATTGTGTAAAGTGTAATCTCTTAAACTTGAGCCAATCCAGTTGTGTCTACATCTGTTATTTCTAATTTTACTAATTAGCATATACAGGATTATTCAGAACTTATCTCTAAAACTTTGAGGATATGTGCATCCTTAAATAAGAAACCGATATCACCAAAAAAATTTATAATAAAAGTCTTAGGATTTTCCGTAAACAATGTTTAAAGTTATACCATTATAAAGGACTACGTAGATGGGCAACTGCACTTCAACGACAATCTGTTATACCACATTCCTAAGAATGTGGTAAAAAAAAGTAAACACGTTTTTGTACCTAGAACGTCTGGGCGAATAGAGTTGGAGTGGGGATAATATCTCTATTGTCTATTCAGTCATCAGTCTATGTCTGTACTCTCTGTGTGCCGGTGTTTTATTTATCGTAGGAGTGTTAAACTATAACATTTTCAAAATGGCTCATGTGTACAGTAATGCTGAGTTAATGGACTGTTACCAGTGGATTATCAATTACGAGATAGATTTTGTGAGTGATTGTTGCAGCAAAATGTTGAAAATCCCCGATTTACTTAATAATTTGCGTTTACAAGATCAGCAACCAGGAGGAACATTCGGTTTAGTGCGGCAAAATTGGATAAGGCGTGCCCAAAATGTGTACAAGTCGAGGAATATTATTTCGAACAGCTTTTGTGACAAGGTATGTGCAAATTTTTAATAAATTTCATGTTTCTAATACCTAGTAATCAAGTAGCGCAATTCTTCAAAATTAGTGTAACAAAATTTTATTCATTTTAAAGACACGTCACTTTGGTCACATCTATCTATCTTTAAGTTTATTTTAAAGTAAAAACGCTGCAAATCTTTTTTGCGCCGGGTGTCGGTATATTTTCAGAACTTTCGAAGTTTTTCTCGTGCTAGCCAGTTTGCATTGTCAGTCCCAAGGTCACTCCATTACAGTGGACCAGTATCCAGCGGCGTGCAATGAAAAATTTTTAAATAGTCCTCAGAAGCCGCCAAAAAAAATTTTTTTTTTGCACTACCAGATTTGTACATGTATGTTGAACATCCCCAAATTTTGTTATGGATAAGTTCTGAATAACACTGTATAACTATTGAACTGCTCTTACAACTAATGATGACACTAGTGGGACATGAAAATGTATTGATAAAGTAGGTATGTGAAATAGTTAAGACACTATTAAACAAAGACTGGCAAGTGAACAAGATCGACGGGCATCAGCACTCTGTCTGCCGTAGTTTGCTTTTCATATCGAGAAATGTATTGAATGTAGGCAAACCAAAGGAATATGGGTACAGAAACAAAGTCCAGTATAGGTAAAAGCATGTAACTACTAATGTTATAAGGAGAATTGACTGCTCTTTAATATTTTATGGAAGTAATGGTATAAAAAATTATAGATTTGTCAACATCAAACAAAACGGTCTCAGTTTTAATCACTAAAAAAAATTATAACACTGAAAATACCTACCCCATGCGACTGTCATACCATAAAAATATTAAGTCATACCATAAAATATGCGTGTAGAGTGTAGCATGCTTCTTATTAATTTAGAATCCATAGGAAAGTAAACAACACATTTTACACTAACCCATTGTTTTACTATTAAGCTAGATCAGTAATGCTATTCCAAAAGATAATGTTGGTTTATCTCGGTGATGAGGTAAGCACATAAAATAACACCAGTAATTCAGATATCTGATGTGACTGACTAAAATAAAAATTACCAACCTGGAAACGGTGAAACCGTTTGTTGTTTCAATTGTTGTTTCATATGGCTAACAATCCGCTGTTCACTTTAATTAATAAGGTTTCCAGGTTTCTCTTATTCTTGTACTAAATTGTAGTTAAAGTTATAACATCAAGTTGTTCATAAGCGCACTTGCGGCCGCAAAATAATAATATGCCGCTCCCTCTCCCACACAAGCCTCTGACTTCCGGGCTTATCATCACGATGGGAATGAGGGATAGAGATATTATTTTAAAAAAAAATTAAACAATTTTATACTATATGTACCTGTATAATTTAAGGAAAGGTGTAAAGAAGCACATTTGTAAGAATTCATTAGATGGGTGTGTAGATAAGCATGTGTATTCTCCTATTCTCTGATACCTTATATATAATTCAAAATATATCCCAATAATTACCTTCTTATTTAAAAATTACTCGTTTTGATACCTATATCAAAATAATAATAGATTGTCCACTTCCACTTTGTAGTTAATCTCTTCTAGAATTTCTCTCTTAGACTGCCAGTAACATCATTTTAAATGAACTATTGAAGGTATTATATATTATCTCACAGACTCAACGGCTCCATTCTGCAATAGTCTGCCTGATCCTGATTGCAAAACTTCAATATGTATCGGCAAGTACAAGAGAATACCTTCTGAAGCCTTTTGTGCAAAAGGGATTTGCATCCCAGTAACGACTTGCTATTGAATACCGGCTTATTGTTATGTTAACAAACCACTAAAATGTACTTTCTATCGGTGCTTAATTTCTGAAAACTAATCAACAACTTAACGTCTTGTAAAAAGTTTTTGTTATCCAACTCAGCATTGATATAAAAACCGGAGCTCGGAACATAATATTAACATTTATGTCACATTTATTTGAAAAAGATGCTGAAAACAACTACTACAACAATGTGCCCCGACTGGCATTGCATTATTTCGGCATCTCCATAGGAGTCGCCACATCATTCATCGAGACCAACTAACCAGACACTGACCGGTTTCGCACTTATTATGCGCTCATCAGAGTGCCATAGGTAGTGGATTCAATGAATGATGCTGCGACGTGATTGCCTAATGGACATCGTGAATGTTAGTAGTGGTGCGAAACACACTATAGTGCCCTCTTTTATCTGTCTGTCAATTTGACGATAATTGTCAGACAGATAGTAGCAAAGATCCAAAGATGGCACTACGGTGTGTTTCTCACCACTATTAACATTTGTGTCACATGTTTTATAATTGGATACAAGCTTGCGTCGAATATTGCTATTCCAAGTAACTTTCAAGCAAACATAAACAGTGTTTCAAAGTTCAAAAAACCCAATACTCCATTACATTATACATAATTTATTTGACGCTTAAAAAGTTGTTATCTGTTATGTATTGAGTGATATAAGACCCTATATCTATTCTTCACAGCAACTGAGATGTTGACCGTTTATAACAGAACAAGCTTTATATATCACTTTTAGGGCGTAATCGACAAGCGAAAAAAAGTTTAAAATACAGAACCTACCTATGTGTCTCATATATGTTATCGTTTATGTTTTAAGAACATTCAATCGAATTCAGTCAAATCAGGAAGAATATGCCAAATTGAACTGCCCTAACAAACTAACTTGAAAAAGAGAAAATACATAGTGGGTGTTAACCCGAGGTGGGTAAGCAATGACCTTATTTTACCAATGTAAAAACAAAGAGCCTATGCTACAGTTATTTCGGTTATTTAAACCATAAAAAGACCCAACCCTTTTTAAAAATTATATGAAGCTTTTAAATTAACATCCTTTATACATCTAAGAAAATCATAAGCATGAAGTTCAGTCATTATTTGTTGCCATCATACAAGGTCATCTTGCTTGGTTGAATAGTTTCTAGCACATAGTAGGTACTTTCAAGTGAAGATAAACCTAAATCATTAACGTTCTAATTGAAATTTTTGTCTACAAACCATAACCGTACGACTCTTTGCACGGCGTCGTGAATATGTGCAAGGCATAATGATATAACTGCGCATTTATAGTTAAGGAAAAATTTGCAAGACTCGTAAAATGCATTAAAACGAAAACCTCCATCTACAAATTCCTTACATTTTACATTTAAGTATGTAGATGTTTACTCGTACCAAGAATAACTACGAAAGGATTTGTTTAACTCAATGTGTGCAGATATAAGAAAATTAGTTGTATTTTATAAAGATAACTTAGTTAATTTTTATCTTTATTTTTAGATAAAAGTACAAAATATACTTACTATAGCGATGAAATTCTCTTTCAGGGGTGAGCAGAGTGAAGTACGGTAGGGTTATTTTATTATCTGCCAAACTTGGGCGCCATCAATTGATCTTTTTTGATGGTACAGAGTAAATGTAGAGTTCCTATCTAAGTGAAGACGATTGCAAAAAAACACTTGACAAGAACAAAGTTAATTTTTAATATAACTCTCTCAACTATACATTTACGAAAGATACATACATAAAAGACACACCTAAATCTAATTAGAACATACACACTCAAAGGTACAAAAAGGAGTGAAAGTTATACAGCAATAAAGCTTGACAACAAAATGTAGTTTGGCTGTACTAAAGTTCTACCAAAAAATGCAGTTTTTAGATATTTACAGTCCGCGAGGTAACAGTAAGGGCCCTTAAATTCATTCGCACACACAACCTATGCATAGGGTAAGTTAGTCTAAGGCACGGTATACGTAACGTGGTTTAAGATGCACTTCCAAAATCAGTAATAAAGTACTCACATAAGAACAGTTGGTTTCGGGGTTAACGTTGTTCATACGTTCTGCTGCCAATTCACAAATCAACGTACTGAAATGATTATTTTCTCGTAATCACACTTGAGAATAGTAGGATTCGTTTACTAAGATTAATTCATCTTTGATATTTGCTTTTTCAAGCTTTTTTCTTAAAACTTTGGGAGCTGCTAAATTCACTCCACCTGCTCGCCAATGCCAATCTTCGCCATCCTTTTGCTCCCCCTCTCGTTCTCTTACGTCTTCCATCCGCTGCCGTTCTTAACACGAGATGGCGTCACTATATTGTTCTGAACTTTAGTTTATGTAACCGAGGACTATGTATGGATAGACCTAATGCACAACCACAGAGAGTGAAGTCGGGATTATAAGCACTTAATATACACCGAATACATAGAATACTTTAAATACAGGATTGGTGTGTAACAAGAAGGTAACAACACATAATGAGATAAGAAATATTAGTTTGAATCAACTAAGAAAGGTATTTTATTAGTTACTAAAAACGAGACCGTTACAATTTTTGATCAATTTAGATCTATAAAAAAGCTTGTTAATAAATTAATTGATAAGGTAAATAAATACAATTTTGAAAATTCTGGAGATTTTAATACATTCTTGAAGTAAGGTGTATCACATATCATGTGATTTGTGCATTATTATATTTCTTTATATCATTCATTCAATCGTGTATTTTGCGACACCGAAAATATAAGCATTATAAAATAAATCCTTGCGTTAATGGAAACCCTTGACTGTTCGTTTTGCTACAGGGGTTAATTATAATATCACTACCCCTCTTTCTTACCTTATTAGCCCAGAAATCTGAGACTTGTGTGAGAGAAGAGGTGGGGATTATTTAGTAGGCCGAATTTTCGCATCTGGAACGACTTAAGTTGGTAAACCTTAACCACCATTCAGTGGTGGAATGAAGGAAATCTGGAAAACGTCATTAGTTAAGAGGATAGTCGAACATCACTGATTTTAATCCTTCACATTAACACCAAGCCGAGGTTATTTCCTTCCTAGGGTAGGGCATCCCTGAGAAAAGGCCTCAATATATGAGTAGACAATATAATTAAAAATTGTCTAGTGGAGATTGTCTAAACAAGGAGTATTTATAACGATATCTCGGGACATTAAGTATATTTCCGCAGTTACGTATTAATGTATTGTGAGAATTTTCACCTGAATTAAATAATGAATAAAATATTTGAATGCTCATAAATTGCCATTATGGTTCTGTTGTTATTAGGTTAAAAATAGCTCGAAGGAAGTTGGGCTCATTAAAATTTGCAGTTCAAATTAAATTTTATGGGTATATGATATGGAACAAATTGGTTTGCGTTCTCGCTACACAAACGTAGTTATTTTTAAAGAACCGTAGTTATTTATTTATTTTTAAAGAAAAAAGTATTACTGTAAAATAAAATTATTCTCGGTGAACTAAACCCATGACTAAACTGTGTGCTAGTTTCATGCTACATAAAAAAAATTATACAATGTAGAACTCTGTTTTCATAAATAATAATTGACTAATGTAATGTCACTGTCCAAAGTGAAAAGTTATAATTTTGTTAAACAGCCAGGAAAAAGCAAAAATGTGATCCAGGTAACACAAGCACACAGAAACTAATTGGACGAAAAGGCTATTTTATAATGAATCAAATTTACTTCTTGCCATTTCTTTTTTAAGAAAATTTAATGAATGAAATGATGGTTAGCAATTTTATTAATGACATAAATTTCAAGTTGAAAAATTTAATGTGCCAGCATGAGTTTTTATTTTGTCTGTCTATTTTGTGTTGTTTTATTTTGTGATGTCTTCAATAATAGTACAAATATATTACTTTTAATGATTTATTTAAGTCAACTGTATACTGTAAAGGATAGTCAGACAATGCTCAGTGTGAACTTGTTTTATAAAAAACGCATAGCGATATATAAAAAGATACAAAAGAAATCTTACCTACAAAAGAAATATTTAACAATTAAAATAATGTAAAAGCCACACACGGCTACAATATATAATTGTTTATTACTAAATATATTATTACTAAATATATAACATTCTCCCCCACCAAATGAGACTTATCAACTAAAAGCTAAAATAAATCTAAGTTAACATATACATATTCACAAAACCTAAGAAGGTATACACAAAAAAATATATCACTAAGTACTTATATATTACATATAAATTAATCGTTCAGGAGGTTTAACAGCCCTTTTAGGCCTACTACTTTCCGAACTAGAATGAGCATCTGATGTAGAAATATTTTCATTATTTCCGGTGACACTATCAAAGTCTTGCATTAAGTTTTCATCGTTAAGTACCTCCGAAATTTCACAATCATTAAAACCACTCTGTACGTTCGATTTTATTATTTGGTTAGTGTGACGTTTCCATGTTTTATTTAATTCAGGCACTCTTACCATGTATGTACACTTGCCTATTATTTTTTCAATTACTCCTGGTATCCAGCTTACCTTATTTACTTCGCGATAATCCTTAACAATCACCTTGTCCCCGCTCTTAAAAAATCGGTTTTGTTTTCCTTTAAAATTCTTTATCTGATTAAGTTGTTCTTTATTAACTTTATTTTGAATTTGATTTTTAATATCTGGTTTTAATAAACTAAACCGGGTTCGTAAATCACGATTAAACATTAGAAATGAAGGTGCTACACCTGTTGTACTATGTACTGTGTTCCGGTAATCAAATAAAAAATTATTTAAAGCCACAGAAATATTTACATGTTTATTTACCCCTAGGCTATTTTTAAGCGCATTTTTCACTATTTTCACCGCATTTTCAGCTGCCCCATTAGACTGTGGAAAAAAAGGTGCGGTGGTTATATGTTTTATACCATATTTTTCTGTGAAATCTTTAAATTCGTAACTTGTAAAATTTTTTGCATTATCCGATATAATCGTCTCTGGCAAACCGAATCTAGAAAAAGTACTATGTAAAGCTGATAATGTGAAACTTGTTGTCATTGTATTCGTAGGGAATACTTCTATCCACTTTGAGTGAGCGTCAAGTATAATAAAAAAGTATTTATTCAAAAATGGTCCCATATAATCTATATGTATACGTGAAAATACATTTTCGGGCCATTTCCATGGATTTAGTTTTAGTTTAGGGGGACTTATTTTATTTACTGAACAATGCTCACAACCATTTGCTAAATTCTCAATATCTTTATTTATCGAAGGCCAAAAAAAATACGATCTAGCAATATGTTTCATTTTTACGATTCCTAAATGAGACATATGTAATTGGGTAAGTATGCGGTTTTTTAACAAATCTGGTATAATTATACGATTGTTCCACATTAAAATATTATTTTCTATAGTAAGTTCATTACGAATAGCATAAAACTGTTTAAATTTAATATTAGTTTTACAATATTTTGGCCAACCATATTTGATGAATTTTTTTATATCATTCAGAACATGATCACCATCAGTATATTTTTTTACTAGATCAAAATTTGTTGATACTATATCACTATCTGAAAAGAAGTTTACATAATTTACATCTACTGATTCCCAAACTTCATTTTCACCGTTTTCAACTGGCAATCTCGATAGGAAATCAGCTTGATTATTTTCAGATTTTACATATTCAATTTTGTACCTATAATTTGACAGTATTACTGCCCAACGGCGTAATCTGTTAGCAGAATATTGCGGGATTCCTTTTTTGGGATTAAAAATTGCTACAAGTGGTTTGTTATCGGTAACTAAAATAAAGTCTCTGTTATATAAATACTGATTAAATTTACACAAAGCAAAAATAATAGATATCCCCTCTCTTTCAACTTGTGCATAAGCTTTTTCAGCGCTGGATAAGGTTCGTGAGGCATAAGCGATAGGTTTTTCAGACCCGTCCGGTAATATATGTGAAAGGACAGCCCCTACCCCATATGGGCTTGCGTCAGTGGTTAATTTTAATTGATAATCAGGGTTGTAGTGTGTTAACACGTCAGCTGAGCATAGAATTTTTTTTACTTTAATAAATGCCTCCTCACATTTTTTAGACCAGAACCACTTAACTTCCTTTCGCAATAGCTGATACAATGGACTCAGAACCGTCGCTAAATTAGGGATGAATTTTCCGTAATAATTAATTGTACCTAAAATCGATTGCAACTGTTTAACGGAAGTAGGACACGGAGCATTTTTTATAGCCAAAATTTTGTCTGGTGATGTATGCAACCCATCTTTGTCAATAATATGACCTAGATAATTAATCTTATGACAGAAAAAACTACATTTTTCGGGTAAAACTTTTAAACCAGCATCTTGTAGTCTGTTTAATACCTTTTCTAACCTAGCAAAATGCTCTCTAGCATCTCTACCACTAATGAGTATATCGTCTAAAAAACATACACACCCTTCAATGTCTTGTATCAATGACTCCATTATTTTTTGAAATTTAGAAGGAGCACACGCTACTCCATACGGTAATCTTTGATATTGGAAGAGTCCCTTGTGAGTAGAAATAGTAACGAACACTTTAGATTCATCGTCTAGAGGTATTTGTGCATAGGCTTGGGATAAATCAATTTTTGTAAATATTACCCCACCTTGCAATCTCGAAAATAAATCATCTATTCGTGGCAAGGGAAACTGATCAATTTGTAATACCGGATTTATAGTAATCTTGAAATCGCCACAAATTCTAATTTTTCCAGATTTTTTAATAACGGGAACAATGGGAGTTGCCCATGGTGCATAATCAACAGATTTGAGTACGTTTAATTGAACTAAATTATTTATTTCATTTTCAACTTTGTCTCGGATGCCATAGGGTAACGGTCTAGCCCTAATAAATTTAGGAGTAACTGAATGGTCTGTTAATTTTAATGAAATAGTGCCCTTATTAAATTTACCTAAACCTGGAGAAAAAACGGTATCATATTTTTTCATTAAATAGTCAATGTCACAATTTTTGGAAGAAAAATTTACTTGGCTAATATTAAAATTAAATAAATGCATGAAATCTCTGCCTAAGATAGGTGGTCCACCGTTTTTTATAATGAAAATATTTACAGGTTTTGATACATTATTATATTCAATCCTAAATTTACACATTCCTAGAGTATGCATCATTTCTCCATTATAAACATTTAAATTTTTATCAGCAGAACTCAATTTATAACTAGGAAAATTATGTTTCCAGAAGTTTTCAGAAATAACTGAAACACTGGCCCCTGAATCTAACTGAAACGAATAATTTTTTTTATCAATTGTGACAGTGATTAGAAATGGGCATTTAACATCTGCATCCTGAATAGAAAATATTTCTTCCGTTTCAATAAAATTTTGTACATTTTTAAATTTAGGTTTACCATTTAATTTGCGTTCTTTCTTCTTTGGGCATACTGGAGCTAGATGTCCTTTTTCTTTACAAAGGTGACACGCATAATTACGAAAACGACACTTCGATGTTATGTGATTTTGCCTACCACAACAAGCACATGCGCACTTCGCTCTCGCACTCGCACTCGCACTCGTATTTGCACTCGCACTCGTCTGCGCCGTCGTGGATGTCGCTGGCGTATGATGTGGTTTAAGTGAAGTGACGTGGTGAATTGGTTCCATTTTGACAGTTGGTGGATCCTTACTGCCGGAAGTCTCTGCTGCCGCCATTTCTGCTACTGCAATCTCTACAACATTAGCAAATGAACACGTGGTCTTCTCTTTAAACAATTTTGCCTGAACTGCCCCCTTATTAAACCCGATGATAAATCGATCTCGTAGCATCATATCGATTACATCATTATTAAATTCACAGTTTAAGGCTAAGCTCCTCACTCTTGCCGCCCATTCATTTACACTTTCTCGCGAGTCTTTAACTGCACTGAAAAACTTAGCACGTGCTACAAAAGGAAGTTCTGAAACTTTAAAATGTTTGTTAAATAACTCAATGAGTGATTTATACACTATATCTTCGGGTAACCTGGGCAGACACAAATTATACATCAACTTGTAGGCATCTTCGTCCATGGCGTTTAACAACATGGCCCTTTTTTTACCGTCATCATTTATGTTGTTCACAAGAAAATAATTTTCTAATCTCCTTTTATAAATTACCCAGTCACTATTCTGAGCGCTGAACTCTCTAAGTTCTCCATAATATGATGGATTTTCGTTAGGCATCTTACTCGGTAGGTTCTACACTTAATCTTGAAGTGTAACACAACTCGTCGCCAATGTGATGTCTTCAATAATAGTACAAATATATTACTTTTAATGATTTATTTAAGTCAACTGTATACTGTGAAGGATAGTCAGACAATGCTCAGTGTGAACTTGTTTTATAAAAAACGCATAGCGATATATAAAAAGATACAAAAGAAATCTTACCTACAAAAGAAATATTTAACAATTAAAATAATGTAAAAGCCACACACGGCTACAATATATAATTGTTTATTACTAAATATATTATTACTAAATATATAACAGATTATAAATAATCTATCCAGTCAATCTAAATTTGTTATTTGTGTCAGTTTCAAATTTTTATTGTCGACCGGCATTAGTGTCGTACTCCCACTGGAACCACAATAAGTCAGTCTGTAGTCCGGAGAATTATTGTTTTTGCAAATAAATTATGTCAGGAGATTCAGATCACTATATAACATGTGTTTTACAAAATATATCCCACGCTATTTTTAACCAGAGATTTACTGCCACCAACAGAAAATCAAAACTTTAAAAATCATCGGGTTTCAAATATTATTGATTTGAAATTATGATCGTCTTACCCGCCATTATTTGTATTTATTCTAAATTGAAAGAAAGAAAAGTAATTTCCATGAAATGGAAATAAGTATTCCTGTCTTTTAATGTTTGTTAATTATATATCAGTGGTCCCAAAATGATGGAACAAAATTTATATTTTTTTTTCTAATTTCAATTAGAAAAAAAATATATAAATTTTGTTCCGTCATTTTGAGACACACTTGAGACTTGGAGGTATATTTGTACATAATATTTGCAGAACGCACTTTAGTGAGAAATACATCAGGGTGTTCAATCGAGAATTTGCACCCTAATTAATGGTGATCATTATACAACATATCTTTATTTTTAGGGATATTGTATACTAATTGTCAAATTTAAAAGTTATTGACCAAACGCATGTTTTTATAATACTCATATTTTCTTGATTTCCAAATTATCTACGTCAGATGAATATTTCCTACACTTTTAAAAGAGCAAATTCCCGCTGAAAATAATCCCCATAGTATATTATTAGGTGTCTGACGAAAATAAACAAAACGGAAAAAATAAGATTCGTCCAAAGGTACACGTCAGACCAAATTATTTTTAAGTTGAAAACACCCAAATATGATTAGTCTTAAATATTTTCGAGGATTATGAAGTTTACTTTTAATACTCTTAATTACATTTGACAGGACAAATGCAATCAATGTATTTGTATTACTTATTTGAACCAATAACAAAACTAATTAAATGCTTGACAAGAACTGGAAAGAAAATTTAACACTAATTCCGTGTGTAAAACACTAAAGTTTGAAGTACTTTCAACACATGCACCTGCAGTTATAAATCTTCTATCACACTGCAGCGGAGTCGTTCAGTTTAGAAAACAGATAGAAAAAAATCAGCACTTTATTTTTCTCTTCCAAGGATCAGCTGGCATATAAAATATATACCTAAATTTAAAACAGCGTTTGGTGTCAAACACGTTCCAATCGTAATATAAAAGTCAAAATAAACAAGATCAAATCATCATCAACAAATCATCTTCAAGGCAGACAGTTCAGTACACTTCCTGTTGCAAAATAAAGTGGTATATATTGTGACAGTCCAATTTTGTGATTTGCTTCAATATTAATATACCAGTGACTAATATATTTCATCAAGTTAGACACACATGTATTTTTAATACAAATAATGCGTTAAATATAGAAACATCCAGATTATTCATTCATTTCCACGTTGACATGAAATATTTGTATCAACAAAAATAACTTCGTTTCGTCTTTATTTATACTGTTTAGATGTCTCAATTCCATTAATATATAATTCAGGTGTCCTATTTATTATATACACAATAAATCTAAGAGTTGTGAAAGCAATGGATGCAAATTGATGATGAATAAAATATAATCTTAATTTTTGTTGAAGCTTGGTGCAACGGTAACAGTTGCAGATACGAAAAAACCTCGGCGTTATCTTAGATTGCAAACTCTGGTTTAATAATCATATAGTCTATCATCACTGATACTTACAAGACATATGGATTCATTGCTCGCTGTAGTCGAGACTACTAACCCATATATAATAAGACTCTTATTTAACTCATTTGTATGGTATCCACACTACAATATGCACATTGACAGTATCGAATCTATTCAGCGTAAATTACTAGTTTATTTCGTCAATTTCAAGCGCGATTGAATGTAAAGCCGCTTGAAACAGAATCTCAATTCTGAGTGTTTATCTAGCAGGAATAAAGAAGGGATTGAATCCACTGTTCAATCCTACTTGAACTGAAACTACTGCGCTTGCGTGTTTTACATACGTAGCTAACGACCTAACCTCAAAATTAAGTATTGTTTGTTGTATTAATAATATATTATAACCGTTGAGTTTACTTTTTAGTTTTCGCAGGATCACTAAAGAAGTTTTTCATTCGTCACACATGTGATTCTTCAATACGTGAAGCATATAAACTTCTGCAGTTAGATCTGATTAAATCCAATCGCAATCCAATCGCGTTTATATCGCAATCTGAAGCAGCTTAATAGCGGTTTTATACAGTCCAATAAATTCATGAAGTTTTTGACCTTGAATTAATTCACGTGTGTAATACACGAAATTGCCGCAAATAAATTGACGACAATAAATTGATGAATAAATTGTCAAAATAGAACTGGCTCTAATTTTTCAACAATTTTTTTGTGAATTCTGGCTACATTTTTATTTACAATGTTACTACCAACAGTACCAACACCAATGCCAACAGATCAAATACTTTATTTTGTGTCGGTTATAGGTTATACCAAGAGAATTTGTTTAGAGATTATACATAGACATGGTTTATACCTATACTCTTACCTTTTGTTGAGAAAAGCATAGCAGATATTTATCAGAAAGTTGACTTGTCAAATTTAGAAGTTGGTATCAATTATTTAAAGGTTGACCCTCCTGATTACTTACAATAAAAAATTGGACTGTGTAATACACTTCAGACGCTTTCAATAAATTCATCAATTTTTTCATGAAAAAATTCATGAATTAATTTATGAATTTATTTGACTGTGTAAAACCGCTATAAGTCAAGCCAATCCTACAATATTTTAGGATTGACTTGAACGTTCTAAACCGTTTGGAATCTCAATTCCAAGCGTTAGTCATTATTTTCAAATCGCTTGGTTTCAACTCAGTTAATAAAAAATTGTTCTTTACAAAAATGCGTATCCCATGCTCTCTAACTTTATCTAAAGTATTTTTATGTTGCCATCGGTTAATGAGATAGGACTAAAAAAACTTAAAATCAGCATACGTATAAAACTCAAAACTCAAAAAAGTCATCTGTGTCTAAATTGTCACTAAATGTTCAATATTCAAAAGCTACTTTTATGTTTATTTGAAATAATTTTAGGAAGTGTCTTCAAAGCGAATATTGTCATTTTTGTTATATGACAATATTCATGATATACAGGGTGTCCACCTAGTGCGCGTAAGTCCAATATCTGGGTTAATAAAACAGATAACTTAATTTTTTTTTCTACAGGGTTGTCTAATATCCCGAGCTGCACAAAATGAAAATATATTTACATATTCAGGGTGTTCAGTTTTCCCTGGACAGGTACCAACTTCGTTTTTCTAAATGGAAATATATATTTTTTATTGCTTTTTCGAACTAAACCCTTGATTTTAGTAGGACTTTCATCAGCCTTCCCTATACCTAACTTAAACTGTTTTTGAAATATTGACGGGTGAATATTGACATTTTTGCAACTTTGACACCCTGTAAAATCTAAACGGTTTGAGATCAAGCAAAACGGTTTGCACATTCCTATCTTAACTTTTCATAAGCTATCGTTTGGTACTAATTTCAGAATTATCCAAAAATTTTAAATTTTCTGAAAATTTTGAAAATTTTTTATTCCTGTATAAATTTGAAATTAGTATCAAACGATAGCTTATGAAAAGTTAAGATAGGAATGTGCAAACCGTTTTGCTTGATCTCAAACCGTTTAGATTTTACAGGGTGTCAAAGTTGCAAAAATGTCAATATTCACCCGTCAATATTTCAAAAACAGTTTAAGTTAGGTATAGGGAAGGCTGATGAAAGTCCTACTAAAATCAAGGGTTTAGTTCGAAAAAGCAATAAAAAATATATATTTCCATTTAGAAAAACGAAGTTGGTACCTGTCCAGGAAAAACTGAACACCCTGAATATGTAAATATATTTTCATTATGTGCAGCTCGGGATATTAGACAACCCTGTAGAAAAAAAAATTAAGTTATCTCTTTTATTAACCCAGATATTGGACTTACGCGCACTAGGTGGACACCCTGTATATGATTTTATTTAACTTTCAGGCAGCCAGCCAACTAGATTCAATTACTTCTGCATGTTGGATTATATAGGCTGTAACGTCTCTTCATTTTAAACCTACAAATTATGGATATGAACAGTTCTCACATCTAACAGAGTTAAAGTTGATTGAGATATTTTATAGTCCGTGCCAAGATGCTAATTAAAACTTTAGTTTCCAGATCTTCTGAAAGAGTGCCCTATAAAATTCGCATTTATATCTTTTATGATGCACAACATCATGTATTTTCAATTTTATTGGACTTCTAGGCAATCAAATAAATACGTGTATCGCTCAGTAGTTGTGTGAGTACGAATGTTGGTTCAACCTGAGCCGGTCTGGCGTTATTTCTGTCCGTGCATCGGTCGGGCCTATTTTTGTGTTGGAAATAAAATCAGAAGTCCGCGGTGTGTAGACGACGGCGCGTTTTTGTTTAATTTCAGTCACCTTAGTGTTCGAAAAAAGATTAAAAAGTGTGGAGTGAGTTGTGGCACCTTTAGTCTGAATGATTTTCTGGTGAGAAATTTTTGAAAATGTGTTATAGTTTAAATACGTCTATAAGAAGTACGATAAATTTACATCGCATAATTTCTGTTAACTAATATTTTTGTGTAATTAGAGAATATAAGAGCATTTAAGCATTATTTATTTTAGTCATTAAAAATTATTTTATACCTACTTTTATATTGAAAGGCGTTTAAAAATGATTAACATTTTAGACACAAAAAAGGTAGTTGTCAAAATATAATAGATCCTCATTGAAGAAGAAAAATTTTGTTGAAAAAATGTTTTTGATTTTTTAAATTAATTTAGGTACATTAACAATCCCTGCTAAAGTATAAAATTCAATAAAAAGAAAAAACTACTAATCCCGCAAGGTCTGAAATTAAGGCTACAGTATTCAAAAGCAACCAAATGAAAAATCCTTATGATTAACTTGAGGTGGCCAGATGTTTAAGAGACGATGTTTAGATTGAATAGTCCTTCTTTGCCTAATCAAATATCCTATCAACTAAAACGTTATGGACGTTTTGTGTTGTACAGGGTGGTACAAATTGGTATGTTCTCGAGGGTTACCGAGAATTTGTAATAGATAAACTACATCTGATGGACGAGTCCTGCTCTTTCTTCGAAAAAATAACAGTAGCGCAAACCGCATCTACCTATCTATTACCGTGGAACCTTTGTGAAGATATCCAACAAAGTTGGCATCATCTGGAGATGATTAAAACAGTTTTACTCATCTTCAGATGATGTCAACTTTGTTGGCGAAACGCGCATCGAGTGCAGTATAGTGTTTTGATGTTATGTGGAAAACATATAAAATTTTGGTACACTAATTTTGAAGAATTGCGCTACTTGATTACTAGGTATTAGAAACATGAAATTTATAAAAAATTTGCACGTGGAAAACTACGTCAGTGATACATTCAAATTGTAAATACTCACAATTGGAAATAGATTTCCTTTACTAAATTGGCATTTTCATTTCTTAAATTAAGGGTCGGCTTTAAATTAATGCTTGGTTAACACGGTTTAACCAGTAGTTAAGTCTAGTGTGATTTACCTCGAACATTTTATGAATAAATATTCACATTCTTAACTTGTAGTTAGTTAACTCTAGTTTAAATTTACGTTAACAGAGCATTGAAAAACAGGCCCTAAAACATTAAATTAAACTGTCAAATTAAATTTAAATGGCGAATCATTTTTATTTGTATAAACTGGCTTCTTAACAGTGTAAAATGTGATTTTTTTTGTTTTCCCTGCGTTCTAAGCCAATTAATTTTCTACTATATCATAACAATATTAAAAACTTTTCATATTTTCCACAAATGGTTGGAAAAATAATATGCATACTATTATATTTGTACTGCATTTCCAGTCGTCTTTCCATTTTATAAATAAAATACGCTTCGCTATTATATAGGTAGCGAAATTAAAAACTTTATTCAACCATAATATTTGATAATTTCATTAATAATTTATCTCTTAGTTATCTCTTTGGCTTAATTCCTATATAAAGAAAGATATAAACAGTTAAATAAGCCAATAAATAATATTAAAAATATACTATAAAAAAACTACCAGATATTATTATTATTATATTTTATTATTAGTTATTCAAATTGCTACTAACCGTATATTTTTTATTGACTAGTCAAGTTTTAAACTACCTCTCATAGAAATTAAAAACGAAACAGATTGCTTTAATAATAAGGATTTTTTTTTTAATTTGCATAAATATATTACATATGATCAATATCGACTAAAAGCAGAACAGAGCTGTCATATAATATAAAATATGTTTTCCGGGACGAATTCGTTTTATGTTTACCTACTTTTTAGTGTGTGAACTGAATATAGAAATACGTTGAACGACCGCATTATAAAATCGTATTGCTAAATATAATTCAGAACGAAAAACTGTTTTATTGAAGGTAATTTACGCAAAAATAAAGTATTTATCAGAAACATATCTATACCTATAAACCAGTATGAAGTAAAGGCATACTTACTTTTATATTAAAATGATAGAGGATAATAATGATCCCAAATTTCTTCAAATCACTCCTCAAAGATTTCCGTCACAGAATAATTTTAATTTCACATTCCAATTTGTCAGGTACCCTTATTTCTTTTGTAATTTTACGGTTTTTAAGGTATAAAGAAACATTATGAAAGTGATGTTACGGACATTAACTGGTATGTACTTTATTTTGTATTTTGTTCCATTTGTGGTTTGAAAAAAAAACGGAAAGTGTAGGGGATATTATGTGCAGACACTTTATCTCGAATTTTGATAACTGAACATTAGGCCAGTTCAGTATGATGCGCTTCTGGAAAAAACTAAACAAAGTCCTTAAAATTAAACAAATATGCTTTATATTGAACACAAAGTTATTCAGGTCACAACAAAACACAAAACAGATTTTATTTTTATGAAAATCCAAATGCAGTTGCCAGTCCAGAGTTTTACATAACCCATGTTTATTCACCATTAATTTTAAAATAGAAATTCGTTACACTTTTTATTTAAGAGAGGGAAAATTGTGGATTTAACAATTTTCTTTATTCGATCAAGTTTTGTGTGGAGTTTTCATTAAATGTTTTGTTAATCTTGAATACGAAAATAAACTAAATAACAGTTTCATAATTAATAGCAATACAGTTCTAACGAAGTAGGTAGATTTCGGTTCCTCTTTGTTGCACAGTTTCATTTCTTTATCGAAATAAGGTAGACACTTTAAATAAAAAGTAGTAGAGCGCAATAAGGGTTTATAAACTGTGTTAATCTTAACTTCAATTAATGTGTCAAGCAGAAATTCTAATAAAACCTTCAGTAAAACAATAGAAAACCTTCAAGCAAGCATTATTTGCTACACCATAAATAATGACTGATTGATTTGACATACACTATACTCAGTAATACTACCTACAGCAAGACTTTAATTTTCTAATTTATGGTATGTAGAACTTATTTTTTGCTATGAAGCGCATCTTTACTGCTCCAAATATTTGGTCCATTTTTTACACCGTTGTATAAACAGTCCGTTAAATAATAGAAGTATGACCCAGTCACCGAGATAAATAAAATTGATGTGCTTGGATGATATCCAAAATATAAAAATGTTTGATATTGTTCTAAATTTTGAAAGCACATTATAGATTATAGATAGACCAGCTGAAACATTAAAATTTAAATATAAAATAGATTTAGAATATTGCTCAGAAGTTTGTCTTCATTTAATGAGCTCTGTACCTACAATGATATTGACAACTTATATTTTCTTAAATGGAACTTATTGTATTAAACACAAAACCGTATCGAGTTTTTCACTAAACACCAAAACACCGGGATTTCTTTCTATTTAGTGAAAGCTAGCAAAACAATTACTATAGTATCATCATCCCCTTTTCCTATCACTGACTTAGTTTTCCACATAATACCAAAACACTATACTGCACTCAATGCGCGTTTCGCTAACCACGTTGGCATCATTTGAAGATGATTTAAGCTAAACCTGGGTCTAGCTAACATTGGGTCCTATTCATACTTAAACTATTTCTACGGTTCAGTGAACCGTCGCGACCGCTCAGTGAACCATCACGACTGATCAGTAAACCATTACTCACTAACCAATAAAGCAAGCTATATGGGATTGGCCCTCTGTCACCATTCATACTATTCTTACATTTAGCAATTTCCAAACTCTCAAAAGCATCCAGCTGCCTGGAATTTGTCACATTGCTAATTAGTCTTAAATTGCTACTATCTATTTTATGGTTGTTCTCAAACGCATGTTGGGCGACACTAGATTTATCTGTTCTACCATATTTGAGATGAGCCATATGTTCCTTGAATCTAGTTTGAATTGACTTTCTAGTTTATCCAACATACCTTTGATTACAGTCTTTACAGCTAATTTCATAAATCCCCGACTTTTCCTTAGTTTCTATTTTGTCCTTTGGGTTGCCTTAAAGTTGTTGTAGTTATTTTCATCAGGAAATAAATTACCACAACTTCAATCCAGCTAATCCAGCGTCTCTGGTAACACTGGGGTCTTAAGTCGCCCAAAAATGATGATTTCGTCGATTACAGATCTCTACCTTCTCGTGAAAATTTGGATTTGTCAGTCTAAATTACTGTTTTTTTTAAATAAGGGTCTTCCTGGGTACGTAGGTGCTAATAACATTTCACAAAATTCTGTTCTCTGTCCTCTATACGGGGTGTCCCATCGAAAAGTATCACATTTTGCCGCCTTATATCTGGAAAACTAAAAGAGATATCGGGACGCGGTTTGGACAGAACGACTTTAGATTTTTGTAAGTTTTTTTTGGCACTGTTGCCAAATCTCCAAATATATTGGCAAATTTTTTATTGAATACGCTCCTCTTTGGAGTGAAATTACTTGCTTATATTAAGTGGAACACCCTGTATATTTTGCCATAATCAGAAAGCCTAATCACTTTACTTTTCAAAAAGGTATGCATAGTTTACATTATCTTGAAAATTGGAGCCACAAAATTCAGTTTAATGGGAGCACCTCTTACTTGAACAGTTTGTGAAGCTGGTCTTCGTTTTCACAGTAGCCATGAAAAACAAAAGTACAATAATAAACTGTATTGTCAGTTGTGTCAAATATTTGAAGTATAGATATAAAAATGTTCACATCAGAAGGATCACACACTTTTGATCATTTACTACTAAGGATGCACAAATGTATATTGAAGTAAATGGTGGGCAGTTAAAACCAATTGTTTTATAACTTATTCAAGTAGTTTTTATTTACAGTTATTTGATTATTTTATCTGTTATTTTCATTACTGTCATTGTGCTTTGTTGTTATTGTTAACAAAACTCGTTCCTACAGATTATTAAAGAATTATTCTTTTCTCCCTATCTCTTTTCATTTAAAAAGCAAATGCAGTCAAGTTCCACATCAAGTTTGATCAGAGATTTTAAAATTTTAAAATACGAGTATATAGGGTATTTTATTTAAAATAAGTGTACAAAAACTTAAAAATAACTTTACAAAGAAGAAGGTATTTTTTTCATTCGGAATAACCCAAATAAGAGTACGTATAACAAATTTAATTTTATGGCTCCAATTCTCAAGATAATGTAAACAATGCATACCTTTTTGAAAAGTAGAGTGATTAGGCTTTCTAATTATGGCAAAATACACAGGGTGTTCCATTTTATATAAGCAAGCAATTTTACTCCAAAGAGGAGCGTATTCCATAAAAAAATTACTAATATATTTGGAGATTTGGCAACAGTGCCAAAAAAACTTACAAAAATCCTAAGTCGTTCTGTCCAAACCGCATCCCGATATCTCTTTTAGTTTTCGAGATATAAGGCGACGAAATGTGATACTTTTCGATGGGACACCCAGTATATTGAGGTTGAAATATGCTAAAAGTATTCCATTTAAATTAACGAAGACGTTGCCAGTTTTACGTACGACTGGCAACTCCACAATCTCGAAAATATTTTACTCCCATAGAGCATGTCTGGTTACCATGGTAACCAAATTCTCAAAACGATTGGCTGAACTGTTCTTCAATTTGGATTGGATTGAACTATTTCATGACAATGGTATTTGGGTCGTAGTTAACTTATGTGACTTTTAGTCAAAACATCCTTGATGGTATGGAAGTTGAAAGACTTAATTTTTCAGTCTTGAATAAATTTATTGCCTACCCGTTACAGCTCATTTTCAGTATGACTAGTGAGGTTAATGAATACACACCAATAAATACAACGAACTTAATGAAGTGGTCAAGAATAATGTACTTCTTATGCAAAACAGCGGATACACAAAGTAGGTTGCGCTTGATGAGGTAATGAAAAGCACATATCTGCCGCAACAGATAAATGATCTCGAATATAGGTTACTTGTAAATAATTTAAATTAGCACGAACACGGCGAGGAAGGTTGTTAATAAACATGCCACAGCGACGCAGTGCAATTATTTGAAAAGAGAACGCCTCGCTATTATTTTTTAAATTTCGTTTCGCCGCTGCGGAATTTCTCGAGTGGAGATTTTTAATGGATGTTTTATCTATCCTGGGATATTTTTAACATTCTTTGCACTGCATCGTAAAACTTTTATCCGTTTATTACTAGGCGAATAAGAATAATGAATGAGTGAAATCGATATTATAATAGGTGTAGGTACACCAATTCCTTATGGAGTAAATGTATCATGCCTTTTTTATATATCTCATATTTCGAGAGGATGGTTTGGCTTGAAACAGTCAATTTAAGTATGAAAAATCCAACCACATTCTATTAAATCCTGGCAGATGTATTTTGCAAGTAATCGATCAGTTTTGGCTATCAATCACCAAATATAGATAAGCTGTAAAAATAATAAAGCTTAATATATACAAAACAATTGATAACACCACTCAACTGTTATGTTCCATTAAATAATTTTCAATGTGACATTTTGGAAGAGAAAATACCTTATTTTTAGTATGCTTGTTTTTTAACAATCCTGGACTATCCTAATTTTGAATTCCACTTGAGCATTTTATCTGTAACTATCAATATAGATATAGTAAGTCAGCTATTAATTAAATTATGTTGGTTATGTATTTTTTAAGGATTTTTTTTGGCATTGTTTTATTTTACTTAGAAATCACTGATAATCCCAGATTTCCAAGTTTTCCAGTTGAGTAAATACTCCAAATAAGCCAGATTTTTAAAACAAGGCATCCAACTATGTTTATCTTCTCTAATAGGTAATGAAATCTAAATAAATTAATTGAGGTTATGTATTAATTACCGTGTCTTCGAATAATAAGAATTTTGGTCGTTTAAGTTCCTTTTGGCATGAGTTGGTCTCATCAGATCATCAGAATATTTTGAAAAAAGGAAGAATATCTAATCTTAATCTGAGATCGTAGTCTAATATCGATTAAGACATTATCTTTAATTACGTGTGAATGTTCTGATTATTTAGATTTAAATGTTATTTAGAGTCCTGAATCAATGGCTATTATATAAGATTACTATATTTTTCCTTCCAATCTCAATATTATTGGTGGTTTATTATAACAATTGGGAAATTGATACGGTGTCTTCCTTCAACTACATTTAAAAGCAAATAGTGCGTGGCACTCAGCAAACAATATAGGATATTGTATGTCTATACTTCTGAAATAAGGTACGTATTATACCTACAGAGTAAAATTGCTATTTTAAGATCAATAATTGATTCAAGATTTAACTTTTCGTTCCATGTTCAGTCCCGGTCTTTTTATCTGAAAAAAATGTTATAGCAATTAGATAGCAAAGTTTACAGAATGACTATTCTGTAAACTTTGTAGATGGCACTTCAGATGTAACGGCTAGAATTATACAGGACCGTGTCGGCCCTTTTACAACATCGTCGGAAACGAATACATCTTCACAAAATATTTTGAAGGATCAACGATTGTGATGGTTTTAGTGACAAAAAATGTGAAGAAAAAAATAGAGAATTTTATTATCACATTGAGAGAATATTAGAACAAAAATTATTTCATAGAAAAGAATATATAAAATCTAAATCTGATGACAAAGAAGATATTAATTTTAATTTTCATAAGGAATGTTTCCTAAATTCGTATAAAAAAATCTATTTCACAGATGCTTGAAGAAATAAACGATCTTAATATATTCGACAATAATCTTTTTCAATAACCGATAAAATCCGATGGAGAAACGATTCATAAAGAATAACAATGTTACAGAAATATCTCTTTATTATTATATTTAGATAAAAATAGTTGCTATTACATAATACATAACATGGTATAAAATAAACATTCAATATTAGTAGTACGAAAATGGTTACATGCAAAAACTTTTTAATTTAATATTGGAACACCCATCAAACTAGTTTAAAGTTCACAGTTAATGGTATCATCAATAACGTAATAGTTTTTTAGAATTAATTTAGAATAAGCATTGACTTTAGGTTGTTCACCTTTTCCAATAGTGTCAACGCTTCTTTAAAATAAAAACTTAATTTACTTTTTATTACGTACCTCTACAGACAACTTTGGTGTAGGCCAAATAGCCCTTAATTATAGTTTTATATTAAAAGGCTACTATTGCTTCTAAAGCGAGTAAACCCAACTAATATTTTTTATTTTTATAATATCGATAACATAAAAACATTTTTTCTTTCTACAAATCTACAACTAGTGTTGTAAATGAGGGATGTGCTTCTCGAATGTGCTTGGAGAACATTCGCGAAGCTTCAAATGAATTTGCGCGCAATTTCCCGGCCGAGCATTTTGGAGCACATATTGAGAACTTTCCCTTGAATATGCTAGAAAATTCTCGGCAAAATGCTCAATATGTGCTCCAAAATGCTCGGCCGGGATAATGCGCGCAAATTTATTTGAAACTTCGCGAAGCTTCGCGAATGTTCTCCAAGCACAATCGAGACACATTGTTCAAATTGCCGCTAAGAGGTAAAAGTGGCAATATTGCGACTTGCGACCTATTTCCCGAAAATCACAGGTGACCGCCGGGTCGCCGCTGCCCTATAGAATTTATCTCTTTCTGTCGTACCTAATAATCTGAAATGTAGAGTAAACAAAGACGACGATTGCCGATATGTTACCGTGAAGGTACTTACTTTGTTTCTACCGATTACAAATTTTCCTCTTGTATCGAGCTTGATTTATATTTTCTCTTTTTTATAACCATTTAACATAAAATAGTTTTTTTTTTAATAAAGGTGAAAATATTGAGAAAACTGGTAATCTTCTCGAGAACATTGAGAAAATTGGGAATATTCTTGAGATTATTGAGAAAAATCAGAATATTTTACGAGAATATTGAGAATAAAAGACAAAAATTAGAAACATTCACAAAAAACGTTAAATAGCCTAATTCGGCTATGCTGATAATAAATTCTCGGGAATTTCTAGTTTATGCTCGTATTTTCTCGTTTATTCTGGTTTGTGCTCAATTTGCGTTCTCCAAAAATAAATGCTCCAGCATTTTCCATCACTATCTACAATATTATGTATTTAAAACGAGAAATAACGAGCTTTTCACGATTATTGGCGATTCCAAAGATGACTACGCCCTCTGCATGAAAATATATGAACCTAAAAGATAATTTTTAGAGGATGATTAATGCTGTAATGATAAATAGCACGTATTTGGGTTTTAACGTAATATTTTAGTGGTACTTTTGACTTTTTGATATTGCAAAATTAAAAACGATGTTGCTAGTATTTGTACATCTTTATTTTTATACACAAGGTTATCGTAAGTAAGGGATATATTTCAACTTATTATGTATTTTTAACAAATTAAGTTAACAGGATGTGAAAAAAATTCGATTGCTTAAACAAAAGGATTTCTTATGTCCAACAGTGGTTAACGCAAATGTTCGATATGTCATCCATTGCTGCTGAACAATCACCAACCATTGCTCTAAATGTCTAAATTGTACACAGCATTATTCAACATTTCTGGTTAAATTGCAGCAATTTACTCCCTAACAGGCGATTCTTGCTAAGCAATGCGCTACCTACTGGCAGCACGCACAACTAACGTATGGGCCTTTGGTTCAGTTTTGCGTATGTATGTCTATTGTGAATTTTGAAATATCCGTTGTTATACTAGTTAATTGCTTTGATTAGATATTAATCATTATTGTTGTGAGCGTCATTGTTCCTCTTGGACAAAGAAAAACTCCGAGATCAGTTTCATACTTTTCCAAAAGCGGGAAAATCTGGAGCTATCGTGGAAACTATAAGTTGGGCATTAAAGAGTTACAGGAGACAAGTATGGATAAAGAAGCTAAACAACGCAAAGTAGAGTGTGTGCTCTTTACTTTTCTCTAAGAATGACTATTTCCATAAAGGTATGTATGCCGTATGTCCAATAAAGAATTTTATATATTTTGAGGTTAAGTTTCATTTTTAGATTGAACGCTCGAAAAATATTGAAATCTATTTTAATTTTATATCACTACTTACCCCTTTCAAAATAGTTTTACAAGCTTTTTACCTGGTTTAAAGTTCTCGACAACAAATCTTTGATGAATACAATTTCAAACGTCAATGTCAGTGGCCCATAGGTTAGTATAGGTTACTGCCGTTTTGGCGCTATGATCTTAAAATGAGTCGCGTATAGAGTCTTTTAATTCTTCCAGATCCATTTTATTAAAGTTTAAATCGTTTAATTCGTTTTATTTTGAGAACAATTCTTTAAATCCCAATGATTACACTTGTATGCATCAGTTGACATGACAACTCGTTTGTTTTCCTTAGATACAGTAAAATCTAATTATTGAAGCAACTAGCTTCCATTTGATTCCACTTGATTGGTAATTGTCAAGTGATATGGTATGAAGTATAAAATTTTTACTCGTCTTCCCCCATATTTGTTTGCAATTCACAATTCACAATTCATAAAGTGCACTAATAATGCTAATACGTTAGGTACCTAGGTATATATTGCTGATCGTGTGTTTCCAGATGCGAAAAGACTGTGTTTGTAAGACGCATTTTTAGTGGGGGCTTCACTTCATGAGTATGAATTCATGCCCAACCTCCCACTCAGATTGATTCGCGTCTTTCAAGAATTATTACATTAGTGATCAGGTTTATGTGCACTGAAGGAGATGTAGGTGGTTCGGGTAATACGATAGTGAATCAGTGTGCTCCGGATGCCTATGGCTCGACTCGGAGGTGATGACGTTGTTGTTACTTCTCAAGGATCCTGGCTATTTTTAAGATTAATTAGATAATTTGTTGTTTTTCAACGCACAGGTGTTATATATAAACATATTTTTTAATGATAATGAGAAGATGGGGGCGCAAATATGTGGTAGTGTGTGGTATAATGTGGGCGGTTTGTTAAAAATACATATACGGGGTTGAGTACCAATCTGGGTAACTTCGGATAAATTTTAAAAAGATGCAAGTCCTATTTTGATAACGCCCCAATTATGTCCGAACACATTGTGGGTACACTGTGGTTTAAATTAGGCTTTCCATTCAGACGGATATCAAATTTACTTTACTGTTGTCAACAGAATCCGTATATTTTTTTACAATTTTGATAGAACGTCATCTCACTGTCAAATGAATATTTACTTTTTACCGAATACGCCTCAATTAATTTTAAAGGCAATAATAAAATATACTCTCATATTATTATGTATCTAGCAATGTGCAGATATACCTTTATTGTCTATATTTTGATACGAATGAATGGGCTTTTTACTAATTAAAATTTCAAGTAGATTTCCTTGCAACTCTCTATTGGCATTTCTGTGAAAGTGTATTTGAGGGCGAGATCTTCATCTTCAAATGTGTTTCAAAATAAAAGGAAATGCGAAATTGTTTCTTTACGCCACTGCAATTAAAACTAGCCTCAAAAAGGAAGAAATATATAAGAATTAAAAAAAAACCGGGCCAGAAATATTCGCCAGAAGGAACCAAACAATAAAACCATTAAACAAAATATGTAGGTACATTGTGTTCTCATATATATTTTGAACTAGACTGTAAGTCCTTGATCTTCTATTTTACAGACAAAAACTTTCTTAATACAGATTTTATGGTGTCTTTTCAAGATTCATAATATTTTAACAGAAACATAATTGAGCATCTCAGATCAAAATTACATGACGATTTGTTCATAATGGATATTGTTTAATGATTTTGGTTATTGAATAATGATTCCGTAAAGAACAGACAATCTAACAAATAGAAACATATACGTGAAAACAAAAATTACAGAAATTGATGACCATTTTAGATCAATTGTTTTTAATCAAAAGCATTATTAATATATACCTATATATACCATAAATCCATGTATCTAAACATACTTAAAACAATTGTTTCAATTGTAAAGCGGATTACTTTTCAGACCTTCAGTTGATAACCAATATATTTATATCTTCATAACTTCCAGGGTTGCCCTTAGCACTTTAGGACAGAATTAACTTGAACAAAATACTTGGGGTGCCCACCAAATAAGCGCTCGGAACAGTCTCGGCTTTTAATACCTTCGACATAAATTTACCACGAAAATTTTACCATGCGGTGCCCCTTTAAGTTGGAGTTTTCAACCATCTACATCGAATGGTATTCGTTGTCGCTATACTAAATACGGCCTACTAAATAATAATATGCCGCCCCGTCTCACACACAAGTCTCCGACTTTCAGGCTAATCTTTGTGATTAAAATAATATATAGCATTATTATCTGGAACTGACGTCTTTTATTATTTCTACTCAGGCTGCCCCCCTCCTTTGTACGGCTCTGGTAATTACACTATCATATTTTTTTTTAAAACGATAAAGTAGAGGCTTACCCTCCATATTTCTCAATATGTAAACATATACAGAATATACCTACTATATCATACAAAGTTTTACATTTAAATTGTGTGAATGTGTTGAATTTAAAATATCCAAATTTCCATATCTCTAAGCGTTGCTTAAAGGGGAACTTATGTGGAGACAAAGAAAACTTGCGAAACCTTGTTAAATAAAACACGTTAATTCAAATTCGCCTAATAAGTGTATAAAATGTGTCAAACGGCTGGGCGCACTATTACACAACAGAGCTAATCTAATAGCTTGCAGAAATACATGTGCTCCACCCACAAGTTGTCCCTAAAGGAATGACGAGTATTTTTCATGTGACATGTGACATGCCATAATATGGACATATTAAATGTGTACATGCTCAAATAAATCTTAATCATATCGGCTTACTGAGAGGCTGATTCAATATTTCAACCTTTATATTAACCGCGGTGACCTGTCCTATACTAATATAAATATATATAAATGTATTCCTCTAAATAGAAAGGCGGCGTCATGCCGCGACTTAAACAAGCTTCGTGACTCTATCGACCACCCCAGATTCATTATTTACATTATGGTAAATTACTGGGATGATATACTACAAATTGATATGCATATATCAACCCTCCGTTAAAGAGAATTCGGTTAGAATGTTGCAAGTCAACAGAAGCCACTGCTTTGCAACTATATATTATAATGTGACCGACTACCATCAGAATTAAAGACGCGTTTGCACTCCCTTGCCAATGAAGCAGTCAAAAGATGAATTAAACGTATTCAGTGTGAACTTAGGCAACCGCAAGATAGATGTCGCTCTGAAAATACAATCGGCCAAACAAACTGTAACATTTTAATCAAAAACCGTAACGGTCGACCGCAATTTAGGGATTTTTAAGTTGCACAAAATAAATTTATCGTATATTTAGTAACATTGTTTAAAAAATCCAAGGCAAACTTGACTTGGAAAAAATCGAAAAAACTCAAAAATATCAGATGCTGTAGAGAAAATCATCCTGTATATTTCTTCTTGCAATTTCATCATCAACAATTTGGGTGGTCCTGTTAATTCTTCAACTGTTTTGAAATAATTCCATGGCACGCTTGACTCGCCAGGTGTCTTTGAAGTCCTTATTTTGCTCAACCTTAACACAGTGTGGAACCGAACACCCTCTATATTTTTTGTTCAAATTTGGTAAATAGGAATTTTTAGGGGTCTGAGTGCCGTTGTATCAGATTTTAAATAAAAAAATCGCTTAATGGTTTTTGTGACAATCGAAGGTATAAAAAATCGTAGCCGTCCCTGGATTTGCATTTTCACAAAAATAATAACGTCAAAAGGAGCGTTTTTTGAAAATATTTCACAAAATAAACTTTTTATCGATTTGTATACACTTAAAAGTAGACACCCTGTAGTTTCGTTTTTTGAAAATGTAAAATAAGTGAATAGTAGGTAACAGAAATAAGGGGCGGTTCAATCTTAAAGGAAACACATTACTAAAAAATGTACAATTTATAACTATGATAAAGAAATATTGCCAAAGAAACAAGCTAAAGTATAAATATTACAAATTGCCTTGCAACACAAATGGTAATAAGCAGAGATAAATTCAGCGCAATAACTCTGGTATTTAACTAGCATCTGTAATAATAATCATAATTGCAATGCTATTTGTTTCAATAATTAGCATTGCGTTGCTACCAGCACTGATTTATTTACGTTCGTGAAAAGCCTAATTTGTTTCCCCTGATTCCCGGTATTTATTGCGTCGAAAGCTGCTTTGTTGAAGTTAAACTGCATAATCCTGTATTATGCTGCTTAACTCGTTATCCTAATTGCTTTAATGGCAATCATCCATTTTAATATTTCCTATAGTGCTGCAAATCATGTCTATTACGTAAAAGAATGTCATTCAAGTTACATTTTATTTTTCCTTATGCGTTCCTTCTTTTCGAGCGAAGCGATACATTTTTTTCTTATGGGCCAATGCCTTTTATAGAGTGTCATGATCAGCTTAAAAGCAAATTAGCTGTTAGTCGAGTGGCTCTAAAACGGATGTTCTACCCATAGACCCATTAGGTTATTTAGAAAGTAATTATACGAGTAGTTATAATAGGAAACCAGGTCCATAGATAATGTCTGATCTGAAACTCCATGTCACAAAGCTCTCGCATTATTAATAATTCTAAACTAAATTAACATTTATTTGTTGTATTTGATTTTAAAATTGCTGTGAAACTACACACAAAAAGGGAATAAGACAACATATCATTAACTTTCATAACCTTGTGCTAAGAGAATTCGTCAGTAAATTTAAAGAACTTACACGAGTTCATACTGTAGTTGTACAGTGGTCTGTAGTAGGTAGATAGATGTACATGTTTTTAATGAAATTTGTAACATATCGTGAATTGAAAACATGAAAAAATCGAATTTGTCGATGTAATTAATTGCTACATAATAGTCCTGAAGGGGGTTGGAAGATATCACTGACGTAGTGTAACACCAAAACACTATACTGCACTCGACGCGCATTTCGTCAACCAAGTTGGCATCATCTGGAGATGATTGAAACTAAACCTATGCAGTAGCTCTGTATTTTGTATACAACTTGTTTGGTATTTACAAAAATTACTGTAGGTATTTGTCTAGCTGTTATATCGCCCTTCAAAATATCTGCTTTAGTTTTATCTGCCACACCCTACGTAATAGAATGATTGAGATTAACCAAGAGAAGCTATTTACTGTGTTTTAAAGTAGACAGTTTTGATCAAACTTTTAGCAGTCTCCGTAAGTTGAAAGCCGTTTCGCTACGCACAAAAAGGAAAATATGCAAATGTTTGGATAACTTTTTCCGCTACGGCTGGTTCTATTACGGTCGTGTTTATTTGGTTGCGGGCGCAATATGCAGAATGTAAGCTGCGGCTGTTGCTTTAGCATCGACTCCCCCCGGCTTAGGCAAACAGTTACTCGGAACATATTGCGTGGGTTAGATTAATGCACGTGCAAAAAAATGGCGCGACCCGTTCACCCACACGCCAGGCTGCGAATTCTCACATATTGTACCATATAAAGTTATGTGTGCTATTACAGTCGCCTCTATATACGTATAAGTAAATAAATGACGGTGACAAGAACTTAACTGATCGGCTTATTTTGTTCGGCAACCAGTGGCGGCTGGTGACATTTGGATATGGGGAGCGCAGAAATAAAAAAATGCGCCGCAGGCGAAAATTTTGCATATTTCAAGGTCAAACCCCTTAAAATTATAAATTAGAAATTCGCAGAGCAAAAATATTTACTTGAAAAAATAACTTTCGTTAAACAAATATCCTTCTTTTTAATACGATTAACAGAAATCTCGACAAAAATTATTTAAAACAATATTTAAATAGGTAATTAATATTTAGATAGGTACCAAAAATTTACATATACGTTCCCTTAAAAAAGCTGTAAACTAGAATTCAGGAAGCAGGAACATAACTATTTTTAGTTTTTAGATATCCGTTAATTAAAAACGATATGGCATAATCACAAACTCCAAAGTATTTTAGTTATTCAATTCATTGTTATCAAACGACACATTAAATTATTCCGTAGGTAAACAAACTTCATACAGTTATTTATACACGAGTATACTTACTTTCTAAAATTTAAATCAGCTATACGGTCTTTCATAGAAATAATTTTTTTCATAACTTTTTCATCGAAATTAGGTATTTATTGGGTAGGCAACGTCCAACTCTTTTATTTGTATTTTATCTTTCAGTGGAAGATTTGCAAAAATAGCTCTAATTATACTACTAACAGTATTCATGTTAAGTAAAATATAAAATTGTCTTTTGCGGCCTTAAGGAGAAGCCGCCACTGTCTGCAACTAAAGTTGCACGAAGTTTGAAAAATATTCTACGTTCACGTGATATAGAGTGCTCATACCACAGCTTACTAGTGGCAAAGACAATAAGTTTATATTCTTTGCTAGTGGTCATACAATGTATGATTTAATTTAATATAAAGACAATGTTAATTGAATAGGAATAATTTGGGACTAATTACTGCTTTGTGTGTTGGACAGATGCAAACAGATGTCCAAAATTAATCCACAATAAGATCAGACTATAACTTAGTAGATTAGGCAACTAACACGCTTGCTTAGGACGATTTGCATTTGAAACGCTATTCTGAAAAAGATGTAATTAATTTTAATAGTGAAAATTTAGGTATAGCCAATCAGAAATAGGGTATGTGATGGTCTCAGAGTTTTTCATAGTTGATTATATATCTGGATTCCATGCCATCATTTTAAAATATGATCAGCATTTGGTCCTCGGGATGGTCAATCATCATTCATTTGGCGCTCTTGAGGTAGAGAACTACCAAATTGACTATAGTTCAAAACAACTTGACAGAAAACAGCAAAAGAAAAATCTGCTTTTATTTTATTAGACAAGATTGTTCACAGACTATCGTTGTTGAGGATATATTAAATCTTTAGTGTCTGTTAAATCTATAGTGTTATTCAGAACTTATCCATAATAAAATTTGGGGATGTTCAACATACATGTACAAATGTGGTAGTGCAAAAAAAATTTTTTTGGCGGGTTCTGAAAACTATTTAAAAATTTTTCACACAATTTTGCACGCCGCTGGATACTGGTCCACTGTAATGGAGTGACCTTGGAACTGACAATGCAAACTGGCTAGCACGAAAAAAACTTCGGAAGTTCTGAGTATACCGACACCCGGCGCAAAAAAGATTTGCAGCGTTTTTACTTTAAAATAAACTTAAAGATCGATAGATCTGACCAAAGTGACGTGTCTTTAAAATGAATAAAATTTTGTTACACTAATTTTGAAGAATTGCGCTACTTGATTACTAGGTATTAGAAACATGAAATTTATAAAAAATTTGCACATACCTTGTTACAAAAGCTGTTCGAAAAACGGTGTTGGAAGTGATTTCGTTGAATTGCGTGCGGATTTTCGAGTGCCCAAACGTGTCTATTGTGAATGTTCTGTATTCCATTTCGAGTAAACAAAGCTTCATCTGTAACTAGTACATCAGCAGTAAATTGGGGATTTTCAGCATTTTACTGCAACAACCACTCACAAAACCTAACTGTCGATGTGTCGGTGTGTCGACTGGGAAATGGTTCCGCATACAAGCGCGAAGCTGCCAATGAATTTTGTTCAACTTCGCCATAAATAAGAATCATGTCGATTAACTCAGCATTACCGTACACATGAGCCATTTTGAAAAAATTTTACAGTTTAACACTCCTACGATAAATAAAACACCCGCACTGCGAGAGCCACACACATAGACTGATGACATGACTGATAGACAATAGAGATATTATCCCCACTCCAACTCGATTCGCTCGGTCTTAACCAGGCGTTCCAGGTACAAAAAACTTGTTTACTGTTTTTTACTGTGGTATATCAGATGTCGTCGAAGTGAAGTACAGTTGCCCATCTACGTAGTCCTTTATAATGGTATACCTTTAAACATTGTTTACGGGAAATCCTAAGACTTTTATTATAAATTTTTTTGGTGATATCGATTTCTTATTTAAGGATGCACATATCCTCAAAGTTTTAGAGATAAGTTCTGAATAACCCTGTATTGCTAAAGTGAAACTGCGATTTTAATATAATCTCAAGATGCCATATACACGAACTGTTTATCCTTAATTTATAAATATCTAACCAGTATCTAACTAGTAGCTAGCCAATCAAACATAATGACTTTGTATGAATTTAAATAATTCACATTTAAATGAATAAGTAAATAAATATACGTGCTCGAAATATATCACAATCCATTCACAACTAAATGAATGGGCGCCTCACGTCTTATTAGGAATAATTTATAAGCCAAGGTCATAAAAAATAATATCTACTCTTAAAATATGAGCTTTTCACCTGCTAATTGAATCCATATATAGCGATGAACAAGGCTGGGAACCAGTTGGTGTCGATATTACAAGAAAGATCACAATTGTAAATATCTACAATGTACCCAAAAAGTCAAGGGTGATTATATGAAAACGTCAGTTTGAATCTACAACATATCTGGTTATTGAAATAGTTGAATCGAAGGACTAAAATTGTACTGACAGTATACTGACACTGAGGCCACTAAATCGATACAAACAGCCGTTGAAGTTATTGTTACCATTTCTTCTAGATAATCTGTCCAACATTATAAGGAAGAAATTGATATTTTCCTATGATCGATGACTTTGCAGTTTACGTTAGCCTCCGAGATAGAAAACCTCCCAGGTGGTCATTATTTCTCACATTTACCTTTCATAATGATTACCAGTAAGGTGTGAAATTGAATGGATGCCTATGACATTTACGTCAATATACAGAACAGAATTAAAGAGATATCATAATACCTAAGATATTATGTTGCCACCAAATAATTGTTATGTTTTTCAGTGATCAAATAAATAATAGTCCAAAGACCTTCAACATAAAATGTTAAAGTGGATACTCGAAGCGGATGGTTCTTTATGAAACATCGTGAAAATAATTGTTTGGAAAAAAACATTGATCTCATTTAGATGTTCCAAGAAATATATAGAAAACACTCTATATCTAGTATTTCGGCTTATTAGGCCTTTTTCAATAGAGTAAACATCTATTACTAAAAGTTTCCAAGCGCTTTTTCGTTATTTATTTGTTTACGAACGCCTACCCCCGATTGATTCTACCATCTGGTAAAGCCCGAGTTTTTAGTACCTTTTCTAAGAAGGGCGAGAGTGTAAAATCTATCTGATCATTCTCGTACTACGTACGTCATACGTGTACTACAATGTTTTTTTCAGAACAATTATAAAATGTTATTTGGAAATATTTAGCAGAGGAATAGTACAATATTTGTAATGATTTTAAGAACATATATCGTACTGCTGTTAAAACTTTGTTTTGCGCAGTTTAGCAAGACAAATACTTTTGATACGGAACCATTTACTATTCTGTACCATTAGTACCATTATCAAGTCTATGAAAATAATTTAAGTGCGCTTAAAAATTGTGAATGAGCTTATTAACATCCAGTATCCATTATAAATGTTGTTTTTATTCAAACATTGTTATCGAACTGACAAATTACTTTTAATTATTCTTATTCTTAGACTTAAATTAACCTTATAGCTTCAAATTCAAGATCATTCTTCATTTGAGACGTTTTACTTGATACTTGCATTTGTAACTGATTTAGCAATCTATGAATGAGTATTACTACCCACAATACTACTAATCCCAAAGTTGTCTTGATGTCTACTGCAACTTATGACAAAATAATTATGCACAACTTAAGCTCATTCTCATTAGTCGCTTGTTCATGTCGGACTAGTTTTTTTTAGTTCTCAGTAAAAGTAGGTACTTTGGTCTTCGACTCGATTTGCTGCATTTATCATTAAGCATAATTATTACAATATTACCTTCACATGGAAACGCTTTGATGTTATTAAGAAACTCCAGTCATATTCTGTAAAAAAAACATTACTCACTTGCATCTAGATATAGTTGAACATATAAATAAATTTTCTGTAATTTTTTAATATCCTCATTGACTAGAGCGTAGCTTTATATGTATTTATAAATTATTTAAGCGCACAATAAGTTATGGTGAGCTTAATGAGCAAACAAAAAACATTAGGTAGTTAAGTTAACATGAATTTATTGATATACATACATAATTTTCTGTCTGTCGAAGGTTTTGTAACCTCCTTGCGATTATGAATGATACATAATGCCTATGGTTGGATACAACACTTCACACTACACAACTGCAGTACACAATCGCAATTATTACATACATATACACTACAACTACACAATTGGTTTGTTGTAATTCACTGAACTGATAATTACACGAAAGTGCTTTCTTTACTTGCAAAGATGCACAGGTATTTCTATAGGTAACGCTATAAAAATGACTAAGGCGTGCTAAAAAAGCCACGACTCAACAAGCTGTACACACGGTCTGTAATACGGACCGTGAGCTGTACCTACGCGCAACCGCTTGCACGTTTAGCGATTCCAATTAATTAAATATTGTGGAAAATAAATGTATTTGCTAAAGGTAAATATTTGGTTCTGGAATTAAGTGACTATGCATGTTTTTTTTATGCAGAGGGGAGCGCCAACATGTAATTTCTCCCAAGGCGACAAAACCGTTAGAGCCGGCCCTGGTATACGTTATTGTTCACAATCAATAAAATGCATTATGCATTTTTTCCCCCATTATTAAATGGAAATATGTGGTATGCAAATTGCATTATAGTAAAAAATGTATGTATCGACCATATGGTACAATTATTTACTTTTCGAATGTATCCATATTTAGCTCAATTAAATTAATAATAATAATTGACGTTTATATTATATAAACCAGTACACATATTTACTACATAACTTAAATCCAATAAAATAACAATTTAAGTGCGTGTTCAACGATACATTTATACATTAAAGGTAGACTTTCGTAACAAGCGACAGCGACAGGAGACCGAGACAGGCGACAGCGACACTACCGATACAATGAAATTCAATGCGATTCCGTTCGAAGCATGCGACAACGACTCAGCTCCGTGGTTGTCGCGCCTTGTCTCTTGCACCCTTCCTCACGTCTGCTTCTAGAGCAGCAGTGTCGCTGTCGCCACGCGGATACAAGTGTATTTTGGCTCTGTAAACAATGGTTTCTACATCGAAAAAAGCTAAAATTATTTTATCAGTCAATTGCTTTTTCATCTGAAGAAGATGAAATTCTAATAGACTTAGTTGTCTATTAGACTAGTAGAGTAATAAATAATAGTTTTTTCTCAGTTGAAATCATTGCTCCAGTTCTTTTTGGTTCCATTTCCTTCTCAATTAAATTTGAAACAAAATAAAATTGTTGTTTATTTAACCTACAATATTTTCTAAACATATTTTCATCAGACATTAAATGTTGCGATATTAATAGGTTAAAAGATCCCTCATCTTTTCGTTTTGTAAATAAAGTATTTATTGACACTCCTTCATATTTTTTATAAAAGTAATATAAAATCAGATCTTCATCTTCTTCTTCCTCTAATAGTATTTGTTTTAAAATAATTTTCTTATTAGCGGACATTATAACCTAAACACTGCACAGGCGTAGTTTCCAGCAAAAGGTGTTAATGCACTGGCCTGTCGTACGTTGCGAACGAGCAACGTACGACAGGCCAGTACTTTACTCTCTTGTCTCGGTCGCTGTCGTCTGTCTCGGTCTCCTGTCGCTTGTTACGAAAGTCTACCTTTATGGTTGTAGAAATTTGTATTTTGATTATTATCACTCATCATTAAGAGTATGTAGTACTAAAAACGTTCATACACTTAATAATAAATAACCTAATGCCAGTAGATAAATGTAAAGTGACTTGGTAGGTACTTACCTATCCAGTTTGTCAAATGGGAACATTCTCTTTTTGCATGTTTACATTCAGATGTGCCACCAATATATCTCCAAATCCGTGGATAAATATTTGACATTTACATGATGAGACGATAATGTTTGCTTTTTATTTAAAAATATCATCGGTCTTTTAGTATTCAGCAAGAAATTCAAGTCAGTATACATAGCAAAAATTTCAAGAACGATAAATTATGTATATTTTACATTTTATAAGTAAATAAATTCCCTGTCACGTTCAACATTTATTTTATGTTTTATTTATATTAGAAAATTATAAAACTTCCTTTCTCTGTTTTACCATAAAATTTACTTTGCTAAATTAAATAAATATTTAATAAATTGAGTAAAGCAAAAAGGGGAACTAACTTCATTTATTTTATTCATTTCTTTATTTGTACAGAAGATACACATTTTTTGGGTAAGTAAATCATACATTTTTCAAGATTTTTATAAATAAAAGTTTTCACAAACGTTCCACATAATTCTAAGGGAACAGTTTATTGCATATATTGTTTTGAAAGATGTCCTTAAACGGTGAAAAAAAAACCGCCTCATTTCAGATTCTAACTGCTCAATTTCACTCAAGAAAACAACATTGCCTTCGTATAATAAAAGTATTAAAAACGTTCCACTTCACCTGCTACATTTAATAGTGGCGGAGGTTTTTATATTTCGCTTTACAATGTGAAGATTTCAAGTCTCATCATGATTTCAACACAATTTTTTATCACACATCTTAAATAATCGCCCACAGCCTATCTAGAATTACTTTCTATCTTGTTTACTTCAAGAGTTCACCTTTTTAGAAGTTTATAATTTTAGCACTTCCTTTCCTGTAAATTTGTGTTAATATGATTGTGCTGGTGCGTGTTTTACAGCAATTTTTTTTTAATTGGAAGTTATAATTTACATTTTTTTATGGTTTGAAGGAGATGCCGAAAAGCATCTTTGTCTTTCGAAATACGGCTCTACTACGAAAACTCGTTCGTCTAAAGGAAAACCCATATAACGTCACTTTCGTTATTTATTATTTTTAGCTAAAGGTACAAACTATACTTACTATAGCGATGAAACTCTATCAGGGGTGAGCAGAGTGAAGTACGGTAGGGTTATTTATTATCTGCCAAACTTGGGCGCCATCAATTGATCTTTTTTGATGGTACAGAGTAAAGGTATAGTTCCTATCTAAGTGAAGACAATTGCAAAAAAACACTTGACAAGAACAAAGTTAATTTTTAATATAATTCTCTCAACTATACATTTACGAACGGTACATATATAAAAGACACACCTAAATCTAAATATTATGACATACACACTCAAATGTACAAAAATGAGTGAAGGTTTTACAGCAATAAAGCTTGACAACAAAATGTAATTTGGCTATACTAAAAAATCTACCAAAAAATGCAGTTTTTAGATATTTACAGTCCGCGAGGTAATAGTAAGGGCCCTTAAATTAATTCGCACACACGACCTATGCATAGGGTAAGTTAGTCTAATTAGGTATACGTAACGTGGTTTAAGATGCACTTCCAAAATAAGTAATAAAGTACTCACATAAGAACAGTTGGTTTCGGGGTTAACGTTGTTCATACGTTCTGCTGCCAACTTACAATTTTTTCTTCAAAGAAGGTATTTTATTAGTTACTAAAAACGAGGCCGTTACACCCACCATTACTTCAAAAAATGCAAACATTATTGATCATTTTTTGACGTTGTGTCACTTGTTTTGTATTCCATCCCCTACTGCAAACCATCGATACCTATTGGCTAACCCAGTATAATGCTTCTTATTCAGTGTATTTTGTAGACACTTATAGTAAAAAATGCTTTTTAATTAAAGCATTTACTCTATTTAAAAAAAATAACAAAAACTCAAAAATCATCAAATTTCAACCATTTAAAAAAAAAGAATTTTTCTGGACTTCCATGTATCAGAATAAAATAAAAGCCGCCACTACACATAAATTAATTTATAAATACAGTTTGTTTTTTACTCTTTGTCTGCGGTACAAGCCCCATAATTTATAAAGTACCTACCTATACTTTGCCATCAGACTTGTATTCTATATTATTAAAAATGATTTATGCGGTATAAGATAACTTGATTTCAGTACACGGCAATGATTAAACCATTCCAGCGTGACAATTAGCGAGATAAATTTTATTCAATATTATCAATTACGATCTGAAAATTAATGGACACTAATGCGCTGAGATTTATAATGACCAACATTTTTACACCTCACTAATTGAAAGACCTAAAATAGCCAACATTTACAAGTCCTTTCATATTCACAAGCCGAGAATGGACTTAATTTAGTGTCCTTCTGTCTGTAGTGATAATTTATTTTGTTATTTAATAAGGGGTGATTTTAAAAAAATTCTTAGAAATATGAAAACATTATCAAAAACTTATTTTTTGTTTAGTAATTTCATTTGCAGCAACCTCATCTTGGGTAAAACTTGGGCAACTATACTGAATACTATAGTTCTTATAATTGTTTTGAAAAAAACATTGATCTCATTTAGATGTTCCAAGAAATATATAGAAAACACTTTATATACTAGTACCTATTTCAATATTTACATATTCGGGAAAAAGAAGGCACCTATAGTTATATTAATCACGTCCCAGGTTATAGCGAAAAAATAGCTCGCAGAATAGAACGAAACGAGTGTAAAACGATTAGTGTCAACAAGCGTACTATTGGGAGGATTTTGATAAACCACAAAGAAAGGGTTAATAAATTAAAACAATCGGGGGTATACCAAATTAACTGCGCGGATTGTAATGCCGTGTATGTGGGTCAAACCGGTAGAAGTATTGAAACTAGAGTAAATGAACATAAAAAATTCATATTAAATAACGCAAAAAATTCAGGATTTTCCACGCATTGTATAGAAAACAATAATTTTATAGATCAGAAAAAGATTATTACCTTCTTAGAAAAGGTAATAAAAACTCGGACTTTACCAGATGGTAGAATTAATCGGAGGTAGGTGCTCATAAACAAATAAATAACGAAAACGCGCTTGGAAATGTTTAGTAATAGACATTTACTCTATTGAAAAAGGCCTAACAAGCCAAAATACTAGTATATAGAGTGTTTTCTATATATTTCTTGGAACATCTAAATGAGATTAATGTTTTTTTCAAAACAATTATTTTCACGATGTTTCATAAAGAACCATCCGCTTCGAGTATCCACTTTTAACTATAGTTCCTAAAGTGAATGCGAGGAAATGTTCGAATACTGACTTTTTTTAATTTCAGGAGAATGTTCCATTATCTAATAGTGATTGTCTGTAATTTGCGGCATGCTCAAGATGTTTTTCTTTTAGGGGTGCTTTGCTACACTTTTAGAAATATTAAAAATATTACAAAACGTGTGTGTGTGTGTACATATCAAAAGCGTAGGTATAAATGCAAAATCCGAAGGTTTTGAACTTGAGTGTGAAACTTCCTCTAGATTGGAAAATTCAGTATTAGGTACGCGCCAAGCTGATTGGACATCATGATTAAAAAAAATTAAAAACTCAAGGAATTGCATGTGCGGCAGCGTATGTTTTATTAAATACCAACGATAAAAGGAAAATGTCGGTAAAAATAAATTGCAGAAAGAATAAAAAGAGGACAGTAGTCGCTACGGGCATATGCCCCTTTTGAAAGATTTTTATTCTTGTATTCATCATTTTACTTTCCATAAGCAAGAGTCGTCAGTAAATTTCAACAATTTTTTCAAGATTCTCTCTTGTTCACGACATTTTTATAAATAGTATTTTATTTTACAAAGGTCGCCTTCATCACGACATAGCGCTTACCAAACAATTGTTCTAATTGGTTTCAAAGTAACCAATCACAATCGTCGTTTAGTGAGCGATCTGTCGTGATGACTACACACGTGATGAACACGACTAACATTTCCAGTGACGCCTCAAGCCACGACGTGCCCAAACAGGTCGCCCGTGTAAATGAAATGCTAACTGGCAAACTGGCCTTCTGATGTCCAGCCAATACACGCGTTCCACACGCCAATCCACCAAGTATTCACATGGACGGATTTGAACTACACGTTTAGAATTTACGCGACAAAACTGCCCGTGTAACCGCACGTTTAATATTTACTTATAAAAATGGAAGCAGATAAAATTATTAACATTCATAATAATTTCACAACATTCGAAATAATGTTCAATACTTAATATTTTATAATATTAGGTATAATTATATTATGTAATATTATATTAATTTTTCACGGGGGAAATAAATTTTCGCAATAGGTATCATCTTCTACAAATAATAATAATAATAATAATAATAATAATATTATTATTATTATTATTATACGTAGGCATGGAATTGGGGTTGGACAAATGTGCAGTGTTCCATCTAAGGAGAGGACGATCGCCCGAGTACCCTGACGATATGCAGCTCGCCGACGGCAGCATTTTCAGACATCTGAATGCTGGAGAGGTCTACAAATACCTGGGGATCGAACAGCATCGTGCCCACGATGCTCCCCGGGTGAAGGAGGCCCTCCGTGGCAAGTACAGACACCTTGTCCGGAAGATCTGGTCTTCAGAACTTTCCGGCCAAAATAAGGTGTCTCCTACCAATATGATTGCCGCGCCAGTCCTGCTCTACTCCTTCGGAGTAGTGAAGTGGACAGTCGAAGAGCTGCGCCAACTCGACAGGGATACTCGGAAAATTATGCACATCCACAGAAGTTTGCATCCTCGATCGTCCGTTCCCCGTATATACCTCTCGCGCCATCGAGGAGGTAGGGGACTCCTAAGCCTGGAGTGTATGCATGACAGAGTGGTTTTGGGTTTGGGTGTAGCACTGAAGATCTTTAGAAGCTCGGACCCCCTCCTCTGCCTCGTGAGAGATCACGAAATTACAGGAGCGGGGGCATTTCTACTTAAGGCGGCACAAAGAGCCGCAGATGAACTCGGTCTCCAGTTTGACATTGTCCTCCTATTCACACATCACTTCCTGTCCTCCACTTCACATTCACGGGACAAGCCTGACATTGTCCTCCTCGACAAACAAACCAGGACTATGTACGTCATCGAGTTTTCCGCTCCGGCGGAACCAAACATAGTCCTGAAGGAGGAAAAGCGGACCAAATACCAAGATCTCCTGTTCGAGCTTCGCACGCTATACCCTGGCCACAAAGTCATGCTGGTAGTCCTCATTATCGGTGTTTTAGGAGGAGTTCGCACAACGCTGCTATCTGAACTGAAGACCATTCCGGCTTGCAGGAACTCTGCCGAGATCCTAGTAAGTCGGATGCAGAAATCAGTCATCCTGGGGTCACTACGTCTACTGAGGGCACACGATTTGGGAACCTGCACCTACTTACCGACCGGTGGGGAGGAGTAGTTGCAGTCACGACCTGGACTTCTGGCACGGCTGCAGCGATGAGTCGGGGCTCGTTGCAAGCCCTGACCAGTTTCTACCACAAAAAAAAAATAATAATAATATCACTACCCCTCATTCTAATCACAAGGATTAGCTCTAAAGTCGGAAACTTGTGTGGGAGAGGGGGCGGCATATTATTATTTCGCGGGCCGCATTTGCGCCTCTGGAACGATTTACGTTGGTAGGCCCTAACCACCATTCAGTGCTAGAATAAGGGAAACCTGGAAAACGTCTTTAGTTAGGGGAAATAGTACCATCAATGTCGCTTTCACTACCTGTGCCAGTGAATATACCCGTCACAACATTATTTATCTATGAAGGTTTGTAAAATTACAAACGGAGGGTTAAAAATCTGGATTACTCTTAAGAATATGATTCTGTTTTTTTATTTTAATTTAAATTCTGCTCTTATTCTTCCACCTAACGGTAATACGATGTCATGGCTTTCTAGATGTCAAACCACAGAGTACAAACTACCAATAAATAACAGGTCACTTCCGTTATGGTGATCAATTGATAAAAGTTATGGTGTTTTATGTTACATTCGATTATATCTGTCGATAAATCAATATATGGAAAATTCACAACACCCAAACATGGCCAAATGAACTTTTTTATTGCTATTATTTATGGATTTACCGTCTAGAATTGGATGAGTGGAATATCCAAGTTTGTTAGAGTATATGATTTTTTTGTCCTAGTTATTAACGTCAGCAAGCTGATAGAAAGTGCCCTTGGGTGTTCGGTCGGTTGAACTGAATAATCCAATTTAAAATGCTTTCAGTCCGTTTTTCTCTGTTTCTGATATAAAGTTTACGTTGATCAGATTCACGAATTAAACGTTTTAAATTGCTGTATCTAATTTTACCTTAAATAAAATTTAAGATAGTTTTATTGAAAGTTGCATTTTGTTTCAGACGACGTAAATCACACATTTGGGCCATTGGACGGCAGTATCTACGCCACCATCGCCAAGAAGCCGGAGTTGTCACCGGGAGCAGTCTCGAGTCCGTTGACAGTGTCAATGGACAGTGGTATCTCTTCTGCGGGTTAGTATTACAATAGTCTCTTTCATAGGTACAGTGTGCTTCACGTAAAACTGTCTTATTTTAACGTAAAACTGTCTTTTTGTCTTAGTTCTCAACATATTTTTTTGCTTAAAAGCCAAACTCATGTGATTTTTCCTGTAAAATTTTATTCTGATTTCAAAATTTTAATTACTCAAAAAATGTGTAGCAAAATCTAATTCTTTTTAATGGAATGCCGTGTATATTTTGGGAAAACTAAAATCTCCTATGGGCTTCTAAATCAAACGATTATTAACTCTTTGGAATTAGGTATTTAAAAAAACTCTTGCCATATTTTTACAGAAATACATATTGTTTCACTATTCCTTAAAAAGAGCTATTAAATTGACTTGGATAATTATTGTTTGATTGTATAAGGTATATTGTAGGATTGTATATTCAAGACTCTAAAATACGCTCGAGTTTGGGGCTCGCCAAATGAAGAGCCCGATATCTCTAAAACTATTAAGTTTTTGAAGAATAGTTATTTGACAAAAATTAAACAAGGTATCGGATAAACCTTATTACAAAGTTCTTGCAAACGAAAAGTTTCTTTCGACATCAGCGCCATCTCCAATTTGCTCTGAAAAAAATCAAGTTGAACTCCGTGACGAAGCCATGTATGAGCTCTATCATCTGTTTTTTTCAAAATCAAAATATATCCTTCCGTTGCAGAGATACGAGGCTAAGGACTTTTATGTGAAACACCCGGTATACTTGTTGAATACGAGTACCAACACGATACTATATACAGGGTCCTGCCCACAGCTCCCTTCTTTTGTAGCTCATGAACCGGTGCCTTTATAAATTTCGTTCAAATTTGACTGCAAACTATTCGTAGAGAGGCACATTTTGAAAATATTTTCAAATATACAGGGTGCTCTAAAAACATGTACCATACTAAAGTTATGTTTTTTTAAATGGAACACACTATATATTTTTGCATTTTTGGATTCTACCTGAAATTCTAAACACATTTCATTTAGGATGTCCTATACCTATCTTCAACTGTTTTTGAAATATTGACAGGTGAATATTGACATTTTTGCAACTTTGACACCCTGTAAAATCTAAGCGGTTTGAGATCAAGCAAAACGGTTTCCACATTCCTATCTTAACTTTTCATAAGCTATCGTTTGGTACTAATTTCAAATTTATACAGGAATAAAAAATTTTAAAAATTTTCAGAAAATTTTAAATTTTTGGATAATTCTGAAATTAGTACCAAACGATAGCTTATGAAAAGTTAAGATAGGAATGTGCAAACCGTTTTGCTTGATCTCAAACCGCTTAGATTTTACAGGATGTCAAAGTTGCAAAAATGTCAATATTCACCTGTCAATATTTCAAAAACAGTTGAAGATAGGTATAGGACATCCTAAATGAAATGTGTTTAGAATTTCAGGTAGAATCCAAAAATGCAAAAATATATAGTGTGTTCCATTTAAAAAAACATAACTTTAGTATGGTACATGTTTTTAGAGCACCCTGTATATTTGAAAATATTTTCAAAATGTGCCTCTCTACGAATAGTTTGCAGTCAAATTTGAACGAAATTTATAAAGGCACCGGTTCATGAGCTACAAAAGAAGGGAGCTGTGGTGCAGGACCCTGTATATATCGTGTTGGTTTGTTAGTACACATTATGGATAATACGTTATATCACTATAAAATTCCTTCTATCAATATATACTTTTTGTTTGGTATAATCCGAAGATATATTCTGGCACTCTGACTTCCCAATTTGGGTCTTCAACTCTGGAGTTAAATGCCACGTGCTAAGTTTATTTAAATCTGGGGAATTATACGGAATGTGAAAAAAGGGGTCACTTTCATTTTTCTAAAAATATGTTTGCGGTCCGATCAGAGACCTTGCAGAGAAACAGAACAATTTAGAGTTTGAAATAATGTGATTCTGAGTTTAACTTCTTGTTCGTAGATTGGCAAGACAAAATGTTTGCAACTGGACATATCTATTACCTGTCTTCGCCACACACATTTCTCAGGTTGCGTTATAGATAGCGACCTGTTGTTGCTAGTAGATGATCTATCAGTATCATTACTTAGTTTAAGTAAAATTATCTGGACAAGCTACTTGCTCGCCTAACGGTGAAGAGTAACTCTGATATTAATATAACTTGAATGTATTATACATATATTATTCGTCTCCTGGATAATCATTAAATTGTCAGCAAGGCTAATAATATCCATTACTTGCACAAATATATATCCAAGTAATTTATTTAATCACTTTTAATTTCATCTCGAAGCTTTCAAGGCCACCATGTATTATTATTGTGCTTTGGCATTTGTTTGGTTTATAAATAAGTAATCTTATAAAGGTGATTGAAGATGGTGAAATATAACCGGTCACAGGTCACCTGAAAGTGATATTCGCATAAGATGCTTGTAAATTTGCATTGAAATAATTTATAATTTTTGTATCCAATAGTTCATTTGTTTAGAAAAAGAGAGTGTCCCATTTATTTTCAGTGAATGAAGTTGCAGTTTCTCAGTGTTTTTAGAATAATAAATGAAGATTTGCCCTACAACAAAAATAATTGTCATAAATACATTCAATGTAGATACTAAGTTTTCGTAAATATCATCATTTTGAAATATACGTTTCATGTCAAAATTTAACAGGGTATAAGGATATGCAAATTTTAGGATAAGTATTAATGTGGGAAGATTACACCAAAATGTGGATCGGTATTTCTTTTTTATTGGGTATTTTCCCATCGCTCTGTTCTACATGTCACTTGTAGACCTTTTTGAAAACCTCTCCTGGTTACTTCAACTGTATTACACCCTTATTTTAAATAGGCAAAGTTTAAAAAATTGATAGCCTTGTGGCCAACCGCATGCAGATTTTAGCTACATTCCAAACGGATACATGATTGGTAAATTGAGTTTACTACATACATCTCATTTCATTACGCCTACTGTTGTTTTGGTTACTTATAAAACCCACATGAAAAGCACTAAAACTTGTTTATTAACGCGCAACCAAAAATCCAAACGTTCTAAGAACGAATCTGTTTAATTT